>JAUPFN010000005.1:6872466-8277076 GCA_036924255.1 Apodemia mormo | reverse complement strand
AACATCTTTTGTGTCTTTCGACAATAGTTTCTCTTTCCATCAGGAGAGCTATGCTTGTTTGCAACTCTCAGTCTATTGATATTTATATCAATTAATAATTAATTAATAATTAATTAATTTATATTAATTAATCTTTAGATTTAAAAAAACTTGAAGCATCATCAGGACGTAATACTTCGACGTCGCGACGATGCTTTTTACAGGGATATAGGGATATAGCCCGGGTTTGGTACCACCGCTTCTTGTGCTCCGGGTAGTCCCGACAACCGAATACATATGGCATTATCATATTGCTACATTGAAAGCAACGCATCGTTAACATCTTTAATCGAGGCATGCTGGCATGTTCTAGGGCCTTGGTCGTCAGATTGAGATTGGCTTAGTGATTGTATACTCTATAGAGACACGTGTCTGAATAAAGTTTCCTTAAGTAAGTGAATTTCTTAGTATTTTTTTTTTGCAAAAGACATTCTATGCGATACCCATTGATATAAAAAGGGAAGATATGTTATTTTCTAACATCGCAGCAATTAACTGCTAAAACTAAGCTCGAGCAGTCGAACGCAAAGTAATGCGACGAACGTAGCAAACTACGTCTCTCTCGCTTACTTTTGTATTGTACTATCTCACTCTCACAAACATGGCGAACTAAACAATAATTTAATCTTATTTTCAAAATTCAAACTAATTGTTTTAGCCGCACTTACGCATGGAAAGTAATTCCGTGTGTCTTATTTTTTTCTTCCTTAAGTGATTATAACACTGGCTGAATATATAAGAAGGTATTTTGATGCGTGTTTAATGGTAAAAACAGTCGGAAAATATAAGTGTATGACATGAGGTCCCGCGCGTGATTGATTGTCACCAATTTTCACTGTGTCTACGGACCTAGTTTTGTAGGACCAGGCGCTGTGACTAGGTAACATATCTTCCCTTTTTATATCAATGGCGATACCGCGTATTAGCGAAATAACCGCATCCACTCAGCCTGGCTCTAGATTCTAGATTTTTACATAACTAAAATATGTTTTTTATTATTTCAACGTGCCTAAAATACCTTTCCCAAATTCGTCACCAGCTTTAGAACTATAATGTGTCATCGATAAGTTTTGCATATTTTTTAGTTTATCGGCTATCAATTACTTAACTCAATGAATGAAAATCCACATAATAAATAAAATAAAAAAAATTAACATGATTAATAAACATATGAAAACATCCTGAGACACATTGGGTCGAGGTATTTCAGATGATATCAATGTTAACTATAAAAACTCATATTAGGTACGTACTGAAAGTAAAATTTTAAAATACACCTATGCTACAAATACCATTGGAATTATTATATAAATGAAAATATAAAAAAATGTTTTGATAAAAAGAGCGCAGACACAAAACCGAAGTCGTATAGTTTGCTATAATCCTATTATTCTGGCTAATCACTACGTTTTCCAAGATGGCGCCGACCCATTTGAACAAGTTAAGTCCGCATTGTATTGTTAGTTTAACTTTGACTTGTGATAAGATGTCGCCCAGTGATAAAAAAAAACCAAATATTTATTAACAAGCCAAGCGCGTGTCAGGCTACGCGCAATGTAGGATTCCGTAGTTGCCCATCACAAAAATATAAATTGAGAAGAGGGCTTTTTTATTCATACTATGACATTTTAACTCATTTAACGGCAATGAGAAATATATCCACACTAAGGTTCACTGCCTACTACTCTAAGTACATTCTATAA
Source organism: Apodemia mormo (assembly GCA_036924255.1). Lineage (NCBI taxonomy): Eukaryota > Metazoa > Arthropoda > Insecta > Lepidoptera > Riodinidae > Apodemia > Apodemia mormo. Next base: position 8,275,334 of record JAUPFN010000005.1, on the reverse strand, counting down.
GTTGGTTAACTATTACTCTTAAACTCGTAAATCCTACTTATCCGTGATAGTTTTCCTTTTAAATTCATTATAATATATACCTACTACTACCGTTTATTTTTTCACTCATCCAAAAACAATTTTAGCCGGCAGGGGGACCAACACTTGAATCTAACAAAAGTTAGCACTTTAATGCTTAATATTTTACAAATGGGTCTCATAATCGAAAAGTTATTTTTACAAACCCGTAATATTTTTAAACATCTATCTGATGATAACCCACACTTGGGGATACGTGAGAAAAAAATAAACATCCCGTTTTACGTGTGTATGAGATACCCTAAAAACACTATTATTTTTCCAAAAGATCATCAAATTTGCTAAACAAAAGCTTGAACTCCCGGAGCTGTCCTCTAATATTTATAATTTTTACAGAGCCCTGAAAATAGAGCCGAAAACGGATAGTAACTGGCTTCCGCACGCGTTGTATCAATCTGATATAGCAACAAAAAATATATGTAAATATAAAAAATAAGGAATAAAAAAAATTCATTCATTCATGAACCATACTATAATATGTGCATTGGAACTAAGTTATAGCTTTCTAGTACGAATAATCTTTGAGCTAGGCTGTGGACGGACGGATGGACATGGCAAAAGGACTTCGGTATACCAAAAACTAAGGCCATGACTCGATACATTATATTCCATCACAAGAGGGTATTTATATAAGGTACTTTTTTATTTTGTGACTGTACCATTTGTGGCTAAGAAGGGCGCGCATTCGATTCGTAACGAAAACTTCATGTTTTAAGTTTTTTCCAGAGCAATATCGTAATAATTTAAGCAGATTATTTGAAGTTTTTGCAAGATTAAGTCTTGATTATACAATTTACCGCAGGTTGAAAATTTGATCGGCAAATGATTACGCGCGAGGATTTATAGTGCTTTTAAAATAATTCTTCTAAATAAATGAGTTCATATAACGGACTGAAAAAAATCGGTATATTAAAAATGATCTTAATTCATTCATCTTAATTACTGGTGGGATAAAATGTTAAAAGGAACTGATTTTGTAATTTTTTTATTTTATTTTTTAATATCTAACAATAATATTTTCGTAATTTTGGCTCTCTAATGCACTTTAGAACCATATAATATCATGTTGGAAAAATGCATAAAATAAAATATTATGGCGCATTGTAATAGTTGTATTCGTCTTGAAAGATAACTCTGACGCTGTGACGCCTATTTTCGTAAAACACTATGCAGTGATTGTCTTCGTTTTAAAAAACCGTTATCAAAAATTATATTCTTGCTCTGTAGTGCACTAAATCTAGACTCAATCTTACAAAAACTGTAATATCCTTTGAACAATATGCTCACTCTGTTAAGATATTCCTCTTAAAAAACTTGAAAACATGACGTTTTCATTACAAATCGAATACGCGTTCTTAAATGTATATTTTTTACAAAAAGTGTTTTATATGTATAGAATATTATAATAAATTTTATTCATTGATTTGAATAAATATATTATTATTCATTATAATTTTTTGTACATTAATTCAAATTTGAAGTGGCCAAAGGCAGTAAAGTAATAAGATGGCAGAAATATATCGGGACACGACAGTGGCAAACGCTGATGTTGTGAGGGCATTAACAGTCGAATGGTGTCACTTAATATTCATGTGGTTTGCGTTACCGTTAATATTTGGTGATTTTAGTCTATAATATACTAGAGTTATGAGATATTATGTCTTTCGCTGCCTGGCAGGAAGCGTTTGCCGCTTAAATCTTCATATAGCTCCAAAAAGACGGTATAAATCTCGTCTTATAATACTAGGCAATAGCGATGTCAACTTTTAAAACAATATTTTATGATGCTGTTATATTCGTATATTATAGAAAAGCTTGACAGTGTCGGTTGTAATCTATCGTTCTATTGCGATATAAACAAGTTATGCTTCTTAATTAGCTATATTAGTGAGTCTTCTTATTTGATGCGTTAGAAAGGTTTAATAATAATTTAAATACAGTAAAACTGCAATGACAGACTAAGAGAGATTCCGCACTACGCCCGATCTGAACCCGTGAAAATGCGGTTCGAAGCAGCCGTAAAACTATTTCTATGGTAAAACACGCACTAGATCCGATCTCCGTCATCCGATTTGTTTCCGTCATTCTAGAATCTCCATTCCGGAGAAGATTTTTGACGGACCAAAGTAGCCATAGTATTATTTGTATGAACATTCGCGCACTGCGTCTGAGTTAAAGCCGAGCTGCGTACGAGCATAGAGGCAGCGGGGTATGCGGCTGGGTGACGTGAAGCGGCAGGCTTCTGTCCGCAGGATAGCCGTGGTCGTATGCAACCTACTGTAGCTAAACAGATTCATTTTAATAATAAAATAACATCAAAGTGGCATACGATCACGGTTATCCTTTAAACGTCTCTCTATCAGTATGATGTATAAAAATACTTTAAAATATAATAAGTGTAAGTTGTTTATTTAACAGTCGGTAAAATTTTAATAGTTTGTACATAATAATTTCAGCGGAGACTATTTTCTTGCTTCCTATATTTTACAACGTGTTTTAGTAATCGGGTTTTAGTTTTAAACTTTTTTTTTTATAATCGTCGATCTTGCAAAAGAGGGTACACCCAGAAATCTTTACGTCTTCTACGTCTTCGTAGGTACTATAATATTGCAAGAAGTTGAGGTCGATTGAAAGGAATCATGATCAACGACGTGAACACTACTGTGGCTCCGTATAAAATGACGTAATTCGATCCGAGTTTTCACGGGTTCGGATCGGACTGGTGCGTATTCGATTCCGATCGATATTCGAATTCGGTCCGAGTTTTCTAGACCAATATTTTCACGGGTTCAAATTGGGTTCAGATCGGACATAGTGCAGAACCGCTCTTACAATTTCTTGTGAAACCTGACAAACCTCTCAGCCCTATACGAAACTAATATGAGACCAAATGGGTGAGTACACACTCCCAAATCCCAAAATAAATGACCGAGCTCTGAAGTAACAAACATGAAAAAATATAGTCGGATTTAAAATCAATTCCTTTCTGGTAAGTCGCTTGAAAATGGAGAAAATTTAATCAAACACGTCTGATAAGAGACGGCCTCTGGCCTCTGGCCTCGGCTATTGGAAAGTGTTTGATCAAAAGAACACAATACTATACAATAGTGTTCGAGTAAAATTGTGTAAGTAAATGATTTTTTTTTCAGTCCAAGTCCGAAGTCCAGGGGCGTAGCGTGCCTTGGCGGGACTCCCTTATAAAAATTTGTTTGGGGGCCCTTATGAAGGGTACCTTAGAGATTTCTCAGAAAAGAAAATAAATGTTTGCATAAAATTAAAAGAAATATTTATTCATCATAATAAAATTATCTTTCACTTTTTCCAATATTTTTTACAAACAATTCAAATTAAACACATATGTACCTATGTACACTCTCCTTGACTAGACGCTCCTCCTGTGAGTCCGGACCTCGGCTTAGTGCGGCGTTCGGATTAAATGTTGTGGGCAGAGTCGTGGCTGTGCGCCCTCTGTATTGTGCTCTGAGGGCGATAGAGAAGTCTTCGTCGTCGAGACCGGCGACGATAATGTAGTGTAGTGTGTGCACTAGAGGTGTGTAACTCCGGAGGTACTGAATCAAGGTTCTGATTCGAGGGCCGGATACGACAAGCTTATTTATTTCTTCAAATCCTTACTGTCTCCGTGGAATTATTTATTCCGGCCAGAATGGTGAGCGTACTGCGATTAGAATGAGAGAGAGAGAGAGAGAGAGAGTGAGACGTGGCAAGCGATAATTAACCTATAGTCTGCTCGACAAGTTGAAAATGGTCCAAAGTAGAGATAGTGCTCTTAAAATTATGTGCAATAGCTCATTGGATTTGGAATGACGCCTCAAAAATGTGCTTAAGCTTGTATTAGCACATAAAAAATTGCAAAAGTTATGAACAATTAAAGCTTTTTGCCAATATTTTATAAACTATTAATATATAAGAAATGTTGAAAAAAGATTTAAAAAGAGGATGAAATTCCCAAGAAAAAAATCTTAGATCCCGGAACTCTATGTTCATTATTTATAATTTTAATTTAACGCTGAAAATGGGTCTCCGCACGTCATTTTTAGGTTGCGCGCATGGCCTCAAAAGCAAGTACGACAAATAAATTAATTTATATAAGGTATTGAATATTCTTTTTTAAATTTGAAAAAATCATGATGTATTCTGAACATCATAAATAATTTATTTCCGTTGGAAATTTTACTTAAAATTAATTTTTAACAAGTTTAAGGATTGTTTGTTAACAAAATTTTCTCGTACTTCCGTCTTAAATGTAAATGAAAAAAATGTTTAAAGAATTATCGTAAAAATTTTTCGCTTCGTGAAGCCCTTCTTATATACTAAATAATATCATAAAATAAAAGTTAAAAAATATTCATACTCTGCTTATAATAATTATTCATACTTTGCTTTTTTTATAGAAGAGGGGGCAAACGAGCAAGAGGTGCACCTGATGGTAAGTGATCACCGCCGCCCATGGACATCTGCAATATCAGAGGTCTTGCAGTTGCGTTGCCGCCCTATTAAGAATGAGTAAGCTCTTTTCTTGAAGGTCCCTATGTCGTATCCGTAATTGATTCCACAACAGAGTAGTGCGAGGCAAAAAATGTCGGGAGAAACGCACAGTTGTGGATTTCCAGACATCGAGATGGTGAAGATGGAACTTTAAATTTTGACGCGATGTCCGATGGTGGAATTCGGCGGCAGGAATTATTCCAAACAACTCGTCGGAACACTCCCAATGATAAAGACGATAGAAGACGCATAGTGGACCTACATCTCTGCGTAATGCCAAAGAGTCGAGCTGTTCCGAAATAGCCTGGTCGTCAACGATTCGGGTCGCTCTACGCTGTATGCGATCAAGAGGAAGAAGCTGGTATTGGGGAGCTCCGGCCCAGAGATAAGAACAGTACTCCATGTAAGACCGAATCTGTGCCTTATAAAGTTGAAGGCGATGTGCCGGCAAAAAGTACTGTCTCGCTCTGCTGAGCACACCGAGCTTTTTAGAGGCTAATTTAACCTTGCCCTCCAAATGACCGCGAAACTGAACGTAATTCGATATGTCGACTCCCAGGACACTAGCTGAGGCTGTCAGGAGAGTATCCCCAAATCGAGGTGATCCGACAAAAGGTGTCTTTTTTGCGGTGAACACGCAAAGCTGTGTCTTCTTGGGGTTAAAAGTGACCAGGTTTTGGAGACCCCATTCAGAGACATCGGTAAGTCGATTCTCGACTTCAGACACAAGCTTGTTTCGGCACTCTTCGACGTGTTCCCGAGAAATACCGCTTCGGCCGGAGTATGTAGCATCATCAGTACTGTCATCCGCATAGCAATGTATGTTGCGAATTCGCATCATGTCATTGATATGCAGAAGAAACAGAGTTGGTGATAGCACGCAGCCTTGCGGAACACCAGCATTGACAGATTTAAGGTTGGAGCACGCACCGTCGACAACGACCTTGATGCTCCGGTCAGCCAAAAAACTGATGCTTATAATAAATATTGTACTTGAACAAAAACTGTAAAATCCACGTAATGTTGTTAAAAAACGCAACCTAAAAATGTCGCGCGGGGACCCATTTTCAGCGTTAAATTAAGATTATAAATAATGGAGATAGAGTTCCGAGATATAGGAGTTTTTTCTTGGAAATTTCCTCTTTTTGAACCTTTTTTTGAAATTTCTTAGTGCTAATACACGCTTTTAGCATATTTTTCGAGGCGTTTTTTAGGATCCAATGAGCTATCGCACATAATTTTAAGAGCAGTATCTCTAGTTTAGACCATTTTCAACTTGTCGAGCAGACTACGAAAAAACTACTCATATTACATAGTACTGTGGAATCGGTGGGAGCGAGAATATATAGGGAAACGTTCATTTTAACATACGATCGCAGAATAGGATAGGCTGTCATGAGCGTTCCCAGGTTCTGGGCCGGGGGGCCAACCGTAATATTTCAAGACTATATTTTTATCATATTATATGTTTATCTACATCAGTAGGTAGTTAATAGAGAGGTAAACAAATTCCAGGGGGGGGCAATTGTCTCTCCCTGCCTACCCCCCCCCTCCCTAAATAAAAAATTGAAGAAATGAACCAAAAGAACAAATAAAGTGAATCATATCTATGCCTGAAGCCGGAATAAGTGAAAAATTTCACCCCAGGTAATAAAGATTACCCACCGCTAGTGTGTACTAAAATCTGTGTTGTCATATTGCATAAAACCGTCACATAAGGCAACCCTTTATACCTGATATATATATATATATATATATATATATATATATATATATATATATATATATATATATATATATATATATATATATATGTATATATATATATATATATATATATATATATATATATATATATATATCAGGTATAAAGGGTGTAAGGGACGAAAGACTGTCTCCGAGGTATATATATAAATAGTTTCAAAAACCTCTTTAAGTACTCGTAGCCAACTCGTAGACATATTTTTCTATCTAACGTGTACCTCCATGACTATTAATTCCAATTCAATTCAATCATCTATTTCCTGCGCGGAAGACGTTTGATATTGGTCAGTCGATTTCTCGTAAACTATTACTCCTAGACATTGTTATTTATCTTTGAAATTTCTCCTTATTGGCTTTAATACTATGAGTAAGATTGGTTAAGCTTACAAATTGTATGTCCTACGATGGTCTTGTCATCTAAGACCGGGCAACTCTGTAGAAGAAGCTGTTTGGTTGTTTTTTTTTTGTTTCGATTACCAACTTTTTAGTTATGTATAAATTAATTCTTAAAATATGTATTTTTTTTATCATAGAATTATTTATATTATAAGATAGCAAACAAGCAGATGGGTCTCCTGATGGAAAGAGTCAACCTTTGCCTATAGACACCAAAGGTGTTAATGGTGCGTTGCTATCTTGTGGAGAGGTCGTATGCCACAGGCATAAGTTTACCTTACCCTCCGAACCGGAACACGACACTGATAGTATTATGGCAGGAATAAAGCCGCTGCTCTTCTCACCCCATACTTGAAAAACAGAACACAACAAGTAAACGTAAATGGCAAAACTTCTCTAGGATCACAGGTGCTCATGGGTGTCCCGCAAGGCTCTATCCTTGGACCATTTTTATTTCTAGTGTACATTATTTATTTGCTTTTATTATTGGCAGAACCTCATTATGTTTTAAAATTGACAGACAAAAAAAAAATTGACGATATAAATAATGACATAATATCTGATATAGTATACTGGTTTGACACAAATAACCTGTTAATAGTAAAAAAATTGTATTAAGTTCTCCTTACTAAATGTCAGGTTTGTGGAGACCACTCTTAAAATGAAAACCCAAAATGTAGACCTTGTTGATTCTACGGTGTTTTAGGAATCACTACGGACTCAAGTTACAATGGGGACCTCCTATATAACAATTGGCAAAAAACAGCTCCGCGGCGTATAGCAAAGAAGTGAATGGCTCTCCTGATGGGAAGAGAATGGTGCGTTGCCATCTGTTTCCGCGATACGTGTAACGGCTACCGAATTCTTATAATAAAAAGCATTGACACTATTGCAAGAATCGTTAAGGCGGTGGAGCGGTGGTGGTATGTACTATGCGTTCCAACTGAGAACAGGACTGTCAGGATGATATATTGCGCCGCATTTTGCAAAAACTTCATGACTAGGGTCTTCAAAAAATTCTAGCAAAGAAATACTTAAAAAAATATTTTCATTCTAATTGGTATATTTTTTTATTTAGAGTCATCAGATCATGTTACCATTCATGTATTAAGTTAAGGTGTAAAATAAGTAGCACGACTTTTAGATAAACATATACATGTACATATATATAGATGAACAGTTAGACTGATATTTTTTACTAATTTTTTTTTGATGAAAATAATATTATTAAAACATTATTTGTTCTACAATAAATAAGCAATATTTTTTGAACAAATATTTTTTTGCTGACATTACTAATTTCACACTTGCGGCACGAAGTTGATAACAAGCGTGATCCTATACTCATTTGGAACGCATAGTACAATGTATATTGTATACACGACAAGACACTGAATAAATTATGTGATCATGTTGAATACCTCATTGGTATAATGCTTTTTAATGCGGTGCAGTGAAGTATTGGGATTCCGGGTTCGATTAACGGGTCATACAATGTATTATAGGCGAGGTCTAATGCCACATGCATAAGTTTACCGGCTAACTTACCCTCCAAACCGGAACACGACAGTGACTAGCACTGACGTTATTGCGGCAGGAATAGGTGAGGGGGTGGTACCAGACGCTCAAATTGATTATCTAATACTTGTTTTTTTTGTATTATTAATTCTGATATACTTGTTGTTTTGGGGATTTAGTAGGTACAATACGAGGGTGAATCAAAAAGTTCTTAGAATCGCTATAAGTATACGACAAAATATAAATATATTTATTTTATTTTTAAACGTTATCTCCTTCTAATTCAATACATTGAGAATACCGCTTTTCTAGCTTTCTAATTGCTTCCGAAAAAATCATGATTTTGGCTCTCAAAAAACTCGTCAACGGCAGCCATAACGGCGTCGTCATCCTCAAATTTAGTACCACGGATATGTTCCTTTAATCTGGGGAATAGGTGAAAATCACTAGGGGCTAAGTCCGGACAATATGGCGGGTGTTCAATAATTTCAAAGCCAGCATTGCGGATTGCTTTCAGCGCGACTTCCGACCGATGAGAAGGAGCATTATCGTGAAGAAACAAGACGCCTAATGAGAGTTTCCCTCGACTTTATTCTTTATGTTTTTGTTGGGTATGTATGTTTGGTAGGTAATGAATAAAAATGATTTATTTGGTTTGGCTTGGTACTAAATAATTTATTACGTGCGAATGGTACGACCAAATACGAGTGTAGCTACGTAAGAATATTGTGTGATTGACACTCTTCAAAATAAACGTTAAACTAACCACACAAGTATTGTATTAACGTGCACTTCTAAGAACTTTTTGATTCACCTCATATCTTTTCTATTTAGCTTAAATAAGTCTTGGTTGTTTGACAGTATTTGAGTAGGTACTTGAAATGCTTTTGTGCAAAATTTTGTCTCCATTTTGGTTTTAGTATGAGTTTGTGAAAATAACACGTTTCTAAATAAAAACTGAATTCATCTTTACTGTTAGTTGTCCACCACGATTTTATTTACGTTGGTTCCGTCTCTAATCTATACATATAATAAAATCGTAGGAAAGTCAATATATATCCGGGGTAAACTCAAAAAGTATTGCGTGGATTTACTTCAAATTATGCATGAATATTTCTAACAGGTCGGGTGTTGACCCGACCTGTTAGAAATATTCATGCATAATTTGAACATATAGGCTACATATTATAAGATAAGATAAGATAAGATAAGATAGTATTTATTGGTACCACATTTTCACATAATCTTTTACAGTAGACAATATACAATATACAATATTTATTAGTTTGTAAGGAGAAAAGAATAAATTAAAAAATATAACAAGTAACAAAAAGTAAATTTATACTACTTTTTTTTATAAGGGATGTGATACCAAAAGCTCATCCCAGCATACGCTATAGCAATATTTGCTATACCACTGATTTTCAGTGAGTCCTCTATGATGCTCCCACGAGACGGTCAAAAAAGGAACCTTAGTGCTTTGTTTTAGTGTTTATATATAAAAAGTATAAGTCAGTACATAAAGTGTGTTAATATAATAATAAAAACATTACGTATATGAATAATAATAATAATATAATATTTTAATCTTAAATAAATAGTAACTTGTGAGGCCTTAGTACCTTATTTATTGCTTATTACTCGACAACCATCCGTAAAAGTTTGAGTTTATATCAACCATACACCCTGTGCTTAGTTCATTTTTTTGCAGAGAAAGTAAGATTTTCTTAAGCTTGCGTTTAAAACTAAAGATCGAGTTTGTCTGTCTAAGAGGCGGGGGCAGGTTGTTCCAGCACATGGTTGCTGCATATCTAAAACTTCCACGGAAGGCTGCCGAATGATGTCTTGGTGTGATTATATGATGCCTATATGATGATAGCGTGATTATCACGCTATCATCATATAGGCTACATATTATCACGCTATCGTCTACGGGGGAGGAGCTGTGCGGAGTAAACGAAATCCGCGCGAACGAAGTCGCGGGAAACAGCTAGTATTATAATAAATAAGCTATAAAACTCAAAACAACAGAAACTTGAATAAATAAAAGCTATAAAATTGAATATATATTTTGAAATATATCCAATTTAAAGAACACGTATTAACTTAATTGCATTGTAAATAATGCGTGAATAGAATAAAAATTCGCGATTAACGTTTCCAACACGCTCATTTTAAAACTTTGTTTCTTCATTGCTAAATATAAATAGGTATAAAACATAATTGACAAGATAACTGCTACATTATCTATAGTAAAAGGACAGAAAATGGAGGTAAAGGGGTATATTGTTTCTTTCTTTTGTAAGATACAGGTTAATAGTAAAGGCTATGCTGCTTTAAATTTTTAATCTTCCCCGAATTTTCTTCAAAAAATACTTATTTAAATACGCACGCGAATTGTCGCCTCTGTAGTTTAGTGGACCGGTGTCGGTGTTGACCACATGAGGACCCGGGTTTGATTCCCGGTTCGGCAATGTTTTCCGTTTTTAGATAAAACAACGTTGCCCGAGATTCGATAAATGCCCGGTTTGCGATAGGCTTGCTATCTATCACATTGTGGGGCTAACGCTCGGTTTCCGGAACGCAAATTAATTAATTTAAAAAAAAAACTTTATCGACAAAAAAACTCGACTGCATTTAATCTTGAAAAAAGATTCATTGCCTTAAATAAAAAAATAAAAGAAAAAAACAAGCCCTGTACCTTTGAGTATATACTTCGTATATACCTCCAGAGAGAGTATTCCTAAGTAACTGACAAATAAAAATGACTTCAGAAAAAATTGCTTATGTGAAATGTCAACAAGTGACACTTATGTACTTAAGTAATCAAGCCACGCACACTAGCGTGGTTGGTGTGCCTAACCTTACTTTTTGTTATCCCTGTTTTCAATAAAAAAAGTGAAAGTTAAAGTAAATATTATACATCCGTATTTAATTTAAATACCTATCTGCACAAGGGCGGATCCAGCCTTCGGGTCACACATTTGAGGTTCAGTCAGTATAGGCTCTAATCCTTAGTTTGCAACAATAAATCCATACGTAGACCCCTAACTAAGGGGTAATTTCCCCCATACCCGCCCCCCCGGATCTGCCCTTACCAGCGCATCCACGATTAGCCGAAGATACTCACGGCCGGTTTCCGACACGCAAATCAATTTTTAACAATTAATCGGTGTTTAAATATTTGAGTCATTTGGGTAGATATACTACATGTCCAGATTGATAATTGGGCGACAAAAAGTGTCCCCAGTAAAAATCTACTAAATTTGGTAGACTTGGGTAATACGTCATATATGGGTCATTTGGGTAGTCTACCAAATATATGACGTATCACCCAAGTCTACCAAATTTAGTAGACTTTTACTGGGGACACTTTTTGTCGCCCAATTATCAATCTGGACCGTTGTATATCTATGCCCTTTAGTTTAGAATCATGGTAATAATGAATAACTACACAATTGAAATAGTTCGATAATCGATGTTCATATAAAACAATTCATGAATTTTATTTAATTACAGAACGATTAACAGTCGGGGCCCTTTGTGAATATTTGATACCAAAAAATTGAATGGGCCCCGACTGTTAATCACTTAAGACGAATCGATTGACATAAGAATCATCAAAATCTTCCTACGCATTTTGCCTTTAGAACGCCACATAGGAACAAACATACATACATATATAGACTGGTAAAAACATTACCCTCCTGCAGTCGGGTAAAAAGCAATTAATCTGTGTTTAACAAAGCAGTTGCTTGTAAAAAATATGTTAAACACCGATTAACTGCTTGTTAAAATTGATTTGCGTGTCGGAAACCGGCCGTGAGTATCTTCGGCTAATCGTGGATGCGCTGGCAAGGGCAGATCCAGGGGGGGGGGGTATGGGGGAAATCACCCCCTTACATAAGGGTCTAGGTATGGATTTATTATTGCAAACTAAGGATTAGAGCCTATATTGACTGAACGTCAAATGTGTGACCCGAAGGCTGGATCCGCCTTTGTGCATTAATGTACCTCTGCTTCGGGGATCCAAACGTGAAATACATTCATGTTGTAAATTCATTAAGGAGTAAGTATTGCTCCCTTTCCCAACCTCTTAAGTAAGTGCTTAAAGTTGAAACGTATTTATAATTCAAGTAATTTTGAGAATGGATAAAGTGTAGTTATAATGTTACTACAAAACAAATGATTTATGTTATGCATGACTCATGGCATTATATTCGTGGCATAGCACTAAATTTATGGTACACGTATTTCAATTTAGTATTAATATGATTGGCTGTTTACAAAAATCTTTCTTTTATGTTTATTGTACCTATATTATGCAAGTGAAGTTTTTGAACATTTATTTTTAAATGTCGCAGTATAAATTAAATTACACAAATTGATCTGATTGACCCCAAATATTTTTTGTGCTATGCGCTTCAATCTCTGATCGTGTTTGTTAAAGATATATATTTAATAAGCACTCACACCCAGAAATACAAACATCTATGCTCATCACAAAAACACTTGTCTCTATAGGGAATCGAACCCGATCCTCAACGATTGCGTAGGATCGATAACACCTCGACTAACGGGGCGGCAAATATTTAGTACTAATGCTTTGAAGAGTGGGCTGCATTGCCTGCGCTAATTTCCTTAACGATCCCTTTTGTTGAAATACAATAAAGCCTACGTTACTCAATCATAAAGATTTCTAATGTGTGCCTTTGCTCCTCAATCATAAAGATTTTTAATGGGTGCCAAAGTTACTCAGTCATACGGATTTTAATGGGTGCTAAAGTTACTCAGTCATAAAGATTTTTAGTGGATGCCTCTATTACTAAGTAATTAAGGGTTTTTAATGGGTACCTAAGTAACTATTTCATAGTATTTTAATGGGTACCTAAGTAACTCAGTCATAAAGATATTTAATGGCTGCCTATGTTACTAACAGCTGGTTTCTTTAACGCAAGACTATTTTACCAAGCAATTAATGTCTGTTTGACATAATTTTTACAAGCAAATGATCTGTTAAACACGAATTAAAAAAAAAAGTATCTTCACGCCCATATCCCCGAAGGGGTAGGCAGAGGTACAACAAGTGCACCCACGATTAGCCGAAGATACTTGGTCCCACAAATGTGATAGCCTATAGCCTTTCCAATCCCGGACAACTTTTGTGTTTCTCAGAAAATTGAAAAAACACTTTCTTATGTGCCCGACCCAGGAATCGAACCCGGGACCTCATGTGGTCAACGCCAACGCTGGACCACTAGACCACAGAGACTTGTTAAAATTAATTTGCCTTTCGGAAACCGGCCTTAAGTCATGAAGATGTTTAATGGGTACCTAAGTTACTCGTTCATAAGGTTTTTAATAGGTGCCTATGTTACTCAGTCATAAATATTTTTAGTGTGCTTAGTCTCTGTCATAAAATTTTAATGGGCCCCAAAGTTAAATCTATATTAATATTATAAATGTGAAAGTTTGGATGTTTGGATGGATGGATAGATGGATGGATGTTTGTTACTCAATCACGCAAAAACTACAGAACGGATTTGATGAAATTTGGCACACAGATAGATGATGACCGGGAATAGCACATAGGCTCCTTTTTATCTCGGGAAAATTAATTAATCCTGTGGGATTCGCAAAAAACTTATAATGCGGCGGGCTGCACACTGCAGCTAGTAATTAAATATACAAATATTCAACGGACAGATTACACTTACTGATCTCAAAGTAAGCAAAATTTTTTGCTTGTGTTATGGGTGTTAATCAACGATACTAATACATAGAAATACATTATATAAATACTGGAATATATTAAATAAACACCCAAATCCGGAAATACAAACATTTATGTTCATCACACAAATGCTTGTCACCGTCGTGGATCGAACCCGAACCTCGTCGTACGCAATCGACGAGTCAGGGTCGCTAACCACTCAACCAACGGGGCGGTCAAAATTTTACTCAGCGATTAAGATTTTTAATGTGTGCCAATGTCTCTACATCATAAAGATTTTTAAAAAAGGAACTACAAGTTAAAAACTTCATTCATCGCAAACAAACCTTTCCTCTCTATGATACTAGTACAATTTAGAGTCATAAAATATCAATTTATTAACGTTAGGAGTCAGCCGATCAGGCTTACAATGGATTAAATGAACGGATAAATATTTTAAAGGCAAATTGAATCATTATATAATTACTATAATTCTTCTTCTTAGTTGATTCGCTCTTGACTCACTCATACTCACATACTCATCTTTTTCGTCACTAAGTATGTGTATGTGAGTATGTGTGATATGAGTATGATACTACTAAGCACAAATTTTTGGTAGTCTTATGCAATGTACATAAGTCAGTTAAAGATCGAGGCTTCTGAAGGATATTCTGAGTGGATGAGTTTCGGAATCGGGATCTAAAATGGCCAATTAACACTAAAAAATCAATTAAATGAATAATTTTTGTCTAAAAAATAAAGCAACTAAGGTATTTTAATATGCTTCTTACAACGAATTTGTCTTATGGCGGAAATATCGTAGCTTTTTCTTTAATGTCGATGAGTTTCTTTCGCAAAGTAACGCCTGAATTTTCAATTAAAATATTTTTGTAGTAATATTTTATTTTGAGATGCGGAATCCTAACAAAAACTTTAAAATATTAAGTTAGATTTAATGATATAAAACTGTTGTTTATATGAGCTACCTTACCCTCCAAATCAGAACACGACAACGATAAGCGTTGTCACTATTGTGGCAGGGATAGTTAAGCTGGTGGTACCATATACCCGGGAGAATCGTTGCGGAACTCTATCTTATCTCTAAGTAGTATAAGCTACTTTTACCTACTAAGTAAAAGAAATAAATGGACGTAGATCACGCGAACGAAGTCGCAGGGACCAGCTAGTTTGAAATGAAGATGAAACTGTGATAACGGCGCGGCTCACTTTAAATATAAATCTATAACATTTTTATAGTGAAAAAACTCACGACATTTATTACATTGCTTCTCAGCCAAGTGGAACAAAAACACGTTTTGACCTTTTACGCGGGAATGCATTAGAATACCAGTTTTATAATAGTTTGGCGTCGGTTTGGGACGGCGATGGGTATCCGTGATATGGCAACAAGCTATTTTTAAGTGAACGGATCTTGTGTAGCGAATACGGATCAAAGAACAGTAATAAACAGCTAAACAAATATCGCGGGACAAATTATACAAATTGTTGCTATTATATACAAATCTGAATATCTGAATTGTATATAATAGATAATTGTATATAATAACAAGATAGCAGATACAAAGTAAGCAATTTATTTGCTTGTCATATGGATGTTAGAGTAGCTGCCAGCCACTTTTTGATTTAAAGGTTACCGACATCAGAATAACGGGTTTCAGATTTTTTACGGGAGACTCATGCATGCGTTGTCAAAACAAGGACAGCAATGCACCATTAACATCTTTAGATCTATAGGCAGATTTTGTCTCTTTCCATCAGGAGAGCCATCTGCTTGTTTGCTATCTTTTGATAGATAAAAAAGAGACAATTAAAGCAACATTTAATAACAAAAGCTTAAATTTATAATTTAAGCTTCATACAAACATGCTGGTTGCGAAGACTCTTGACACTACCTTCGAACAGCACTCAATCAATCTGATCATGGTATGTTAGTCTTGATCTTCCCCGGTAGGTAATTGCATATTTTCACATTCGCACTGTATATCTGTTTTGTTAACCTTTCCTCTACCATTTTTTCTACATATCCAAACCAACTGAGCATGCCCTTTCTAATATTTACACCGACATTTTCTTTCAGGCCTAAGCTCTCTCTCAATTCAACATTATGAACACGGTCTGCGAGTATTACGCCACATATTTTTCGTGGTGTTGATTCTACTTTGATACCCTTATATACAAACTCATCCACTGTTCCAGCACTACATCATCGTCATTGTACGAAAAGCGTGGGGTGCTTTTTAAGATATCTACTGACACCATGCACCCACGTTTTTTAATTTCTATACAATGCAATAATTTTTTTCCTATTTACACAATTCTTAATTTAAATTTATATAAATTTTTACACTATTCTTCATTTAAATTTAATTTTTTTAGTTTAGTTTTTGTTAAAGCATTTTTTGTAGTTTTTTTAAACTATTATTTATTTTAAATTTATACTACTTAAGACGTAAGACGAAAGTATAATTACACCGCCTGGTTCAGATTATGGCCACAATAAATTATAACCTAAGTTCTTAGAATTTAGGCCAAACAATCAATCAGCCAAGGTGATTAAATTACCTTACATTGGCCATACTCTAGTTTCCTATCCTTAGGGGTGTTTTTAATATAAATGGAAGAAACTAATTGGTCTACACATAACTCAGCGTTAAAATCTGTGAGTGTGTGAGTGAATCAATTATCCCCTATTTTCCTTTCCTTAGGGTTGATTTTTGCCATATTTATAGGAAACTAACTACGGAGTATGAGTTTAGTAAATCATACCCTATTTTCCTATCCTTGGGTTTGGAGATATTTTCAAATGTATACTAGACCACCTTTGGGTAATAAATAAAAGAATTATAAATATCGGACTACTCACTAAAAAGTTAAGCCTGGTCTAACATAAAAATAAAATATTACACGCCTCGAATTAATATTATTAACAATAATAAATATCACTGGACAAATTCCACGAATTATAACCCCAAAGTTAGTAATTTATTTGCTCTTGTTGGGTGTTAGTCAACGATACTAATAAAGTATTAATATTTATAAATCAACAATCCCAATATGGTACGGTGTTTTACTTCTTTATTAAGGATTTTTTAGTTTATTAGATATGTATGTGTAGGCTGTAGTATTTACAATTGTTAGCTCATCACACACGGTTAAGATACTATAATATTTGATCTTAAGATGCCCTAATATAAAATATTACAGTATCTTAACCTATCACACACGGCTAAGATACGATAATATTAGTCTGCGTCGTTAGAGTTCTATATACAGGTTGATTAACCATGAGTGATACGGCCTTACTTCTTGATTTGTTAGACAGCTCCTCAGACAACGATTTTGATATAGAATAATATGAAATATCCTTCTTGACTTATAAGTGGTCTAACTAACGCGAGTTTATTGATGTTTTTACAACTTTTGATAAAACGTTGCCTATGTGCTATTCCAGGACATCATCAACTTACGTGCCAAATTACATTCAAATCCGTTCAATAGTTTTTGCTTGATTGAGTATCCAACATCCATGCATCCAAACATCCCAACTTTCGCATTTACAACATTATAATAATAATAGATTATGAGGCACTGCTATCACGCATATCCTGAAATAAAAACATCCTATATTTATATTAAAATGCGAAGAAATATATATTTCGTATCTTACGATCATATCTTAAGATATGAAAAATATATTTCCATATAGTTGGGTATCTTAAGATACTAAAGGTAAAATATATATTATCTTAGTCATGTGTGATGGTTCATACGATTTGTATGGTAAACGATTTCTGAAATTTGCTTTAAGATCTGGTAAGTATCTTAGCCATGTGTGATGAGCTCTTCACGTTTTCGAGAGAAAATCACTGCAATTTTTTTCGAAAACGTTAATGTGTCAAATAAATGTACGTTCTATCCAAAATTCATATTATAAATGCACAATTTGTTACGCTGTCACGTTAGCGAAGTTGCGCGAGTCAACTAGTACTTAATTTAAAATCTCACTACGATGACGTTCACTATTCATCTCGCCAGCCACCAATGAATCATCAAGGAATATTGGTGAATCAGTCAGATCAATGGACTTTAAAAACAAGAAAGAAAAAATTTGACTGACACGTCAGGACTTGAACCTGCGACCTTCCTTCTGAGCCACCGTCGACTGGTTAACGTTGCGAAATACTTTGCTTTGTTATGGATTCCGTTTACTGTAGTAATCGCTGGATAAACATACGTATATGCTAGTCCCGGCCAGAGGGAAGGTTGTGGGTTCTTTTCGTTGTTTTTAATTTTTAAAGTTTATGAAGCCTGGAAGAATTCGCAGGGTGAACTTGGAGTGTTCTGTGATTTGTTTAAGGCATTTGACTGTGTCAATTATATTATGATCGACACAGTCTTAATTTTATTAACATTTTAATCAGGAAGTTACACCATTATGGAGTTCGAAATAAAGCTCTCGATCTTCTGATTTCTTATTTAAATGAAAGAATTCAGAGGGTTGATATTAATGAAAAAAGTTCCGCTGGTGCTGCTGTAACCATGGGTATCCAGCAGGGCTCCATACTTGGTCTATTTTTGTTTCTGATATACATAAATGACTTGCCTTACTACGTAGGGGATAAGCATGGAATCGTACTGTTTGCGGATGACACTTCACTTTTATTCAAAGTGAAAAGACGAATTGGTAAGTATGACGAAGTAAATAATGCGCTCCGCGTAGGCAGAGTGAACGAAACACTCCGTTTCGTTCACCCTGCCTACGCTAAAAGGAAACTGGCGTGATACGTTCTTAATGTTATTTTATATGGCAAGCTTTAACAGATAAATGTATGTCAGAACACTTTATCAGTGCAACTTGATATAAATGAAAGGCCATTCTGTCTGGTATAAGAGACGTCAAAATTGACGTGCACCAGGACTGGTCAGTCCCCTTCCATTATCTTAATTATACAGGTTGATTGGTAAAAGATTTTAAGGGGTATTTCATTAAGCGCATCATAACTTAAAATTTAAATAAAAGAAAGTGTGTGTTATATCATCGATTTTTTTAAATCGTTAGAAAGGCCTATCGTTCTCGTTATGTGTGAAATACAACATCGTTTAAATGTCCGCCACAGCTTCTATGGGTGGCGCGCATCCGAAATATCCAGTTTTCCATTCAAATGTCCTATTGGCTCTAGTGCATATATCAGAATGAATTTGATTACTTGATCGATGGTATTGGTCGTGTTAGCTTTGAGGGCCGCTGTGGCTTGTGGAAAATTCTACTGGGCTCAAATCGCACGATCTCGATGGCCAATTCACATAACTTCTACATGAGATAACTATGCCCTTAAATAGCTCGTAAAAAATGTCCAATGTAGCATGAGTGTGCAGCACGTTTCGCCGTCCTTTTGAAATTAGATGTCGTTGGTATCAGTATCATCTAGTTAAGGCCAAAAGCGTTGGAAATCATCGACCTATAGTGCTCACAGTTGACATGACGGCCTGGCCAACATCGTTGTCAAAGAAATATGGACCAGAAATGGGTCTAATCGCAGAGGAGGATTTTTCGATGAAAATTAGGATCAGTCGCCAATTGCGCTAGAGCCCATTTAGCAAACACATGTTATTGTCTATAGTTGTTTATTTTTAACTCCTGGGTTCTTCTTCAGTTGAATTTTGACGAGTGCAGACCTAAGAGAATAAATTTGTGATCAAAAATGTAAACGTGTCATTGTCACTTTCATTTGCCGCCAAATCGACTATTCAGGTAGACAGTAAAAATATTTTTAATAACGATGCATGTGATTATGAACTAAATAATTATCATTATGTTTCGATTTATAATAAAAATAAAAAAGTGACAATTTGATAACCCTTTTATAATACGTAGGTATATGGGGCCAGAGAAATACAACAAACATGTTAAACACAATAAAAAAACATGAACAAGAAATAAAAACCCTAAAATCATAATAGAAAAATAAAATCAATGACAACAAACGTCAAAAATCATATGAATAAATAAAATAGCGAATTAGATATAATTCTATTAACAAAATGTAACTATATTTACATTTTTAAAAGAAGAGCCTAATGTTTATAACTACTTCCTTATTGCCTGTATCATCGATACATAGAAATAAATAAAATTAGAGTGTCTGTTTGTAATATTAAAATAATCGCTTTTTAATAAATGCATATGGATTTATATACGGTAAATATACCATAATAACATTTTTTACAATTTTAGTCTGTCTGTCTGTCCGTCTGTCTGTCTGTTTGTTCCTACTTCTAACTATATTTACATTTTTAAAAGAAGAGCCTAATGTTTATAACTACTTCCTTATTGCCTGTATCATCGATACATAGAAATAAATAAAATTAGAGTGTCTGTTTGTAATATTAAAATAATCGCTTTTTAATAAATGCATATGGATTTATATACGGTAAATATACCATAATAAAATTTTTTACAATTTTAGTCTGTCTGTCTGTCTGTCTGTTTGTTCCGGCTAATCTCTGAAACGGCTGGACCGGTTTTGACGGGACTTTCACTAGCAGATAGCGATGTAATAGGGAGTATCTTAGGCTACTTTTATTTTAGAAATTTTCGATGCGGACGAAGTCGCGGGCGCAGCTAGTACCTAAATAAATTGCACAATTATATTTTAAACAGTTAAGTTTTATTGGTACGTACTTTTAGGTAGGTATTTTACATAAAAAATCTATATGCAATATTCAGTTTTATTAATGTAAGGTATACATATAATTTTTCAAGATATTTTAATACTTTTGAATTAACAACAAAAACACGCCTGTTACGTTAAATTGTAGCTACACCATTGTTCACGTTTTTTTTTGATCTCAAATTACATTGCCGACTAAAGTATCCTGGCTCTACCATATGTAAAATATATACATAATATGTAGATTACACTAGGATGGTCGAAACCAATAAAACAAATGCGTTGCTGTGTTGACTGGAATGGAACTATTAAAAAAATAACAGAAACATAAAAATCTCACCCGAGCACGAGAAAACATTTCTCTTCTTTCGCGTTGCTTAAGAAAAACTATACTAGCTAGTATACCTATAAACTAGCCTAGTATACATATAACTGCAAAACTACTCGACCGATTTTTAAAATTCTTTCACCTTTAGAAAACCACATTATCCAGGAGTGACATAGGCTACTTTTTACCCGACTGAGCAAAAGGAAGCAAGCACGTTTGGTCACGCGAATAAAGTCGCTAGTAACTGCTAATAAATAGTGGTTATAAAACGTAGGTAACTTACACAATTAATTTTTGGCGATTAACTCTATTAGAACACTAATGAATACTGTATGCAAATATAATAATTAATGCTGCTTCCGAATCCTGAACGGCATTTAAAATAATTTATTTGTTTATAAATAAATAAATAGCTCTAGACAAATAACACGAATATACCAATAGACAAATTATTTACCGGTGGTAGGGATGCGCTGTGCCACGCTCCCGGCTACATGGATACCACCATCTTGCTTGTTTCTCCCGTGAAAGAGTTTGCTGTGTTTCGGTCTTCAGAGAGAAGAGTAAGATATGCAGTGTAATTACTGGCACCGAGACTTAACATCTTATGTCTCAGGATGGGCAACACATAAATGGGTTATCTGGGATAGTTCCAGGCACCTACGCATTTAATAAATATTTTTTAAACTTGAGGATAGAGGATAGAATAGTAGCAAAATAAAGTTGGAATTTAGGTAAGGTTAACGTATACATTCAGTTTTCTCCTTAGTAGTCTGTGTTTAGGTATTTATCTTGTCATTGGGTGTCTTTAGCACAGCTGCTAATCTCAGACATCTAAGTTAGATTGACAAAATTCTAAGCTAAGATTTTGCCAAGATACTTTTTAGATACTTAAAAAAGAAATTAGCTTAAAACTATTCTTTAGTACAAAAACAGGAATAATTTTATTTGTTATTTATAATGAAAATTATAATATATAAATTTGTTGTCGTTTTAATGCAAATGTAATTAAAGTTTTATAGAATGGTAACACTTCAATATGATGATTGAAGCCAATCAAATTAAAGTCTCAACATTTTTATATGATTATTTCTAGCGATATATTTTATTTCATTAATTTAAAAATGTAGAAAATGATTCTAGTTTATCTAATATTCGTCACTTCGAAAGACACACAAGGGATGTACAAAACCAAAACCACCTGTGTTCTTTTACAACATATTTCAGCCGTAAAAAAATAGTATACCTACATGTGTGTGTATATTATCATGAGTGTAGTGGGGTAAAGTACCCAAATGTCGGCCCCCTAGCGAAAAACGTTATCGTAAAAACACATTAATTTGCTTTTCCGTACTATTTAATATTTAAATTTTAAGTAATGATGTTTCTAATTGACTTCAATAACGGAATACAAATATATAAACGTTTTATGTTTCAAAGGGTCTATTTTCCTATTGTCGGCCAGTGTTTCCCTAATTTTGGCCTCTTTTTGACCTAATGTCGGCCGCCAGTAAAAGATGTTTTAAATTGGAAACAAGGCAATAAATTTGCATAAAATGTATTAAATTAAATATTTTATATAAACATATTGTGCTTAATTTTTTATCTATCTATATCTATACTAATATTATGAAAAGTAAATATATGATTTTTTGTTTGTTTCTTTGTTACAATTTAAGCCAAAACCTACTTAACTGATTTCTAAATTCTTTCACTTTTAAAAAGCTTATTATCGAGGAGTGACATACGCTATGTTTTTACTCGACTGCGTAAAAGCATGTTATGGTGTTGGGTCATGCGAACAAAGTCGCCAGTAATAGATATTTTAAAATAGAATGGAAAATTACAACATAGAGTAGTTTTATTCCCCGTGTTGGTCCCGGGCTCCTTTGAAGAATAGGCCAACTGCAGTTCTACCAGGCAGGTCGTAAAAGGCGACCGAGTGGCTATACGCGTCACTACCATCGTGATTACTAGGTGGTAGAGGTCTGCATCGGCTTGACCGGATCAGTTACCACCGCCTTACCTATTCCTGCCGCAATAGCGTCAGTGCTAGTCACTGTCGTGTTCCAGTTTGGAGGGTAAGGTAGCCGGTAAACTTATGCATGTGGCGTTAGACCTCGCCACAAGATAACAACCCACCGTTAACTTTAAAAATTAAATTATCTCCTCGCTTCGAAAATACTTCCCTAACAGCCACAGCCAGTCTTAAAATTCTTGGAGTTGACATATCGAGCAACGTTCAGATCCGTGGTCACTTGGAAGGCAAGGCCAAATTAGCCTCAAAAAAGCTGGGTGTTCTCAGCAGGTCCAGACAGTATTTCACGCCGGCCCATCGCCTACAACTTTATAAGGCGCAAATCCAGCCTCATATGGAGTACTGCTCTCACTTGTGGGCGGGGTCTCCTCAGTACCAGCTCCTTCCTTTTGACCGCATTCAACGTAGAGCGACTCGAATCGTCAATAACATGACTATTTCTGATCGGCTTGATTCTTTGGCATTGCGTAGAGATGTGGCTTCGCTCTGCATCTTCTATCGGATCTATCATGGGGAGTGTTTTGATTAATTTAACTGTTTGGATTAATTCCTGCCGTAGAATTTCACCATCGGACATCGCGACAAAATTCAAAATTTCATCCTCATCATCTCGATGTCTGGAAATCCACAACTGTGGGATTCTCGAGGCACTTCTTCCCCTGTACTATTCCTCTGTGGAACCAATTACCGGCAGGGGTTTTTCCAAGCGGATACGACTTAGAGAAAAGAGCCTACTCTTTCTTAAAAGGCCGGCAACGCAACTGCAAATTTTCTGATAGTGTGGTTGTCCATGGGCGGTGGTGATCACTTACCATCAGGTGAGCCTCCTGTCCGTTTGCCCCCTTTTCTATAAAAAAAAAAAAAAAAAACATCTTTGGTGTCTATAGGCGATGGTTGGCTCTTTCCATCGGGAGATCCATCTGCTTGTTTGCTATCTAGTGATATAAAAAAGAGGATAGCTCAGAAATACAAACATCTACGCTCATCATACAAATGATGGTCCCTGCGGGGAATCGCATCCAGCCACATAGACTTGTAGTTAGGTTTGCTAACCACTCGACCAAAGGCGTGATCAATATGATGCATTGAATTTAATGTAATAAACAACAATATAAATAAACACATTATTCTATATTAAATTTTTAAGCATCCTGTACATATGGAATATGTAAAGAGGGCCGACATTAGGTTGTTTGAATTCCCTAATGTCAGCCGTGATTTAAACTGCTTATTATTTCAATATACTTAATAGGTAAATGCGGCGGGACTTTGGTCATTCAAATAACGGATTCATAACGCTTTTAAAAAACAAATTATTGAACAAAAATGTAAATGTAACTTGAATTTCTGTAGAGTTATACATTTGTATCTTTCGGCCTAAAACCGGCCGGGGGTCGACCATAGGCTCTTGTATCAAAATGAGTGCCCTAATCTCGGCCGCTGTTATTTCTTAATATCAAATAGAAACATTCATCAAAAATACAAGGGATAATGTTCTAGATACTCTTTTGTTTTTCTGCAAAAGAAAAGTAAAAGCTATTGGGCGATTATTTATGGTCAAAAACACAATCCCCGTGCGTGGCCTCCTCTAAAGTTTTTAGCTAAATCGGAGACAATACGGCTCTGCGTGACGACTTGTTGGCTTCTACGCTGCTATAACACAGTTATATGAGTAAAGTCGTGATTTGCAACACAAATTTAAACCTATATGGAATTTAAATTTAATTATCAGCATAAATATGTTAGGTGGCCGACATTAGGCGACGGCCGACTTTAGGGCACGTTACTCTGTAATGTTTTTTTTTTATTACTTAAATGTATTTCTAAGATTTCTAATGCGTGTTATTTAAAAATATTAGGTTTCTGTGGTATCCCGCAATGTAAACTTTAATTGTACCAATCTTCCTAGGTACCTACTCCATCGATTGCGCGATTATTTTAAGATAAGTATATATACATAACGTATTAATAAATAGATTCATGTAACCCCAAATTAAGCAAATTATTTGCTTGTGATATGGACACTAATACTTTCGTAGAAATGCATAGGTATATAAATACTGTAATGTATTTCAGAAAACACGCAAACTCAGAAATAGAAACATCTACGCTTATTATACAAAAATATTTGCTCCGTAGGAAATCGTACCCGAGCCTCGATTCTATTAATGCCCCATTGGTTATACATTTGAATAATTCATAAGCGCATTTATAAAATGGAATGTAATAGGTAGTATATATTTAAATCATTTTTATATTTAAATCAGTTTTACCACCACTGGGTTTTAATACCGGTTTTATAAGATGAAACTTTTTACTAGTCGATATAAAATATTTTTGTTTTACAACTGTATCTATAATAAACAGTCGTTCATTACACATCCATATAAAATGTATTATATTCATAACGTCTAATAGCTATTGAAGCATTGTTGCATGTATTTATATCGCTGTATTATTAATACGAGACTAGCTATTTAGATGATTACTCGTTTATAAATAAAAACAGACTGTTTGTTTTCAAAAATGATAAGTTCACTCCCCGTGAGCCATGTCGTTGCAGTGCTATAAAGTATAAACGTTTACCACGCCAAAACATTTTTCTCAATGCCAATAGCACGCGATTAACTGAAAATCGTGATTGAAAGTTAGCCGCAATTTGATCTTCCGTTGCAGCTAATCAGAGACATTAGATAGGTACAATGGGAGTTCAAATTGCGGCCATATATTACCTACCTACCTACTACAATTTTTATATATTTGAAACTTGCTGAGCCGCGCAGCTTCGCCTTTGAGTAGCCACTAACACGTCGTCGGTATAATTTTTCATACAAACGTTCATGACCAATATCAGCCCCTTAGGTATTGATTTGAAAAAAGTTAAATAAAAAAATCGGATCAGCAATTTAGCCGTGAAAGCGTAACATATAGGCAATATGTTTGAATAGAACGTGCCTATATATTCATAGGATACATTCACGTTTTCGAAAAAAGATTGAAGTGATTCTCCCTCAAAAACGTGAAGTTTACTCACGTTAATATGCTAAAGTAGGTACACGTTCCTATCTTATAAACTAAAAATTCTTTAATAGAAAAGTAAAACACTATACAATATTGGGATTGCCTTCATTTATAAAGTTTGTTATTTTCCTAAATCTTGTGTTTCTATTGATGATCATAAGCCCAATCTAAATCTCATAAAGTCAAAGTTTCTCAATAGCTTAAGTTAATCACAACGGCCTTGGCCAGATCATTAGTTAGGTCTGCCGTCTGGTGGGGGGCCGGCCTCCCTCGCACGTGGTCGCCATGTTAGATTTTTACTATAATTAATTTTATTACCACATAAATACCAGCATTGAACAAACCATTCTTGACCCCTATAATTTATGATTCTATCTTACGGAACTAATAAGCTAAACAATCTAAGGTACAATTGTTGCACAACATGTACTTAAAATAATGCAAGTAGATATGTATATGCTCTAAGAACTTATAAGTTTATTCCAGGAAAATCAATTATGTTAAGTAACCACAATAAGTAACGTGCGGAAAAGCATTGGTAAAGTTGAATAAAAAAATAACTTACACTTCTTTAAATATTTTATAAATGTTTTATAATTATTTAAATCAATTTCTTCAGTCTTTTTTACTATTTTTTTTGTATTTTTAGTTACTGAAATTTAGATATATATAAAAAATAAATATTAGATACTTACATTTGGAGAATTATTGTAGGCAACACGTTGGTTATCGACAGACGTCGAAATTAGAGGTTCCTGCTCCTCAGAACCGGCAGTCATGATAAAAACAAATAATAATTGCACAAATGTATCACATAGAACAACTTAGTCTTAGCTGCTTTATAACAAAATAACTATTTGTTGATTAAAGCTTGCGTCGCGGCGATGAAACAGTGTATTACTACAGACGGTGGGACAGTTACTGCGAGTGGGCTCTATACGTTGAAATTGTTGAGCCTTTCCTACGACGCGCAACATTTTGAGCTCATTATTAAACCAAATAATAATAATTAGTTCTAACAATACAGGTTATAATATAATTATCTTCTATGAATCATATGAAGTACATGAAAGACAAGTTTGAACAGTTGACATAATTTGACTAGGTAATTTTCTTTATAAAAGTAACTTTTAGCGCGTCTTTTATTCATTACAGATTTATATATCAGAATAAGTAATGTAAAGTATAGACACTAGCAAAAGTTTTCCAATTGACCTCACCAAAGTAATACGAGATCATTTAAAGCTTAAGCCTTGAAGCTTTGTAGATCTTTTTATTTTATTGATTCAGGCGTTACTTTGCAGAAATCCATTAATAAAAAGATGAAATTAATTAAATTTGCTATTATCCGCGAACAGTTGTGTGTATCCTCCGCGATGGTACCGAAAAGAAAGACGTCTGCTTAATAAATGAATGAGACTCACCGATGGTCCGGACAAAAAGAAGATCCCAGCGGCACAATTATCCACCCACATCCACCACACTTTTACACTCACGTCCCACGCCGGCACCTTTTTTGATATCTAATGATATATATATATATATATATATATATATATATATATATATATATATATATATATATATATATATATATATATATATATATATATATATATTAGGGTGATTCATTTGCGACAAACATTTTTTTTTTAGGTGCTCAAGCAAAATTTTGTTCTACATATTGAAAAAAAAAAATTCCACCAAGTTAGAGCTCTTAATTCGAGTTTGAAGTGCTTGCCGTTTTAATTTGATTTTTTCCCATTAGAAATGCATGTAAATATTTTTATTTTTTTTCAAATTTCTAATGCTTGGACACATTTAATGATATTGGCATTCTGATTACTGAATTATATCCAGGATTCCACGCTCTTTAAATGACTTTTCGTCAATTTTAATGTCGCCTGCTTTGGTCCACTGGTACCATCTGTCAAAGTTATGTTTTCGAATAAAATGCACATTTTTTTGTTTTTACAGCGAAAATTGATTGATAGATGGAAAAAATAATACATATTTTTATAAAAAATTTGATTCTCTTCAAAAAAGGTCGTAACTTAAGTCTCTCAGACTCATAGTTTTTAACTTGCAGTAACTTTTGTAACTAAAAATGTAGAAAAATGATAAAAAAATTACAAATTATGATGTTTAAATTCAAGTTTTTGTTTCAAATTTATTTTTCTCATTACATTGTCAATTTTACTTTTTGTACTTTTATACCTGACATGTTACACATACTGACATACAGACACACATACACACACAAATAAATAAATAACACAATAAGCGGGAAACAAAAAAGTTAATACAAAATTTTAATAAATTTGTAATTTATCATAGTTTATATTTTTATTAGAAATACAACCGAAAGAAAATGAATTGTTATTTTATAAACTTTAAATGAAAGCTCTGTTTACTAAATACATCTTCACATAAGTTAGGTATTACTTTGTTGTTGAATAAAGTTTTTTGGTACATGTTAGGAATTCTTTTCTATAATTTTGAACAGTTAATAATAGGCATTGTTTTTTATCTTCGTCGTATGTGCCAAACTCATTGAATTTTTCAATGAGCGCAACACATCGCTCGGCTGTGTCGTTTACAACTTTTACAGAGCTTTCATTTAAAGTTTAAAGTTAAAGACACCAATAATTAATTGTACATTGCCAATTGTGTAGTAAAGTTTTAATGACTCATTTTAAGTATAGAGGTCACCGTTTCCTGCAATTCAGAACACGATAGTAACAACACAATATACTTTTTTTTATTTTATGGTAACAATTACTAATAAATGGAAAAGTTAAAGAGGCGGTACCAAACTGAGACATGACGCGAAACTCTACATTGTAAAAAAATAAACACATATTTCTATAAGTTTATAATAGTCAATTAAAAGTATACAGATATTTTTTGTATTATATATAAATACTCGTAATAATATGTTGAGAAAAACATATTTTGTATTTTTTGTATGCATGTGACGAATTAAATCAAGAACTAATGGACCGATCTTAAATATTATTTTATCTTTAGAAAGCTACACTATTCAGGACACTTTTTTATTCGACTGAGCAAAATAAAATATTAATTTTGAGGTCACGCAAACGAAATGCGAGTAATAGCCAATTTGTAAAAGTACAGAGCAGACTTTGTCCTATGTAGAAGGTGCCATATTATTAAGCTGATCCGCAAATTTATACGCGTAAGATTATTTTCATCCTCCTAAGGGAAGAACTTTTAAAAATTCCTTTCCTTATTTTTTGGTACAATTACCAATATACATTTATCTAAATATATAAAAATCAATTGCTGTTCGTTAGTCTCGCTAAAGCTCGAGAACAACTGAACCGATTTGGCTAATTTTGGTTTTGAATTAATTGTGGAAGTCCAGGGAAGGTTTAAAAGGTGAGAGAATATAGAAAAAAATAAGTGTCGTTAAAAAGGCAGAACAACGTTTGTCGGGTCAACTAGTTTTTAATAATATTTGAATATATAATAGATATAAAATGCAATTGTATTTTATTAAACTGACAAATATATACTACTAGCTAGGCAAACGTTGTTTTGCTGTATAAATTATATATATATATATATATATATATATATATAAACCTTCCTCTTGAATCATTCTATCTATTAAAAAAAACCGCATCAAAATCCGTTACGTAGTTTTAAAGATCTAAGCATACATAGGGACATAAGGACAGACAGAGGAAAGCGACTTTGTTTTATACTATTTATAATTGATATATTACGCCCCGTTGGTCGAGTGGTTAGCGGCTCTAACTACACAATCCATAGCTCGGTTATGTTTCCCGACAGGGACAGGCATTTATGTGACGAACAATGATGTTTGTATTTCCAAGTTCAGATGCTTTTTAAATGTATTTCAGTATTTATATATTATGTATATATACTATGTACGAATAACGTTGACTAACACCCATATCATAAGCAAATAATTTGCTTATTTTGGGGTTAGATCAATTCGTGTAAAATTGTCCAGAGATATTTATTTATTATATTATTATTAAGCAATCGGTTATTGCATTAGTATAATATAGCTTCGATTTTTGACATTTTTAATGTCAATAGCTAATAAACATCCAAACCCAGAAATACTAACATCTATAATGCTCATCACATAAATGCCTGCCCCTGTCGGGAATCGAACCCAAGCCCCATTAATTACGTAGTCTAGGGTCGCTAACCACTCGATCACAACGGTGCGGTCAATCCTGAAGATAAGTGGTTTATGAGCACAACGCACACCCGATACACTAACGCACACAGTTGTATTATTTAGAGACGTTTTTGCAACGGACTGTACACCGTACAAGTTGACAAAGACTGTATAATCTGTAATCTGTATATATTAATGAACGCGATAGTTAATGGTCATAATGTCTATTAACTTTAATTGACGTAGGCAAACATGTACATAAACTGAAAAACGTTTGATTTCTTGACATGTTGAAAGTTAGTTATATTTATTTATGGAAAACAATAATAACTCCTGCTTGCATTATTGTTATATTTATATATTTAACTATGCCACAGTAGGTGTTCGGTTAGTCAGGAAGTAATAACTTTGCAGTTTGCACTTATTTATTGTAAGTAAAAATTGTGTGATTGTCAAAAGGTATTGAGGTTTAATAAAATAAATTTTCGATTATCGATTCAACCGGTTCATACCTAAAATTTCCTACCTACCTATCTTGAAGTATTTTAAGATCAAAATCAATAAACATAATCTTAAGCAATTGAAGGCAGAAGAGTTACAAACTCTACAGTTTGTAGAAGGAAAAAATGCTGATGCTGGTTTAAAGAACTAAGTAAGTAAATAAGTAATTAAGTAAGTAACTGACTAACTAACTAACTAACTAGATTAAATCTAGAAAAAATAAACTTGATTCATCAAATGTAAACGGCAGAAAATATAAAATTTGGGAATTAAATTCTCTTAGTTTTTCATACACTTTTATATAGAAAATTCTATTCAAGCTTCCACTCCACGTGCGAAGCTGTAAATATTAGCACAATGATAATTTACACTGCTGTCAAGCATTATAAGTTGCAGTAATTAGACAGCTGTTATCTGATTAGCTGTTGCTTAAATATTTGCCTTTTCCTACTCTACTTACGTCCAAATTTAGATAACATGTATTTGTTTAGTCCAGTCAATAAAAGATTTTGGGCAACCCATGTAATGTAATTTCAATACCTATAAGTATTTTATGTATAGTGTACCTACGTAGTATTTATTATGGAATTTGCTTAGAGCTACGTGTGTCTTTACATATCATTATCTCTTCGGAGGCAACGCGTAACTACTTTCTGTTAGCCTAAAGTTTAACTGGTGGAGAATGCCACTTGGCGCTAAGTTCTCCTTTTATGCAAACTTATTTTAAAGTATACAAAACGGCTAAACATAAAAAGAAAATAAACCCATCCTCTGTGGTATAGTGGTCCGGTGTCGGTGTTAACCACCTAAGGTCCAAGGTTCGATTTCCGAATCGCACAAATCAAAAATGTGTTTTTTCAGTTTTCTGATAAAAAAACATTGCCTGGGATTGGATAAGATCCTGGTTGGCGATAGGCTTGCCACCTATCACATTATGGGACTTAAATGTCTTCGATTAATCGTGGGTGCACCAGATTGTACCAGTGCTACGCTTTTGGGGATACGAGCGTAAAGATGCTTTTTAAGCCCATCCAGTGATGTATCCATGGATGCAAGCAGATACAAAGAAACGGAAAGAGAGTAAAGATCCCACTAGTGACTTGTTTTCCGCTTGCCGGAGATGTAATGTGCATTAATGTGATATGCATTAATTTATCGGATGTCACATTGGCAACAATCACTAAAGCCACCAGAAACATCGTTGAAGACATCAAACCAGAACGAGATGTTACAGAAATTGATCTTGTGGTCGCAATTGTAGTATCATAATTTTTTTATATGATGAATAATAAACATGCAGATGGCTCTCCTGATTTTTTTTATGTCATAAGATAGCAAACAAGCAGATGGGTCTCCTGATGGAAAGAGCCAACCATCGCCTATAGACACCAAAGATGTTAATGGTGCGTTGCTATCTTGTGGCGAGGTATAATGCCACATGCATAAGTTTACCGGCTACCTTACCCTCCAAACCGGAACACGACAGCAACAAGCACTGACGCTATTGCGGCAGGAATAGGTAAGGCGGTGGTACCAGACCCGGGCGAGACAATGCAGAACTCTACCACCTAGTAGCCACGATGGTAGTGACTCGATAGCCAATCGGTCGCCTTTTACGACCTGCCTGGCAGAACGGCAGTTGGCCTATTCTATAAAGGAGGCCGGGACCAACACGGCGAAAATGATGGAAGGAGAAACCATCTAACAACCATAGACACCAAACTTATAATGATACGTTGCTATCCGTATGGCAGGTTGGTATTGCCACATGCATAAGTTTACCCTCCAAATTGGAACATGACCGTGACAAGCACTGACGCTATTGCGGCAGGAATAGGTAAGTGCAATCACCGTCGCCCGTGGACATCCGCATTACCAGAGATCTTGCAGTTCTGTTGCCTGCCTTTTAAGAATGATTCAGCTCTTTTATTGAAGGCCCTCAAGTCGTATCTGTTCGAAAACAACCCCGCCGGTAATTGAATCCACAAAGGAGTAGTGCTAGGCAAGTGTCGAATGAAACGCACGATTGTGCAGACGCCAGATCGAGATGGTGAGGGTGGAACTTCAAATTTTGACACGATGTCCGATGATAGATTTCAGCGGTAGGAATTAGATAATTCAACAACTCGTCGAAACACTCTCCGCGTTTTTCTTTCTTTTTTTGCTAATATCTAGGAATATGCGTCTTTAAATAAATAGATCATCCAATTTTTATTAAAAATGAATGCAACTTCTGGAAATGTATATATTGGAGTGCCTATGTCGACCTGCAAAATTATTAAGATGGTAATAGGAACGAATATAACTTCAGTCCAGGATAAGACATCGCCATGAGACAAGAAATTATTAAAAGATACAAAAAGTCTTTGACTAAAGACAGTTATTTTGCTCATTAAAAATTATACAGATTTGAAATAAAAAGTATCTCTTAGAGAATAAAGGAGAAAAAAGTATCTTTACGCGAGGGTTAGGCAGGGTTAGATACAACCAGCGCCCCCACGATTAGCCGAAGATGCTTACTCTCCAAATATGGTAGGTGGCAAGGCTATCGCCAACCGGGCACTAATTCGATCTCGGGCAACGTTGTTTTTATCAGAAAACTGAAAAAAAAACTCATGTGGTCAAGCCCGACACCGAACCACTAGACCACAGAGGCGATTAAATTATTCATCATTACTGACCATGGAGCACTAGACCATAGACATTAAATTATTCATCATTAAAGATTAAAAATATATAAAAAAAACGCTACTGCATCCTTTTTATTGCAAGTCTACCTTTTTCAATGACCGAGATAAGCTTCTTCTAATTACATTAACTTTACCGGGCTGGCTGCAATAAATCTGTTTTTTTTATGAGATAAGCTCGGCTTTAATTGTATCTTTTTAATTTTCGTTTTACTGTAGGTATTACTTTATGTTTGTTTTTGTACAAGAGATAATTAAATGAATAGGTAGTTCTTGATATTTGCGTCTTCAAACAAAAACCAAACTTTACAGATTCATTAATGTTTAGAAATTGATTTTAGAAATCTTACTTTTACAAATATACTATTGTTGGATGCGGTCAGGATTTAGCCTCAATTTAAAGAACACTAATTTCATTATTCTCAATAATTACTTTATTTCCTTGATATTTTACACCACTTCACAATTTCCACTTATTTTTCCCTTTTTACAAATATTATTGATTACTCGAGCGTCTCTTTCAAAAGGCTGCGATAGAATTCCGCGTTACCCCGGCCAGTGTTGCCAGTGACAGGTAACATAATACAGCTCAAAAAGTAACATTTTCACGAGAAAAGTAACATCTCCTTATGTGGAATACGACACTAATACTATAATATGACACTTTATTACACAAAACTAAAAAGTTTTCTAGTATGTAGTAGTTCCATTAGTGTTAGGCTTCGAAAGAACTGTAATATTTTTTGTACAAATAATTTACTAGCAATCCTAAAAAAGGAAAACATATAAGTAATAATGTGTCTAATTAAGAAATATATTTCAATAGCTACAACTTACCATATAGGTATCTAACTAAAGTTAACTCAATCAACTTATTTATGTATAGGACAATCAATACAAAAAAAACATATTTCAGTTGCAAACGCGATTTTGTTGTTGAATTATTAATTCCCTAAACATTTATAAAATTACAACTATATAAATACGACATTAAGTTACAAAGAAAAAATCAAAAGATCGAAAAGTAACGTAAAAGTAACGTCGTGTAACATGGAAATAACATGAACATTAAACAAACATAGAAAAGAAACGATCGAAGCACCAACAAAACAACCAATCAGACGATACCGGAAATAATAATAGAGACATTGATATATAAAAACCAAAGATACACCACATTGAGACACTTCTCAAAAACGTCCTCTAAGAATGAGTGCACAATTTAAAATTGTGCACTCACTTCAAATAGAAGCCCGTCGCTTACGTCACTGCCCGCGCGTCAAAAATACAGAATTGTTCTCTGATAAAAAAAATTTTTTTTAATTTATTTATTTATTTATTTCATCACAAAAGCGGTACATCTTTCAATTGTAAAATACAACATCATGAACGTTAAAAAAATATAAGATATTGTATTTTCGGTAAGTATAGGAGTTTATCGATTTATTTTTGTCGTTTATATTACTAAATATAGGGTGTAATGTATGATTTTCATTTTATTTGTCTTAAAAATGTACTCGACGCTCCAAATATATTACGACAAAATTTCAATGGTCACTTTTTCAGTAAAAGGACAGTGCATTACAACCTCATTTTAATTTAGTCGAATAATACAAATTGATCCTGTTATTATTAGTGGGGTCGATTTTTTTTCATTAATAAGTTAATTTTTTTTAATAAGATTAATTTTTTTCATTAATAATTTTGAATACCTTTTATAGTTGTTAACCAACTGCCAAAAGAGAAGAGGACATCAATTTGACGATTTTAAAATGTTTGATTATATTGATTACTTATTTTGAGGACCAAGTGATTCTTTTTATTCTATTTGTACAAATATAAAATAACAATATATAATTGTGATTCTTACGATGAACTTTGGAGATATATTACAAAACTTTTAATATAACAATAGGAAATCATAAGTAGCATCGAATTTTGTTTTGTTTACACGTGTTGTTGATAACGATTTCTTAAGTGGAAGGCACAGGTTGCATTAAGAATGTTTATTTTTTGATTTAATAATTTATTTTTAATAGAATGTTGTTTTTGATTGCGGATATCTTATAATATACATATTATAAATGTTAAAGTTTGTATGTTTGGATGTTTGATAATCAATCACGTAAAAAATGGCTGTACCAATTTGGATTTGGACTCGGATATAAGATGACCTGGAATAGCACATAGAATACTTTTATCCTAATGCAGAGATCTGCAGCTAGTCTCGTATAAATTTTAAGTGACTGTTTATATGTATGAGTTGTTTTATTTGCATACTAGCTGTTACCCGCGGCTTTGCTCGCGCATATTTACTTTACAACTTATTTAACCTTTCTTTATTTTATTAAAAATCTCTACATTGCCGGGTGGGCCGCTAGTACGTTAAAAATAATATTAACATATTCATCTTAATTATTTATATACAACATTTTTGTTATTAAAATGTAAGTAAAAAACGTAAGACCTGAACTTCCTATAACTTCTAAATTTTCTATACGTAATATCATAACTAACTATACCTCAAACTAAAAATACCTATTAGTAACACACCTATCGAAAAAACTAACGTAATTATAAAAGAAATTTATAATTAACAGGAAATATCTAATTTAAAATTACCTTTGGCAATAATATTATATGTACTAAACTATACTCCAAACTAAATATACGTATGGTTAGGATTTCTGTGTATGTAACACACCTATGTAACCAACTAATATAACTATATTAAAAAAGTCTGTGAGCTGGTTAACCCTACAGGCTACCTGAAACTTCCCGCTAAATTTAAGTATTTTAACCTCAAAGAAAAAAACTATGCCTAAGCATAGACTTTTGAGTCCGAAAAGTTCAAAAATCCAAAGTTTTTTTTAAATGATACTTTGTTCAATATTTGAAAAGATGTATTATTTATTTTATGTATTATTTCAAAATGATTAACGAGTTTGATCTTTCGAATAACATTCAGCGCAATTTTTTAGCCTAAATTGTTTTATTATGTTAAAAATGTCGAAAACATGTAAAAAAAGCTTTTTTCAGAATTTTCCGTTATTGATAAATCCCGAACGAAACAACCGATTTTAATCAAATTTGCAGTATTTAACGCAGTATTTTAAGCAGAGGGGTTAGGTGATAAGATTAGACTATATAAGAATATAGACTATTGAATTAAAAAAGTTCAAAAATCAAAAATCTAAATTTTTTTTAAATGATACTTAGTTATTCAGTATTTGAAAAGATGTATATTTTTTCAAAATCATCAACGAGTTTGATCTTCCGAATAACATTGAACACAATTTTTTAGCTCTAAATTGTTTTATTGGAATTTTTTATACGACGGTCAATAAAATTTTCAGAAGCCGACATCGCATTAGCAACTAAAAGTTAAAAATAATGTCATAACTAAAAATAATTTTAAATAATTGAATAAAATGCACGGTAGAATTATTTCAACACATTAGGATTAGATACATTTCGTATTTCGATATAATCAATAAATACATATTAAGTCAAAGGATAAATTTAGTTAAATGTCAAGCTAAAGTTAAAAATAATGTCATAACTAAAAATAATTGTAAATAATTGAATAAAATAGGTTAATGTACATTCGGTCACATTTAATTAATTTAGAAAATTTCTATATACATCTTAATTGAACATATTGCTTAATTGAACATATTAACTTTAGCTTGACATTTAACTAAATTTATCTTGAAATAGGAGATGTATCTAATTCTAATCTCCGCTTTTTGGGGAAAAAATATCATGTTGGTAACCCAGACAGCCAGACGTTTGTGTCAAATTGAAATATTTGTCTAATACCCACCTATAAAGAGTAGTAATAATATAACTTGAAATGTAAAAAATATGTTAAGATATTATAAAATATGTGTAAAACATCCCTGATGATGCTTTAATAAGCGAAACCGGTTGGATGTGAATAGTAAAAAATTAAAAATATACGTGAACTGGAAGTACAAGTGAGTTTTGTTGTAATACGTAACTTAAAACCCTCAATGCATAAAAATATTTATATTCGACTCCACATATGCCTTGTCCTACCGGCTAACTTAAGTCAAACATTTTATTGCTTTTTGTACATTGTTTTTTAAAAATGACTTTAAATCTTGCGTTTATGGTTGAATATGCAAAAACACGTTTGTGTCATAACTATAAACTTTTTAGACTGAATTAGCGACAGTTTTCAGTGTCAGTTTGTTCGGAACTGTGTATCTTAGGTATTTTATATCAATGAATAGAGAATTTTAAATACTGTAATAGTCAAATGTTATCCTTAATTTTAATAAATATCGATATCGAAGCGAAACGCTTTACACTTGTGAATTATCTAACACTATGTTTACGCTTCGAAACCACAAACCCGGTTTCTGTATAGCGAAGCGGCCAGAACTGACCACTTTTTATTCTGATTAAGGAAAGACTTTTTGCAATGTACTTCTTTTTCGTTCTTTTTGTTTTATTTATTTACTCGTCACAACGCCATTACAGTACAACCATCGTGCTAGTTCATTCTATTAAAATATTTCATACTTTGAGAGAGTCTGGTGCCTGAAAAAGGTATTTAATAAAAAAAACCTGTTACACAGGTCACCAGCGCGTTAGTTGGGAAATATTAAAGTACAAGTGTTTGACAAAATCAATATGATGCAGTTTCAACAAGTGCCGAAGATGGAAAGTATGGAAATTAATAATATTCAGAAAATATGGTCACCACGCGAGCGATAGCGGCGCGCATGGAGTCGTCATGAATTTAACAAATCGCCATTTGTTAATAGCTCGTCGATGTTGTACTTCGATGTCTATGCGCATTTTTATCGAATAATTAACTCAAAACTTGAGTACCTGTATATATACAAATTCGGTATCACAATAGTCACCTTTCTTCAGGGTGATGATTATAAAAAAACGGAACCGATTTTGATAAAACATGTCTTAGAACCACTGCACGCACGTACGTACGCACTCACGCACGCAAGCAATCACGCACGCAGACACGCACGCACGCACACACACACACATAATTTACTAATATATATATACATACATACATACATATATATATTAGTAAATTATGTGTGTGTGTGTGTGTGTGTGCGTGAGTGCGTGCGTGCGTGCGTGTCTCCGTGCAACTTTCTTCTTTTCTTCTTTTACCTATATGCTTATAGGTCGAATAGGTTTTTGAGATGCAAAAACAATATCAATTATGTAAATGTTTATTTAAAAAACATATTTGAGATAGCAAATAATTACTCAGTATATTATTTATACAACATATAAATGAATACGCTTTACATATTTTCCATTAATCGTATGATTACAAATGACACATGACAAAGGAACTATTGTAGACTTGAGATGTATAATGGTCCTTAATAATATGTCTTAGAAATATGGCTAACGTAATATTTATAACATAAACCTTACCTCATAATAACGCATTACACACTTATATTATTTGGTGAATTTCATACAATATTTTATGGCATCGACTATGCCATACAATATTATTCTAACTTAGGGATGATCGCTTCAAATTTACGAAATATCGATTTAATTGTTGAGCATGTCCCTTTTCATTTTTTTATTTTGAAATATTGGATTTTGTATTTAATTAATAATCTTAATAACATCAATGCAGATTATAATTTTAATTAATAAAAAACAGATAATGAAACTATTATGCTGAAAACTGTTTTATACTCACGTATAGTTAACAATTTTTATGTACATTAAAGGTGTTCAAAAATCACCTTTTAAATCATGTAATATTAACGATAACTTGAACAAAAAACACATAAATTATATATCATTACTATATTTAAAAAATATTAACTATATATTATTAAAGAGATATGCTGGTTAAGATAACAATAATGGTATTAAATAAAGAAGATAATTATAAGCTACAGGTAGACACCATTACAATATTCTATACGTTGTCAAAGGTAACTTTTCTCTCAGTAATTTTGTTATTATTATCGATATTAATTAACACTTAATCCTTTCTAACAACGATCATCCCTTGTTTAACCTACACGTACGTACATTTAACATTCCATACAGAGCAAATGCTTAAATTCTTTAACGTTTTGCACTTTACAAATTCACCTATTAGATTAATAGGGTACTTGACTATATCAATAAATACCAGCTTATGCATTTTCTCCACAAACGTATAAAAAACTATATTTTAGCTCAACAATTTGCTTAGATGTAAATATAAAATAAATATATTTTTTCATCCTATGACATCATTATTGTTATAATTATAGCACAACCTGAAATGAGTAAATAAAAAAATATATTCGGTATATTTAAAAACAAATTCATTTATCAACATTTCTTTTTAGGTTTAAATAAAATTTACATGTACTTTATGCAATAAAACAGTAAATAAATCAATTTATATAATGTAATATCCATAATAATGTTTTCCACTTTTGGTTTACTGTTTGCCGCCGTTAACTACATTAACCCTTACTGTATACTTACTGGATAAATAAAAATCTTTTATATCGTAATATAAGAAATAAAAAAATATTTTTGTTTTTTGCATAAACTGAAATATTGTCAAATACCCTATGTTAATAAAATTGTTACTTTTTTAGAACTTGTATAGGTTTAGACAAACGAAATTGCCTTCAATTGAAAAATTAATTAGCACATTTTACATGAAATCAACTAAAAACATTTTTTATTTAAATTTATATGAAAAATATATTTTAACGAGCCCCTGCAAACCATACTTTTGAACATTTGGTTGTTTAATCTAGTTACGTAATAAACAGTTTTTACTATTAGAGTTTAGTTAGGAGACAAACTTGAAGCTTATCAATCACGGTTATGGATCGACACTAAATCATTACAATACGCGCGCTATAGTGATTAAAATTCAGCCTAAATTATTGATTAACAAAAAGTCTAGTCTGCGGGACTCCTAGTTTTAAGCTTAACATGGGTTACAGCATAGAAGACAAACTATCATAATCCCAAAATCCTGACACGCTTACAAACTTTACTTAATATAAAACAAGTTCAGGGCCTATTCTCATATACAATTTTGAATTGTTTATCGCTTTCATAGCGAATATTTAACATGAAATAGGATAATTTTACAACCATTTTGTATTGTTGTATTACACACCTATAAGATTGCAGTTTCCATCCTGATAGTTGCAAAACTGACCAGATGTAAGAAAGTATAGTAAATAATGTAGGTCTGAGTGATCACTGATCCTTTTAATCACTTCCAAGTTTGTTTGCGAAAAGTTCAAAATTACCTGTGACACTAAGGCTACGTCCACATATACAGGCGGCTTGCTTAGCGCCTAGAGCCCAGTGAACCACCTAGCGAGTAACTTAGTAAAACAAACGTTCTAATATGTTTACGACTGCTATACACTGCACTGACTAACATTCTGAAGAGTAACGTGATGACGGATCTCATATCTCTAGATCTCATACGTTAAAGTGAATAAATTTTACACATTTTATGAGTAAATAAAAACCTTAACGCTTAGGTGAGTGACGGACAACACAAAGCAAACATGGAGCTAACCCTTTAACAGTCACCTGAAACAAATACCAAAGCCCATCTCACTCTCCGCGGTATCACCTTCTCTTTCCTCTCACAATAAATCTAAATACGGTTACCATACTAGAGAAAGAGAGGGTGAAATTTCATAAAGTGACAGCAATATGTAAGGTTTGGTTTCAGTAGGCATTAAAAATGCTGTTTTCAGATTTAATAAATTAGCAGATATGAATTAATCTCCGCCAAGAATTAAACAAAATAAAAATTGTTTTAAAGCTGCAACGTACGCAGACTATCGTTGACAATATGACTAATCATCATAGCGAAAATAAAATATTCCTATACAGATCAGTTATAAGTAATATATGAGAATTGACCTCTAAATCTGTTTTTGAGCAATCATAATGCAGCCTCCTTCATTGCAAATATTCATTACAACAACATAACCACATAATCAATCTATCATTCAAATTAATTAATTACAAGCGTTTGTATCAATTTTATACATAAATAATAACTGTATTTACATTGCACTGATAGTATTCGTGTACTTTCATATATTATGTAGTTTTAAATATTGGCATGGTCAGTGTAGGAAATTACATATACTATATAACATAATAAAAGTAAATGAAAAAATTAAACCGACTTTAAATATCTAGGTTATATAATGTACATATGTCTCCTCCAGAAATGCGAGGATATCCATATCTCAAAAACTACTAAACTTATTTTAAGAAAATTTGGATTGATATATAACTTCAAATATACCTAATTTAAAACAAAAAGGATTATCTCGATGTGGCTTCTGTTTCCGGGAATTTCGTAGACAAACATACATGCACAGTAAAAATGTAGTACACGTGCTTAAAGCCTAAAAAGATCATCATACTCAAATGTTATCAAATTCCAACAATATCAAATAAATACAGGTCAAACTAATAACCATCCATTTTCTAAGTCGGTTCAAAATACTCCACATTCTTACCAATAAAGCCAAGTCTACGTCTATAAGCCTTCCAAATAATGTATGATAATTGATAATGTACTAAAATTGAGTCGTCAGTCCCCATTAGTTTTACATTTTTATAGCATAGAAAAGCTGATTGCTTTTCTTCAGTTGTTGCCGACAGTTGTCTTAGTGGTAATAGATTATAGACATTAAATATGTTAAATGGTACGTTGTATAGGCAAGCATAGCATATTGAAGACAAGTATGTTGTTTTTTACCAATACCAATATAATAAAGCGATTAGATGGGATCATTGTAACGTATAAACAAAAAGTAACTGGACCGAATATCAAATTTCTTTCACCAATACAAAGCTGCTATATCATCAAATAGCTGTGCCCGCGAGTTCGTTCACGTGGAAAAATTTCTAGACAATTCCGGGGTTTTATCCTCATAGTTCTCATTTCCGTGGGATTTCCGGGATAAAAACTATCCTATGTCCTTTCCCGGGTCTCAGATTATCCTTGTACCAAATTTCATCCAAATCGGTTCAGTGGTTGAGGCGTGAAGAAAAGACAGAGTTACTTTCGCATTTATATTAGTATGGATGAGTAACACATGTTACTTTTGTACTCGACTGAGTAAAAAAAAATAATGTATACGGGTCACGTGAATAATCGCGGGGAAGAGCCACTTAACAAATATTATTAAGATTTTCAAACCCAGTTACCGTAATTTATAAGTTGTAGAACAAGAGTGATAACGCACTGTGGAAAAAAATTCCTCTGACATCCCCGCGTGACACGACAGACCGGTTGGAAACTGACACGTCGATACTTTGTAGGCGATGTATAATTTTAACACAAAAAAGCTTCTAAATATCATATTGTAACGTCTCGACACATAATTTTGGCATTTGGCAATGTACAGTATTTTATCTAATTCAGTAGTTTATATGATATTTTTTTTATATCATAAGATAGCAAACAAGCAGATGGGTCTCCTGATGGAAAGAGTCACCCATCGCCTATAGACACCAAAGATGTTAATGGTGCTATCTTGTGGCGAGGTCTAATGCCACGTGCATAAGTTTACCGGCTACCTTACCCTCCAAACCGGAACACGCCAGTGACTAGCACTGACGCTATTGCGGCAAGAATAGGTAAGGCGGTGGTACCAGACCCGGTCAAGCCTATGCAGAACTCTACCACCTAGTAAAGTGAGAAAGGTTTTAGTATACAAACGTTTCCGATAAACCCACGGGAACAAAAGCTACGCGGAAAAACGGGTTTACCCGAGTGAGCAAAATTGAGTGAGTAATGATTTTGGATTACGCGAACAAAGTAGCTAGTTCAGAGTAAAAAGGGTACGTGTTTGCTTCGCTGGGATCGCCCCAAGCAATGATTTTTAACGTTCATATTATATTTAGGACAAATACCAATTTGTCTTATGTTCAAACTTAAAAATTCTTATTGTCTCATTAATTTACCAACCTTCCACATTTCATGTTCCAATTAACAAAGCTCGGGTTATCACGAAACAATATTTATACAAAACATGTATTACATACAATCGTTGGATTGTTCCAGTAGACACAGAGGAATTGGTTCGCTCTTTCAATTCAGGCATTTTAATGATTTTTATAACTTTGCATATTTTCTGTTAACATAGTTAAAACCGTGGCGTTATCACGTAACTTGCAATGCAAAATTATCGTAATTGCTTAGTTATCGCAAGACACATAGCAGCCTTGTATGTTAGTGGCAGTCGTTGCCGCTTATTAGTTTTGGTGCTGTGACATCGCAAAAAGTGCATCCAATAACCAGCAAGCAATTGGCGACGCTTTTAATGAGTTTTTCATTACGTTTAAGTGTCATCGCTGATCGCTGGCGGATTGCAAAAGTTAGGTGATACAGCTGCCGGTTAGTTTTGAAAAACAATGTTTTTAGAGGAGGGAGATCGCCGCCGCCCATGGACATCCACAACAACAGATGCATTGTAGTTGCGTTGAGTAAGCTCTATATTACGTTTATTATACAAAATGTCGATTATAACTTCGACCTATGTGTCAGAGAAACCGATTTTAATTATTTGTAAAATTATGCTTACAATAACGTTTTCGACAATTTCTTAACATATTTCCCTCTTTTAATATTTAAAAAGTATGATTAATGTCAAAAGAAATAGTCTCAAAATATTATTTAGATTAATCGGTTGGCGAGATGAGTGGTGAGCCTCATTGCCACATTTTATTAATATGATAAC
Organism: Apodemia mormo; assembly: GCA_036924255.1. NCBI lineage: Eukaryota > Metazoa > Arthropoda > Insecta > Lepidoptera > Riodinidae > Apodemia > Apodemia mormo. The sequence continues at coordinate 8,231,140 of JAUPFN010000005.1, read as the reverse complement.
GATGATCGCTTATTTCTAGCGACAACTTTGCGTGCTCATCCGACGCACGGGCATGTTAATACCACTCTACCAGACTCCGAGTTGCTACTGAAATTTAAACGTTCCAGGAAAAACTTGGAAAATCTTAATAACATTTTTGCTCGACCCGAGGACTTAACTCGGGATCTTATAATTGGAGTCGAATATGGGCTAGGCCACGTGAAGTTAAAAATTATGACTAAATAAAAATATATTATTTAAAAACCATTACTAATTCGTCATATTAAACCTGATTCAATTACCCAATACTCAATACTAGTATTTGTTAATGAAGTCCATTATTTATTAAGTGACAGAGAAAATTATGACATTAAGATCATTATAAGACAATTAAAAATAAATAATTCATCAATTCCAAGTATGTTTAATTTTATCTTTGCTCGTAACAATGCTATAGATGTTAATACGAGCAAACAACATTCCGACTACTCGAACAATTTAAAAGGGTTCCTTTTCTCAGAAAGAAAAAACGGAACCCCTGCCCTCTGTGGCTATCTGTTCGACCATCACAAAAAATTGGTTTGACATTTGGTGCAGGTATTTAATTTACTCAAATACGGACGCATAACGTGGATAAATGGATTTTAAACATTTTACATTGAAAACTATAAAAAAAGTTTTGCAAACAGTATCGTGTGACATATCGAATAAAAGGACTCGTTGTGACAATCCTAAAAGTTTTTTTTATTTTTTTTTTACACAGTTTAGAATTTACAGTATAGCTATAAAGTAGGCCAAAATTGACAACCCTCCTAACTGAGATAAAACTAGGCCTAAAATTTACAGGGCCTATAAATTATAGGAAAATTTATAAAAAGTCTGGCATATAAAGTAATGAGAATTTTTAAATAACTTTTAAATTAATTCTAATAGAGTTAAATTCATTAAAAATATTTAACTAGTTTGACTCGACTCAACTGAGTTTGACTCGCAATTGACCTGTTTTTAGTTTCAAGTCAACAATAACCCTCTTATAGTTTCGTCATATCCGTCCGCACCTTAGCTCAGTACCTCTTAGTACTAAAAAGCTGTAATTTGTCATAAATATATAACATTCACACCAACAAAATGATAAAATAAAATATTGTAAAATATAATAAATCACCTCTGTGATCTAGTGATCCAGCGTTGGCGTCGACCACATAAGGTCCCGGGTTCGATTCCCGGGTCGGGCACTTAAAAAATGTTTTTTCAGTTTTCTGATAAACACAAAGTTGCCCGGGATTGGAAAGTGCCCGGTTGGCGATAAGCTTGCCACCTATCACATTTGTGGGACCTAGTATCTTCGGCTAATCGTGGGTGCACTTTTTGTACCTCTGCTTACGCCTTCGGGTATACGGGCGTGAAGATACTTTACTTCTGTAAAATATGTTATAAAGGTACCCTCCTCTACACGTAAACTGGGTATATTTATTTTTTCGTGTGCAACCCCATGATGACCCCCCCCCCCTCTTCTGCCAGCTAAACGATTGAAAACTATAACAGCTAAGTTAGCCTTACAAGTTTACAAGTAATAGTCGACCAACTTATAAAATGTTACATTTTTAGATGGTAAACTTTTGTGCACATATATCCGTCATTGGCGTTAAGGTGAAATGTTCATTGTATAAAACAATAAAAAAGCCTTCTTCTGAGTTCTTATTATTGTGATGGGCAACTACAGAACCCTTCATTAAAAAAACACTTTTGTCAGTTTTTATATCGTGAGGCGTATCCGGATAAGCTTCTAGAAAACCAACTTTTATACTATCGGTATTAAGTCCTTCGATGTGACAGGCCAACCTATGGACAAACTGGGCACATGTTTCTAGTCTCAGGAAACTATGTTTAGAAAAAATCATTTTTACAATTTACAAAGTCAGAATGGAAAATAAAAACCATTTTATATTTAAATCCTCGGCGAATTCTGGTATAACTACTTATCTTTGACATAACGTATTCATTATTCGATTTGGTCAATCGTTGGAGTGTATTAATTATTCATAAGCAAGACATTACGAATGAATGGTTCTTTAACTGTAATAAGTACTCAATTCAGTCTATGATACAACGTGAATACTTTATTTTTCCAACGACTTCTCTTTGATTCTACTGAAAAAGAGTTATTATATGTATGGGCAAAAGCGATAAATTTTATATGTATACATATTTGTTTTAATATTACGTTCTGACAAAATTACGAAATCGATTTGTACTGCAGGAACATCTATACTAATATTATAAATAATAATAAAGAAATAAATAAATGTTCACTGAACAAATTACACGAATCGATCTAACTCCAAAATAAGCAAATTATTTGCTTGTGATAAGAATGTTAGTAGACTATACTAAAACACATACAAATACTCACTTATATAAATACTGAAATATATCTATACATATAATAAAATCGTAGGAAAGTCAAAACTGTACATTGAATATTTTTTTAAAAGAATACTTGGGACGTGATCTACAATCGATATCGAAGCCAAAAATATAGTTTTTAAATTTTTTGTCTATTTGTCTGTATGTATGTCCGGGGTAAAAAGTACTGCATGGATTTACTTTAAATTTTGTATGAATATTACTAATAGGCCGGGTCAACATATTGGCTACATATTACCACGCTACCTACGGTGGAGGGGCAGTGCGGAGTAAACGAACTCCGCGTGGACGAACAACAACAACGCTTGCTGGCAACAGCTAGTATTTAATAAACACCCAAACCCAGAAATACAAACATTTATGCTTATAACACAAATGTTTGTCCCTGTCTGGAATCTAACCCGACGTCCATTGATTGCGTAGTCAGGGTCCCTAATCACTTGCCCAAGGTAATTGCAAAATTCTGACTGTCTATCTGTTACACTTTCACGACGAAGCCTCTAAACCGACATTAATTAAATTTATCAAGGAACTACCTTGCGAAATAAAGATCAATAATTATGTAAAAGAAAATTAGAAAATACTCTAAATTTGAAATAACTCAAACTAAAAACACTTTATAGGCGCTTTTCACGAGTCGATACTTTTAGAATTACTATCGGATCGGAACGCGGCCACACACTGAGACGATCCGGCGGAAGAAACTATAAATATGAAAACAACTAATGCCAAACATTAAAACTACATGGACGTATCATATAAAAATGAACACATTAGAATATTCTATTAGTACACGATACCATGAGGTAGCCTGATGTTATAAAACTTAAAATTAAACACTTCTGTCCTAAGCGTTGCTTTAATACTGCTACACCTACGCTACTTACACATAATTATATTCAGGTTCTAACCAAAACTTTAAATATTCACTAATTATCCTACACTAATTTCTAAATATCTAAGATGTAACATCAGAGGAGTCTTTACGCGGCGAAATCTGCTTTTTTATTTATAAACAAATTCCCTTATAAATAATACGAGTATACTTGACCTAAATCTAAATTCTGGAGCAGTTTTAAGGGAAATGTACGTGGAGTGTATGTCCTTTTTAGAAAACGAAATTGAGAATCTCAAACAACCTCCAATACTAGATCAGTCCCCCAGTTCACGTAACAAAACGTCTGTACAGTCGATCGAAGCGCTTAGGACTCTTACACACTCAAACATGATACAATTTCACGTCCGACCGACGCAGCATAGTGTTACCCGATTGAAGTTTTGTTTCGTAAATTGTGCCCCTGGTATAAACATTGATTAAAGCCTGGTAATATTGTTATAGGCATCGTGTAAAGGACGAAGGAGGAGGTGTGTCGAAAAATTAAGAAAAAATACAATTTTTACATCATAATCATGTTGGCAATTCCTTTTATGTGTGTTTTCTTATTTTCACAGCACGTAATTGAGAGCGTATATTGCTCCGACTCAATGCGCCTGTGGAACTGCCTCACTATCAGTTTATTTGGCGCGGCAGGCGCATAATCCAATGCTTATTTTGTTTATTTCTTTAAAATTCACTACTTTTTTAGAAAACACACTGTAGAGTATTAGAATAAACCAAACTAAAAGGTAACATATTAATAGAACCATATTGTTATTGGTGCAGCCTGTTCTATTTAAAATTAGCACGCAAGTTGTCTGGCAAAGTAGGTTTAAGTTCATAATTTGTAATTTAATAACATCTAACACATTATTATCCTACTTTAAGCTAAGAAAAATTAATTAATTGATTGGAATTCTTCAAAAATTAAAAATACCCCATATAAATTTCCAACGGTTTTCATATCAGAATTATGGTACAAATTTATGGTTTATTATGGTTGCAAATCTATTTTCGGTAGACCGTCCTTTAAACGCTGTATATTTTCATGATATAGGGATTATATAATTAATTTTGAAAGTGATAGAAATTTATCTTCATGCCTCGTTTACCTAAATTGTGTAACTTTAATGGTGCGGCCGCACTTGCGTCTATGTCACAAAGCCATGTGCAATGACACGATACATGTAGATGTATTATCGGCTATCGACGAAAACATTCGGACTGCGTGTGCATTGTCGTGCGGTTGGCGGTACGTCAGAGTTTTAACGCGCTAATATCTTCGAGACGATACACGCAAGTGCGGCCGGAGGGTAAGAAAAAATATTATGTTCTTTTTAATGTCATATAAAATATGCTATGGGTTATATTCAAGTTGAGTTGATTCTGTGTTAAAGTGTAAAATAATCACTATCTTAACTCAATGCTCTGACAAAAAGCCAATACACTCCAAGAAACACTTTTATATTAAAATGTGCTATAATATTTTCCATTGCTGTCATTCTCTATGCTCGCTAATATTCTAACATCACTTTCACAGCCTAGACATATTTATACAATCAGTCTTCCACAGTGTATTCTAGGCTTTCATTTTCTCGCCAATATTAATTGAATAAAAACATTTATACATAATTACTTTATAATTTAATATTAAAGAACTTTTTTCATTATATAAAAGATCGCTAATGACAATCTTATAGGTAATTTCATGTTCATTTTTAGAGGCACCTGACACGTTTTTAATTTTTTTAAATCGATAATCATAGTTTTGGTTTGGTGAAATATGTATTCAGTACCGAAACGCCATTTGCAAAAAAGTTCACAACTCACACAACTTGTTGCAAACAATAATTAACCATATCACAGCCAAAATGGCCGCCGCACTAAAGAGTCCTCTGCTGAATACTATACAAAAACTTTTACTAAAGAAAAAGTTTCGAAGTAGCAATTTAAGTATGTTGTATCATTAAGACTAAAGCTATAGCTCGATCAAGCTCTTTTTCTATGTAAATTTATTTAGACAAGACAAAAACAGTATGATCTCTAAAGTTCAAGATGATCTGCTAATATAATTCTAACATACTTATATAATAATAAGTAATATGAAGTTTACATAATGGTTGTCATTATTTTTTACGAGATTACGTAAATAGCGTATTTTCTAACAACTATTGAAGATTAAATTTTATTTTGTTCCATTATAAACCTGTATGACGTGTAATATAAAATTAATTTTAGTTATAGTTAATGGTAATAACCGCAATATTATTACATTACGCTAGATATATAAGATACATTTTTAATACATATATCATGAGCTAAATTTTGTTTATAATAATATTCCGAATTTTAATTATACATATTTTTTATAATTATAACGATAGTTTAATATTTTCATGTAATATTGTTTGAAACATCAAATAGGATGTTGTATTTAACCCATGCGTCGACAGCAGAAATTTATAAAATCAGCTATTGATATTTTTTTAAATTAATAAACAGATTGTTTTAATTGTCATAATAATAATCATTCTTATAAAAATTGTCTCATGATTTACTTACGTATCGCAATATATGGTTACTTGATAACCACATACTATTAGACTGATCATAGAGTTCACTGGTTAACCGCCGTAATCTAATAGCGAGAGGTCCTCATATAATCAAAACTATTTTGTATTGCCGTTCCTAATTTAAAATCCGGATTTTTTTACAATACTAATAATATGTCGGATTTTATAGTTAATGTCCGATTTTATAGTTAACTTCACAGAAAGTAATAGCTTTTTAACAAAACCAGTAATTGTTACAAAAATTTACGACTAGGAGACTATTAAAAATGAAAACTTGGCATTTTTATGAATGCGACATTGTTAATAAAACACGATTTATAGGTTATCCTTCATTACATGTTTATTAAAGTAAATTTTAGACAACTCTTAGCTAGTATTTCGTTGTTTTCATTTCATATTTCAATTCTTCAAATACAACGCCAGTAAAGTTTTTTGCATGTTAAACGAAATCATTTGTATAGGAATTTTAAATATTTACTAATCTTTAATGTCGTACAAGGGTTCTTGACTTTTTAAACATTTTGGCTACTTTAGTAAATTAACAATAAAATAAAAAAACACGAATTAAAACATTTATACTCAAGTTGGTGACTTAAATTTTTTATCCTTAACAGTAATAGTCTGTAAGCTAACTACTTGCGCTATTCAACGTAATATATTTGAATATAATAAAATAATTTTGATTAAAACAAGGACCCCAGTTCAGAATGAACTACTTAGACTTTAATTGTTAATTCCAATTAGATCTACCTCACATTTATTCAAGTTTACAGTAAACACTAAATAACATAGCACTTTTGACTATATAAAACAATATGCATAAGTATAATTTCAATCATAGTACCTAGGTGATCAGTTTATATTAATAGCGACAAACCGTTTGAACAATCTTAATTTGATGCGTCAATTAATTACAGTGTGTAATAACCCGAACAACAGAAGTTAACAAAACCAAATAGCCATAAATTTACATGTGAAAGAAGGTTAATACCGTCCATTCATCTGGTGGTATCAGAGTCCGAAATGGCACAAGATACATTTACAAAATACTATGTAAACATTTTAATTACTTATTTAAAATATACTAACGATCACTTGTGGCGGAAATTGGACCATAGACGAAACAATAAATCTCTTTTAATTTTGACTTAAAGGAGTATGTATTAATATATAGGTTATATGATAGGGTGATAATTTTTCTAAGTTTAATGTTACTTTCTGTCGGAAAAGTTATAGGCAGAGAAGAAAAATTGCCGTTAAATGGAAAAAAGTAGCACTTTTTACTCGAGCGTAGATTACCATTAAAATTAATTATTTATTATAAACCTATCCATCTAAGGAAAAAATTGGACAGAACACCAAGATTGGACTGAATATACCCCTTCCAAACCTAACTTGTCAGCATAATTAATGCAAACTAAAATTACCACATCCACCTGCAACAAGTAATGTAAATGTTGTAAGTTTTTTAATCCAATCGAACACACCAATAAGGCAGCTTTTTTTCTGGCCTATGTAATATGCCATTTCTTCACGCGTTTCTCTGGAGTTAATTACTGAACTATGGCGATATTAATTCGAGCACATTGCAATTAAGAGTAATATATATAATTTTATGTACTACTCAAGTCCAGCTGCTGAAGATTTAATGCCATATTAAATTGCTAAGACCATGCATGAAAAACAATGTTTTACATTTACATATTTTATATGCCTAGAAGTCTCAAATTTATCGTTACTGTTAATATTTCAGCAGGCTTAAGATAAACAACGCGAGATACGTCTCGATCGAGAAAGTGACGTTTGTTCGTCTTTGACTGATATCTTGATATAATGTAACGTACATGAAACGATAAATATTTAAAACGTCAGAAATAAATTATTAAAAATTTACACGAATAGAGAAATTAATGTTGAATAGCACACAATTATAATATGGCATTAATATAATTCAATAATTATATTAATGCCATATTATAATTGTGTGCTATTCAACATTAATTTCTCTATTCGTGTAGATTTTTAATAATTTATTTCTATGTATGTATATAGACTGGACCGAAACCTACAAAATAACTTTACTAGGTTCTCAAAATATAATAAAATAATAAAACAAGTGAATTTAATTAAATGGATAGAAATTTATTATTGTGATACAATTACCAATATCTTAACGAAGTGTCAAATCGATTAAGTGACAGTAATCGGTAAAGAAAACAACTACTGTCTAGTAAAAGTGATTTATCATTTTCTCTTCGTTTCAAGTATCATGTCGAATCAACTGTCAAATGCGTTAGCGAATAGAGGAATCGACATAAATGTCGAGAAAATGGATCGATAACATTTTATCGCGTTGTTTATTCTAGACCTGCAGGCATATAATCAAGAAATGTTCGATACTTTTTGTAGTTTAAAAAAACTACTCCTCAGACCGACCGCCTTTGTGTAATTTTTTTTAATTCTTATATTTATTCTTGATGTTACAAATTCTTTGAGCACAATAAAGAAATATTGTATTGTAAATTAATAGATTGATTTATACTCTTTATTGCACAAAATGATACAAAGGCGTAACGTCATGCTATTAAACATTTTCTCCTTCCTTCCCTGATGTTGAGAGAATAGCTTGGGCGGTGTTTAATTCCGATTCCAAAGAAAGCCGTAGTTTTATTTGTAATATCAATTCATACAAATATTATAAATGGGAAAGTGTATGTTTGTGTTTGTTTGTCCGTCTATCATGGAAAAAACGGAGCGATGAATTGACGTGATTTTTTTAAGTAGAGATAGTTAAAGGGATGGAGAGTCACATAGACTACATTTTGTCTCTTTCTCACCCTCCTACTTCCCTAAAATGGGGGGTGGAGATTTGTATGGAGCATTCCGCGATTTTCAAGGTAGAAAGCTAAAAATTGGTATGCGGGGTATTTGTGACTAACACAAAATTCATCCATCATTTTTTTTGGAAATCTGCCCCCAACCCCTTAAAAGAGGGGATGAAATTTTATATAGATCAATTTAACGGGAACGAAGCCGCGGGCAAAGCTAGTTAAAACATATTTTAATTATGCAAGCTACATCGTATACTTTAAACGAGCAATTTTTGTGTGTTTGTATGTAATTGATTTTACATGAAAAAATATCATCTGAGCTAAGTTCGGTCGTCCAGTTAGTTATTATTAATAAGCAACATAGGCTATAGTGTATTGGTCAAATTAAGGTTTCTCTAAGTAAATACCAATATTTTTACACAAGCTGTCAAAAAATGGCTAGTATGGCTAACTGTCATCTAGTTCACAATAAGACCACGCTAAAAATATTTTAATATTGACTGTCCAAAAAGTTTGTCATGTATTAACAAACACTGCACTTCAATTCCATCGCAAAATGTCTTTGTATTCCGATTCATTGAATAGTATGCCTTATTATATATACACACATACAACTCACATAACAAAGTGAGTCGGTTGTTAATGACAAGATGGGCACAACTGTGCATAGGTACGCAATAAACACCGACCACACGCTCATAGTTGCCTAATATATTTTGATTTACCGAATTGAATGCATTCTGGCGACTAGCTGAAGTAAGACGAAGCGGGGTTGCAACGCCGTGATTGGCTAGCTCAAGGCCACAGTGAAAGATAGTGGTGTACCAAAGTATCTAATTCGTCGACACTTGAGTATTTCTGCGTAGACATTTATACCTGATAAAGCCGCTGCTTTCGCTGCTGGTCGCCTGCCGGGCTTCCCCAACGGGTTCCACGCAGAGCGGCTGGCCTGCGCGGAGCGGCGTGAAGACACGGGAAGTACCCCCAAAAACCAAGAAGAACAAGAACGCCAAACAACAATCTTCAAAAGAAAACACAATGACCTCTGTGTGTTGACACAGAGTGACTGATACCACGCGCAGGGGGCTTAGCCCCGGAATCGTTTCCCGCCTCCTCAATCAGGTGATGCGAGAAGACCACGCTAGTCGGAAATATGTCAGATGTGTTGTCAGGAGCCATTCGCCTGTTATTAGGCGTCTATGGGTTGTGTGGTCGCTGGTAATAAATAATGTGCCTTATTACCTACACTTACGGTCGAGTTTGTTTACAAAGTCTGCGGAGTGTGTTTAGACGGCTGTCGCTTCAGCCGCCTACTGACGGGTCACTGTCTGTTGTTTTTGTCGAAATTGTGGAACGCCCAATTGATTGATGCCGTCCAAGAGTATTTCACCGCTTCAATGAATTTCAATCGAAAATGCTCCATTGCCTTTTCTTCTGAGAGATCCAGAACCTAAATGAATAGAGCTTAGAAGTTAGATATCAAGAAATCCATACTAATATTATAAATGCGAAAGTAACTCTATCTCTATATTACGCCGTGTTGGTCCCGGCCTCCTTTGAAGAAACTGCCGTTCTGCCAGGCAGGTCGTAAAAGGCGACTGATTTGCTATCGAGTCACTACCATCGTGGCTACTAGGTGGTAGAGTTCTGCATTGTCTCGCCCGGGTCTGGTACCACTGCCTTATCTATTCCTGCCGCAATAGCGTCAGTGCTTGTCGCTGTCGTGTTCCAGTTTGGAGGGTAAGGTAGGCGGTAAACTTATGCATGTGGCATTAGACCTCGCCACAAGATAGCAACGCACCATTAACATCTTTGATGTCTATAGGCGATGGTTGACTCTTTCCATCAGGAGACCCATCTGGTTGTTTGCTATCTTATGATAAAAAAAAATCTCTATGTCTGTCATTCTTTACTTACACCTAGAACACTGAAATGATTTGGATGAAATTTGGTACAAAAAATAGTGTGAGACCCGAGAAAGGACATGGGAACGGGAACTAAACGGGTAAAACCCCGGGACTATCTTTTAAACCACGGTAATAAGAAGTAACTTAGGCTAATTTAATTTTAGAAATTTTTCCACGCGGACGAAGTCGCGGGCACAGCTAGAATTAAATATTACGTACTCGTCTAGCGTCGTCGTCAGTATTTACGAGGTTCATTTGTTTTGGCACCTAATCACCCAAACCATGGGATCAAAGTTCAAGAAGTCGAAATGGGCCGGCCAGATGCCCAGTATTTTACGGGTTACCCTGTTTTTCGTGCTATAAAAATTTAAAACCCCGTAATTAACAAAATTAAACACAGGGTAAATAAATGTCCTTTATTTTTATAAATTCTGCCATGGTTGGAAATACGAGTTATCTGACTAAATGAATATCTTTTAAAAGCTATTTCCTTATGTAAATTTAAAGATTGAAAATGTATAAATATAAAATAATGCCGCTTTAATTAGTCCCGTAAGAAACTAAAACCCGTATTTTCATTTCTGGTAACCCTTAAAAAAAGAAGGTGGCAGGTGCCAACACTAGGTTAAAATTACGTTGCTACTTATCGTCCCATCAACAATTAAAATAAGCAAAGCTTTAAGCAGGGGTTCGATCCCATATAATAAGACTTAGAGCAGTATTTTGACAGGATTTAATATTTCTTTTCACTATTTTGAGAGAAAGTAAGAAATGAGGGCAATGAAGTTCATGGAGAAAGTTATGCTGATATATCAACAGCTAAATATTTGTGTTTATCAAAATACTAGCGACTACGCCTGTCGGGTTGGTTTATTAATTTAAAAGACACACAAAAGAATCACAGAGAAATCGCTGTATCTCTAGGTTTAAAAATAATGTACACATTACCAATGCCTCGCGGAGGTACTGTAGATCCTTCTCGGAGCTGAGCTCAGGCAGGCCGGTGGAGATCATCATAGAGAACAAAGACAAGATCAGGTGGCCGTGCTGACGAAGAATCTTGAAAGCCTGCATTAAAACAAATAAAATTGTAATCGCCTCTGTGGTCTAGCGGTCCAACGTTGGCGTCGACCAAATGAGGTCCCGGGTTCCCGGTTCGGGCACTTAAAAAAATGTTTTTTTCAGTTTTCTGATAAACACAAAGTTGCCCGGGATTGGAAAGTGCCCGGTTGGCGATAGGCTTCCCAAGTAGCACGTTAAGCTGTATATAGGCTACATTTAGGTTCATTTTTAAACTTAAAGCTGTATACTAAGCCGTACAAAGGCTGTAGAAGCGCTTCTACAGCCGATATAACACCAAAAAGGGCCCCAAGTTATACAGCTTATTGCGTTATGTAGGCTGCACAATAGCTATACAAGCGGTTATAAACTGTACAATGGCTGTTATTTGGTGTATAAAGAAACTATAACACTAAGGATACTCTCTTGTAACTGTCTTGTACAGCTTAGCGTTAAATAGGCTGCACAATAGCTGTACAAGCTGTTATAGGCTGTACAAAGGCTGTTATTCGGTGTATAAAGAAACTGTAACACTAAATATACTCTCTCGTACAGCTAAATGTTCTTAATAGGTGTTTGAAAATGATAAAAAGTAACAATCTGTTTTTGATATTGTATAACATTAATTATATCACGAATCTGCAGACGCCATAATTAAAAATATATTAATAAACGATAAAATCTTGGACTTGGAGCAGTATTGAACGGTGTATTCAAAGTGCAAATTCAAAATCATTGTAAAATCGTGTATGTTTTCTCTCAAAATATTCACGCGCCAACGAAATAATCAAGATAACACAAATAAATCATTGCAAAATACGGTAAGTGTTTGTGTTTAAGGTTAGAATATACAAGTATTTATGGTACAATATTGTATATAAAGGCATACTGATCCTAATATAACTTGCTTGTCACGATATAGCTTCAGCTATTGCTAAATATATCTTTTATTTAACAATATATTTCTTTAATGTTGTTTTTAATACACAATAATGGCGACGCTTTGTTATACAGCCTAAAGTGTATTTGGAGGGTGATATACTGCAAATAGCTGTACTGAATCTCTTTTTTATTCTATTATACCGCTATTGGCTTTTAATTACCGTCCAAATACACTTTAGGCTGTACTAAGTCCCTACATAAATCAATTATACAGTTATTGGCTTTTAATCGCTTAACTTATGTTTAGAGATGCGTACAAAAATTGAAGAACCCTAAATACAAAACATATATCACTTGATTTCGCTATTGTGATGTATTGATGTCGGTCGTTTGACTTTACAACTAAACCAACTTATTGTTACTATAACTTATGGGATATGTATTTCAATCATGTTTTACTTTATTTTTCAGGGAAATATGCCTTATAAAATAATAAAAACAATTGAGAGAAGCCAAAACTGTATTTGCATCGTATCCAGTTTGTGGGAGGATAAAGGTGAATTATAATGGCCAAGAAAACAAAATGATATAACTAAGTTGATCAAGAACGAAAAATCTAGCCCTTTAAAGATTGGTCTATCACAAAAATATTTTTAAGAAGAATACGTTATTTCGTGCTTGTGATTTAATATTATTAGTTCTTCAAAGACAAACACATACTCTCTTGCCTGTAATTGTATCTAAGTATATAATATTTTTAAAATGATTGTAAGTATACATATATACAGGGTGTTGCAAAAGTGGTACAGTAAGCCGAAAGGGAGTGACTCAGGGGGTCATTCTTAACAACTTTTGTTTAACGACTTTTGGAAATTCGCGAAAAAAATATTGATTCTCCATAAAAATTTTGTTGGTCACGTGACTTTTCACAATGGAAAAACAAAATTGTTTTTCGCGAATTTTCACAAATCGTTGAACAAAAGTTGTTCAGAATGACCCTCTGAGTCACCCCCTTTCGGCTTACTATACCGCTTTTGTAACACTCCGTATAGTGGCAGGTTAAAAATAAAAAATATATATATTTTCTCAGTGTAATGATTTTTATTTCTCTTTTTAACTCTTTTTTATATATTCTTAGAAGAATAGACCAATTGCCTATCTGCCAGGCAGGTCGTAAAAGGCGACCGATGGGCAATGCGAGTCACTTCTATCGTGGTTACTTGGGGATAGAGTTCTGCATTGGCTCGACCGGGTCTGGTACCACCACCTTATCTATTCCTGCTGCAAAGCGTCAGTGCTAGTCACTATCGTGTTCCGGTTTGGAGGGCAAGGTGACCGGTAAACTTATGCATGTGGCATTAGACCTCACCACAAGATAGCAACACACCATTAACATTTTTGCTGTCTATAGGCGATGGTTGACTCTTTCCATCAGGAGACTCATCTGCTTGTTTACTATCTTATGACATTAAAAAAAATTCAAATATTATAAATTACCAACCAAATAACCTTAATGAAGAAGATTAGCCTAAAAAATAATAAATCAGACAACCTAAAATCACTTTTTCATGTTTTTGTTACGGAACCCTTCTCCTTGAACATTAATAAAAATGACGATTGTTGTTTACCTGATTTAGTATTTTTTCAGCTTTATCTTCATCACGATTGCTTGGTTGGTAATTTATAATATTTAAATATTCCTTTTCAATCTTCCTCTTAATTTTTTCCACATGATATCAACTATGCAGATATAAAAACAGCAAATAATAATTTTCTCAGTAATACAGCCTTGAGCTGTACTGCAGCTGTATATGCAGATTTTTTAACACCATTGGCTGCATAACAGTCTACAATTACGCCATAAATATTAGCTGTAGAACGGTGATTGCATCTCCCATTTTACAGAAATAAGCGTTGAGTGATACTATAATAACACTTAAAGCTGTAATAAATTCCCGTGCTAAACATAATATAGCTAATGTACAGCTTTAAGTGTTAAAATAAGCCAAATGAGTTACAAAACACTTAAAGTTGTACAGTAGTGTATTAATATTCAGATATAACGCCTAAAGCTTACGCGAAACTCTAAAAAAGGCCTTGTACAGCATTAGGCTGTATAAAAACTCATAAAGGTCTTTTATACCGATAAAAGCATCTTTTTACACCATTGTACGGCTGCAATAGAACTTTAAGTTCTATATGAGCTGCTTTATGGGTATTAAACATGCTTGATTGCTGCTTGAGTTGCCACCTATCACATTTGTGGGACCAAGTATCTTCGCCTAATCGTGGGTGCACTTGTTGTACCTCTGCCTACCCCTTCGGGGACACGGGCGTGAAGATACTTTTTTTTAATTGTACACATTACCTTTATTTAGCCGCGGAATGCCTACGATTTAAAAGCGTCGATTTCACTCACACAACCGCATATTACAGCGTAATCTAATGTTACATTTACGATACGTTGAATAAGATTGAAAATTGCAAAGCAAAAAAATATTTTGTTGAAGATGTAACTATGCTGCAAATAAAGGTTTAATTTGCCGGATTTCCTTAGAAAACTCAGAATAAACATATTAAATTAAATGTTTGTCTGGTTAATCTTATAACAAAACCATATTCTTATTACATTCTTTTAAAAAAATTGTTACCGCTGAAAATATAGAGAATCTCGAGGCCAGTTTATTTTTATGAAGCACATTAAGATCTTTTTTGAACATATTAAACAAATATTAAATATTCTATTCGATTAACATTTTTCTTTAGACATTTTTCTATGTTCTGTACATAGTATTGTATACTCTTTGGTTCTGTATTTTTGCATTATACTTTTATATTTACATTATACTCTGTATTTATGCATTCAGATATTTTCCTTAGGTTTCCTTGTACTCGAGCGTCAAAGAAACCCAGTTCTGTAAATGTTAAAGTAACACTGCGCCTTAAATATAAGTTTAATAGGTACTAAATGTGTGTATTTCTCATAGGTTAGCAACAAGAAAATGATTCTCGTGATAAAGACAAATAACCATAACCTATAGTCACTAAATGTCGAAGATTTTTTATATTACACGCTGATGACAACGCATCATTGATACCTTTGGAATCTATCGGAGACGGTTATCTCCCACCAATGAAATAGCCAACAGATTGCTTACTATCATATTCTATAAAAAACAGTAAAAACAAACCTGCTCGCATAGTTCTTTAAACTTGTTGAAGTCAACCTGTTCAGTGCTTCCGCCACTCTTGCCGTTGTTGATGACGTGTATGAAGTCATGAGTCAGTACAAAGGGCACTCTCTCGCGTTTGAATCCATACTTCCGCTTAAAGTGCCCCAGGAAATGTCCGAAATCAATGTGGAACAACTAGGGACAACATTTAATAATAAGCTCACTTAAAAGGATCTACAACAATATTTATTTATAAGTATAATAATAAGAAACTGGATGTATTTTCCTACTCCTCCTATACTCTTCTGATTAAATTCGATGCGGGTTTCAAGACAGCTTAGCTTTTCCCCCAGGGCACCCTGAGCTCGCAACACAGAGGTTATCAGGAAGCTTGACGCTGTTGAGTCTGGTTTACAGAAGTTAGTGGTGGGAACGAGAGGTGGGCCCATTGCTCTTTAAAAAAAAAGCATAATACATATCTCTCTGCCAACATAAAAATGACAGACAACGACGCTATTGCGGCAGGAGTAGGTAAGCGGTTGACTTGATAAGAGCGGGGCAGTTTAAAAGCGGCGAATCTGAGGAAGTGGATACCTGCAATAGAGGACTATGGTGGAATGGGCATACCGATCCCATAGTCCTCTTACTAATGCAGAGAAAACACCAAGGGATTGAGTCGGTAGGCCTTCGTAAGGGGCAGTCCAACATAACCCTCTCGCAAGAGTGGGTACCCATGAAGGGTTTTCCCATGTAAAAAAAAAGATTAGGTAAGTAGTTAACTAATTTATTTCAGCGGGTTTACTAAATTTATATACTTACAGCTCCAGTTTTTTTGACCATAATATTATCAGGATGGCGATCGGCAATACCAAGAACGTATGTGGCCACACAATAGCCGGCACAGCTCTTAGTGAACTCTTGCACAACTTTGGGAAGCGAATCATTAGCCGCGTTTTTCCTCAGCCATTCTATAAATAAAATATCATTTAACAAAATTATTGAAATGGTTCCTTTATTTTATTTAATACCTACGACCTGCCCACGGTTTCACCCGCGTAGCTTTTGTTCCCGGGGGAATATCGGAAAGCTTTAACATATATATATATATATATATATATATATATATATATATATATATATATATATATATATATATATATATATATATACAGTGTGGCGGTGACCATATAACAATAAGTGAGAATTAAGGTAGTACTAGTTAGTACTAGTATTTTTAGTCTATCAAATCAGTCCTGATATCGAAATTAAAAAAACAAAAATTTCGAACAAAATTAATGACACGAAAATATAATAAAGATAAAACATCCTTTGACTTACCTATCACCAGGACGGCAACGCCGCACGCGCGGCTTGGCGGCTGGCGCCTCATGTTATTATTATTATTTTTACGTGTGACATAATATTTAGGCGCCTTTTTAAACCACACTCATCCTCAATAATTATTTTGATAAATTATTATTATTAATCACAATCATTTTGTACAATAAGTAATTACGTAGCTATAGAATTATTTTTGCGTATATTGTAAGAATAAAGACCGTATCAATCTAGGATTCGTGCCACATATTGGCTAAAAGTAAAGAAGAAAAAACAAAAATGTTGTTCACTTCACACTAATAATAATAGTTACCTAACGTGTCTTATCACAAAATAGCACTAATTAGCACAAACATCATGGCCATGGCCGGCCATCACAATAAAAATTAAGCGTCTACTTTCGCACAATTTAACTCGTATTTTACCACAATAAAAATTGAAATGAAGCGTCTACTTTCGCATAATTTATAAGTCTAGAATAATAAAAGAAAAAAATAAAAACTCAGTACATGACAAGTAATAACGTAATATCAATTACCACGGCAAAATCTTTGATCGTACTAAACAATAACATTAAACAATAATGACCGTGACCTACGTATCGTAGGTACGTGACACGTGTAATCAACGGCTTTCATCAAGAAGGCGCAAAATGCGCTTTTTTGTATCAGTACACACTGTGTATGCACTCAAGATAAAGCGACTTTTCGCTTTCTTTTCAAATTCTCCTAATGACAAGATTGGGTTGTTATTGGTCAGTTGTAAAGGATAAAAAATTAAAATAACCAATGAATGCAAGGATTTTCTGCTAGTATTGCGAGTTGGCAACTTACTTATAAGAGTTCTTTCAAACCATATAGGGTGAACGGGTCACGTACAGCCATTGACCTCTATATATTTCTATGCGTACAGCTGATAATCTACATCATGTTCGCAAAATTAGAAATGAAAACTAAAAAATTGTCCTGTGGCTAAACCAGTGGATGTATTTATCAGATTTTTTGTATTCAGGCTGAGAACATTATTACATATACTAAGTTTAATTAATTGGTGTATCGTCACCGCCACACTGTATATATATATATATATATATATATATATATATATATATATATATATATATATATATATATATATATATATATATATATATATATATTTTGAAGTAGGAAATAGTAATACAAATAAAATGCCAAATATAATTAATATAAGTAAAACGCATTATAATTTATAAAATTTAGTAGTAAAATATTAAATCACTAAATGGAAATTTGAAAGCCAAAGCTTGCAACATTATTGTCTAGAACACGTACGTAATGTTTTACGATGCTTGCTAGTGTTGGCGTTGTCTTACGCACACATGTACAATTGTTATCTTCACTTATTTGTTTCTAATTGTATACAATGGCTACGTCTATATTTTTTGTAGGTCTTTGTAGCTAATATTATAAATACGAAAACAAGTACTATGCGTTCCAACTGAGAATAGGATCGCTCTTGTTGTCAACTTCATATCACGAGTGTGAAATTAGGAATGTCAATTTTTTTTAATATTGTTGATTTATTATAAAATCAATGCCGATTTAATAATATTATATTCTACACTTTTTATCGTCGGCACTTGGTGAAACTCCATTTTAACACAATGTTTGCTAGCATATAACACTTGTACTGTTTCACAATAAGATAATTATATTTAATTTCCGACCGGTTTCGCTTACACAAGCATCCTCAGGGTATTGTAAATACCCGGAAATTAAATATAATTATCTTATTGTGAAACAGTACAAGTGTTATATGCTAGCGAATGTTAATAATATTACTTTCATCAATAAAAATATTAGTAAAAAACATCAGTCTAGCTGTTCATCTATATATATAAAAACTTGACTTATAAGTGGTGTTAGTTACACAACTTATAAATCAAGAACGACGGAGGCAATTTTGTTGCGATTTTTGTGGGTTTAGGTTGTCTTTGTCTAGAATAGGCTAAAAAGTATTAAAATATAATTTTCATCAATAAAAAACAGTAAAATATATCAGTCTAGCCTTTCATCTATATATATGTATATATAAAAGTCGTGTTAGTTATTTAACACTTTATTTTAATACATGGTAACATGATCTGATGGGAAATTTATGTGTGAATTTCAAAGTGAACTGGCAAAATATATTTCTAGCGATTATCATCGGTCTATGTAACTTAACAATATAAATTTATGTAAACACATAATACTCCAAAACTAAACCAAATACTTTAAAGAGATTAAAATACTTATTTTATTTATTTAATTAATACACTAGATATACAGTTTACGTCCAGAAAAATTCTTGACCTTGACATGTAGAGAACACTCCATTATAGTAGAATACTCCCTCTACGCTCCATTTGAGGCGTACAATAAAGATTACTTTATCGCTCACAGATTGAGGGCGACGTTACTTAATAAATTACAACTATAACTTAATTTATTTCAGCCTTTAACTTCAATTGGTAAAACCGAGCGAGATTTTGCGGAAGTCTACCTACCACCTATAGTCAATTCGCCTTTTACGACCTGCCTGGCAAAACTTCAATTGATCTATTTTTCAAAGGAACCCAGACCAACACCGGGAAAGCTAAAATACCAAGACTCACGCAACAGATTGCCCTTAGATATAGTAGAAGCGGCATTGAAGAGCGCGTATTGCTTTTGAATATTAGCCACCGTCTCTGCATCTTCAACCACTTCAATCATGCCTACCGCGTACTCCATTGATATGCAATTGTATGGGTTCAATCTGGAAACAATAAAAAATATTAACATTTTTCCAGGTTATTAGTATTTGGGATAGTTACTTATGTCGGGGTCACATTTTCATCTTTTAGTTTTTTTTAAATATCTCTCATCAAAAGGGGTTCTTAATTATACAACACGTAATACATGGTAAATAAAACCGGTTTGTGAAAAACTGGTGTCTGAGATACATTCTAAATGATTCCTTAAATACAGGTCGCCAGGTCCTCATTTCGCGGTTAGGATTGACATATGTACAACACATGCGCAAAATGTGTCAATGAAAAGAAATAAATGAAATATATCTTTTCGCCTAATGAAGTACTTCATTGGTTTAGTTCAGTACTTCATTTACTTCAGTGAATTTTATCTCGTCTATGTATGAATGACAGTCAGTGAAAAGAGTTAGACATGCGCAACTGCGCAGAATGTGTCATAATACTTCACATCGTCAAAGTATATCCTTCATCTACTTCAATACCCATTTAGTTCAGTTGATCATAACGTGGCCTTTGAATTCGTTCGGCGTTTGGAACTAGTTCTCATTCCACTACAATCTTGATTATTCAACTACAGAATAATAACTACAGTATTTATTGACAATACTTTTCAAAACTCAGTAAGATTAACAATATAAATATTAAAATTATAAATATTCACGGGACAAATTAGACTTACTGATCTAACCCCAAAGTAAGCAAATTATTTGCTTGTGTTATGGGTGTTAGTCAACGATACTAATACATAGAAATACATATATAAATACTAGAATATATTTAATAAACACCCAAACCCGGAAATACAAACATTTATGCTCATCACACAAATGCTTGTCCCCGTCGGGGATCGAACCCGAGCCCCGTTGATTGCATAGTTAGGGTCGCTAACCACTCGACCAACGGGGCGGTCAACAACAATGTACAAAATAAAGTGAAAATGGGTTTATAAATAAACTAGATGAAAACCCGGCTTCGCTCGGAAGTCTCATAATACCTACGCAACTCAAATAGTAGACATTAAAAGTAGCAACACTGTAGTGACATTTTTCAAGGCAGTCATAAGTTGGTGAAGAGAAATTGATTTTTTAGAAATTGATTTTTTTATACTTTTTTGCTATTTCAATTGTTTGTTAACTGTTCTTAACTGTGCGATAAAAAAAAATTATACGTTTTTACTTTTTAGATTCTTTTTTTTATTTTCAAAAATTGACTTAAGTTGGCGGAGGAAAATTGATTTTTCATTATTTCCTTTTGCTATTTCAATTGTTCGTTAACCTTTCTTAAGTGTGCGGTAAAAAAATTTTTGTACGTACTTAGTTTTTTTTTAATTCTCAAAAATAAGTTGGCGGGCGGAAATTGATTTATTATTATTATTTTTAACTGTTCTTATGTGTGCGATCAAAATTTTTTTTGTACGTTTTTAGTTTTTTTAATTCTCTAAAATTGACTCAAGCTAGCATCAACTGCAGATTTATTCACTTTTTTAATTTTATTTTAATACTGCAAATATCTCTTAACTGTGCGTCAAAAAAGCTGTAAACACTTAACCCTGGCCATTCATCCCACCCCGGAGGCCATCCTCAGAATCATATAAAAAATCAGTTTGCGCCCGCCAACTTAAGGCGACCCATAGACCTACAATAACATTGCATAATAATTTTATTGTGCAATAATATTGAATACCCACTTTGATTCCAAGATTGTATGTAGTAATAAAATAAAATTATACCTTTTATTTTAATTAGTAATATGGGGGAGATGTGAGAGAGACTGTGTGATTAGTATATAAAACCTATGTTATTCGTATAATAAATCAGTATTTACTCTTCATTCATTTTATCATTACCGCAAAAATATTGCGCAATAAAAATTAAGCCCGCTCAAAATTTCGTTCGAAAAAAAAAAAAACTCTAAACGGTCATTAATATTGTACAATACGTAATATTGCGCAATATTATTGTAGGTCTATTTCCCCTCACCAAGTTAAGAGTCAATTTTAGAATATTAAAAAAAAACTAAGACGTATAAAAATTTTTTTTGATCGCACAGTTAAAAACAGTTAACAAACAATAAAATTGAAATAGCAAAAAAAAAATCAATTTCCCCCCGCCAGCTTAAGACAGCCTTCTTTCAACTATTACGTTGGTTTATTAAGGACAACACAATAGTGTTGCTATTTTTTAATTTCTACTACCTACTCTTTTATGAACGAAGACTTTAAAAAATGCTCATGCTATCCACACCACATATGTATAACCTTTAAAGAAATATGGCCGATTTGTCTGTCAGCACGGTTAGACTTTTTAATCAATATTTTAACAAAATACTCGACAATTCGAATTTTGCGAATATATGTTGTCGACTCAAAATTATTATTTTTTTACGCTTTATAATTTAGGTTAGGTTTTGATTGGTTTGATGAGTCTACCGTAACCCTTGACAAAATTATTAATATAGATATCATTATTGTCACTTAGTTTATAAACAAAGCCAGTAGTGAAATCGAAATGTACCTTAACGTAATGTAATTAAGGTCCTAATCAAACTTTTCGCCTTAAATCCGAGGATATAAGAAGGTGTCACAAAATACATGTGATAGCAATTTGCGCGCGTGTGTGTAGGTGCTCGATTAGAGTCGTTTAATACGATCGGCTATCGCCAGTGCTCGGGTCTGCCAAAGTACTTCAATTCGTATTTCGTTTGCTTGTTTAACGTTCGGAGTTCCACGTTGAACTAGATGAAGTAGTGAACTAAATGAAATTCAACTGGACTAATGAATTAATGGCGTATTTGAACTGAAGTAGTTCATTTGAAGGATTCATTTCTGAACTAAACACGGCTAATGTACTAGTAACGATAGTAACAAATTTTAAAACACATTTTATTTAACATTATTTTGTTAAATTTATTTAAAAAAATAATTTTAACAAAAAAAAACTAAAAAAATAACAAAAGAAAACAAATTGTAGTATAGAGATATTGATATGTTTTGAATCTGTTTCTCGTGAAGACTTGTGTCGTATTGTCGCATTGAAATTTAGTGGTTGTGCGACGGCGAACTAAGTAGCCACATATTCTCCTTCAGCAATAGTTTACCACGCTTCCACCTGCAATACACACCGGTGCAAAAGCGAGATGAGCTGAGTCGAGGTAGAAACCTAACAGCAGCCCGAAGATTTGCGATTCAAAGAACTGTTTCACAGCTTTAATTTATTGTGAAATGGGTTATAAATACTTTATTCAACAGATCATTTTGTATTATTAATAAATTAGTTTATCCATCCTACCCTAACTCTCATTCTTTTCCTTTCATCGTGGCAGAAAAAACCCGGACGAAATGTTTTAAAACTAGTATTCATGATGGCAATGATTCGTTTTGCATTTGTCCATCCATTATGATTTGTCTGGCTGAAGAGCAGATCTAGATAGTCTATAAGAGAATTATAAATGTGAATTTCATCTGTAACGTTGAACTCATTTAACTAGTTATACATATGTATAGGTATCCGGTTCCGGTGCTTTGGTGTAAAATACGCGTTTATGTGAGCTCTTCGCAAATAATTCGAAAATAAATAAAATACGAAGTGATTATTGATATAAAAGTGAAAAACGTGAATTTTAAAGTGAACACTGTTTGAAAATATAAAAAAACCATCCAATTAAAAGTGACCAAGCAGTGAAAATCGGTGATAATTAACATCGTAAAACAGTTAAAACGCTACAACAAACATTTAAAATAAGACATAAACAGTTGACACTGTCATTTGACAGGTGACCACAGACAACAAAAAGTGATAATACCAACCTAAGTTGCATAAAGCTGACTATACACGATACTTCTGGTGGAACATTGTTGCCCAAAGGCACATTCCATTTTAAGTGCATAAATTTAAATACATTTCTTTCCTCCTCCTGCCAGATCATGAGTGCTCAATTATGAGGCGAAATGTTATTACTTTTAAATAAGTTGAAAGAAGAACTAAATATACAGAGAAAACAAATAACAGAAAATGTTATAACAACAGTACTAATGGTGGTGGATGAGAAGATACAGCCAATAATAGCAGAAAATGAGAGACTTTCACGTGAAGTCGAAATACTAAACAAGAAGCTCCAGACTTTAAACATAATCGCTAGGAAAAACAACATCATTCTACATGGAATCGCGGAACCTAGCACCGAAAGATACGACGATTTAAGCGCTTTGGTAATAAAAACAATTACGGATTTAAATGTGCCACTCGAAAACAGCGAAATAAATAAATTACAACGCCTTGGTAAAAAAGAGGAAGGTGGGAAAATAAGACCTATTCTGCTTACATTAACAACTTTGCAAAAAAAAATCCAAATCCTTAGAAATAAGAGGAAAATGTAAGAAACCACCTACATTACCAATGACTACTCTAAAGAAACCATGGATAAACGCAAAGCAAGGGCAAGTATTTTTCGTGAAAATGAAAAAAGAAAAAGAACCCCAGAGACACCAAGTCCAAAGGAAACAACCAACAGCACTAGCAAGAAAATCCAACGAACAGACGCTTTTCAACGCATGCGTGAGCGAGCCTACTCTACGTCCGAAAAAACAACTACCTCAAACACTAACCGGAAACGAAACATCACACAGAAAAATAAACAACAACAACAACAGCTTAAAAACCCCATATTTCCCAACCCGGTTGGTCCCCGTGGGGAATCAGACCAAAACCCTCCATTAAAAATTCAACAACAACATAGCAAAATAAACAACATAAAACCAACTCTACCCAAACTAAACATTAGCATGGAGAATCAAACATCCAAACACACAATAATATACATTGCTACCCTAAACGTATTAACACTAAAATCAGAAGAAAACTTATCAGAACTGTCAATAGCGCTACAAAACACCAACTGGGATATTCTCGGAATGAGTGAAGTGAGAAGAATGGGAGAAAACATTGTCGCACACCCAGAATTTATACTATATCATAAAGGGGAAACCCCAGGAAAACATGGTGTGGGATTTTTAGTAAAAAAGTACCTAGCAAAACACATCAATGGATTTTATGGTGTATCAGAGCGCATAGCATTATTAAATTTAAAACTACCAGATTACAAGGACCCATGGACCATTATCCAGATCTATTCACACACAGAACAAGCAGAGATTGAAACAATTAGCGAGTTCTATCAGGATTTGAACAAAACATTACAAACATACGCCCACAAAAATATCATTGTGATGGGTGACTTTAATGGCCAAATCGGTGAACGTCAACTGGATGAAGATGCAATTATGGGACCCTACACATACAGCTCAAAACCTAAAAGCAGAAACGGAAAAATGCTCGTAAACTTTGCAATGGAAAATAACCTGACCATACTAAACACTATCTACAAGAAAAAGAAAAACAGAATGTGGAATTGGTTGTCACCCGATGGTAAATCAAAAAACCAAATTGACTTTATATTGACTAATAAACATAAATTCTTCCCAAACATAAATGTCATAAATAATCTAAATTTTAACACCAACGACCGCATGGTCAGGGCGGAAATATACTCAACTCAACCCAAGAACCCTAGACCAAAAATAAATCTTAAGTATACTAAACTTAACAAAAATCTGATAGAGAAAATAGCCCACTCACTAAACTCTAAACTGAAACTTTACAAAAAAGAAACAAAAGACGCCGACATACAAGAAAAATATACCTGGTTAGAAAGTGCAATCACAACCATTACTAAAGAACATAGCAATAGGAAGGAGAACCTAAACAACAGGATATCAGAAAAAACTGCCAACCTCCTTGACCAAAGAGCCGCCCTAATTAGTGCGAAAAACACAGATCAAAATAGGAAAGAAATTTCAAAAATTAGCAAAGAAATAAAAGTAAACATGAGGAAAGACAGAAGACAATGTCAGATGGAAACAATAGAAAAACATATTAGACAGACAGGAGGAATAAAGAAGGCGTACAAGGAATTAAGTAATAAGAAACAATGGATTGTAAAGATGGAAGATAGAAGTGGAGCGGAGAAGATTGGTAGGCAGGAAATACTAAAGATCGCTACTGACTACTACACCGAATTATACAAAAGTAACACAAGTAAAAGAGAAATAGATTTACCAGAGAACGAAATGGTACCTTACATCATGCAGGATGAAACAGAAAAGGCTATTGACACACAGAAAAAAGATAAAGCTCCAGGTCCAGATGGCATAAGCAATAAAATTTTAAAACAAACAAAAGCAGCAATGACACCGACACTCACAGAAATTTTCAACAACGTAATAAACACAGAAATCATCCCAAAACAATGGACTGAATCCGTCATAATCCTTATATACAAGAAAGGGAACTACTGTGATATTGGAAACTATCGACCCATCAATCTAATGTCCAATATTTATAAGATCTTTGCAAAGATTATTTTGGAAAGAATAGGAAGGAAACTAGATGAGCAACAACCAATAGAACAGGCAGGATTCCGCAAAGACTTCTCTGTACTAGACCACATCCATACTGTAAGTCAAATTATAAGAAAATACACTGAATACCAGCTTATATACTACATAGCTTTCATAGACTACAGTAAAGCATTTGACTCTCTAATACACTCAAAAATCTGGGAAGCCTTAAAGGAACTGGGTATCGAACACAAATATATAAGAATAATTAAAAATATTTACAAACACAGTTCTGCTTGTATCAGACTAGAAAAAGAAGAAAATAAGTTTCCAATACAAAAAGGCGTGAGACAGGGTGACCCCCTTTCACCAACACTCTTTCTGGCTGTGTTAGAAAAGATCTTCAGGAACCTGGAATGGAAAGACATGGGCATAACTATTAATGGCCGCACGCTAACGCATCTACGATTTGCTGATGATATCGTATTATTTGCAAAAACACCAGCGGAGCTAATCAAGATGATAAATGATTTAGCATCGGAAAGTGCCAAGGCTGGGTTGAAGCTAAACCCTGAAAAAACAAAAATCATGACCAATGGCAACAAAGATCCTGTAACAGTGGAGCAGAATCAAATCTCCTATGTTGAACAGTACATATACCTTGGCCAACTCATATCTCCAGAGGACAACGAAAACAAAGAAGCCGAAAGAAGAGTTGCCAATAGCTGGAAAAAATATTGGAGCCTAAAAGAAATAATGAAAGACGAGAACCTACACATTTCAACGAAAAGCAAATTATTTAACACATGCATCCTGCCTTTATTAACATATGGGAGCGAAACATGGGCTTTAACAAAAAATGTAACAAATAAACTCTCCGTATGTCAACGTGCCATGGAAAGGAGTATGACTGGCATCAGAAGGCAAGACAAAGTTAAAAATACCAGTATCAGGAGCAAGACTAGGGTCCAGGACATAACTCTGAAAATAAGGAGACAAAAGTGGAAATGGCAAAAGTCGAAAAGCAAATTATTTAACACATGCATCCTGCCTTTATTAACATATGGGAGCGAAACATGGGCTTTAACAAAAAATGTAACAAATAAACTCTCCGTATGTCAATGTGCCATGGAAAGGAGTATGACTGGCATCAGAAGGCAAGACAAAGTTAAAAATACCAGTATCAGGAGCAAGACTAGGGTCCAGGACATAACTCTGAAAATAAGGAGACAAAAGTGGAAATGGGCAGGCCACATGATCAGAGGAAAAAATAAATGGAGCAAAATAATCACACAGTGGTACCCAAGAAATGGTAAGAGAAAGAGAGGCAGACCACAAAAGAGGTGGGACGACGACATTAAACAAGTCGCAGGAACAACGTGGGGTAGAATGGCCATAGAAAGGCCAGAATGGAAAAGATTGGAGGAGGCCTTTGCCACCTGGCAAAACGGACACACAAAAATGGAATAAAAGAACTTATGACTAACTAAAGAAATATCGTCATGTCCGAAGAAAGGCTATATTATATAGCTAGCGATCAGTACAATCGACGTAATCGATCATATAGCAAAGAAGAATTTCGCCGCCTCGAGCCTGTCGACACTAGTTCAGTTGAAGAGCGTCGCGGCTTTAGGGAGATGGTCGCAGGTTCAAATCCCGCGTGTCGATTATTTTTCTTTGTTGTTTTTAAGGTTTTTCTAGATAGTCTATTCTTCAATATGAAGCCGCACCAACACGTGGGTAAACCAAAAACAATGGATATTCAAAAACAAAAATTAAATTTAAACCAGAGAGAACAAGTTCAAACAAGAGAAGATAAGGACTTGGCATTAATTTCCATAAGCAATTAAAATTATAACATGGCATGCACTCCTACGCTGAATATATAAAATGGCTTTATCTCTTATAAAAAGTTCTAATTTTTATAATAGAAAAAGGTACAAAAAAGTTGACAGTGCCCTAATTTCAAATCATTTAATGTAAGAACGTCATCTTAAACAGCTTGTAGCCGATACGCCATTACCAAGACACACTGTCAATGTACGTAAAATGTCAAATTACCCAAAAGGTTTACAAAATATTAAATTGATTTGAGCGTTTACTTGTATTTTTCTATAATTTTAATGTTTACCTTACATCTAAAATGTTATAGTAACATGCCTAATTGCAATATAATATGATGTAGAACGAAATGCAGGAGAAAATCTTTAAATATGTCATTGCACCGGTACGTATTTATTTTTGCGCATATGTCTCTGATTATCTTAAAATATAAGAAGTATTACTATTATCTTCCTGTTAGTGATATTTTTTTACATAAAAATTTAGTTAATTTACAATTTGACATGTTTTATCTCTTTATTTTTGGAACTAATATTTTATATTAATTTAAATCTTGACATTTTGTCAGTTGTTACCTAGACATTAGATAACTGTTCTTGTCCGCCATTCCCATGACGAAAATACACGTTTTTTCCTTATTTATTTCATATCTAGTAGTTTTCTTCATCTAAGATTTAAACGAATTTCAATTGTTACCAATAAGCACCTGCAAAAATTTAAAGAAAATACCTGAAGTCATATCCAGCTTTCTTCCACAAACGGTCCATTATTCGCAACATCTGCAGCGTGAACATATCTTGTCTGAGGTCATCACCGATCTTTAGAATGATCTTAATGGGGGAGCCCGTCGGGTCAGCGTTCTCAAACTCCAGCAGCAACGGCCGCATCTTGCTGTCCATTACTCGACATCCTTCAGGTCTAAAAGAACCACGGATTAAAAGAATACGTCTTTCAAGACAATTTCTAAGTTTGGCAATGTAACTTGCATTTATACACTGAAATACAGAGTTACACTACTTACCAATGAAATAAAATCTTTTCAAGGGTTATATTTAAACCTTGTTATTTCATTCGGCACGATAAAACAGTACAACATGGTTTATTTCTATTTTGCACAATATATTATAACGTACAAATGTATGCAATTTTTGACAGTAATTATAGGAGTGTTACATTGTGTGTTTTTTCGACATAGCTTCGAAATTTTTCAACCAATCATTTTTTGATATCCTACGATATGTTAGTACTAAAAAAATTAAGTCAAATGCCGTTTCAAAAATCAAAATCTAATTCTCAAAACTTATAGCTTTTCAAATATTAAAATTACGTTGTTTTTGACCAACTTACTTAACTTTTTTTAAATAACTTTCAAGTTAATTAACCGATTGACTTGAAAATCTTATCAGCTTTTCTCCTTTAAAAACTGTGTTAAATACCGTTAATTTAATCAAAATCGGTCAATTTGTTTGGAATGTATCTTGAAGAAAAATAAAAATAAGATGTCTTGCAATGTCATTGCATCGAAATTTTTTAACCTATCGATTATTTAGCTAAAGCATTATTTTAGATCTCAAAACTTGAGCTGAATGCCATCACCGTTTTCAAAATATACAGCTTTCCAAAAATTAATATACCGCCATTTTTTACAAAATAGATGTTTGAACTGAAAAATCTATGGTTATATTTTTACTCTTTTGAGCTTAAAATATCTTAATGTAGTGGGAAGTTTCAGGGATGGCCTGTAGAGTCAACCGTTTACACATTTTTTATTAATGATAAAATATGGTTTTGTTTAATGTGTACATTTTTCACGCAACACAGTACTTGACCCTAGAAACCAAAAAATGGCGTGCGGTGGCTTTCCTAGGTGCACTGTGAATTTTATAAACTTTTTTCACGGGTTGATCGCTAGCACAGTATACTGGAGACTAACAGTAGTCAACCTACATACATGTGATATTCGAGCAACGCACACATAGACACCTCTCACGGACGCGATATCTCGGAATCGTACGGGACAGTTTGTTCCGCACCAGTCCGAGATATCGCGTCCATGAGAGGTGTCTTCGTGTGCTATGCTCGAATATTACTTGTATGTAACATTGACTTCTGTGAGTCTCTAAGTATTCTGTGTCGCTAGTTCTAGATAATACAATACTTACATGATCCTTTTGCAGTGCACACTAGGCAATAGCGGTGAAACAAAATCCCGTAGCATTTCCACGCAGTGAGGCTCTTGTAAATGTTGCTGAAGTTCCGCTCGCGCCTTCGAAATCTCCTTCTTTTCTCGCATACATTGACTTGCCCCTGTACAAATCGTGTAAAAAATCTTTTAGTCTCAAATTCCGCGAGTTTAGGGTTCCGTACCTGTAAGGGCAAGACGGAACCCTTAAGTGATCGCGCACTTCATTGTCTGTCTGTCAAGACTGTTAAAATGCCTGACTGAGTAATAAAATAATTAAATATAATAAATGAATATTCACGGGACAAATTACACTGACTGATCTAACCCCAAAGTAAGCAAATTATTTGCTTGTGTTATGGGTGTTAGTCAACGATACTAATACACACAATTACATATATAAATACTGGAATATATTTAATATCCCAAACCTAGAAATACAAAACATTTATGTTCATCACACAAATGCTTGACCCCGTCGGGAATCGAACCCGAGCCCCGTCGATTGTGTAGTGAGGGTCGCTAACCACTCCACTAACGGGGCGGTCAGGCGGTCAATTGTAAATAAGTTGAGATTCATATCCTTATCCGCGGATCTAGTTTTTAAACTATCCAGCACGTGCGTAGCACAGAATACTGAGAATAACAGATGTCAATATACATACAAGTAATATTCGAGCAACGCACACATAGACACCTCTCACGGACGCGGTATGTCGGAATGGCTCGGGACAGTTTTTTCCGCACCCGTCCGAGATATCCCGTCCATGAGAGGTGTCTATGTGTGCTATGCTCGAATATTACTTGCATTTTTTTTAATTTATTTACTTCATATAACAGAGTTTACAGCAGTTTATAAATGCTTAATCTCTACATTTACAAATCGTGCTTATATTAAGAAAGTATCTTCGCGCCCATATCCCCGAAGTGGTTGGTTAATATAAGGTTATCCATGAGAATAACCAGAGGTTCCCGAAACTGTCAGGAAACCAGTTATATTTTAATAAATTACTATTTATTTACATTTACATTTAGGGAACTATTACATTATGATTTCGTTTTACAGAGCAATTTGCAATTCACTAATAGCATAAAGTAAGAGAAGGCATTAAACAAAATAAAATAATAAAAATAAGAACAAAAGAGAAGAAAAAAATGAAAAACAAGAAAAAATAAAATATGAATACTTAAGCTTATTAGTTAGTAAGTAGTTGTAAGATTAAAGTTGAAAGTGAATATTGGTGTGTGTAACAATATATACAAGAACGCTCTTAAACGAATTTAAAATAGTCAAAGTAAATTAGTAGAAGTTTACAAATGTTTCTATCTGCTCATCATTACGTTTCAGCAGTCAACAAATGTATGTAGCATTGAGTTGTGTTAGGCCGTAGGCGCCCCATATTCTTACAATAATATTGCGCAATATTACGTATTGTGCAATATTATTGACCGTTTAGGCTTAATATTGCACAATATATTTCACTTCAGGGCTTGAAGCGGTCGCGGTCGGTCAGTTACGGTGTTAAATGGATGGTCGTGTCGTAAATTTAAGCAAAATGGCAAGCAAGAATGCTACAAAAGATAAGGTAGGGGAGTTTTTACTTGATTGTATGGAATTGTGTAGAGATTTATTTAACAAAATCACCAGCATGGTTGCCACTAAAACTTCTTCGTCAGACATGTTGCTCGCACGAAAATATTGATCAGACTGGTTTGTCAATTGTATTGAGTGAATTTATTAAATGTTTGGAATCAAAGGGGGTATTCAATATTATTGCAAATAAAAGTATTGTGCAATATTATTGTAGGTCTATGCCTTAGTCTGTAAGTATTCTGTGTGTGAAGTTAGTACGTACACTTGAGTTTGTCGAGACAGGTGATCTGGCGCAGGAGCGAGTTGATGTGGTCCTGGCAGCCGCGGCAGTAGGCCTCCAGCACGAGCCCGAACCGCACCGACACCGCCGGCACGTGCATCTCCGACCTGGACAACACACACTCTATTAACTTTCTAAACACCAACCACACAGCCCGTAGACGTCTAACATTTGATTTTCCGTATTGAATGCATTCTGGCCAAGGAACTTATATACGATAACTGAAATTATTACGAAGCAATATTTGAAAAATAAAAATGTACTTTATTTCATCACAAATAAAGTTGACATTTGTTTCATACTTAACAAAGGGGAAAAACGTTCTGAGCAAGTCAATGACAAGAGTGGATGTTGTCTTTTTCTTGCAATTGCCAGTGTTTAAATAAAACTATTGATGATAGATTTTTATATATTCATCAGTAATCGTTAAATCTCTTTTATTCATACACGTCGATAAATATTTTAGCATAAAATGTATTGTAATTAACATAGTGAGTTCTAAAATGTGCTTACATTAATGATTACATAATTACTTATGCAATGCAAAGCTGTTTCTCAAATTAGTAGAATTACTTAGTAGTAATTTACAAACTACGCATGGCCCCACTTGTATGTGGCGATTGGCGCTTTATTTAGTAGAAAGAGACACACTCCACCCATGTCATGGTACTCTTCGGAAAGATTTTGCAGCGCGTGTGAACATTCCGGGTAGAATGTAACTTCCATGATTCTGGCAACTAGCTGATGAAGACGAGCGGGGTTGCATAGCCGTGATTGGCTAGCTCAAGGCAACAGTGAAGGATAGTGATGTACAGAGTATCTGATTGGTCGACGCTGATTAAGTATTGGCACGTGGACATTTACATTGGAACTATAAGCCAGATGTGTTGACAGGAGCCATTTGCCTGTTATTAGGTGTCTATGTGGTCGGTGTTTCCAGACAAATTTTGACATGACAGGATTTGAACCTGCGACTTTGCCTGGCCGGCACAATAAAGTATTAGGTAAAGGTGGAGCTAGCCCTCGGATTAATCACTTGAAACATATACCTACGTTATATCTCTGTCTATGAGGTCTCCCTATCTCTTTTTATACAGCTGTGTTAGGAAGGGGGAAGACCTCAACAGTTGACAGCAGTATTCAAAGTTGTGTTTTAGCTAGAAGTGTTGCCTCCAGATATAATACAGCTTCACGGCCGGCACGCTGACCATCTGCCATTCTTCTGCCATTCTGGCAGGAAGCTCGTAAAAGACAAATGTCTTACGAGTAAACTACGAGTCACTACCATCGTGACTACTAGATGGTAGAGTTTGGCAACGTCTCGTCACGTAAGGCGGAGGTTAAGGCCCGGACGAGACGATGCGAATCTCTACCCCTTAGTAGCCATGATTATATTGACTCGTTTAGCCTATTGTTAGCCTTTTATGTCTATTCTTCAAAGGAGGCCCGGGCCAACGCCGGGCTGGGCAAATGGACCATGTGGAAATATTAGCATTATTAAAATCTAAATCAAACCAGTGATATTTTAGCTTAATTGATAAGAGCATCGACGTAGAGCTACAGGTAAATGTTGCCATTTTAAAACACAGCTCACTAGCTTCGTCACTACGAAATGTTCCTAGTTAAAATACGTCATTATTTCAATAGCGGTTATAAAGGATATAATTCTTATTACCTAAATTATTGCAAGAATATTACCTTAAATGCCAAAAAAGGTAGTGTCCAATAGTCATATTGTTGAAAGCTCGCTGTAGTAGAAAGACGGAGAGATCACACATCAGATAAGATTCGTGCTTGAGCGCTTGAACTAGTTGTAGCAAATATAACAGGAGCTCTTCGTCGCTGGAAATTATAATATTGTTATGAATTATCTTCTTATATAACATAGTATCGATAGTTTATAGCATATCAATCAAGCAAAAGTAAAGCTGTAGGAATGTGTAGCGCCGCTGGTCGGTACCGCTGAAGGGTCATAGTGATGGAACCAGCGGGCCAACTTCTTGTCAGGTGACGTCATAACTGTGGAGGTTGATGACGTCACACAAGGACAAGTAAGGGAAAAATAAAGATTTTTCCAGCCAGGCAAGGTGTGCTGCCTGGGGACCGAAGTCCATTTGAGAAGCGTTGAAACTTTTATATAGTGTTACAAGATAAATAATTGATATCGCGATTCAGGATTTTATTTTGAATTTCATTTTTTACGCTGAAGCCGCTACAGAATACAGAAAGAAAAAAAAGAAAAAGAAACCGATAGTTGTACCACCCTAGAATGACCTGTTAAGGATCGAGCACACTGAGACGAGCCGCAACAGGGCGGGGAGGCCCCGCATCGCAAAGAAAAATGCAACATACACACACATAGCACATTAGAACGGGCTACAGCGTGCCAAGTTACAATACACGGCATTTTCTTATTTCTTTCTAAATGTTATTCTCTTTGTTGATCATCAACGTGGATCTTGCAAATCATACAGTTCTTTATAGCGTTAGACTAAAATTATTATTGTTATTTATTCATAATTACGTATTTAACTCAAGACATGGAGGAACACATGCGCGCAATTACGTTTGCTAATACGCACTGGGCCAGGGCGGGGCTGAACGCGTCACATTCATCGAAATCCGTCCGCAAATCCGCAAAAACATTAAAGCAAAAACCAACTGGGCTCTGCCTTAGTGTGCGGATACTTCGTATAAAATGTATGAAAGCGATCTAGATGGACTTTGCGATGCGTCCCGACCAGGAGGTTCACCTGAGTGTGCTCGGTCTAGTGATCCAGTGTCGGTGTTGACCACATGTGGTTCCGGGTTCAATTCTCGGGTCAGACAATTAAAAAAATGTGTTTTTTTTTAGTTTTCTGATAAAAACAACGTTGCTCGGATTAGAAAAGTACCCGGTTGGCAATAGGCTAAATTACTTATTGTAGGACTAATGCCAATTGCACTAACACTGTCTTAGCTTAGGACAATCCTAAATAGTATGCTGTCACTTATTGTCTTAAATGTGACAGCATACTATTTAGGATTGCCCTAAGCTAAGACAGTGTTAGTGCAATTGGCATTAGTCCTACAATAAGTAATTTAGCCTATTGCCAACCGGGTACTTTTCGAATCCGAGCAACGTTGTCTTTATCAGAAAACTAAAGGTATCATCGGCTAATCGTGGGTGCACTGTTTGTACCTCTGTCTACCGGGATACGGGCGTGAAGATACTTAGTTTGTATGTGAATGCGTGTGTGAGGTGAGGTGGAGTGAGGTGGGGTGAGGTGAGGTGTCGGCACCTGATGGTGGAGAGGCAGGAGACGGCGAAGCTGCGCACGGCGGCGTCGGCGTAGGCGTAGTCCAGCAGCTCGAGCGCGGCTTCGAGGCGCAGGCGCGGCCAGCGCGCCAGCAGCCGCGCCGCCGCCGCCACCTCGCCGCGCTCCGTCCACTCCACGCACGACAGCAGCTTCGGCAGCAGCTCCGGCGCCGCCTGCAGGAAGTACTCCCTGCGCACGTACAACACATACCGCACTCCACATTACTCCACCACAGAATACTGGACACTAACAGAAGACAATCTACATACAAGTTATATTCGAGCAACGCACTCATAGACACCTCTCAGGCTGCATTTACAAATTCGTACGAATCGCGAGGCGAATAACGAACACGCATGTGTAAACAGTGCGCTCGCTGTTCACCTTGTGCTTCGCTTCGCGATTCGCGCGCTCGCATTGGCAGCGGTTTTTCGGACACGAATCAAAGGGCACGAATGGCGAACACGAAATTAGTGTTTACATATTCGCCTACATTCAATGTCTGCTAGCGTCCGACCCGACAGGACATGTAGATAAAATGGAGTAAAGTACGAATTTTAGAATTCCTAGAACTTTATCAAAAAAAAGAGCTCATTTGACCGTTGATGATGATCCCCGTTGACCCCCGATGAGCTCCGTTGATGATCAAGTGGTTAGCAAACCCAACTACAAATCGAATGAAGCTCGGTTCGATTCCCGACAGGGACAAACATTTATATGTTGAGCATAGATGTTTGTATTTCTGGGCCTGGGTGTTCTCTTGAAACGTAACAGTATTTATATAATATGTATTTCTATGTTTTAGTCTAGTTGACTAATGTAACGTGGGCGCGATAGAACACGCTCACACTTATCGCGCACAGATACCATCGGTATCTTATCGCAACATCGTTATCACATTTCATCACGCAGCATTTTTTTTTATATCATAAGATAGCAAACAAGCAGATGGGTCTCCTGATGGAAAGAGTCAACCATCGCCTATAGACACCAAAGATGTTAATGGTGCGTTGCTATCTTGTGGCGAGGTATAATGCCACATGCATAAGTTTACCGGCTACCTTACCCTCCAAACCGGAACACGACAGCAACAAGCACTGACGCTATTGCGGTAGGAATAGGTAAGGCGGTGGTACCAGACCCGGGCGAGACAATGCAGAACTCTACCACCTAGT
Organism: Apodemia mormo; assembly: GCA_036924255.1. Classification (NCBI taxonomy): domain Eukaryota; kingdom Metazoa; phylum Arthropoda; class Insecta; order Lepidoptera; family Riodinidae; genus Apodemia; species Apodemia mormo. Next base: position 8,194,552 of record JAUPFN010000005.1, on the reverse strand, counting down.
AGCCACACGCAAATCTCTACTATTTAAGCTTAATGTAAACCCAGTTAAATTACAGTTCAATAAACACATTTACCAACCGATGTGTGACTGTCATTTAGTCGACGTAATAACTAACACCAGCATATAATTTGCTTACTTTAGGGTTATATCGAATCGTGTAATTTGTTCAGCATTATTATTATTAGGAACCCAAAAAATCGCAATCATAAAAATAGACAAAAGAAAAACGATGCATGGATCCGTATAACAACTTGTATGAGATTTTATGAGATTTTTTTTTTTTACGCAGCATATCTAAATAATTACATAAACTAAATAGATGTAGCGCGCATGCCACCATTATTTTCACATCCTCCTTGTTCGCGTGAGAATGTCAAAATGATTCACCCACAAATGTGTGAACAGTTAGTCCGTGACAGCACTCGATACGAATGCTTCGTCGAAAGGTTCGTCGAGTGACGAAGCGAATAGCGAACACGAATGTGTAAATGCGGGGTCACTGACGCGATAGATCAGAATGGTTCGGAACAGTCTGATCCGCATCAGTCCGAGATATCGCGTCCGTGAGAGATGTCTATGAGTGGTATGCTCGAATATTAGTTGTATGTAACATTGACTTCTGTTAATTTCTAGTATTCTGTGTCTCTACTACAATGCCCATGGAAATTATTGCAACTTTTAATTAATTTTCATTGAAAATAAAATAAAATAATTTATTTGTTTAAAATTTAATAAATATTTTTCATTCAACTTATAGAAGTTATTAAAAATTAAAAAATTACCGTCATATTCTATTACGATATCGTGTGAAAACATTTAGATTTTGGTTGATTTCTTTAGAATTACTACCGGATCGGAACGCGGGCAAACACTGAGAGGATCCGGTGGAAAAAAACTCAGCAGGCTAGCCTTTTTTTCTATTTTATGTATCACAATTATTTTTTAATATTACAGCTTTTACAAGAATTTATTTTATTTGCACTGCATGAAATTAAACAAAAAAACAGTAGCAGTCGTGGAACTGCCGATAGAAGTGAAAACGGAACTATTAAGTTGAGAGTAATTAAAACTATATGCAAAACATAGCTATAGATATACTATTATCATTAGCATGTCGGTGACGCGAACCGAGGATTTTACCCTCTACCAAAACGCTCAACGCGCCTAAAGAAGTTTTCACTTCAAAAATCGCAATGATTTCACATGTGAAATTTCACTGGCAATGATCTTCACTCGTAAAATTACCCAAACGTCAAGAAACGAAAAACTATTAAAAATAAAGTATGATTTACAACCACGTCCACTCCTTTATGAATTAGAAGATTAATTCAGTGTGACATTTCAGAGATCGTATGAAAAGAGATAGCAAATGCATTGTATGAAAATGCATTTCATCTGAAATTTCACATGCTACTTATGAAATGTTTCATGCATACTCGGCAGGCAGCATGCATGGCTCGCCAAAACATTACGTCGACTACTCTTGCGTAATATTTTAACCCATCTGTATATAAATGCAGACAATAAATAATTGAGAAAAGAAATTCGAACCGGCGGCGCATCGTGAATAACACGTTTGTTTTAATACATTTGGGCGTAAAACTTTGCTGATACTATTTAATTTTATTACCTTGCAGCCCAAATATCCTTTTTTTCCTGTTCATGCATCTCATACATTGGGTCCTTTTCAGCAGTCACTCTTAATTTCTCGAAATCTTCTCTGAGTTTTGCCATTACATCCGAAGCCCCATTTTCCACTTCATCCCTGTATGATCTAACGAATTCTTGTTTTGGAAATAGCACCGGATACTGAGAATGAAAGCTGTGGAAATAATATATGTTTCAAAACTTTTTGAATATTTTCCTTTAACATCATAGGATAGCAATCAAGTGGATTGCTCTCTTGACGAAAAACTATCGCCTATTGACACGAAAGATGTTAATGATTTGTTGCAATCCGTGTAATGGGGAAGTCACATGAATTAGTTTACCGACTACCTTACCCCTTAAACCTGAATAAGACAGTAAGGCACTGCTTTTCAGACAAGCTCTTATAAAACTCTACCCAGATAGCCAGTAACTTCGCACGGCCATAGCAAGCTTTGACAGTAGTGTGGTAAAAATAAGAAAGGCAGCATTACCAAACCAATATACGCAGTAGCAGAGTACTGCTACCACCTTATTATTACGATGGCAGTCATGTATTTAGCCATTCATTTGACGGACAGAAGAATAACAGTCTTTGCATATGTACTGATGACGGTGCGGAGCAGGTGCAGAGGCGACGTGTGTTGTGTGTTGTGTAAAGTGTTAAATATATAATGTAGCCGTACTTGGAGAAGCGCAGTTGCAGCGCGGCGCAGGAGTCGGTGTTGGGGTTGGAGACGACGGTGCCGAGCGGGTGCAGCAGCAGGTCATCGCCCTGCGTGCCGTCCGCCACGTGCGTCCACATGAACAGCGTCACGCCCTCCGTGCGCAGCTGCTCCTTGTAGTCGAAGATCATCGTGTTCGCCCACGCGATCCGGTTTATTGTGTCCTACCAACAAGTACACACGCTGTTTTACGAGTTTTTCAAGTTATACTTCTTTTGACGTGACACCCAAAAACCGACATGATGAAATTTGCTGATACGATACGCGCGCACACCGACGGGTAGCGACAAGAATTAATCTGATATTACGATCCACCCGCACACCGGCAGCCAGCGATATGAAGTTAGCTGATATAACGATGCGTGCGCGCACCGGCAGCCAACGACATGAAGTAAGCTGATATTACGATGCGCGCGTGAAGTTAACTGATATTATGATGGACACGCACACTAACAGCTAACAGAGTTGTGGCTTAGCTAATTTTAACTTCCTACGTACATACAAAGTACACACACACGCGCGCGTTTTCTTATAAGAAAGGTTAGCATTTAATTGTCTAAATAACTCTTTTATGATAGTTGACAAGAGAGATGCTAATGCACCATTAGCATTACGTTACTTTTCGAGTGACAAGTATGTAAGACCACATAATATACTTGTTAATTCACCATTTACGATTCGTAAGTTCCAATAGCGTCAACGCTCATCACTGTTGTGATTTAGTTTACCTTCCGTAAGGTACCCAGTAAACTTATCTATGTGACATTACTAACCCACGTGAACAAAGTCACCATTAACATATTTGGTGTTTATATGCGATGATTTTCTCTGTTCATTAGAATAGCCCATCAGCTTGTTTGTTTCGTTATGATACAAAAAATAACTACTCTACCCTTTAATCTTATTACGCCGTGCATTAATCATTATTGCAGATAGAATAAGCAAAACTATATCACCAAATATGAACGAAGTCGAACACGAACACAAATACGAACAAGTCGGCGTAATACTCTACCGTCTAAGAGTCAGATTATTGGTATAGCCTTCGCTCGCCTTGTAAGAACTACCTGACACGAAGCCAGGTATTTTTTTTAAAAAGCCTCAGATTAACACAGAAAATATAATTCATGTTACTGAGCTAATTACTACTTCCGACATATTATAATTTATATCATGCGATTTGTATGCCGTGCCGTGCCACATACAAAATGCCGTGGACAGTTTAATTTTAAACACGAATACTTCGTATTAATAAAATAGTTGTTTTTTACTTATAATAATATAAAAAATATATAATATCAAACAAACTAGTTCATTGTTACATCATAATACAAAATTTGCAACACCCTTCGCAATGTTTGTTTACTTTACTTACTTACTGCTTTTACTTTATTAAGTGCAGTACGATCATGCAAGTTTCCTTATCTTTCATGATACCATTGTTTCGGTCGACGTAGTACTAGATTGTAAGCATAAGAATTAACTCATTGGTAAACTAGCGTAGTCCTAGATGTTATTGAAATACATAATTACAACAAATGGCACCGATTTGTTAAAAGAATAAAAAGATGTGAAAAAATTATGAAATAAAAAAAAATATCTTATGTCTAAACCATTGAGTTCACTGGATTAATTTTTATGAGAGCAATTTAAAAAAATATTCCCAAGGCGCTGTATCTATAAAGTGGATACCATTTTTGGCACTCTGTATAAAAAAATCATACCTTTGTGGTTTCTTTTCCTTTTCTTTTACTCTTAATCTTTTCTTTGGATACTTCATATATAACAAAACAAAGACGCGCCATTCGCGGCACATTACAGACTTTAATTGGAAACGTTAATTGATGATCCCATATAGCCTCATCCTCTTTGGAGACCACCGCTAGTGGGGTCTTTTGTGGTTCACACAACGATTTACCACCGTGGTATATACCTGCTTGGCACACCACCTGAAAATTTCAATCACTTAAGAAGCGCGCACTTCACAGGCGATCAAAAATCAGTATGTTTCTAATTTCTATCATGTTAATATATTTGAAAAAGTAACATACCAAAAAATTCAACACATAAAATTGTTCAAAATACTAGAAATAATTATAATTACTGTGTTCTTAAAAAATATCAGTTTTGCTATTTTACCTTATAATTTTTTGATGGTTAAGAAACATGATTTTATAAATATGACCTTATACATAAATTAGAAAAAACCTATTTACTTGATAAAACAGTAAACATAAAGATTATTGTAACAAATAAAACGACATTGCCTTGGGTGTGCCTTTAGGAAAGATTTAAAGTACACCGTTGATGTAAGAAAGATAGTGTATTGGAAGAATTTAATGAATCAAACATTAATCATATTACTTAAAAGGAAGATATAAACTACTTTGGCTTAGGAACTTGCTTGGCTCGTATAACTTCGTATAATTCTACGATGATCTCGTCATTGTATGTCAAAAGGGTTATAAAAGTAGGGTTAATATATACGGTATGAGTGAACTACTGAAAATGTAGGGTGTGATATTTAAGGAATACGCAGATTTTAATTAAAACGAAATCTTGGAGAAAAACGTTTAGTGTCATGTTTCTTTGATACCGTCATGTTAAAAGATGTACAAAACTCATTATAGTGTAACTGCAGAAGGATGTAGACAAGAGATCAAGTCATACCATGAGTAAAGTGATTGGGTGGTATTCAGGGGTCTACTGAATGGTGGCGTTCAAAAGATGTGGAAAAAAGTGGAATATTTGTCTAGTTAGTTTTTGCAGAGAAATAAAGATATTAGTGAGTGTATTTTTTTTTCATATTTAGAAAGTAATTAAACTTTTACAAACATCTCCAATCTCTGATAGAGTTACATACACGCATAATCAATAGTAAATCATCACGTCCCATATCGTGATAGGTGACAAGTCTATCAACAAATTAGGCACTTATTGGGACTAAATCAATTTATTTTTAAGACAATCGTTCAAACATAAGAGTATTTTATGTAATCTCATATCACACGTTTTTAGTCTAATAGAAACCTCTTTCAAATTTTTATGTATCCGCTAATTAATGTGTAATCATTTTATTTAAATTTTAGTTAACAGCTTCTATTCATTGTACAACTGATTTGAACACAATATAAAACGCCTAAGATACATAAATTTAAATCCAATAAAATAGTAATCTTCTGATTAATTGTCCACTCCTGCTTAAGGAAAAGTTTATGAATGAGTGTTATTGATATAAAAAACCCAAGATACATAGTCAGTGTCTCAAAATCGTCCTCTAATAATGAGCGCACAATTTTAAATTATTTCAAACAGAATCGCGTCACTGTCAATTTTATTACTTTTTGTACATTGCTTTATAAAAACAACTATAAATCTTGCGCTTAAGGTTGGATATGCAAAAACATATGTTTTTGCCATATTTATAACGACATAAGTGAAATTAGCGACAGTTTTGAGTGTCAGTTTTGTTCGGGACTGTGCATCTTGGGTTTTTTATATCAATGATGAGTATGAATCTTCGTTTACATCAACTAAAATTGCAGCCCCTTTTTCCTACGGTCTCTCTTACCACCCAAATATGTCGGTATCCGACAACCTTAATTAGTATTCAACATACGAAGTTTGGACATCTAAATGATAGCAATATGTTAATTACTCCAGGATACAAGGTACAGACTCTTACATCATAAAATGATTAATGTATTGTTGATTGGTATTCCCATACAAACCTCAACTGTTCTACCAGGGTCAACATTTAATCCCCCGACAGATTTCACAAAACACGAGTAATTTCTTTCTATGTTCCAAGACGATTCATAGTTTTTTTTCTTTCGTATCGTGTTGGACTGCTCTGATGTAAGTCTTCGCCGTTCTGGCATTGAGAACTGAATTTCGGAAGGTACTGAATTTGCAACTATAACAAAGAAGAAATTTAGTTTCATATTGTTTACTTTCACAAGTTACATAATTTTTTTTCATATGGTTTTGTATATTTGCTTTTTATAATTATGTGCACTTGTATTGTTTTAAATTTTTGTTTTCGTAGTTCAAAATATACCTTGGTAACTCTTACTGATTAAATTTGACACGCCTTTTTCTCCCTAATTTCGACCTAACAGCACAAAAATGAAAAACGCTAAAAGAATATTCAGCTTTTGCAAGCAAGGAATTGTTTTAGTTTCATTGTACAGCACAGCATACAATTAATAAATAATTTAATTTTTATACCTAATACATTACATACACAATAGTAATTTTTTTTTATATTTTGAAGGAAAGAATTCAAGGGTAACGGATAAGATATAATCTAAAGATTTCCACAAATCGGAGTAGCAAAAATTGATTATAAAGTATAACATATGCAGCACACAACAAGACGGTCCTGCCGATGTAGAGATGACCCTTGCCTGACACCAAAAATATTAATAATGTGTTGCTAAATGTGTCTGGTATATAACTACATATCTCTACTGACTTTGTGACAGTCAAAATGTGCGTCAGACAACTTATAATGTGGCTTTAAGATCTCGCTACAATGATAGCAACGCACGTTTAACATCTTTGGACACCGCTACTGCTCAGAACGGAAGATGGACGAAGCAGACCAGAAGATCCGACCCCAGATAGTGGGAAAAGGCTTAGGAAATCATGATGATGATGATGATGGTGAATTAACATCTTTGGTGTCTATAGGCGATTGATGTATTTTTCTATCAGGAGAGCATCTGCTTGTTTTCTATCTTTTTTTTTTTATATCATAAGATAGCAAACAAGCAGATGGGTCTCCTGATGGAAAGAGTCAACCATCGCCTATAGACACCAAAGATGTTAATGGTGCGTTGCTATCTTGTGGTGAGATCTAATGCCACATGCATAAGTTTACCGGCTACCTTACCCTCCAAACCGGAACACGACAGCGACAAGCACTGACGCTATTGCAGCAGGAATAGGTAAGGCGGTGGTACCAGACCCGGGCGAGACAATGCAGAACTCTACCACCTAGTAGCCACGATGGTAGTGACTCGATAGCCAATCGGTCGCCTTTTACGACCTGCCTGGCAGAACGGCAGTTGGCCTATTCTACAAAGGAGGCCGGGACCAACACGGCGGAAGTTAACACGGCGGAACAACTTATGATATAAATAAAAAAAGAGGAATAAGTAAGGCGGTAGTGCCAAAACCTAGCAAGACATTGCAAAATTGGTAAAATTTTGCAACACTTAGTTAATAAATTTATACCCACGATGTTAGTAACAGGTATTAATAAGTATTATCTCACCTGCCACTTAAAGGCAGTTGATCTATTCTTTAAAATGGGCCTGAGTCAACAATGATTAATAATTAGCACTATACTTAATATATTTCTAACAAAAAAATAAACTGACGAAGATGCATGGTCATACATTAAAATCAGTGAGTGCAAAATTAACCATCCCTTGTTTATGTACCCTTTTGATTAGAAATTAAAAAAAAATGGGACCACCCCACCCTCTAATTCTAATAAAAAAATTATCGACATCGGATTACTCTGTAAAAAGTTATGGGTGGGTTAACATCCATACAAATATTATAAATGGGAAAGTGTGTGTTTGTCCGTCTTTCACGGCAAAACGGAGGGGCGAATTGACGTGATTTTTTAAGTGGAGAGAGTTAAAGGGATGAAGAGTGACAGAGGCTACTTTTTTTCTCTTTCTAACCCCTACTAGCCCTACTACCACTTTCCTAAAATGAATTTAACGCGTAGCGGCAAAAGCTAATAAGATATACGCGTAAAATTGAGAACCTCCTCCGGTTTTTCTTCGGATGAAAATAAATATCCAATGAAACTATCATAGAAACAAAACTTAACTAAATCAGGACCAAATACTCCAGCATGATAAACTCACATGGTAATTTATCCTTACTGACGGTCATTACTTGAGGTACTCCATCTTTGTACAACACTTCTTGGATGTACAGAAATTGTATTAAGGGGTAATCGCCGAATATATACTCATCTCGTCCGCAAACCTTTAGTAAGATATTACGGGGATTTTCAACACGAATTCCAAGGGTATTCGCCAATTTAGTTACGAATTTGTCTATGTGTTGTTGTGTTGTGACTGTCTCTGTCGCACCTAAAGTAAAAGCAGTCTGAAACAAAATAATTTAGAATTTAATAATGTACAGCTTTACATAAAATAAAAAGGGTTTTGCCTTAAAATTTACCAGAACAAATTATTACAAAACACCGTCCACCCGAAAATCCGGAGGATTGGTTTGAGAATCTATGTATTTCAATATTTTTTGTTATATACAGATTTATCTAAAACTAGCAGTACTATGTAGCTCGCTGTATTAGAAAAGTTTTTGTGAATTGTGCGAACAATTAATTTTTCCGGGATAAAAGAAGCCTATGTGCCATTCCAGGTGCATCTACCTACATACTAAACATTTTTTTCTTATAAGATAGCAAACAAGCAGATGGAAAGAGTAACCATCGCCTATAGACACCAAATGTGTTAATGGTTCGTTGCTATCTTGTGGCGAGGTCTAATGCCATATTCATACGTTTATCGGCTACCATACCCTCCAAACCGGAACACGACAGTGACAAGCATTGACGCTATTGCGCCAGGAATAGGTAAGGCGGTGGTACCAGATCCGGGCGAGACAATGCAGAACTCTACCACCTAGTAATTTTAATTCATCCAAATCCATTAAGTACTTTTAGCGTGATTAACAAATATCTAAACTTTCACATTTATAATATTAATAAGATTATCACAATCTAGATGTTCCCCGCGGCTTCGTTAGCGTGAGGTACACACAGTACTTCCTTTTACTACCGCCCCGTTCGTCGAGCGGTTAGCGACCCTGACTACGCAATCGACGTAGCTCGGGCTCGATCCCCGACGGGGACAAGCATTTGCGTGAGGAGCATAAATGTTTGTATTTCCGGGTTTGGGTGTTTATTAAATATATTCCAGTATTTATATATGTATTTCTATGTATTAGTATATACATAACACAAGCAAATAATTTGGTTACTTTGAGGCTAGATCAGTAATTTGACATCTTGTAAAAATAATATTAATTTAAATCAAAATCTTACTGACATTTTTAATAATTTAAATAACTGGATGAAAGACCACAACCTTGACATAAATTTTTCAAAGACTAAATTAATTCAATTCAGACCCTATCAAAAAATTCCTCTTAACATTGACTTTAAATATAATAATACGAAAATAGAATTCGTTGATACGTTCACGTTACTAGGCCTAGATATAGATTCTAATATCAACTGGAAGAATCATATAAGTAAAATAAAAACAAAAATGTCGAGCTTTACATACGCTTTGAGAGAACTACGTAAAGCAACAGACCTTAATACTGCTTTGATAGCATATCACGCATACGCAAATTCTTGGCTTACATATGGCATTTTGCTATGGGGTAATAGTTCAAACATACAAGAGCTATTTATTTCCCAAAAAAAATGTATACGCATCCTCAAAAACATTAAAGAAACCGAAAGCTGCAAACCAAACTTTAAAAGCCTCAAAATATTAACTTTGACATCAATATACATATTGGAAGCAATGAAATTTGTAAGAAAATATCCCCGTTTTTTTAAAAATAAAACCGATATGCCACGATACTTCGCAAGTAGATCCAAATATAATCTAGAATTGCCAATATCAAAACTAAAAATGCATAGTTCCGGACTGAATATAATGTGTATAAAAATATATAATAAACTACCTGATAAAATTAAATCTGAAGAAAATGATCGTATATTTATAAAACTTGTAAAAAGTCTATTGGTAGAAAAATGTTACTACACCATAAACGATTTCTTTAACGACAGCCGTATAATTGTATCATAAAATGGATCGGTCCAGTCCTATATTGCAATACCCTATTAGGGTGTATATGTTCACCACATTTATATAATATAATATAATAACACCAAATGTAATAATTGTAACATATTAAGCAATAAATTATTGAGTATTGTGTAATTGTAATTTGTCCCGTGAATATTATTATAATTATTATATTATTTTACTTGGCCGGATAAAAAAGTCTAAGTAACTAAGTCATATAGCATTATATTGGTGAAAGAATTTTAAAATTGGTTTATTAGTTTATAAATTATTGCACACTAATCTTACCTGAGCTTTATATTATAATATTAATAAGTAGATATTACCGACGCCCTCTGATCGAAATTCGACCATAAACTAAACAATAAAATCTCTTCTAAGTTTGATAACAAACTTTAGCCGTAACCAAAATAGTCGGTATACGTGTGTGTATATTATGATGTATATAAAATAAGTAGTGTATGTAATGTTTATTTTTATTAATTTAATTGATGGTTTTATCATGCACATTATCTATATTAATAATTTCGTCAAGGGTTACGGTCGCGGTAGACTCAATCGAAACCTTACTTAAATTATAAAGCGTGAAAAAAAATAATTTTGAGTCGACAATATATATCCGCAAAATTCGGATTGTCGAGTATTTTGTTAAAACAGTGATTAAAAATTCTAACGGTGCTGACAGACAAATCGGCCATATTTTTTTAAAGCTTGCAAATATGTAGTGATTATCGGAGCGCAGATTATCGTGAAACTTATTTTCTCTTCGTTCATAAGAGTAGAAATTAAAAAATAGCAACACTATAGTGTTGTCTTTATTAAACCAACGTAATAATTGAAAGAAGACGTCACTACAGTGTTGCTACTTTTTAATGTCTACTATTTGGGTTAGTACCTATATAACATTGCGTATTATGAGACTTCCGAGCGAAACCGGGTTTTCATCTAGTTTAAAAATATTAGCTCCCCCGCAATGTAAACTTTAACTGTGCCATATTTTATTCTCCACCGTTCGCACATTTGTTATTAAAAGAGTACTAAGTTTTTGTTTTACGTATTACAATACAGATATATAAAGAATATAGATACACAAAATTAGACTAAAAATACATAGAAACCTGGCTACAAATTTAACTTGGTAAAATCTCTAGAAATCTCGAATTACATCCACACTTCGCAACATGGATAGACACGCATTAACACATTATAGGCGATGGTTATCTCTTTCCATGAGGGGAGCCATCTGCTTGTTATTTTTATTTTTTACTTTATTTATTCACAAAATCCACAGCCCTTGTACAACTTGTAATTTAATCTTCTTTACTAAACAGAAGGTCAATTACAGATTTACATTTTTTAAACAATTTTTAATGAAATACTACAGATCAAAGCTAAAAAAAATGAAACATGAATTATACACCCACACAGTGTTTATGTGTGTATGTGTATGTCTACTTATATGAGTATATACTGTTTCCTTTCTGAAGACCTTCTTAGACAGATGAAATATAAGAAAGGTAGTAAATTTTGAGTTGTAATTAAAGAATATTCTATAAATAACAGAGTTCTGTAAGTAATTAGTAATCGTATAAAAAATACAACGTTAGAGCTATGTGGAACTTTATTATGTAACATTCAGTCAAATTTACCTAATCAAACAATAATTGAAATGAAATTATGCCTATCAAAAGGTCCGAAAACCTTTTGAAGCATATGTGGTCTAGTAGTTGTGAGCCAATTTGTCCATATGATAACGTCCCAGGCTTCCTAAGTTCGGAATTGCTTTCCGTTTTGTGAAAATGAATCAGAAGTAACTCAAGTGTTAATAACTCAACTCTCTTCTCACTCTTATCGCAAGAAACAAACGATTGTGGAGGTGAGGGTTACCATTCATCTCGCCATACGACATATTTATACACCGTCCTCACAATTTATCAAGCGACTCATAAAATGCTAGCGAAATGTCTATTGTATGATAAGAGTTAGGCATGCCGCTGACTCTACAAGGTTGGGTACTACCACCTTACCGTTGCCGCAATACGGGAAGTCAGAGCTATGCTGCGGACAGACGGACGGACGAACGGACAAACGGACGATGGACGGACGGACAAACAGACGGATGGACGAAACTGTAAAGGTCAACGAGCAAGAGACAACAACCGATTATAGACATTTTTTTAAGTATGTGGACGCAAGATTAATTAATTTTATAATAATAATTTTTAATACAAAGAAAAACAATTATTCAAGTATCGATAATTAAATATCGATAAGAATTTAATCACATAGTTAAAATATGGAGATATACTCCATATTCATTACTCTCTTCATAAAAATACGGCGGTTGCGTATTTACCTAACTACTATGCCTTCCAAATCAGAACACGACAATGACAAGCACCGACGCCATTACAGCAGGAATAGGTAAGGTGGTGCTATCAGAACCCGGGGCGAGACATTGCAGAACTCTACCTTTCATTGACTTTTATAATAATATGTGGTTTGTATACACATACTTAAAACACCGTCATGTTCAATTTTATGACTACAGGTAGTTTGATTAGGATAACATTTAATACTAAAATATATGTATACATATAAAATAAATGTAGGTTGCTCATTAAACGCACTGTATTAATTTATTTTTAAAATTATTTAAACTTGGATATTTAAAAGCATACTGGCCACGCTTCATACATCGCTTGGACTCGTAAATTAAGTTTCATGCTTAGATGAAGGAAATATCTTTCTCTTGTCAAAGGTTTCATGTCTTAGAATGAAATTCTTGTCAAAATAGTTGTTTTATTATTTAAAAACTATTTCATTTATAAAGATCCCTAAAAAAGTATAAAATAAATAATACTTTGACTTTTTATAAATTACAGACATTTTGCAATACGAATAACTTGTCAGTTTTGTCGTATTTAGATTTATCATAATAATACAATCACAACATTTTAAGCGGTTGAATTATGAATATATTTCATTAAATTCATTGAATAAAAAAAAAAGCGCTTTGTCAGAATTTTAGGTTTGAAATAACGAAATTGTGATCAAAATCAATGAGCATATTTATGATAAAACAAATCAAATCATCTCTGTCCACAGTTATGTTTTCATGAGCGTATCAAAGAGTATAATATAATCACTACATTTTAGAGGGTAGGTATAATAGATTATAGTTTTCACGCATAAGGTTTAAGTGTTAATTAAAGTGGGAAAACTTGTTCTGTCCCACCACTCGCTCCATTTTAATGGATAAATGATCTAAAATATACTATATTTTAAATGAAATTAAATAACAATATATCATAGCTTTTACCATTTTATTTCTAGAAATTATTCTACAACACACAAACTTCGACACTTCTATCAACAGATGTGGTCTTCCTTACCTCTATACTCTATTTGTAAAACAAGAACACACAACATAGCGTAATTGGTTCTTCCTTTCTAAGTACATCCAAACATCGTCCAAACTGCTTACTATGACTTATAAAAAATGTATTACATTTTTTTAATATACCTTTCGACAATTATTTCCGTACAGCTTGTTTATATTGAAAAAAATACCTATTTTTTTAAATTTATTACGACCTCAGACAAGACGAAGGCCATTGTGGCCAGCCTTCTTTATACAAAAAAAAGTACGAAAACATGACGATTGTATACTCTTTGGTAGTTTTAATGTTTTAAAAAATACACATCATAATTGACAACATAATATCGATGCAATATTTTAATCTTTGATTTTATTTGTTAAATAGAACAATGTTGAAATCACGTTACAAACTCGCCACTGATGTTGACGACGAAGCAAAGGAAGAAATTAAGGAAGAAAATAAAGGAGAAAGAAATGAAGAAAGAAAGGAAAAACCTACAAACGATGAGCCTATAAAAGAAAGACCTGTAAATAAGACGGAATCGGAAGAATTAGTAGATCATGGAGAAGAAGTAGGTGAGGGTGGTCCAATAGACGACTGGAACGAAATCGTTGAAGAGGTGTTTCCGGAAAGGAAATTACACAAATCGGAAGTCAGCGTTCGTTTAAGTCTACTAGGGAAAACTGCAGAAGGAGACGGGTAGTTCTCTACTTTTATATACATCAGCGATAACTTTTATATACAATTTATTATAAGTGACAAATATTTAAAAGTTAGAATAGGTATAGTAGAGCTATCATTGAGATATTTACATAATCGCGGAATTTTCCGTATACCTTATAAAAGGAACACTTTCACCGTACATTGTTTTGTTATATCTTAAAGGGAAAAAGCAGTTTCTGACATCTTCAATAAACATCGTAATATTTTACTCGATGTACACAAAAGTTAAAACCATAGCAAATTACACACCTAATCCGAATAACTCTGTCTATTAGTAAAAACCATATGTCTGTTCAATCGGTGTTGACTTTACACGAACATACAGATAAAGAGACAAGCCGGTCACTTGGTTGACCTATTTGCTGTAAGTTATCGAGGAAACAGTAGTCCGCACTCTTTCGTTACAGTCAATATACCTATAAGACTAGCTGGAACTTACAGCCCGTTGCATGTATTTATATTTTTAGATAGCAAACAAGCAGATGGCTCTCGTAATGGAAATTAAGTTGGTAACAGTGCGATGCTACCCGTGTGACAGGGCTGTGATGCCAATTGTATTTTACTAACTACATTACACTCCAAATCAGAGCATATGACGTTATTACCGCCGAAATAGACAAAACAGGTAACAAATTCCGTATATAGCCGGGCATCTTTTGAAGAGTAGATTATTTACCATTTTACCAATCAGTTCGTAAAAGGCGAACTATTGGCATGCCCTTACTCATTAGCATCGTGACTTAACGTAGTAGAGTTCTGCAACGTTTTCCCGCATTTAATACCAGCGCCTTATCACTCGTATTCCGGTCCGACTTTCTATTGACCGCCCAGTTGGTCGAGTGGTTAGCGACCTTGACTACGCAATCGATGGGGCTCGGGTTGGATCCCCGACGGGGGCAAGCATTTGTGTGATAAGCATAAATTGTATTTCCGGGTTTGGGTGTTTATTAAATATATTCCAGTATATATTCATATATTTCGATGTATTAGTATCGTTGACTAACACTCACAACAAAAGCAAATAATTTGCTTTTTTTTCAGTAAGTGTAATTTGTTAGATCAGTAAGTGTAATTTGTCCCATGAATGTTAATAATTATTTATTTATTATTTTTCACTTCTTCCTTCCTAAGGTAATTCCGTATTGCTTTACACTCCTGTAATTAGGCACCTTATCTCCAAACCGCTACAAACAATGGGAATGAATTTAATGCCACATGCACGAGTTTGAATTTACCGGCTACTTTGCTCTCGTACCGAATAAGAGTAAGGTATTACGACCACCAATCCCGTGGAGATATTGCAGAACTCCACCACGTAGAATATTTTGGACGTCTGATATAATGAGTTACATTTTTTTAAATATCATCTAGAGCTGTTTTTTTTTTTTTGCAAACCTCTCCAAAACACTACCTCGAACTCGTCGTACCTACCCCATAAACCACGAATGATACGTACGTCTACTGTTTGTACAGACTCCCCTTTTAAAGAAAAGACCATCTACTTTGCTTTCAGGCAGGGAATAGAACGCATTTTACAGCATTTTTAAATATTTCTGCAATTATTGTGTCAATGTTTTTTTGCTGATAACATTATCTGTCTTAACCGACACAATAGATTACCGCGCGTACCTCATTATGTAAGCGCCCGTACCCCATGGGAATACACGCGCCACTAATTAAATAAACGTTGCTCTAAATATAGGTAAATCTAAACTAATATTATAAACATTTAATTTTTTTGTTTGTTTGTTACGGTTTAAATTAAAATTACTAACTGATTTTAAAATTTATTTCACCTTTAGAATGCTATATTATCCAGGCGTGACATAATATGCAAATTTTTAATTCGACTGAGCAAATGCAAGTTATGATTTTGGTCACGCGAAGTCGCGAGTTACGGCTACCTTTCAATATTTTCATACGTTTTAATAACTAGTGTACCTATTTCTAGATATACATATTTAAAAGCAGCCTGCACAGGAATGCGTCTCACTGACATTTCTGCAATAAAGTCATTTCAGCATCTACAATTCCTTGATGTGTCTAATAACTTCTTGACTTTAGACAGTCTGCAAGTTGTAACAGAGCTACCATTTTTAATACTCATACACGCAGACAAAAATGTTTTAAAATCAGCCGCATTAAAAAGGATGAAATATATGCAAATTATTATCATGAATCATAATAAAATCACATCAGTGCACAATGTTTATCAACCGGAATTGTCCACATTGGAGGTTGGATACAATAAAATTGAAAAAATTGCCTTTGACGCTCGCATGACGAACATCAAATGTTTGGATTTCCGTTACAATCTAATTAGTGAGATACCATATTTGGATTTTCCATATCTGGATAGTTTATATTTGGCTGGAAATAAAATAACTAGTTTGGTAGGTATTGAGAAGTTAACAAATTTAAGGATATTACATGTCAGAAATAACCCAATTAAACTGTTAAATGGATTTGTTCCCGAGTTGAAGAAATTGCAATATTTGAATCTAAGAAATTGCAAGGTGTCTACTTTAAAACAAATCAAAAAATTAAGAGTAAGGATATTTGAATCAATATATTATACATTTAGTAGTATTTTTGGTCTAATAAACTTGTTGGTTCGTTCAGTACTTAGTTTGGCTCAGATCAGTAGGTGGTGAGATTCGATTACTACTTCTGGCAAAATAATAATATATAATAATATCAGTGGAAAAATTACACAAATTGCTCTAACCCTAAAGCAAGCATTATTTTATTTCATAAGATAGCAAGCAAGCAGATGGGTCCCCTGATGGAGAGTCAACCATCGCCTATAAACACTAAAGATGTTAATGGTGCGTTGCTATCTTGTGGCGAGGTCTAATGCCACATGCATAAGTTTACCGGCTACCTTAACTCTCTCCAAACCGGAACACGACAGTGACAAGCACTAATGCTATTACGACAGGAATAGGTAAGGCGGTAATACCAGACCCGGGTGAGACAATGCAGAACTCTACCACCTTGTAGCCACAATGTTAGTGACTTGCATAGCCAATCGGTCACTTATACGATCTGCCTGGCAGAACGGCAGTTGGCCATTTCTTCAAAGGAGCCTGGGACCAACATAGTGTTTGTTTTTGATGTAGATGTTAGTAGTGTGGGTGTTAGTCAATTATACAAATACTTAATAATAATATATAAACACTGAAATATATTTAATAAACACCTAAACCCAAAAGCACAAACATCTGTGCTTACCACATCACAATCATATAATCACACAATCATATCACAATGCCTGTCCCTGTTGGGAATCGATCTCGATCCCCATTGAATGCGTAGTAAATTTTGCTAACCACTCGACCAATGGAGCGGTCAAATTATTATTGCAGTATTGGTTTTCTTTTTTGAAAAATCTTAGTACCAACCCGAAATTTGGTGCGCAAAGCATTTTGAAGCGCAGGAGTCTTAATACACCATGTATTAGGACTCCTGCGCTTGAAAATGCTGTTGTTCCCTGTCATCGTAAAAGAAAAGCGATAATCAGAAGTTGTTAGCGGTGGAAATATATTTAATTGTAACAAAAAATAATACCATGGGCGACCAAACCTTTAATTTATACCTATATATTTTATTTATACCTATGTATTTAATTGGTGGTATATTTTACACGTGGTCTAGGACGAATAGGCTAACATTCGACTCAGATCATGAGGTCCCGTGAGGGTTCGATCCACGACTTGCACAAGTGTTAAGGTTTTTTCGAAGTATTTCACGAAAATGCAAAATCTCAGTATTTATTTATTTATTATTATTTATTTTATTTATTTATATCATAAGATAGCAAACAGGCAGATGGGTCTCCTGATGGAGTCAACCATCGCCTATAGACACCAAAGATGTTAATGATGCGTTGCTATCTTGTGGCAAGGTCTAATGCCACATGCATAAGTTTACCGGCTACCTTACCCTTCAAACCGGAACACGACAGCGACAAGCACTGACGCTATTGCGGCAGGAATAAGTAAGGCGGTGGTACCAGACCCGAGTGAGACAATGCAGAATTCTACCACCTAGTAGCCACGATGGTAGTAACTCGATAGCCAATCGGTCGCCTTTACGACCTGCCTGGCAGAACGGCAGTTAGCCTATTCTTCAAAGGAGGCCGGAACCAACACGGCGAAAAAGTCAATCAGTAGTGCTCGGAGTCTGACGGGTGGTGTTTTACCACTCTTTTGCCCCGGATGAGTACGTAAAGCCGTCGATCCCGGTTATCGCTAGAAAAAAACGATAATCGTTATCAGGTCGCTACTCATCTCGCTAACCGACAAACCTGTGAATCGTGGTAAACCAAAAAGTCTATAGACGTTTGGATTACTCTGCCTATACCACAAGGGAACCGAGCGTGATGATGCTTTTTATAATAGCCTATAAAACCTTTTATATAAGCAATTTATACCAAATTTTCTAATGGATTGAGCTGTTAATTGGTAGGACAAAGTATTTTAAATGTATAAACATGCTCATCTCCACAAACGCGAAAATAGCATTTTTTAGGTTCTTCCCGTTCTCAATACCCTGATAATGAAGGGTTGCCCGTATATGGGTGGAACTGGTGAAGAAGCTGCTGAGGTTGCTGAAGAAGAAGATCCAGAAATAAGAATAGAAGTTCTTGCATCACTTCCAAAACTTAAGAGAATAAATAAAGGAGTGATCACGCCTGAGGAGCGGTATGTAATTATTTAAACTTACAAAGTGTTTATTACTTTTTTTTATATTGTTACGAATAATTTAGAAACGTGAAGAGTTGGAACGCTGGAGAGATCTAGAAAAAAAAGGGATACCTACTCCTATTGACAAACAAATAATTGACCGTTTTCGAATAGCTACGCCATAATGAGTTTTCTGAAAGGGTGAAAATAGCGTGTATAGCGTGTACTAGGACATGTTTATCATAACTTGTTTACAATTAGAATTGTTGTTTACGAGGTAAATTTATTTTTTTCTGGATCCAGGTAGAACTTTACCCTGGGTATAAATAGAGATGTGTTGACAAATAAAAGGCAGTTTTTATAAAGCGATCGAGAGCGAAAGTATGAGTGACCAGTGTGTAATACAGTGAAAAAGAGAAGTGCTTTATTGTGTAGTCGGTTTAGTGTTAGTACAGTTAGTGACTAGTGTTAATCAGAGTATTTAAGTATTACATTGTGTTGTTTTGTGTATTTATGTTGTAAATACACAGTTTAATATAAGTGACGTTTTCTTGCAAATTACGAATCCGAAGCACGTAACAATATCATAGGATAGCAAACAAGCTGATGGTTTTCCTGATAGAGAGAGACAAACATCAGATAAAAACACTTATAATGGTATAATGCTGTATGTGTGGCAGGGATGGAATACCAAATGCATAATTTAACCAGTTGCTGTATCCTCCACACTGGAACACGACAGCTATAAGCACCGATAATACTGCTATAGGTGTGGCAGTAATAGAATACCAAATGCATAAGTTAACCAGCTGCCGTACCCTCCAAACCGGCACACGACAGCTGTAAGCACTGACAATACTGCTATAGGAATAGGTAAGGCGGTGGCATTGATATAAAAAACCCAAGATGCACAGTTTCGAACAAAACTGATACTCAAAACTGTCCCTAGTTTCACATAAATAGTTACAGATATGGCAAAAATATATATTTTTGCATATCCAACCTTAAGCGCAAGATTTATAGTTGTTTTTACAAAGCAATTTACAAAAAGTAATAAAATTGACAGTGACGCGATTCTATTTGAAGTAATTTAAAATTTTGCGCTCATTTGTAGAGGACGTTTTTGAGACACTGATTGTGTTTCTTGGGTTTTCTATATCAATGGGCAGTTGTATCAAAATCTGGGCGAGACTTACAGAATTTTAACATTTAGTAAAACTATGCTTATATTAAACATGCACAGTACAATTTCCAAATCTGGACCCCTAACGAAGAAATCACTTCCTTTGTTGCTTAGGCAGTTCATAAGAGGAGGCAAAGGCTAAGATGTTATCTGCAATGTGTCCAATAGGATCCTTGGCCATAACCAGTGAACTTATGTATGTAGCTTGACTAAAATTTACATTGATAGAAACGCTCCATAACATATTTGATAAAGTAATAATTGTCTTTCATACTGTCTAGAAAACTTTTGTGAACTAACTGAAGGCTGGTAGTTCTCCCATAGAAAATATGCCTAGTTATACACAGTTTTTTTTATGCCATAAGACAGCAAACAAGCAGATGCGTCTCCTAATTCAAAGAGCCAACCTTTGCCTATACACCGAAGGTGTTAATGGTGCGTTACTATCTTGTGGTGAGGTATAATGCCACATGCATAAGTTTGCCAGCTACCTTACCCTCCAAACCGGAACACGATAGCGACAAGCACTGACGCTATTGCAGCAGGAATAGCTAAGGCGGTGATACCAGACCCGGGTGAGACAAGTACTTTAATATGTTTGTAATAGATAAACTAAATTATTACAGTGCTGAAGCAAATGATCTTATAAAACAATGGATTGAAGAAGGAGAAAATGATGAGGAAGAAGTAGAAGAAGAACATCAGGAAGTAGAATCCAATGAAGATTAAACAATATGATTGAACATTGTACTAGATTATGTATGACTAATGGCGAAGAAATTGTTAAAATACAATTATCTTAGTATTTTTAATGCTACGCAATATGCATTCAACCTATCATCCATCCTGTTGACTGCTATCAAAAATATCTTCTGAAGATTATCTGCAGGGTTGTCTGTCCAACGGACTGATGGCTAGTTTTATGCGAAAATATAGTAATTAACTACGATTCATCAATTTCGATCTTGCTTTGACTTAACTATCACTTATTTTTTTTTTTGTATGTATAAATAATTCTAACAAATTAATTTGGTCTTTTCGATATTTAAATCAAAATACATATTGAAAAATGCAGCAAACTAGTCATAATCCTGCTTTTAAAATTCTTTATTCTATTCAAGTTTAAAAAAGACTAGATGGGTAATATTCCCATGTTACTTTTGGTAATTTTATCAATTAACACTTGTTCATTGAAATATCTAAATGACAACTGCGGAAAAATTTGTTTATACATGACTACTTTTACATCAAATAGTTAGGGTACTCCAATAAATAACCTCCAGAAAAATAAGACATTCTGCAATTTCTACTTTAAATTAAAGACATTTTAAAGCTCTCATTTCTTTTATAATATATCCTAATGTACGTACCTCAGTGGTGCCAAATCTAGTGTTGACAACGAAATAACCATTAACAAAATGGGAACGTAGAGTATCAGGTACTACAGGGCTATCGGCAAGTCTAAGCGGGCAGTGATATTGTAGTCTCTCCAGCAAAGTACTCTGTGTACGCTTCATTAAACTCTCTTCAGCTAAATATCGCATTCTCGTTCGAAAATCATTCACTTCAGAACTTCTTAGACTATCAAAATCATTTAAACCTAAAAAGTAAAAACATTGTTCACATTATTAAATTGGTTTGAAAAAGTATTTTTACCCTGTAACCCGAAGGGGTAGGCCGAGGTACAAGTGCATTCACAATAGCCGAAAATACTTGGTCCCACAACAGGGGTCCAACCCGGACAACATTGTTTTTATCAGAAAACTGAAAAAACACTTTTATTATTTGCCCAACCTGGGACTCAAACCCAGGTCCTCATGTCATCAACTCTAACACCGGACCCACAGAGGCGATAAATTTAATATTTCATTAAATTAGTTTGAAGGCAGACCATTGTTAGTTGTCACTTCTCGCAGAAATATAAGGTTTCGTCTGTGGCTATAAAAATGTTTACAGCTACAGCTGGATACCGGACCTAGTCAGTAAAAGCCAACAATGTTTAGCCACAAATTTTAATCCGTCTCCTGAAATAAATAATTAACTCTTATGTAACAATTAGAATTGTTTTAGGGCCCTTGCCCACGGCGACTTTTTGTAGCGATGCTATCGAACGTTTACTAAACGCGCGACAGCATTGCTACTAACGCGTGTTACATTTGCAACGCGCTAGCGCATTTTCAAGCAATGCCAACGCGCTGTTGCATTCCGACTGTATTGATGGAATTGCGCGGACGTGTCGAACATTGTCGGAATATTGACGTTGATTTTGTTACTTACGCTTCGGCACCTTACGTAAAAACGGCACCAAACACAACGTGACTAATAAGATTGTCTCAGGTATTATAGCGGCAACATAAATACCTACATCATTTGTGAAAATTTCAACTATCATGGTTCATGAGATACAGCCTGGTGACGGACAGATAGATAGACGTACAAACGCACGGACGGACAGTGGTGTCTTAGTAATGGGGTCCCGTTTTAAACTTTGAGTATGGAACCTTAAAAAGTATAGTAAAGCCAACGCTCTCACAGTTCGGCTCTTCTCGGCAATGTTCGGTTCTCGTTCGGCGGTCAGAGTAGTGCGCCGCATCGTGCACACTGCACACAGCCTTTCGGTTAATACCTAGATAGTACCTAGGTATGTTGAGTTATTTTCGTTTTACATTTTTTTTAAACTATGCATCTAAATAACGTGGTATAAGAGCCAAAGTTTGTCTTCCTAAGATCTTCGTGTTGATGAAGTACTTTTCGTTAGTAAGGATTAATATGATAAGGATTAAAATTCACCTATTAATTTTCTATAATTTTTCGACTCAAATTTCCTTATTGTGTTGTTGTTATAAGAGATATATATATAGTGTCGTGGACTTTTTTGTGCATCTACTAAAAACCAATATATTTGTAGTACATTGTACTTACGTGTACTTAAGCATTACACCAGCAAGCGCACGCGGATACAGCCGTTCGATACCGCTTTTTCTTCTGACTTATTTTACAAATATCGACTTATTTTAAAAATATTAACTAAGCTAAGAATAATTGTAACGTAATCCTCATGAATGTAGCTATCATTAAACATACACATAAATTTTTTTTTCAATCCGACTTGTAGTTCCAGGAATTAGCATTTAGCGCATTCAATGAACAAACAAACGTTAAAATACTCGTATCATATCATATAATCCATACTAATATTATAAATGCGAAAGTAACTCTGTCTGTTACGCTTTCACGGCCAAACCACTGAACCGATTTGGATAAAATTTGGTACAAATATAGTTTGAAACCCAAGAAAGGACATAGGATATTTCTTATACCGGAAATCCCACGGGAGCGGGAATTAGTCCTGGGCGTTTTTTGACGAAACTGTTTTAAAAAACAGTTTTTGTCGGATTACAGAACGAACAGGTTTTTTTCTCTGGTAAAAGCAGTTTGTCAAAAAAACATGTTCGCGTCGTTAATGAACTAAACTGCACTTCGCGCGCAACTGTTTTTCGCTCTTTCTATATAATACCGTTAGAAAGAACGAGATGGAGTGAACTCTCATTGGTGGCCGTTTCAAGAAGCAGTCTCAAATAACGAACTTTTGAAATAATGTCTATGCTATGGTGATAAAGCTGATATTACCGTGGCATATGCACGAAACGATAAAAACCAGTTTTTCTAAAACAGTTCGTTTTGTCACAATCAAGACTTTTATAAAATGAAACTTAATTCTATAATCATAGCACGGATATTTGTTTGAGATATTATGTAGCAGTAAACTGGTTTCTTTAGCACGACCGTTTGACCGTCTGAACTATGTCATAGGTCATTCAAATTTTTCAAATCAAAACAAAATTAGTAAATTTATAAATGTTGCAGTGAAATTGTCAATACCGTTAGATTATAATCTACCTAAGTGATATAATTTAACTGCTAACCGAACCTAACCAAATTATAAAATCCCTAGATAGATTATAATCTAACGGCTATTGACAATTTCACTGCGACATATATATTGTTTTGACTCTTGGTTGATGCGATGCACCAGTGGCGTAAACAATTTCGCGTTGCTTCTTTCTTTCTAGTGTTCGTTTTAGTGTAAATTCTGTAAATAATGACTGTTAAATATTTTATCTAAGTATTTCAAAATATTTGTGAATATAGCGTAGGTGGAACTTGTGTAATGTCGTGTGTTTGTGTAGAAGTGCCTATCCAAAATGTCGCAACGGAAAAATTGCGGAAAAAAAATAGGTACTTCTACGCCAAAACACTAGTACTGTCAGTTCTAACTTTAAAAACGGTTTAAAAAAACTGCTTTTGGAACTAGTTTCCTTTAAAAAAAAACTGTTTCGTTTCATTTCTTACAAAACCCGTTTTTGCCCAGTACTAGCGGGAATTATGCGGGTTTTTATTTTAGAATTTTTTCCACGCGAACGAAGTCGCGGGCACAGCTAGTATCATAATAAATTCAATACGTTAGCGCGATGTATTTTCGTGCAGCGACATCTAGTTAATGTGCTCTACGTTACGCTTTATGCTCCACTTTCTTTCGATTAATTTTATTTCCTGTGGGAACGAAATATTTTCCCGCAATAAAAAGTAGCCTATGTCCGTTCTCGACGTCTTATCTATGTTTATGCCAAATTTCATCAAAATCAGTCCTGTGGTTTAAGCGTGAAAGCGTAACAGACAGACAGACAGAGTTACTTTCGCATTTATAATATTAGTATGGATATACTACTTAGTATGGATATATATATATACTTCACTTAAATTGTGTGTTTTTCTATATAACATAACTATGGATTAGGTAAATTAGATCTGCATTTATAAACAATACCAACCTTTTCCAATCAAATGACCAATTTGTGTGTTTAGTAAATGTTCACCAGGTCTCTCGATAGACCTCCTCTCAATAATCATTAACACTCCAAATATAGGTCTTATATCTCTGATTCGTTTGGTTTCATCATCAACTTCCTCAGGAACTGCCAAGGAGTTAGTGAATTGAAATACATATCCAGACATCTCATGTAACATCCCAAATAGGGGGTACTTCCCAGCCAAATCCCATAATTCCTGAAATGTACAAGATATACTTAAATGAATAATCCTAAGGAAACTGTCATGTAAAAGAGCTATGCTATATATTTCGCAAGCTAACCAGTTTCGCCTGCAAGTACTTTAACATCATCAAAATCAAAAATTTCATAAATTATTTCAAACCCCCAATTTCACCATCTTAGGGGATGAATTTCGAAAAATCCACTCTTATACCTCGTCTACATTGTAAGAATAGCACCTGTGATAAATTTCGACCTTCTTGGTCCAAGGGCTTATACCAGTCAGTAAGTCAGGACTTTTCTTATTTATATACAGATTTGAAATTAAAAAAAAAATGTATCATCACCCCTAGTTTCCTTGCAGTGTAAGTAGAGTAAACCGAGCGGACTTTTCAATTCACCTCAATTTACTAATTTGAAAGTAGCCACATTTTACCAACCTGATAATGATAATCTCCTATTTCTAGCGATAATCGGACTGACGACTATTCGTGCTCATCCGAGTCATGGAAGTCACCTGACAGACTTCAAGCTGGTACTGAGATTTTGGACTTTCGAGAAAAACCTCAATAACACTCTTTACCCCTTTAGTACAAATGAGGTACAATGAGTTGGTATTATTCAAACACAAATATTTCTTGTATTCCAGAGATTTTTTACTTAATGATGTAGTTAATGATTTTCATTTGTGAGTGTCAAAATTTCTGGACCACATGGGATATTTGTGTTAAATATTACATATAGCTCATTTTTTAGTGTTTAGCTTATTTGGTTCCGCTTATGAAGTCCCGGATTCAAGATCTGTGCTGTTAAAGTATGATAAAGTGTTATAGGTTTCCATGAAAATTGGAATTTCAAGTTTGGGGTCTGGTGATGATTAGTCATCACTTGGATGAACGCATAAAGCTGTCTTAGTTATAGCAAGAAACTTGCAGTAATCATTATCAGGTTGATAATATGAGTTGATGGTGAAAGGTTAATGAGTTGAAATAGCGAGCATTTTTCTCTGCTTACTACACAAGGAAGTTATGTGATGATACTTAAAATTATATATTTGGCTAAGTACTCTTAATTATTGTTTTAAATTTTACACTTGTACTGTTTTACAATTCACTAATTATATATAATATATATACTGCAGTAAAATGCGAAACCGGTTGGCTATTTAAATAAAAAAGTATATATTATATATAATTAGTGAATTGTGAAACAGTACAAGTGTAAAATTTAAAACAATAATTATGATGGAGTTTCACAACTTGCAGACGATGGAAAGTATAAATTATATAAGTACTCTTACACTAAATGTGCAGTAATACTAAAAAACCAACAATTTAATACGGTCTACATAGTGCTAGGTTTTTTCGTCTCTGAAAAAAAAATGTTTAAAACACAATTAGTGTCAGTGCATTATGGGTAGAGAATTCAATCCCGGTCGATTTTTCTAATGCCGGAATTACGTGATTTGCTATAGTTAATCTCGGGATCCCGGGATAGTCCCAGGATTGTATTGATAACGGAAAGTGGTAACAAATAGACAGTAAAACATAACAATATCTTTTAGTTTTGTGAGAACATAGAATATTTAGTTTTAAATTTTCAAAAAGCAGTTAAACAAAATTATACTTTCTTCTAATAATTAAACAAACTAGGCACTTCTGTAAATAATTTATGAAACTAACAACAAAGTTCAAAAAATCAACTTTTTAGACTTATTTATATAAACTATAAAAAAAGAATATACTATGCCAAAGAGATCAATGTTTATAGGTACTTATATTTTTAAATTAAATTACCAGAAATTTTATAAATTACTTATTTAAAAGACGAAAATAAAATCTAAGGAATAACAACGCATCCAACGTCTGGTCTGAAAACAAGATGACTGCCAAATGTCAAATCAAGGTAAGTGCGTGTCGTTTCATACACATTTTATTGATTTATTTAAAAATGTATCAATCTTGTAATTCATTAAATTTAATCCTGAAAACTTTGGTACTAAAATATGACCGGGATCCCCTAATTATGAGTAATTGAGGGTTTAGTATCATCCAGATGCTACAGTTGGGATTGAGACATACCTTGTAAATATTTTAACATCACAAGCATAGCACAATATCTTCCAAATGAAAACATTTACCCAAACACATTTCGCTTTCGCATATAGAATTTTCTAAATTATTAGATTATAAAATATTCCAAACTAACCCATATACTGAAAAATTTGTAAAATCTACATATTCATATGTGAAGCAAAACCTTTGTACCCCTTTTTAAGACAATTACGTTTTATATATAATTGGAAGTGGATTATGAAATTTTGCACAGTTAAAGTTTACATTGTGGAGGACTGTAGAAACCTAATATTTGTCATTTTACAGCTTAAAGATGAAATTAAAATATATGGTGCCAATATGAAGAAATGGGGGAGACCAATACTGACAAATCTTGATCCAATTGACCAAATCAGAAATCAGAAATACTTTATTCAATCACACTTTTTTTAACTTATTTTTATCCTCTCAACAATTTTATTGTAACTACTGGATCAGAAAATCCAGTGGAAGAAACTCATTTTTTACAAATATGTATATTTTTTTAAAGTAAAATCGCATTTATTCCAAAATTAAATTTAATTCTAATTAAGTTTCTTCTATGTAAGCATATATTTATTTTTGTTATGATGTTATCACATTCGGTTCTCTCTATCTATGTCAATTGCTGTGGCAGATCCAGAATTTTTGCTTGGGGGGCTTGATTAAATTGAGAGTAGACTTTAGCAAGGATTACCTTGAATTTTTAAGAGGTTCCCTGCCTGGATTCGCTACTGCCAAATAGATATTTGATTAAAACAATGTTGGAGATACTAGTGTCTTCACGCCCATATCCCCGAAGGGGTAGGCAGAGGTACAACAAGTGCACCCACGATTAGCCGAAGATACTTGGTCCCACAAATGTGATAGGTGGCAAGCCTATCGCCAACCGGGCACTTTCCAATCCCAGGCAACTTTGTGTTTCTCAGAAAACTGAAAGAAACACTTTTTATGTGCCCGACCCGGGAATCGAACCCGGGACCTCATATGGTCAACGCCAACGCTGGACCACTAGACCACAGAGGCGACACTAACATTTACTTCAGAAGTTCCTTATTTAGGATTCAAATTTATGCTAAGAATTTGCTTAAGTAACTGTTAGGACTGAGTATGATTTGAGTTTTGAAATTATTTAATAACTCTCCTCTTTATTGCATCTGTGGTCTAGTTGTCCGGTGTCGATGTTGACCACGTGAGCTCCTGGGTTCAATTCCTGGGTCGGGCAATTCAAAGGGTGTGTCTTTTTTCAATTTTCTGATAAATACAATATTGCCCAGGATTGGATAAGTACTCGGATGGCTATACGCCTTGCCACCTATCTCATTTGTGGGACTAATCTTCGACTAATCGTAGGTGCACTAGTGTGCCTCTGCCCACCTCTTCGGGGATATGGATGTGAAGATTCTTTTTCATAATTTCATATTTCATAATTCAATTTTTTTAATAGCTTTCTATGGGCTAAAAGTTTTATTGGATGTTTTAAATTTTAATATGGGCTTCTACTGTGGTGTGGCAGTGGCTTCTACTTTAATAAAATTGTATCAAAGTCTAAACTATACTATGGGCTAGTATTCCAAGCACTCTAATATGCAAGGGCGTACCAAGGGGGGACAGGGAGGAGCACCTGACCCGAATTTGTTTACCTCCCTACCAACTACATACTATTCTCGATAGAAATATAATCTTAAAACGTTATTGTTTTAGTTATGGCCAAAACTGGAACAGAAGCTGAAGTTTTGGTTTCATTTTTGCCTGAAAATCCAGTTTCGGTCGATCATTATTAATTATCTGATTTGCCCATGCTAATATGTATGGTCTCAGCTGATTGAAAACAATAATGATGCCCCGTGTGAATATTCCGGTAATAGAAAAATACAAATTGTTCAGGAAAAATAAAATAGTATTTTTTTAATATTTACTTTCGAATAATTTTGTATCTCAAAAGAAAGCTAATTTTTTTAAGCTGTCTTCATATTGAAGCAAAATGCACTTGCTTACAAAAGTTTGATATTTTTTTTTGTCAATAGAGAGTATTAATTAAGATTAAAATCATATTATTCATTTGCATAAAGTTAAATAGTATTTTCATATATTTCTAAATATCTAGAAAAATTGTGGAAAAAATTCACAAGGTGAAACCTCTAAAGGCTGAAAAACACATAACACAAAATACTCAGTAACATGTTATTACCAGAATATTCATGGGGGCATTGATATGTGCAATAATTAATAGTGGGTACTTATTATTAATTATCGACTAAACTGGACTAAGCTAAAATAGCAATTTCCACTACCACTATTACCAAAAAGTCCAATATTAACGATTGTATATTTGTCTATAGTCTATGCATAGCTCTTTTAATTTTGGTTTTTCTTAAACTTGACAAAATTTTTCAAAAAATATTATGTATCAATATTTGAAATAAGTTTAAAATAGTAAATCTGTTAAAAGCAAAGTAATTACAGGTATAATATATATTAACTTGTTCAATAAACCGGGAAAAGTGTTGTTGTTTAGACAATTATTATAACACATTTATCTGTAATCATATTACACAATACTTTGACCTACTTCTCTGGAGTAAGAGTGTTATTATGTTTAGTAAGATGAGTCACACTGAGATCAAGACTAAACTTATACTAACCTCCTTGACATCTTGCAGAGTTGCATTGCAATTTACTGTTACTGGAAGGTATACGGAATTTGGCATCAAACACGTTAAATCGACGTAATCGGATGGCGTGGCTGTCCAATAATCCCACGTATATGGGCAACTTGGTGCAGGTACCATTTTTCTGGTATATTGTGATACTTTATGTAAATATTTTATGAATGCACATCTTATTAAATTTCACTGCGAGAGCCACAGTATATCTACATTTTAGATTTTTAACTGAAATGAATATAAAATAGTTATTATTTTTGTGAAACAGCAGCGTTGAATCATCGCATTTCCTGGTATTTTGACGAAGTAAATCATCGCTTTCCGAAATAAAAAGGAATTTGCTATAATATGTTCATGAGGAAAATAACAATATACCTTAAAACTGCTTTATATTATAGTACATTATAAAGACATGTGCAACAACTACAAAAATACAAGTTGTTTTTCAGAAATTGTAAATAAAGATTACGTCCAACAAACTACTTCAATCTCCACTATAAAAGTAGCTTAGTGATGTAAAACATTAGAGAATCGATGTTTTAAGAGCACATCGATTTCACAAAATACAACGCGATTCAGAAAAAATATTATGTTAAGGATTGCATTACACAGTAAAAACTCAGATTACACCTGTGGATTAACCCATTGTCCTAGGTGAGCGGCGCACAGTGGGCCCAAACTGAAAATTAATGGACTTAGGCAACAAAGTACCAATATCGATGCAATTTTTTTCTATATGACGTGTTATGATATTCCTGACAACTTTTACTCTTATAAAATTCCTTCTAAAGTTGATAGTTTGTCTGAAAAAAAAATTAAGTAGATTTTTTTTTGTATGGAACGAATTACGTTTTATTTTTTTTTCTTCAATTATACAAATATGTTGGGTGTGTGACGTGAGTATATGATAGCTAGGGTCATTGTCTATCCATGAAAAAAAGTCAGCGCCGACCATCTGCGGCAGCGCGAGTAATCATTCGGTAAAAAATATATATTTTGAATGAATTTTTTTGCTATTTAAAATAAATTTAAAGTATGGTTTTTGTCTCATTTAGCTGTTTTGACCCACTTTTTAGTCAAATATATAATTGTAATAGCGCATAGGTACTTACAACTAGTAATTCTGATAGAGATTTAGTTATTATTGCATGTTATCGGAAGTACCTGCATTGTGATGGATTGACTCATTTGTTTGTGCACGCGGCTAAGCGCATAACCAACGAGTCATCGAAAAATGCCAATCAGAATTGGCTGTTATTTTTTAACTACCTGCACGTTATCTATTGTTGAATAAATATTGTAATAAGTTTCAAATTATACTAATTTTGCTAATGATAGGTGAAATATTTTAAATTTGTACGGACAAGTCATTGATAATTATTTACATAATCAAGCGTATGTATTTTATAGTACTTATAAGTTATCGTTCCTATGATCAAGAAACAGTGAAGTATTTCTTTTTAATGTTTAGTATTTGACCCCCTTAACCTAAACATATAACTTAAATTTAATAGTTAGCTCTTATTTTATTAATTTTTGCCATTTAAGATAATACCGGGTGACTTGGTAGAAGTCACCATATAAATTGCTTTTATTTATTTATTATTATTAATAATACTTAGATTAATTAGTGTACAATTATAGATTGCTATTGGACTCCAGACTAGGCAAAGTGTGTTTGTCATATTCCTAGCCCTGATGGGCTTTTGTGGTAATATTCTAAAGCTGGATCATATTATTTCTTGTTCAAGAAGTGGGTCCGGCAAATTTTCAAATTTTCAATGCAAAAGTATCTTTTTGTGTCATTTGGCTGTTTTTACCTTCTTTTTAGTTAAATATATAGTTTTAATAGCTCGTAGATACTTACAACTAGTAATTCTGGTAGAGATTTAGTCATAACAACTAAATTGCATGTTGTCGGTAGCATCTGCATTGTGATTGATGACTCATTTGTTTGTGCGCTCGGCTAAGTGCACAACTAATGAGTCATCGCAAAATGCTCGTCTCTAATTGGTTGAATAATTTTCAGTCACTGCTTTGTCCACTATTTGAGTACTTAACACTAACTATAAATACAAAGACATTCTTTTAGTCCATCTAGTTTCGCTCTTGTCGCTTATTTGTGAACACAGTGAAATACTTTTAATTTTATATTTACATTAGAACTATGGCTGGATTTTGTACCAACTTAGATCTTTTTGTGAAATTAAGAAGTGATGGTGATCTGAAAAATTATATATTTTTTTATGAAAGTATAATTTCTGTCTTGAATACCGAGGTTTCTGGAGAAGAGAAAAACCTAATCAAGGAGTTCTGTAGACTGTTTTTTGTAAGTCTAAATAAAAGGTGGATAGAGTCAAGTAGAAATCAATCAACTTTTATGAATCGTGTAAGTAATCGCAAGTGGTCGGAGAAAAGCATAAACTGGCCTGTTTGTAACAGTTTTGACCTGAGAAATGAGATGGGCTTTTCAGACGTAGTCTTATCTGAGCCTGTGGATATGGATTCAAAAGTTCTTACTCTTGCAGTATGTACTGCGGAAGCGGGAACATCTACAGAAATGAAGCACAGAAAACCTTTCGAAGAATTAAATAATAAGCAAAAAAAAGACGTTCTACTTCCATAGTAGAAGAATATTCAGAGGAAGAGTTACAGAACTGGTACTTAACAAAATTGAAAGTCAATAGCAAACCGAGTATGGCAAAAGTCATCGAATACCTTTCCAGTAATTCAGAAGCGCTATCCGAAGTACACGAACGACTATTCAAAAAGCGAAGCTTAAGTAACGTCTCTGCAGATAAGTGTTTAGCTCTTTATACATCACTTGCGCTCTCGAAATGGAAGTACTTAGCTCTTCGCCAATTTCTGAAAGAAGAAAACTGTGCTGCCTTTTCATCTTATTCAAAGCTTGTAAATGCCAAGAAAAGATGTTACCCACCATAAGAGAGTATGGAGATTACCGAAGAAGGAGCTCAAATTAAATTGCAAGCGCTATTAGAACACACTGTGGAGAGGATTTTACTAGATGTGAATTCTGTTGATAGGTCTCAAAATGAAGAACCCAAGTTGACCTGGAAATGGGGAATTGATGGTTCTTCGTCGCAGAGTAACTATAAACAGAAAACGTCAAACACAGCTACAGATTTCGACGATTCTTCAGTAGTTATGATAAGCATCGTCCCTCTTCGGTTAGTGTCTACTAGCCCATCCTCTGGGAATGAAAATATAGTTTGGGAAAACCCCACACCTTGCTCAACTCTGTACTGTCAACCGGTGAAGTTAAGGTACACTTTTATAAAGTCTGAAGAGACTGAGATGAAAAAACAAATTGATGAAAGAATATCTACACAGTGTGGAAATATTATTGTATCACATGAATTGCATATGACCATGATTGATGGAAAAGTGGCCAATATTATAGCTGAAGTACCATCATATGCAACGTGTACCATTTGCTTGGAAAAACCAAGCGAGATAAATAATTTAGACGCTTTGACTTCTAAAGCACTTCGTGAAGAAATTTACAAACAAGGATTTTCTTCACTGCATATGAAGATTCGGTGTATGGAATGTCTTCTCCATATATCTTATAATCTGGATTTATTTGAAAAATATTAGATTTTGCTTATCGTAGAGCGCAGCCTGCTTATGGTCACAATGTAGGCAAGAAAAAGAGACGAAAACTGATGTTAGCTGACCTGCACAGCTTCACCTGCGAGTAGATTAATTTGTCATCTATATTGTTTTTCCTAAAAATTTAAATCCCCTATCCCAGCCATTGGCTATGCGAGTTACTACCATCGTGACGATTGTAGTGACTCTCATAGCCAATCGGTCACCTTTTACAACCTGCCTGGCAGAACGGCAGGTGGCCTATTCTTCGAAGGAGCCCGGAACTAACACGAGGGAAAAGTGTAACACACAGAGAGACTTTCGCATTTAAAATATTAGTGTGAATTTTTGCTTCACTTCATAAAACATCACGGTGCGTTACTGCGTTTGTCGTTCACCTAAGACAACAGGTAAATGAGAATTGAGATTTGAGAATGACTGCACAGAGCTAGCATTGGTGTCACGTCGGTTGGTTTGATAATTATAGTCAATTAGTAACTGGTAAAGGCTGTCTTACCGCTGGTAACGCGGTCACGCGAACCGGTGGCGGCGGCGGCGGCGCGGTGGACGAGGCGAAAATTCGCGCGCGCGGACTTTCAGGCCACGGGAACTTGCGTCCTTCGCCGCGACCAGTATAGTCCGAGAGTAAGATGACTTTTTCAACTTTATCTCAATATTGCTTGGAGGGGAGTAGTTTTGTACTTCAACACTTACTATTTGGAAGAGAATATGTAGTACATGATTTAAATAAGAATCATTGAATTTCACAAGAAGTATGAGAAATACGTACCTATATCAAGACAAATTTTTGGAATGAGTATCGAAACTCGAAACCTTTGATTAATAGTGTTGCCGCTTGATAGTCCACTATCGATAGGGTTTCATTACCTTAATAAGTGCAATGTTATCAATAAACAGCAATACAATCGATAGCATCGATAATATTCATGGTTAAAAATACAAACTATCAAAAGTATCGATACTATCGATAGTATTGCTATTTAATATTGCAATAATCACAATTACTATCGATAGTATCGATACTATAGTCAACTTTATTATTCTAATACTGACCGATGCTAGCGATTGTATCGAATATATCGATAGCATGGAACTTATATACGATAACTGGTATTACTACGAAGCAGTATTTGAAAAATAAAAATGTACTTTATTTCGTTCTCAATAAAGTTGATATTTGTTTCTTACATAACAGAGGGGAAAAACGTTCTGAGCAAGACAACGACATGAGTGGATGTTGTCCCTTTCTTGCAATTGCCAGTGTAAATAAAACTTTCGGATGGTAGATTTTTATATATTCGTTAATCGTTAAATCCCTTTTGTTCATACACGTCGATAGATATATTTACATAAAATGTATTGTAATTAACATAGTGAGTTCTAAAATGTGCTTATTTTAATTACTACGTAACTACTTATGCAATGCAAAAACTGTTTCTCAAATTAGTAGAATTACTTAGTAGTAATTTGCAAACTACGCATGGCCACACTTATATATGGCGATTGGCGCTTTATTTAGTAGAACGAGACACACTCCACTCATGTCGTGGTACTCTTCGGAAAGATTTAGAAGCGCGTGTAAGCATTCCGGGTAGAATGTAACTTTTTTGATCGATAGTCAATGTAATATTGTCTAACAATACCATTGATAGAATCGATACTTTGTTTATCTCCAATTATTGATACTATCGACGCAATCGATAGTTTATTTACTCCACGAAATAAGAAAAACAAGGGGAAGTGAAGAGTGGGCGTGCCGCGTGCGCCACTATTATGCGCTTTTACTCTAAATTGCCTTAGTGATACTTACCATATCATTAGGAGATAGTCGTCGTGCGAAAATCTAGTATACACTGAATTATGCCGTATTGTGCCATCCTTGAATGCAGAAATGATAGTAGAATACAGATGATTAAAAATGGAGATATTTCATATCATTCGAAAGTACAATTTTCATTTTATTTTAATTAAATTTCTGATTTAATATAATCTCTAATGATATAATAGAAAGTCAAACTAAAATCAGCCGTACACCTTACATATAAAGTTCATTTTAGGTTGACCTAATTTTTCTAGAAAGATATACGTAATGACAGTTATTACGTTATCGTTCTAGAAAGTTCTCTACTCAAATATGATCAACTGATAACCAAGGATTGAAATACCGGTATTATGTGATATCGTTATTGCTCAGGCAAGACATAACGATATTTTCAAGCATAGCGCTATCCAATAATGATACTGAATTTGTTACTATTTAAAAACGTTATTCATTACGTTCTGTTATATCCAAAAATTTTCGTTATGGTATATGGTTGTCTGCGCCAGCAGCTGTGCCCGTGCGATCGGGCGTCGACCCGCCGCCGCGCCCCCTCCGCGACCCCGGCCCCCTCGAGGACAGCGTACGACGCGCGCCTCGCACTCCACCGCTCGACACGACCGCCGACACTACGCAATTGTCTATACTTTATACCAGCGAAATATATATATAAAATATTACAGTCCACATTTTTGATTCCAACTACCAAGAAGCTACAATGGTATTATGATTCACTCATTTATGCCCCGCTTGTTGTTTCTTGTATTTCACATATGGGACAAGTTATATTTAAAATTAGAGGTTTTCATCAGAGTTTGAAAGATTTTGTTGAATGTACCAGTTTTTGGTACTATTATATTTAAAATACTGTTTTTTAAATTTTCAAATAATTAATATTACATTTATATTAAGTGTGAAGTTTCGTAATTATAAACAGGAAAGTACCTACCTTTCATAGCGAAACTAGCTGTTACCCACGGCTTCGCTCGCGCATATTTACTTTAGAACTTTTTTTATGTTATTAGATAGCAAACAAGCAGATGGGTCTCCTGATGGAAAGAGTCAACTATCGCTTATAGACACCAAAGGTGTTAATGGTGCGTTGCTATCTTGTGGCGAGGTCTAATGCCACATGCATAAGTTTACCGGCTGCCTTACCCTCTAAACGGGAAGACAACAGTGACAAGTACTGACGCTATTGCGGCAGGAATAGGTAAGGCGGTGGTATCAGACCCGGGTAAGACAATAGTGACTCGCATAGCCAATCGCTCTCCTTTTACGACCTGCCTGGGAGTACGGCAGTTCATCTATTCTACATAGGAGCCGTTAATAATTAGCATTTTAAAGAAAACTCTAAGATACCTAGTAACATTTCTTATTACATAAAACCCACGGGAGAAAAAAACATGTTTCATAAAGATACATTGCCTTATGTAGGTATAATAATATGTATTAAAAGTTAGAATTGATTTCTAATTATATGTAGGTTGGAATCCTTTAAAAAAAATATTTGAAAACCATGCGTACCGCTTGTAAATATTTTTAATGCGTGTCTCGTAAATCGTAAATCACGATGTCTCATTACATCAAACTTGTAAATTTGCGTAGGTACCTTGTTGCCAACTCGCAGTTATGGTAGTTGGTGAACCATCGACCAATCACGAAACAGCATGAAACGCGGCAACGTCGCATAAATATCAATATTTATAACGTTACATACCGCTCATAATTTCGTTCTGTTATTTTGGTAGCGATACACATAGTGTTCTAAAATAATTTTGTTACTGAGGTATCGCTATAATAATAACGTTATGTATCGAAAAATTTGTTCTGTTATTTGATAACGTTTTAAATCCCTGCTGATAACTACGGAAAATCAATGCTGCCATCTATTGTAGAATAGCGAAACTATTACGATCTTAAGTTTCACTATTGTACACATAGATGAGTCTATTTTGAATAGACTACAAAAGGACGTAAATACTCTTTTTTTTTTTGTAGCAAAATAAAATTAATTGTAACGCAGTTTAGTATATTTTTAAATGTTCTGTTTGTGTGTTTCGGATTATTGCTGTTTAAAATGAAAACGACCAATGAAACAATATTTGCATTAGTAGTTTATATGCAATAATGCTTATTTTATGTGTGAGTGTGGCGATCGCGGTCCTGATACAAATGTTTGTACTTGCCATTTCCGCTTGTTTTTCTTATTTCGTGATTTACTCAGTGTTCTATACTATCGACGTTATGGCGTTTCTAGATTAAAAATATCGATTTTTTGGCGATTCTACTTTTAATCTTATGAATACCTATTCAACATAGTGGGAAGAAAGAAAAATTGTATCTCTGGACTTTGTTTATACGTCTTATGATGTGGTGGCCAGACTTACAAATTATTGGTCCAGTAAGAATTTGAAAATTAAAGTTTAAATATTCATAGTGTATTTTCTCGTTAACTAAAACTAAACCATTCTGGTTCCTAGACTATATGCTAAGGCGGTCGCCGCCATGCTCTGTGCTGTACATATGTACCTATCTGTTTTATGCTCGAGTGCCGTGTGGGAATATAGATGAGAGTAGATATTCAAGTTTTTGTGTGTTTTCGGAAATTACCAAAGGGTCCCAGTAGTATCACTAGTTATACCGCCTTTTTAGTATCCCTCTTGGAGTTATGTTCATCGTATAGGTACGTGTTTCCTGTGTGTTCAGCTGTGCACATAACCACCACTTAACAGTCTTTGCCATAGATATAAGTAACTCTGCGAAATTCCTTTGCGTCAACTCAGACTTAACTAATACGCAGTGTAGTGCGCCGGCTCTTTATTGAGGTTTACAGAAACTAGTTACTACTATACACTGTTATCTATGGTTATCGAGCAAAACTCTCTATTGGTGCGACGCGTGCCGCGCGCGCGACGCACGTAGTCTTGGTCTGCGGTAGTAGATGTTCTGTGGTCTTGGTGGGCGAGGTTAACATGTAATCGCATAATATTATAATCGCATAATATTGGGTAACGAGAAATACCGAATAACGGACCGAGCGAGAATCTTCATATAAACACGGTATTAAACGCGCCAGCTAGAATTTGACACCTATTTCTTTAACATTAAATACAATTATTGGTAAAATGAAATTGAGTCACTCAGTCCGGTCAAGGTCATGCAATTGCTTCTGTCAGCATTTATTTTTCGTTCTTATAGACGTTTTGAAATAATTAGTGTTATATAATAATATAGTGTTAATATATTATGTGAATATATTATAAATATATTCATATAATAGATGTGTAAATATATAATTATATTATAAATATATTAAATATATTATATATATATTCACATAAAATATGTGTAAATATGTTATATTCGAAATACGTAATATTTAACGTAAAATAATTTCATCACAAAATTTCAACTCGATCCGTCGACAGGAAGGGCTCAAAACGGTATTGCACGGAAATGAGGCAGGTATCAGAACAGCTAGCCAAAGCCGCTACTCTGTAATCAATAGTTTTCAAAATAAATAGTTTCAGAAACCGCTATCGCGTGGCGATAAATAGTTTTGATTTGATACGGCAAATTCGCGAAACGATCCACCTCTAGGAAAGAGTTTTTATTGCGTATAATCAATGCTGCGCCGTGCGCCAACACATTTCGAGCAACAGATTAATATATACGAATAGTGTTTTGAACGAATGAGTTGACACCATAGACGTATGGTTGACACATCCGGTGCAGTGAATAGAGCTAGCGCAATCACGCTGCGCAGCGCAGTGTTACACATGTCTACCATGAACACAGACCAATTAGAGTACTACGTACAGACCGCCATCTGGGGAACATTTGGTTTAAATCGTATGCAAAGTTCGAAGGAAAATGTTAGTTCTTAATTTGTTTTTCTCGGTTGATATGTTGGTAAGGCAAACGATTAATATTCATACAGCCAGACGCGTAAGGTTTGACCGTATACCTCGTTCTTTTACTTATTTCAGTTTTTTATTTATTTTTAATTAATGGATAATCACGTAAATAAAACAACAATTTTAAATACTTAAATTTATTTATTATTTTTTAAACAATGACCTATTCCCAACTTGCGGATGGAACTGAAAAACATAAATAGCATTAAAATGAAAAGGAAATGTGTCGGTTTTGATTGGATCGGATGGGATTAGGCGGGATCTGGTATAATTGAGAATTAGGCGGGGCTGTGGTGAAATCGAAAACGATCGGATAGGTGAATAAGTAGGAAAGTGGGTTTAGTCGGGTTAGACTGAATAATAAAGGGTGAGATTGAGGATTAAGTTGGATTAAAAGAAATTGGTGGATATATGATCTGACATTAGTTGGATGT
This sequence comes from Apodemia mormo, assembly GCA_036924255.1. Taxonomy (NCBI): domain Eukaryota; kingdom Metazoa; phylum Arthropoda; class Insecta; order Lepidoptera; family Riodinidae; genus Apodemia; species Apodemia mormo. The sequence goes on along the minus strand of JAUPFN010000005.1, from coordinate 8,154,713 downwards.
GGTGGGATCGAATGAGATCGATTACGCAGAATCTTGTGAGATTGGGCGGGTTTAGGTGGGGTCTAGTCGGATTGGTGAGACCTGATGTGAATGGACTGGAATTGATGGGATCTGGCGAAATTTTTAAATTTGCATTAACATTACTCAATTTACATTACTTAATTTTTAAATTTGCATACTCATGATTTCGATTCGTACAATATTAGTCTTTTATAATTTTTTTATTTATTACATTGCACCAATTCAAAATAAAAGTCAAACATTCCTCCAGTACAATATCTTTGTACAATTCGTAGGTCACAAAAACAAATGAATATTACAAAAATATTTAAATTTGTTTAATTTCACGTATTGTCATAATAACATGAATGGAATGCTCAAAATATTCATTTGTGATTCTAATAATAAAGCCAAAACATCGAACTGCATATTCGGATGGGTAATACAACTTACTTTGTTGTAATAATTTTAATATTCTTTTTGTTTTATATACGAGTTTGTTTGAACTTGGTAACTAATTTTTTCTGCCATGATCACAATTTACTTCATGTAACATTTTTCGTGTTACCCATCCATATGCCCTGGAATGCACATTAACGCATCTTTTTGCTCTGAATTCAAGAAATTGTCATCGATATACATATATTTGGTATATAATTAACTGACTATTTAGTAGTTGGTGTCATTCTCAATTAAATAATTTTTACAATAATAATAATTCCAAACGAAAATTGATACAGTTTATTGGTTTTAATACATGGATTTAAATGCGTTTATAAAAGTATAAATCTGAATTAAAATATCTCGGGTCTCATTATTTTAAATTTCTTTTGTGATTCCCATACCCTTTGCAAAATATCCACACTGATGTCCCAATTTATTTATGTGTTACACAGCATAGAATATTTTAGTTATTATAGATGGTATAATATTACAAACAAGATACAATTTCCGCCATTTGTTGATGGCATTCAAGTTTACACTATTTGTATACTAATTAAAAATTATTAATTACTGATGAACATAAAACTATACATTAAACATAATGGGTGAAAATTGAATAGTAAATAAATACAAGTGAACTAAAATTAATGTTAAAAAAACATATCTTTACATAAGCCGACACATTTTTAAATTTTCATGCTACTAATATATAATTCGATACAAAACAAATTTACTTCCTGCGATTACTTACAATAATGCTAGTTTAAATGTTTTAATGAAATATTTTTATACACCTTGCTTGTCAACTGTGAATTTCTTCGATAGTTTTTTTTTAATATTTTAAGTAGCTACGCTTTAACATTTGCTGTACTTTGTTACAAATTTTATTTTTCCCAGTATTTTTATATTCTACTAGCAGCTTCGCTGAGCATAAATACATTGATGATTCAAAGAAATTATGTGACCAATCATTTACGCTCTTAGTACCAAAACTAACTCAAAACTCAGTGTTTATCATGTTCAGTCAAGTATCCTCGAGTTATAACGGGACACACAGAGACAAACAAACGGACAGAAAATACAAAATGTTACAATTAATGTCGGAGAGTCTCAGAGCGAACATTTATCATGAAATTTGATTTATATAGTAATATATACAAACGATATATCTACAAACAGACATTACAAATATATATAGTGAAAGAGATAGATAATAATGTGATCTTCGGTTTTTTTCATCCTATTTTGCTAAGTGTAAGTGCAAATACCATTAATTGGATCAAAATCGGTCAATTAGTTTGTGATTTATCAATGACTAAAATTTTTGAAAGAAATGGTTTTTCACATTCTTCGAAATTTTTCAACCTATCGATTATTTAGCTAAAGCCATATTTTAAATCTCAAAAATTGAGTTGAATGTCATTCGAAAGATCAAAATCAATTATCGTTTCCAAAATATACAGCTTTTTAAAAATCAATATACGGCCATTTTTAACACAATATATACATCTATATATATAAAAATCAATCCTTATTTTCCTTGGTCACGACATCACGCCTGAATGGCTGGACCAATTTCGGTATTTTTTTTGTTTTTTTGTTTGTAATTGTAAGGAGAAGGTTCTTATAAAAGAAAATATTAAGAAAATTGCTCGGAAAATTAGAAAATTTAAGAATACTTAATCACCATATAAAGTTTAGTCCCGTAGACTTATATAAATTAAGTGTCACGTTGTTTGTCCGCTATGGATTCCTAATATGTAAGGCAAAACAACGTTTGCCGGGTCAGCTAGTGATAATATAATTATGTATACGGCTTAGACGTTTGAACTGAAAAAATCTATGCCTACAGTTTTTACTTTATGAGCTTAAAATACCTTAATTTAGCGGGAAGTTTCAGGGATGACCCACAGGGTTAACCGTTTACACATTTTTCTAAACTAGTTTTTAGGTAATTGTACATTCAGTCAGACATTTAAAAACTTTTTATAAAACCAAATTTTTATACGGATTCCTTTGAAAATAGTATACGATTTCTGAAACAAATTATTTTTGCGATTCTGCTTTAAATTTGGAAACTAAATATAAATCTTATACTGTTTCTATGAACCTTCAATTTTAATTTGTATTTATTATTTGAAAAAGTTTACATTTTACATCTATCTGTAGTAGTTTTAAAGTTTTAAATGCTTCTAAATATCTAAATGCACTAAACTAATAGGAACATATTGTTGCGAATATTCAGATACAGACAGATATATAAAAATTATAGTCTGTTATTTGCGCAATCACGTGTTTTCACTATGTATTAATTTTCATCAAGATTCGGCAAGCCAATCATAACTTATAACGAGACATACAGACAAGATAAGATAAGCAAAACTAATAAAAATAATAGAGCTCAATATGTGCACAATTAAGCGTTTATTTACTTATTTAATAATTTATTGTACACAAAGGGGTAAAATAACATTTTGATTCAAAAAAAAATCTACAAAAAACGAGTTTATCAGAGGTAAGAGATTTCTTCAGCAAATCCAAAACAGTGAGAATGCGTGAAAGACATGTAGAAGACAAGTGTATAGACATTAGTTTAGAAATATACAGTAGGAATACAAATATAAAAAGTTATTTTAATTTATTTAATTCTATACGTTACAAATTACAATGCCTTTTTATACTAAAAATTAAACAGATAAATAAAATTCTTATAAAGGTTTTATTTACCTGTAATAAAGGTTAATAATGAATGACTGCTCCTAATATAAAACGGAAGTGAATTCCAAAGTTTCAAGGAATTAATAGCGAAAGAATTACTTATTATAGAATTACCGCCCCGTTGGTCGAGTGGTTAGCGGCCCTGACTACGCAATCGACGGGGCTCGGGTTCGATCCCCGACGGGGACAAGCATTTATGTGATGAGCATATATGTTTGTATTTTCGGGTTTGGGTGTTTATTAAATATATTCTAGTATTATCTAGTAAAGAATTAATAAAAAAGTATTTTCAGGCAAGTTACCCTGACGAGGTAGGCAAATGTACAACTAGGTCAACAACAATAGTTCCTTATACGTGAAGACTGGGTCCCGCAATGTGATAGGTGGCAAGCCTATTACATTGTGGGACCAAGCGGCACTTTCTAATCCCGGGCAACGTTGTTTTCATCAGAAACCTGAAATATCACATTTTTGAATTGCCCGACCCGAGAATCAAATCTGGGACCTCATGTGTCAACACGACACCGCACCACTAGACCACAGAGACGATAAAATTCAACACACTTAAGAGGGACAATTTGAGTTGAAATCATATAAAAATTTCACGAAGAAGTATTCTTACTGTATACCAATTTTCACAAAGATAAGATACATATTGACAGACAAAAATGTTCAAAATTGTAAAATTTATGTAAGCAAGTCATAAAACAAATACTTATTAAATATTCGTGACTGTGAATGAGTGTGAGTGTATGCCTTACAAAAATTGACTAAATAAAATTTAATGTACAGACACACACTAAGATTTATACAGTAGTATTCATTTCAAAATTTATGATATTTTTTAATAAAACAGCTTGTTGCTACTATTTTGCTGTCATTCTTAATTACAAGTTACTACTAGCACCATTAGCTATGTCAAATAATTCGTCGAAGAAAGAGACTACTTGTGCCATGTTCTCCAGTGTTTCTCATATCGGTTTCATCTGGATACAAGGCTGGAAATAAAAAATAAAACATTACAGTCTAGTAGGAGTGTATATTTTCAATGGAGAATATTATGTTGTGTTTAAAAATACTAAAAAAAATTTTTTTCACCTATTGCTGATCTCTGTCACGTTCCGGCACAGGAAGCTTTTTTTTATCATAGGATTTCAAAAAAACCCTCGTGATGAAAAGAGACAACCAACGCCTATAGACACCAAAGATGTTAATTGTGCGTTATTATCCTTGCAAACTTGTTATTATTTAGTGCCATATGTATAAGTTTACTGGCTAAGTTACTCTCATAATCTGAACACAACAGTGATACGCACTGACGCTATTGTGGCAGGAATAAGTAAGGCGGTGGTGGCCGACCCAGACAAGACAATGCAGAACTCAACCACCTAGTGACTACTATGTTAGTGTCTCTCGTAACCAATCGTTCGCCTCTTACGAATTTAAATTTACACATACACCTGATTAATCTTTACGTATTAAGAGTGGCTTAGGCAGTTTTTAAATTACCAACGATAGACTATAATATGTGTACCATCGTGCCTACTAGATGATAGAGTTCCGCAATGTCTCGACCGGGTATGTATTCTCACCACCTTTTCTATCCCTGCTGCAATAGCGTCAATGCTTGTCATTGTCATATTTCGGTTTGGATGGTAAGGTAACCGGTAGATTTATGCATGCGGTATTATCATCGCCACACGGATAGTAACGAACCAGTAACGCATTTAGTGTCTATAGGCTATGCTAGGCTATCTTTTTCAATGAGGTAAACCATCTGCTTGTTTGCTATCTATACCGGTACCTTCTAGGGAAGCGAATTCCATCTTAGGCCGCATCTTAGCCTACCACAGGCGAGATCATGATCAAGCTCTTCCCTATCTATAAAAAAACGTAAACTCATATAGGTACAGCCTATCGATAAAAAAAGCTATAAATATAGTCTATGTGACTTTTTATATGCTAAGATATATATAGATTTTTATCTGGTCCTTTGCATTTGGCTCTAGTTAATCTCCTGCCCTTTTGATTTTAGTAGAAAGTTTTAATTGTCTCAAAATCTTTCTTTTCAAGGGATTTGTTTTTTTGTTACCTAATTATAGGGTTTTTCTTTACTAAAGACTACAGCTCTCTAAGTACAAGCTCTATAGTTTATATATTCCCTATACAGGCGTCGACATCGCGGTATTATAGCTTGCACACCTGAGATTAAGTCTCTTTTTTCTCTAATTTTAAGAAATTGTACAAGACGAACCAAAAATTACTTGTAGATTTACATATTCTAATATTTCGAATGTTTAATGAAGTCCTGCATTTATAATTACCTAAGATGTTTATATCCGTATCGCTGTCTGTTATCGTTTGGACTGCTATTTTCATAATTTCAATATCTGAAAACAAATTGTTATAATTTAATTTTGTGACAAATGTTTTTTTTAAATAAGGTAAAGTTTTAATTCAATTTTTTTTTAATATATTCGGGTTTGGGCTCCTTTGGAGAATAGACCAACTGCTGTTCTGCCAGGCAAGTCGTAAAAGGCGACTGATTGGCTATACATGGCACAACCATAGTGACTATTAGGAGGTAGAGTTCCACAATGTCTCATCCGGACATGGTACCACCGCCTTACCTATTCCTGTCGCAATAGCGTCATTGTTTGTCTGTCATGTGTTGTCATGAAGCAGACTAATGTATGTGAATTGCGATGATAGCAACGCACTGTTAACATCTTTGGTGTCTAAAGGCGATGGTTTCTCTTTCCATCGGGAGAGTCATCTGCTTGTTTGCTATCTAATTAAATTTAAAAAATATCATCCTTTTGCTATTTGCCCATAACAACAAGGAGGAAAACATCTAAAAAAGTTATTTCAAAAATTAAACCGACTTCAATATATCAGGTACACCATATATCAAAAACGACTGAACCAAATTGGATGAAACTATGACTATTCCCTTAGTAGGAATATACTTAATTTAAATCAAAAAGGATCATCTTGATATGCCTTTTAGTTTCCGAGAAATTCATGGACAAACATATATATATGTACATACAAAATTTAGCACACATGCTTGGAAATCTGAATACATCATCATACCTACTTAAATATTATCCAATTTCATCAATATTACATATATACAGGTTAAACTAATAAACTCATTTTTTTAATCTTAGCTACAGATATATGTGTAATAAACTAAGTAATGACACACTACCTATTTGTATATGTAATATAATATAATAATATTCACGGGACAAATTACACTTACTGATCTAACCCCAAAGTAAGCAAATTAATTTGCTTGTGTAATGGGTGTTAGTCAACGATACCAGTACATAGAAATACATATATAAATACTGGAATATATTTAATAAACACCCAAACCTGGAAATACAAACATTTTTGCTCATCACGCAAATGCTTGTCCCCGAACCCGAGCCCCGCCGATTGCGCAGTCAGGGCCGCTAACCATTCGACCAACGGGGCGGTATATTTAATAATATCAGTCGATTAGTTAGTGACATTTACTAAGCAATAAATGGGGCTCAGTTTCAATTCCCAACGGGTCAAGCATTTGGTTGATAAACATAGATTTTTTTCTGATTTTATGTGTTTATTTTTTACAATCATTTATTGCATTAAATGTTTATTTTTTTTATTTTTTTTTTTTATATTATAAGATAGCAAACAAGCAGATGGGTATCCTAATGGAAAGAGTCAACCATCGCCTATAGACACCAAAGATGTTAATGGTGCGTTGCTATCTTGTGGCGAGGTCTAATGCCACATGCATAAGTCCACCGGCTACCCTACCCTCCAAACCGGAACACGACAGCGACAAGCGCTGACGCTATTGCGGCAGGAATAGGTAAGGCGGTGGTACCAGACCCGGGCGAGACAATGCAGAACTCTACCACCTAGTAGCCACGATGGTAGTGACTCGATAGCCAATCGGTCGCCTTTTACGACCTGCCTGGTAGAACGGCAGTTGGCCTATTCTACAAAGGGACCTTTATTACTTTATTGTTCACATAGAGGCAATATTACATTTTATTTCTTGAAAACTCTACAAAAGGCGAGCTTATCTCTGTAAGAGATTTCTTTCAGCAAACCCAAAACAGTGAGAACGTGTACAGATTATTAATTAAGAAAATATATACAATAGGTATACAAAAAAAAAACTTTATATTACTTAATCCTAATTCGTACAATGCATTTTTGCCCAAAAAATTACACCGATAAATAAAATTTTGTATACTAAGCTTTCCTAACCCCCTAACCGTTGGTCGAGTGGTTAGCGGCCCTGACTACGCAATCGTCGGGGCTCGGGTTCGATCCCCGACGGAGACAAGCATTTGCGTGATGAGCATAAATGTTTGTATTTCCGGGTTTGGGTGTTTATTAAATATATTCCAGTATTTATATATGTATTTCTATGTATTAGTATCGTTGACTAACACCCATTACACAAGCAAATAATTTGCTGACTTTGGGGTTAGATCAGTAAGTGTAATTTATCCCGTGAATATTATTATTATATTATTATTATAAATTTTAATTGTTTACATGTTTGGCCTCATGGCATTGAATAGGTATAAAATAAATAATTAAATCTATATAAAAACAACATCAACCTTCATGATTAATTTAAGTACAATTTCCATTTTTTCATAAATTTAATTATTATTTATTTATTATTTTTAAAATTATTTATTTTATTTTATTATACTTATTCCAGTAGGTATTTAAATAATATGTATTTCTACGAATTAGTATTGTTGACGAACAATCATATTATTACAAACAAATACTTTCTTTACTTTAGGGTTGATAAATTCGTGTAATTTGTCCACCCATATTATTATTTATTATAAGTAGTTTAACATACAAATAACAATAAAATTGTACTTACTACAGTCTGATGCATTTGTGATATTGTTCAGTCTTTGCTGAATATGCCTAGCATATGACTGGCCAATGAAGAACTTCCTTGAATAGGTGTACCATAGTCCATAGACCAATGCATGTTGTAATCTCAATATCTGAAAAATATGATTTGCTGTTTTAGATCATTTTAATTACATTTTATAAGTAGCTGTTCCTCACGACTTCGTTTTTGGGACTCAAAATCATTACTTCTTTTAACTCAGTTGGGTGAAAAAGTACCTTTTGTCACTCTTGTAGTGTAGCTTTCTAATATATATTAAAAAAAGTTTTCAAGGTCCGTCTAGTAGTTTATGAGTTAATTCATTTCAAACATAAAAAATAGAAATGTCTTCTGTTTATGATATTATTTGTATAGATTTAATACAGATTTAATTTAATTAAATTGAAACATATTTGATAGTCATGGTTTTAGACTCACTAAAGTACGAAAAAATACATTATTTTTGCACCAGTTTTGTAGCTTTAAGAATTAAGAATTAAGAATTTTCTATATCCCTAGCTCCGCGGCTATTGACCTAAGAGCAAAGTGACCTCTACAAAAGTTGATGAACCTCACCCCCTCCATCCTATGGTGGAAGAAAAAACAGGCCTTATATAGGGTCGAAATTTTTCGTTGAAATTTGCCTAAGTCCCAGACGCCTTTGTAATGGATTTCGGTTTTTACCCCCCAGCTTCGCGGCTATTGACCTAAGAGCAAAGTGACCTCGACAAAAGTTGATGTCCCTCACCCCCTCCATCCAATGGTGCAATAAAAAAGGGGGGTTGTATAGGGTTGAAATTTTCCATCGAAATTTTTCTAAGTCCTGCGTCCCCTTTCCTACTCAAGACCGTAGTTTTTGATTTTACCCCCCAGCTCCGCGGCTATTGACCTAAGAGCAAAGTGACCTCGATAAAAGTTGATGTCCCTTACCCCCTCCATCCAATGGTGTAATAAAAAAGGGGGGTTACATAGGGTTGAAAATTTCCATCGAAATTTTTCTAAGTCCTGCGTCCCCTTTCCTACTCAATACCGTAGTTTTTGATTTTACCCCCTAGCTCCGCGGCTATTGACCTAAGAGCAAAGTGACCTCTACAAAAGTTGATGTACCTCACCCCCTCCATCCTATGGTGGAAGAAAAAACAGGCCTTATATAGGGTCGAAATTTTTCGTTGAAATTTGCCTAAGTCCCAGACGCCTTTGTAATGGATTTCGGTTTTTACCCCCCAGCTTCGCGGCTATTGACCTAAGAGCAAAGTGACCTCGACAAAAGTTAATGTCCCTCACCCCCTCCATCCAATGGTGCAACAAAAAAGGGGTGTTATAAAGGGTTGAAATTTTCCATCCCAGCTCCGCGGCTATTGACCTAAGAGCAAAGTGACCTCGACAAAAGTTGATGTCCCTTACCCCCTCCATCCAATTGTGTAATAAAAAAGGGGGGTTACATAGGGTTGAAAATTTCCATCGAAATTTTTCTAAGTCCTGCGTCCCCTTTCCTACTCAATACCGTAGTTTTTGATTTTACCCCCTAGCTCCGCGGCTATTGACCTAAGAGCAAAGTGACCTCGACAAAAGTTGATGTCCCTTACCTCCTCCATCCAATGGTGTAATAAAAAAGGGGGGTTATATAGGGTTGAAATTTTCCATCGAAATTTTTCTAAGTCCTGCGTCCCCTTTTTTCCTACTCAATACCGTAGTTTTTGATTTTACCCCCTAGTTCCGCGGCTATTGACCTAAGAGCAAAGTGACCTCTACAAAAGTTGATGTACCTCACCCCCTCCATCCTATGGTGGAAGAAAAAACAGGCCTTATATAGGGTCGAAATTTTTCGTTGAAATTTGCCTAAGTCCCAGACGTCTTTGTAATGGATTTCGGTTTTTACCCCCCAGCTTCGCGGCTATTGACCTAAGAGCAAAGTGACCTTGACAAAAGTTGATGTCCTTTACCCCCTCCATCCAATGGTGCAATAAAAAAGGGGGGTTATATAGGGTTGAAATTTTCCATCGAAATTTTTCTAAGTCCTGCGTCCCCTTTCCTACTCAATACCGTAGTTTTTGATTTTACCCCCTAGCTCCGCGGCTATTGACCTAAGAGCAAAGTGACCTCTACAAAAGTTGATGTACCTCACCCCCTCCATCCTATGGTGGAAGAAAAAACAGGCCTTATATAGGGTCGAAATTTTTCGTTGAAATTTGCCTAAGTCCCAGACGTCTTTGTAATGGATTTCGGTTTTTACCCCCCAGCTTCGCGGCTATTGACCTAAGAGCAAAGTGACCTTGACAAAAGTTGATGTCCTTTACCCCCTCCATCCAATGGTGCAATAAAAAAGGGGGGTTATATAGGGTTGAAATTTTCCATCGAAATTTTTCTAAGTCCTGCGTCCCCTTTCCAACTCAAGACCGTAGTTTTTGATTTTACCCCCCAGCTCCGCGGCTATTGACCTAAGAGCAAAGTGACCTCGACAAAAGTTGATGTCCCTTACCTCCTCCATCCAATGGTGTAATAAAAAAGGGGGGTTATATAGGGTTGAAATTTTCCATCGAAATTTTTCTAAGTCCTGCGTCCCCTTTCCTACACACTGACCAACTTCCTAGTTCCTTACAGGGCACATATCAATATTATTCTCTTAGGAGTTACAGGGATTTTTATGAAAATTAATGTCCTGTCGTAAACTGTTGCTTGTGGGTACACAAAACTTGAGAACTTTGAGAATTCACAATATTTTTAACTGATAGCAAGAAGCGAAAATACACCACACCACACAAATACCGAAACACTCCAAAAACAACTTGAAAATGAAAAATAATCACCATCATGCTATGGTAATTTAGTACTATAAAATATTTGATAATTGTATTGAAAATAGCGTCATCTAGGACACGTACTGAAAAAGATTTTATTTCAAAAGACTTAAGATCTGGATTCAAGGTTTTTGCCACTACATACGAATATTAAAAATAACCTTTTAATGTCTTAAATATATATTTTTAAATAAGATATCACATTACATTATAATTTTTGACTATCTGAACTATAAACATATATTGTTTTGTGGTAAATACGCTTATTTTTCAAAATAACAAAGTTTGGCCAATCTATCAAACAAAAAACCACACAATTACAAATGGCGTCGTTATGGTGTTAAATGTTGATACTCGTGCGCATTTTATTATTGAAATTCAGTTTGTTTTGTGTGTATTAGTGTTATTTTCGTTGAGTTTGAACTTTTATTCTCCGGATTGCTTAATCGTGACACAAAACTAATATATTGTGCTATTTATTGTGAGTTAATAAAGGCTTAAATTATGAATGTTTTTATTCTGAATATATAACATTATACAGCGTGGCAATCAAACGAAGTTGCAAAAGGACTTGTCAGAGTTACATTTTGTTTGAATGGCACGCTGTATAGTGTTTGATAAATTCCTATTTACTATTAAAATTTTAATAAAAAAGTAGGTACCTATATTCAGCTGCCGAAACAAAATAGTTCTCAGGCTATAAGATAGATGACGCCAGTAGTAAGCCATTATAGATTTAGAAAGTTGCCTATCTATACATATAGTAATACACATATTTATCTATGATCACCATTCAACACAAACATATTAAACACAACGGCCATTTTGTTTATTCAATTTCGACATTTCGACAGACAATTACCTATCCGTTCCGTCAATAGTCACGCATATGGCAGTTGTCAAAGTCGTTACGCCATATCAAACGTCTGTGTGAAACTTTGCAGTGTCATTCTATACGGTTTATTTTTTTTCTATATGACATGACCTGGCGTGACCATGAAGCACAGAGGCGGCCCCTAGACCTACAATAATATTGCGCAATATTATGTATTGTACAATATTATTGACCGTTTAGAGTTAATATTGAAGATTACGCAATGATTGAACGGGTTGAGCGGGTTTAATTTTTATTGTACAATATTTTTTTCTTGCACTGTGTAGGCTTAATATTGCACAATATTTTTTACTTCAGAGTTTTGAATGGTCACATTCGGACTTCGGTCAGTCACTGTGTTTTTTAATGTAGGTATGATCGTGTCATAAATTTAAGCAAAATTGTGAGCAAGAATGCTATGAAAGATAAAGAACGGGAGTTTTTACTTGAGTGTATAGAATTGTATAGAGATTTACCGGCATTATGGCAAATAAAAAATAAACTTTATCAGGCAAGAAAACTAAGGCCTATGATATATTGTTAGTTAAATATAATGAGATGTTTCCTCAAGCAACGAAGGGAGATAAAAAAAAAATAGTGTAGGACAAACTACCGCAAAGAACTAAAAAAAAACATGTAAATTCTATGAAATCTGGAGTCAGTACAGATTGTATATACGAACCAACGCTCTGGTACTTCGTGGAAATGAATTTCTTACGAGATCAAGAATTACCTTTACATTTTAAACATTTTTTCATGCGATCGAACCATTTTTTTAAAACAGGAGAACCACAGATCTTAAGGCATGTTTTCTACGTGCTGATTGAATGCTATCACTGCCTCTTCGAAGTTGGTAAAAGTGAAACCTCTCATCAAATCTTTGATTTTGGAGAAAATACAAAAATTACAGGGTGCTAGGTCGGGGGTATGCGCAGGATGAGTGACGAGATATACTTTTTCGGAAGCTAAAAATGACTTTGTTTTGTTGGTCGTGTGTGAAGAAGCGTTATTATGGTGTAGGAGAATGCGGCTTTTGGGTCATCTTTCGCGAACACCCTGTGTAAACGAATGGTAGAATACTCTCGGCTTGGCATTAACACTCTTTTGATCTTCAAGTGGAATTGTACAGATGGGACCCGTAGCTGAGAAAAAAAACGCGATCATTTTTTTACCAACGTTTCTCGCCTATCTCACTTTTGTTGGCCTGTTCTCATTTTCAAACACACATTCACAAGATAGCTGTTTTCTTCGGGTTCAAAACAATAAATTCACGTTTCGTCTCCTGTGACAAAGTCATAAACAGCATTAGAATGTCCGTGGTCATACTTCAGTAGCATCTGTGAGCACCATTCCACGCAAGCCCGCTTCTGCTCCGCTGTAAGTTCATGAGGGATCCAACGACAACAAAGTTTCCGAACTTTCAATTCTTCGTGTAAAATTTTCTGAATTTGGTTCATACCAATTCCCAATAGTCCACGAATTGTCTCATAGGTAATCCGGGGGCTTTCTTCAAATAACCGCTTAACAGTAGCCACATTATTTTCGTTGACGGCAGTTGAAGGCCGCCCTTCACGAAATTCGTCATGTAAAGAAATTCGACCTCACTCAAATTCAGCAAACCATCGCCTCACGGTGTTCAAATAAGGTGTTTCTCTCCCAATAGCATTTTGAAGACGACGATCATAAAAATCATCGTTTTAAAATCTTTTCGACTTAATTCCATTTTTGTTGCGTACGGAGAACTTTGATGTGTGATAAAAAAACAATTGACAAAATATCATTTCCCGCCAATTGTTTTTTTTATTTTTCCCATTTTTTTCTAAAAAAGCACGGACCGTTACGCGCACATGTTTCGATTTGGTTCCGGTGGGCCGTGGTCAAACAAATGGTTTATTAAAATTTTTGGATTGAATCTGATACTGTAAAGCGTATATTTTTAAGAGGTCTTGAGCATTGCAATACACTGGTGTGAGAATTATTTAATTTAAATGGCTTAAGCTTCAAAATAATTCCAGGTGTAACACGACACTTTGAGAAAAATATGACTACTTGTTAGTCGCGGATTTTTAATTCAAAAAGTAAATCGATGACCTATGCTTTTTATATTTTTTAACATAATTAGTAAACATATACATACGGAAAAAAATAAACAACATATATTATAGTACAAAAATATTTATTTACATAAATCTTAATGTTGTTTTCTTTTTCAGAATTAATATGTAGTTTTTTTCGTAATTTTTAAATAATTTATTTCTTTTTCAATTTTACAGCTATGTTAATTTTTTAAAAATATCGTTTAGAATATTTCACATTCTTATCATATGATTTTTTTTGTGATCATAGATATCAACACTAAAATTGACGAAAATAAATAAAAATTGGTACCGTCATACCCATTACTCAAAGCGCTGGTATCATCAAGTTGGTCGTTACCATGAAACAAAGAAAACAAAAGGAAGTGAAGAGTGGGCGTGCCGCGTGTATCACTATTATGCGCTGTTACTCTAAATTGCCTTAGTGATACTTACCATATTTTTAGGAGATAGTCGTAGTGCGAAAATCTATTATACATCGAATTATGCCGTATTGTGCCATCCTTGAATGCAGAAATGATAGTAGAATACAGATGATTAAAAATGGAGATATTTAATATCATCCGAAAGTACAATTTTCATTTTATTTTAATAAAATTCCTGATTTAATATAATCTCTAATGATATAATAGAAAGTCAAGCTAAAATCAGCCGTACATCTTACATATAAAGTTCATTTTAGGTTGCACTAATTTTTCTAGAAAGATATACGTAATGACAGTCATTACGTATATCGTTCTAGAAAGTTCTCTACTCACATGTGACCAACTGAAAACTACGGAAAAATCAATACTGCCATCTATTGTAGAATAGCGAAACTATTAAGATTATAGTTTCACTATTGTACAAATAGATGAGTCTATTTTCAATAGACTACAAAAGGACGTAAATACTCTTTTTTTTGTAGCAAAGTAAAATTTATTGTAACGCAGTTTGGTATATTTTTAAATGTTCTGTTTGTGTGTTTCGGATTATGTTTGTGTGTTTCGGATTATTGTTGTTTAAAATAAAAACGACCAATGAAACAATGTTTGCATTAGTAGTTTATATGCAATAATGCTTATTTTATGTGTGAGTATGGCGATCGCGGTCCTGATACAAATGTTTGTACTTGCCAATTCCGCTTGTTCTATGTTCCATGGTCGTTAACGAAAAATATGTTTTATTAATTGATATTTACGGTTTTTTGACAAATTATTATCTAAATTGTTAGATCTTGAACTAATCTTGATTATAAACAAAGATTGCTTGTTGATTAATACGCCAAAACACTTTTAAATTAACCTGTATCATAAACTGCAACCAACGCATAACACACAGCACTAATCAAAATGGCGGACTAAATTCTTTTATTTTTCTCCAAGAGCGCCTACTTGAAAAAAGATTGCCAATTTGATGTTATTCTGTACAATGTTTTGTCCGAAAACGATAAAATACCATAGAGTATTGTATTAAAACTTGTAAATAGTGAAAATAATGATTTTTTGGAGGAATTAGCGTTGGTCCGTATAGAGACTATAGTGTAATAACGGAATTCTCTCAAAGGTCTCATTAGTTACCAAAGTGAAGTGAGCGGACAATCATTACCTACACTAGGAAGCAAATTATGCCTACAGTTGAGACTATACAGCAGATTGCGACCCTTTTCTCACTAAATACAAATAATAGCATAAATATTATATTAAAGACCTGCCTCGTGGTCTTAGAGGATAGCCTTTGGCTAAGTCATGAGGGCCTGGTTTCGATCTTCGGGTTGGATAAAAGTGTACCTAATTAAGATTTATTCCAGGATTTTCTCGAAAATTCAAATCTCAGTAGCAGCACTGAGTCTGGTGGGTAGTGTGTTACCACTCTCCTGCCTAGGATAAGAACTTCTCCCCATGTTGATCCTTGGCTTCTTTGAAGCCAAGGCCAACTGTCGTTCCGCCGGGCAAGTTGTAAAGACGACCGATTGACTATACGAGTCACTACCATCGTGGCTACTAGATGGTAGTGTTCTGCATTATCTCGCCCGGTTCTGGTATCACCACCTTACTTATTCCCGCTGCAATTGCCTCAGTGCTTGTCACTGTCGTGTTCCGGTTTGGAGGGCAAGGTAGCCGGCAAACTTATACATTTGGCATTAGACCTCGCCACAAGATAGCAAAGCACCATTAACACCTTTGATGTCTATAGGCGATGATTGACTCTTTCCACCAGGAGACCCATCTGCTTGTTTGCTATCTTATATTTAAAATTAAAGACTACAAAGAAAAATAAAGCATACAAAGAAGAAGTTTTTAAAAAATATCATAATTTTATTTTTTTATGTCCAATCAATGTTGAGAAGAATAAAATTTTTATTTGACTTATCAGAAAATAAAATTAATGTTGATTTTTATATATCTATATTCACCATCTGACACGCGTCCATTGGTTTCAATATCGACCATAATAAATTCGTAATTAGCATTTACAACAGCCATCAACACAATACTATACTTATCTTCATTCAAAGATGTATAAACTTTTTTTAATATACGAGGGTAGCGGACTGTATTGTAGGTATTAAAGGTATATTGATTGATATTGTAATTAATATGAAGTTCTTGATAAATAATAAAGTATTCTTACTATAATATAATCTTTGAGAACTTGTTTTATTGCTTCAAATGTTTGTATGTATAATGATAATACTAAAAGCTTCTGGGGAGATAACACTGCAAAATTTTAAATCTTCGAAAGTATTTCCAGTAGCTAAATAATGCAAAGTTACAGAAATCGTTGATAAGTTGAAATTGCTTCTCTCATAACTGTATTCTTTTTCTCTATCAATTGGCTTGGCTTACTATTTGTAATAATTCTTTAGATAATATCATGGGATAATACTTTGAGTAGACGTGTAATATATCTATGGCTTAAAATTGGTCTTTACTTTTTGGTATTGTCATTTCTTCAAAAACTCGTGAGTTTGATACTTGACAGTACTCTAGTAGTCTGTGTCCTGTGACAGATAGATTTTGTAAGACAATTCAAATGAGAAGGTTATAATTTATAAAAGATGTATTTTTGTGATAAATTTCGATTGTAAAATGTTTGAGCATTCAGTTAAAGTTCCAAGACACTACAAAATAGCAGCAAATATTTTTAAAAAAGTTTCCACAGAAGGAGGCAGTGTTAAAGCTCTATTATACGACGATAAATTACGCCATTTCGTAAGTATTTTCATAACTTTTTATTACATTCCTTTAAAGTTTGTAATTTTTGCGATCATATATCAAAACAGTAAATATGCATTATTGCAGAGAACAAATGTACTTTATGCCCTGATAACCGAAACTATAAAACATGCTGCTGTAATACAAAAAATATTTGAAAGTACTGGGCTATTGGAAACTGAATCTCGCTTAGATCCCTGGCTGGCCAAAGTGCTTACAGCAGAACTACTTTTCGGAAAAAAATCGCTTCCTGGAAAAAGCAAACCAGAACAAACAATATTATCCTATAAAGATAAATTTCAAACATATGTAAATGAAAATGATGGTGACTTCAAGGCTAAAGGTAAATTATTTATTTTCAGATTTAACGCTACGGTTAAGTTTCGAGAATGGCTGACAAAAACGAGGGGCCACTAATACCGAAACAGTCTCAGTTGGCTGTACTGGCCTTGGCAAACCTTTTTTTGTATAGTGTTGGCATGTTTACTCTTCCATTTATTGCATTTTTTGGTGTAAGACATGTACTCACAGATTATTATCCAGTTGATACTTTTGTCAGGACAGTGTGGTCAGTTGTTGCTGCTGTATTTGTTGTCAATGTTATAATATGTTTATATGCATATAAAGCATACCATGAAAAAGAATACAATGAACATGGTGAAGAAATAGATCAACATATTTACTCAGATAAACCAGTTGAAACAGAAAAGAGTTCATTAAACTTAAAACAGGATTAATTATAAGACATTCCACTTTTCATTTGTAGTATTAACACATGTAAATAGTATTAGCTGTATGTATAAATATAATTTAATTAATACTTACAATTATAAATAAATGGCAAAATAAATTGTCTTTGTTTTTTGTTATTTACTACAGTTGACAAAAAGCTCCTTTTTAATTAAACTTTAGTTAAGTAGATTTATGTAATTACTAATCACATTGTGGTGAAGGTTTGATTGTCACCATGTATATGGCTAACCAATTTGCTGCAACACAAATCATCAGGTTTCTATCTGTTTTCTACCATGATTAAGTTCATCTAGCTCTTGCGTTTTTGTATATTGCAAGTTGAAGAGAGATAAATTATTGACACCTAGTTCACTGTAGAACTACCACAGTTTGTTGTGAAAACACACCATAAATTTCATATAATAATTTAGTCCCACCATTAAATTTTTTTTATTATAGTATTAGTCCACAAAATTGAAGTGTGACCTACAGCCATAATTTAGCTTACATCCTTACTTCTGGTAATAACATAAAAAAACATATATTTAAAGATCCACTATTCTAGAAAACTAACATTAGCATCATACTCATGATGCAAGTTCTGAGCGGGCATAGCATTATAAACATAATATTAATACATACTTATCCATGATAATTTGGTGCTTATATGGAAGTGTGAATTGGATGTGTCAGATTGGGTAGGATAACTGCTATATTAATCATGTTCTAAGCATGTAAGCATGCTATGCTTACATGCTTAGAACATGATTAATATAGCAGTCTGGGAGCCGTGACCCACTCTAATACATCAGTCTTATGTGTCCCATTTGTTCCCATCCCATTTTTAATTAGAAAATGAGATTAACAATAAAATTAATTAAAATCGAGAATGGGCATTATTTAGTGATTCATGAAGATAAAAGACAGGTAACAGATTGATAAACCAGATATAGAATGGGATGGTGGATTTCAAAGGTGTTGGTATTAACCACATAATCTGTGAATGTGGAGGAGGCAAGGTAAGTCTGTTTGGATCATTGATATAAAAAAACACAAGATACACAATCAGTGTCTGAAAAACGTCCTCCAAAAATGAGTGCAATATTTCAAAATTGTGTACTCATTTCAAATAGAATCGCATCGGTTGCGACACTGTCAATTTTATTACTTTCCGTGCATTGCTTTGTAAAACAACTATAAGTCTTGCGCTTAAGATTAGATATGCAAAAAACATATATTTTTGCCATATCTATAACTACTTGTCTGAAATTAGGGACAGTTTTGAGTGTCAGTTTTGTTCGGGACTGTTCATCTTGGATTTTTTACATCAATGTCTTGGACAATGAAATATGGTTGATTACATTTTATTACACACAAGCAATGCATTATTTTTCGATAATAAATGATACTATGTGTTGATATGAATAAGTGACCTATATGTAGATTGTACATATACTACCTGCTGACATTGATTTGGTGAAATTCTGTTTAATATTAGGTTGAATGCACCAGGTTATTATTAATATAGAGTTTCTCATTGTCTTGCCTGGGTTTGGTAACACCGCCTTTCTTATTCTTGCTGCAATAGCATCAGTCTGTGTCATGTTACTGGCTGGTCCATGCAGATTCATGAAATATCATTGATGCAACCTTTTATACAAAATTTCATGATCTATTCAAACCTCTCATGGATTGTTTTTTGAAAAAAAGTAGCCTCTTTTGATTCTGGATCTAAACTATCTCAAATTTCATCAAAATTGGTTCAATAGTTTAGTCGTGAAAGTGTAATATGACATATATTTTCTGAGGCACCGTTTACATACTTTCTGTTTGCCCAAAGATTGACTGGAGGAAAATGCCAATAGGCATTAGGTCCACTTTTTGTACAAATTTATTTAAGGTGTACAATAAAGTTAAATAAATAAATAAATAGGCAGACTTTTGCATTTATAACATTAGTATGTATGGGGTTTCAAAAAGTGCAAACGACAAAGAGTATAAGACAAATAAGTAATAAAGACAATTTTACACAAAGTCTGGGTATGTACTGATAAAAGATGAATAAATTATATATATTATATACAATAAATCTTTGTTACAATCACATAGTCAACTCAACTCTAGTCCTGTATAAAATCAAAGGTGATACCTATGTTCGTTGTGCACACAGCAACAAAAAGCTGTCTGACCCAGGAGGGAAATAAATATAGGTCATGTTATCTAAAAACTGAACAGTGGCAAGTTGGACTCTCCAGCTGAGGGTTCTATAAAGGACTATAAGCAGAAATTCCCCCACCTTCTAACAGATTTGAAACAATTACCATTGAAAGCTGCTAGTAAGATAGATCATTTCTTATTATGACGATATAGTTAAAAAAAAAAAACCCCACATGGGTTTAAGAAATATTATATATTTTTTATTTAATATCCTAATATTTTTATATACATATTTACATTGTGTAAAATAAAAAAAGAAAGAAAAATAGCAATCTCGATGTCTTCGTATAAAAATAAACATGATTTTTCCAGTGACAATAAAAAAATATATTTTCTGTTATAAAAAATAAAATAATTATGCTAATACTGACGCATGCGACATAGTGACATCAAAGATGCTAGAAACCGACCCTTCTAATACTTGATTACATTTTAATAGACTAGTTACATAATTGTTAATATTGTTACGAGCTTAGAGTCTATATTGTGCAATAAAACAACACTTATATTAAGACCGTGTATTTACAACACAAATGTACAATACGCCACAACGCAATACGTAAATACACTGACGAACACTAATAACACTCATTATATTTCACTAGAATGAACCGACTAACTGAATCACTAAACTAAAACACTTTCCATATCACTTCACACTGATTGTCCGAACTATCGCTTCCGAATCGCTGTATAAAACTGACTTGCTATTTGCCAACACATTCTTATTTATACACAAGGTAAAGTTCGACCATGTTCCCGAAGGTTCCGAAAATTACGCGTAAACAATTTAGATTGAAATAGTACACACTATTTTCACCCTTATGCGAGGTCAATTTTGGCATAGCTGTGTGGGTAACGACAGCTATTATTTATCTATAGAAGCAGCTATCTCTTTTATTTCTAGATTTTTCCAGTATTCTCACTCTTCACTTTTTTAAATCGTTTGCCAGAATATTAATGATTCTATACATACATATCATCACACCATATCCCTTACCGGATAGGCAAAGAGTAACGAGTGCCAAACTTCACGATTCAAATGGCCTTTCTTCATCTACATTCATTACTCTTTTCATACCTCTGATATATGAAAACGCCAATTACACAATTTATGTGCATGTGTGATATACAAATAACTATGTAAATACCTTAGATTAGTAACAAAAAATGAGATTAGAAATTTGTTTTTCTAATCTCATTTTTTCTCTCGCCAAGGCTGTCTTAGGGAATTTCTCCCAGCCTTCATTTCCATCCTTGCACAGAGACGATGACTTTCTGGCCCATACCGCAAAGGAGAAAGCCGATCTTCTGGGCTCGTTCTTTGCGGCTAACTCGACTCTGGATGACCGAGGGAACACACCGCCTACCATCCCGCAGTGTGATAGTTCCATGCCAGAACCGCAGTTTCGGCAGTCAGCTGTGCGTAAAGCACTTCTTTCTTTGGACATCCACAAGTCGAGTGGGCCTGATGGCATCCCCCCTGTTGTGCTTAAAGTATGTGCTCCAGAGTTGGCGCCAGTATTGACGCACCTATTCCGGCTCTCCTATTCACTCGGCGTGGTACCGAATTCATGGAAAACAGCTTTAGTGCATCCCATTCCTAAAAAAGGTGATCGCTCTAATCCGTCAATCTATCGGCCAATAGCCATAACCTCCTTGTTCTCAAAAGTCATGGAGACACTTATAAACTGTCAGCTCCTGAAGTATTTAGAAGAGCACCAGCTGATTAGTGACCGTCAGTACGGTTTCCGTCGTGGCCGCTCAGCTGGTGATCTTCTAGTATACCTGACACATCGTTGGGCAGAGGCAGTTGAGTCCAAGGGGGAGGCATTGGCAGTTAGTTTAGACATAGCGAAGGCCTTCGATCGGGTATGGCATAAAGCGCTTCTCTCAAAGCTGCCTTCCTATGGGCTTCCCGAGAAACTATGCAAGTGGATCACCAGTTTTTTGGCTGATCGGAGCATTAAGGTCGTAGTCGACGGTGCATGCTCCGATCTTAAACCTGTCAATGCTGGTGTTCCCCAAGGCTGCGTGCTATCACCGACACTGTTTCTTCTGCATATCAATGATATGTTGCGAATTAGTCACATACATTGCTATGCGGACGACAGTACTGTTGATGCTACATACTCCGGCCGTAGCGGTATTTCTCGGGAACACGTCGAAGAGGGCCGGATCAAGCTCGTGTCTGAACTCGAGAATCAACTAACTGATGTCTCAGAATGGGGTCATCAAAACCTTATTACATTTAACCCCAAAAAGACGCAGTTCTGTGCGTTTACCGCAAAAAAACACCCTTATCGTATCACCTCGGTTCGAAAACACTCTCCTGACTGCCTAGCCAGTATTGGAATTCTGGGAGTCGACATATCGAACAACGTTCAGTTCCGCGGTTATTTGGAAGGGAAGGCTAAGCTAGCCTCCAAAAAGCTTGGTGTACTCAGTAGAGCAAAGCAGTACTTCATGCCAGCCCATCGCCTCCAACTTTACAAGGCCCAAATTCGACCTCACATGAAGTAGTGTTCTCACCTCTGGGCCGGAACTCCTCAGTACCAGCTTCTTCCTCTTGATCGCATTCAACGTAGAGCGGTTCGAATCGTCGACGACCAGGCTATTTCTAATCGGCTTGACTCTTTGGCGTTACGCAGAGATGTAGGCTCGCTCTGCATCTTTTACCGTATTTATCATAGGGAGTGTTCTGACGAGTTGTTCGGACTAATGCCTGCCGCCAAATTCCACCATCGGACATCGCGTCAAAATTTAAAGTTCCATCCTCACCACCTCGATGTCTGGAAATCCACAACCGTGCGCTTTTGTCGACACTTTTTGCCTCGCATTACTCCTTTGTGGAATCTATTACCCTCGGGGGTGTTTCCGAATGGATACGACTTAGGGACCTTCAAGAAACGAGCTTATTCATTATTAAAAGGCCGGCAACGCAGCTGCAATACCCCCGGTATTGCGGATGTCCATGGGCGGCGGTGATCACTTACCATCAGGTGCACCATCTGGTCGTTTGCCCCCTCTACTATAAAAAAAAAAATAAAAAAATTCATCAACTCATCTTCTCATAGCGGCGAAAACACCTTCAAACCCCTAAATAGTCAAATGAGCCTGCTTGATTAACTTTAAGAAAATCACCAGAACTCTACCACTAATCCTTCTCGTAGGGTTCCATTCCAACCTTAGGTTGCATGATGCTGGTAAGTACATATTAGGGCTAGCGTTGGAAGGATCTAGGTCCTATTGATGCAGGAAGTTAAGCTAACAAGTATATGAACCCACCCCCTCAGAGGTGATAATTCTGTACCGTTTACTGTCGTAGACTGCATTAATACAGTCGGATTAATACTTGCTTAGCATGATGAACGCTACAGACACTATTCGAGTAACTAGATCGTTAAATGTCAATTTTGGTCTCCCCGTGTATCTGCATCCTTCCACATTACCTAATGAATACAAGTTTATTAATATTAATAAAGTCTTTCTGTCATTCTTCAGTTCTAAAACTAAACTTTGTATAGAATGATGATTTGTCTATATTTAATATAAAAAGTATCTTCAAGCTCGCAGATCTGAACAGGGTGCCAGAAATACGACCTAAGTGTAGTAACAATTAGCCAAAAATGTGACAGGTGGCAAGCTTATCGCCAATCGAGCACTTATCCAATCTTGGGCAACGTTGTTTTTATTAGAAAACTGAAAAAACCAGTTTTAAGTTGCCCAACCTGGGAATCGAACCCGGGACCTTATATGGTCGACGCCGACGCCGGATTAGACTACAGAGGCGTTATTAATGCTAATATTATAAAGCTGAAAAGTTTGTGTATTTGTTTGGTTGAACACGCTAATCCCTGGATGTACACGATGATGAACACCATAATCCCTGTATATAATGGTGTAATATTTAAAAAAATTCTTTTTGCATATTATAGCCAAATTCACGAGGAAGGCTACAGGCTAGCTTTTTACCCGATTGAGCAAAAGTATTAATAATGGGTAAAACACGAACGAAGTCGCGGGATACAGCTAGTATATAATATGATTTTGCTAACGAAAAAAATATTTTAGTTTAAAAATAAACACATGTTACCCGAAAAGATTTTTTTATAAAAAACCCAATTGCTTATGTACCTAAACCATATTGTGTTTTTTTTGGATACTAATAATAACAGTAATAATAAATATTCACGGGACAAACTACACTTACTGATCTAACCCCAAAGTAAGCAAATTATTTGTTTGTGTTTTGGGTGTTAGTCAACGATACTAACACATAGAAATACATATATAAATACAAGAATATATTTAATAAACACCCAAACCCGGAAATACAAACATTGATGCTCATCATACAAATGCTTGTCCCCGTTGGGGATCGAACCCGAGCCCTGGCGACCGCGTAGTTAGGGTCGCTAACCACTCGACCAACGGGGCGGTCCTAATGAACATAATGAAATGCATCTTGTGACTTTTAGAAGGAGGGGACGTAGTCTATATAAAATCCCTCATGGTCCTTTTTAGGTTCATATTCTAAATAATTTTTAATCGAGTCTCGCAGGCTATTTGCCAGGCAGTTCGTAAATGGCGAACAATTGGTCGGAAACGACGTTGTCACTACAATGTTGACAACTAGGCGAAAGAGTTTAGTACCACCGCCTTGCAATTCCCACCGCAATCACGTCAGTGCTTGTCACTGTCATTTTCCGGTTTGGAGGGTAAGGTAGCCGGTAAACTTATGCATCTGGTATTAACATCTTGCAGTGCGTATAGCAACGCACCACTAACTAGTTGGTGTTTATAGGTGCTAGTGGTCCCTTACCATCATGAGAGCCATCTGCGTGTTTGTTATCTTATAAAAAGACGTTCTACCGAAAGTTGCAACCATGGATTTTTTCTTTGATTCTGAAATGAAACTCGGAAATTTGTGCAATACATAATAAGCTACGTATTATGCGCCATTTACCACATAAAATAAACCGCCGGTTCAAGAGTTTCGCGGGCGCGACTAGTCAGAGAAATGTACGCCTTACACTGCATGGCGTGAAAATAAGACTTCGGTCCCGCGGGGTTATTACGTAACTCTCAATGCGAAATTATCGTAATTGTGTAGTTATTGCAAGACACATAACAGCCTTGTGTATTAGTGGAAGACGCTGCCGCTTGATTAGTCTTAGCGCTGTGATATTGCAAAAAGTGCATCTAGTGACCAGCAAGCAATTGGCGACGTTTTTGATGTTTTTTTCGTTACGTTTAAAAGTCATCGCTGATCGGTGGCGGATTGCAAACGTTAGGTGATACGCCTGCCGGTTATCGCTATAAATAGTCGATAATCGTTATCAGGTCGATAAAATGGGGATGGGATCACCACTCATTTCACCAACTGACAAACCGGTGAATCATAGTGAAGAAAAGTCTTTAGACGTTCGGTTTACTCTGCCTACCCCGCAAGGGAACGGGACTCGATGATATTTCTACGATAAGGAGTATTATGCAACTTTATAATAGCCCTGCTAACGACATTAAGCTGAATTTTAATCTAAAATTATTGATTGTTTAGTTCGCAGGCCACGCTATGTACGAATCAACACGAACCTGTTCACTACATCGGACGCCATTAGAGCATTTCAAGAAGAAGGCTATAAGTTCATTCGATGCACGTCGGGCTCATATGACGATTATCTCCAGCAAGTACAGGGTTTATCCGAATATGACTTTACCCAAGACTACCATGTCAAAACGGTGTTTGTATTCTCTTCGGGAACTAAATGGCATGATCATGAATTATATTTAGAAAATAAAATAATTTTACAAGATAAGGTAAGAATATTCAATGTTTTATCCTACATATATTATAAAGGCAAAAGTTTAAATATATGTTCACTTTTTT
The DNA here is from genome assembly GCA_036924255.1 of Apodemia mormo. NCBI lineage: Eukaryota > Metazoa > Arthropoda > Insecta > Lepidoptera > Riodinidae > Apodemia > Apodemia mormo. The sequence goes on along the minus strand of JAUPFN010000005.1, from coordinate 8,128,817 downwards.
TAGGGTTCCGAAGTCAACTAGGAACACTGCGGACTGCGGACGTACGGACATAGTTTCGCTATGTCCGTACGTCCGCACGATAGCTCAGAGATCCCTATTACTAGAAAGCTGTAATTTGGCATGAATGTACATATTAGTCACGTTAACAAAGTGGTAACATAAATTTTTGAAAAACATTTTTATCAGGGTAGCACCCCTACATGTAAAGTGAGGATGTTAATTTTTTTTTCTCACTATGTTGTGGGCGGTATTCTCAGATTTTTTTGTTAGAATGAAGTGCCCCCCCTGCAAGCTAAACTGTTGTTTTTGGGGTTGGGAAAAAAATCATTGTAATAGTAAATATAATGAAATTAAAAGGAAAACTATCACGGCTTGAAGGCTTTACAAGTTTTTGAGTAATAGTCGACCAACTTATAAAATGTACTTAGAGAAGTTTTTATAGGCGGTGAACCTGTGGTACGGATATATATTTGTCATTGACGTTAAATAGCTTAAATGTTCATAGTATGAAAATATAAAAGCCCTCTTCTTAGACCGCATTACTGTGATTGGCAGCTTCGGAACCCTACATTGCGCGTGACCCGACACGCACTTTACCAATTTTTTATATATCATAAGATAGCATACAAGCAGATGGTTCTCCGGTTGAAAAGAGAAACCATGATTAATGAGAATGTGAGAGAGTGAAATGAGATGCTAATGGTGCATTGTTAATTGTAATCCGTGTGACGGAATAGCAATGCCCCATGTATAAATCTACCAGCTACCTTGTTTATACTTAATTGTAGTTATAAGTTACACCCAAATCCATTTAACTGCTTTTAAGGAACTTTAAAACAATTAAATGAATTTAGATGAAACTTATGTGAGTGGTATTACATATATGTACTTACATTCCATTGTTTATACAACCTATTTAAAGGAAAAGGTTTTTTAATATTCATATGATAGGCTTATTGTAACTTGGCAACTGAAGGCACTATTTTTTCACTATGATTAAATAAGTTTTAGCTTAACCAATTATTATAATGAAGGTGTTGCAAATGATTATGATCCATACTAATATTATAAATGCGAAAGTAACTCTGTCTGTCTGTCTGTCTGTCTGTCTGTCTGTCTGTCTGTTACGCTTTCACGGCCAAACCATTGAACCGATTTGGATAAAATTTGGTACAAATATAGTTTGAGACCCAAGAAAGGACATAGGATAGTTCTTATCCCGGAAATCCCACGGGAACGAGAACTATGCGGGTTTTTATTTTAGAATTTTTTCCACGCGAACGAAGTCGCGGGCACAGCTAGTTAGCAATAAATAATTTCTTGCTTTAATTTTATTTTTAGGCTACTGCGTTGGCCGTTCATCTTCTGTCGCCACCGCCGAACAGCGTAGTTCTTGACATGTGCGCCGCCCCTGGTATGAAGACAACACAATTGGCTGCTTATTTAAGAAATCAAGTAAGAATCTTTCAAAATTTTTTATAATATCGGATAATATATAAGCAGATAGAGAGATGTAACCATCGCCGGTTGGCATTGAAGTTGTTTATTATGCGATTATTTATATCATAAGATAGCAAACAAGCACATGGCTTCTTAATACAAAGAGCCAACCATCGTCTATAGTCACCAAAAGATGGATGCGTTGCTATCCTTGTGGAAAGGCCCTTATGCCACATGCATAAATTTAGCAGCTAACTTACCCTCTAAACCGGAACACGACAGTGACAAGCACTGACGCTAATGCGACAAAAATTGGTAAGGCGTTGTTACTAGACCCAGGTAGGAGAGTGGAGGGGTTGGTCTATTCTTCATAGGAGCCTGGACCAACACGGGGGAAATATTATTATTATTATTGTTTAGTTTGATGCTTTATCATCTATAGTGTTCACTACCGCCGGGGGAGCCAGCGGACTGTAGATCTGTTCTCTCTTCGATGCCCCACCAACCATAGTGCTTTGGGTGAGCCGGGAGCCGGGAAGAATAAATCGAGACCACAACTATTCCGTTTACAAGGGTGTTTTATTGTAACAAAACAAAATTAGCAATAAAGCTAGCACCGTTGCAAATTATCCTATTCTATGGGAGAGAGCCACTACTTCCCCTATCACTGCCCTATTCTAAACCGGTACCCTATAGGTATTGAAGCCCAGGAACTTGTCTGGGAAACTTTTTCTTCTTATTTCTTAAGACGTAACGAAACTGAACTGAAGCGGAACGGAACTGATTGTATGGCCGCGCTCTTCGATATTTATAGCCTACGGCCAGACGAGCGGATTAAGCCGACAAAGATGGCTGGCGCCATGCGTCGGCGCCACAATGTCTGGGATTTGTTAAATCCTACTTCTCGTAATCTAATCTTAATTATTTCAGGTTAGGTAGCTTCTTCTGCCTCTAATTAGCTAGTGTGGCCCTTTAGCGAGTGCAACGTTATTTTCTTTTTAAAAATATATGCAAAACAAAGTACATAATGCCCTAAGAACTACTGAAAGCTAATTACATAGTGTTATTTCTTATCTATATACAAAGATCTAATGTCTACAAACTTATATAACAACAAATAAGAGTGTTATATACATTATAGTTCTTACAGGACCTCGGAAACTTTTACAATAATAGAGTTGAACGCCTTTTCACGTCGTACTATCCTGTTATCTGCCTTTATATGCTTGAAAAGTGCGTGAACATCTTCCTAAGGCTTATACTTACATCGTACATACTATTTAAATCGATAAATATTCATTTTCACAAAGAATTTTGCATTTTTCGGGTTTTCGTAAGTCTGAGTTCCCGCATATAAATACCATCTCGCAAGAGTCGACTCGTAAGTTCGTCGACAGCGTGGAACCCTTTTTGTTCGTAATATGCCTTTAGGCAACGATTATAACTACATAAAGCCTTATTATTTCTACACAACAAAGCTGTACGTATGTCTTAGGGCAAATAAAAGCCGAAAACGAACATTATTTATTATAGAAAACTTACAAACTAAACGCAATATACAATCTATCCTGCCTTACTTAAACTATTTACATTCAATATTTACAATAAATATGTCTGTGCTGCAAATATAGTTTTACTTTGCTTTCTATGTGATAAGGGTACTGGTTTTGTCTTCAAGACGAAATACAACGTAAACACAATGGCGTCTATTCATACAGTAGGTCAGCTAACTAAGCCTTTACTCGTCGATTAAGAAATTTGCTTTACAGTTTACAGGAGGCAATGATGTATTCAAAGCTCAGATGGTAATAAAGATTCCTTGATTGAGAAAATAAAATATTTTTAATTGCAGGGTAAAATCTACGCCATCGAAAGAAATGAGAGCAGGTATCAGACACTTTGTGATTTCGTGGAGAAAACCGGCTCAAAATGCGTTCAGACTGTACATAAAGATGCACTGGACATAAAACGAGGGGACTACGATGACGTGGAATATATATTGTTGGATCCAAGCTGTTCCGGATCGGGTATGTAATAACTTACGGAAATTTCATTGAAGTACTGGAATGTAATGTACAAAATTTGCATTTTTAATCTATTGGTCTGTAATCAGAAACTTTCGTAATAATCCCTTTCATTAACCCTATAATCTTCTCTGAGCCATGGATAGCACGTTAACGTATTGCTTCCAGTTATTTTTATTGACGAGCCACAGAAAGTTGGCGAATGATGATAGAGATCGATGGAGACATTTCAAACGACTAATTTAGGTCGATTAGCCATCTTAATGGTTTATAGCAGTGTTTCCCAAATACTGTTCTACCATGGCCCGGTAATTTTCACAGTGTCCCTCCGTGACCCACTTACTATTAAACGTAAGTTGGTTCTATTATGTAAAAAATACACATCCATTAATATTAAAAATGTTTTCGTTTTGCGTCTCGTTTTTCATCTCGTTGTCGCGCCCTTTTTTTAGTCAGTGGAGAGTAGCGCGTACGGGCGCGCATTGCTCACCGCTTACGAAATTTTACGAATTTTACGATATGTACAAGTAAAAATAATATGGCTGGAATGTTGCGATCCGGTATTTTATTTTGATAGCCCGGTACCAAATCGCAACCCGACCAATTGGAAACGCTGATCTATGGTCACCTGGTTTCTTGAGCTAGCGAATATTGGTTTGCGATATCTTTTTCAAGTGTCCCGTCTGTTGTTATTGCAATGCATACTATGTCACAATTATGACAACTACTACCTATATTGCGATTAAAACTTTAAGGTGATAGCACAGATTATAAAATAGTTACTATTATAAATGATTATACCAATCCCCTGTGACACTCCACTGAGTGTGTATCAGTCAAGATTGTAGTAGAACTCTCGATGAATTGTGGCAGAAAGAACGATAACTTATTTATTTTGTTGTATAACGATATGAAAATTATCATTGCAGGTATGGAATTTTGCGTACACAATTATGTTGAAGATACAAGACTTGCAAAACTAACATCCTTACAAGAAAAGTTTCTGAAACATGCAATGAACTCTTTTCCTAATGTCAAAAGAATTGTTTATAGCACATGTTCTTTATTTCCCGAAGAAAACGAAAGGGTTATTACGAATGTAGTGAAAACATCTAGAGCTAAGTGGAGAGTGCAGGATGTTAAAGAATTATTGAAAGGTCAATGGAATAATTTTGGATCTGGTATGTATGGAAGCATGGGCACTAGGTGCTTGTATGCGCGACCTGATAAAGACTTGACAACCGGATTCTTTTTAGCAGTTTTAGATAGAGATCAGAAGGATTTAGATAAATTAAATTGTCCTAATTCCGATAGCTTTAAAGAAGACGTTCAAAACAATGAAAGTGTTACTAATAGCAATGTGCGTAAATGTGAGCTTAATAGTTTTGAAATGCAATCAGTAATAAAGAAAAATAAAAAAAGAAAACATAAAGAAAATGAAGTTAGTCTAGATTCAAGTGAAGGTGTGTCAGAAGCTAAAAATGTTGACGGTGAATATAAATCAAAGAAAAGTAAGAAAAGAAAGAAATGTGATAGTGAACCTGAGACAAATAAAAACACCACTTCACATGATTTTAAAATTAATCAAAATCATGATATAGGTGATCAAATAGAAAATGAGCAACAAGAAACGCAACCGAAAAAGAAGAAGAAGAAGAAAAAGAATAAGAAAGATGCTGGTGACGTAACCTACAATACTAGCCCTAATTTAGAGGAACTTACAAGTGGCAGTAAAAAGAAACTAAAGAAAAAGCACAGAGAGCAGATATTTGAAGAAGCAAATACTGAATGCAACCCAGAGTTGAGAGATAAGAAAAAGAAACAAGAAATTTCTCTAAGTGAACCATTTAAAACTGATTTTAACGGTGGCGGTGAAATAAAGAGAAAGAAAAAGAAACGAAATGGAGAAACTGCAAATGATATTTCTATAGATTAATCTTTAATTCGTCAATTTTCTGGAATAACGAATACGATAATAGTTTAAGAAAGGTCTCTGATAAAAAATCGGATATGTGCATTGTAACGCATTTGTTTAATTTTAATAAATGTAACATTTAGGACGGCGGTTAAATAGAATAATAATCGTTATTAAGCATAAGTTGCACATGATGGAATGCGTGAATGGTGGAATACAAAAAGTTTTGGATAAAATACCAGGATAAATCTCAAGATTTGGCCAAGAATACAAAATGTACGATATCTTTACAATCTTGATATATTTTAAAACGTTGCCCCATCTAACAAAAATATTAAGGTTAGATTAGATCAGGACATTATGAGAGAACCCAACTAAGAAAAACAGGTAATGCGCTAAATTTATGGGTTAGTTGGAGAAGTCTACAGTGGTGACGAAGGAATTGTCTTTTATTCTCATGTTAGGTTATTTTTTATTTACCCAAAGATAAAATGCTCACATCGAAAAATGTTACGAGGCTTTTACTAAAAGTGAAGCCAAGATTGATATATTTAAGACTACCGACAATTTACCTCGTACTTTATGCTAACAATAACTTTATGTAATATGCCAAAACCTTGTGATTCAAAATGTACATTTTAATTGTGTGAAATTCAATCTGGACCTATTCTATTGTAAATAGGGGTGTAATACAATTGTCACAGGTACAATAATGTTTTATCGAAAGACAAAATGTGTTTTTATTTTTTCTAATAACATTTCATAATAAAAATACTTTTTATTTCGTAACTGTTTATTTCGTTGGTTGTTTACGAATTTACAAATTTGTAAACAACCACGGATACAACCACAGAGTACTTTGTAACATACATAAATAGAGGCCTATCTCAAGGCATAAAAAAGGCACAAATAAAATTATTTCTTCTGACAAATATAGATGGCGCCACATGTACAATTTTGCTTCATAGATTTGATTTGTGTTGATTTGGATATTTTACGTGGATGTTTTACGTATTTCGTGAGATTGATGTGATATTTTACGTATTTCGAGAGACTTTATTACGAAAATTTATCACATATTTTACATCACATTACATTAATTATATATTAATTCCTAAAACTTATATATAATAATTTACAAAAAAGCTTATCATCGCGATTTATTGATCGATCATCGCCATCTATATTATACGTTGAGAAACAAAACTTGTGATTCTAGTGGCACGTTCTAAGATAAGGGTACCTGGATACAACTTTAATTTTGTTTTAGCCCCAAATCCTCTTATTCTTGCTGCTACACCACTCAAGTACCTACTTCTATCTTCTTCACGACGGTCCTCATCGTTGTCTCTCCAAATTGTAAAAGTAACAGTCTCATTTATACGTCAAAAATGATACAGATGTCGCTGTGTAAAGCCTAAGCACGAATTAATAATAAGTAATAACCCATCAAAAATTGTTTTTAAAGCTTACCGTACTGATTCAATTCTGTGGAGTAGGTACCGAAAACTAGTTTCCATGTCGTTTTGCGATAGCTCTTTCGTATACGGTACATATGCAGAACATATAGTAAAACTGACTAAAGTATTCCTACGACCTACCACTGGTATCCGTAGAGATACAGTCCTTCGTTCTAGGAATCCGAAGTCTACAAGGAAGGGCCGTGAGTCGGTCCGTCCGCAGCTTAGATCAGAAATTCTTAGTACTTTAGAGCTGTAATTTAGCATGAATATGCATAAAATTACGCCGACAAAACGGTAAAATAAAACCTTGAAAAAAAATTACGATACCTCCTTTACACGTTAAATGGGAATATTTTTTTCTCGCGGATCTCATGTGTTGGGTATAGTTGGGTAGTTTTTAAGTGATATTTCGAGTTTGTGAAACCATATTTTCGATTAAGGCATCATTTTGTGGAATATTAAGCTTTAAAATTGTAACGAGTAGTTTCAAATGATGCGGGTTTGTAAAACCAATTTTTCGATTAAGGGATCCGTTTGTGAAATATTAAGTTTTAAAGTGTTTTAAAAATTATAAATCTTTGACCAGCATAAATATCAGTAGCAAGCAATGTGCTTAGGTACTCGGGGTTTAGATGATTTCACGTAATATGTCCAGTGATATATTTAGTTTTATTAATTTGACTTACTTCTTTTAAATTAAAACTATTTTGTTCTGTAATTTTGTTCATGCCAGTGTTCTCTTGTAGGTACAAAGGAAAACACTGACTGTGATTTGTAATTTGTGACCCCATTGAAATTGACTGGTTAGCAATCAAATTTGACCAAGACACACTTGGACTGTGAACTTTATTCACTAAAAATGTGTCCCAATTTTGAATCATTCTTTGTTCGTCTTTACAAACATGCCACCGTATCACGAACTGTATCGTGCGTCCTAATTTTGACGATTTGTATTCGTAATTCAGTCTCATAATAACGTTTTGTTAATACAACCATAATTTTACCCAAAGATTTGAATTATACATTTTTATTATGTATGTATAAATAAATATTATAGATTCGCCTCTGTGGTCTAGTAATCCGGTGTCGGTGTTGACCACATGAGGTCTCAGGTTCGATTTCCAGGTCGGGCAATTAAAAAAATGTGTTTTTTTAAGTTTTCTTATAAAACAACGTCGCCCGGGATTGAATGAACTGCCCGGTGGGCGATAGGCTTGCCACCTATCACGCTGTGGGAATAAGTATCTTCGACTAATAGTGGGTGCACTGGTTATACTTCTGCTCACCTCTTCGGGGATACGGGCGTGAAGATACTTATGTATTCTCATACTTACTCGTATGTATAGTAGATATATATATATATATATATATATATATATATATATATATATATATATATATATATATATATATATATATATATATATATATATATATATATATATATAAGATAATTAAGAATTATCTTGTGATCATCTCCTCTCGGAAAGAATCATCACGACCCACAGATATCAAAGATGTTAATGATGCGTTGTTATTTAATGGCAGATATCTAACGCCACGTGCATAAGTTTACCGGCAATTTTACCCTCTAAACAGGAGCACGGTATTGACACAATCCTATGGTATGCAGCCTGCTGCAACAAATCCTGGATTTGGTAATGCAGAAGTTCATAACAAGGGCGAGACATTTCATCACTCTGTCATCCAGGTCATGGTGGTAGGAAAACATTTACTTTTCTCTATCTTCCGAGATTCTCTGAGATCTGAGAGAAAATTTATCCTTCTTTTAAAGGGGTGTAGTTCAACATCTGTTTTTGCTCATTGTATGATTTATTTACAAACTAGCTTTTGCCTGCGGCTTCGTTCGCGTTAAATTCATTTTAGACAATGTTCGGGCAACATTGGATAAGTGCCCGTTTGGCGATAGACTGATAGGTGGTATATCACATTATGGAATTCTCTTCGGCTAATCGTGGGTGCACTTGTTGTACCTCTGCCTACATCTTCGGAGATACGAGCGTACTTTTTAAAACAGTACAAGTGCTTATAACACTATACAGAAGACAATGCAGAACTCTACCACCTAGTAGCCAAGGTGGTAGTGACTCGCATAGACAATCGGTTGCCTTTTACGACCTGCCTGGCAGGACGGCAGTTGGTTTATTCTTTAAAGGAGCCCGGAACCAACACGGGTGACAGGTTTAGTAACGTTTCGTTTCATTCTTGAAAATTGCCGCGATTTACAAATTATGACTTAGTATTTCAGCTATCTTACATTATTAATACATTAAAGCATTAATTACTGTAGTAAATTAAATTAAACCCAACCAAAATGTTCTATAAAAAAATCTAATGAAAGAAAAATTAAGCAAAGTTTTATGCGTATAACATAGTTTATTTTGACCATATTGATTTGTGAGGTACCATGTAGCATCATTCAATATTCCCAGTTTCTTTGAAGCTAACTCAGCTTAACCTTCTAAATCGTCACGGGACTGGAAGTCACTTACTATTTCGACACCTAAATCTTAATGCCGTCCGAGATGGAGAGTCTTTTGTATTTTTTTATAGACGAGGGGGCAAACGAACAGGAGAAGCACCTGATGGTAAGTGATCACCGCCGCCCATAGACATCCGCAATACCAGAGGTCTTGCAGTTGCGACGCCGGCCTTTTAAAAATCTATATCTAATATCTATACATATAATAAAATCGTAGGAAAGTCAAAACTCTACATTGAATATTTTTTAAAAAGAATACTTGTGGCGTGATCTACAATCGATATCGAAGCCAAAAATATAGATTTTAGAATTTTTGTCTGTTTGTCTGTTTATCTGTTTGTCGGTATGTATGTCCGGGGTAAACTCAAAAAGTACTGCATGGATTTACTTCAAATTTTGCATGAATATTACTAACAGGTCGGGTCAATATATAGGTTACATATTATCACGCTATCATCTAGCGGCCAGGTGCAGTGCGGAGTAAACGAAGTCCGCACGGGCGAAGTCGCTGGCAACAGCTAGTAGGCAATAAAGGAGCTTTGATGTAGGGTTTTTTGGCCAATAACGCACAGGCTTGGTTCTTTTTCAGACTTCAGAGATATCTCATTTTTAGACACAAGCTTATTCTAACTCTAAGTGCTGAAGTGAATAGTTCCATGTGGCGTTATTATATAAACAATAATTTTGATTCAGTTTATGGTATTTGACGGATTTTTTTAAGGTAGAGAACTGATTAGGTTTTGTAATTAATCGGTTTTTTATATTGAAAATACATTTTGAAAAAATCGTTGTTTCGCCGACAATGTTTTTGTGTTTTTTAGGGTTCCGTAATTTATAAGGAAAAGCGGCACCTTATAAGATCACTTCGTTGTTCGTCTGTCCGTCTGGCAATCAATCTAGACCGCTTTTCTCAGGAACGCGTAGAGGTATCAAGTAGAAATTTATATTAAATACAAATACAAATTATATCAGCTGTGAAAAAATCAAACTTGCTGCTCAATGCGATCAAAAGATATGATCATTATTTGTCGCACACTTTTTGATTTTTTGCGATTTCAAAGGGGAATCAATACCTGCATGGGCGAACCGAGGGGGGGGGGGCAGGGAGAGGCAGCTGCCCCCCCTGGAATTTGGTTTACCTCTCTACTAACTATCAATATTGTAGGTAAAAATATAATAAGGAAAAAATATACTCTTAACATGTTACGGTTTTTTTTTTAAATTTATTATTGAATAAAAGAAACATAGCATAATGATTGAGGTAAAAAATAAAATATAAAAAAAGATTAACAAAAAGATCTTACACACCACATTAAATTGCTTGGAATTTCAATAAGATGTCGTAAATTATTACGTAAGTATGTCTAGTAGGTCAGTAGGTTTTAATATTTATATTTTATTTAATTTTCTTGCAACCTTGAGCTAATAAGCAGTCCGTAATCATTACTTATAAAAATGAAACATAAACACGAGATCGTTTGTAGCATTTCTTGTTTTCATTACGTTTAAATAGGTAGGCATTAATCATTAATCATAAGTAATATGACAAAGAACCACGATTGTAGCGTGAAATAATATTATTTATTGTATGAATGAACATGCTATACAACTACTATTATATTTCGTAATTTATGCACAAATTAGCAAAAAGTATGGTGTGTTTAATTATAATTATCATTTTGTTTTCAGATAAGTAGATTAAAATAATCTCGAGTAGACAAATATCCTAATCAAAATTCCTTAGATCGACATTTACTAGAGTTTTAGGTTATTTATGTATCATGAGATAGCAAACGAGCAGATGGCTCTTCTGATGGAAAGAGAAACCATCGCCTATAAACACCAAAGATATTAATGGTGCGTTGCTATCCTTGCTGCGGGATGGTAATGCCACCATGCAAATAGGACAAATTACACTTCAGTGCTTGTTACTGTCGTGTTCCAAGTAGGAACACGACAGTAACAAGCACTGAAGTGTAATTTGTCCCGTGAATATTTATTATTTATTATTATTATTATTTATTGATGCTATTGCGGTAGTAATAGGTAAAGCGATGGTACCAAACACCCTATCGAGACGTAGACAATCAGTCGCAATTTATGACCTGCTCGGCAGAACGGCAATTGGTCTATTCTTCAAAGGAGCCCGGACCAACACGGGGACATTTTTAGCAAAATACTAATACATTTTGTTTAAAATCGTCGACATCTCGTGATGAAAAAACCAGCGCGTTACGTAAGGAGTACAATTCCGCTTCGAGGTTCTTCAAAAGAGCTATCGCCAAGGCAAAATCTGAACACATTGGCAGAATTGGTGAGAAATTAGTTCGCCTTCCTTCGGGAACTCGTGCGTTCTGGTCTCTCGCCAAGGCTGTCTTGGGGAATTTCTCACAGCCCTCTCTTCCACCCTTACACGGAGATGATGACTCTCTGGCCCATACCGCAAGGGAGAAGGCCGATCTTTTGGGCTCGTTCTTTGCGGCCAACTCGACTCTGGACGACCAAGGAAATGCACCGCCTACCATCCCGCAGTGCTATAGTTCTATGACGGAATTAAAATTCTTGCAGTCTTCCGTACGTAAAGCACTTTTTTCCTTGGACGTCCATAAGTCGAGTGGACCGGATGGCATCCCTCCGATTGTACTTAAATCATGTGCTCCAGAGCTGGCGCCGGTACTAACACGCCTATTCCGGCTCTCCTACTCACTTGGCGTAGTACCGATTTCATGGAAGACAGCTTTAGTGCATCCCATCCCTAAAAAAGGAGATCGCTCTAATCCGTCTAACTATCGGCCGATAGCCATAACCTCCTTGTTCTCCAAAATTATGGAGACAATCATCAACTCGCAGCTCCTCAAGTATTTAGAAGAGCACCAGCTGATTAGCGACCGCCAGTACGGTTTCCGTCGCGGCCGCTCAGCTGGTGATCTTCTTGTATACTTAACACATCGGTGGGCGGAAGCAGTTGAGTCCAAGGGGGAGGCATTGGCAGTTAGTTTGGACATAGCGAAGGCCTTTGATAGGGTATGGCACAAAGCGCTTCTGGCGAAGCTGCCTTCCTATGGGCTTCCCGAGAAATTATGCAAGTGGATCACCAGTTTTTTGGCTGGTCGGAGCATCAAGGTCGTAGTTGACGGTGCGTGCTCTGACCTTAAATCTATCAATGCTGGTGTTCCACAAGGCTGCGTGCTATCACCAACACTGTTCCTTCTGCATATCAATGACATGATGCGAATTCGCAACATACATTGCTATGCTGATGACAGTACTGGTGATGCTACATACTCCGGCCGAAGCGGTATTTCTCGGGAACACGTCGAAGAGAGCCGAAACAAGCTTGTGTCCGAAGTTGAGAATCGACTAACCGATGTCTCGGAATGGGGTCGTCAAAACCTGGTCACTTTTAACCCCAAAAAGACACAGCTTTGCGTGTTTTCCGCTAAAAAGACATCTTTTGTCGTGTCACCTCGATTTGGGGATACTCTCCTGACAGCCTCCGCTAGTATCGGGATTCTGGGAGTCGACATATCGAATTACGTTCAGTTTCGCGGTCATTTGGAAGGTAAGGCTAAATTAGCCTCCAAAAAGCTCGGTGTGCTCAGCAGAGCGAGGCAGTACTTCTTGCCGGCCCATCGCCTTCAACTTTATAAGGCTCAAATTCGGCCCCACATGGAGTACTGTTCTCATCTCTGGGCCGGAGCTCCTCAGTACCAGCTCCTTCCTCTTGATCGCATTCAGCGTAGAGCGGTTCGAATCGTTGACGACCCGGCTATTTCGAAACGGCTCGACTCTTTGGCATTGCGCAGAGATGTTGGCTCACTCTGTGTCTTCTATCGTATAAAGATACGATCCATCCATGAAAGCATGGAGAGTGTTCCGACGAGTTATTTGGATTAATTCCTGCCGCCGAATTCCATCATCGGACATCGCGTCAAAATTTGAAATTCCATCCTCACCATCTCGATGTCTGGAAATCCACAACTGTGCGTTTCTCTCGACACTTTTTGCCTCGCACTACTTTGTTGTGGAACCAATTACCGGCAGGGGTGTTTCCAAACGGTTACGACTTGGGGGCCTTCAAGAAAAGAGCTTACTCATTCTTAAAAGGCCGGCAACGCATCTGCAAGACCTCTGGTATTGTGGATGTCCATGGGCGGCGGTGATCACTTACCATCAGGTGCACCTCCTGCTCGTTTGCCCCCTCTTCTATAAATATATATATATATATATATATATATATATATATATATATATATATATATATATATATATATATATGTATATATATATATATTAAAAATCAATATTTACTAACGTTTGAGGGCAATCATTTGAGGTAATAACAATAACTATCGATCGCCATCTAGTTAAAGCTCGACCTTAATTCTATGAATGTTAAAACACAAATATTTAGTACAAAAATTATAGGACAAACTATAACTCAGTTTGACCATAGATTAAACGATAAAATCTTTTCTATGGGTAAACTTCTTTGACAAGAGAAAGATAAGGACTTGGCATTAATTTCCATAAACAAAATTATAAAATTCCATGCTTTCCAACGCTGAACAAATAAAAATACCTTTATCTCTGTCTAACAAGTTAGAATTTTCATAATAGACAAAGCTACAAAAAATTTGTCCGTGTTCTAATTTCAAATCATTTAAGCTCAGAGAATGGTTTAATTATTCCTCTGAGCATTTAAGAAAATTAACATCACCTTAAATAGCTTGCGGCCAAAACTCCATTATTAAAATACGCTGCTCTTGTAGAGTAGTATGTTCTGTGATACGCTGTCAATGTAGGTAAGTTAAAATTTAATGTCAAATAACCCTTTTGATCACAAAATATCAAATTGATTTTAGCGTTTATTTGTATTTTTCTATAATTTTAGTGTACACCTTAAATCTAAAATAAAATCTATTTTTTTTATGTCATAAGATAGCAAACAAACAGATGGGTCTCCTGATGGAAAGAGTAAACCATCGCCTATAGACACCAAAGATGTTAATGGTGCGTTGCCATCTTGTGGCGAGGTCTAATGCCACATGCTAAGTTTACCGGCTACCTTACCCTCCAAACCGGAGCACGACAGCGACAAGCACTGACGCTATTACGGCAGGAATAGGTAAGGTGGTGGTACCAGACCCGGGCGAGACAATGCAGAACTCTACCACCTAGTAGCCACGATGGTAGTGACTCGATAGCCAATCGGTCGCCTTTTACGACCTGCCTGGCAAAACGGCAGTTGGCCTATTCTACAAAGGAGGCCGGGACCAACACGGCGAGAACTAATTGTTAAAATAACATGCTCAATTGCAATATAATATATCAAATTGTTATGTAGACAGTAAACAGCTGTTCTTAAGTCCGCCATTGTTAGGGACGAAATGACACGGTATTCCCTTGGTTATTTCATATCTAGTAGTAGTTTCCTTCATCGAAGGTAAACTTATATTGAGGTGTTTTTAAATTTGTTGCTAGTGTTTTTAAATTTTAAAATATATTCTTCTCTATTTCCATAAAATAACGTACAAAGAATACATGTACGGGCGATTTTGAGTTTGAACATAATATTTTGCGTGGCTTTTGGAGCAACAAATACTAGAAATGGAAGAATTTTCTTTGTTTTTAAACTAATAAAATATATCGCTAGGAATAATTATAAAAAAATATTTGAACTTTAATTTGATTGACTTCTGTTAGGTATCATATGTAAGTGTTAACATGGTACGAAACTTTAATTTCATCTATATGTAAATACGTGAAGGAAAATCTTTGGACCCTTTTTAAGAGAATTGCGCGAATAGTAAAATATGAAATTTGGCACAGTTAACAATTTATATTACGCAGGACTGCAGAAACTGATATTTTTAAATAAAAGGCATTAGAAATTACATTAAACTGATATATAATTAAGTTGCTACATAAAAATAAACATTACACACTCTACATTCATGTGACATACATGACATATCTAGCTGTGTGTGAAAATACATGTGTGTATATACACACATGTATTTTCACACACAGCTAGATATTTACGGCTAGTCAGTCGTCAAAATTGAAAGAGATTTTATTGTTATTCTATGGTCGAATTTCGGCCATTTAGTTTATATTAAAACATCAACAAGCTTAAAAATTATATCTTCATTATAAGTCGCAACGCAAAGTTTTGACTCAACATAAGTTTGATTCATTAAGGATTAGTATTGTTCTTTTCACTTGAAGGCGCAAGTGTTATAACATTATATATTAATTTAAATTTTATATGAAATCTGTTTAATAGTTATTGTAAAATAAATAAATCCCCTTAACTATGAAAAGTAATTTATCTTTTAATAAGGTTGCAAACGCATATAGAACCCTTCTAATTTGTGTAGAAGCAATATTTGATTTCCTTTACACTAATCGAAAGGGTTTCTTAATTAAATTCAAAGAGATTTTTTATTAGATACTTAGTATCAAATAAAAACTCTTTTTGAATATAATTCGAGATTAAATATTGAGTTTCTCTATGGATTTAATTTATTTCTAATGCATATTATATTATAAAATCATTATAATTCAGCACTTTTTCTCCATATAAACTTTGACTGTTCCGAATTTCATCAGTTTGCGGTAATATATATATTTTTAATACAAACTCTATGTATTTTTATATACAAAGTTTTTATTAATATATATGTATGAAGATAACAATAATATACATATACGGTGTGTAAAGGCAACCCTGTCCGATCGTCAAAAGCATTATTCGGTAGCTTAATACAAACATATTTGTGTCATTGTTTTATAGATATTGATACATACATTTTCAAAATATTTGGTTCATTTAAGGGGAAGTTGCTTAATATTAATATTAAAGTGAGGCACTTTAAACAACGATATTTTTCTTATTTTAATAAAAAGATTTTTTTTTTGATAATGTCATTGACCTACCTATATACCACTTTCGGATCGGACAGGGTTTTCTTTACACCCCGTACTTACCTACTGATCTTTAAAAAATATTCTAATAAACTGCGGGATATCATTCACACTAAATTTTTAATGATGAAATACATAATTGAAACTGTGAGTGAATTCCTTTTGACGAGTTTAACAAACTTTCTGTCAAGAACATTTGTCGAAAGAACATTTGTGAAATAGAAAAAAAGCAGCAATGAATTTGTTGGATACTATGATCCCTTAACAATATTAATTAATCATTATTTAACAACTAGCCAAAAGAAAACTACTTAAGAAATTGCAGGACATGATATTCATCATTTAAAAATTAGTCTGATGTCCCGCGGACTTTAATAATTTGTGCTATTCTATTTTACAATCATCGGTTTGTCGAAACGCCCGGTTTCGCAGTTACGGTAATTTAGACCAACTGCTTATGTTCCTTTCGAAAAAAAGGAAAAAATAATGTAGAATTCGTAGCGCAGCGTAGCAATTGTAGCCGCTTGCTACAAATGCATGATGATGTTTTAAGCAAGCAGCTGCAGTGCAAGCTTCGTATACATTTTTAGTACAGGTAAGGATTTTGTTTCATCTCACTTATCGTGATTTTTTACCAGACTGCGGTGAAAAGATGATTATGTTTTGTGTATCGAATGCATGTATGTATACCAATGACTTAAGGATTTTTTGCAAATGGCGTGTTAGTATGAAGATAGTAATGAATGTGGAGGAGCCAAATCTGCAAGGGGCGTGACATATGACATTCGGTTCTCTTTGCCTACCCTGGAAACCTCTGGCGAGAAGATATGTATGTATGTTATATTGATATGAGCTGACTTAACCTTAATTATGCATTGCTATCTGGGTAGCAGGGTCGGAATTACACAATATGTATAAATTTGCCGGCTACCTTACTTTCCAATCTAGATCACGAGAACAACAAGCAGCGGTGCTATTGTTACAGGGAAAGGTACCTAAGTTATTGATACGAAATCCGATCAAGTCCTTGTAGAACTCTGCCGCCTAGGTTTTAGTACCGATGCCAATAGCGCGTAGTAGCTTTCTCTTATTTTTTACGACATGCCCAGCAACAAGACGATTGATTTTTTCTATAAAAAGGGTCCCTGATCAATGAAGAAAACGTAATGTATCATTAATATTTATTAATTGTTTATTTTTTTTTTACTATTTTATACTATTTAAGAATATGAGTGATGAATGCTGATGGTAAATATTCATAAATAAATAATTACCGAATATATCACATCGTTTATACGAAGTAGTATGAAGTCACCTTAATCAACAGTATCAGTTGCTTAGCAACAAGATCTCAGCTTGGGCGTGTCACGCAGTTGGGCGGCGCCCTACATCTTTGCGTGTTACCGACAACCAATCGGAAATGGATGCGCAATTGTTATGACACTGTCATTTACCACTTGTCATTACGATATAAACAATTGACAACAAAATAGGGACTTTATTATTATTGCAACAAAGTGAACATTTCTATGAACGTATTTTGTAATCAAATCGAACATTAGCTTTTATTGGCTTTTTATGATAAACACAACTCCAATAGTGGTTGACCTACTTATAGGTAGAAAATAATTAAAATGAAGGTATATTAATTATCAAATAACTACTGCGATTTCGTAAAGATTGTTAATGAAGAAACTAATCACACTTTAAATAATGAATTTAATGTTATTACGGATTTTTCAAGCGAAAATCCTAAATCACTAGATATATTTAAAAATTTTGCTTACTATTTTTGTGCCCACAAACTTATCATTATAAGCTACCATTGTAGCTACTTTGAAAAACTGACAATAAACAATTGCATAATTCGTGTCTTTATTATAATAATATTTGATGTTTAGCACACAATTTAAATTTATTTTTATTATTTTATTTATTAAAAGTACTGCATAAACGTTCTCCCCGTGTTGGTTCCGGGCTCCTTTGAAGAATAGACCGACTGCCGTTGTACCAGGCAGGTCGTAAAAGGCGACCGATTGGCTATTTAAGTCACTACTATCGTAGCTACTAGGTGGTAGAGTTCTGCATTGTCTCGCCCGGGTCTGGTACCACCGCCTTGCCTATTCCTGCCGCAATAGCGTCAGTGCTTGTCGCTGTCGTGTTCCGGTTTGGAGGGTAAGGTAGTCGGTTAACTTATGCATGTGGCATTAGACCTCGCCATAAGATATTTATTTGGTGTCTATAGGCGATGGTTGACTCTTTCCATCAGGAGACCCATCTGCTTGTTTGCTATCTTATAACATTAAAAAAAAAAACATAACAGAGGTAGACTTAATACTATTTGACAGTCAACCTTAGAAAAATGAGAACAACATTTAGGATGGAGTACCAAGAAAGGCTCATGACGATCGTTTACTATCAACATAGTATGTTAATTAATATTATATTATGTTACAAATATTTTAAAATATTTTGTGGAAAACATATTTTCTGATTTGACTTTATTTAGATATCGTTCATAGTTTAATAGCTGTGACCTAGCTAGCTTTGGTCGGAGTGATTCAAAGTATGTCGTTTATGCAGTATTTTAAATCTAACGTCATGCTTACTCGCAAACTGTACTTTTAAAATATAAGCTTACAGAAAAATCCAAGTAATTGTGATTACGTATGTGCTTATAACACTTAACTGCATGAAAGGGATAGATTATGCTACTTTGACTGTGTGTAGTTTGCAACACTTACTTGAAAAATGCAGAGACTCCGGTCCCAGAGTTTTCAAGTCCGGCCATAATTAGATTTATAATAAACATGTAGATAGTCACCCACTGATAAAACACGACCTAATTACTGACAAGGGGTTTGCCATGCCATTTATTACCTATTGCAAGCATAAAAGTGATTCATGGCTTTTTTCGTAATTGAAAAAAAATATGGCATTGGTTTAAAAACGTTTAGTTCATATTATGTAGCGAATAAATACAGCTTAATAATGCATAACAAGACGAAAAAACTGTGGTATGCTTAGTAAAACCACAACAAATGTATACTCAAACCATTTGACCGATTAACGCAATAAATCCATCACGGCGGCTGTACCACTTGATAATCAGAAGAAAAAAGATAATGCGAAGATTAGTATCAAAGAAAGAAGCGATACTGACTATTCCATCTATGCGGTTCCGGTTCGATGATTCAGAGAAACAAGTGTTCGTGCCAGGAGCGTAAACTTTTATAAAAAAGTATCCTCACGCCCGTATCCTCGAAGAGGTAGGCAGAGGTACAACAAGTGCACCCACGATTAGCCAAAGATACTTGGTCCCACAAATGTGATAAGTGGCAAGCCTATTGCCAACCGGGCACTTTCCGATCCCGGGCAAGTTTTTATCAGAAAATCGAAAAAACACATTTTTCAAATTGCCCGACCCGGGAATCGAACCCGGGACCTCACATGGTCATCGCCAACACTGGACCACTAGACCACAGAGGCGAAACTTTTACATTTCTGAGTTTTACGGGCTGTTTACTAAATATATTCCGGTATTTGGTCACAGTTGATTTGAAACAGATAGATCTCCTGGTGTTAAAGAACACCCGTTAAAGATATTCATGATGCGTTGGCTTTCGTGAGAAGGAAATATAATATACACGCATTAGTTTACCGTTTGGCGGTTACCTCACCATCAAAATCAGAACACGCCAGTGATTAGCACTGACGCTTCTGCGGCAGGTATAGCACGAATGACGTCACTAAGGTTGAGTGTGACGTTGCAAAACTCAACGATCTAGTGCATTGCTATGTACCTACCTTGTATATAATTTTACTGTACTGTATATAATTTCACATCGAACAACATGCAATCGTCTAGCTTAAGATTTGATTAATTCGTGTGGTTTGTACATTGGTATTGATTTTTTATATTATTAGTAGACTGTATTTCATGTTCACTAAGTTGAAGGCTACGCTTTCAATTGTGATTAGTTAACTTTTATTGTATGATAAGTCAGTATTCTATTCGGTTCAGATCAAGAGGCCTTGAGTTCGTTCCCCTGATTAAGTATGAAAATTATTTAAATTTTCGACATTTTTTTCGACACAATCGACGACGATTTTCTTGATGGACAAAGTTTCAGTAACAGCTCTAAATCTGGTGGTGGTGTATTAAAATTTTATTGCTTCGAATCAGCTTAATTTAATTTGAATTTGAATAGGCATTTATCTTTCAACTCATTTGATGGAAAATTTCGATAAAGATGAAGGTGGGTCGGGGTCCCGTCCAAAAGAAACTCTAAGGTTTCAGTACCATATTTGTCAGAAAAAAAGATTCAGGCAGTTCGTTCCAAACATTCGCGACTCAAACCAAAAAAGGTTTGTCACACCGTTTGTGTAGCTGTCGGTCTCAAAAAAATATCGTTAACAATTTGAACGTTCCAAAGATCGACCTCGATCACCTACGTGAAATAGGCTAACTACTAGATAGTGAGGCAGTCTAAAAATCTTTTAAAAATCTAACCTGAATCCAAATCCAGTGGTTTATACGGATTAGCAGTTTATTTTAACTTTAATATGCAGGTGTGGTCTAGTGGTCCAGCATTGGCGTTGACCACATGAGGTCCCGGGTTCGATTCTCGGGCCGGGCACAAAAGAAAAGTGTTTTTTCAGTTTTCTGAGAAACACAAAGTTGCCCGGGATTGAAAAGTGCCCGGTTGGCGATAGGCTTGCCACCTATCACATTTGTGGGACCTAGTATCTTCGGCTAATCGTGGGTGCACTTGTTGTACCTCTGCCTACCCCTTCGGGGACACGGACGTGAAGATACCTAATATGCAGGTAAATTCGCGAATATCGTATAATATATATCTGTAATGTTAATATTATAATAAATAATATTTCTTGATGAAAATTATAATAAAAACTAGGTTTCAGTAGAGCTGCCGTGACAAGGGTCACGGGATCGGTGGCCGCGCCACCCCGTTATGCCGCCTGCTATTCCAAACACTCACTTGTATCCATTCTTAAAACATAACCGGACGACTATACTACTGTTTTTAAAGAAAACTTTCATTACCAATCCATTAGCTAACATAATAATTTTATTGTTTTGCAATTGTTCATATAATAACATAATTTTAATTAAATGCGTATTGATTTTTAAATATTTTAGCTTCATTACAACAAATTTCAAATCTTTTGTGAACTTGTAATCAATATTTAGTGATTATTTGGACAGGATTTATTTGCTAAAATGGCTACAGAGGTCAAAATACCAGAGGAGGTAAGATTTTCTAAAGTTTTAATAGACACTTTTATTAAATGTTAACTTTTCTATTCATTTGTTCATGTGCAGTAAACTAGTATGGTTCCTAAAATGTTTATATTTTATTAAATGATAATTACTTTGGTAATTATCTCACATGTTTAATGGTAGAGGACTTGGGCCTCTCATATTCTCAGTTCGAATCCCTGATCATGCAAATGGTGTTATGAGGTATTTCAAATTTCAAGTGCATGAAATATTTTACAAAGCAAATGACTTAACAAAGCAAAGCAAAAAACATACACTTAGTAAAACAAAGGAATAACTATTACATATAATTTTTATCAAATTTGTTAAGTAAATATAATAAGAAAATAATAAGAAAAAAATAATATTTTCTATGTAACTAATCAGAACTGATGACTCATGACACATAATCAGTGTTGAGTCAGTAAATATATTCCTATAGCGTAGGCTTTTGGACTTTAGTTTTATGAAAGTATAGATTTTGATACTATTATCGTTAGTTAATAATGTGTCGTGACTCGTGACTTAAGTTACTTAGTCACGCGTTTAAGGGTTAAAGTCGTTAGTGCTTATCTATAAGATCTTACATCATTCCACGTAGA
Source organism: Apodemia mormo (assembly GCA_036924255.1). Classification (NCBI taxonomy): domain Eukaryota; kingdom Metazoa; phylum Arthropoda; class Insecta; order Lepidoptera; family Riodinidae; genus Apodemia; species Apodemia mormo. Next base: position 8,106,656 of record JAUPFN010000005.1, on the reverse strand, counting down.
AAAACATATATTCTAATAAGAATAATTGTATGACTAAACTTATAAGCCAAAATAATTATCGTTTTTTTTTTATAAATAAATATTCACGGGACAAATTACACTTACTGATCTAACCCCAAAGTAAGCAAATTATTTGCTTGTGTTATGGGTGTTGTGTATATGTGTGGTCAACGATACTAACACATAGAAATACATATATAAATACTAGCATATATTTAATAAACACCCAAACCCGGAAATATAAACATTTATGCTCATCACACAAATGTTTGTCCCCGTCGGGGATCGAACCCGAGCCCCGTCACTTGTAAAAATGTAAACAAAAATATATTCTCATTTAATTTAACGCCCAAAACTTTATAGATATCGACTAATGAAAAATTATCGATTGGTAATAATAATTATCAAAATATGTTTTTAGTTAACCACATGTGCATAAAACTTTATAGTTTAAACAGCCTGTAAATCAACGACTATCACCTTTTTCAATCATTAGTTGGTAAATTTACCCATAGCAAACAATAAATCGGTCCATTTTTACGGTAATCTTAGATAATATACCTTAAAGTTCTTGTTTTTCTTGATAGACGGGCGAAAATTCAAAATATTTTTAATTTCATGTGAATCTAAGTAGCATGCTGACTAAGTTGATTGCTGTTGTTGAAATATTTATAGTAGTATTTGCTAGGTGGTAGAGTTCAGCATTGTCTCGCCCGGGTCTGGTACCAACGCCTTACCAATTCCTGCCGCAATAGCGTCAGTGCTTGTCACTGTCGTGTTCCGGTTTGGAGAGTAAGGTAGCCGGTAAAAAACTTATGCATGTGGCAATAGACCTCGCTACAAGATAGCAACGCACCATTAACATATTTGGTGTCTATAGGCGATAGTTGACTCTTTCCATCAGGAGACCCATCTGTTTGTTTTCTATCTTATGATATAAAAAAAGTATAGTGTGCATTATTGAACGAAATATTTCAGTTCCGTAAGATAAACTTACAATAATATAATTAATACATTTTAATCTGAAAAATATGAATGGGATCAGCTACTCCTTGCGTAGTATCTATCAACTGATAGAGTGTAGGTACGTAGCGCTGGGCGGCGTCCAGTCGGTGACCAGTTTCCCATGCGTTATGTCGCGTCGATTGCAAAGTAAACCGCGATTACAGTCTCGCGCACGCCCACAGGTCGCGCCAGAATCCGCACCACCTCCAGAACCGGCTCCCGCACCGGAACCAGATCCACAGCCACCATCAGATGAAGAAAAAGAACCGGAATGGCGTCCTTCACGTCCCGCTTCTCCGCAACACAGACCAGATGATGCATCTGAAGGTTCTGAACCTATGCGCCCAGTAAGACCCGAACCAGCTAGCCGATACGCAAATCTTAACTACTGGAAAGCGAGAAGAGTGACGTTTTATAGAAATGGAGATCCTTTTCATCCCGGTGTGGAATTTCGTTTTAAGTTGGGTAGAGATCTTGTTTCTATGGATGCGTTGCTGGACAGATTATCAGAAAGACTTGAACTGCCGAGAGGTGCAAGATTTATTTTCGGCATGGACGGAGATAGAAAATACAGGCTTGAAGAGTTAGAAGATGGTGCTTCGTATGTTGTTTCTTCGTACAAAACGTTTAAGGTCAGTAACATTTTAAATTTTATTTAGGTCAGATTAAGTCGCTAGACAAATAAGAGTTATTATGAAAAATAATTGTGTAATTATAATGTGGCACGCATGACCTATTATTAATGAACTACATAAACACTGCCGCGCTTTATATGTGCCATTCTGTCATGTTAAGAAATATTACACGAAATGTTATTTCTTTCTCGTTATTTTATGCTTGCACTTAAAATGTCATGTTTTAAGTACACCAATTAATTATGATTTTATTACTTATAAAATAAATATAATATAATAAATGAAATCGACTTCAAATATCAACTATACCCATATCTCAAAAATTACAGAACAAAATATATTGATATTAAGAATATACTTGTTTTAAATCAAAACTAATTACCTCGATGTAAGTTTTAGCTTCCGAGAAATTCATAGAAAAACATAAACATACACACACTTATAAAATTCAGTGCACGTGCTTAGATGGAATAATAAATCGTCATACGCTAATAGGTATTATCTAATTCCAACAATGTTACACACATGTTCATGTCAAACTGATAACTTCCGTTTTTTCGTCAGCTGATAAAATATACGTGAATACTTTCAGAATTTTAAAATTGACATTTAATGTTCCCACAATTTATTTATTTTGTTTCACTATTTTAATTAGTTTCGCGTATTGACACTTCATCGGAACTTGTAGCTGTGAGTAAACAAATTTATTACTATGTATGTATATGTAAAAGGAAGTAATGATAAGTAGCAGCTCTCGTAGAGAGTATAAGTGTTCTGTGAGTAGCAGCTAGTATACGATAAAGATTATACTTACTGAGACTGAAAAGTCACAACGTTTCGTTAGTTTCTGACATATGCAGTTGTTTGTCAAACAGTGCTTTATTAACAACACTGCACTTTATTGAAAATAATTATTTAAAAATAAGCATAGGCATTTATTTTATTAATATTAATATGATAAAAACAATAATTTATTTCGTTTTGTAATTGCATATATATATATATATATATATATATATATATATATATATATATATATATATATATATATATATATATATATATATATATAGATTGATAGATTTAATTTTACAACTGTTTGATAATTTTATCAAAAAATTTGTAATAATATTATATATATTATATATATAATATTAAATAAATGTTATTTTTATGAACAATTTTGATGAATTTCATAATTGTTATTTTACCCGAGTATTAACTTTCCTTGTATTAAAAATAATAAATACGTAAAATACGTAACGGTATCACAAATTTATGTATCTCAAGAGTAAATAAATAAATAACGCCGGACGATTTACGGTAATTGACCTAACCACCAAGTAAGCAAATTATTTGGTTACGATATGGGTGTTAGTAAACGATAATAACACACTTAAATAGTGTCATATAAAAAACCTGTAGGGAATTGAACTTGTGCCACATCAATAATTAAGCATTCAAGTTCATTATTAAATAAACATAGGTAATTACACGAGTCGCGGATAGGCAGAGTGATTCGGTGTCAGTAGGAAATCTCTTAGATACATTACGGTCCACCAGATTCCCATTGCCACATTTGCTAATTAAACGATTTTCACTTTTCACGAATGATAACCGAAAACAACTGATACGTGTTTTTCCAAGACGCGAAGCTATTATTTTTTATCTCGGGAACGCGTGGTGGTATCCACGTGGTATCAATTAAAATTAAACTATATACTCAGATCTAATATCCCTTGAAACTTTTTTATATCATAAGATAGCAAAAAAGCAGATTAGTTTCCTGATGGAAAAAGTCAACCATCGACATAGGTTAATGGTGCGTTGCTATCTTATAGCAAGGTCTAATGGCACATGCATAAGTTTACTGGCTACCCTACCCTCCAAATCGGAACACGACAGTGACAAGCACTGACGCTATTGTAGCAGGAATAGATAAGGCGGTGGTACCAGACCCGTGGGAGTAAATGTAGGACTCTACCACTAAGTAAAGTTCTGCATTGTCTCGCTCGGGCTGTAAAAAATCAAACGTCTAAGTTAATTTAAAAAAAAGGTACGGTCATTTATGCTGTAAAATAATTTACAATATAGAATTCCTATTTGGGGAAACTGTGTTAAATTGGAACAAGGTTTTAGAGCCCAAAAGAATGTCTTCGAGAAATATTATGTGGTGTTAATCAGTTACTTTCTTGTAAACCAATTTTCAGGTTTCTTAAGGTACTTCCCATGTTTGTATAAATTGGAGGTATGCGTGTTTGTAAGAAAGTACTAAAAATTATTTAAAACAAATGCTGATGTTCCTGGTAACTCATATTTTAGAAATAGTAAGAAATATATGTGTGCCTAACCTAAACTAAATACTTTTACAAAAAATCATATTCCTGATAGTCTCAAATACTAAAAATAAAAAACTTTTGCAATTAATTTGCAATTTGCAATTAAACAAACATACTATGACATTAGAGAAGTTTTAGACGATAAAATTAAATGTCAACAAATAGAATAACTTTGTTAAATTCATCCTCAAAAGTAAATTGCTAGTGGCACTGTATTTGTTGTATTTGTTGGATGTTCAATAAACCATTTTTCATTTCATTTTTTCATTTCATTTCAAATGTAATAGAAATTAATATAATAAAATAAAATTTTGTAAATGGTAAAATAATTTTGTAAATTTTACACATTTTGAATACCTAAACGAAAAATAAAATTTTGTAAATTATCAAAATAACGTGATGTGAAATAATTCTTGTACATTTATAATCCATACTAATATTATAAATGCGAAAGTAACTCTGTCTGTCTGTCTGTCTGTCTGTTACGCTTTCACGGCCAAACCACTGAACCGATTTGGATAAAATTTGGTACAAATATAGTTTGAGACCCAAGAAAGGACATAGGATAGTTCTTATCCCGGAAATCCCACGGGAACGGGAACTATGCGGGTTTTTATTTTAGAATTTTTTCCACGCGAACGAAGTTGCGGGCACAGCTAGTAAGTACATAAAACAGAGAAAAAAGTCAAGCCCGCTGAGTTTCTTCCACGGGATCTTCTCAATGTGTGATCGCGTTTCAATCCGGTAGTAATAATTCTAAAGAGTGCGACTTACAAAAGTTTTAAATTTCATCGAATATAATATGATAAAGTTTCAATATTTGCACATCATATCATGGTAGAATATGTTGGTAGCTTTTAATTGATTTAAAAAAAATAACACTCATATTCTTGCAAATAAATATTTTAATTTAATTTCATTTCAAAAAACGTATATTTCGGCACTCTAAAGGGAATCAAAATTTATTGGGTACTTTATGTTGACCTGAACTATAATATTGGGCGGGTAATATCGTCTTTTACTATAAGAACAGGAAAAAACTTAAAAAATGTACATTTGTAATTAAATCATTAAAAAAATATACTATTTAGTACACAGGTTTTGGGAACCAACTTTCGGGAAAAGTTCGGAATAAACGGTGAGGGTCGATTCCTAAAATATTAATAATTGTAATAGGTATATATCTACCTACAAATTTGTACGGAACCCTCAGTGAGTGAGTCCGACTCGTGCTTGTCTGGTTTTTTAAATTCACATCTATTAATCGATTTTACCAATAGTTCGTACCTGATAATAATATTTCGAATCCGTATTTATATGACGGAGTTTTGTTCGGACATAAATAAAAACATATTAAAATTCAAATTGAGTACCTCCTCCTTTTTGTAAAGTCAGTTGAAAAAAAACTCTGTATCGCTTAGAACTAGTTAATGGATGTTCGTAAAAATTAAATATATTACATTATTTATATAATATGTATATCTTCGTTATAAGATCGTTGACTAGCGAGCTCTCAAGCAAATAATTTGATTACTATGAGGGTAGATCAATTCGTGCAATCTGTCCAGCGAATTTTATATTTATTTTCTTAGATTTATTTTCTCAGAATAACCCTTGAGCTGTGATTGTGAATAGTCTTTACAACTCTTTTTTGTAATACATACATTGAATTTGTTTCAGTGGAATTCCGGGGAATTATTGTCATTTATTCTCATAACGTACTCTAAGTCCTAGCCAGTACCTTAAAACTAGGACCATCTCGCACAGATACTTAGGCAGTCTAAGTATCTGTGCGAGATGGTCCTAGTTGTTTAGACGCGCAGTTGTCTGAATAGCAGAAAGAAAACTTTTGCTTTTATGAAACGAAAAAGAAAAACTTTTTACTTTTATTAAACCTTCTTATATGTTTTTACCTACATCCGCCGTCTACATCAAAAATCTCTCTTTAATTAACGACACAAGTTTTGAACAAGAGCTGTTTTTTTGCAAAATTCAACTCACGTTGACTCACGTTCAAAAAGTATTTCTAGGTTCAAATGTGGCATTTTCGGCCAGTATTTATTATAAAATATTTAATGCCTGACATGACATATTGCTACGTTAAAAAAGGACATAATAATATCACAAACAAATCAAAACTAAAGCTGTATTATACGAAATAAATGCTAATGGTGTCATTCGAATTTTTTCAGTTTTCAGAATTACGCACAACATTGTGATAACCTGCATCGACCGATGAATAGTATGAAACTTACCTATTACCATATACAGTAAAAACTACTGATTGTGTTTTAGTCTACTAATGGCGAAGCTCCGTCCTTGTGGTCAGATGTAGGTCACAGGATAAGAGCCACGCACCGTCTCCGACATTTACATTTTGATTATACCGCATTCTGTTTCCCCGACATCGATAAGTCGCTAATTGTTAGGGAATTTCAACCAAATGCGGCAATTTCACTTTACTCCGGAAATTATACAAACAAATATATGCTGAAAACTATTTGCGTATTTAATATGTGTGTTCATTAACATAAAATACTTTTTTATGAAGTGTAGATATTTTGTTTTGTACGAGTATATGAGAGTAGATGTAGTTAATAAATGGTGTATAAGTTGGATTGGAGATCATTTTGGAACACATATTTGAATTTTATTTTTATTTTTCGATTTTCGTAAATCTTATTAAATTTATTCTTGATTTAAAAAAATACCTATATAGTTCTTGGCATTTTTTAAGTTTTAATTCTTCGTTTTTATTATTTAAATATTATAATTTTTTGTCAACATATTATTAAACATACTAGCTGGGTGACTAAGCTTCGCTCATGATGTTTTTTCATGTGAACACAGATATCACGAAGATTACTTGCCTAGATCAATTTTAATAGTAAAAGACTATTTAAATATAAAATTTCGGTAAAACTGTGAGAGCTGTTTCAGAGAAACCAATAACATAAAAATATAGATCAATTTTAATAGTAAAAGACTATTTAAATACAAAATTTCGTCAAAATTGTGAGAGTTGTTTCGGAAAAAGCAATAACATACAAATATATACACATGGATTGCTCATTTAAAGTTTATGTTCTGTAATATGTGACAAGAACCAAAGTTTTGGAGTGAGGAGGAGTTTCTAAAAATAACCGGAAAATTTTCTTTAATTATTATCAGCACCTCAACATTTTAACTCTTCAACGATAAGATAAAAATTGGGAGATGTTAAAGTAAATATAGCTTAAGGTACTAGACATTAAGTTAGCATTAAGTATGATAAACGCAAAGGGATAATATTAAATTATGTTTTCTCCCTTTTTTAATTTTTTTTTATAGTATAAGATAGCAAACAAGCAGATGGGTCTCCTGATGGAAAGAGTCAACCATCGCCTATAGACACCAAAGGTGTTAATGGTGCGTTGCTATCTTGTGGCGAGGACTTATGCCACATGCATAAGTTTACCGGCTACTTTACCCTCCAAACTGGAACACGACAGTGACAAGCATTGCGGCAGGAATGGGTAAGGCGGTGGTACCAGGCCCAGAATCGAAATATTCTGCCGATTTATCGAACTGCCGAACTGCTGTGATGCAACGGAAACGAAAGGTAGTCAAAGAAATGGGACAAACTTATCCAAGGCCTAAAATTAGAGAAGACAACAACGGCAAAATAGTCCACCCACTTCCACGACACTTTCTTCCACGTCAGAAGCAGAGGCAGTAACACACAAATTCCGTACTCAACGCATGTTTCACTTCGCAACCGAAGCATCTTCAGGAGAGACGAATAGTCCTTCACTTTATGAAGCAAAATGCTTCTTTAATTTCAGGGCTTGGCTAAATTTGACCCAATGCCTACACTACCAGTTCCATATAAGGCTAAATTTGTCCCAATGCCTACACTACCAGTTCCATATAAGGCTAAATTTGTCCCAATGCCTACACTACCAGTTCCATATAAGGCTAAATTTGTCCCAATGCCTACAGTACCAGTTCCATATAAGGCTAAATTTGTCCCAATGCCTACACTACCAGTTCCATATAAGGCTAAATTTGTCCCAATGCCTACACTACCAGTTCCATATAAGGCTAAATTTGTCCCAATGCCTACACTACCAGTTCCATATAAGGTTTCGCAGAAATTTTGCAAATTAAATACCATAATTCATTCTTTAGATTCTTAAATAATTTTTTTTAAACTCACGAAATTACAAACTGTAACTTTTTATAATATTAATGTAATGAAACGTGATCATTTTTGTGGTTACCATTTTAAAAAAAATATGCGTAAAGTTCAAGTTTGGAAAAGTAGTCTAGTGATTTGATTCACCTTAAGTCGTGATGTTCTAGATTCGGTCCCCTGGTTAGACAAAATTAAGATTTTTCTGAGCTAATTTAAAAAAATAATAGCAGGTCAAAAACTTATTTAAATACACAATGTCTAATTTTTTCTTTTACAGAAAATATTGTAATAGCAAAACAATAATGCAAAGGATTAGAATAGTGTACATAGTGTAAAGTTGGCAACGACACCTTACCCGAGGTCGTTGCACTACCTTGCACTTAATATGCATCAAGGCAACCATTGTATTCGAATGTAAACTTCATATAATTTAGCTTTTGCATCCTTCCAACTTAATAAAACGTTTATCTATGATATTTTATAAAGATATTTATATATACTTGACGAAAAATCTTTAATAAAGTAATAAAAAAGTTGTTTGTGGATATTGTATTATAACGCTATATTTCATTAAGACCTTTTGGGTTAAGCCCACAATGTTGATAAGATATTTTATAAATTAAACAGTGTCACGTCTATATCGCCAAAATTCTAGGCAAATTTGCAACGTGAGTGCGTTGCAACTTTGCCTAGAATTTTGTTCGTTTAGCTAAGATTACGTTTAGCTAAGATAATCTAACAGTGTCACTCTAGGAATAGGTGCTCAAAATGGGTATACAAGTTGACTGGTAAAAGATTGAACATAACCGAATATACAATTTTGATACATAATATGTAAGTAATATAAGTGCTTACATTTGGACCTAATTTTCCAATCAAAATTTTAGTACGAACACTCGTGCTCGGTACATGTTCTTTGTTTACGAACAGCGATTTACCGATCTTACTAGAGTCGTTAGTACATTGTGCAGGGGTTAATATGTTTAAATATTACTATTTACATTATACTAATTTAGTTGAAGTTTACTATGAGGTTAAGTAATATTCTCTTTTTATTATATTTTTATTGATTACATGTTATGACTATTAACCATCGTTACCTCATATGTATTCTAGTCAACCTGAATATTCATTCTCAGGCAAGTTATGTTTTTCAGAAAAAAACAATAAAGGAGGATGCGTGTATGTATGTGTGTGTAACAAAGTGTAGTGTGTAACAAATACATAGATTAAGGCGTTAATTGGGGAAATCCACAATTTAAAGACGAAATTAAGTTTATTTTATATGCAACATAAATCATGCGGCGAGTATATAAATAAACTATGTGTATTTGTGCTACTGACATAGTGGAATGAGTGGTCAACGTGAGAGGACTGTTATACCGTTGGGGTCCTCATTAATTTCCAGACCTTTGGTAAGTTTGTTACTTTTTACATTATTTTTTGCTTCAGTGGCAGTTATATATTTAGATTTTGCGGAAATTTGCAAATTAAATCATCTTGATTTCATCTGTCAGTATTGATAAATTTTATCTTTGCTCGCATTTACTGCCTAACAAGAAAATAAAACAAGTCTATTCATTGAAGCACGTTACTCAAGTGTTGCTGAAATAAATGTTGGTCAGTGTTGACCACATGAGGTCCCAGGTTCGATTTCTGGGTCGGAAAAATTAAGAACATGTTTATTCATTTTCATTCATAGATTTTATAAAAAAATAACTTTGCCCGGAATTGGATAGGTACCCGGTTGGCGATAGGCTTGCCATCTATCACATTATGGGACTAAGTATCTTCTTCAGCTAATCGTGAGTGCACTGATTGCACTTCTGCTACCTTTTCGGGGTACGGGTGCGAAGATACTTTACGTTACTTCATATTTTTACAACTTCTAAATAAATTTAGTATGTTTCAAACATAAATTTATCGATTTCTACAAATATTTGTTCGCTTATCTGGCATCATTTCAAAATAGCTGCACGTATTTGGCTAATTCTTTTTTGTTACATTTATAACTGTTAGGGCAAGGTTTATATGAAAGAAAGTGTTTCAAAAATTACCCAATAACTGAAAATTTTGAGTTCAAATATTTGTACTGTAAAAATAAATATATTTTGGTATCATCTTCAACACTGGCAAATTCGTTTAAAAATACTTTGAAGGTACACATACAATAAGGAAAAATACAATACTTTGATTTTTTTCCTATAACAAATGTAATTCATATTCTTATTTGAGTGCATTACGTTAATTCAAATAATTCTTTTAAAGGTAAAGATGTACAAAATAACATTTGAATTATTTTTTTATCACCAACGTTTCGTCAACTTTGTTGACTTCTTCAGGGCTCTACAATGAGAAACATGTTTACAAAATATTAATTTTGAAATTACAACAAATTTTTTATGCTTTATGCGTGAAATTGTTAAATAGTTACACTATATTTACGCAAAAATTACGTTATTGTTATTATCTGATTCTAATATTGTCTATAATACAACATAAAATATATAACTGTTATATAATATAAATTGTATTTTATTATTATTTATTATAATATGGTAAATAATCTTTGTTATATATTATATATTGTATTTTAGACAATATTAGAAGTCAACAAAGTTGACGAAACGTTGGTAATAAAATAAAAATGTTTCGCGAAAGTTATTTGTTCATCTTTCCATTTAAAAGTTTTCATTGAAAAAATGTTATCAAGGAACAATTTTTAAGTGTTTTTACAAGTGTTGAAGAATATAATAGCTTCATTTCTTGTTTGTATTAACAAAAATATGAAAAAATAACGTATTAGGGAAAATATTTCAGCAACAATCTATCTTACCGACCTAAAAACAGTAAAGGATAAGTAAATTATGCGTTGCTATAATGAATTGTCGTCAACTCTATCATTTAAACATAGAATATATGAATAATAAGTACTACAACGTTTGTTTTATAGAGCTAAATACATTTTTGTTTATTTTACTGAAAGAAAATGTTTGTGAACTCACGCGATCATTTGCATGGTGTCTAAAGTAATACTTATAAAATTATAAATAAGTATGAGTACATATACAAATCAACTAAGTTAGTTTTTAATTGTTACCGAATAACTTTATTACCTTTGCTATTAATATAAACTAAGGCAATTTGCCAACAAATCATTTCAAGTGTTCACCCGAGATCAATTAATATTAGAGTTATTTAAAAAATAGACAGCATGCCATTCTGCAAAGCATTTAAAAAAAGGTGAATAATTGGCCAAACGTAACACTAGCATCGTGTCTACTTAAGTGGTAGATTTTTGCGTTCGGTAATTTCTCTGCCTATTGTACTTGCAATAGTGTCAATAATTTATGCGCCTTAGCTACTAATTTATGCATGTGGCATTAACATTCCCATATGGATAGTAATGCACCATAAATATCTTAGTTAATCTATAGGTGATGGTTATCTCTTTCCATCAGGAGAGACATCAAATTTTTGGATATTCTAACTAAATAATAAAAAACTTGTCCCACAAAGTAAAAAAATAGGGAAAAGTAAAGAAACTGGGGTGCCATATTGCGACAAAACTGGTTTGTTTTCTATATCTTTAATTATTTTTTAAATTAAGGATGTTTTAGAGAAATGGCACACATGAAATTTATAAATTTCGCTATAGCCATAATCGGATAAATAATTATAAGAAACTTTTTAACGGAACAGTATTTGATTGAAGAGTTCATACTCGTAGTACTGTTAGAACTTAGACCTGTAGTAGTAGTACCTGTAGACTCGGGCAATTATTTACAACGTTAAAATAATCTAAAAAATTAAAGCACTAGCGACGCGACGCTTTGGCTACTGTCATATAGATTCATTTTTGTAGATGCCGTAGCACAATTTGCCGTAGCACGTTGTAGCACGTCTACAATCGTTAAGCATTTTTGTAGCGAATGAAGTCGTGTATTGCAGTCGCTGTCATTATTTTATGCTGGGGCCACACTAACGGGAAATACCGCTTAAAATACCGGGAAATAAATTAATTTAATTAATACTTAATTAAACTAAATAGCGATGATGGACGTTTAACGTAGGTGTAGCCACAGCTTAACGCAACAATTTAACAACGGCATTGTCATTGCCGTTTGACGTTCTTTTTCTTTTTATTATTTTTCTTCATTTGGTAATGATACAATATATTTATATAATAAAAGTTACACTCACCAAATAGTGAGTAGAACCGTCAATATTCATCTTGCTTGAAACACAGGCAATATTAGCGGCAATATAATCGCTAATAATGGACATTGACATTGACTATTCAAGAGTAGCCACTCTACTTAATGCGTTTATAATTAACGCCATATTTACCGCGAAGATACATACTGGCATTACCCGTTAGTGTGGCCCTAGAGCTATATTATGAATAAGCTTGAATGAAAACCGTAAAGTATACAGCTAAGTTGCAATATATCTAAGTTGCATAATATGCCAACTAAAATTTACTACCCAACGGTTATTAAAGCGTTAATATGCGTAAATTAAACTCGTAACGCAAATATTTAATTCAGTAAAATTTGTAAATTTATAAATTTTTTAGAAACTTTCTTTTGATGCGAAATATTAAAGAAGTTTTCAGCGTGTTGGTCCCGGCCCTCTTTGAATTGTCTGCTATTCTGCCAAGCAGTTCGTAAAGGGCGAACGATTGGCTGAATATGTCGCTACCATGGTTACCACTAGGTGGTAGAGTTATGCACTGTCTCGCCCAGATATGTAACCCCCTTAACCAATTCTGCCGTATTAGCTTCAATGCTTGTCTCTATCGTATTCCAGTTTTGAGGTTAATGTAGCTCATAAACTTTCGCATGTGTCGTAACTATCCCTGTTGTCGTTACTGTTCCAGGACATGTTCTAGCCCAATTCCATTTTAATGAAATGACCTGTGTTAATCCATTTGCAGCTTTTATAGTTTGCCTTATTTTTAAAGTATCTTTACGCCCGTAGAGAAGATACTTTAAAATTTATTATTATCTTATTATTTTATTATTTTTATCTTTTGTGTTTTCTTTATGTTTAACATACTGTGACTTATTCCTCTTTTTAAAGTATCTTAACGCCCGTAGAGAAGATACTTTAAAATTTATTATTATCTTATTATTTTATTATTTTTATCTTTTGTGTTTTCTTTATGTTTAACATACTGTGACTTATTCCTCTTTTACGTTATTAATATATTATTGTTTACTTGTCACTGTACTTTCAAGTCTGGCAAGAGTAGGTTGGACAAGGGATGAGGCAGGAGTTCAGTAATTTTGTTTTGATGTTTCCCCATGATATAATAAAAATATCTCTGAAATTCTTGGTATGAGTAATAAATTACTTATTATGAAATAAAATTTTCAATACATAAGTAAAAAAATATTTAGTGAAAAATATTTAAATTGATAAAGTCTGCTTTTTGCACGTTTTTATTATTTATTTTAGTGTAATATCTACTGTTGTTTACTATAAAATGAATATAAAATATAAATGAATCTCATGAAAAATATTTTTCAATATTTTGATCTCTTATCACACATATATTACACATATATCTGAACTCCAAACACTGATCACTATTATAAAAGATGACTGTAAGAACATGAGTCTACAATTGAATGCGAAGAAAACCACAGTTCTGGTATTTTAAGTAGGTAACCAGAACGGATGTAATAGTAGTGATTGATAATGTAGTGTTGGAACAAGTGGACGAGTTTGTATATCTTGGATATGCTTTAATGGAAGGTACACCGCTGATATTAAAAGAAGAGTACCTATGTGCAGTGAATAGAGCGTTAGGGAAACTACTTCATAGCACTGTACTTAGACGGGCTGCCCACCTTGCCCTGCGAACATATTATTAATTAATTACGGGATCCCTATGAAACATTTTCCATCAAATAGACTTCATGCGCAAATTTTTAAACTAGTTAATTATCGTACAAAAGATAACTGTCATCAAAACATATTGAACTAGCATTGCTATCTTTGCATCTTAAAGGTTGAATCGGCGAGGAGTTGAATTCGCTGGATTGAGCTTGATAAGAATACCTTACTTACATTTATGTTTATAGAACCATATTCAAAACTATAATATTTGAAGTGAGTCTGAGATCTGAGAGTCTCTACTGGATACAAATAAGCATGGAGAAAAATGTATAATAATTTTATCTGAAGTTAAAATTTTCCTAAAAATTAACATTGCTTTAATAACTTATTTATTTAATAGAACATGTAATTCTACAAAATAACACGAATTTCCCGATTTGATTCTTAGGTGGTTTACGTTGTAAGCTGCCCAAAACATTGTTGCGTCATCGTTTATCGAAAAACCGTTAATACAATATTGCGGAACCTTAACGACTTCACAAGCTTAAAATCTGCATGTTACAAGATTAAGATCTCAATATACTTTTAATATTCTTACTCGATAAACGTTAAGATATTATATAAAAAACCGTTAGTCTAGACGAAACTCGAGCACATTTTTGATATTGATTTTTATTTAATTGACCTTATTTGATATTGAGATAAAAATATAAAAATTGGAATAATGGAATTATTTCTGTGTAATTAAAGGAATCAATAATATGTTCCACTTTAAGAATTTTTTGCGCACCATTCTTGGTGCGCAAAAAATTCATAAATTCATCATAAAAATCATTCATAAATTTAAATTTACTCGAATAGGGAAACTAATATTGAATAATATGGCACTGTCATTTTTATTAAATACTAGCTGACCTGGCAAACGTTGTTCTGTCTTTTTAATTACTCTTATTTTTTTCTATATTTTCTCACCTTTTAAACCTTCCCTGGACTTCAAAAATTAATTCAAAACCAAAATTAGCCAAATCGGTTCAGCCGTTCTCGAGTTTTAGCGATACTAACGAACAGCAATTGATTTTTGTATATATATACGTGGATTAAGAAAGAAAGAATAATTATTTTAAGACCAAAACTCTATAATCCATACTCCATACTAATATTATCAAAGCGAAAGGAAGTCTGTCTGTCTGTCTCTTCACGCCTAAGCCACTGAACTGATTTGGATGAAATTTGGTGCAAAGATAGTTTGAAACCTGAGAAAGGACATAGGCCAGTTTTTTCCCGGAAATCCCATGGAAAGTAGGCGGGTTAAACCTTGGGACCGTCTTTAGAAATTTTTCCTAAAAATCAACATTGCTTTAGTAACTTATTTATTTAATATAACATGTAATTCTACAAAATAACATGAATTTCCTGATTTGATTCTTAGGTGGTTTACATTGTAAGCTGCTCAAAACATTGTTGCGTCATTGTTTATCGAGAAACCGTTAATACAATATTGCATTTGTATTAACGGTTTTAAGGATAAACAACACGACATACGTCTCGATCGAGACGTATGTCGTGTTGTTTATCCTAAGCCTGCAGCTCTTCAATTCAATTGTGTTTTGTTGGGGCACAAGGGCCCCATGTACATAAAGTAACAAAGCTTCAATCAAATCGAAACTTTTAGGGTTCTTACACATTTTCTTACACAATATGCTACATCGTGCAGCACGACGCGACATTGTGTCATGTTTATATGTGAGAGCCCTTAACCCAAATATATACCCAATTCTCCAAAATAACCTTACTAGGTTCTCAATTAACTTTTAATAAAACGTGTGAATTTAATTAAATGATTGAAGTTTATTACTATAAAACAATTACCAATATCTTAACAAAGTGTTAAATCGATTTTCTCGTCCTTTGAAGTATCATATCAAATCAAGGGTCAAATGTGTTAGCGAATTTAGAAAGTATCATATCGAATCAAGGGTCAAATGTGTTAGCGAATTGAGAAAATGACATGAATGTCGAGGAAACAGGTCGATAAAATTTTATCGCGATTCTTATCCTAAGCCTGCTGGGCTCTCACATATTTAAGTATGATACAACGAATAAAATGAAAGAATATAAATGTAAAAGCCCTAAACGCTTCGACTCAACTGAATCGGGCCTCTGATTAAGAAATATATTTGATCTGAGCACAAAATCAAGCTGTTTTTGAAAGCAAATTATTTTACTACCCGATTATCTTACACGAAGTGAAAAAAATAACACAATCAGCGATATGTATGCACGCTAAATCGTACTAAAAATTAATAACGTCATGAAAAATATTAACACTTCGTTATAATATTAGCATCTAGTGCGATTAATGGTCATGCTTTTTCTATAGGGTTTTTAGTTTTAATCCACAACACTTACAAAAGAGACGTATTGCTTTTAAAAAAGTATTAAGATATAATCATAATTTAAACGTAAGTTTCTTTAAATATATACATACCAGTCTTATTTTATAGTGATATATTAATGACATATGTTTTCGCTTTAACATACTCGTAGCTTGCTCATGGTTTATAATCACTCTACTAAATTTCAATCGTGGGCAAATCGAGCTATTCCGCTAAATACTCTTCAAAATCATAGTCTTATTATTTAAATTTTGAAATCATTTTTTGGTGTTGGAATGGATGGAATGGAAATGGAAAAATTTAATTGTTTCATACATAGTGCTATTTTTCTTTTTATATTTTAATTTTTCTAATATTATTGTAATAATCTAAACGTTGTAAAACTTCAATAACCAACTTCAATTTTACCCTAGAGTAACACATGGTAGTCTATGTCTTAAACCTAATCCGATTTTAATTTCGTTTTTCTTAATTTGAACATTCATTCTTTACCTTATGCAATAATAGTTATTACAATGAATACGAGGAGATACCTGAAACATACGTACATTAGTGAAATTCTGCACATTTTCTTAGATATTTTTGTTAAAGTAAATACATTTGAAATACAAAAATATTACACACTTGCGATTAAATTAATAAAAAGATTCTTAAGAGTCTATGAAAGATCGAGGTATATCAAGTGATAGCCAAATAATTTTACCACAGACTACATGAATTTTAAATTTAAGAAAAATTTTGCCAATGCAAATAACAAATTAGAATATCTGACTTATTTCAATATATTGAAATAAGTCAGATATTCTAATTATTAAACATATATGTTTAGCATTTGAAGTTTCTAATCTGTAACGACCAAACAAATCTGATATTACTATTTATTAAAAAATATCTTACACTAGCTGACCCGGCAAACGTTGTTTTGCCTTACATATTAGGAATCCATAGCGGACAAACAACGTGACACGTAATTTATATGACTACGGGATTGTCTTTCCACGCAGCCAAAATGGCATTAAACTTTATATGGTGGTTAAGTATTCTTAAATTTTCTAATTTTTCGCGCAATTTTCTTAATATTTTCTTTTATAAGAACCTTCTCCTTACAATTACAAACATAACAAAAAAAAAATTACCGAAATTGATCCAGCCATTCAGGCGTGATGTCGTGACCAAGGAAAATAGGGATTGATTTTTAAATATATAGATATAGATTTTCATAATAGTAGTTTAACAGTCAATACTCATTGCTATTTAATGAATTTTCTTATCAATAATAACATATTTTTGATATCGTAGGATAGCAAATAAGCTAATGGCTCTCCTGATGGAAAAAAGATTATTATCATCGGGTATAGATATCTAGTAAGTTAGTAGTGGTGTGTTGATGGCCGTATAGTAAATTTAACGGCTATCGCTTCCGACGCGCTGGAACACAAAATTTTGACGCCATTGCGACACTGTTTTTTATATCATAAGATAGCAAACAAACAGATGAGTCTTCTGATGGAAAGAGTCAACTATCACCTATAGAGACCATTGATGTTAATGGTGCGTTGCTATCTTGGGGCGAGGTCTAATGCCACGTGCATAAGTTTACCGGCTACCTTAAACGGAACACAATGATATGCATTGACGCTATTTCGGCAGGAATAGGTAAGGTGGCGGTACCAGACCCGGGCGAGACAATGCAGAACTCTACCGCACAGTAGACACGATGGTAGTGACTCACATAGCCTATCGGTCGCCTTTTACGACCTGCCTGGCAGAAAGGCAGTTGACCTATTCTTCAAGCGAGCCCGGGACCACCACGGGGAGACAAGATATAAAAGATAATATACATTAAAAAAACTATAGTTAAATGTTTACTAAAAATAAATAAGTACCTTCGTTTTTGTAGGATAGAGAATTGCATATAAATTGCAATGTTTCAAGGCGAAGTTATAGCTTATGTATCGGCGAACCTGTCGAAATTGGGATTTTAGGTCAGCCGTTCTGGCTAGTTGTCGATTAAAGACCGGTGCACATGTTAATCGTGAAATCGATTGCGGATTTATATTTTAAAAATATTCAAATATAAGTTTGAATCAAGAATCCAAAAAAACTTCTTGGTTAAATCACATTAGCTCAGAATTTGTTTTGAGAAACTCTCGAAACAAATTCTAGGCACTGTTCTAAAAAAATGAGTATAGATGGCTCTCCTGATTAACAAAGAAATTTAGTAAAGAAGTGAAAACCGAGCGAGAACTCAACAGACAATTGCTGATGTATGTATAAATTACTTTGCTTGTTTCTTACTGTTTTACGAAGACCCAGAGAACTTGCTTACTGACTACTTTGTTTCCACAGATTCATTTTTAATAACCGATTCATAATTTAAACTACTTGCGATTAGATCAGTTTTTATGTTCTATTCTAATAGTCAATTAGAATAGAAAAAGATAACATTTCTTTACGTTTTTATGATCCATGATTTCTAGAGTATTTGCAGAGCGTTTTTGTAAGGTAAGAAATTTGAATTAGTTATCGTGTATGTTTACCGACAAATAGAGACGAAAAATCCGACAAATGGAAAAAACAAGATTGGTAAGTACTAATTGCTATGTCTATTGAAATACTGTGAAAACTAATCCAGGCAAGTTGCACAGAATTCTGTTATTTTTACCTAGACTTGCCTAGACTATTTGTACCAGCATTTAATAGAGACAGGGCTAAGTTCTTTTAGTTAAACATTACATTAAGTATAAACAAAAAACTACTCCCGTTCTATTAAACATTCTTTTTATATATGTAAGTTTTAGCACTCACCTCACAGGTTGTGCTTGGGAAAACAAGGAAAACTTTAAAAACAACAAAAAATTTTTTACTAGTTTTACGTATGTATATCACATATCAAAGAAGAATTTCGCCACCAGTGTTCTTAATAGAGCACTTGAAATTGGGTTAAAATGGTATAAAAAACTTAATGCTATAATTAATGTTGTTAAAATACTAGAAGAAATAATGAATATAAAAAATACAACTAATAAAATATACACGTCTAAAACGAATAAGGAGTAAATATGGGTTACCACATTACCAGCAAATAGAGATATGATAACTGATAAAGTATTAAGATCAGGCCTAATTTTGTAACTTAATATCTGTAATAAAATATACAATAACGCCAAATATTTATAATATAGATTATCACTAAGAAATTGCGACAACATTATACAAATTAATCGAATTGGGTCAAGGTTCTACCAGTACTTGCAACCTTCGCCCAATTTCAGCGATCATTTTATTTATATTAAACCAAATTGTAAGTCCTCATAGCGTGTCACTGAGACGGTTTCCTTACATATAATTGTTACATGAGAACGCTCTATAAAGGTTTCTTAATTGTGTACGAGTGGGCTTGATGTGTATCGGCTTAGCGCTATAAAGCGCTCAGTTAGGGTTGCGTGGAGTAGCCGAGAGTGACCTTGGACAGTCGTCTAGCCCCTGTCCGCGCCACCATCGTTTTCAAATCTAACTAAACGCCGAAACCAAACAGTCTTACCTACTGTTTGCTCGCGTGCGATTCTTTTCCTTGATGCTTGAACATAAAGTTGCTAGTTCTTCGTTTGTTAGGCGCATTTGTATTGTTATGTAAGGCACGATAAGGGTTTTGTTTTGCTGTAACGGATTTATCAGCTGTAGTAGTGGGGTCTAGTACCTTATGTGGCGTGTTAGTATAACGACGTATCTTCCATATTAATTTGATGAAATTTTCGTATTACTTTGATTCGGTGTATCGTGTTTCAAAGTGTTAAAAAGTGCTCGTCATCTATGATAATAATAAACAACAGGCTAACATTTAAATTAAAAATATTTAGATACAAACACTTAAAAATTGATTAAAAGTTTACAAAGAAAATTAATAATAATATTGTGCAGATGTAGAGGCTTTCTAAAAGTTTTTATTGTGAAAAAATAAACTGTTTTATAATAAAGTAATGAAGCATCAAGAGGAACTATATTGAAAACAATAATACACTTAATATTTTCAATATATTTCTATGAAATAATGCAGCTAAGTCGTTGTACAAAAATATTTAAAATATTAATATTGAAAATATAGCATTTGTGTGTTCTATGATTTAATTCAGTTTATTGTTTTTAAATAAATTTATTTAAAATATTTTAACAGAATATTTAATATCTCACAATTACCTAATAAATGATGCAATTTAATAATTTCATATTATCACTATTGTGCTGTTGAATTATTTACTGTTTAAAATAATTTCTAAATGAAAAACTTGACTTCAACTTCGAATATTACAAATTTGTTTGTTTTTTGTATTACTAGCTGCAGTGTGCAGCCCGCTGCATTATAAGAGTTTTTGGCGAATCCCGCGGGATCACCTATTTTTTTCGGAACAAAAGTTAGCCTATGTGCTATTCCAGGTCATTACCTACCTGTGTGCCAAATTTTATTCAAATCTGTTGAGTAATTTTTGCTTGATTGAGTAATAAACATCCATCCAAACATGCAAACTTTCGCATTTATAATATTAATAATATAATAATAATATAGATTTAGAATGTGTTTACATTAATTAGAAGAAATTTTAATGAAATATTTTCAATTATTATATTATAAATATGAACATTTTATTCTAAATGTAAAATAATATCCACATTTTTATATATATTTATGACTTGATTACAGTATAGTGTACAAGACTTGAAGCCCATAAAAATATTTTCAAGGCTTTCAATTAACATTCTTAAGTAATTCATAATATTTTTTCTTCGCAAAACTATATGTAATAAATATTACGTGACAAAGTCAAACACAAGTCGCGTGCTAACTTCGATTCCACCCGTTGACAGCCCTGAAACTTAAGCGTAGCACACATTTGGTTATGAATATTCAGCTTTATTAATTTCATTTGTTTATTATTATTTGATTGCCTTGTTGGGGTAGTGCTTAGCCAGTTTAGCTATAGATAATGTGGTGTTAGTTTCGATTCCTGAGTCCGGCAAAAATTTATTGGTATTTTTTCTTTAAAGTGTTGCTGTTCTCGTGGCAAGAGACGATTATCGCCTATATATACCAAAGATGTTAATGAGGCGTTGTCATACTTTGACAATTTGCTACGTGTATCAGTTTACCGGTCACCTCACCTTCCAAACCGGAGCACGATACTTTTACTGACAAGTATCGATGCTATTGCGGTAGGAATAAGTTTTTGCTTTTTACAAAATACCTCGTAGAAACGCGATGGATTGTTAAAAGTTACTGTACTATTAATTCCCTAAGTTATCTAGACTATCACACCATCAAAATAAGAATACGGTAAATGTTATGATGGCAGATAAAAGCAAAGATATAGAACAAAGATTAATTTCGCACGACTATTACTCATAGTACTATTTTTTAGTCTAGGACTTTTATGGATAGTAAACTATACGATTTTCGTCTGGCAGCCCATAAGCAGTAGCGAAGTCTAAATGTTTCACAATATGTGCCGTGGTAGATTATACTTACTACGTACAACATTGATATGAACTTTGTACTTTTACTGTGTACAATAGTCTTACAGTATTTGTTTTACACCATTATTTATAAATCAACTGTAATTTTAATAATTAAACTGATATTCACAATTCACCATTAATATCTTCGGCACCAATAGGTGGCGGTTAATTAACTCTTACCATCAAAAGAACTGACTCTTTGTATGCTATCCCGTACTAAAATCAGTGTCGGATTACGACTACTTGATGCCTTAAGCAATCCACGCATATGCGTGTCTTCATATCGATAAATAAACTACAGTCAATATTAAAAAAATACGTGTTTATTACTTCGAAGTACGTTCTTATAAACCTCATAATCCTCAACTCTCCTGACTTTCAAACAACAGTTTTGGTGCCATATCTAATGCCCCCAACAAATCGTGATGCCTTAAGCAACTGCTTAATTTGCTTATGGATTAATTCAGCCCTGAATAAAACAATACGCCTCGCTAGAGCACTAGTTCCCACCAGGATCATGTGATATTGACTTTTGAAATGAAAGAACATTATTGTAGATTTCTTTAATCCAAAATATCTAATTTTCTAATATGCAATTTGAATTAAGAACCTTCAACGATTCAATAAACAGAATGCAAGGCCAAAGAAAATCAAACAACCATAATTTTCAACATACAAATCATGTATTTCGCAAGGCTGGCTAAAACTTTATGCAAATACACTATCTACGATAGGTAGGGCCGGACTAGCGTCATTGTACACTCGTATATCGCCCGGTACATGCTAAACACCGCCATTTGCCGACATAAAAGCATATTTTTCTAGGTACTTGAACTTGACTAGAGGTTGTGAACGCAAGTGACATTTTAATTCGCTAATTACACTATATTTTAAAATAAATTTTAAATTACCTTTTACTAAGACGCCATTCTTTTTTTACGTCGAGATATTTTTGCTAGTTTCTGACCCCCTTTCGCCTATTTCAGAAAAAATAAGAATAAATCGACTCCATCCCTCTGTTTAATATGTATTACGTAAGAATTTAAAGAGAAGTCAATACGCGTTTAGTTAATTTTAATGTTTATTGTTTATAGTTACAATTTTTAGGAATATTTAAGTATTTCTTTCATTCTTCAGTTACATCGTATTTGAAATATATATTTGGAATTAGCAAGACCTTATTTATTACTTTATTAGGTAACTACAATAAATAATGAACTTGTATTTTTATTTAATATCCGAACTAATCAAATTTCGATTTTCGTAGATTAACCCAAAATACCTTCAATGACTCTTTTGCCTGACCTGGAGATTGAATCTAGGATCTGAGCTGAACATATTTTATTTCTCGGTCACAAGGCAAATGTGTTGTGAAATAAATATATAAATCTACGTTTTATTAGAGAGATACATATTAATGTTTCCCTCATTGAAGACATTCCTGATTTGTATTTTTTTATCACACAAACATGACTTCGCACTACACAGTTATACTACAGATAACTTTCGCACAGGTTATAAATATAATTCGGCAGTAACAACTACATTTTCTTTGGCATGTGATTTAATAAAAAAATTTTTCTCAAAATATAAAAGTATAATTTTATTTAGAAAATAAGTATTCTTTTATATTCTTTAATTGGAGCTCACAAGGAAATCAGGACAGAAAAACTATAGATATAGTTTCATAAAAGCTTCCTTAGGATATACAGTATTTACTCGCGCGAGGACGCGAAGGTAGAATATTATTAATAGAGGTATCTATATATTAATACATAAAACAAAAACTTCCTCTACTTATGTATAAAATGTGAAATATATAATTTGGCACAGTTAAAGTTTACATTGCGGAAGACTAGAAAAACCTAATATTTTTAAATAATATGCATTAGAAATACATTAAAATAATAAAAATAAACATTTTCTTTACGGCTTAAGTCTGTCTTTAAATTAAATTTAAAAGATTTAAAAGATTTAAATTTAAAAGAGATTTTATTGCTTAGGCCATGGCCAAATTTCGACCACAGGGCAATCGCTAGACAAAATTAATAATTATAGCGAATAAAATTATTTATACACATCGAATAATAACGCACTTATACAGATCTTTGTAATTAATTCGGTTAAAATAAAATATTATAATACTTAATAAAATAAATTAAAAGAGTAGGTTTCATCTAATCGATAGGCGAAATGAATTAATCCTATATCGAGGAGAGCTTTTCTTTAAATCAGAGTAAAAATACGTGATACTTAATGTTTGTCTTAAAAGCCAATATTCATGACATATTTGTTATTGCTTGAAAATAATAAATAAATCGTTTATTTTCGTTAACTTCGTTACAAAAGAAAATATTATTAAAGGAGATCTAAAATTCAAATTAATCCAATCCACATTAAAAAACAATGCTGAGGATAGATCTGAATGGTAAATAATTGATTATATCATACACTAGACAACACACCAGACACTCACTAGAAGTTTATATTAATAAAATTTGGATATAGATAGAAAAGCAGATATTTATTTAAACAAAAACGAACCATATTTGATTCGATATTCCAATAAGTGGTATACAGACGATACAAAAGTGTGGCGACCGGTCCGCAGCCGTTGGCTCTCACCAGCCCGCAGACCCATGCTGGACAGCGACGAAGACTCCTTCGCCGTCATATCACTGCCAGTCTACACGCCAGAACCACCTGTGAGTGCCACAGATTCAAAATCAAAAAATGTCTCATGTTTTAGTTTGTTTAGAAGTAGATGATAAAATCGCTTATTTCATTTTCATGTTCATTTATATTTTGTGAAATAAAATATTTATATTTGTTGGTAATAGAGTTGGTAATAGTTGTGGTGAGAAATTAAAATTATTCTCGCCACAATGCCAGTGCTTGTCATTGTCATGTTTTGGTTTAGACGGCAGATTAACCAGGAAAGTTATGCATGTGTCATCATATCTCTACTACACGAAAAATAACCATTAATATCTTTGGTATCTATATAGGATAGTTGTCCCTTATTTTGGCGAGACTATCTCTTTCTTTTGGGACATTCAATTGCTTGTTTGTAAACCAAAAAAAAGAACTTTTTTTAAAGAAATAAAAGCTTTATAAAATAATAACTTCGAACTCATTTACATCCTACATAACCTAGTTGTAATAGTTTGGAATAAATTACATAAAAAATGCTTAAATAAACAAATAGTTTATAAAAAAAAGAAACGACTAGCGTTGCGATGCATGTTGTTGCATTACACTGCAATAGAAAAAAAACTAAACTTGATGTAGCACGTTGCACCTACCTCTGCACCTAGTTATAATCAGATAAAATTGTATAGATTGGCAAAATTATAAAAAAATAAACCCTGAATAAAAAACATATGATAATTTTATTGATTGCAAAGAAAAATTTGCAACAAAACAAACTTATTAATCCCTGAAAACACCGCAGTCCACTTGCTATGCAGCAATTTCTGACGTGACCTCGCCCGCGACACATATACCCTCCACGCTTACACGTGTTAAATAATCCAAATACGTTAAACAAATAAAGACCCTAAGGAGGAAGCAACTATTTCCCAAAATATTCACGGAGGGTTCGAAAAGTTGATTTGATTGGAGATATTCTAATTGCACGCATTACCATAAACCTGTCCTTGAAGAACGGTCAGGACCTTCCGCCAAGGTCTCGGAATAATTTTGCTATACAGGTTTTTGTTTACTTCTGTTAATGATTGTTGTCGGTGGATATAGTTAACTAGAGCATACCGCGAATGAGAATTCGATACTACGCGAAAAGTGCTGAAAATCTGAGCACGATATCACGAATAAGAATTCGATATTACGCGAAAAGCGCTGAAAATCTGAGGATCACTGATAATATTACGGTAAGTTAATAAAGATGTGAATAAAGCATATATATCTTTATAAAAATATTATAGTAATAGTATTAACGCTATCATATAAACAAAACAAATATTTTTTAACGCAGTAAAACTGAAGCAACCGACTTCTGATTTCTTGTATTTCCGGAACCTTGCATCAGATTTTCACCAAAAATAAAATGAGATCACTCAGTTAGTATAGCCTCCCAACAAAGAAGAATTTCCAAAACTGATTCACAAACGACCGAGTTCTGAGGTAACAAACATCACTAAACATACAGCCGAATTTATACCCTCCTCCTTGTGGGAAAGTCGGTTAAAAAGGCGAGTCAAATTCTATCCACAGTCACCATTGACGTGTATAATAGTGGTAATATTATACACGTCAATGACAGTCACACTAACATTATAAAGAGGTAAGCTTTGACTGTTTGTCAACCGTCTTCCCTAGAAGAAGGAGGTTTGCAATTCGGTTGTATTTTTAATGCAGAACTCAACGTTTATGAACAGATTTTGAAAATTCTTCTATTGGCACTTGTTCCGGTCCGCTTATAATATATGCACCGAACAATTGACATCAATAAAGCGGGAGAAACAATTGCGCTATTTTTCAACATAAAAAGGAGGAAATTCTTGATTCGTTGGATTTTTATGTATATTCCCTAATTAGCTTACTCAAAGAAGCCTGGACGGATTTGGAAAATTATTTTTTTGTTTAGAAGGATATATTTCCCGTGTCCATTTGTGACATTTTATCGCACAGCTAAAGTTCCATTTGTGACATTTTATCGTACAGTGACGCATATGAGTCCGGGTATGAAAATTGTATTTACGATTATAGCGATCACGATGTGATCTATCACTAACTTCCAAAAATTCTGTGCCAAAAAACACTCAAATATGGAAATTGATACGGGCTCATTTCATAAAATAGGCCTTACTGCTAGGCATTTCGTAAAAGGTGACAATAGGCTAATATGTGTCATTAACATCGTGACTAACTAGATTGTAGAGTTTTGCAACATCTTGACCTGGTTTGGGTACTACTGATTTACTTAATTTCTGTCATAATAGCGTTGGTGTTCGTTATTGTCTTGTTATGGTTTGACTGTAAATTTAAATTCAGTAAACCTATGGCCTTCCATACTAACCACACAGATAGCAACGCACCATTAAGGTCTCTGGTACCTATAGGCGATAGTTGTCTTGTTCTATCAGGAGAACCATCAGCTTATTTGCTATCTAATAATATTTAATAATAGTTTGGAAAAATCAAGAATGCACGCCTCAAAAAATTAGTCTTCGTAATTATTTATTTATTTATCTTTATTGAACCACACACAGAATGTATATATATGTATGTAATGGGTATAATTGGCGAGCTTAATGCATAAAGCATTCTCTACCAGCTAACCATACGGCTAATCAGAAAATTATGATTATGTGTAAGATTGATTTTTTTTAAATAACAATCGGTCGTACCGTCCTGATTTAAGCTAATATAGCTAAGAATTCAAATAAAAAAGTTGTCTGCTTCTACATAACGTATGTGGTTGGCTGTTTGTTGAAAGATATGTGCATGGACGTACCGAGGGGAGGGGCAGCGCCCCCCCTGAAATTTGTTTACCTCCGTACTAACTATCTACTCTTGTAGATAAAAATATAATGAGATAAAAAGATTACCCGTGTTGGTCTCGGGCTCCTTTGTAGGATAGGCCAACTGCTGTTCTGTCAGGCAGGTCGTAAAAGGCGACCGATTCCTGTTCGCAATAGCGTCAGTGCTTGTCATTGTCGTATTCCGGTTTGGAGGGTAAAGTAGCCGGTAAACTTATACACGTGGCATTAGACCTCGCCACAAGATAGCAACGCACCATTAACACCTTTGGTGTCTATAGGCGATGGTTCACTCTTTTCATCAGGAGATCCATCTGCTTGTTTGCTATCTTATGATATAAATAAAAAAATAGTCTTAAAATATTGCGGTTGCAATATTTTAAGACTGGGTACGACCATGGATATGTGCCTCTTTATGTCATAAAATAAAACGTGATAAATTGATCAGTCAATATTAACTGTTTGAAAATTGAAATACTGCGAGATGTCTTGAATCATAATCAACTCGATTTATTCGGTTTTTGATTAATTATAAACTAGCAAAAAGCAGAGCTTTGTAAGGGCTCGCAAAGTTATAATCAGAAATCAGAAGTACTTTATTCAATAAAACTTTTTACAAGTTATTTTGACACGTCAACATATTTTTATAAAAAAACTACTACGGAAACGCGGCCACTGGTAATTTTGTTAGGAAAGTATTTTTATGGGAATTACGTCTTTTAATGTATGGACTTTATTTATCTATCCTAAAAAAATCCAGCGTATTTTCACCCAAACATTATATTCGCAGCAAAGGCGTCGTCAGGCTTTGGTCTAGGGGGGCGCAGCAAATTAAAACCAAAATAAAGAAAAACATGTTTCTAAGACTAAATTCTTTTTGTACTTTACAAGAAAAATTCTTTAAAATTTTCTTAATTTATTAAAAACACGATTTCTATAATTATCAATATTATCTACACAGACAAATAGAAAGGTTATCTAAATATTTTATACCATATTTTCTGATCTACCTATAATATAGTACAGTCTACCTATAATATGTAGCAACTCAAGACTCCCGGCACCACTTCGCCCTTAAAGTCTAATATTGATAGAAATCAATTTTTATTTATGGTAACTTTCTTGTAAAAGAGTTTTCAAGGAAAAATGGGTATTAAAAATGAAAGTTGATCTTATAAAGAAAAACACATTTTTTTAGCTTTTTACGCTCGGGCTAAGATTGGAAATTGATCTCAATACAATATTAATCAATTAATACACTTGTACTGTTTCACAGTAATCATATTGTAAAAAATTTGTAAACGGTTGACCTTGCAGGCCATTCCTGCAACTTCTCGCTAAATTATGGTATTTTAGGCTCAAAAGAGTAAAAACTATAAGCACAGATTTTTTCAGTTCTAAGAAATATTGAAATGTCTCAATTACTAAGTCATAAAAAACAGCAAGAAAACACTTACTTTACTTACTTACTAAATCAGTAACTTCCTTATCTACATACGTAGCAGGAAGTTAAAAAGTACAAGTGTATTAATAGATTAATATTGTATTAAAATGGAGTGAATAAAAATGAATTAAAACTACCAAGCCAAAGCTCAAACCTAAAAGTGCGATATTTTTCAGTAAAATGTACCACAAAAGGGCAGAGATCGTAGCCTAGTGTAGCTTTGTAGCATTTTAATTCGTTAGTTTTGTAATAGATGGCGTTAGTAGTAATAAAATTCTAATACAATAATATCTTCTATTTTTTTTAATGTTTATAAAATGGTATTTTAATTTTAGAACATATTTCGACATGAATTTAAACTACCACGTCAAAGGTCAAACTTAAAAGTGCGATATTTTTTCAGTAAAATGTACCACAAAAGTGCATAGAAAGTCGCCTAGTGTAGGGCTCGCTTCGCTCGCCCTGATTAACACCACCGAATTACATATCCATTTGTAATAAACATCTGCGCGCCGTAACTCTGAAACTAATAAAAATATATATATATTTCGTGTGTCGCGTTTTGCGGCCGTAATAAGGTTTTTTTTACACTAAATGCAATAAATGTCTTTTAAAAATATGAAATACGTTAAAACGAGTGTTTTTTCTTGAAATGTGTATTTTCGTATTATTCTAAAAGCGCAATATAAATAAAATAGATATATTTTTATTACAGCCAATTACTTGATGTTGGGAAGGCGAAAATAGAGCACTACCGCGCTTCGCGGAGACGTACAATATACGGGCGGTATTAAATCATAGACACTGATATCTGTACTCTTACTAGTACTTGTAATAATATGTACTTATAAATGAAATTTATGAAAGTTTACTAATAGAATGGATATTTATGTCTGATAAGTATTGTTATTATTATAAGCCATCATCGAATGCCATATGTCACAATCTTTTGAGATTTGTCTTGCTTGTTATGGCACCGAATGCCATATGTCACGATGCTTTGAGATTTGTCTTGCTTCTTCTACATCCATTGCTCTCTTCCATGAAGTACTAATATAGCTTCATGCTTTTTTCATACAAACACGCCGATTGCAAAGGCACTTGATAACCACTTTCGGCCAATACCCAATCAGTCTAATCATGATATATAATAGGTTGGGGCAAAATTATTTTCGTGTTTTGAATGTGTTATTAGTAATCAAACCTCTTTGGCTGTACTGAATGTAACTGGCTGGTTTTAATACCATTGAAAATGAAAATGAAAATGAAAATGAAAAAATATTTATTTGCTAGAATATGGGTGTCACAAGTTATTAAAATAAATTAAATTATCATCATATTCTACCATAATATGGCGTGCATAACATTTTAATTTAGGTCGATTTCTTTATAATTACTGCTCTGTCACAGATAAAATCAGTATCAACTTTGAGAAAGTGGAGCAAAATCGACATATTAGTAGCTACGACATTGCTGATGGATCATAAAATAGTTTTACGTCATTTACGAGTCTGGGTACAAGAAAAAACTTGACATTTGGGTACCACATAATCTCACTGAAAGAAACATAATGCAACGTTTTCTTAAACAGTTGATTACGGGTAATGATAGTGGGTGACTTACGATAAGAATGTGCGAAAAAGAAGCATGGATAAGCCTCTCAGACCGTGGCAAAGCCTGGCCTGACTCGGAACAAAGTGATGCTATGCTATATGTATGGTAGGATTAGAAAAGAATCGTCCACTATGAGCTTTTACCACCGGGTAAAACTATTGATTCTGACCTCTAATTTCAGAAACTGATGAGTTTAAAAAAGCTATTAAACCAGCCGGAACTGGTGAATAGGAAGGGCGTGGTGTTACACCATGAACACGCCAAACCGCACTCATGTATAGCTAGGCAGCAAAAATTGAGAGAGCTTGGCTGGGGTGTGTTGATGCATCCTCCGTATAGCCCTGACCTTGCCCCATCAGATATCCACCTGTTTCGGTCATTGCTGAACTCTTTAGGAAGCATAAAGCTAACCTCAAAAGAACACTGAACACTACCTGTCAGATTTTTTAATCAAAAATCTCAAAATTTCTACAGGAATGGGATCATGGCACCACCCACAAGATGGCAAAAGTCATAGATCAAAACGTATACAAAATATACCCAGAAAAATATTTTTATTTGTATGAACAACACGAAAATACTTTTGTCCATATATATATAGTGCAGTCTACCATCTATATTTACTCCCAGATTCCGTGCCTCTAAAACCCGTTTAATTGGTTCTCCTAAAATGGAAATCGCAGGATTTTTATTATAACGCTCTATCTGTCTATTTCGTATTGTTCGTATTGTTCATATAAAGAAAAATATTTTTCTGGCTATATTTTACTACTTATTATAATATGTATGTGCCGTTTTGATCTATGACTTTTGCCATCTTGTGGGTGGTGCCATGAACCCATTTCTGTAGAAATTTTGAGATTTTTGACAAAAATCTGACAGGTAGTATTAGTATATATATATATATATATATATATATATATATATATATATATGTGAGTGGTTACGCAAAAAGGGACCTCAAGGGAAAATAATTGATTTCGAGTAAATCACGTTTAAAATGTTGAGTCGAAATGAGTTTCGCCACGAGTGCGGGAGATAGGCGCGGGGTGTTTTATGTTAGTGTCGTTAGTGAGCGACTTCGTCAGTGAGAAATAGCACGTGTTTGCGATAGTTGTATTATTGGTGACTTATTTATTCGTCTTTTACTTGTCTTTATGTGCGCGCTAGAAAAATAAACTAGTGTGCGCTGTGAATAAGGTGTAATATTTTCAAAACTGCCTCGGCTTACATAAAAAATCATTAAAAAAAAACTACGGCACCTAAAATTATTTTGATTAGAACAAAACAAAGATGAAGGACCATAGAATCAGAATTTATCAAAAAAAAAAAACCGTTTCCAATCCCTTCAGGTCCCTTTTTGCGTAACCACTCACATATATAGTATATATATTTATTATATATATATTAGTATATATATATATATATATATATATATATATATATATATATATATATATATATGGGTCAAATCGACCAATGGTTGGAATCGAATTTCAAAAAAAAATTTATTAATTTCAGAAAAAAAAATATTTTTGTTTTTTGCAACTTCTATACAAGTTAAAGTTATGCAGATACATAATATTGTAATTTTGAGTATTTACAAATCAAAAATTCAATTTTACATTCAAATTTACTTTAATAACAATTCAAATTTAAATTCAAAAATTCATATTTTTTAAATAAAAAAAAACCCGTATCCAAAAATTTCAGGATCTTTTAAGATCATTACAAGGTATCATACAAAAAAAATTGAGCCAAAATTTTCATGGCGGTCTTCATTTTTGACGATTTTCAAAAATTCAAAATTTTACAAAAATGGCATTTTTCAAAATTATTTTCCAAAACATTTTTTTTTCTATAGACCCAAGTGTCCCCTTTTAAACAAACGAAAGCTCATTCCTGTATCTATAATAGCATTCGAGATATTGCAAAAACACAATTGAAAAACTGGAAAAATCGCGAAATTTTGAATTTGTATATCTTTCGAAAAAAAAATTTTATTTTTTTCCTTTGGCAGAACTTCGTTTTATGATAAAAGAAAACTTCTGACCAAAATTCATCCAAATCGAAAGGGGTCGATTCCAACTATTGGTCGATTTGACATGGAATGACCCATATGTATGTATGTATATGTATATATATATATATATATATATATATATATATATATATATATATATATATATATATATATATACATATATAGAAAAAAATTGTAAGTCGGTTAAGAAACTTTTCGCTAGATTAATTGGGTATTTTAGGCTCAAAGAAGTGGAGTAAAAACCATATCTAGGTATAGAATTTTGAACTTCAAGAGTTCAAAAACCTAAAGTTTGTAAAAATGACAGTATTTTAATTTTCGAAAAGATATATATTTTCAAAATGATGACCGATTTCGGTCTTTTAAATGACATTCAGCACAGTTTTTGACCACATTTTTTTTTATTTTCGTTATTGATAAATCCCAAACGAATTAACAGACTTTAATTTGATTTAGAGTATTTGACGCAGTTTTTTAAATGCTGATTAGATTTTTAAATAATTAGCCTGAAACTTATTTTAAAAATATGAAGTTATTTTGCCGTTAACAACAAAATATTTAAACAACAGCTCTATAACTTTTGAAAATTTGATTCGATTTTAATTTTTAAAACGGTAATCGACGTATTTTTTTAAGTAGGTATTAAAATATTGTAGAAGATCAAAAAATGATTAGTTGTAAAATTTCGAAGTTATGTTGAAAAACGCTTTATTTCGTTTAATTTTCCGTCAACGATAACTCCCGAACGGTTAAATCGATTTTGATGCAATTTGTGCATTGAACACATTTTTTGTAGGAAAAGAGCCGATTAGATTTTGTACTCAGTCGGAACATTAATCAAATTTATATTAAAAAAAATACTGTTTCATCAACATTTTATAAGGTTTTTTTTTTCAAAATTTCTCAAAAACTCCTGGACTTGAATTAGTCCAAATTTTCAGGAAGTCTAAGTTGAACGAAATTCAATCCAATGCCATCAACCGAGTTTCGATCGGCCAAGCGGTTCAAAAGTTATGAGATGTTTACATACACAGGCACAATCCATAATACAGACATACTGACTTCATGTGAAATTAGTCGGAAAAGGTTCCTGGACCTCAAAACGTGGAGATCTGGTGAAATTTCAATTTTTGAAAATCGGGGCAAAATCAGTAACTTCCTTATCTACACACATAGCGGGAAGTTAAAAATGGATGAAAGTGAATGTATTATATGTACCTTATTTTTATAGAAGAGGGGACAAACGAGCAGGAGGTGCACCTGATAGTAAGTGATCACCGACGCCCATGAATATCCACAATACCAGAGGTCTTGCAGTTGCGTTGCCGGCCTTTTAAGAATGAGTAAGCTCTTTTCTTGAAGGCCCCCAAGTCGTATCCGTTTGGAAACCAGGTTTTGACGGCCCCATCCCGAGACATCGGTTAGTCGATTCTCAACTTCAGACACAAGCCTGTTTCGGCTCTCTTCGACGTGTTCCCGAGAAATACCGCTTCGGCCGGAGTATGTAGCATCACCATAAATATTAATGTTGATACGACAGGACTTGACATTCCCCGTGTTGGTCCCGGGCTTCTTTGAAGAATAGGCCAACTGCCGTTTTATCAGGCAGGTCGTAAAAGGCGACCGATTGGCTATACGACTACGAGTCACTACCATCGTGGCTACTAGGTGATAGAGTTCTGCATTGTCTCGCCCGGGTCGGGTACCAACACCTTACCGCCGCAATAGCGTCAGTGCATGTCACTGTCGTGTTCCGGTTTGGAGGGTAACGTAGCCAGTAACTTATGTATGTGGCATTAGACCTCGCCACAAGAT
This sequence comes from Apodemia mormo, assembly GCA_036924255.1. Classification (NCBI taxonomy): domain Eukaryota; kingdom Metazoa; phylum Arthropoda; class Insecta; order Lepidoptera; family Riodinidae; genus Apodemia; species Apodemia mormo. Next base: position 8,072,328 of record JAUPFN010000005.1, on the reverse strand, counting down.
AGCAACACACTATTAACATCTTTGGTGTCTATAGGCGATGGTTGACTCTTTCCATCAGGAGACCCATCTGCTTGTTTGTTATCTTATAAAAAAAACTTGAACCTGCGACTTCCCTCATTTTCCTTTACTGCTTTTAAAGTTTTTTTTAAGTTTTCTCAAGCACCGGATAATTGGTAAAACACATATGTAGTTAGAAACATTATTTTGCTGACTTGTTTTTCAAAACACAAATTAAAAATAGGTACCCAAAGCAAGAGTAACGCCGACCACTTTCACCTACTTTTATTTGCCATGTAATTAATTTTATTTACGTTCTTCCATGCAAAAAATATCGTCATAAAAAACTATATGTTTTTAAGGAAAAATAATATATAGTTGAGTTGCTTTTCTTCGAAACAGTTTGTAATGCTTTGCATGGAATTAGGTCGTAATAAATAAACTGGGTTAGAAGAAAGGTATTCATGAGAAATACGAAAAAAAGTCTTTCCTTTAGCATGAGGTACGGACCGGGTGAAATTCCACCTGTAAAATCATAAAATTCTTGAATAAATAGCCATGAACGTGGCCGACCCTAGCATAGAGGAAGCTATATTAAATACGTTTGTTGTGTTGCAACGATTTATATTTTGTATTTTTTATATGTTTGACTTCTATGTTGGGCCATTGTTTAACCTTTTTGAGTCGAGCAAATTATTTTTTGGTTTTGTCGATCTAGAACTGTTTCAAGTACAGTCCGGTCTTTGTTTTGGATAATGAAAGAAAATTTCTTTCAGCCTTTGATTATGGCGACAAAGCTGAACTCCTGGCCGATAGTATCCAAAACTAAAGTAAAAAGATCGGGTTGTGGCTGTGTCATGGACACAGCTGTGTATCTTTTACGTGAATACGTCTACGTAACGTGTAATACGTAGGTCACACTATAAGTTTTGCGTAACTTAAAAAAACAACATGTCATAACCAAAATATAATGTTTATTGCTTTTTAAAATAATCTCCTTTACATTTTAAACATTTTTTCATGCGATCGAACTATTTTTTAAAACAGGAGGACCACAGATCTGAAGGCATGTTTTCTACGTGCTGATTGAACGCTATCACTGCCTCTTCGGAGTTGGTAAAAGTAAAACCTCTCATCAAATCTTTGATTTTGGAAAAAATACAGAAATCACAGGGTACTAGGTCGGGGCTATGTGCAGAATGAGTAACGAGATGTACTTTTTCGGAAGCCAAAAATGACTTTGTTTTGTTGGCCGTGTGTGTAGAAGCGTTATCACAGTGTAGGAGAATACAGCTTTTGGGTCGTCTTTCGCGAACTTTTTCTAACAGCATGGGTAAACAAATAGTAGAATACCATTCGGCAATAACACCCTTTTGATCTTTAAGTGGAATTGTACAGATGAGACCCGTAGCTGAGAAAAAAACGCGATAATTTTTTACCAACGTTTCTCGTCTGTCTCACATTTTTGTTGGCCTGTTCTCATTTTCAAACACCTATTCACAAGATTGCTGTTTTCTTTCGGATTCAAAACAATAAATCCACGTTTCGTTTCCTATGACAATGTCATAAACGCATTAGAATGTCCATGGTCGTACTTCAGTAGCATCTGTGAGCACCATTCCACGCGAGCCCGCTTCTGCTCCGCTGTCAGTTCATGAGGGATCCAACGATAACAAAGTTTCCGAACTTTCAATTCTTCGTGTAAAATTTTCTGAATTTGGCTCATACCAATCCGCAATAGTCCTCAATTTGTCTCATAGGCAATCCGGGGGTTTTCTTCGATTAACTGCTCAACAGTAGCCACATTATTTTCGTTGACGGCAGTTAAAGGCCGCCCTTCACGAAATTCGTCATGTAAAGAAACTCGACCTCTCTCAAATTCAGCAAACCATCGCCTCATGGTGTTCAAACAAGGTGCTTCTCTCCCAAAAGCATTTTTAAGACAAGCGGCACAGTCTTGCGGAGAAAGAGAACTTTTAAAATCATGAAAAAATCATCGCTCTAAAATCTTTTCGACTTAATTCCATTTTCGTTGCGTACGTAGAACTTTGATGTATGATAAAAAAACAATTGACAAATCATTTCCCGCCAATTGTTTTTTTTTTGTTACTAAGAAGTCTGCAACGTTTAAAAAATATAAATTCAAATAGTTCCGATTAGCTAGAAATGAAAACTTTTAGTGTGCCCCATGTATCTTGCGATTGTAACATTTTTAGGGTTCCGAAGTAAACTGTTCCTAGTTCATAGTTTCGCTATGTCGTTCTCGCGTACTACGCTCACTGACAGGTTTAAAAAATAGTGTAGGTTTTTGAAAACAATTTTTCGAATAAGGAACTCCTTTGTGAAATATTAAGCTAAAGCTAAAGTATGCGCAACTTCAGGACCCTACATTGCGCGTAGCCTGACATGCATTTTACAAATTTTTCATTCATCGTAAAGGTGCCGTCGATGATCTGTTCGGATTCCTTTATCTTTTTGCGTTCTAGACATATTTTCTTTTTTTATTTGGGGGTTCATAGGTATCATTAGATTGCTATTTAATATCAATCTAGTTTTCCCAAGCACGGGGTGAGTGCTATAACACAAAAAAAAACCTAGTGATACCGATTCCATTCAGACGGTACTGTAACACCTTTATGGTGTTACATACAAACTGGCAGCTTTGTCTGCTTTCAAATGTAGAATTCTTTTGTTTAGAAAAAGCAATACGATAGAATAAGAGTGTTCTTTATGATTTGACGGGGGATAGAGACATCCCCGAGAAATAAACGAAGATATATTATGAAAGTCTATTATTAAAGAATCCTGAAAAATCTTGCCTATCTTCGGTTCCTCGAGCAGCCAAGCGAGTATAAAGGAAGATCCCCTAGTAAAAAGGGGATACTATTGGTGGAGTAACACGTCCGGCTGATAGGTCGCCGGGCGGGTGTTACAGTACACATTTCTTATATCTTGATTTGGCTTTTTAAAGTTTTTTGGTTGATTAAATTTTTTTTCTGAATTTTTCACTTAGTGCCATATATATTTACTATAAACATTTAAAATTATTTTTTAAATTAAACAATCAATAAATGTTTACAAGAGCTTTCGAATAAAACTTAATCGAACTTTATAGTTGTTCTGAATCAAAAGTTATACTATGTGCAAAATATGTAACGCAGCAAAATTACCTAAAAATGTCAGCACCTCCTACTCCACTTCCCGCGAAGCATCGTAATCCGCGCTCAACTTATCAGAAACCTTTGATTCTTTAGCTATCCAGCGGTATAATTAATTTCGAATGTTAATGATAGTTATGTGGCTGTAACACCAAACTTTATCGCCCAATTTTGCTATCATCGGTTTTTTAAATTGTCCCCCACTATGAAGGCAAATTTAAAGACGTATTCACGTCAAAAAGTAGTAGTCTAAAACTCCCTATCCCAACTCTTCGACACTAACCACACTTTCTTAGTCTACGAAAAATGGGAACACAGGGCCCCCAACTATAATAAGACAAAAACTTACACCCTACAGATTTTCGTGAAGAAGAATTTATCATCAAAGCTTACATAAAAAAAGACCCTGGGGATAGCATAACAAATCAGTTAAACATTTTCTTCCAGCACTCGTATTATAATTAAAAGGAATTTTAATAGCTATCGCCCTGGTAGCGATTCTTGCACGCTTACTTCAGCCCTGCTTACTCCTTCAAAAGTAAGTTCTCCGTGACGCGGTGCACTTGTTGAAGTACACTGCATCACAAAGCTCATACTTTCAAGATTGAATGAGGCGAGGAAAGTGGTAGAATCAGGAATTTTCTTTAACCTAGGACTATGGCGGTGGCAGTCTTTTTTAGCTTCGCTAAGAGAGCTCTCTGTCAACATGGCCGTAACACGTTACCTATTGCTCTGAGTGAATGGTTCAGGAAGTGGTGAATATTAATTGGCCCCGAAGAAAGTAAATATACTATAGCTTATCGATGATAAGTCACAGTTACCATGTGTCCCATGGGAACAAAAAGTCAAGTAACTCGTCCTCACACTAAAGGTCAAGGCTAAACCAACCGTACTCTATTTTCTTGTAATCAAATGTAGTAAGATATTACTTAGGAACAAAGTGACAGATTACGAAACTTATATTGGGCAAATCTTATTGTATCCAAGCCTTGCGTTCTGTATCATCTTTAGATCGCATAGATTCGACTCATGCGCAAGGCGATCGGCTACCTTTGGTGCATGTGCAATGAGAATCCCGTTACTATATGTTGCATCCGCTATTTTACCATGACCATTCTTATTCTACTAATATTTTAAGCCGTTTTAATAACTAAGATCTCATTATAATGTGTAGCGCAATGTTAGTTGTCTGATTTCAATCATAAATTCTAACTGATCATTTTGCTCGCCTATAAAGTCCATGTGTCAACTGACAACAAAGTGACAACCCATTGGGATAACTTTAAAGTAGTAACTTCGCAAAAAAAGCAGTGCAGAAGAAATTTACAAAAGCTCGCGAAAACTTCGAGCTTCAAAAGTGCTTAAATTATATAGAATTACTGTTGTGTGTACCCTGTATCTACTCGTGGCCACGGCCAATGTAATTTTACCAATGCTTTGAGCTGCAGGACAGTTTCTATATATACAATCATTCTGCTTCGTTTTGTTAAATAACTCAGCCAAGTGCGAGTCGGACTCGCGAGTGAAGGGTTCGTACCATCATCTATAAAAACGGCAAAAAATCATGTTTGTTGGAGGAAAATAAAATATTTATTTGTATTATAAAATGAATATACAACTAAATATGCTGTAAATATTTTTACCAGTTTTCGTTAAGATTGAGAAAAAAATTGCAAAAAATCACGTTCGATGTATGGGAGCCCCCTTAATATTTGTTTTATTCTGTTTTTAGTATTTTTTGTTATTATTGCGGCAACAGAAATAGGTACATCATCTGCTATTGAAAAACGCTTAAGACAAAATATACAGTTCTGAGATTTCACAGCTAAAAATAACTAGCTTTTAATAAATTTGGCGTTGTAATTAATTGAACGAAGTTTTTTGAAAAATCATATGTACATAATATGATTTTTCAAAAAACTTCGTTCAATTAATTAGTAAATTCTTGTACTCGTTATCATTTGATATTCTAACCATATAAATGCAACCTAATTAAGATTTTTTTTCAATTAAAGCAAAAAAAAATGCAAACAATTAAAATATTTATCTGAAATTTTAATATAAAACTGCTTCTTGTTGTTACTTCTGGAAATATTTTCATAGTATTAAAAACCTCTGGGATGAGCTAGGATGGCAAAAATAACTATCATTACCAATACGCACAATAGCAGTAATGTGGCTTAGATCAACTGCCTTCCTGCTAGGCATCTCGTAAAAGGCAGAGAATGCTACGTCGTGACTGCTAGGTGGTAAAGTTCTGTAACGTCTCAAATGTGCTCTGGCACCACTGCTTTACCTATTATTGCCACAATAGCGTTGGTGATTTATACTATCACGTTCCGGTTTGGAGGGTAAGGTAGCTGGTAAATTTATGCATGTGACATTCCAACGCCGTCAGACGGATAGCAATGCACTATTAACACCTTCGGTGTCCATAACCAATTACGTCTTTTCAGCAGGAGAATAATCTTGTTTGCTTTAATATGAATAAATAAATAAATAATCACCATGGGCTTCTAATATATCTACATCGACAAAGTAATTTCAAAATTAACACAATTTTCGTTCCTCAGACGACTCCTACCAGCCTTGAATGGTTACAAGCTACAATAGGTACTTTACACACTGAAGACCTTCGAAAAACCTGTCACAGTCGTGAAACTTTACGATGAGTTAAGGGTAATTCAATGCTGATGTAAATTCAGTGTGTTCGCGAACTCATATAATTTAGGTCACGGACACTGGACATCCGCGCTATTGAGGGAAAGTTAACTTATCTATTGCAGTTTGAACTGTAGTGTTCAGATATAAATTTTAACCGCTATCAATGCCCTCATTTTAATTGAATATTTATGCAGTTATATTATTTCTCGTTTTGCGTCTAGTATGAAATTAAGTAGAGTTTATATAACGATCAGTCAACCGTTTTGGTAAGACGTAGGTATGTGCCATGTCACATATTCTTCAACAGCGTTAGTCGTGACGTCTTTTCTACGCGTTCATAAGTACTCCGTATATTTGAAGCCCTGCTGGCACATCATCATTGGAAGATTTGTAGCAAGTTATTGCGATATAACTTCGTGTTTATGCTATGACAAATTACGTGATCACTTGTACTCGGCCGACAATAGTTAGGGTGAATATGTGTGTGAAATACTCTATCCTGCTTCAGCATGCGATAAGCACCAGTGCAAAAGTGAAATGAAAACTGACAGAAACCGAAATTTCTTGTATAAACCTAAATTATTCGCATTTCAGCAAATTGGTTGACCACACATATCGCGACAACACAAATGATTGAAAAGGAGGTTCTCAATTTGGCTGTAGCTTTTTTATGTTTGTTATCTTTGAAATTCGTCAATTATTAACCGACTTAAAAAACCTCTTTTTGTTTTGGGGCAGAAACTTAATAGAAAGTACACCCTTTCTGTTCGATAAATTTGGTGACGATCTGAGTGAAGCTGCCAGAGATACAGGAGATTGGAAATCGTTTCATATTCCGTTACTATCATTCCATTTCCGTTTAAACACGGAATCCTTTTGATTATCGTAATAAACAAACTATATTCACTATCGTCGCTAAAACGTGGTAGGAGGGTTTTATTACCATATTGCCAACCGAAAAATTGGTGAAATGTGTTTAACTGGAGCATCATTGACCTTCGGTTCACTCTGCCTACCCTGCAAGGAAACCGGGGAGATTAAATTTACTTTTAATTCATTATATTTTAACAGGTTGGCTGAAATAAATGTCTCTAGTTAGACAAACCATGGAGACAACCTACCCAATCCACTACCGACGTACCATACAACCACGTCATGTTGATCCGGGTCCCTTTTCAAAGAATAGATCATTTTTATACCGATCGGCAATATGTGAGAGGCAAACGATCATCTAAGCACGTCAATACAATTGTAAGTTTTTTTATATAATTAGATAGCAAACAAGCAGATGGCTCTCCTGATGGAAAAAGAAACCATCGCCTATATACAAGGAAGATGTTAATGATGAGTTGCTATTTGTGTGGTGAGATGAACGCCACGTGCATAAATTTAACAACTACCTTACCCTCCAAACCGGAACACGACAGTGACAAGCAATGACGCTAGTATGGCAGGAATAGGTAAGACGATGGTACCGAAAGCCCGGACGAGACATTGTAGAACTCTACTAATAGCCATGATGGTAGTGACACGCATAGTCAATCGGTAGCCTTTTACGACCTGCCTGGTAGAACGGTAGATGATCTATTCTTCAAAAACAAGGAACAAAACGGATTTTTTTTGTTATTTGTATTATTTTTTGTTCAACGTATTAAATAAAAATGTATAAAACAGGCAGCAAGTTACGGCAAAAAGAACGGTATGTGGTATGGCGGGACAACCACGAACACAAGCGGATGGTCCAGAGCTGGGACCCGGAAGCAGTCCGTCGCCGAGTCTGATGCCCCACCTCCCGGTGGCGGCAAACCCACCAGCGGTCGGGTCATCAGGATTATCAACAACATGGACCATTCGATTCAAGTAAGCAAATAATATAAACCTATCCTTAGATTTTTTATTTTATTTATTTACTATTTTATTTCATAGGACAGCAAACAATCACATGGTTCTGATGGAAAGAGAAAATATATCCATTACTTATAGATACCAAGATGTTAATGGTGCGTTGCCATCTAAATGGGTAGGAATGCTACATGGATGAGTTTATCGGCTATCCTACTGCCCAAACAGGAAAACGACATCGACAGACACCGATGCTATTGCGGCGATAAAGGAAGGGCACGTGGTACGAACCCTGTACAAGACGTTACAAAACTATTCTACCTAGTTAGTTATAATAATATACCTAGTTAGTATATAATAATAGTATAGAACGGCTGGACCGATTTGGCTAATTTTGATTTTAAAATATTCATGCAGGTTCAGGTTAGGTTTAAAAGGTGAAAGAATGTAGAAAAAAAAGGAAAAGTGGACACAAAGTTGGCAGAACAACGTTTGCCGGTTCAGCTAGTAAAAAGATATGATACAAGCGTTTTCAAAGAAAAGAAAATTCGACTGCTACAGTGGTAAAATTAACATTACAATCGAATTCCGCGCGAAGTTGCGGCCAAATTAAGTTTTGTATAAAGCACTAACGACCTGAATAAAATTAAGCATAATATAAAAAATTACATCTGTATTGATAATTGTTTCAACTCCATCTAACAATTATATAAAAATTAGAGAGATGAAAATTTTAGTTGTTATATTTTATCGGCAATCCACAAAGTGGTAACAATTGCACTAAACGCGAAAATGCTATTTTGTGGGTGTTTTAATGGGGAGGTTTCGATAAAAAACCTTGGGATTTGATTACCGTGGTGTTTAATAACAGTTTATAGTAGTGGCCATTGTTAGAACTTTATGAAGGTATCAAAAAATAATTAACACTTTGAATCTATAACAAGGTAAAGCATTGCACGAAAAATTATTGAAAAGTGAGTAGGTTTGTTTCTTTAAATGTGCTAATGTCTGAATAAAAGTAAGTTTTTAAATATTTGTGTGGGTGTATGTGTATGTATACACATACATAGACACCCACATAAATACACAAATATAGTGTATACACATACACATACACCCACACGAATATTTCAAAACTTACTCGTTTATTCAGAGATTAGCATATTGATGATGACAGCTACATTTATGAGGAAAGCATACTCTACTTTTTATCTGCCTGACCAAAAATAAATAATTTTTGTAGGTCGCACCAACTTTGAAATTGGAAGTCATTTATTCCTTGAGCGTTTGTTGTGGAATTCTAGATTATTCTATACTACTATTTTTCTTCTTTGAATTTTTGATCTAATGCCTACTAATTTTGCCGTCAGAAATAAAACTAAATGTTAATGGTGCTTTGCTATTTGCAATACCACATACATATGTTCGGTATTTCGATATGGAAGATATGGTCCAATAAACCGAAACACGACAATGTTAAACATTTATGCTGTTGCAGCATATTATCTATTATACCTGATAACGGTCCGGGTCAGAGGTCAGCAGGAGATCCAACAGTGAAGGCGTATGGCCATCCACATCGGGAACACGCGTAGGCGAGGTTACCAATTGTGTTAGACCATACGCCAAGGCAAAATCGTGAACAGACCTCCCCGCATGATCGGTGGTGCGAGAACAAAGCCATTCGGCGTGGTGGGCATTAAAATCGCCCAAGATCACGATCTCTGCGGAGGGAGTCTGCTCTAACACGGAATCCACAGCTGTTTGTAAGCGCTCAACGAGCCGGTCAACTTCAGTATTCCCGCTATGGGACCTGTATAGTTTACTTACTTACTGTTTTTACTATTGAGACTATTGTCGATTATAAGATTTTACTAAGTTATAGTTGTGGTTGTTTCCACTTCTTTAAAATTGTTCTTGCTGAAACCAAACGGATTGAATTATTTGCTTAGTTTGATTGCAATATTTAACAAGGAACTATTAACAAAACAAAAAATGACCTGTGACACACGGAAAATATAACCCTTAATATATAAATTTAGCGCAGTAGAGTAAAACATATTTAAGCAGACTAAATTGGTAATATCTCCAAACCAAACGTATTCAGTGGACTGTAGTTTATCAATCCTTAAGGTAAAATAACAGGTAATTTTTGTAGTGTCGCGTTTTGCTGAATTTACGAACAACACAACCATTCGAAGAGGTCTTGGAAGATTTGGGTCAAGTTTTGAAAATGAGTGGTGCCAAACGAATGTACACTATAACTGGACAAGAGGTAAGTTTTAATTAACTGCAGTTAAAATTAATAAATAATTTCTTATTTAGTTATTTACTCGCTTACATAACTAACATTACAGGATATTGCCAATGCGATAGTGCGGAATTTCTACTATTGTAGGCAATATCCTACATTTAGAAATTAAATATGCTCCGTTATGTGATAACGGCCCTTGTCTTAAATATTAAGAACTGCCTTAATTCATTGAAACTACATAATCAATTTATATTACATTTGTATTTTCTTTTTACATTGTTCATAATTCTAATAACGTTATTTTATTCTTTAAATCTACATTCTATTTATCCTTATACTTATAATATATATAATGAAATATAATTTATCAAATACATTACCTTAAATTACTTATGCACGTTCCGGATTATTCAAACACTATTGTACTTTTTAACGGAGGCCAGTGTATGTTACACTGATCGATGCAGGAGACTGAATGCCCGAGTTTTCAACCCGTCCTACCCGCCATTGTTGTTTTTGTGCAAGCTCTGTGTTACCAGAGTAAATAATTTTAATTCGCACAACAACGATGTCAGGCAAAATCCTGCTTTATTAAATAAAAACCTAACACTATTATACATTTTTAACACTTAAACAAAAAGAAAGATATAAACAAAATTCTATTAACTAAATAATACACATAAAAACCTACAAACCAAATATAATAATGAAACAAAGGACGTTAAAAACAGACAAAATTTAACAGTAACTAACAACATATAACTTTCATTAATTAATCCAATTGCAATTAAAAATATCCATTCTGTCTTGGACCAAATTTATTATGTAAGGCTCGAGTCAATGGTGTTTGTGCCATTAGGTTAGTTCTAGCTCTGGGTACCCAATAGTGGCAGACGGCGTCGCCTCCATACTATAGATCACATTGCCTTTATAAGATACTAGCTGTTGCCAGCGACTTCATCCGCGCGGACTTCGTTTATTCCGCATAGCATCTGGCCGCTAGGTGATAGCGTGATAATATGTAGCCTATATGTTAACCCGACCTGTTAGTAATATTCATGCAAAATTTGAAGTAAATCCATGCAGTACCTTTTGAGTTTACCCCGGACATACATACAGACAAACAGATAAACAGACAAACAGACAAAAATTCTAAAACTATATTTTTGGCTTCGATATCGATTGTAGATCACGCCCCAAGTATTCTTTTAAAAAAATATTCAATGTACAGTTTTGACTTTCCTACGATTTTATTATATGTATAGATGACTGAAAATGGATTAAAAGATTCAAATCCAGATTTTAATTACAATAGCGTCGGTGTTCGTCGATGTTGATTTCTGGTTTGGAGGGTAAGGTAGCTGGTGAAATTCCAACTCCCCCCCCCCGTTGCTATCCGTAAACGTCTTCAGTGTCTATGGCTCTTCTATCTAGGACTATTTCCTTGTTTGAGATGTTATAAAATAATATAAATAAATATCTCAAAATAAATAATTTATTTATAAAATTATAAACAGCATCACTTCGGTTCCGTTGCTGGGTAAGCAGAATAATACGAAAGTTTCGGGTTCACCGGTTTGTCTTTTGGCGAGACGGTTAGTGATTCTCATTGGCACATTTTACTGACCTGATATTTGACTGATTATATCTCTTGTCTTTTGCGTTAACTAGGACCTATAATTTTATGTGGTCACCGAAAACACAGAATACTTCTCCAGCATTCTTTGCCGAAGATAAGGAAATATTGCTATATTGAGTTTTCCAGACCTTGCACGGAAGAGTAAGCAAGCGAGTTAGAGGTTCGATTTTGGTTTTAGAACGGGTCTCTTATCACATGTTATCGTTTGCGGACTAAAGGGTTAGGCCAAAAAATGTGTAATATCTTAGAAAACGATACCAAATTACATTCAAATACCGACCATTTTACAGTGATTTTTCAGACACTTCCCAATCACCTATGAGATTAAAACTGTTTTTAATCAAAAAATGAGCAAGTTTTTAATCAAAAAAATGAAGCTGAATTGCCGTCAATTATGAGAATATGCAATAAAATACATTTTTATTAACATTTAAATCAGGGTTCCTTGTTTACTTCGGAACCTAGTAACCTTTTTTAGGGTTTAGAAGTAAACCCTTATGTGCTTATAGTTTCGCTATGTCCGTCCATCCGTCCGTCCGCAGCCTTGCTCAGAGATCCTTAGTACTAGAAAGCTAAAATTCGTGTAATTGGCATGAATATACATATCAATCACGGTAACAAAGTGGTAACATAAAACCTTAAAACATTTTTAAGCTCATTTACATGTAAAGTGGGGATGTTAATTGTTTTCCTTGTATACCCCATAATGTGCGGTATCATTAGGTACGTTTTTAAAAAAATATTGTAGTTTTGTAAAAACAACTATTCTATTAAGGGACTCGTTTGTGAAATATTAAGTATTAAGTTGTTAATTTGTGTAGATTCTAGGGTAATTATAAGATATTACGCAATAGTATGTTACAATACGTCCCCCATCTGCCAGCTAAACGATTGGTTTTGGGGGAGGGAAAAAATTCACGGTTGTAGTAAATGTAATGAAATTAAAAGGAAAACTATCACAGCTTAGCAGGCTTTATAAGTGTATGACTAACTGACAACCAAATTATAAATTAATTTGGAGAAGTTTTTATAGGCGGTAAACCTGTGCTGCGGATATATCTCTCATTGATGTTAAATGGGTTAAAAGTTCATAGTATGAATCAATGAGAGCCCTCTTCTTAATCCACATCATTGTAATTGGCAACTTCGGAACCCTACATTGCGCGTGGCCATTACCAATTTATAATTTAATATAAATAATCAAGAATAAAAAAAAACGATGAATGGGGTATTGCTCCCTAATCACGTATCGACATTTACAATACAATACAAATGGCTCGTCGCGACGAGCCATTTGTGTGAAAATAAATGTAACGTTTAATTGGACGCGTCGTTCCAGTTAAACTTAACATTCATAGTCTCCGACATAACGAAAGGAACTTCGTTCTAACCGGGTGTCCTCATGATACCTTTAATTATTTTTATGATAACCGCCAACATATCTCAATTATCCCCTTGCCAAAGCCGAGGATCGTATCATGATACCATAAAATATCATGATACGAGCCGGAGAGGCTAATCATTACACATATTTATTTAATAATAAAAATCGTAATTCACACTTACTTATCGCCTCAGTGGTACCATCTTCATACCTAAGAAAAAATCCTATGTTCGAATTGAGCTAGTTTTCTTTTCAGGCAATTCGTTCTGAATATATATGAATTATAAGCTATTTAGTTTTGTTTGGAAACATAACTGGATATGTTTCCGACTTGAAGATAAGTTAAGCCTTCCATTGGACTTAATACATTTGGTTAATAGAAGATTTATTGCACCTCTGCCTACCTCTTCGTAAATTTGGGTGTGTCGGCATTTTTATATTTAACTCAAATTTTAGCATCCAAATTGTATTAATGAGAGCATCATTATATTCGATATAATTTTAAAATATGTTTTATTACCAGGTACGGAGCTTTTCACAACTACGAAATGAATTTGCAGACGTGGAGACGTTTTATTTGGGCACTGTGATGGTGGCCCCAGCGTTAAGTCCTAGAATCAGTGCAGCACTTCCCATCGAATCACCAATAAGGAGGTAAGAAACTACCTTCCAATTTTGCGTCTATATTCCCTCATCGAGTACGTTCACGCCGCCGAATGTAATAATATAGAATCCTAAAAAAATACTAGCTGCATTCCAAATCTAAGTTTTATGTGAATACCATGGGAACAATACATTTTTCCGGACTAATAAGAAGCTTATGTGTCATTTTAATCTCAAAAAGACTTTCTATATGCTAAGTTTTGTGTGACTAAGTGTCTAACGTAAATCTGTATATTATAATATATATTAATCTATATGTGAGTGGTTACGCAAAAAGGGACCTCAAGGGAAAATAATTGATTTCGAGTAAATCACGTTTAAAATGTTGAGTCGAAATGAGAGAGGCGCGGGGTGTTTTATGTTAGTGTCGTTAGTGAGCGACTTCGTCAGTGAGAAATAGCACGTGTTTGCGATAGCTGTATTATTGGTGACTTATTTATTCGTCTTTTACTTGTCTTTATGTGCGCGCTAGAAAAAGAAACTAGTGTGCGCTGTGTATAAGGTGTAATATTTTCAAAACTGCCTCGGCTTACATAAAAAATCATTAAAAAAAAACTACGGCACCTAAAATTATTTTGATTAGAACAAAACAAAGATGAAGGACCATAGAATCAGAATTTATCAAAAAAAAAAAACCGTTTCCAATCCCTTCAGGTCCCTTTTTGCGTAACCACTCACATATATTAAAACGTGAAGGAAAAACTTTAGATCACTTTTAAGACAATTGTGAGAACGGTGGAGTATGAAATTTGGTACAGTTAAAGTTTATATAGTGGACGAGTGCAGAAACCTAATATTTTTAAATATAATGTATTAGAAATACATTAAATTAATAAAAATGTAAATTACGCATGTAAATTAATACATTTTACAAATTAATACAATACAAATGTAAATTACATGTATCTATATCCATACTAAAAAATGCGAAAGTCTGTCTGTCTGTTACGCTTTCACTTTCACCACTGGACCGATTTTCATGCAATTTGACAAGGAAATAGTTAAAGATCCGGAGTCAAACATAGGCTATTTTTTTCAAAAATCAACCTCTATGGGGTATAATATGGGGGTGAAATTTGTATGAAATACTATATCCACGATATGTTAAACTACTCTTGGGCAAAGCTATGCGGGTCAGCTAGTAATATATTATTTTCTTTACGGCGAAAGTCTGTTGTAAAATTTGAAAGAGATTTTATTGTTCAGTCTATGGTCGATTTTCGGCCACAGGCGATCAATAGTAATTACACATAATTGAGGTATAGATACTATATGAATTATTAATCTGTTTTTCGAATTAACCTTTGAGCAGTTTAATCAAATAGATAAATTATTTGCTTGCAATATGAGTGTTGTTAACTATATTAATACACAGGAATAAACCTAGAATACTGTATCGGTAGCCCCGCAACTTCGATACCATCACCTTTTACCTATTTTTGTAACCATTAATTCAGTGTTTGTCACTGTTTTATTTTAGTTTGGAGTTAACAACGGGGTTAATATATGAATATTAACAGCTTTGATATTCAGCAACCGCCTTTCTTAACTTTAGTAGGGCTGCCTGTTTTTAATAGATTAACATCGTTTCCTAGTATATCCACATATTTTTAATGAAAATATATTTAATGCAGATCCCGCTCTAGAGGCAACGTTGCTGCGATTCCAATAACAGATGATACTCGCGGCAGAAGAGCAAGGAGTAAAAGTAGGCCTCGTGTACTTTATGCCCCGGAAGGTGAAATTGTACGTAATTCTGGTAAGTTTAATTTGGATTACGTGAAACTCCTTATCCAAAAGGCAACTTTCACCTTTCCTGTACCTATATAATACAATTTTTTTATTATCCATACTAATATTATAAATGCGAAAGTAACTGTCTGTCTGTCTGTTACGCTTTCACGGCCAAACCACTGAACCGATTTGGATAAAATTTGGTACAAATATAGTTTGAGACCCAAGAAAGAACATAGGATAGTTTTTATCCCGGAAATCCCACGGGAACGGGAACTATGCGGGTTTTTATTTTAGAATTTTTTCCACGCGAACGAAGTCGCGGGCACTGCTAGTATACTATAAAAAGAACTGACCTTACATTTTGTCTTGTTTGAATATCTTTTTGACTTTGTGTTCACTCTGTCTAACATGCAATATTATTATTTACAAGCTGTTGCCCACGACTTCGTCCGCGCGGACTTTGTTTACCCCGCACAGCTACTCCCCGTTAGGTGATAGCGTGATAATATGTAGCCTATATGTTGACTCGACCTGTCAGTAATATTCATGCCAAATTTGAAGTAAATCCATGCAGTACTTTTTGAATTTACCCCGGACATACATACAGACAAACAGACAAACAGACAAAAATTCTAAAAACTATATTTTTGGCTTCGATATCGATTGTTGATCACGCTCCAAGTATTCTTTTAAAAAAATATTCAATGTACAGTTTTGACTTTCCTACGATTTTATTATATGTATAAATTTTATTTCACCACACAGCGATATGACAGTGCAATGCCGTCCAAGTCGCTTTAACTTATTATTTGGGGATATAGGACGATATTTGCGGATATTGTGCTTTTTGTTTTTACTCATATTTGTGTGTGCGAATCACATAAAAAGTCACTCATTAAAAATTTTCTACAAAAGACAACTTCTTATGAGTTACTGCGTGTACTTTTATTCCGTATACTTTGATTGTGGCTACATTCTAAAATGTCTTTAGTAATGTTTTGTAAAGTCAACAACATTCAACAAAGTTCACAAGTCTTTATTATAATTTAATGCATCTATTAGTCTTTAATATATTTGTGTATACCGAAAAGGAATGATTAAGTAATGAAAACATCTATTTTCAGATTATACACTTTTAGAAGTACTAAAAGAGGAGCCCATGAGAGTAACAATACGTGGGCTCCGTCGCACCTTTTACCCTCCCATTCACCACGCACCTATCGACAACTCGCCACCTGACAAGAAGATGCAACTGGATTGGGTGTAAGTTAGAATAAAATAAATAATAAAACTTTGGTACCTTTAATAAAAACTTATGTGTATGATATGATGATAAGGCTTTAATATCTGATCCAGTAGGTAGGTACAGGCTGTTCGTACTTGTATTAGACTGCTCAGATCGCAATCTTCCAAAAATTTAACTTTTCTCTTTGACAAGATCGTACTGTGAATTAATACGGAAAAAAGTATTGCAGTGATATTTTTGAAAGTTACCGTGTTGGCCCGGGCTCTCATTGAAGAATACGCCAACTGCCGTTCTGTCTGGAAGTTTGTAAGAGGCGAACGATTGGCTATTGACTCATTACCAGCGTGGCTACTAGGTGGTAGAGTTCTACATTGACTAGCCCGGGTTGGGTACCACCACCTTATGTTCATTTCCGCAAAGTAATGCCTGAAACAATCTAGAATCTCCAGAGTTAGTTTAAAAGTTCTCATATTATAAAAAACTTTATCAAACTAGCCAGTAATTACATAATTATTTTTAGCTATGGCTACCGTGGCTTCGACTCCAGGCGCAACTTATGGGTCCTACCAACTGGGGAAATTCTATACTACGTTGCTGCGGTGGCCGTTATGTATGATAGAGACGAAGACACTCAAAGACATTATATTGGACATACAGAAGATATTCAATGGTAAAGTACTGAAATATTATTCAGATTATATAAGTAGTTATATAAATCATGGTATGATTGCATGTAGTGGATGGAGATGAAGAATGTATAATTTGGAACAAATTTTATCAGTTCTTGAATAGGTATGTCTAATGAAGTGATGCTACTATATTACTCATTACTCAAGAACATGCTTACAAACCATGTCTGTTAATCAAAATTAATGGTATAATGCCAAAAAATATCAAAATCCGGCAACGCACATGGAAGAGCCCTGGTAATATTAATGGGCGGTGTTAATCACTTACCATCAGGTGAGCCTTTAGCCCATATGTCCCCTATTCTATAAAAAAAAACATTCGATGTAACATAGGTAAATCTGCGACTCCAACGTCCTAGAAAGCTAAAATATGAAAAAAATGCTTGAGAGTCATGGTACACTCGGTTGGAACAATTTTATTTTGCTATTTTTTTAATTTCCGCTCCTTTTCCACTTTGCTCCTTTTCCTCTTTACCCATCTTTCTATCTTTCCTCCTCTCCCCCTTTGTATCTTTTCTTTTTTAAGAAGAGACTGTGACACTCATACAAAAGAATTTGTCCCCAACTTTAGAATGAAGACTTATTTTTTATAACATAATATAATAAAGTAAATAGATACATAATATATCTCCCTACAAAAAGTGATATCGATCGCTCATATACACCAAAAAATCATTCATAATCATACGTAATTCTCAACACAATAAAATAACATACACTGTGCATGTGCACTGTGCCCATGCACAAAAATATGTCAATATTTTAGGTATGTTTGCTAACAAGTTTCAAATAAAATAACAAAATTACAACAAAATACAAGTGATAAGTCTGATAACACCACTGAAAACTATTGTTATTTTTTCTTTTGTTTGTAAATCAAACAAGTGGTCAATTCGTTCTTTGGGAACGGAGTTTTGAAACCGCGTACCATATTGCACGTTATTGTTAGCGAGTTGAGGGGCTAGCCGCTAGAACAAAAAATGTGTAAAAACGAAACAAAAAACGACATCAAATTACATACAACCGACCAATCAATTTGCGATGGTTTTTGAGGCACATCTAGATCACCTAGGGAGCTAAAACTTTTTTAAACCGATTCAGCTTATTGTTTATTTTGAAAATATGCAAAATATTTTATCTCTTAACGAGTAAATACTCTTTAATATTAATACATGAAGGAAATGCTTTGTATCTCTTTTCAATACAATTACGCAAACGGTGATGTATGAAATTTGGCACATTCAAAGTTTGCATTACGGAGGACTACAGAAACCTAATAATTAAAAAAAAATGCATTAGAAATACATTAAATTATTAAAAATAAACAACTCACACACTAAATTTAGGTGACATACCTACATGATAAAAAAATTTCTGTACTTACGTCTAAAGTCTATTGTCAAACTTAAAAGGGGTTTTATTGTTGTCTATGGCGATCGTTAGTATAAATATATATGTTAATACGCGAAAAAAAACTTTGAACCCCTTTTTAAGACAATTGCGCAAACAGTGGAATATGAAATTTTGCAGAGTCAAAGTTTACATCGCAGAGGACTGCAGAAACCTAATATTTTTATGTATATGCATTAGAGATACATTAAATTTAATTAAAATAAATAGTAAACACACTACATTCATGTGAAATACAGGATAATATACACACATTTACATGTATTATTTTCTTTATTGTGAAAGTCTGTTGTCAAAATCAAAACAGATTTTATTGTTTAGTCTATGGTCGAATTTTTAGCCGCAGGCGATCGCTAGTAAATATAAATAAAGAAAATTATTATTACACAACTGAGAACAGGAGTCTTGCTTCCTAGTCACATATCGACGCTTTCATACAAATGACTAGACCTTCCAGTGAAATCTGAAAAACACAGTCTCAAACATGTCGTGTAAGGAACTCTGTTCCAACCATGTCTTGTGGACACAGTACGTGTCCACAAGACCTCTTAGTTTTTTTTATTCATAAATTAAATGAATTTTTTATTCTATTTCCTGCGTTTCTTTACAATCCTCGTGACGTATATGGATATACCTCACGAGGATTGTAAATAAGCTTACATATATCGTTAATTTTCTTCTAATTATTCTGTAAACTCAGTTGTGTATTGGTACCAGCTTCGATATGAAGAAGGTGTCATGGTTTGAATAGTTCGTTCTGAATATGTTTTTCAGTTTCTAGGAAAAAATATTACATACCCCAGATATCATATTATGTTACCCGTTTTCTCTCTCCACGTAATACAGTTGGCTAGGCTAGTATGTACGTTCCACGGATTAAATGGATACGCCCTGCCCTGCAAGACAATTTCTTAGATTGTCAGTGTAGCGATTTTACACAGAAATACAGAGTTCGAGTACTTATCTATGAAATAAAATCACTTCAAGGGCAATTTTTAAAACTTGACATCTTATTCTGCACGATAAAACAGTACAGCATGGGTTATTTCTATTTTTGCACAACATAATTTAACCTACCATTGTATGAAATTTTTGACACTGAAAGGAGCGTTTGCTCATATGCGCGGCGACATGTTTCCTATGGCGTGTCTATTAGTATTTATGTGGTTTATGGTACATTCCATTTCTGACCTCCTTTTCAGAGATATATGACATGAATTCGTTTTCCATGTTTAAATGGTTTACTTTTGGTGCAGTATGGAGCTGCACCCATCACGGGAGCTGGTGGCGAGTGGGCAGCGCAGTGGGCGCGGGCGGCGTGCTCAGGCGCACGTGCGCATCTGGAGCACGGACACGCTGCAGACGCTGCACGTGTTCGGTATGGCCGAGTTCGAGGCTGGAGTCTCCGCTGTCGCTTTTTCACAACTCGTTAGTATCTATAATGTTTTGCTCCTTTAATTAACTTCTAGACCGTTATATAGCTTTACTCTGTGTTGGTCCGGACTCTGTCTGAAGAATAATCCATCTACCGTCCTGCCAGGCAGTTTGTAAGATCCAAACGATTGGTTATGCGAGTCAATGGTATCATGGCTACTAGATGGTATAGCTCTGCATTATCTCGCTCGAGTCCGGTATCATCGCCTTCCCTATTCCTGCCGCAATAAATATCTGCCGTGTTTGTCACTGTTGTGTTCCAGTTTGTAGGGTAAGGTCAGCTACCTTACCCTAAATTTATGTATGTGACATCAAGACCCCGCCACAAGGATAGCAACGCAATATTAATATATTTCGTGTCTATAGGCAATGGTTGTCTCTTTCTAAAGGGAGAGCCGTCCATCTGCATGTTTGATATCTTATGATATAAAAAAATATAGTCGACGAATACAATGTGTGGGTTTCGCATGAATGAGGTCGAGGATGGAGCCTTTTCAGCCTTTTTTCAGAACTGGTAAGTCTTTATAAAGTTTTTAAAATTTGTGTAAATGTTTGTTATCGCACGGCGTGAAGTTATAGACCGAGCGTAGTAAGGAGCTAAGCACCACGACAATAAACAACTTCAATCGGAAGTATTGTATAATATTTTATAGCTCGTGTGACATAAACTCGCACTTTAGCCACGCTTTTCGGTGTAAAAAAGACTAATTAGGTCACGGAAAGTGTGGCTATCGGGCTTAGGTCACACATACACACAGTGCTATAAAAATATTACAAACTCGATCTATATTTATAGGGCTAAAGTAGGTTTAAGTCATTAGCGAGTCCAAATTTAGAAAACTGCTCTTTTAATTTGATTACTTCTGAATATAGAATGTGATGTCACACCAGTGGCGAGGGGATCCTCAAGGGTGGAAACCTATAACTAAAACCCAAAAATTTGTGTGACGTAATTTATGGATGACCTCCAATATGTGACTTAAACTCCGACATATTATCACAAGGCATAAACAGGCCCGTTCCAAAGCTTTTCATAATATTATGTACTTATCGTATATTTTGTTTTGCAGAATGGAGGTAGCTACGTATTAGCAGTTGATGCTGGACGAGAGAGCATTCTCTCAGTCTGGCAATGGCAATGGGGACATCTGCTTGGTAAAGTTGCTGTAAGTTATTTCTGTTATCGTATTGGAAATTGTAATATATATCATTGAGTGAAAATGTTTTTATACAGTTTCTTTTTTGAAGTTATAGTTCTTTTGACGCGTTCGGGAAGAATAATGACTAATGAGAGTAAATTTTTACGTTGCGCACGCACACCGTTACGAAAAACCGACAGACACCATGAAATTAGCTAGTCTACATTTAAGTTTTTAAAAAAAATTTGGACAAACTTTTTTAATTATGTACAAATAATTCTTTTATGGTATTTAAATAATTTATTTTAATAGATAATGCGTTACAATAAAACTTTCTTTCAATGTATTATATACCTTTTCTCTATTAGTGTCGTTTTCTCAACAAACATAGGATAATGAGAAGGATAAAATTTTTAAATAGATTTTTATGTAGTTGCCAAAGAAGGATAACATTTTACGTGCATACATAAGTGCACATACGCGTTTTTTCTAAACATACTGTAGTATATAAACATAATATGAGTTATATTATGTTTGTATACTACGATATTTTTGGATTCCAGATAACAAAAGTTAACAATCCTCCAAAGACAAAATGAATGTGACGATGAATGAATGGAATCGTTAATAGTACATTGAAATCCATGTTGTAAGGTTGTGATGTTAGATGTATACTTCTGACATCACAA
Source organism: Apodemia mormo (assembly GCA_036924255.1). Lineage (NCBI taxonomy): Eukaryota > Metazoa > Arthropoda > Insecta > Lepidoptera > Riodinidae > Apodemia > Apodemia mormo. The sequence continues at coordinate 8,050,383 of JAUPFN010000005.1, read as the reverse complement.
CCTCAGACAAAGATATAGCTTTATCTGCTACTTTAATTCTCATCCAGAACATAACAACGATTAACGTGTAATGCATTACCCTGAGCGAGACGTCGTTAAACTATCGATACAACGTAGAATGTTTTTTTAGATACAGACAACTAATGTGATCAAGACTATAAGCTTACCTATCTTTTAAAATCGATTGTCGAAAGAATTAAATTGCCTGATCATCGACGATCGAAAATAAATACAGATTTGTAAAAGTCTCAATCATTAGTCGTGCTTTAAATACTTAAATAATATTTTAATACCTTTACAAAAATTTGAGTGATGAATGGAGTCTCCTTTTAAGTACACGAGCACATGTGTTATGTATGTATTTAATATATATTTTTATCATAAATAATTCATTTTTATTTCATTTATTTGCAAGAATGTGGGTACATAAGATGTTACATTTTTAACATTGTTTCCAAATGACGATATGTCGTCAAAAAGTGACATGCAAAAATATAAATTACTAGGTATTTAAAAAAACATAATATTTAAAATCTATTCGTTATTAACTGATAATTTTTATGATAAAATTAATATTATGTAGTAAAATCTGTTAATCATTAAAAATATAAGATTGCTAAGTGATGTTAATTAAAAATATTAATATTGCTAAGTGATGGTACTGCTGTTGCGGTTTACAAGCTGCTGCTGTTTACAAAAAGCAGCTATCGTAGCAGGTGGCGACGCTTTTTATTATTACCCACTGTGGTTTTGTACCTACTACAATTTGTAATTGATAAATTTCTTGTTAGGCAATAAAAGTGATATTTAAACGTTAGTATCTATCCTCGACATCTGGATATTTTATTTTTTTTCTAATTTCACCAAACACCCATTAATATAGTTTAATTAATTCTCGATAACATTCTTTACGCCTACAGTTTTCAATAAATTTATTGGTAGTTAATACTAACCACACGAAACAATCAAGTTTCTCACGAAATGTTAAATTCGTGATATAAATATGAAATGAAATTGCAAGGCCAAAGTTGTAATAGGTCAACGAAACATAAATGACGAAGCTTACTGATAAGAAAAAACTTTAGCACCAAATTATATAACCGAGGTGAACAAAGATTATAAACCATTTTTACCTTCTTACCGTGAAACAACCCACTTATTATTAATTTGACCTGATCGCCCCGTTGGTCGAGAATTTCACGACCCTGACTATGCAATCGATGGGGCTCGAGTTCAATTTCCGACTGGGGAATCATCTGTGTAATAAGCATAAATATTGTATTTTTAGGTTTGATGTTTCTTCAGTGTTTGTAATTATGTATTTCTATGTATAAATATCCTATACCCATATCACAAACAAATAATTTAATTACTTTGAAATTAGATCAATTCGTGTAATTTTATCAGGGATATTTATTTACGTATTTATTTTATTCTATACTAGCTGAGACCGCGACTTCGTCCGCGTGGAAAGAAATCGAAAAAAAAAGTAGATTAAGTTACTCCCTATCGCATCAGCTATCTGCCAGTGAAAGTCCCGTCGAAATCGGTCCAGCCGTTCCAGAGATTAGCCGGAACAAACAGACAGACAGACAGACAGATAGACAGACAGACAAAAATTGTAAAAAATGTTATTTTGGTATACGTACCGCGTACATACATCCATATGCATTTAGTAAAAAGCGGTTATTTTAATATTACAAACAGACACTCTAATTTTATTTATTTGTATACCTAGATTATTTTATTCTACAAAGTGAAAACTACTACGCTACATATTAGCTTCAATTTTGTAGATGCCGTAGCAGAATTTGTAGCACGTTGTAGCACGTCTACAATTGTTGAGCACTTTCGTTGCTTGCTATTGAAAATGTAATAGCGAACGAAGACATGTAATTTACAGGCACTGTCATTCTTTTCTTTTTTTTGTTCTAAAATAAGGTTTGCGTTTTCTGTAAACTACTTTTACAGAAACTACAAGCCGTATTTTATTTGTAGTCTAACTCGGCTATTATTACTTTCTGCTAGGTTTATCAGAGATCAAGATACTTACAAGTAGGTTGTCTATGGATAATCCCTGTCGCTGAATTTCAGCATCGGATTTTACGCCATAATTTAAAATTTTTATCGCCCTATCGGAATTTTAACTTTAGACGACTTTAGGATTGTCGATGCTTTTTTGCCACTACTTACTCCTTTGTAGAATCGATTGCTAATCTGGGTGATTTTCATCATACCAGAGATACAACTTCGGCACCTTCACTTAATTTACTAATAATTTCAATTACTATTATTTAAATGGCAGGAAGCGCATCTAGAATATCTCTAATGGTGCACTTCTCTCATGGCGGTAACGATCAGTCAGTATGAGCCTCATGCATTTATCTGTTTGATTTTCACCAGCAAGTTTAACTCACTTATCTAGTATATATGTACGAGTGTGTACGTATACGTACGTGTGTACGTACTTTGTCGGCGTCGGGATGTGACGACCCCATCGCCCGTTGGTGGAATAACCGTTTCCACCAGCGCAGTAAGTCAATCAGTGGTAGTGCTACGCTGTATTTGCAGCCGAATGGGCCGGCACGTCCGGGGAAATACCACTCTCTCACATAATACCGACGTGAAGTAGCAGCTCTGCTGCTGCGTTTCGTCTGGTTTGTGAGAGTCCCGGTGGCCCGATCCCCCCTCCCCCCTTACACTATGGATAGCGCATTTTTCAAAGGTAGTATACCCCAGGGGGGTACCACTTGCATCAGCAGTGGAGAATCCCCCTCTGGGCATCCATGCTCAGGATCTAATAAACAACCTAATCATGGATGCTCAGGCTGCCCTGCGTATTCTAGGGGGGGCGATAATGCGCTCGATCCCAAATCTGCTCGAGGCAAACGGAGCATTAACACTAAGGCGACCCCTTCCACGCTTACTGTGGAGTTCTGCAACATCAGGGGAATTCACTCTAACCTAAACGCCGTCCACTACCATCTTGAGACGGCAAAGCCGGCATTGCTCTTCCTTACTGAGACACAGATATCTTCTCCGACTGATACCTCTTATCTCTTTTACCCGGGGTACAAATTGGAGCATTCCTTTATACCACGGGCTGGAGTTTGCGCCTACGTTAGAGAGGATATCTGTTCTCGTCGCCTCAGCAGTCTTGAGGGCAAGGACCTTTCCATCTTATGGTTACGCATAGACAGCAACGACCATCCCCGCGTCTATGCGTGCCTTTACAGGTCCCATAGTGGTAACACCGAAACTGACCGACTAATTGAGCACGTTCAAGCGGCTACAGATTCAGTGCTGCAGCAGATCCCATCCGCAGAGATCGTGATTCTTGGTGATTTTAACGCCCACCATGCCGACTGGCTTGGGTCACGCACAACCGATCACGCGGGAAGATCTGTTCACGACTTTGCCTTGGCATATGGACTGTCATAGCTGGTATCTTCGCCTACACGAATCCCAGACGTGGAAGACCAAAGACCTTCACTGTTGGACCTACTCCTGACCACTCATCCAGACGACTACCAGGTCTTCGTCGAAGACCCACTTGGTTCGTCAGACCACTGTTTGGTCCGTACCATAGTGCCAAATGTGCGTCATATAAGGCCTCGCTTTGCTGGCTGTAGACGCGTGTGGCACTACAGGTCAGCGGATTGGGATGGGATGCGGTCCTTCTTTGCATCCTACCCATGGGCGCAGATATGCTTCTCACTGGATGATCCAAGTGCTGTTGATGACTCTGTCGCTGATGTGGTGCTACAGGGTATGGAACTTTTTATTCCATCCTCTGTGGTGCCTATCGGTGGCAAGTCCCAGCCCTGGTTTGGTCGTCAATGCAAAATGGCTTTACGTCATAAGCAAGAATGCTACCAAGCCTGGGCCAGTGCATCAGCGGCTTATGATGAAAAAACCAGTTTACTCAGAAAGAAGTACAATTTTGCGTCTAGGTCCTTCAAAAGAGTCATTGCAAAGGCAAAGTCGGAGCATATTAACAGAATTGGCAAGAAATTAGTTCGCCTTCCCTCGGGAACACGTGCATTCTGGTCCCTTGCCAAAGCTGTTTTAGGGAATTTCTGTAAGCCTTCCCTTCCAGCTCTCCACAATAATAATGGCTTTTTGGCCCACACAGCAAAAGAAAAAGCCGATCTTTTGGGCTCACTTTTTGCAAGGAACTCGACTTTGGATGTCCATGATAATACACCACCAACTATCTCAGTATGTGATAGTACAATGCCAGAGGTTAAATTTCTTCAAACCTCTGTTCGAAAAGCTTTAGTTTCCCTGGATACCCATAAGTCGAGTGGGCCTGACGCTATTCCACCAATCGTGCTAAGAACGTGTGCTCCCGAGTTGGCTCCGGTGTTGACGCGACTTTTCCGGCTCTCATATAATTCAGGCGTTGTACCAAATTCCTGGAAGACAGTTTTAGTGCACCCAATACCCAAGAAAGGTGATTGTTCAGATCCGTCCAATTACCGGCCCATAGCTATCACCTCCTTGTTCTCAAAGATAATGGAATCCATTGTCAACTGCCAGCTCTTAAGGTACCTAGAAGAGCATCTGCTGATAAGTGACCGTCAGTATGGTTTCCGTCGCGGTCGTTCGGCAGGTGACCTTTTGGTCTACCTTATTCATAGATGGGCGAAGGCAGTTGAGACCAAGGGGGAAGCGCTAGCTGTTAGTTTGGACATAACGAAAGCCTTTGATAGGGTGTGGCACAACGCACTTCTTGCGAAACTTCCATCTTATGGACTTCCCGACAAATTATGCAACTGGATCACCAGTTTTTTGACAGATCGTAGTATTAAGGTTGTTGTCGACGGTGTATGCTCAGACCTAAAATCGGTCAATGCTGGTGTTCCCCAAGGCTGCGTGCTATCTCCTACTTTGTTTCTTCTGCATATCAATGATATGCTGCAAATTAGCGGCATTCATTGTTATGCAGATGACAGTACAGGAGATGCTGTATATTCCGGCCGTGCTAACATTTCTCGGGAACATGTTGACGAGTGCCGGAAAAAACTTGTGTCTGAAGTCGAGGATTTATTGAACAAAGTCTCGGAATGGGGTCGACTAAATTTAGTCCAATACAACCCAAGGAAGACACAAGTTTGTGCGTTTACCGCCAAGAAAACACCTTTTGCCGTATCCCCTCGTTTTGAGAATACTCCTTTGATTGCCTCAGCCAATATTGGAATTCTTGGTATCGACATATCGAGTAACGTCCAGTTTCGTGGTCATTTGGAAGGTAAAGCAAAACTGGCGTCCAAAAAAATTGGTGTTCTGAACAGGGCGAAACAGTACTTCACACCAGCCGACCGTTTGCGACTATACAAGTCGCAAGTCAGGCCTCATATGGAGTACTGTTCTCATCTTTGGGCAGGGGCTCCGAACTACCAGCTCCTTCCTCTTGACCGCATACAGCGTAGAGCATCTCGTATTATCGATGACCGGGCTCTTTCCGATCGGCTTGATCCTTTGGCGTTGCGAAGAGATGTTGGTTCCCTCTGCATCTTCTATCGCTACTACCACGGGGAGTGTTCCGAGGAGTTGTTCGGCTTAATACCACCCGCTGATTTCCACCATCGGACATCACGCCAAAATTCTAAATTCCACCCTCACCATTTGGATGTCTGCAAGTCCACTACAGTGCGATTTTCGAGGCATTTTTTGCCCCGCACGACTGCTTTGTGGAATCAATTACCAGCGGATGTGTTTCCGAACCGATACGACTTAGGGGCCTTCAAGAAAAGAGCGTATTCATTCCTTAAAGGCCGGCAACGCACCTGCAGTACCTCCGGTGTTGCAGCTGTTCATGGGCGGCGGTGATCACTTACCATCAGGTGACCCTCTTGCCCGTTTGCCCCCTAAAAATATATCTAACGATCACTACAACTGACGGAATCGATCACAAGACAAGGAAACTTTCGTCACTTTGAACCACTGACACGTAGCTCAACGGTCGGAACGCAAGGTGTAAATCCAGTCATGTCAAAACTTCTCTTTGTTAAGCTTTGAAAGTTTTTTCAAGTACGGGATCTGTGCTGAAACACATATATAGTTAGAAACACGAATGTATTGAACAATATAATAAATGTCGATTTCGTCTGCAACGGTGAAGTCATTTAACTGGTATATATAATGTATATTTATCTACAGCGGTCATTATAATCAAGGGAATCGATCACCAAAAAAAATAGAATTTCGTCATGTTGAACCACCTATACATAGCTCAGCAGCCAGTGCATTTCTGGCTGTAAGGCAAGATCGTTGGTTCAAGTAAACAACGAGTAATTGTTATAAAATTGTCTATTTTTTCCAGACTCTTCAAGAAGAATTGACGGGCGCTGCTTTTCATCCCCTCGACGATAACTTACTTATAACTCATGGTAAAGGTCATCTTGCGTTTTGGAACCGACGAAAAGATGGATTTTTTGAACGTACTGATATTATAAAACCCGTAAGTCAATTATATTTATTCAATTTGGTAAAACTGTAGTATATATTTCTACATTACATACAAAAATAATTAGTATTGTATCAGTGATCAGAGTTCGGCAACTAAAATATGATGTGGTATTCGATGCTATTGGTACTGGGTACATCTATACATATAATAAAATCGTAGGAAAGTCAAAACTGTACATTGAATATTTTTTTAAAAGAATACTTGGGGCGTGATCTACAATCGATATCAAAGCAAAAAATATAGTTTTTAGAATTTTTGTCTGTCTGTTTGTCTTTATGTATGTCCGGGGTAAACTCAATAAGTACTGCATGGATTTACTTCAAATTTTGACAGACACAGAATACTAACAGGTCGGGTCAACATATAGGCTACATATATCACGCTATCACCTACGGGGGAGGAGCTGTGCGCAGTAAACGAAGTCCGCGCGGACGAAGTCGCTGGCAACAGCTAGTATATCTATATATTAATACGTGCAAGAAAACTTTGTACCCCTTTTTAAGACAATTATGCAAATTGTAGAGTTTGGAATTTAGCACACACACACACATGTTTACATTGTGAAATGCCGAAACTTAATATTTTTATAGATTACGCATTAGAAATATTTTAAATTAACAATAATATACATTACAAACGCTACATTCATGTGACATACATGATAATATATACACATATATAATATTTTTTTACGGCTAAAGCCTCCAGTCAAACTTAAAAGAAATTTTATTGTTTTTGGTCGATTTCGATCACGAGACGATCACTAGGAATATAAGACATTCGTGTTATATTCGTGCAAATATTCGTTATGATTGTTTTGTTATCTTTTCAAATGGTGATGTATGCAACAACTCCCAAGACAATGTATTCTTGGACATTGTTTCCTCTGCATATCAATGATATATTAAAATTAGCGGCATTTATTGCTATGTGGATATCAGTACAGGGGATGCTGTATATTTCAACAACAGCAATATTTATAACAAAGATACGTAGAGGACTACTAAAACAAACTTGTATCTGAAGTTGAGAATCTGGCAACTCTCGGAGTGGGGTTAACTAAATTTAGTCCAAGTAAGTGCTCATTAGTGCCGAGCTTATTTAGTCTATCAATAAGTCTGTAATAAACGATAGAGTTCTGCATTGTCTTGCCCGAGTCAGGTACCACCGCCTTACCTATTTCTGCCGCAATAGCGTCAGTGCTTGTCGCTGTCGTGTTCCGGTTTGGAGGGTAAGGTAGCCGGTAAACTTATGTATGTGGCATTAAACCTCACCATAAGATAGCAACGCAAAATTAACACCTTTGGTGTCTATAGGCAATGGTTGACTCTTTCCATCAGGAGACCCATCTGCTTGTTTGCTATCTTATGATATAAAAAAAATATATAGTCAAAGACGACGATATTGATGTCAGTGCTGCGGTTAGCTACGTCAACAGCAAATTGTTTTACGTCTATTACGCTAAGTTGCTGAATGACATTTTGTATTTGAACGCCGGATCATATTCGATTTATAAAAAAAAGTATCTTCATGCCCATATTCCCGAAGAGGTAGGTAGTGGCACAATAAGCGCTACCCACGATTAGCTGAATATATTTGGTCCCACAATGTGATAGGTGGTAAGCCTATCGCCAGCCGGACACTTTCCGATCCCGGGCAACTTTGTGTTTCTCAAAAAACTGAAAAACACTTTTTCTTCAGTTTTCTGAGAAACACATTTTTGAGTTGCCCCACCCAGTCATTGCCATTTGACCCAGGAATCGGACCCGGGACCTCATGTGGTCAACTCCCAGACCGGGCCACTAAACCACAGAGGCGAGATACAATTTCCCAAAAACCCTACTTATTTGTATCCACTAGTCTTATTGATATTAATTTACTCTTATAACTACTTTCAGCCTTCTCGCACTCACGTGACGGCTCTACAGTTTGAGCAAGACGGTGACGTGGTTACTGCTGACAGCGATGGTTTTATCACGATTTACAGCGTCGATAGTGATGGCGCTTACTTTGTCAGAATGGAATTTGAGGTTAGTGAAATTTCTGCTGCGATATCCAAAACTCTATTAAAAATATGAAATTTATATATGTTATTAACATAATAGTTACTGTCGTAATTATAGGTAAATGTAAGATGACACATTGCCAGCATTACAGAATTCATTCACAAAACTCGGTGCATCCAATTCAAGAAAAATATTCGTTTAAAAAAATATATTTTTAAACAAATACTGTTATGTTATCTTTTAATCATTTTACAATAATAAAACGCACTTTCGAGTCAATACTTAATTCCTAATTTTAAAATTACACCGGACCTTTAAAAGTAACCCTTTATATATTAAGAAGATTATAAATGCGAAAGTTCGCATGTGTCGCCAGATGGATGTTTGTTAATGAATCACGCAAAAACGGCCGGACCAATTAAGATGAAATTTGGTATTTTTTGGAATTTGTAAAAAGATTATGACCTGGAATAGCACACATGCTACTTTTTAAATTAGTTGTTCCCGCGGGATTCACCAAAAACTTTTATTATACAGCAGGCTGTACAGTGCAGCCTAGTATTATGAATGCGAAAGTTTGTTTAGATAGATGTTTGTTACTCCCTCACGCACAACGGCCAATTGGATTTCGATGAAATTTGGCACACATATAGATGATGTCCTGGAATACCACATAAGATACTTTTTAAACCGGAAACACAATTTGATTTTTATGATGCCTCGAGCTGCAGGGCGCAGTACCTAACTATAATATAATATTTTTTAATAGGCGAGTTTTTTTGCGTTTTTCAGGCGCATATAAAGGGAATCAGTTCTCTTATCATGCTATCAGAAGGTACGCTCATATCAGGGGGAGAAAAGGATCGGAAGATATCAGCATGGGATTCTTTGCAAAACTACAAAAAGATAACTGAGACAAAGGTATTTTTAATTATTAAGTTTTAGGAACTGATAACTGAAAATTCAAATGTTGGAAGTCGTTAAAATTATGTGACTGATTCATTGATATAAAAAGGGAAGATAGGTCATCTAGTCACAGCGCCTGGTCCTACTAAACTAGGTCCATGGATACAGTGACAATTGATGACAATCAATCACGCGCGGGGCCTCATATCATACACTTATATTTTCCGACTGTTTTTACCACTAAACACGCATCAAAATATCTTTTTTTTTAATGAAAACACCCAAACCCATATTCTTGTATATTCAGCCAGTGTTATAATCACTCGAGGAAAAAATAAGACACACGGAATTACTTTCCATTCGTAAGTACTCGACGGCTAAAACATTATTTTTGAAAATTTAGTTCGCCATGTTTGTGAGAGTGAGATGTTAGAGCGTACGTATGCGTAACATATCTTTCCTTTTTATATCAATGGATTGATTTGTGGTTTAATGGATAGCCTATTCGGCTTAAATGATGAGGTCCCGGGTTGGCCAAAAGTGACATTAACGTTTTATAAGAATAATATACATAAATTATAGACGCACACTACACAAAGCTATAATACATATATATATATATATATATATATATATATATATATATATATATATATATATATATATATATATATATATATATATTATATATATATATATATATATATATATATATATATATATATATATATATATATATATATATATATATATATATATATATATATATATATATATATATATAGAAGTAACAAAGAAATAGTGGTGCAACATAACCTACCACTCAGTATATCTTTTTTTATATTATAAAATAGCAACAAAGCAGATGGGTCTCCTGTTGGAAAGAGTCAACCATCGCCTATAGACACCAAAGATGGTAATGGTGCGTTGCTATCGTGTGGCGAGGTCTAATGTCACATGCATAAGTTTACCGGCTACCTCACCCTCCAAACCGGAACACGGCAGTGTCTAGCTCTGACGCTACGCTACGACAGCAATAGGTAAGGCGGTGGTAACAGGCCCGGGCGAGACAATGCAGAACTCTACCACCTAGTAGCCACAATGTTAGTAACTCACGTAGCCAATCGGTCACCTATTACGACCTGCCTGGCAGAACGGCACTTGGCCTATTCTTTAAAGGAGCCCAGGACCAACACGGTGAATATAGCTTATGTTAGAATATAGCAATACCAATGTCGATTTTCTGCACTCGAAGTAAGGTACCAAGAGTTTTGGCGTCTGTTTTCACCAGCGATATCTATTTTCTATATAAATAAAAATGAATCGCCAAAATGTTTGCACGCGTATTACTTTGGAATAAACGCAACGAATTGGAAAATTCTTTTTTTGGTTTGTTTGTTAGTGGCAGGAGAATGTTTCAAGGTTTTTCTTTTATAGAAATAAGTTTGAAAAACCGTATGCGAAATTTCTTAAAACCTAACCCGTACGAAACCGGGGCGGGAATCTAGTTTAATATAATACAATGTTGCTTAGTTGCCAGTTTTTTGTTTTTTAGCTTCCGGAACCAGCGGGTGGAGTTCGAAGCATTTATCCGCAGAGGCCTGGTAGAAACGATGGCAACTTGTATGTGGGCACTACTCGGAACAACATCATGGAAGGATCACTACAAAGGAGATTTAATCAAGTAAGGATTTTTATAATAAATCGCCCCGTTGCTCAAGTGGTTAGTGACCCTAACTACGCATCGATAGGGATCGGGTTCGATTATTTAGATAACTGGCTACTTGATGGTTTTTTGAAAACTGCCATGTAACCAATTATCTAAATAAATGTAGTTTTTAATTTTATTACAGTTATTATTTAGTTGTCTGCTTGACAGATTTTGAAAAATCATAATAGGTATAATTTTATCTATATCTTCTATATATATAAATGAATTGCTGTTCGTTAGTCTCGCTAAAAATCGAGAACGGCTGAACCGATTTGGCTAAGTTTGGTTTTGAATTAATTGTTGAAGTCCAGGGAAAGTTTAAAAGGTGAGAAAATATAGAAAAAAATAAGAGTAGTTAAAAAAGCAGAACAACGTTTGATTCTAAGTCAGCTAGTTATTAATATTATAAATGCGAAAGTTTGAATATTTAGATGGATGGATGTTTGTTACTCAATCACGCTAAAATTACAAAACGGATTTGAAGGAGATTTTGCACACAGGTAGATGATGACCTGGAATAGCACAAAGACTACTTTTTATCCCGCAAAAATTATGTGATCCCGCGGGATTCACCAAAAACTTATAATGCACCGGGCTGCACGCTGCAGCTAATTCATTTTCCTGCGATTTTATTATATGTGTAGATTATCAAACATATTATAAAATAGTATTTATATTTAATATAAATACTATTTTATAATATGTTTGATAATCTATAGGTACATATAATAAAATCGTAGGAAAGTCAGAACTGTACATTGAATATTTTTTTAAAAGAAAACCTACTTGGGGCGTGATCTACAATCGATATCAAAGCCAAAAATATAGTTTTTAGAATTTTTGTCTGTTTGTCTGTATGTATGTCCGGGCTAAACTCAAAAAGGACTGCATGGATTTACTTCAAATTTTGCATGAATATTACTTATATTATAGGTCGGGTCAACATATAGGCTACATATTATCACGCTATCACCTAAGGGGAAGGAGCAGTGCGGAGTAAACGAAGTCCGCGCGGACGAAGTCGTGGACAACAGCTAGTAATTTATATTTTAATTAATTTTCAGGTGGTGTTTGGTCATTACAAACAACTAATGGGTGTAGCTGTGCACCCGGACGATGAAATGTTTGCTACGGCTGGACAAGATAAAAATATCGCCTTGTGGAAAGGACACAAACTTGTATTTGCGTTACAGGTATTGTTTTATGAAATTGCATGGTATCATAAACTACTAATAATATAAACTAGTAAGACTATTTTCTGTGTAATGTGTACGTGGCAAAAATCATGGATCATGGATTCGTACCGTTACCTTTAATTAAATACAACTGTTCTGACAATACATCAGACTAAAAGAACTTATAAAAATTCGAAAGAATTAGTGCCGACTAATCCAGTGACCTGTAAGCACACGCGACAAAATACCGATTTTAAATTAGGCGTCGGAACACCGTGTTCGTTTTTCTCTCGCCTTAAATTATTGACAGAATTAATTTGGTACAAGAAGTCAAACAATATTAATCTAGTGTAGGTTGTTAATGGTACAGACAAACCAAACAGACAAACATTAGCATTTATAATATTGGTATTGAAGTATGGATAGTGTCTTTCGGACGTTAATTTCCAGAGTGTTCTCTTCCTAGCACCTAACACTATAGTATGATAGTAGGGGAGCCCAAGAGGGGTTTCTACATTTACTCAAGCAGGTCAGATTAACATCGTGGGGGTATCTCGCAAGCTGTTGAGGCTCGTCACCAAATATAAGCCCTTTATATAGAGACGGATGACTAGAACATAAAAAAAAACTAAATTCCGATAACTTGGGCTTGTGGAAATTGTCAGATTATATTTTTTTCGTTATTTCGTTGAGACGCGCTCGAGAATATCAAAACAAGGTTTTCTTTGTAAATTTGTGACCCTTCTACTTACTCCCTTACACTGTACTTGAATCGGCAGTTTTACTAAATTTCACCTGGCAATTAACCCACCATACCTTAATCTCACGCGATTTAGCGTTTCCATGTCAGTTTTTTTTAACATTTTTTTACCTGTAGATTTTTTCCCCATCATTGAAACAAAAACCTTTTATTTTTGTTATAATTTATCTACAAAAGTCAATAGATCCGTAGGACGCTCCAGTTAGCATTAGCCATTAGCATGTTGGGCTCCCGTAGTGGGAGGGCGGAGGCAGCAGGAGGATAGGTGTCGGTTGTCCGCAGACGGGGTACGAGTGCGTGTCGCTGGCGTGGCACCCGGCGGGCGGCGCGCTGGCGGCGGGCAGCGCGGAGGGGCACCTGGCCGTCGTGAACGCGGACGCCGCCGCGCACGCCGCCACCATCCGCGTGTGCGGCTCGCCGCTCACCTGCCTCCAGTACAACTCCGGTACTTTTACCTTTTACTTCTTTAGCTTTTAACTTTCCGCTGCGTATGTAGATAAGGAAGTTACTGATATTGCCCCGATTTTCGTGTTTTCACCAGATCTCCTCCTCGTTTTGAAGTCTTAGGAACCTTTTCCGACTATTTTCACGATGACGTCAGTATGTATGTATGTATGAATGTGTGTGTGTGTGTGTGTTTGTGTGTGTGTGTGTGTGTGGGTATGTGTGTACAAAAACATCTCGTAACTTTTGAACGGCTTGTCTGATCGAACGGCTTTAATAGTATTCGATTGTGTCCCACCTAACTTAGATTTCCTGATAATCTGAACCGGTTCTGCTTAAATTTTGAGAAATTTTACAAAAAACTCAAAAAAAATATCAGCGAAACAATATTTTTTAAATAACTTCCAAATTAATGTACCTATTGAGTACAAAAACTTATCAGCTCTATTCCTTCAAAAACTACATCCAATCTTGTAAATTGCAGCTTTTCAAATCTATACATATAATAAAATCGTAGGAAAGTCAATGTATGTCCGGGGTAAACTCAAAAAGTAAAGATTTACTTCAAATTTTGCATAAATATTACTAACAGGTCGGGTCAACATATAGGCTGCATATTATCACGCTCTTACCTTCGGGGGAGGAGCTGTGGGGAGTAAACGAGGTCCGCACGGATGAAGTTGCGGGCAACAACTAGTAACAAAATAATATTGTTTAAAACAAACTAACTTCATATAATTTTTAGAATAACATTAAGGCTATACCAGCTGCCCGGTACGTGCTTCACTACGTATAAATTGAAATATTAAAAAAATCATTGGAACATCAAATTCATTTATTTAAACAAAAAAACATTTTATTAATTGGTAGCTATTTTAAAGCTTAATTTAAAACATATTGTAAACAAGTTTTTTTTTAAGAATGAATAAACAAACGGCAAAACTAAACAACAAACATAGGCAAAACATATTGTTTTTTTAATTCATTTGTTACAAAAAATGTGACAAATGAAGAACCGCTCTACCGATTTTGTGCAAACTTCACATAAACCATCTACTAAATAGTCCAAACAAAGCCTAAGCATTTAGTTTGGATAGGTGAGCCCGTTCTTGAGTTATAAAGTTACAACGAAAAGTGGCATTAATTTTTATATATACTATATAATAGATATAGGTACACCGATTGATTCAAAAATCTTATCAGCTTTTGTACTTAAAAACTGCGTAAAAGATCATAAATTGGATCAAAGTCGATCAATTTATTTGAAATTCATTGACGACAAAAAAAATTGACATTTCTTCGAAATTTTTCAACTCAATCTAAAACAAAAGTTTAGACCTCAAAACTTGCGTTGAATGTCATTGAACGATTGAACATTGAACGAAGCTTTTTAAAATCTACTATCACTTTTAATAAACTAGATAGCTATTAGAACTGAAAAAATCTGTGCTTATAGTTTTTACTCCTTTAAGCTTAAAATACCTCAATTTAGCGGGAAGTTTCAGGGAAATTTCTGCAGAGTTAACCGGTTTACAGACTTTTTTATATAACAAGACGCATTTATGCAAACAAGCAAAGATTCTCCTGATGGAAAAAAGACAATTATCGCCTGTAGACACCAAAGATGTTAATGGTGCGTTCCTATCCTTGTGTCGGGGTTTTAATGCCACATGCATAAGTTTATCATACCGGAACACGACAGTGGTAAGCACTATTTCAGTCGGAATAGATAAGGCGGTGGTACCAGACCCGGGTGAGATAATGAAGAACTCCACCGCCTAGTAGCCACGACTCACATAGTCAATCATTCGCCTTTTTAAAACTGCCTCGCAGAGCGATAAATGGTCTATTCTCCAAAAGAAGCTCGGACTATCATAAGCTAACGTAAGAAAACACATGTTCAATTCTTCAACATGGATCCGGCTCATTTAGTAAAGTAAATAAAAGGTTTTTCTAGGATAATCGTCATGTATTAGAAATTCGGAATATCCATATTTTTTTTAATTTATTTATACATATAATAAAATCGTAGGAAAGTCAAAACTATACATTGAATATTTTTTTAAAAGAATACTTGGGGCGTGTAATTGATATCAAAGCCAAAAATATAGTTTTTAGAATTTTTGTCTGTTTGTCTGTATGTATGACCGGGGTAAACTCAAAAGTACTGCATGGATTTACTTCAAATTTTGCATGAATATTACTAACAGGTCGGGCCAACATATAGGCTACATATTATCACGCTATCACTTACGTGGGAGGAGGTGTGCTGAGTAAACGAACGAAACGAAGTCCGCGCGGACGAAATCGCAGGCAACAGCTAGTTATTGAATAAATAACCAACAATACATTTAACTTATGTAGCAGTATTAAATGAAACACCATGAGTCTTCACAATATCAAGTTATTTATCTATATCAAAGAGTACTCTGTACTAATATTACAAAGAGAAAACATTTGTATTTTTTGTGTTTGTAAGGAATAAACTCAAAAAGTACTAGGCCAGCCTTACAAATTCCTATACCATTCGAAAACTCCACTATCCAGAAATGAAATAGGCTACTTTTTTAACAGATTACGCAAAAGGAAGTCATGATTTTGGATCACAATAGGTAATAGGTAATTTATTATATATTTAAAACTCTACATAATAATTTCTTTATTTTCAGCTGGCGACTTGCTTGCGATCGGATCACAAAATGGAAGTATTTATTTATTTAGAGTGTCTCGTGATGGATTTTCTTACAAGAAATCTAACAAGATTCGTGGAACTCAACCTCTTGTTCAACTGGATTGGAGTCTGGATGGAAACTATCTGCAGACAGTCACCGCTGAATACGACTTAGCTTTTTGTAAGTCCAGTAATATTTCTTCAATAGCATAAATCGCAGTAACTGGTTATTTTTGCTAGATTTTTAAATTAATCGTCGTAATTCATGCGGGATCTCCTAAAACCATTATTGATTAGTCGCCCCCATACCTGATATTCCCTAAAACGTAATGGTGGTCCGACTTTCTGTTATATTTTTATTTGTCTTTCTATTAGGCATTTCATAAAAGACTAGCGAACGCTAAATGTTACTGACATCGTGACTACTGGATGGAGCGATGCTCCGTCTCGCTGGAATTTAAAGCCACTATTTTTCCTTTTCCTGACACAATAATGCCAGTGCTAGTCATTTTATTATTCTGGTAAATAAGGTAGCTTCCCCATCCCTGCCACATAAATGGCAACCCAATATTGATATTTTCGGTGTTAATAGCCAGTGATATATCTTCATTCAATAAAATAATGCAAACCTTCGCAACTGCTTGTTCATTATCCTTTCTCTTTTTGGAACTTCCCCGTGTTGGTCCCGGGCTCCTTTGATGAATAGGCCAACTACTGTTCTGCCAGAGCAGGGCGTAAAAGGCGACCGATTGGCTACGCGAGTCGCTACCATCGTGGCTAACTAGGTGGTAGAGAGTTCTGCATTGTCTCTACCATCGTAGTTATTAGGTGGTAGAGTTCTACATCGTCTCGCCCGGATCTGGTACCACTGCCTTGCCTATTCCTGCTGCAATAGCGTCAACGCTTGTCACTGTCATGTTCCAGTTTGGTGGGTAAAGTAGCCGGTAAACTTATGTATGTGGCATTAGACCTCCCCACAAGATAGCAACGCACCATTAACATCTTTGGTATTTATAGGCGATGTTTAAATCTTTCCATCAGGAGATCCATCTGCTTGTTTACTATCTTATGATATAAAAAAAGAACTTCCTGCTAAAGAAAGTTACTGATTTCACTACGATTTTCTAAAATTTAAATTTCAACAGACCTCCAGACGTTTTAACGTCCTTAAAAGCTTTTCCGACTATTTTCACGGTGACCTCAGTATATTGATAACTATATGTGGTGTATGTTTGTATATAAATCTCTTATAACTTTTGAAGAAGAAGTTTACAAAAATACGAAACTCGTACTTGATGTATGAGAGATGAGAGGGATGAGAATTTGAATATTGATACTTGTAGACATGGATTGAGAAGTGACTTTGATTGACCTCTGCGAGCAAAGCATCAAGAGTCTCCAAAACTATTTTTGTAATACAGATCGTCGTGAATATTGGGGAAGCAAGACGAGTTTGTCTGGACCGTGATAGTACAGTGCTCTCTCTCTAAACCACAAAGGATTTTGTATGAAGATATATATGTATGTAAATAGCCCAATACAAAGAACGTCAATCATTGTTATTTTATTTTTGATTTTAGGGGACATCAAGGCCTTGTCTCCAGAAAAAAGTCCCATAGCAATGAAAGATGTGAAATGGGCCACTTATAATGCAACTGTTGGGTTCCTAGTTTCAGGTAAATAAGATTAAAAATATTTCAATACGTTTTTTTTATAGCAGAGGGGGCAAACGAGCAATGATGATGAGCTGATGGTAAGTGATCACCGCCGCCCATGAACAACTGCAATACCGGGGGTCTTGCAGCTGTGTTGCCGGCCTTTTAAGAATAAGCTCGTTTCTTGAAGGTCCCTAAGTCGTATCCGTTCGGAAACACTCCCGAGGGTAATTCCACAAAGTAGTGCGAGGCAAAAAGTGTCGACAAAAGCGCTCGGTTGTGGATTTCCAGACATCGAGGTGGTGAGGATGGAAATTTAAATTTTGACGCGATGTCCGATGATGGAATTTAGCGGCAGGAATTAGTCCGAATAACTCTTCGGAACACTCCCCATGATACATACGGTAAAAGATGCAGAGCGAACCTACATCTCTGCGTAACGCCAAAGAGTCAAGCCGATTAGAAATAGCCTGATCGTCGACGATTCGGACCGCTCTACGTTGAATGCGATCAAGAGGAATAAACTAAATAAAAACGTTGTAAAAATAAACTATTTAAAATAATAAAGTATGGTATTTTTGCAGGAATGTGGAATAATCGATTCTATCCGATGACTTCACTAATTACAAGTGCCAGTCGATCAGCAGCTAATGATCTTCTCATTAGTGGTGACTCCGACGGTTATTTGCGTCTATTCCGGTAATTATTGTTAAATTTATAATTTTAGAGAAGTGCTTTTCAAAGTATGGTTCTGGGTCGCGATCCCGCGGAAGGGCGTAACGACTATTGCAGTCTATTCAATTATAGCTATAAAAAATTCACAAAGGGCCCCGACTGTTAACCGATGCATTAAAATTCTTGAATTGTTTTATATGTACTTACATCGATTAAAGAACTATTTTAATGGTACAGTTATTTATTGACCGCCCCGTTGGTCGAGTGGTTAGCGACCCTGACTACGCAAGCAACGGAGCTCGGGTTCGATCCCCGACGGGGTCAAACATTTGTGTTATGAGCATAAATGTTTGTATTTCCGGGTTCGGGTGTTTATTATGTATGTAAAAGTATTTATATATGTATTTCTATGTATTAGTATCGTTGACTAACACCCATAACACAAGCAAATAATTTGCAAACTTCGGTGTTTGATCAGTTAGTGCAGTTTGTCCCATGAATATTTATTTGTTATTATTGCTATAATTAACATGATTCTAAACTACTGGGCGTGTTTCTTTTTTTTCGTTTTTATTTCAGGTAATGAATCTTATTGAAATGATTTTTTTTCAATACTTTTTTTATTTTACATTATGTTAACGACTTAAAATCAACTAGATGTTTCCGAGTTGTGGGTTTCATGAACAAGTTAAACGACCTATGACTTTTTAAGTACTTCGTATTACTATAATGCAGTAAAACTGTAATAGCGTTATCATTTTCGTTAGGTTTTTAGTGTTAAGACTGACTATTACGCCATTTAAAGGTAAAACGATAGTACGAAACCAATGTGTAAAAAATATATGAAATGGTACCAAGGTGTAAAAATATATTACCCAATTACCAGACGATTTGTTTAGGCAGGTATAAAGGGGCATTTCGCATTGAACGAACGTGTGTGCGCCAATTGGAAGTCTGCCCTTTGCTTTAAGAATCGATCCTTATAATTAATCGATGTAATCTGCAACTAATTATATTATGTAATTAAACTATCTTTAAAATTTAAATTGTGTAATGTAATGTTCTCACCATGTTGGAGAAAAAGATATGAAAAACGATGTAAAAAATACGCGTCAGATGTAGAAAGCTTCAAGATTATCTAGAGTTCCATCAAATATATTTTTAAATGACAAACAATTTAGAATCTACGTTATTGCTTACAGATATCCATGCGCGAGTCCAAAAGCTGAATACAACGAAATGAAAGTATACAGCGGGACCATCTTCTCCACGAAGTTTTTGTTCAATGATCGCTGCCTCATCAGTTCTGGTGGTTCTGACGCGGCTTTGATGCTCTGGGAGCTTGTGGATGACTAGCAACACGCCCTGGCGCCACCTTTGCCTACCCTCACGATAGCGCCACCTACTCCTTCTCCACCACCAATGCTTCCAGCGCGGGCGTACCCAAGACAAACTTTCCGAGTTCTTGACATGAATAAACTCGATTGAATGTGTCTTAGGGTTTTCATAAGGATTTATTCTAGAAACGTCGAAACTGTCACCTCTAAGACAAATTATGCAAGAGGTTTTTGCGAAATTTGCTCTGAAAGTTTACGTCGTAACTCTTTTCCCTAAGGTTGTAGGGTCGTTTGTCTCCAAAGGGGTTTGTCTCAAAAGTCTTCTCCAAGCGGATTAAAGTTACAACAAAATGTACAAAGGTACAACTTTTTAATATGGCAAGCTCTTAATAAAACCCCATCTATTATGGCAGAGAGAGTCTGTTACTCTCAGACTAAAGAAAATAAAAATGGAGCACTGCCGTATATTATTATGTCATAATGACGCCACTTTTTAATACATGTCTGAGTTTACTGTATAACGCCTCGATATTTACTGACAAGTGTCAGCTTGGTTTGGAGTATGTGTACATGAGCTTTGTATTTATATACACGGCTCAGCTTGGTTTTGAGATTTCAATAAAATGTTTATAGCGCTTTTTCTTTATATTTTTTGGTCTGCGAATTGATTTCTTAACAAAAACATCTGAGACAAATTGATTAAACTGATGTCTCAATAATTCGTGATCACGAATTGTTCTATTTGAAGCTGTTTGTGATACCATATAAAATGCTCTGTTGTTCATACATGTAAACTTACCTATTTTCTAGCACTCTAGCATTATGAACTTCTGGCTTACCCAATTAAAAGAAATCTAAAAAAATGTTTTTAATCCAGTTTCAATCGAAATGTAGAGCTGCGTTTATATGCGTGTAGCCTTTTCTACGTAATGTTAATACAAATAATTTTTTCCATCTTCTGGATTTTAGTAAGATCTTTAGAATTCAAAGAATACTATGATGGACAAGCTCAAGGCTCTGCCATAAATTACGTGTTCTGTAATTGTATTTGTATCTAACGTATGTTAAGAAAAATGTTGATTAATTAGATATTGTCATTTCAAGGAGCCTGTACCCTTTAACATATTAAGTAAAAATTATTCACTTATCCTTAGCCTTTTATGGGATTGAAATAAGGAGGGAGCAAATGTGTTATAGGTAATACGGTCTTGATATAATAATATCTTGACGGTATAAATTTATTTGTTGAATACGAACGTCACACTTTCATTAGTATGTTCATAAAACATCAATTAAACTAGCGCGCGTCTGGTTAATCTGTTTTATTTTCTTTCTGTTATGCTTAATGATTTACTGGCATTGATTTAACAAATAGAGCGATTTCTGAATGAATTACTGGCATTGATTTAAAAGATAGAGCATCAGGATTACGTTGATATTATGGCTCATTGTTCGATCACATGTAATAAACGGATCTCAGTAACGGATATCAGTAAAATAATGACTATCATTTAGAGCTGATTTCTTCATTTCACATTTGATTTTATAGAAATCTGTGAAACTATTATCTTTTTGGAATTACTATGACAAATGTTGACACAAAATTTGTTTAGTAGATTATATTAAAGATATGTTACCAGTGCCGAGTTACGACTTCTTGATGCCCTAAGGAATCTACGCATGTACGTGTCTTATCTATAATCAATCTAGTATAGATCTTTAAAAAAAGTATTACAGCGAGATAGATTCATACGTGAGATTCTTACTACTTACTTCCGAACGACCACGCAACGTATTTGAATACGCAGATTTTCAAACAACTTTTCATGTGCTTGAAAATATTTTGGTACTGTTTCTGGTGGCGTGTAGTCCCCAAAGGCGTGATGCCCTAAGCGATTTCTTAATTTGTCTCTGGACTAATCCGGCACTACATGTTACTCACTTCGCGGGTGAAGCTGCGTGGGTGAGCTAGTTCAAAATGTGACTGGCAATGCGAGTAGCTTTATTTTTGCATTACAATATTATTTCTTATTTTCGAGTATTTATGTTTTTTGCATTATACAGCGAAATATTTTACAAAATGGCTTTCTTTGTAGGTAATAGTTTTTTTTATGGATTTATTATTTAGGCATGTCATTTTCTTTGTATACCAGTCTATAACAATCTGTAACTGCATTATTGTTAATAAATTACATATTCACGACAAATAGTGTAGGAAATTTTTATTTTACATCTTTCATTGGAACAATTATTGATAAGCAAGTACTCTAAATATGTTACTACGACTATTGCCCGGTTCCTACATTAATAAAACGATTCGTTTCAGATACGAGTACTAATATTTTATACGAGGCGTAAGTTAAAACTATTCCTATAAATGTTAAATTACCAAATGGTCCCATGAACTGGTTTGATAGTACATATGATATGCCTCATTTTTAGTAAATCGGTTGTCAATGGGTACTGCTAAGAATGACGGATCGTGGATTATAGGAACTCCGCATAAAATAATACTATGTATACTTTTTGACTTTATGCGCCACGAAATAAACGTAGGTGAAAGTCAAAATAAAGTAAAATTTGAAATTTATGTAGATTCAAATGCTCCTCAAATAAGATGTTTATTCTTAATCGCAGCATTTTTTTTTTCAAAATGACTAGCTTTAGAATTATCTTTTGTCTTGAACAATTGATACCTACGCAATAAAATAAAGTTATATATGAACTTAAATCATTTAAATTTTAAAGTTATACCTACAATTTTAAAACGCTTGCTATAAAATACACTGCCATTCGAATAATAATGATATTAAAATGCACATTAGGCTTAAGGTTTTACAAAAATGAAAATTGGATGCAAGTTGCAACTGATTGCAACACACTATTTTGTTAATCTGATTATATTTTATGTGATATTAAAAATATAATTTAATTACATTATTTCATTAACGATTTGAACGTTAAAGCTTTATTAGGTATTAACAAATTCTTGTACAATTAAAAAACCAAGTTCTTAAAAGTGGACTACGTATTTCACACAAAAACATATTTATATGATGTGACATTGATTTAAGATATTGAGCGCCTATCAATCTTAGAACACATATTTTATATGTTCAAGCATTATGGCAAAAAAAATCATAGTACTTAGTCTAAAATAACAATGATCTAACTACATATTATCTAGACTTGTCAAAAAATTATGTTTTAAAAAATTTTTGCCGATAAAATATACTACGATCTTTGCCTCTCATACATTTATTTTTGTGATGAAAATAGCAGGAGAGTATACTGGCATTGATCTAATTCACTTAGATGCACCTTTATAACAATGTATTAAATACATTTAGACGATAAACTAGTAATAAACAAAAATAGTTTAATGTAATCAAGTAGCCATAGTAGATGTAGAAATTTTATACCAACTCAACTACCACGAATGGTAGGTACATTATTTAAATACATTTCATATACAAGGTTAAAAACATTTCCGTGACAAAAATGTATATTTATATAATATTTCTACGTAAGGGCAGATAATTATATTAGTTTTTATATTGATTTAGATTATTAAGCAATAATTAATTACATTTGTATTAATGTAAGGAAAGAAAAACGTTGGAAATAATAAGTCACAATTTTCTCCATCATTTACTAAAGCAAAAAATTAATATTTGTATAATAATAATTAGCACTTTTATGTACATTTTAAGATCCTTTAAACAGTTTTTATGTGTTAATTGACAAATTATACCTATTTACGCGTCCATAGTCGCCTATATGAGGATGCTGGTTAACTTGAGCTGCGTTTCGTTATTAAAGGTAACAACAACGCAACACAATGAACACAATGAACGCATTAACATATTATTGGTTGATACCAGATTTGTTTGCATTCTTTGAATATGTAGAAAGATTACGTTAAATTAACAATTTATTTTTAAAAACTAGATTTTGTCTTGATAACGTATTTTAGATTTCACTTTATTCCTAATAATATATTGTCAGAATTCAATTAACTATAGATATATTATTAAGGTATTTAATAAAAAAATATAATACTTATGACATAATTTTATAGATTTTATTACAATTTACGCTTTAATGAAAATAAAAAAACCTACATATATTAAAATTATTAATACATATAGTATTTAAACAAAACATGATGCGGTAAATACCTACTATATAATCGCTGAATGGGCGAAATGAACCTTTACATCCAGCAAGTCGATCTTTAATGAATCAAAAAAGCACTCAAAATAATAAATATGGTATGCCATTTGGAACTGCATTTTTTAATTAGCATCTTATAACTTTTTTTAATCATGGACGCCATTGCTCATACTGCATAATAAAAAATGTAAACAAGTAATAGAAAGTAACTAATTATTATTAATATAGCGGTATATTTCTTATATTTAGATAAGTTCAAGTTGAGAAACACAATTTGTTTTAGCAATTACAAAATTTTACTATAAACATCACCTATTCAAAAATCTTATAAAGGTCATCTGTGGTCTGAAAAACTAATTTTTAATTGTTGTACTTTTACTCGTGAATTTATGAACCGTCCCGTTGATCGAGTACCTAGTTATCAACCTTAGCTACGCAATCGATGGGACCACAGTTTGATTTCCGACAGGAATAAGCATTCGTGTTATGAGAATAGATAGGTATTTGCAGTTCCTGATTTAGATGTTTATTAAATGTAGGCATTTATGTATTTGTTTTTCTATGTAGGTGGGTATTAGTATAATTGACTAACATCGATATCGCAAGCAAATAATTTGTTTACTTTGGGGTTAGATTATCTCGTGTAAATTGTCTAGTAAAATATTTTGTATTGATTAAATAAAATTTCCGACTTCTCACAAGTGCATATACAAGGTCCATACAAAACAAATTTTCCTCGATTTATAATGGGTTAAAGATAAGACATCTCAAAAACATGGCAATACTCTGCGTCTGCGATAAGTAGTCAATGATTAATTATTAAAGTTTCAAATCAAAAATACCCATTTTTTTAGGTATTCGTAAAAACAAATGATTATCGTTTCTTAAAACTGATTAATTTCTTTCAATAATTGTGAGAATAAAAGAACTAGGTAAACAAAATATTAATAAAACATTATGTGACATGCTTCTGTATTCTTAATTTTGAGATAACATATTAATGTAATTAATTATCACATCCACTACCGCAGTGATCCTTAATTAACTAAAAAATAAATTGTTGAATATTTCTTCGTCATAAAACCTACGAGAACAACATTGTGAAGGGACATTGTCCTTCACGATTTTCTAATACTCGATTTTAAATAAAAGGTATTCATTAGACGTAAACTACAAAAAAATCGTACAGTTCAATGCCATGTAGGTAAACTGGTCAAAGTTGAGCGAATACTAAACGCATGCAAGTAAGTTCAGTAACATCTCTCCCGAGCTTTGTGCCATTCCGCCTTAGCCGTTTCTGCTTACGTAACGTGCTTTTTCACAAACTTAGACAAAGTAACATCGCTTCGTAGTGAAACGATATCTAAATTCATCATCGTCTCTGAGATAAATAATTTCCTTGCCAATATGAAACTATTGTTGCAATCGTTGTATCAAATTGTTTTTTAGTTAAGAAAAATAAATAAAGCCAATCGACTATCAACCAAAACCTAGACAATGAAATTAAGTGTTCAAACAATTAGTTACTTTAGGGTGTCGTTACGAATTAGGTATTCGAGTAAAATTGTCTACCAACTTGCTATAACGATGAGGATTGAACACGTGATTTAGTGTGGCTTATGTCAATTCAATACATTTTATTCTTTTCTAACTTCGTTGTTGTTTTTTATGGTTACTTTGCCTTAGCAGCCTGAACTGGGGAATTACGTAGCTGGTAAGCTAATACCTGCGACAGCAACAGCAACCACTGGCGTAGCTAGGCATGGGCAATGTGGGCCTTCGCCCACGGCCTCGCACCTAAAGGGGCTCGCACTACCTGATTTAAAATCATTGTTTATTTTTAAATTAAATAAAAACCTGAATAATATTGGCCTCACTCTTATGTATCTGAGATACAAACAAAACAACTCCTAGATCCTAAGTTAACGCGTTATAAAGACACCATAGCTTTTCGCTTATTTCAAACTTGGCGCGTGTTTTTTGGTAGTTTTGGGAACAAACGGAAAGGGGCCACGCCGATGCGACTTTGCCCACGTATATATTAGTCCACGCTACGCCACTGACAGCAACTATTAACATTTTTACTAAGTTATGAGTAACTCTACACAACATAGTTAATCCACGTTTACCTCTTTCCATCAACAGAACCATTTGCTTGTTTATTCGTGAGGGAATCGACATATATATATATATATATATATATATATATATATATATATATATATATATATATATATATATATATATATATATATATAGCATAAAATATATTTTAGACACTAAAATTCATAGAACGTATTCAATATACGTCTTTTTGTTACGAAATATCTTGAAATGGATAAAATACTCGTATTATTGCGCCAAAAAACTGCCAACAGGGAAGTTTCGCGATTTTTTATCGCTTAAGTTTCACTCAACAAAAAACAAAGAGCTATTTCACAGTCTAATTGTCAGATAATTTGATTATTTTCTTGTTCGAAGGTTAAATCAATTTTTTAATGTTCTTGTTTATATAACTTTTTATATAAAGAGAATTGTTAAAGCCAAATTAGCCGGGTCAGTTTATAATATACTAGCTGTGCCCGCGACTTCGTCCGCGTGGATAATTTTTTAAAATAAAAGTATCCTAAGTTACTCCTTATATAAGCTATCTGCCAGTGAAAGTCCCATCAAAATCGGTCCAGCCATTTCAGAGATTAGTCGGAACAAACAGACAGACAGACAAAAATTGTAAAATATATATATATATATATATATATATATATATATATATATATATATATATATATATATATATATATATATATATATATATATATATATATATATATATATATTACTCAGGTATATGTACCATGTATACATCCATAAGTATTTATTAAAAAGTGGTTATTTTAATGTTACAAACAGACACTCCAATTTTATATATTTGTGCAGATAAAAATACCCTTTAAAAGTAAACTCTAATACAACATCTAAATAATTGTCAAGGCGCATCAAAATCCCTTTCGAATTAATTATAAGCAATCATATTGCATTTCTAATCTCAAAAAAAATTCTCATTTATAAAAGAAACCACCCCTCTCACGGTGTTCGCGTAACATTTAATACAAGCATACTTTACACTGAGTAAAAATGACATGTCAACTAATACTAATAATTAATTACACGTCTTGCATTTATAAACAATGGATTATTGAAAAGTTTATATACTTTATCACTATAATATATTTAGTACTTTTAGCACGAAAAAGCAAAAAGAGGCCGTATGCGTATGTAGGATATATAAAATTTTAGCATTTAATAAATTAATAGATGCCAAGCTGCTCCGCCCAAACCTTGAAAATTTTAATGAGTACCTTTATAAAGTCTACCCTTAGTTGAATCAAGACCTCCGACGCAAAAATTCGCTGAATCAAGCCAAATAAGAGTTTTGAGTCCGCCACTCGTTGAATCGTAGTAAGCCGAAACATCTTTTGACGTCTTATTCTTTCGGCGAGGGAATCGGCATATATTTTTTTTTTTAATTTATGAAATGGAATGAAAAAATATTCAGTTTACCTTTAACCTGGTACGTAATCCCAACTATTAAGATTCGGGGCACAAAACAAACAGGTACAGAAATCAATCTTTATACAAAGGACGCTCGAGTCACGCACACATAGACACCTTTCACGGACACGATATCTCGAAATGGTCGGAAACATGGAACATAGAACAAGGGAAGTGAAGAGTGGGCGTGCCGCGTGCGTCACTATTATGCGCTTTTACTCTAAATTGCCTTAGTGATACTTACCATATCATTAGGAGATAGTCGTCGTGCGAAAATCTATTATACACTGAATTATGCCGTATTGTGCCATCCTTGAATGCAGAAATGATAGTAGAATACAGATGATTAAGAATGGAGATATTTCATATCATCCGAAAGTACAATTTTCATTTTATTTTAATTAAATTCCTGATTTAATATAATCTCTAATGATATAATAGAAAATCAAGCTAAAATCAGCCGTACACCTTACATATAAAGTTCATTTTAGGTTGACCTAATTTTTCTAGAAAGATATACGTAATGACAGTCATTACGTATATCGTTCTAGAAAGTTCTCTTTTCAAATATGATCAACTGAAAACTACGGAAAAATCATATACTACGGAAACTATTACGATCTTAAGTTTCACTATTGTACAAATAGATGAGTCTATTTTGAATAGACTACAAAAGGACGTAAATACTCATTTTTTTGTAGCAAAATAAAATTTATTGTAACGCAGTTTGGTATATTTTTAAATGTTCTGTTTGTGTGTTTCGGATTATTTTTGGTTAAAATGAAAACGACCAATGAAACAATGTTTGCATTAGTAGTTTATATGCAATAATGCTTATTTTATGTGTGAGTATGGCAATCACGGTCCTGATACAAATGTTTGTACTTGCCAATTCCCTTGTTCTATGTTCCATGGTCGGAAATATTGCGAGCGCGAGTGCCACCCGCTTGAGACACGCGTCAGTTAGTAGAGGAGACAGTGGGAGATCGTCCTTCACCGATCTGATAACCAGATGAGACGTATAATTTTTCAAATATAATTTATAAACAAATATGCCTATAATTACTTGTCTATCCAAAAATGCTCATGACTATTTTTAATAAAATTAACTTTAATCGATTTTTTTTCATCACTTTCATACTTTTGATAGCCAAATGAAATTTATTTCACTGATCATTTTTAACACACAGAATATGCCTAGGTAGGCTTGCCTACTCATTTCTGTGTATGGCTACTTGGCAAGCAGGTGTGAACAGGTAAGTCAATATAGGTGACTCCATTGATCTGCTAACTTATCGAAAGTTATATCAAATTTTAGATTATTTTATTACAAAATCAGTCACATATACTTGCCTGCAAAAAATCGTACTCAAAGTACTGTTGCCAAGCTAAAAATTTGCCATGAGCGCTTTTGGATAGGCAAGTAATTATAGGCATATTTGTTTATAAATAATATTTGATAAAATATATGTCTCATCTGGTTATCAGTTCAGTGAAGGACGATCTCCCACCGGCTCTTAGACCAAGTGAACTTTTTTGTACAGAATAATTCTAATAGAAATAATAAGATAAAACAATAACATTAAAATATCTTAGTTATTATTGGTTTACGTTCCCGTTCTTCCTACTTCATTCTCAAGAGTAAATCAAACAGTTTTTATACATAAGCCAAAGTTGTTGATAGCCCTAGCGCGACCGCCAAGCGTAGGTGTGAAAAGTGAAGTACATACAGTAAATTGACTTCCGTACCTATTTGCTTTGTATCTGGGGAAAAAAACTACGACATTTTAATTTTTTTATAACACATTGTAATATATTTATTGCTGCCACCCACGGATTAAATGGATACGCCTTTATAGACAATTTCCTAGTTTGTCAGTGTAGCTTGCAATTACATACAGAAATACAGAGATATGCTACTTACCAATAAAATAAAATCATTTCAAGGGTAATTTTTAAACTGACATCTCATTGATAAAACAGAACAACATGGTTTATTTGTATTTTTTCATAATGTAATATAACCTACAAATATATGAAATTTTTGACAGTAAAAGGAGCGTTTGCTCATATGCACGGCAACACGTTTCCTTCCCAGTGCCTTGTCTATTAGTATTCATGTGGTCTAGTGACTACCACCGGATCGTAAGCCCAACCACATACTACTAAAATCCGGGGGAAGAAATTTCACATTTCATTTTTTTAATAAGTATTATTGTAATAGGTACATATTTATATTTTTTTAAATCACACTTCTTAAAATACATGAGATTGATATGACGAGCGTTTAATTCTAAGCTGTATTTATTTTCTTCTATAATATAATTGCAATAAAATATAATTAGTTTGTGTGTCGAACAATCTATTAATGTTATTCTACTATTTAAACACCTACCTACTAGGAATTGTTAAAGGCCACAGAAGATTTATAAGTTTACGTTTTATATTAATATGGATGTAATAATTTTTAAAAAAATCATATTAGGTAGGTATGTGCTATGAAATGTTAAAGTTTTGAATACATTACATTGTTTATACTTCTATTGTCAAGAATATATATAGTAAAAATAAATGGCGTTTTTTTGTCACGAAATAAAGAAAGGCACCTGTGTCAGATCAGTAACAAATGGAAGAAAAAACCGTTACAATATGGTCTCCGCACGAGCGACAAGCTCGCACTTTGATTAGCACGTGCCGCAACCACGGTAATATTATCTACCAGTATTTTATCTTCATACAAACGGGTGGAACATGAGTTATACCTACGCGCTCGGAGTTCGCCATGCACTCGATACACAACAGACTGAGGGTTGCGCCGCAGTGACGAACGGCCGATTTGACAGCACAGGCAAATGAAGTTAAAATATTGAAGGTGGGCAGCCCTGTCAGATCAGTAACAAATGGAAGAAAAAACCTGTGTCAGATCAGTAACAAATGGAAGAAAAAACCGTTACAATATGGTCTCCGCACGAGCGACAAGCTCGCACTTTGATTAGCACGTGCCGCAACCACGGTAATGTTATCTACCAGTATTTTATCTTCATACAAACGGGTGGAACATGAGTTATACCTACGCGCTCGGAGTTCGCCATGCACTCGATACACAACAGACTGAGGGTTGCGCCGCAGTGACGAACGGCCGATGTGACAGCACAGGCAAATGAAGTTAAAATATTGAAGGTGGGCAGCCCTATCGCATTTTACGTACAGCACGGCGCGACCTGCTGTAGGTATTTATTTCGAGGACACGGCCGAGTCAAAATACTGGTAGATAACACTACCGTGCCACAGCGGTATATCACCGTTTATAAACAACTAGATACACCCTGCACCCGGCATTTTAAAAGTTTTGGAGGATTTCATGGGAGCAACTTATTTTTCCGGAATAAAAAGTGTCCTATATGCTACTCCAAGTCATCATCTATATGTTTGCCAAATTTCATCCAATTCGGTCCGTCCATCCATAAATCCAAAACTTTGCATAATAATAATATAGATGATTTATTTTTTTACTATATACTCAAAGGCTTTTACATATTCGATATAAGAATCGTCTACTGAACACCCTTCTTCAATATGTATAGTCTTTTACCACTCAACGTGTATAGTCAAGGTGTTTATCAAATGAACCCTGTCTCCATACTGCCTCTACCTCTTCCCAGGCCTGGCCTGTAGGGCTTGCCGCAAGCCATGCGGTAGGCAGAAATAGAGCCCACGCAAATTAGGTTCTTGGAGGCTCTAGTGACAAAAATTCAAGCAAGATCAGATAGTTCATTCGTAAAGTTGCAGAGAAATGAATTAGAAAGACTGGATAATAGTATCCCATCTACCATTATCCAGTCTCAGATGCAGTGCTTGTGAGGAGCCACATGGGCTTCTTGTTGGGAAATATGTGATTTAAAGGGTCCAGTAAATTAGGACGGGCCGCAACGGGCTGAGCTGTTTCGCAAAAATCCACTTAGATCAATTTTATACATTTTATATGAACTATCGCACACTACAGCGGATCGCCGCGGGGCGGAATTTTGCATAACGGATTTCGATAAATGCAATGCGGTCCACCCCGCCCTGCTGCGCCCCATCACCAGCGTGTTATGGCAAGTGGAATTGCGCGCACGAGTTCCTCCTCTGTGTTTTGAGTATTATGTTACGCGCCGCTGTTGTAGTCTATGACATCGAGCGCTATAAAAAAGAATACATGTGACGGCGAGGCGACGTTAAGAAAATATCTGACGATCGGATGGATTGGTTGTCATTCTGATATTCTGATTTGATTTACTGTAAAATTAATACAAAATTATAGTGATTGACAAAACTATTGGCTTTAATTAACAATTAATTTATAAAATCACGTAAATGTGTATGAAGAACGATTAATAATTTTAGTTCAAGACTACAAAAAGCTATATGATTTCTTAGATCCACGCTATGATAATTAACAAGCCAGAAAAACATTTGGGAGATCCGATTCGCAACAGTGTGGCCTGTCCTAATTTGCTAAGGGGGCGTCACAAATTACGTGAGATGTTTAAGGGGGAGAGGGGGTCGAGTCAAATCTCATCTTACGTTGGGGAGAGGGGGGGTCTCGGCAAATATCACGCAATTTTTTTCTGATTGAAACAGAAAAAAATATACTATATTGGTCCATTATCCAGATTGTACATGCTTAAGATTTAATCTTAAGCGTAATCGTAATACGATTAAGATTATTCACTAATTCGTTCGAAAGAAAATAATTTCATTCATACTTCGACGCTATACATTACTACTGACTGCCAAACCATCATATTTGTTTTATACCAAATAGTTCAACTTAATCTGAATTTACGGTACAGTGTATGTAGCTCGTCCTTTGTTTTCGCGCCAGTGTCAAAGGAGTAGAACTGTCAGAGGAGTAGACATTCTTTTTTTAATCGCAGTAATTACGATTTAAGTACTCCATTGTTAATTTTTTACGACATCAACAATATTGATTACTAGTCTTAACTAGTCGTAAATAAAATCACGAAACAATTTTTTTTTCTTTTTATAATAAAAATCCAACGCGTTTACATATTTAAGAAACCCAAATTTTAAAAAATCTCACGTGAGATTGGGGGATGGGGGAGGGGGTTGAATAAAATCTCACGACATCTCACCAAGGGGGGAGGGAGGGACAGAAAATTAAAAAAAACCCCTCACGTAATTTATGGACGCCCCCTAAGCTAGCATTTTTCGCTGCGATGCAATGCGCTCCGTCCCTTTGCTGTCCGCCCCAGTTTGCTCGATACAAGATTTCTTAGAAAATGTTTTTGGAGTCACCACAATCTTAGAAACATTGCGGCTTTTACTTCACGAATCCAATGTTGTTTCTATTCAGTACTAGCTGACTCGGCAAACTTTTTTCTGCCTCTTTAACTACTCTTAATTTTTTTCTATATTTCCTCACCTTTTAAACCTTTCCTGGACTTCAACAATTAATTCAAAACCAAAATTAGCCAAATCGGTCCAGCCGTTTTCGAGTTTTAGCGAGACTAAGTAACGGCTGAACCGGTTTGGCTAATTTTGGTTTTGAATTAATAATTGTTGAAGTCCAGGGAAGGTTTAAAAGGTGAGAAAACATAGAAAAAAATAAGAGTGGGTAGTTAAAAAGGCAGTAAAACTTTTGCCGGTCCATGAAATTGTATTATATCTTGGCAAGTGTTAAATAATATGACCATAAGCAAATTACGTTTTCAGTAAATAATGCCTTTATATAGAAATGTAATTTAATTTTATAATTTACAATATTTTCGTCAAAAGTATATTTTTTCGTCGGTAAATATAGTGGTGCTCCAATTAAAGTTCAAATAAGTCTCTGCAAGCGTCAGAGCAACTTTTTTTTCGTGTCACCTATAATGTAATTCCATTGAGTGTAATGCATTTCTTATCACTTTTTGACTAACACCATACAACTGGGCGTAATGATTAGTTGATGTAAAGCCGTTTGCTTCATAGTGCCTTCTCATGAAGCTTTTTGTGAAGCATTGAGAATAGGACGGCGGCCAGGATTATTGTAATGGTAATCTACGAGTGCAACTTTTTCATCACGTCTTATCCAGAATCTCGCACTATCCCTGGTCACATTCAGACGACGTGATATCTCGCTATATCAGTTATCGTATATAAGTTCCTTGGTTTTATCATATATATTAATGGCAGTTCAAATTAATAAAAAGGTTTTAATTTAAAAAAAAACATTAACATCTCTTTAGATAATAACAAGAAACTTATATAATTGGAATTACTACGAAGCAATATTTGAAAAATAAAAATATACTTTATTTCGTTACTAATAAAGTTGACATTTGTTTCTTACTTAACAGAGGGTAAAAACGTTCTGAGCAAGACAACGAAAAGAGTGGATGTTGTCCCTTTCTTGCAATTGCCAGTGTAAGGAAAACTATCTTATGGTAGATTTTTATATAGTCGGTAATCGTTAAATCCGTTTTATTCATACACGTCCATAAATACATTAGCGTAAAATGTATTGTAATTAACACAGTGAGTTCTAAAATTTTCTTATTTTAATTATTACGTAATTACTTATGCAATGCAAAAACTGTTTCTCAAATTAGTATAATTACTTAGTAATAATTTGCAAACTGCGCATGGCCACACTTATATATGGCGATTGGCGCTTTATTTAGTAGAAAGAGACACACTCCAGCCATTTCGTGGTACTCTTCGGAACGATTTTGAAGCGCGTGTGAACATTCCGGATAGAATGTAACTTCCTTGGATAATAATCATTTACACAAGATAAAATAAGGAAAAAGTGTTGATGCAAGCAAGTCTGAACCATGTTATCGAACAGTTAAGCATAATTTTCTGTGTAACAGTCTATTATGTGACAAATTTTCAAAAGATCATAATATGTGCTCGCAGCTTGTTAAATGAATCAATTTGAGAACTGGCGAACCTATTCGTACCGCTACCTACTGTACAGTCATAATATTTTTACGCCTCCTATTAAAATTCAATAATAATTTTTCACGGGTCTGCCAAGTGGCAACATAGATATGAATTGTCATTTCAAAGAGTATACAATACACAGCTGTGATTAGAGATGGGTTAATACCGATATTTCTCAAGATTAGGTGATACTAATATATTCACTTTGAAATATAATGTCTTAACTAATATGTCAGTATTAACTAATATTTCACTGTAATTTGGACCTTAAAGTAACAGTAATAAGATCTGATACTGATACGGCAGGAAAATATCTTAACTAATATTTCACTGTAATTTGGACCTTAAAACAACATTAATAAGATCTGATACTGCAGGAAATACGTCCGTCTCATTCGTACGTACGACGCGGTGTATCGTGAAAATATTTTAATACTTTCACGATTCCGACGGGCGTCAATCTAGAGAATCCGAACTATTCCGAATACCGAAGGATATTATCCTATTCATTTTGGATATCCGTTACAGATATTAGGCGAATATGAAATATTAGCATATTACAGTTCGCCGGATTACTAATCCACGAATCCTTTCAATATTACTAATATCTTAGCGAATACTAATATATCAGTCACACCCAGTGATGTCATTTCTACCAACTTTTTGGTAGATCTACCAATTTTCACTTCAGTCTACCTATCTACCACCATAGACCTAAAAACTACCTATTTTTTAATTAATTTGACATGTCACCACCTTGGATTATGTTTATATCGACGAGCGACGTTGCGATGTGTTGCGTGAGCCATGCGACGATGTGTCAAGCATACATAGAGTCCGGGCCATAAACCACAAAAAAACGGCAGCAACAGTTCGCCGTTCGCGCCATTTCGTGCTCATAGACATTATTATGCTGTTCTGTGGCCCATTCCCGGTTGGTTTGTTGCGGAATCAATGGCTAATTTTTGCTCCTGTTTTGTGTTGTTTTGTTCTTAAAGCTAATTAACAATGTATTAACGGTGTTGGTTGCTGTTTGTTCTATGTTGCAAGCATTTATTTATATAATGGATAATGGATTCTGACAGCAGCGAAAGCAATGCACAAAGTTCTAGGTTAGGAACTCCGCACAAAAAGCTAGAAAAAGGCAATATGACCAAAATATTTGAAATTATGGGAGAAAGACAAGGAGTATGCAGGTTGGCTTCAAGAAAGTACCAAGGGGGATTGTTGCATACTAAGAGATTTACAGCAAACAACGGGCAGCCTAGCGCAGAACATTTAAAATTTTTCAATAAAAATATGTATAATTTCCAAAAATAAACATTTTAAGAATAGTTCATGCTTTTTTAATCTCAAAACATCTTCTGAATTGAGGTGGTAGATATACCAATTTTGCATTTTACATTCTACCAACTTCTACCAACATTTGGCACATAATCTACTAATTTTCTAAAATTCGGGTTGGCAACACTGGTCACACCATTAGCTTGTGATTCACAGATACAAATTACAATTAGTCTGTGATTACAATACTAATTACTATTACTACGTAAGATGTCATTTTGTCAATTCACAATTTGATGGATTTGAATTTTGATTTACAATAATTGAGAAGTTTACAAAATTACAAAAAAATATATTGTTTTATTGTTTGTTTTGTAATGCAGATTAGTATACCGAACAATTAACTATTTTTAAAAGAACTTTGTAATGATGAAACCTCGTCCTTGTGGATGTAAGGGCTGTAGAACCTGCCTTATATGTGAGACTCAATACGGAGCAGATAACCTAAAATCAGTCATACAATTAGATAAAAGTAAATCCTATGTGTATTGCCCATTTTGTGACAAAGCCTGGCCAGGATGGGACGTAGAACTATATAAGCAACATCCAAATCATGAGGGTGACAGTATTTATTACCCAGGAGTGTATATAAAATTAGATTTCATTTCTGAAGCTGAAGAAGTTAGTTTAATAAAAGATATTGATAATGTGCCGTGGGACATATCTCAAAGTGGTCGCAGGAAGCAAAACTTTGGGCCTAAAACCAATTTTAAGAAGAAAAAGATTGTTGCAGGCAAGTTTGATGGGTTTCCCATGTTTTCAAAGTATTTACAAGACAGATTTAGTTTAATACCTTTACTACAAGGATATGAAGTTATTGAACAGTGTTCTTTAGAGTATGATCCTGCTAAAGGAGCTTCTATAGATCCACATATAGATGATTGTTGGATTTGGGGTGAGCGAGTAGTCACTGTGAATTGTTTGTGTGATTCAGTTCTTACAATGACTCCATATAGAGGTGAAAAATCTAAATATAACTTATATTGTGCGGAGGATTACCCACCTCTTGTCCAAAGCGATGGTAGTATAGATACAGAGTTTCTTAGTAATAATTGTAATATGTTAGAAGCAAGTAGACCTTCAAGGGATGTTGATGTAATAATAAGGATACCGCTAGTGAGGTGAGCAATCATAATTTTATCAATTACTAGCTGACCCTGTAAACGTTGTTTTGCCTTACATATTAGGAATTCATAGAGGACAAACAATGTGACACTTAATTTATATAAGTCTACGGGATTAAACTTTATATGGTGGTTAAGTATTCTTAAATTTTCTAATTTTCCGTGCAATTTTCTAAATATTTTTTTTTAATTATATTATAAGAACCTTCTTACAATTACAAACACAACAAAAAAAATTACCGAAATTGGTCCAGCCATTCAGGCGTGATGTCGTGACCAACGAAAATAAAGATTGATTTTTATATATATAGATATTTTCTTTTATTAGAACCTTCTCCTTACAATTACAAACACAACAAAAAAAAATTACCGAAATTGGTCCAGCCATAAAGGCTTGATGTCGTGACCAAGGAAAATAGGGATTGATTTTTATATATATAAGATAGATATTTTCTTTTATAAGAACTTCTCCTTACAATTACAAACACAACAAAAAAAATCTACTAATGTGAAATAGTCATTTAGCTATTCTGCCGTCCTAAGAAAGAGTACAGTAAGTTACCCAAAACCGATTCTGAGATAAGCCTGCCCAAAGTTGCACTGGATATTTTTAATGACTGTGTGAATGTCTGTGATTTTATAAAACTTTTTTAATTAGTTTAGTAACAATATATATAAGTTGTTAAATTACTATGACTACAAATATTAATATATTATAACCAAACCACAGCAGCTACCAAGCTTTAATTATAAACTGTTATCCACTAAAGCCATTTCTTTTAAAATTAAATAAAAATGCCTTATAAATTTTCAGGAGATCACTAACTGTCTTGTATGGAGAATCTAGATATCATTGGGAACATTGCGTTTTGCGAGAGGATATCACTTCAAGAAGAGTGTGCATAGCATACAGAGAATTCACTCCACCATACATGAGTACTGGAGTTAATAATGATATTGGCTTGGAAATTAGAAAAAAGGCCAAGCAATTTTGGAATCATACAGCCAGATACAAAGATAAACCTAACAGTAAATAATATTTACATAGTGAATTTAATAAGTTTAGCTTTGGTTGTAAATACATAATTGATATATTTATTACCTTGTTTTATTTATATTTAATAGACAAATTCTTTACGGACATATGGGTCCACAATGTTTTAAGTTACTACTCCATCGGAAACACTGCTACACACAGAAAATCCGGCAGAAGAAACTCAGCAGACTTGCTTTTTTTGCACCTACTTCCAGTTATATTTTCCCTTTTCACAATTCAAGTTTTGACTACACACTACTCAGGTGGTAATGTTCTGTAATGTCTTCCCAGACCTTAACTTACCTACTTCTGTTGTTACTACCATTTTCATCCAGGTCCCTTTAGAAGAATAGACTATTGACTTACCGCCAAGCAATCATAAAAAGTGAAAAGTTGGCCAATTATGTCACATTATGATTATTAGATGGTGAATACTGCTGGGTCTCATGTATAGTAGGGGAGCCCAAGAGGGGATTTTTTTGCGTTTACTCGAGCGCGTCAGTTAACATGGGGGAGGTATCTTGCATACTGTTGAGGCTCTCCACCAAATATTAGCCCTTTATATAGAGGTGGGTAACTAGGGCAGAAAAAAAAAAACAAAATTTCAATAACTTTGCCTTGTAAAACTTGTCAGATTATGTTTTTTTCGTTTTTCTTACATCATTTCCAATATAATAAAAGAAAATTCAGACGTGCTCGACAATGTCAAAACAACGTTTTCTCTGCAACTTTATGACCCTCCCACTCACTTACGATACACTTGAAACGGCAGATTTTCTAAACTTTAGGTGGCAATTAATCAACCATACTCTAATCTGACACGATTTAATGTTTCCATGTCAGTTTTTTTTAAAAAATCTTATCTGTAGATTTTTTCCCCACCATGAAAAACATTATATGGTTCCCCTACTACTACCTACCACTACCAAAGAGTATGTAATGTAGTGACCGCTACCATCCCGCCTATTCCTGAGGCTACAAGTGCTTGTCATTTTCTTTTCTGTCAAAGTATGATAGCTGCTAAACAAAGACATATGGCATGAAATGCCATATGTCCCCCACCCCATTTTGCCACCCATGATATGGATGGCAATGCACCATTAAAATTTTTGGTGTCTATAGGCAAAGGTAATCTCTTTACATCAAAAGAATCATCTACCTCTTAGAATACATGATAAAGCATAACTGGTTGGTGGCATTAAATGCTTTTGGTAGGAAAAGGTAGAAAAGAAAATAAAAATAATTTGACGATCATTTAATTTGTATTAAACTGACAAGTACTTTACAAATAAATATTGAATTTTTCATTATAAACATACTTTATTTAAGAGCAGCCTGTAATGTTAAAAGTAAAAGAAACTACTTTTAAGCTATTGCATAGCTTGTATCGCGGGCCTTGAGCGTGGAGACCGAATCCAGAAATTCCGTAACGAAAATACCTAACACCCCCCAATCCGAACGGCACAGCGGTGACACTTTTTAGTTTTTCCATCTATCGATAAATACCAGAACTTTTAATGACTTTTTGAAATATCACGCTTGTCTCTTTAGTTCAGCAACCCACCTTTAGGTGGCATTGGTTGTATTGGAAAACTACCGTAATCAGCTGTTTGTGAGAAAGTATATAGGTGTATAGGTATTTATCATCTACGTACAACAGTGAATATCTGTACTCGTATAATTTGTGTACAAAGTGTTTTAAATATGAATAAACAAAGAAAACAAAATACTGCATAAATAAAATAAATATATAATTGTAATTGCATAAGTTGATAAAAAATGCTATGCAATAGCTTTACCGCGGCAGTCTCCGAGTGCCACACATCTTTTTCAAAATATCTACTATAAGTGTTACTGAAGCATTGCTACCTGCCTTCAAGATAGGATATCAAGTGTTATATGCTAATTTTATAGCTGCCTAGAGTAATCAGATAATTTGCTAGTACCTAGAAACAGGTATAAACTAGATGCAGACCCAGGCAGACCACAGAAATTAATGATGCCTGTGGCTAAAATATGGATCTTGAATAGAACTTTTGTTATTTTCGTAAGTTAGCACTGGCTGTATGAACGTCATAAAACGTCCGAAAAAACTGTCCAGCATAGCGGTTTCTTCTTGTGCCCCTCTGGTTAACAGAGGACACAGTAAAGGAACAAAAGCTGGATCATTTTGCGGGATCTTTTATATTTCCACTTCGCAACATCCCAGTATTCGTGTTGGCATGGTCCTATGAGACATACTCGTATGTTGAAAACTAACCAGTAATTTATTCTATTTGGAAATAACTTTGTCGACGGATTGTTGATCTTTTAAGCATCGAATATATTCTTAAGGTGGCGCCAGTGCGTTTCTTTAAGTATCTCCTTCTCGTGGCAATAAAAGGCAGATAGAAATTCGAGATGACGTAATTGTGTATCATCTCCAATGGATTTAAATACTTTTTAATCCATTGTCCACTCTGTCTGTGGTCCAGTGTCGTTAACCACATGAGGTCTCGGGTTCGATTCCTGGGTCTTGCGATTCAAATGTGTTTTTTTTCAGTTTTCTGATATACACAACGTTGCCCGGGATTGGATAAGTGCCCAGTTGGCAATAGGCTTGCCACCTATCACATTGTGAGGAACAAGTTTCTTCGGCTAATCATGGGTGCACTGGTTGTACCTCTGCCTAGCTCGTTGGGGATAAGAGTGTGAAGTTTTTTTGTTTAATTGAAAATGGAGCAGACTGGTCATTATAACTCCTGGAAACGATTCTAAAGGAAATTCTTTGATCAACCCTAAATCAATATTTTACCAGTATTACTATTATAGCATAAAGAAATAGTTATTTATCAACCTACCTGGGTAAATTTTGATTTTTTTTTCTTAAGCTAATCATAGTTGAATACTTTGAAGAAGTAGAAAAGCTTTGAATCCTCGTTTTTATTCTGTGCTTAATTATAATATCGAAAATAATTATGCATAACATATAACATCTCTTTTATCTCATATGGTATATTAATTTTACTTAAGTTTTACGCAATCATGCGATATTTAAGTTATTATTTGTGTTAGTTTTAATAACATTTTAATTGTAACTTAAATCTTACTTGCTCAACATGCTAAAAGAACTGAGTGCTAAGTGTGAGTTTTTCTTTTCGCATTCGATCGTGAGCGCGTTTGGAGTTTACTAGGAATTTGTATGTGATTTGTACAGCGCCACCTAGTGGTAAACGTGAGAAACCAGTTTACCACTAGGTGGCGCTGTACAAATCACATACAAATTCCTAATAAACTCGAAACGCGCTCACGATCGAATGCAAAAAGAAAAACTCAGCACTCTGGTGTAGGCTAAGTATTCACTCTGACATGTGACCGGTATACAAAGTGAAAGGTATTACAAAGTGATATCCTGCATACAGAAGAAAAAGAATGGAGACCTCAGACCAAGATGGACTTACAAGAATTACTAATAAGGTTACAAATAGAAATAACTGTTTGCTCTGTCAAATAGTCTAAGACCTAGGCAGATAGTAGGTATATTAGAATAATTGGCCTACACAACAGTTCGTCGTTTATTAGATTGTAGAAATTTGTAAATGTTAAGCCGTGCTAGAATCGGCATGTATGATGTAGACTCCATTAATTTCCCCGTTCTTTTCCATTTCTGCATTCTCCCGCGCAAGGATCTGGTCTTCTCTCATTTGCCAAGACATTAGTAACTTTTCACTCTTCAATTTGCGTATGCAGCGTGCTAATAGCAGTGCGAATATGATTCCCAATAACTGAAAATCATATTATATGTATAATGTATTATGTAAATCAATTCATTATTAACTAAAATGATAGCCGCATCAATAGTTTAAAATTATACAAGTTTGTATCTCAAAATAAAATAAAATCAAAAAGTATGTCGCTCTCGAATATCGCAAGTCTTTGTATTTTTCATTTGAGGTGAACAAGGTTTTGAAAAAATTAACCACCATTTTGATTTTTTTGGGACTTCATAATTACGCTGTTAGTGATTTTCTCGCAATATTTTGGTACCACCGCCTTTACTATTGCCGCAATAGAGTCAATGCTTGTCACTGTTGTGTTCTGAATGAAGGTAGGTAGTCGACACAGACTATTATACTACTAACCGATAAATTGATATATGTGGCTATCAACTCGCCTTTTTGATGTCTATATGCGATGGTTGTCACTTTCCACCAGGAAAGCTGTTTCTACTTGTTTGCTATCCTATTACATAATAAAATAGGTAAATTTTCAAGTCTGCTTTTGAATCAATTTGTGTAATTGTCTATTACTTTGTCCCTTAAACAACAGAGAACCTGATTACGCATCAATGGGGCTTAGGTTCAATTTCTGACAGGGACAAACATTTGTATAATGAGCATAGACGTCTGTATTTCTGGGTTTGGGTGTTTATGAAATCTATTTGCGTATTTATACATATATGTATTTCTATGTTTTAATATCGTTGTCGGATACCCATACACCCATATTACAATTAGCTTACTTTGGGATTAGATCAATTCGTTTAATTTGTCCAGTGATATATATTTGTGTTTTTTATTAAGGTATTAGAAGGTGAAAGAAGCTGTGTATAGGTATAGGCTTTCAATATGAAATAAGTGGTCGTATCATAGGGACCGATAATGATGTAAGTTAATGGGCCTTCTGAATTGATACCAGGGTGTAGTCAACTATATTAATCCTTTGAAATTTCTTGTCGTATTACAAAGATAACAAAACGAGAAAGATAAAAAGATTTACCTGTATAAACATCACAGAAACACCTAACACGCCAATCACGCTTGCATTTTGAATTATTGCATTGGTAATGGCAGTTTTGCAGCCAGTTGCTCTCATCCTGGTACAGAACACGTCGCCATGAGTGATGCAGCACGATGCTGGCACAATAACCGACACTTGAGCGCCGTCCACTTGAGTGGATACCACCACAGTGGAATGGTTACCATTGAACTCCATATCCCGATATTCTAGGTATGAATTGCCGCCGCAGCAATTAAGCTAAAACAAATTAGATTTGAGGTTTACGTTTATAAACATTTACGTACATTTAATAGTAGTTTGTTCACCAAGGCGAGAAAATGACCGATACCTTACGAGAGTGTAGTTTGAGGCCCGAAGCGCAGCTGAGGGACTCAATACACTCAAGTTAGGTATCGCATTTTCTCCCGAGTGATACATACTGCTTTATACTACACCAATGAGGAAAATAAAAACATTTTAGTTAAAATTTATATTAAAATTATTACAATTATTGAAACTCCCATAAATTCTTCATAAGTTTTGTTGTACTTATGCTTGGACTTTTCTGGCAAAAGGTTTAAAATGACTGTTTGAGCAGCTTCTTTTAATTCAGGTGGCGTAAATAAATCTTCATTCTCGCTACTAGACATAGACATCAGAACAGAATGTAAGAAGAAGATACAATAAAAAAGAAAATTCGCGCGTACAATCGTTTTTTTTAATATTGAGGAGGCAAATGAAATAAATCGCATACTGCCAAGTTTCCTTAGTAAATGCTAGTGGCCAGTAACATTTTGATGTGCTTCGAGATACAAACTTATGAATTTTAAAAAGTTAAAGGAGGGAAGAAAATTACTTTCTCCCCAAGGGGAGAAAGTAAATTCCATACAT
Source organism: Apodemia mormo (assembly GCA_036924255.1). Lineage (NCBI taxonomy): Eukaryota > Metazoa > Arthropoda > Insecta > Lepidoptera > Riodinidae > Apodemia > Apodemia mormo. Next base: position 8,006,754 of record JAUPFN010000005.1, on the reverse strand, counting down.
TTTTGCCGCCCGCATATTGGTTCGCTTGGAATTAGGTACTTTCTTCTCGTTTTTCAAGTAAGAACTAATGTGCTTTCCGAATAGGTGTAGTATAAAGTAAATTTTATTAATTAATAATTTTATTGATTTGTCTAATCATTTACAGTAGCGGAGTTACGCTTGAAGCGTAGCTCACATATAGATAAAAACGAACACACACATCACACACAAGAACCGAAGTTCGATAATTAATCAAATAAAGCCCGAACAAACCTCTACTTACCATATTAATGATCTAATAGGCATAAATAACATTATTTGTATACATATATATGTATACAATGTATACAATTTTATCAACATACGTCAAGCCGTTTTTGATATATAATGGGACATACATACCTACAGACAGGGAAAAATTTCAAAATGGTAAAGATGATATTGAAAGAAATATTTGTCGAAAAAGCAGACGCTACAGATTTACATATGAGGATAGATTAACTACCATCCGCCCACTTCGCTGGGTGTAAATTTATTAAGTATCTTCACGCCCGTGTCCCCGAAGACGTAGACAGGGGTACAACAAGTGCACCCATGATTAGCCGAGAATACTTAGTCCCACAATGTGGCCAGCCTATCGCCAACCTAGCACTTTTTCTAATCTCAGGCAACGTTGTTCTGATCAGAAAACTGAAAAAACAAATTTTTTGAATTTATTGACTATAAAAACTATATATAGGACATAATATATGTCCTTGTATTACCACTTTTTCTCTCACGGTTTAGCCGAACCATTTTTTTCCATATTTTCTTTTATCAAGTATTTTGTACTTTTTGGCTAAACCTCAGACCAAGTATAAATACGCAGGGCCAAGACCGAACAAACAAGACCAATTCCAAGGCTGCCCTAGTCTTGGCCCTTTGCTTTCCTCAACACTATTTGTCACTATACAAATTTTCATCAAAATTGGACGAGCAGGTCTTTAATTATACATGCAGTGGGGCATACAAATAGACCGACAAAAATGTTCAAAATGTTGATATTTATGACAGTCAAATAGCTAATATTTATCACGAAATTTGATAGAGATTGAATGACAAACCGATCCTACAGATATCTAGTAGCGTATATATAAATATGTTGTGTGTGTCGTTGTGTACGTTGAATTTTTTGTCAAATTTCGTGATAAATATTTGTTTTGACTCATCAACATCAATTTTACCATTGGGTTTTTCCCTCGTGAATAAAACGCTCACCTTGTGTTAGCTAGTTCGGTGGTCTATTTAATATGTTTAAAAGACACAGAGGTCAAGTATAAAATTACTTACACTGTATTGCAATCGGTCAATTTCGTCTTGGGTTTCAGGGTCATACGTATACTCCGATATAGGTAAGTACATATAATTCTGTATCGTATCCGTGTCTACGGTGAAGGCCAGAATTACCACAACCATCTTTAGTATCAGAATTACGGTCAATATTAATGCATACTGTAAACAAGGTAATTTTATAAAGGAGCATTCGTTTAGAAGAAACGTGACGGGGCAATGACGTAATAAGGCATTTTGCGGTATTTTTTTTTTGATTTTAGAAAAATTAAAAAAAGGAATAAAAGAGAAATGGTGGCCTTACTATTAATTACGCATTTCATCGAGTTGATCCGGTGTTAAACATTTCAAAAATAGGTTTGCAAGAATAGATCATTTGTCTTATTTTTGAGCATCTCGTAAAAGACAAGAAAAGGCTAATACCTACTAACATTTCGTAATAGTATCGCAAGTACTAATTAGGTGATAGAGTTCTGCAACGTCTCGCCAGAGTTTAATACCACTATCTTGCCTACTCCTGCAACAATAGCGCCGGTGCCTATTATTACTTCTGAGGGAAGATGGAGTCGCTGTTCTTCTGAGGGAGGATGATGGCCTCTACTTGAGCGAACCATAAGCGTGGATAATCTCTCAAAAATTCCGGTATTCTTGTCGCCATGGATACAGCTGCGATTTCCATGGATACTGCCGAACTTGCCGTTGCTGCTGAAGGGCTTCTGCATGAAGTTAGCGCTGGGTTGTTCATTTTTCCTTTTTTGCGTGTTCACTGGTCAGTGGTCACCAATATTACGTTGATTAAATGACAGTCACACATCGGTTAATAAATGTGTTTATTAAACTGTGATTTTTGCTGGGATTTTACAAAACCTTATATAGTAATAATTCACGTGCATGGCTGCGTGATAGAATGTGGTACGATAACATATCTGAGCACGAACGTATTGTATCGTGCCCCGTTACACCTATCGATGTTTTTTTTTCGTATCATAAGATAGTAAACAAGCAAATGGGTCCACTCATGGAAGAAATCAAATGTCATGTTCGGGTTTGGAGGGTAATATAAAAATTGGCAAATCTTATGCTGTGAAATATGAATAACCTACAATCCAGTTTTTTTAAACTGCCACTTTTTCTTCTTTTAATTAGGATTCCTACTCGATCGATATAGAGTACGTGCGAACGTACGTTATTAGTAAGTTAAATATTACAAGTGTATAAACTCTATACGAAGGAAGTAAGTATACACACGTCTCTTAATATCAGTATTTCTTTTGTACAAACTCTCCTTTTGTACCTTTTAAGTTTACGGTTTTTATATCATAACTCATAAGATAGCTTGTTTGCTATCTTATAAGTCATGATGTAAAAAAACGTTTTTCCCCGTGTTGGTCTGGGTTCCTTTGAAGAATAGGCCAACTGTCGTTCTACCATGCAGATCGTATAACGCGACCGATTGGCTTTGCGAGTCACTACCATCGTGGCTATTAGGTGGTAGAGTTCTGCATTATCTCGTCCGGGTCTGGTACCCCACCTTGCCTATTCCTGCCGCAATACCGTCAGTGCTTGTCACTGTCGTGCTCAGGTTTGGAGGGTAAGGTAGCCGGTAAAATTATGAATGTGGAATTAAACCTCGCCACAAGATAGCAACGCACCATAAACATCTTTGGTGTGGTAGATTCTTCCCATACGGAGACCATCTGCTTGTTTGCTATCTTATGATAATTAAAAAAGCTTACAGATCTTCTATTATTGTTATTGTTTTTTTCACGTTTAATTTTATCAGCATTTTTGTACTGGTAGATATCTTAATTATATTCACGGACCTAAGCCAAGTGACTATTATTTAAATTTGGTATTGTTACTTCCTCTACGTCTGTCTGTCAGTTTGCAATAACTTTCTAACAATACGGCAAGTGTTCAAAATAACTGCTTTTTGGAAATAACATAAAGGTACTTTGAAAGATTTTATAGGTGTAGTGATTGATAAAACTATTTGGGTATTACTCCAGTTGTGGATAGAAAGATTGGTACTATTGTGACTTTTTGAAATTTCCACATACGAATAAATTCATTTCTGAGCTCTAAATATTTGGTCAGTTTATCTGCAATGGATGCTTCTATACTATGAGTATTGGGTATAGATATGTCATACGACGTGATGGTACACTTGTTAAAACATCGAACACTTTAGTGCAAATTTGTTTTTTAGTTGAATAAAAACTAACGGAACGAATTTCCCAAATTAGTTACCGGGGCAAGATGTAAGTAATGTTATATTGTTTGAAATTTTGTGTTATCGGATATAACTATACTAAACACAGATTAAATGGATACGCATTTCAAGACAATTTCTTATTTTGTCAGTGCAGCTTGCATTTACACACAGAAATACAGAGTTATACTACTTACCGATGAAATAAAATCATTTCAAGGGTAATTTTAAAACCTTCGTTATTCGGTACGATAACATGGTTAGTACAACATGATTTATTTCTATTTACCCACAATATAACCTACAAATGTATGAAATTTTTGACAGTAATAGGAGCGTTTGCTCATATGCACGGCGACACGTTTTCTTCCCAATGGCGTGTCTATTAGTATTCATGTGGTCTGTGATATTAAATCATCATTCATTAATCCACTCCTTGCGTCCAAATTAGTGATGAAAATTGCCGTAAATATTCATTCCCAAACTTGCCAAAACTGCCACGAATGTTTCTAAACATTGGCAAGAAAAGAACGATTTTTTTCATAACACTATTCTGATAAAAAAGTTTATCTTTTTTTACTGGCAAGTTTGGAAAAATCGTGACAGTTTTGGCAACTTTGGGAATATTACCGGCAATTTTCACCACTAGTCCAAATTAGAGATAAAAGTGAATTGGCAATTCAAGCATATCAGGATTAACGGGAAAGAAAACAGTGGATTCTCATGCATGTGAAATATCCCCAGTTGTACCTACACATTAGCCGGCTAAGTACCGTATCTAATAGACAGACATCTAGACTTTTTTTAGACTAACATTAATTTCTAATGGGAAAAAACAATCAAGCGGTTTCTTACCGAATTCACCAAACATGTACTTTGTTTCAAGCTTCCAAAAAATCCAAACATCGTGACAACTAGAAGGAACATTCCTAAAAGGATGCTCATCAAGGAGAAGGAAAATAGCTTGCCACTCTTGGCACTCTCCAAGAAAAATGTAAAGTCGTGGAAATGTGTGTAGACTGAAAAACCCAACACAATCATGAGGCCGGCAATCACCTGTAAAAATACATCATTATTTTAAAAAAACAGTAGCAGTCGTGGGACTGCCGATAGAAGTGAAAACGGAACTATTAAGTTGAGAGTAATTAAAACTATATGCAAAAATTATATGAAATTTTTTATGTTTTATTTATTAGTTACATATGATGGGTTAAACAAATCATGAACAAAATATAAATACAAAGTGGTTGAAAAAATAATTAATATATCATTATCTTAATTATACATAGTATTTATATTTACACGAATTTCAATGAATTCAAGTTTGAACATTATTTTCATTATTTACATCATTTTCATCATTAATTTCGACAATACTTAGATTATCTGTTCGTTCAATCATTTCATTGTATTCTAAAAAAGATATAATAGGTTTATGGTAACTGAAATAAGAAATAAAAATGTTTGATTGAAATTTATCTAAATATCGTATAAAAACAGCATCGATAGTCGTTTTATACTTTGTTGTACTGACTTTTCGATCATTAGACATAGTCAAACCTAATGTTTCATTCAAAAATTCAATTAATGATAAATTTTTGTCATCTGCGAAGGTTGGATTTGTGTATTTTCTTTCTCTTAATATGAACCGTAATGCTATGGTCGTCATCTATATTTCTTGGCAATGAATTCACCATTGTATTTACTTCTATTGGAACATTTATCACTTGTCCATAGATTCCAAATTGACCAAGAACATGTCGAAGCCTTCGAATTTGCATGAAGGGAATTCTTGGAGATATAAGGCGTTCTGTTACCAAATCTAATGGAAAATTTTTGAGATGTTGTGGAAATGGGGGATATTTGAATCCATTATACACTGAAAGTAAAGAAACGCTATTTTTATTAATTGCTTTTAAGCAAGTTGAGCATACTTTCACCTCAGTTACATTAACGTTTTTGAGCATTGTTCTTAAAAATTGAATATTAGGAGTAGTATCGTTATTAACAAAATTTTTTATATCTTTTGCAAACCACAGTCGGTCACAAATGTCACACGAATGACCAAAAACATTTTCAAAAAAATCTTTTTGAAATTTTAAATGGGCTTTAGAATGTTGATGCCTAGAAGAGTACGTTGGTGCAGGTAGACTGTGTTGAGAATCCATGTTTTGAGTGTTATTTTGTGAAACTTGTACAGAAATATCGTCAATATTGTCATCAGAATCTGAATGTAACTCTAGAATGTCTGGTTCATTTTGTGTTGACAAGTCAGCAATATCAATTGGTGGAACATATGGCACATTTTTTGTTGAGGGGCCTGCAATTTGTGAGTTATGAAAATTTAGGTCGTTAGAAACACGCTTTATAACTGTTTTTGAAGATCGGTTCATTTGTAAATTGATCAAGGCAGATTCTTTTTTCTTATCTCTATACCGCTGACTTTTTTGTTTGTCTTGTAATTTACGACGTTTAATTTTTTCCTCCTCTTCTAACGATATTGTTTGATGCTTAGAAATTTTTAAATCAACTATTGCATTAGAATTTTTTTTATCTCGGTATCGCTGACATCTAGTTTTATTTTGAACTTTCTTTTTTAATTGTATTTCATCAATTTTTTTTTATTTATGTCATCATTAGAAAAATTCGTTCCTTCTGATTCTTCATCACCTTCTTGTCTTTTTCTTTTGCCCCCGTCTGAAGACATCTTCAAGTTTTTTTCTCGTGGGATTAAGGATCTAAACAAGTATAAAAAATAGAAATTTAGAGATTTTAATTATGTTACAATATTTTTTCTAATAGTGAAATTAAATTATATAAGTTCATAAATAATTATTTGGCAAAAAAATAACAAAGCACGTATTTTATATCTAACAAATTACACAAACAAACAATAACTTCATAAAATTGAATTTTACAATAAATGAACAAATTTCATAAAATCTAAAATTATTATAACATTTTTTTAATTTTCCAATTTTAAAATCCACGAAAAAATATTATAAAATAACTAGAAATCTATTTTACCACGCTAGTAAGATAAATCTTATACCGTAATAATACTCATTTCATGATGAAGAGGTTAAATATTAAAAACATAATTAAAATGAATAATGCTAAATTTTAAATACAAATATTCGTACAAATATTAAAAATGTTTAAAAATATATTCGTTGTTTTCATTATTCATTTATCTGTATAAAAATATTAATATGTTTCATACTCACTTTTATATTGAAGTCAATGAATTTAAATTCAATAAATAAACAGTAATCCTTCAAATAAATAATTACAATAATAGTCAAATTAAAAATTCACTTAAATAAACAAAATCCAGTACACACAAGTTGAACTTCCCACGTGGTCAATTTAACTTTACTTATGTATATAACTACACTAACTAATACTTAATGTACAACAACGTCACATTTACAATTACAGATGTACTGCTACTATAACGTATTGGTGACGTGACTCACAAAATTATACTTATCCAAAAAGCGTCCAACGCGCACATAATACAGTCAGAAATAGTCGATGTATTAGTGTATACGTGTACACAGGCTACAGGCGCGTGCGCTAGTCTGGCTCTCCATAGCTATAGATATACTATTATCATTAGCATGTCGGTGACGCGAACCGAGGATTTTACCCTCTACCAAAACGCTCAACGCGCCTAAAGAAGTTTTCACTTCAATAAAACGTTTTAAAAGTTTTAGTTTCCAGCATATAATTTAGATCACAAAAATTGGTAAAGTGTGTGTCGGGCCACGCGCAATGTAGGGTTCCGAAGTTGTCCATCACTTTTATAGTTTCATGCTATGAACATTTAAGCTCTTCAACGTTAAAGATAAATATATATCCGCACCTCAGGTTCACCGCCTATAAAAACTTCTCAGGGTATATTTTATAAGTTGGTCGACTATTACCCAAAAACTTGTAAAGCCTTTTAAGCTGTGATAGTTTTTCCTTTTAACTTCATTATATTTGCTACTACCATAATTTTTTCCTACCCCCAAAATCAATCGTTTAGCCTTCAGAGGGGGGACACTTGATTCTAACAAAAATTAGCACTTAAAAGCTAAATATTTCACAAACGAGTCCCTTAGTCGAAAACTTGTTTTCACAAACCTACAATATTTTTTACAAACCTATCCAACGGTACTACACATTGGGGTTCTTGAGAAAAAAAATTAACATCCCTAATTTTCATGTAGGGTAGCTACCCACAAAAAGAAATATTTTTAAGATTTCATGTTATCACTTTGTTGACGTGACCAATATGTTCATTCATTCCAAATTACAGTTTTCTAGTAATAAGAATCTCTGAGCAATCGTGCGGACGGACGGACGGACATAGCGAAACTATAAGGGTTCCTAGTTTACTTCGGAACCCTAAAAACCATTTCAGGTGTCAAAGTTAGCCTGTGTTTTATTAAAGGCCACAATCTAAATGTGTACACTATACAGTACACCTACTACCTATATATTTCATTTAAATCTGTCCAGTTGTTTCAACTTTTAACGTGAAAAATTAAGAAACACAGCTACTGGGATTGACAATTTTTAAATTAGCTACCTAATACCTATACGGATATAAAACTTTACCATATAATAATATTAGTAATTTAAAAAAATAATAATAATAATCCTCTACAAACTATATTAAACTAGCGGCCCGCCCCGGCTTCGCACAGGTAAAAAAATGATTAAAATCGATGCAGTAGTTTTTATTTATTCATTACTGCCCGTGGCCCGCAAACAATTCCCATTTCCCTATACCATGAAGATTTCCTGCTATCTTAGGGACATCTAAATTTCCTGCTATTTTTAAGAACATCTAAATTCATACAGGTACTACATTTTTAGTTTTTACATTTTTACCTATTTCTTTTACTTTTTCCATTAATATATTACAAAATGTCTTTATATACAACGTTCACAGCTTTCTTGTCATTAGACAATATAAACATGTTTTCTTTAGAGGTTACTCTTGAAAGAGCGACATATAAGTTGACCATGTGAAAAACAGTGAACGCTCAAATCTAAGCCTGCAACGTTGAAGGTTTGACCCTGCGATTTATTAAGGCGGAAAAATGTGTAAGTGGTTGACCCTGCGGGTCATCCCTGAAACTTCTCACTAAATAAAAGTATTTTAAGCTCAAAAGAGTAAAAACTATAAGCATAGATTTTTCAGTTCGATTTTGTTAAAAATGGCAGAATTATTAATTTTTGAAAAGCTGTATTTTTGAAAACGATGATGGCATTCAACTCAATTTTTGAGATCTAAAATATTGTTTTAGCTAAATAACCGATAGGTTGAAACATTTCGGTGTTATGTCTAAAAACATTTTATTTTTAATTTTCTTCATTGATAAATCCCAAACAAATTGACCGATTTTGATTAAATTAACGGTATTTGACGCAGTTTTTAAAGAACAAAAGCTAATAATATTTTTAAGTCAATCGGTAAATTAACTTGAAAGTTGAAAGTTATTTAAAAAAAATTAAGTAAGTTTGCTAAGAACAACGTAATTATAATTTGAAAAGCTATAAGTTTTGAGAATTAGATTCGATTTTGATTTTTGAAACGGCATTTGACGTAGTTTTTTTAGTAGGTACTAAAATATCGTAGAACATCAAAAAATTATTGGTTGAAAAATTTTGAAGCTATGTCGAAAAAACACTTTTTTCAAATTTTTTCGTAAACGATTACTCCCAAACGGATAAACCGAGCTGATTGTTTTTTGTACTCATTACATAAATCTGGAAGTTATATTAAAAAATACTGTTTCTTTTGGTGTTTTTTCAAATTTTTTTTGGTGTTTCAAAATTTCTCAAAATCTTCTAGACCGAATCGGTTCAAATTTTCAGGAAATCTAAGTTAAGCGGAATCCAATCGAATGCCATCAACCGCGTTAAATCGGTCTAGCCGTTCAAAAGTTATGACATGTTTACACACACACACACACACACACACACACACACACACACACACACACACACACACACACACATACGTACATACAGACATACTGACATACTGTCGTCATCGTGGAAATAGTCGGAAAAGATTCCTAGGACCTCAAAACGTGGACATCTGGTGAAAACTCGATTTTCGAAAATCGAGGTAAAATCAGTATCTTCCTTATCTACATACGTAGTGGGAAATTAAAAACTGGTTTGCTAAATCACGTTTTTTTACATTGGTTATTAAATAACAATTTTACAAACATTATACGATATACCTGAAGATATTATCTAAGGAATGTGCTAACTTATTACATGATAGAATGTACTTTACTTGATCATATAAAGTTCCGAAAACAGGCTAAAAATCTCTAAAACAAATAATTTGTTAATACTATTTCTAATCATCCACACGATTTTTATATGATGATATTAAGTTAAAAAAAAGAATGTACTAAATTTTGATTTTCAGATAAAGTCCTATATTAACGACGGGTCTCAAGAACAAAATCTTATGGAGAGATCAGACTAAATTGGTTTTATAATAAAATTCGCATTAAACACGCATAAAGCTACAATATACTTTTTATATTTATTGGTCTTTTTTTGTGGAAATACTCAAGTGAACATCATCTTATCTACAATGTACTCCCACAAACAAACATATTGTAGTTTGGTAATTTTGTAGATACGATTTTGTTCTTGGGACCTGTCGATTTATTTATCCGAAAATTAACACGTTTCCCAGCGGTTTCAGAACATGCCGCGCGCGCGTCGCCGACCGGCCGGTAACCCCGCAACCGCTATGCCCCTGCATTTTAACTTAAATCTGTAATATCTTCGAAAATATTTATTTAAATTACATGCTGTAAACGGCAATATTGCTCTATATTATATCAGCAATATATTTAAGGTATTTAATTGGATAAGGATTAGTGCTGTATTGCTTAAAATTGCTTCGAAAAATAAACATTATATCTCGTAAAAAGTAAATGACAAAAAAATGCTATTGTGGGTTATCCATAAGAGATAGACATATACCATCGCGGAGTTTTCTGTAGACCTTTTCAAGGTGTACAAATACTTAGTACATTATTTTGATAAATCTCGTAGGGTTTAGCCAGCGTTTGCAATGTAAGCGAAAAAAAATATAATTATTTACGACATGACATCAGAAAACTCACAAATTGCAGTATTTCTCGACTCTATATTGAATGTTATTATACATATAAACCTTCCTCTTTAACCACTCTATCTATCAAAAATAACCGGATCATAATCCATTGCGTGGTTTTAAAGATTTAAGCATACATAGGGACATAGGGACATAGGGACAGACAAAGAATGCGACTTTGTTTTATACTATGTAGTGATAATAGTACATTCCCTCTTTTGGAATTAGATAATAATAATACGTTAATAAATATCGTTGGACAAATTGCACGAATTGATTTAAGCCCAAATTATACAAATTATTTTGCTTGTGATATATTTTTACATTATCTGCAGTCATACGAGCGAGTGGGCCACTTATTAATTAAAAGCAGTTACCACTGCCCATAGATATTTCCAACCCAAAAAGTTAGTTACTAATGTGAAGTCGGCCTCTGAGAATTTTTGTTGACCCTCCTCCTCTAAATTAAAATCCCTATATTAAAGCTACTCAGAAAAGCCGTGTGATGTAGTCAACGATACAAATACGCAAGAACACATACACATATTGAATAATATTTAATAAACACCTATACACAGAAATACGACCTTTTATGCTCATCACACAAATATTCATCACTGTCAGGTGTCGAACTTGATTCCCGTTACGTAGTCGCTAACTACTTCACCAAAGGAGTAGTTCAGGTCATGTAATAATTAAATGAATTAATATGCCTTAATATTTCTTATTTGTTTGTAACTTAATGTTGCCAGTAACAATCAATCCATTTTAGGGTTTCGAATTAAACTAAAACTAGTAACCCTTATAGTTTCGCTCTGTCCGTCGTCCGTCCGTCCATCTGGAAATTAAAAGGAAAACTGTCACGGAATAGCAGGGCTTACAAGTCTATGAGTAATAGTCGACCAGCTTATAAAATACTAGCTGTTGCCCGCGACTTCGTTCGCGCGGACTTCGTTTACTCCGCACAGCTCCTACCCCTTAGGTGATAACGTGATAATATGTAGCCTATATGTTGACCTGACCTGTTAGTAATATTCATGCAAAATTTGAAATAAATCCATGCAGCGCTTTTTGAGTTTACCCCGGACATACATTGACTTTCCTACGATTCTATTATATGTAATAATAATAATAATAATAGATAATAGATACTTTTAGAAGTTTTAATAGCCGGTGAACCTGTGCGGATATATATTGACAATGTTATGTTCATGTGTGAAATAAAAAATTATGCTTTTTTCTAGCGTTAGCCGGGGCCGACAGCTTTACGTGTTTATCTGATTGATTTGCTTTGCTGCTTTACGAGTTGTACTACCCATAACAAGACAAAACTTTTTGCACGACCCGAAGACCGGTGTTCCACCGGATTTCATAATCTGAGCCGAATAGATTATTCCCTAGACCCTAAAGTCATAAAGAGAAGTGCCTCTTTTACTCGTATTTGCAATAAAAATTAGACTGATATTAAATTTCTATCACTAATAGAATGCTTTACTACCTGGAAGAAGCACAGAAAGAAAATAAAAGAAAAACATATTTATTTTCGAGAACATGGGTGTCATAAGTTATCGTAGTAAAATTAATCAAAGATATAAAAAAAAATCAATCAAAAAAAGATCTGCACACCATGTAATGGTAGAATATGCTCTACCACTATATGGTGTACAAATCTTTTTTTATGTACGAAATATTTTACTTAACTGCAACATTTCCACCCACAGCATCAACAAATGGACTATTTATAACCTCTTCAAATACCTACCTACTGGCGTCGTTATTATGAGAAATGCTCGTAAGATTAAAAGCGAGCAAAACCGCGAGTAGGTATCTACTATATATTTTATTAGCATTAAAATTATCATCGGCCATATTATGGTTTATTATTGATAAGCATAAACAGGAATTCTTGTAAATGACTTATATAAAAGTATGTCTTTAATTATGTTTCTACTTACTATAAACATAGTCGTGATTGTTAACAGTAGAAATCGTATTGATTTCATATTATACTCCGTTTCAGTCTTCGTAAACTTCATCTTTTGCGTATTTGGCGCTACCACAGACATTTTTAAAACACTACTCTCGTAAAATATGCAACTTCTACTGATTATCCATTCGATGAAAGGATAAATGTATCGCTGCTGATAATTTCTTGATGGCTGCTGATAAGAAGTGTTGTTTCAGAGCATACGTATGCTAACAATACCAACATAAAATATTATTAGTAACGCTTTGACATTGTTAATTTTTATTTCGACTATAGTAAGAAATAAAGTATAATTAGTAGGTACATTATGAAGTACATCGCTATACATTCACGATAGGGCAATTGGCCCACCTCTCGTTCCCACCACTGTAACTTCTGTAAACCAGAATCAACAGCGCCAACCGTCCTGATAACCTCTGAGTTGCAAGCTCAGGGTGCCCTGGGGAAAAGCTTAGCTGTCTTGGGACCCGCAACGAAATTAATCAGAAGTATATAGGAGGAGTAGGAAAGTACATCCTGTTTTCCTCCCTTTTAATCAGGAGACAGCAAAATATTAAAAGCATAAAAATGCTACGAAATAAGACTTTTACAATCAGGTTAAGCCTGATTGCTATTGCACCACGGAAGTTTGGAAATTAGGGACCTACCAAAATGGCCTACTTAATTTTGCTTCCAGTAGTAAGTATGACAAAATCGCTTGAAGGCACGGAAGTTTCCACGTGTTCCCAGAAGGTCGAAGTAATAAATTACACCGGATGTACATTGAATACTATCAAGTATTTGACTACGTTCGGTTTGCCAAAGATTACACTCCCAAAGAATGTGGTGTGCAGTTTGTTCATATTTACAGTTTAATGAAGAGCATTCGCAAACATTCACGATAGGTAAGTGTCACGACTTTTTATAATCAAAACTATATTTGACGGCAAATAACTACCTAGCTCTCATCAATATGATAGCTATCCCCGTGTTTATTCCGGGCTCCTTTGAAGAATAGACCAACTGCCGTTCTGCCAGGCAGGTCGTAAAAGGCGACCGATTGGCTCTGCAAGTCACTACCATGCTGACTACTAGGTGGTAGAGTTCTGCATTGTGTCGCCCGGGTCTGGTACCACCGCCTTACCTATTCCTGCCGCAATAGCGTCATGCTTGTCACTGTCGTGTTCCGGTTTGGAGGGTAAGGTAGCCGGTAAACTTATGCATGTGGCATTAGACCTCGCCACACGATAGCAACGCACCATTAACTTCTTTGGTGTCTATAAGCGATGGTTGACTCTTATCATTAGGAGACCCATCTGCTTGTTTGCTAAAGATAGAAAACAAGCAGAAGCAATGATATAAAAATAAGATAATGTACCTACTTTCTATTAGCTCGGTAATTCGTCCAGCGGACCTGTATATTTTATAATCACAATATTTCCTTCGTTTAGTACAAGATCTACTTCCTGAACCTCTCGCTATTTTAAAAACTTTTAACTGTATCAACAGATACCACCCAGGACAGTTGACGCAAAAAAACTTTAACAATTTTTGCGCTTAAAAATACCAAAAAATATCAAATTGAACGACACGATTAAAAGATATCACTTTTCGAAAATTTGCAAAATATGTTTTTTAAAGATGTCTGTGAAAATTTTTGATCCCTACAACATTTTATATATATATATATATATATATATATATATATATATATATATATATATATATATATATATATCCATATCCATGGTCGTACCCAGTCTTAAAATATTGCAACCGCAATATTTTAAGACTATTTTTTTATTTATATCATAAGATAGCAAACAAGCAGATGGATCTCCTGATGGAAAGAGTCAACCATCGCCTATAGACACCAAAGATGTTAATGGTGCGTTGCTATCTTGTGGCGAGGTCTAATGCCACATGCATAAGTTTACCGGCTACCTTACCCTCCAAACTGGAACCCGACAGCAACAAGCACTGACGCTATTGCGGCAGGAATAGATAAGGCGGTGGTACCAGACCCGGGCGAGACAATGCAGAACTCTACCACCTAGTAGCCACGATGTTAGTGACTCGTTAGCCAATCGGTCGCCTTTTACGACCTGCCTGGCAGAACGGCAGTTGGCCTATTCTTCAAAGGAGGCCGGGACCAACACGGCGTTGCTTTGGAAAATCTGCGAATAATGTCACCACATTTTTTAAATCGAATAACGTGTTTCAAAGATTACCTATTGAAACATCCCAAAAAATAGCGACTTATAGACCGGAAGGCCTGCAGGACCATTTTCCGCATTTTATAAGAAAAATGCTTTTATAGTTATTACATAAAATTCCATTTTTTGGAAATGATTAAAATACTCTGGGCAAAGATTTTGCGCCAAACCCTGCTGGGTGTTTTTTATACATTTAAGAGTTTTGTTTATTTATTAATATTACATAAAAGTTTTTTAAAGTACATTTCGCTTAACAAAAGAGTGACAGATTCAAGAGGCATGTACATCGGCGTCTTAGACCATTAGTATTGTGTTTTTTTTAAAAACCGAATGGCGATTAAAGACTAGAATAGCCTTTACTCGTATTTAACCAGCTTACGTACCTATATTAAAATTGGGAACGTGCAAGTGGGATTTGTTTCTCAAAAAATCTGTACCTAACTTGACAGAAATTAGGTATTTAGTTAAATAACCTGTTACTCCAAACAAAACTTAAGAACATACTTAAATCCACTTAACTGTTTTGTACATTTTTAAAAAATTATTAACTATAAACTTTTGTGTCCTGAAAAATATAACACTATTTTTTTAATCGAGTTGTCAGGTTTGATCAAATATTTTCAGAAATAATTTCACTTTGTCCATTGTTTTCATAATTTTTTATTTACAGATATACCCTATATTGAGTTGGTATTTTACCCGATAAGTTTTGTTCTATAACACATGATAGATAATAAAAATAATTTGTTAGACAGTGATCGATGATCCTCGTCATTTACAATATATTTATTTTGTAAGGACTTGTTAGTGGCAGATTCATACATTTGTCGCCAGTAGGTAAGCAGTTTAAATCTGAAGCATTTAGCTAAATGTTTTATAGAAAAAAGAGGCAAACGAGCAGGAGGCTCACCTGATGGGAAGTGATTTTCACTGCCCATGGATAGTGGTGGGACAAGATCATAAATTTATGTGGACAAGATACATTTTGCGAGGCCCTCAGCTCGCAACGCAATTTCGGGGAATACGCTATTTTAGCCAGGCGTGGCGGCTTTTGAGTTATACATAAATCTTAGTGACGCGAGGCCCCGAGGGATTTTCCAAGCAAATTAATTATCACGGCAATCACAGCCTCGCGATTCGAGAATCGCGAGGCCGTGGGCTGTGGCCCACGTCACCCACGCGTTACACCGCCTCTGCCCATGGACAGCCACATCACTATAGGTCTTGCAGTGGCGTTGCCGACTTTTTAAGAAGGAATATGCTCTTTTCTTGAAGGTCATTGATTCTACAGAATAGTAGTGCATGGTAAAAAGTGCCTAGAGTATCCCACGGTTGTAGATTTCCAGATATTTGAATTTCCAGAACTTTGAATTTTGCCACGATGTCCGATAATGAAATTCAACACCAGGGATCAATCCAAACAGTTCATCGGAACACTCTCCATAATAGATGCGGTAAAAGATACCAAGCGAACTTACATCCCTGCGTACTCTTTAGTCAAGCCGATTGGAGACAGCCTGGTCATCAACGATTCGAACCGCTCTATGCTGAATGCGATCAAGAGAAAGAACGAGCTATACTAACAACCATATTTTCTAACTTCTATACTATTCATTCCGGTTAAAATGGCGTGTCAGAAAAATCAATTTGCGTAAAATAAATTTGTAATATATTGGTAGAAAACTTAGTTACTAACCTTTAAAACATCAAATATAAGTGTAAAATTATGCTATAACACAATTCAAACCTCTTTTTAAGAGGGCACCAAACTTTTATAGCAAATCAATATTTGTCATTTTATGCGCTCTGTATATGTGTGTGTGAGAGGCACACAGGTCGGTGTGGTTAAGCGACACCGCGTACATACATTGGCACTCCTCCAGCAAATTGAATATTGTCACGTTCTTCACAACGCTGGGAAAAACGTCATGAAAGCTTTAACATACGATGTGGAAAACTTGATTATGAAAGTTTTTGCTGAACTATCGAACAGTGCAAAACGCACCAGAGAATTTTAAACATTTTTTGAAGAGTTCCAAATTGAATACAGAAAAGTTTTTTGACATGGGCTAACTAGATGGTTAAGTTTGGGAAGAGCTGTTAACCGATTGATATTGTCATGGCCTGCTATATCAGCGTATTTTAAAAGTCGTAATCAAGCAGTATGCCATAAAATAATAATATGGAAAGTCGTAAAATAGTGCGGCGAATCCGATGACATAGTTATATGATTTTTTTTATTATTAATTATTATATGATTCACATTAAAGGAATGTTATTTATATTTTATTCATCATTATTTAAATGTACTGACAGAAGCCATAAAAAAGAGAAAGAAAAAATCATCCTCGACCAAATGTTAAGACATTTTAATAAATTTAAATTATTTCATGATAAACAGTTTGGTTTTACGAAGGGTCGCTCAACTACAGATGCTGGTATAGAATTATTAAAGAAAACTTATGAAGCCTGGGAGAAGTCACAGGATGCGATTGGGATGTTTCGTGATTCATCAAAGGCTTTTGACTGTGTTCATCCTTGCTATGATTGCTATGATCAGTAAGGATCTTGATCTTTTGGTTTCTTATTTAAATGGAAGAATTCAGGAAGTCAAGGTTAATGAAATAAGGTCCTCTGGTGCTGATGTCACAATTGGTGTCCCAAGAGTGCTCGTTCTTGGTCCATTTTGTTTCTTATATACTTAAATGACTTGCCTTACTATGTGGGTGATAAGCATGGAATTGTCTTGTTTGCGGTTAAGGCTCAATTTACACCGCCGCAGAATGGAACGGTGCGACTTTTTGAAATGAAAATTGTACATAGAATAATGAACTTTATGTCAATTCTCTACGGATCAATTGAGCGCGCAGACAGTAGCTTGAGGAATTCTCGAGATTGCGTGAGGATTCCGCGGAAGACGCGCTAACTTTGTATTTAATTTGTGTGTTATACAGTTGACATAAAGTTCATTATGCTATGTACAATTTCATTGCAAAAAGTCACTTCGTCGCATTCCGCGGCGATGTAAATTGAGCCTTACACTTCAATTTTATTTAAAGTGAAAAGACAAATTAGTAAGTAAACAATATGATTTCAAAAGTTGTAAACTGGTTCATTGTTAGTCTGCTTATAAATAATAACAAAACCAGGTATACTAAATTTTTAACGCCTAACGTAAGGCAAAAGATAGCAATGTACAACTTAACGGTAAAAAATGGATCATGTGGACTCTACTACATTTTTATGAGTTACAATATATACAAAATTGCATTGGGGACCACATATCGAGAAATTGGCCAGTAGGTAGACTAAATTCAGCAGCGTTCGCACTGAAAAAAGGGGACAACTTACTAATGTTGACACTGTACGCCTTGTTTACTGTAGTTACTTTCATAGTGTTATGTCATATGGAATTCTTCTCTAGGAGAATTCCGCTGAAATATAATATTAAGTATCAAGCTGGTCCAAGTTAGCGCCAGCTAGGTTATTTAATGAATATTTAATAGATATATGTGTATATGTATATTCAATATTAGACAGCCTAGTATGAGCCGGTATCTAGAAATAGCCTTTGTTGCTACGTCGGCTAGAATAATAATAATAATACCACAATTTTAGTTACAACGGTAGGCTGGTGTCCACTTTTAGGCAACAATATGCCGGTTCCAGAGGACTCCGCTCTTCTATCTTACAATTTTATTATTTAATTAATTTATATAAAAACAAAAACCTACGTGTCTATAATATTCAAATTAGATGTAATAAAGAGATAGATAATTATTATAAACAAAAACTAAAATATGATACATACTATAAACACTTCCGCAGCAACATTTTTCTAAGTAGTGTGTGGTCTAAGTATAAGAGTTGAGCATGTGGGCAAATCTGTTATCAAATTAGGGTCATTATAAATAAGTAATTCATTTAATTATTTTTTTTCGTCTAAATATACATGAACTTTCTCGAAATCTATCCTAGTTTTATACTTATTGTCTATTTTAGAATTTATTTTTAATTTTGATATACATAAAAAAGTAGTAAAATGATCTGTAACGGTAGTATGTAAGACCCCTACGGTGACCGCCATTATTTTCTGATTAATTTTTAACATTATATGATAGGAAGTAGGAAGTAGGAAGTGTGTGGCCTGGAGCAATACCACAGTGAAAGTGTTTGCAGATAATAAGTACGATTTTCGTACTCGTGAGCTTTTTCTTTAACATTAGGTTTGAGATTTATATTTATATCCCCGGAAATTACAATATTCCTTAATAGTGAAAGCACGCTTAGGTATAAACTAAGTGAATCCGTAAATCCCTTTGTATTACAGTTTGAGGGAGATCGATAGATACCTAGTATTATACTGTTTGAAACATCTAACTGAAGGCCTTCAGTTGACGCCACGAAAATTTTAATTCCTCTGACTTAGTGCCGTAAATTCGTAAATTTTTTATATAAAAAACAACGCCATCATTTTGGTTAAGTAAATTGTTAAGTCATTTTGTTTAAGTAAAATATGATCAGGGATGAGATCAGATTCCTCATTTCTTCCCTAAAGTTTTCAAAATGCTCTCCGAAATCATCCTCTCTATATCTTTTTTTTAAGAAAAATAGATTGTTTCGGGGAGTTCGTGTTTGAGCCCATTCCTGAAAGGTAATACTCTCCTCGCTAGCAGTTTTTGTTTTAGATAACGGCATCTTAATTCCCGCATATAATAATATGTCTCATTGCGGTCCACAACGAAATTAAGTAGATGCGGGCCATGGACCGCACTTTAGTGGAACACGAATTACGTTCGGCGTGTATTATCTAGTACGTAACGTTAGTAGTAGAGGTCATTGAGGAACAAGCGAAAAAAAAGTAATTGATAAATATTTCATCTTTGTATTTAGTCCAATTATAACGTCACTCCTCGACACCTCGAAAATGATCATCAATTTATTTTCCCCCTATGTTCTGGACCGCCTTTGAAAAAAATTCATTTTGCCATAGAAATCTGACAGTTTTTAATATAATATAACAAATGACAGATAACAGGTAACGGATAACAGGTAACGGGTAAATGGTAACGGGTAACTTGTAACGGGCAACGGGTAACGGTTAACGGATAACAGAGATAATGGATAACAGACAATAGACATTTTTTATTGAATATTATTGTGTAAATTATTGTTAATTTCGTTCAGGTTTACCATGTGGTTAAGCAATATTTTCTTTATCATTTACCAATTACCATTAACTGTCGAGTCTTTTAATATATACCTACGCTCTTTTACCAGTCAGCCTGCATATTCGGCAAATCGTTCCTTGTTGCCAATTTGTTGCCAAGTATCGTAATCCTATGAAGGCACGAGTTTCTTGTACTACTTCAGTGACTGTCTCAAATACTTGGGATCCTTGGATTCAATATACCGAGCAATGTTCAGGGGCCTAATTCACGGTCAGTTCATTTCTTGGGATGTCAATGTCGCTTGCATTTACACGCAGAAATACAGAGTCATAATAATTACCGATGAAATATAATGACTCCAGAGGTATTTCTTAAGCCTAAGCTTTTTATTCGATACGACAAAATAACAGATTTTTGTTTGATTTTTCTACGATATAATATATCTACAAGCGTTTGATTTTGACATTTACATTCATACATTTGCTCATATGAGCGGCTACGCATTTTACGCCCAACACCGAGTCTATCAGTATTTGTGTAGTCTACGGTGTAGACGATGGTTATCTCTTTCAATCAGAAGAGCCATCTACTTGTTGTTTATCCTATGATGCTTAAAAATATCTCATGGTTCTTTAATACAAGGGATCGGAAGCTACATTGTCTTTATTTTTTTGTGCTTTTATGTGATTTCTCTTGAATTCCCTTATTTATTCATAATTCATTGAAGTGCATATTTGTTTCTTTTTAATTCTTAATCAAAAATAATATTTTAATTTTCTTTCTATTGGATAATTTATTTTAATTTTTGCACAATTTAAGTACCATGGATGACCTAATGCCCATTGGCATTCTCAACCAGTTAACCCCAAGCAATACCATTACCAAATAAATTTGTGTTCAAGATGATCAAGACTCGAAGGTGATGAAACTTTTTATATTATTTTGTAGTAGATATTATAGTTTTAATATCAATTTATGCTACTTTCGGCAAAATACTAAAGTAGGTATATAAAGCAATTGATCCTTTTTATTAAAAAGCTTGAGATCCAATCTTACTAAAAGTGTTTATGAATAGGTATAGAGGAAGCATTCTGCCTGGATTATGATACATGGGGCACACTAAAAGTTTTGCACTTCTGGATAATCGGAACTATTTGAATTTCGAATGTTATATTTTTAAATGTTATATTTTTCTTAGTAATAAAAAAAGCAATTGGCGGGAAATGATTTGTCAATTTTTTTTACATGGAACACAGAAAACAAGCGGAAATGGGAAGAACAAACATTTGTATCAGGACCGCGATCGCCACACTCACACATAAAATAAGCATTATAGGGATCGTGCACGAACTATAGGGGCAGCACTGTTGCCGAAAGTAGTGCGCTCTGGTGTCAGATAAAGGAACTTTTGTGATGTAAACATTGTAATATAATAACTCCAATATTGGAAAAACATGCAAAAAATAATAAAATTTGGTTTTTTACCTATAAAAAACGACCGGATTATGGGTCAGAGTCATACTAAAGTCAAAAAGTTAATTGAATCAGGTCATGTCTTAAATGTAATTAAAACTAAGAAGAAGTAAATAGAAATAAACAATCTACTATTACTCATCTATTACCTGTTCAATTGTCACGCAAACCAGTATATCAGATACTTATAATATCACAATTATCATAAGTGTTAAAATAACTTTAATTAAATTTAAAGAAATTAAATTAATTGTATGATATTGAAAATAGCAAAATCTAGCAGCATTTAGGCTTTTTGAAGAATATATTTTAAGACTTTGTGGAATTTAACAGAAAAAATAGAAAACAAATAGCAGATATATTTAAAAATATTGAAATACATCTATTAGTTTGTTGTAATTACTATTTTTTTGAGAAAAAGCATCTGATTCTTTGTTACTTACAATATTAAAGTTGTTTATTTTTTTCTTTCGTCCCAAAGGGACAGGCTAAGACCTGAGGTCATGCTGCCTTATTAGTCGTTACTCGTTATCTATCGTATTTCGTGAGTAACAGAGATTATTAATTATTAATTTTTTCCATGGATAATTTTTTTTATAAATTTTTAAAACAAAATAGAAATAGATATAATATATCTGTTTCTATTTTGTTTTAAAAGTTTAAATATTATTATTTTATAAAAAAATATTATTTACAATTCCCCTACTGTATTAATAATAAATTTGTACAAAGACACATATGTACAATTATTAACAAGGAAATCAGTGGTCGATCGCAGAACTAAATCGGGACTACCATTCACCATTACAAATTTCGATTAGCTCATCCAACACAATATGGTATTAACATCGGAAGATATCATCGAAAGTTTTGAAAGAAAAGATGAAGTGTTGACAATTTTGGTGAGGTAATCTGCTTTTTCATTTCCAAGAACACCTTTGTGAGATGGAACCCACAAAAGCTAACTATAATGTTGTCAATATTGTAATGATTATGACAAATTTCTTTAATTTGGTAAATTACGTAATTCATACTAGCAGGTAGTTTGTTATTATTTAAATTTGACAACACACTCATGCTATCACTAATAATTAGCCGTTTTTTGAAGTCCCTGATTTTTATTTTTTAAATGTTTAAGCAGCTGAAATGGCAACAGCTTCTGCCGTGAAAACACTGGATTTTTTTAAAAAAACTGATCTAACCCCAAAGTAAGCAAATTATTTGCTTGTGTTATGGATGTTAGTCAACGATACTAATACATCGAAATACATATATAAATACTAGAATATATTTAATAAACACCCAAACTCGGGAACACAAACATTTATGCTCATCACAAAAATGCTTGTCCCCGTCGGGGATCGAACCCGAGCCCCGTCGATTGCGTAGTCAGGGTTGCTAACCACTCGACCAACGGGACGGACAAAATTATTAATAACTTAAATGAAAATTGCATATTGATATTTTTAAATTTATTGAACAATCTTTGGATAAATAATAAGATTACTATTTCCTGGAAAACTGACTGTTGGGACCAATTTTAAAACCTGGAAAACCTATACTTCATACAGATTCTTATCATACAAATACTCTTACTTCTTGTGTTGACAAGATTTATTAAAGCAAAATTCCATATAAAAAACAATATTTTCACCTTCAAATTAGTCCCTGTTTCTATTGTCTAAATCTGTTTCTATTTTGTTTTAAATATTTACTATTAAAAAAAAAATCTAAACGCTTATCCATGGAAGAAATTAATAATTATCTCTATTACTCACGAAATAAGGTAACGACTGATAAGGCAGCATTACTTCTGGTCTTAGCCTGTCCCTTTGGATGAAAGGAAAGAAAATACTTGACTAATATTTTTCCGCCTTTATTTATTTTTATTAATAGACACGAAAAATTACTATTAATCAAAGTTATCAAGAAAAATATTTTACTTATCGTAATTTTTCACTGCATTTATCCATTTTTTGCGTTTGAAGCAACTTAAAAGCGTTTAAAGAACTTTGCGGGAAACGGTAAAATTATAGCCGTGTTATTTTTATATGTCATATGTGAACACTCACGAATACAACAAGGTTTTTTTGATGAGGACATGACGAAAATTAATTTTAGTTTTAAAAAAAGGTAATAATTGATATGTAATACTTTTATTTATTTAAATAATACAAATATTCAAAAAACTGTTTACATCACATTAGTTCAGATTTTTCCCACCAGATGGCATCATAGTCATCTTGCTCAATCCCTATTGCATATAAACTACTAATGCAAACATTGTTTCATTTGTCGTTTTTATTTTAAACAACAATAATCCGAAACACACAAACAGATCATTTAAAAATATACCAAACTACGTTACAATAAATTTTATTTTGCTACAAAAAAAAGAGTATTTACATCCTTTTGTAGTCTATTCAAAATAGACTCATCTATTTGTACAATAGTGAAACTATAATCTTAATAGTTTCGATATTCTACAATAGATGGCAGTATTGATTTTTCCGTAGTTTTCAGTTGATCATATTTGAGTAGAGAACTTTCTACAACGACATACGTAATGACTGTCATTACGTATAAATTTCTAGAAAAATTAGGTCAACCTAAAATGAACTTTATATGTAAGATGTATGGCTGATTTTAGCTTGACTTTCTATTATATCATTAGAGATTATATTAAATCAGAAATTTTATTAAAATAAAATGAAAATTGTACTTTCGGATGATATGAAATATCTCCATTTTTAATAATCTGTATTCTACTATCATTTCCGCATTCAAGGATGGCACAATACGACATAATTCAGTGTATAAAAGATTTTCGCACGACGACTATCTCCTAAAGATATGGTAAGTATCGCTAAGGCAATTTAGAGTAACAGCGCATAATAGTGATGCACGCGGCACGCCCACTTTTTTCTTCCGCTTGTTTTCTTTGTTTCATGGTTTTTTATCACACATCAAAGTTCTACGAACGCAACGAAAATGGAATTAAGTCGAAAAGATTTTAGAGCGATGATTTTTTATGATTTTAAAAGTTCTGTTTCTCCGTAAGTCTGTGCCGCTCGTCTTCAAAATGCTTTTGGGGGAGAAACACCTTGTTTGAGCACCGTGAGGCGACGCGATGGTTTGCTGAACTTGAGAGAGGTCGAGTTTCCTTGCGCGGAAGGCTCGCGTGGAATGGTGCTCACAGATGCTACTGAAGTACGACCACGGATATTCTAAAGCTGATTATGACATTGTCACAGGAGACGAAACGTGGATTTATTGTTTTAAACCCGAAAAAAAACAGCAATCTTGTGAATGGGTGTTTGAAAATGAGAACAGGCCAACAAAAGTGAGACAGACGAGAAACGTTGGTAAAAAATGATCTCGTTTTTTTCTCAGCTACGGGTCCCATCTGTACAATTCCACTTGAAGACCAAAAGAGTGTTAATGCCGAGTGATATTCTACCATTTGTTTACCCAGGGTGATAAAAAAGTTCGCGAAAGACGACTAAAAAGCCGCATTCTCCTACACCATGATAACGCTTCTTCACACACGGCCAACAAAACAAAATCATTTTTAGCTTCCAAAAAAGTACATATCATCACTCATCTTGCGCATGGCACCGACCTAGACCCGGCGATTTCTGTATTTTCCCCAAAATCAATGATTTGATGGGAGGTTTTTTTACTTTTACCAACTCCGAAGAGGCAGTGATAGTATTAAGCCGTTGATAGACTTATAAGGCACTTGCTGAATAACACTTGAAGACACTTGTTTGACGTTTATTTATAGTTGTAATCTTTAATGATGTCACTACCCAAGCATAAAGTGCAATTTGTTGGTAATATGATAACACTCTCGTAGAGATAAGAAGATTTGTTATACGCCATATCGCATATCACATGACGTAAACGATCGATTTAATAAATTTATTTTAAGAAATAAAGCAAAACAGAGGAAACTAATTAGTAGAAACTGTAAAATTACGTTTGTTTTATCTAATTACGTCTGTAAATAAACGTTTTATCTATTTTGCACTACATGGGGCGGATTTCATTGTATTTTGACATTTAAAGTTTTTTTTAAATATTTTTACCTTAAATTCAAACCTTTTGAATAGTTTTCTTAAATATGTAACAGCGTTATGTATAAGCTCTCGTATGCTCCCATTTCAATTTTGAGAAATCCTGTGCAGGGTTAGGATTCCAAATTTACAAGAAATGGGGAATATATTGCTGCATTTCATTGCACCTAAACCTTTTGAATAGTTTTCTTAAATATGTAACAGCGTTATGTATAACTCTCGTATGCTCCCATTTCAATTTTGAGAAATCCTGTGCAGGGTTAGGGTTCCAAATTTACAAGAAATGGGGAACATATTGCTGCATTTCATTGCACCTAAATTAGAAGAAAATTAAGTTGTGACGTCAAGAAATAGGCTAACTAGTCTAATCCATCTAGATAAAAAAATAATTTTATTCTAAAATTAATGTGTAGTATTGCCCAATATAAATGTTTTTGTTTTTAATACTACTATTTAATTTTAAATGTACTGATGTTTATTTATTCAATAATAAATAAAAAAAATATCTTTAAAATAGTGTGTGTACCCACTATGTATTAATAAACATTATTGTTTATGTATACACATTGTTATGTATGTGACAGTTGTTTACATTGTTGTTTATGTGTGTATAAGTTATCCACATTAAATTCGGTCAGTCTAATGCACCTGGACTGGGCTGGTTTAACAAAATGAAATAAAAAAGCCATAAACAAGAACGTAAACATGACCACAAAGTAAAACAATAATTATAAGTAAAAATAACTCGTTTATTTGTGTAAAATACATTTAAAATACAATGTGAACGTAATAAAAATACTTGAGGAATGAAAACTAGATATTTTTTTTTACATAATAAAGGAAATTTAAAATCTCATTTACTTAAAGTCTTATATTAATAATAAGAATTAACTAGATCTAATTTTTCCTCGGAAAAAATTAACAGAAAATATTTTCACGTTTATTTAGTTTGGTATTTTGATTGGCTGGAATTCAAAATTTTGCTCTTTTAGCATGTGCAAAACGTGAAAAAACTCTCATCGCCTTAGATTACTTTTAAGACTTGATGTCAAATTGAAATAGCCACTAGCTTAAAATATTGTGACACCTATACACACTACATATTTTCATACCAACAGTATTTTATTTGATCTGAGAATACAACAAGAATCTGAGAACTGAAAACTTGACTACGTTGTATAGTTTTCAAGGTAGCACTATTAGTTAAAAATTGTTGAAATTACTTAAGATGTGAATGAACTAATTAATATATTTATTTGCAAATATATGTGAATAATACAAGATGTTAAATTTATGAATAGTGCTTACCTATATATTTTACCATAATATGGTATGCAAATTGCAAATATTATCTCATTTAAGACATGCTAGTAGCTACATTTGAGTCTCATTACGTGCATAGGTATATAATGTTAAGTTTTAGAGTACTATATTAATATATTATTTTAAATAATATTTTAATCATAAATTTCTGTGCTGATTTTATTATTTGCTGAATATAATTAGTAAAAAATACTGAAATATTTTTTCTTGATCTTCTTTTATTTCCAAAAATACTCTACCTACCTCTTTTTGTCGTCACTATCTTCTATACAATATTCACCACTTATAGTAAACTATGGAGCGTGAATTGGAATGTTTTTCTCGTCGAATCGATTTTTTATTAAAAAAATTACCTCAAACCAATTACAAAACATTTAATACTTTATACTTATATAAAATTCTAAGTAACTTATCGATGTTGGTATTTGACTATATTATTTATCGCATACTGTGTAAATATCGACAATACGAACTTTAATACTAAAACTTAAGCGGTAGTTTGTCCATGAAATGGAACGTACACTACGGGCTTAGCTTTTTCATTATCTGGATTAAGGGATGTATATGCGTTGATCATGCGTTCCTGGATTTCCCACTTTCTGCGTTCGCGTTCGGATTTAGCCTTACGGATAGAGCCAGCCAAGGAGAATGAGAACACGATACCAATAACCTGAAACGATAAAATATAATATGTAAACACATTGTATCTCCTATGAAAACTAGTGCAGTAGTAGTCTGCGGCATCAGGCTAAATTTAGAACAGTTTTAGTGTATGCGACTGTATTGTATGTAAAAATAAAGTTCTAGTTTCATTGTACGTATTTTTCTTATTATTCAACATGTATATGTATTTCTTATGCATAATTCGCCAAACACTGTTTTCATCCGACTGAGTTAGAAAGAAGGTTTTTGCTTTTCGCGTGTATGTACCTAGTATATGTATTTCTTTAGCACGCACAGTCGTTAGATTTCGAATATCGAATCGGGTCGCAATCGAGCTTTTTGTTATTATAGTAATTACTTGTTTTGTTTTGTTTTATTTTTATAATTTAAATTTAGATTTTCATATTTTAACGTTTCCATAACACCTACAGAGATCGGTCTACGGAAACGCCTCTATCCTATTTAGGTAGTGTGTATTCTTGGTAATGGCGACATTCAGCGACGATAAAAACTGATAATTCAGACCAATTCAATAACCTCGTAATTGTATATAAACGGCCAAAAACTCAAATATTGAGTTCACTCATGTTTATAATTCAACGATTAGTTTTCCCTACGTGCAGCAAATTCGTATCATTTTTATTCAATAAAATAAAGTATTATTGCATACCAAACACAGGGACTTGCACTACACATATATTATCTTATAATGTATGTTCTGGCGAGCTTATCTCATCTTTATCAGATAACCAGCGAATATAGGAGATACTGTAAACGAATTTATAAAAAAATGTTTTATTTTACTGCTTAACTGAACAATACTTTTATCTCAAAAATCTCTTATATAGACTCTTACAGTTAGAGACCTTTACAGTTATTGCACAGCTATTATAGATTTTTTTTATATCATAAGATAGCAAACAAGCAGATGGGTCTCCTGATGGAAAGAGTCAACCATCGCTTATAGACACCAAAGGTGTTAATGGTGCGTTGCTATCTTGTGGCGAGGTCTAATGCCACATGCATAAGTTTACCGGCTACCTTACCCTTCAAACCGGAATACGAGAGCGATAAGCACTGACGCTATTGCGACAGGAATAGGTAAGGCGGTGGTACCAGACACGGACGAGATAATGCAGAACTCTACCACCTAGTAGCCACAATGGTAGTGACTCGCATAGCCAATCGGTGCCCTTTTACGACCTGCCTGGCAGAACGGCAGTTGGCCTATTATTCAAAGGAGCCCGGAACCAACACGTGGAAGATGTAGGTATATTATATTATAATACCATTTCAAACCAACGCTGTATCGGTAATAAACTTCGGCAAACAGTTCACAGAACAATATTACTCCATTGAGAAACAGTTTCAACAATACAGGAAGTATAAATTGGCATCGCCATTACAATCGGCAGCCAAATTGTCTCCACTCTATTTTTATGGACTTATTCATTTATTTCAATATCTGTTTTGCAATATATCATAATAATAACCATAATAATACAACTTTACTTCCATTCTTACAAAAAAGAATTAAAGCATAGGTTTAACCCAGTCTCCTGTACTAAACATACGTTTTAAATCACTGTATGGTTACTGTATCTGTAGGGGGCTGTATCACTGATACAGACAGCCCCCTAATTCACGTAACAAAATGTCATTATGTCGAAGTGCTAAGGGCTACAACATGATACAACGTAGCGTAGCGTCGTGCTACGACCGACGACGCGGCATGCGTGAAAAATGTGTAAGAGCCCTAACCATTTCAACTCGATTGACGGTATGTTACGTAAATCAGCCCCCTGGAGAATATAATGGAAATAATTGAGAATCTGAATAAATTATAGCTAAATATATACAGTTTGTATATTTTCTGTAATCATATGGAAGAATTTAGCCGTCCTAAGAAAGAGTACAGTAAGTTACCCAAAACCGATTCTGAGATAAGCCCGCCCAAAGTTGCGCTGGCAATTTTTGAAGACTGTGTGAAAGTCTGTGATTTTATAAAACTATTGATTAGTTTATTGCACTTACTGTACCGTTGGTTAGTTTTATGATTTTCCTAGTAAATAACACAGTATGTTAATTAAAACATGACAAGTTACTGTTCTATCTCTTAGGAAATCTTAACATGTGAATTAGACATACTGTATTTTATTTACATGCAAAATCGTGGGAAAACATAATACAGCAACGAAACCTAGAGAGAAAGATGCGTTATTTTTCAGGGATCATTTCGTCGCTTTTGCTAAAATCACGACTAACTGTACTCTTTTTAGGATGGAGGATTTTTTATTGAATTGTATTTAATAACCTTTTTAAAACGGTGCTGGTGCAAACGGAATCACAAGGAATTTTTCATATAATTTCAAGGTTACGAGTTAGGGATGTATTTCCGAGCTTGATTTCTTAACTATTTTGTTCGTGTATTTTCGCTTGATAATCTTAAATACGAAAGGAATATGCTGCAAATATATAACAAATTACTTTACAGGCTAAAACCCAAAATAGTTACCTGAATAAAGGCAATCGTCATTGCTCCAGCACCTAGTAAACCAGCGCTTTGGTAAACCAAATATGTGATTCTAGGAAGACAGCCGTTGGCGTACAGTTGGACACATTCATCCACTTCAACTTCTCCTACAACTTGGTACAGGGTCTGGGCGCAGCAGGAGTAGGGGACGGTTATGTTGCCAACAGAGATGCCGGGGGTGGTAGCTGGCACATCACTCCAGTCTTCATAACTGTCCACACCACAGCAATTCAGCTGAAAAAAAACTTATGTTAGTAACGATGAAATCCTGAAAAATGTAGACGGGTATTGGAGCCAATAAACAGAGTCTATAATAAAAAAAGAAGCTTACAAGGTGAATAACATTGTAATGAGTAGAGAAATCAAATTGAAATTTGCAGATATTATGGTTCCTATTAAGATTTTTAATTTCCCACTACGTATGTAGATAAGGAAGTTACTGATTTTACCCCGATATTCGAAAATCGAGTTTTCATCAGATATCCACGTTTTGAGGTCTTAGGAACCTTTCCCGTCTGTATGTATGTATGTGCGCGTGTGTGTGTGGGTGTATGTGTGTGTGTGGGTGTGTGTATGTGTGTATGTAAACATCTCATAACTTTTGAACGGCTAAATCGATCGAAACGCGGTTGATGGCCTTTGGATTCCGCTCAACTTAGAGTTCCTAAAAATTTAAACCGATTCGGTCGAAGAGATTTTGAGAAATTATGAAAAAACACCAAAAAAATTTTGGTGAAACAGTATTTTTTTAGTATAACTTCCAGAACCGAATAAATACAAAAACTAATCAGCTTTATTTCTCAAAAAACTACGTCTAATACATAAATTGCATCAAAATCGGTTTATCCGTTTGGGAGTAATCGTTGACGAAAAATTTTGAAAAAAGTGTTTTTTCGACATAGCTTCGAAATTTTTCAACCAATAATTTTTTGGTATTCTACGATATTTTAGTACTAAAAAAACTACGTCAAATGCCGTTTCAAATATCAAAATCGAATCTAATTCTCAAAACTTATAGCTTTTCAAATATTAAAATTAGGTTGTTTTTAGCAAACTTATTTAATTTTTTTTGTATGTAAATTGTAGTTACTATTTTAGGTTAAATGGTAGTACTTTAAAGATGTAGCATTTATATTAATGATGAACGGTCATACATTAATGAACTGGTTTCGTCAAAATGTGAGATAATAAAGTGCAAATGAAGTACGTATTAGGTGGCTATTACACTGCACTGCGCAAGGCCACAGTTTGCAGGACAGGATCGGCTCATTACGGAGCTGCGGAATTATCTCAGCATGTTCTAACGTTATTATTACATACTAAGTTTAATTGGTTCCACTTTTGCAAAACGCGATAAACACGCACCATGGAACTAATTATTCAACCGAGACACACACCAGCGCTTGACTTACAAAAATGTCAGAATTTCGTACATATAATATATCAACTAGCTGCAGCGTGCAGCCCGCTGCATTATAAGTTTTTGGTGAATCCCGCGGGATCGCCTAATTTTTCCGGGATAAAAAGTAGCCTATATGCTATTCCTGGTTATTATCTACCTGTGTGACAAATTTCATTCAAATCCGTTCAGTAGTTTTTGCGTGATTGAGTAACGAACGTCCATCCAAACATCCAAACTTTCGCATTTATAATATTATAATTTAATATAGATTGGTGTTCAAAAAGTTTTTAGGATCATGCCCCTTACCTACTCGTCTTAAAATATTTCATATACATCCCAAACAATGATCTCAGACCATTCATATTATTCATAACACGAACAAATGTAGATATGGAGTGTTAAAAACTGAAATTCCGGTAAATTAATACACAGTTAAATAAATCGACTTTAGAATAGGTTGCATTTTTGATATAATGTTATCTAAAATATACCTGAAATTAATTAATTTCACGATTAAAAGACTATTATGCTGTTTGAATGTAAAGGTAAACTCATTAACGTAAAAAATATCCTTTTTTCGGATTCAGATAAAGTCTAACAATAAAGTTTGAGTTAAAAATACAAAAAACATTATTTTTGTTAAGGAAGATATTTTATAAGGTTTAATATTAGTGTTATAAACCTTCCAAAAAAACGAAATCGTACAAATAATTATACTTACTAAATTTCTCAGATCTCATGCTACAAAGTTATTTTGGAAACCTTCAGTATCTTATTGAAGGTTTCAAAAATAACAATGCCGTGTGACATTTAGCACTAAAACCGGTAAAGCTTAAAATATACTCACTCTACTCTGGATAAAATCAAAACCATCAGCTACTTCACGATTACTGTAGTAGTAAGGCAGAGTGTCGCGCAAATTATCATCGAGCATACTCGACACTTGAGAGCGCAGTGTGTACGCAGCGATGGCAGCTGCAATCTCCATCACCAGCACCAACGTGAGGATGACAGCAAACTGAAAAATTGATGAAGTTGTTTAAATTATCACCAGTTTCTAAGCAAATTAAAGATCATAAGACCGTGATTCCTGGAACCTTTACTAAAAGTTAACGTTACGTTGTAACTAAAAATTTACAATTTTCGGATTTTTCCTTTACATGTGCTATTAGACATAACTCCTTGCTAAACTCTAGGTCAACGGAAAATACGGCTTTGATTCCCTTTTGACATCGCAAAAAAATATGCGACATAAATGTTCATAGGTATTTTTTGATCGTATTGACTTTCAAGTTTAATTTTTCCACAGCTGATAAAGAACGTAGACCCGATTATCCATAATAATATTATAAATTCGAAAGTCTGTCTGTCTGTCTGTCTGTCTGTCTGTTACGCTTTCACGGCTAAACCGCTGGACCAATTTTCATGAAATTTGGCATGGAAGCTGTTTAAGAGCCGGGGTCAAACATGGGCTAATTTTTTTTCGAAAATCAACCCTCAAAGGGTTGACAATAGGGGATGAAATTTGTATGCAAAGCTATCTTGACGACATGTTAATCTACTCGCGAGCGAAGCGAGTTTGATATAAATTTAACTTGATATCTCTACGCGTTCCTGCGAAAAAGGATCTTGACAAATAGACAGACGAACAACGAAGTGATAAGGATCCCGTTTTTCCTTTTCAGATACAGAACCCTAAAAACGGCCCGAATCATCATGGAGTAAATTATAATTTTCGTTATTGTTACGATAAAACTAACTGCCGTAAATCTCAATAAGATTTACACATAACAAGCAATTATGTTCTTCAAATAATAGTTTTTTTATATATATCTCATAGGATAGCAAATAAGCAAATGGCTTTACTGTTGAGAAAGATAAAACTATCGCCCCTAAACACTGAAGAACTTAATAGTAAGTTACTGTTGTGTTGTTTTGTGAGATGGTAATGCACAAATTGCCCCCGGTTACCTTACCCTTCAAACCATAACACGCCAGTGATAAGCGTTGAGGTAATTGCGGCAAAAATATGTAAGGGGATGGTAGATACCTCAACTCAAATTGCTCACCTCAATTTTAGTACAATAAAGCAATTTTCGTATCCAATTCATAAAACAAAAAATAATCAGCATAAAAACACACTTCACTCAATCCATAATTAGATATGTGAGAACTGAGAAGCAAATAGGTAGGTATTTTATATTTTCAAATTATATTACGAATTATAAAATTGAGATACACAAACATCTTGAGCACAATAGAATAATAGTTACACAGTAAAACTGTCTTGAGTATTAAAACTGAGTTTTTATTGAATTTAAATAATGGCGCAAATTCTCACGGCTACGTTCGTGATATTGTAGCTTGTTTTTAAGGTCTTTACCACGACCATGTACCTATATTTATTAAAGTAAGATCGACACATTCAAAACTTTGTTCAGTTTGGAAAAGGAATTGGAACTGCGCCATATTATGTTAATCTCAGTCTTGTTGATGTTATTTTTAACTGTCACGTCATAATGATATTATAATTAAAGAGACGGAAATGTAGTAATTAGTACACATCATAAATTATATAAGGATTCCATAATAGGTGAAAATATTTTAACCCGGCATTCGGTACGTCAAATCAAAGATATTCAGTATAAAAACAGATGTCATTCGGGGATGTAAAACTTTTTGATTTGTACGAATAAAATTTCGTATACGAAATCTTTGGTTAGACGTACAGAATGCTGTGTTAAAATATTTTCACCTATGATGGAATAACCTTATATTATAATTTATATCATAAACTAACTGACCCGGGCAGTTTCGCCCGCGAGTAGATTAATATGTCGTCAAGATAGCTTTTCATACAAATTTCATCCCCTATTTCAACTCTTTAAAGGTTGATTTTTGAAAAAAAAAATAACCTATGTTTGACCCTGGCTCTTCAACTACTTCCATGCCAAATTTCATAAAAATCGGTCCAGCGGTTTAGCCGTGAAATCGTAACAGAGAGACAGACAGACTTTCGCATTTATAATATAGTATGGATATAATGATGATAAATACATGTATAAAATTTCATAGATGATACAAGTAATTAGGTACAACGGATACTCTTATCAATCGACGAAAAAACTGAAAAGATGTCTATTCGACGTGTGGTTACCTACTAAGCGTTCTAACTGAGAATATGACTGTGAGGATGATGACATATTGCTCCGCATTTTGCAAAAACTTTATACGTGATGAGTAAGGTGTGCAAAAAATTTTAACAAAGAAAAAACTTTAAAAAAATATTTTCATTCAAATTGGTATATTTTTTTATTTAGATTCCCATCAGATCATGTTACCATGTATTACAATTGAAGCGTAAGGTACTAACACGACTTCTATATTTACATCCCTATAGATGAACGGCTAGACTCAAATACCTATTTAACTGTTTTTTATTGATGAATATTTATATATTTTAATACTTTTTAGCCTATTCTGGACAAAGACAACCGAAACCCACAAAAACCGCAACAAAATTGGCCTCGTCGTTCTTGACTTAACACGACACACGACTTTTTTATGTAGATGAACTACTATAATTATATATATATATATATATATATATATATATATATATAAATAGACAGCTAGATTGATGTTTTTACTATTTTTTCATCGATGAAAATAATTATATTCAAACGTTATTTGTTCTTCAATAAATAAGCAATATTTTTTGAACAAATATTTTTTGCTAACATTACTAACACACTTGAAAACAAGCGCGGTTCTATTCTCAGTACCTAGGTATATTTTTTAAATGTTAGACGGAGACCACACATAACTTTTACAAAGTACCTAGTCCGATTTTGATGATTCTACTTTTATTAGATTGGGTATATCCCGACGATGGTTCCATATACCTAATTTTTGAACAAAATTCAGCCATAAGGGTACAAAAAGATAGAATGATTGATTGTTCACTTATTAATTTTACATATGACCCCGCATAACATTTTACAGAGTTGTCCTATCTTGATAATATTAACAGTGCAACGAGAACAGAACCCGATCATATTAACAGTGCAACGAGAAATCTCCAATGATACTTATTAACATTACACTAACAACTTAAAAAAATTAAACCCGCGCAACATTGTTTGGGCGTCGACTCAAATTTAATTAGGTACATTACATTAAAGTTTCCCCCCTGTTGGTGCGAGTTCCTTTGAAGAGTAGGCCAACTGACGTTCTGCCAGGCAGGTCATAAGAGGCGACCGATTGGGTATAAGAATCACTACCATCGTGGC
Organism: Apodemia mormo; assembly: GCA_036924255.1. Classification (NCBI taxonomy): domain Eukaryota; kingdom Metazoa; phylum Arthropoda; class Insecta; order Lepidoptera; family Riodinidae; genus Apodemia; species Apodemia mormo. The sequence goes on along the minus strand of JAUPFN010000005.1, from coordinate 7,970,972 downwards.
TACTTCTAGTAGAGTTCTGAACTGTCTCGCCCAAGTCTGGTACCACCGCCTTACCTATTCCTGCCGCAATAGCGTCAGTGCTTGACGCTTGTCATTGTCATGTTCCGATTTGAAGGGTAAGGTAGCTGGTAAACTTATGCACGTGGCATTAGACCTCGCCACAAGATAGAAACGCACCTTCAACATCTTTTGTGTCTAGGGATGGTTGTCTCTTCCATCAGGTGACCCATCTGCTTGTTTGCTATCTTATGATACAAAAAAGTACAGTACCTACTTAGTAACTTACAGTACTTTGTACTAAGTAACTTAGTTATTAATGTGGATAAAAAGGTTTATTATTTTTTCTTTTCAGTTTATTCGTAGATTTAATTTATTTGTTAAGCAGTTATTGATATAGAATACCTACCGAACAATGCACGGCTCTACGTATGGCAAGATGGTAAGTACTAATGAGTTGACTAACCATGAGTAGCCCAAATTGAATTTGAGCATTGAGTTATCCAAATCGCTAGGATATAGAAGCCCAGTTCGTCGAATTGTTAGCGATTAAACTATCTGCACAGGTTATGTACGAATAGCTAATCGCTAACGATTAATTTTATCAATAATATTCTTTATCTCTAGGAATTATAAAAGAAAGAAACTCTCCACAGCGATCTGTTTATCCGAATATTTTATTGTGTTTGATAGCCACATGAGGAGGCTACTCATTATAAACTGGGCAAAATAAAGTAATTTTTTGGGTCACACGAACTTGATAGTCTTATGATAAAAAAAATCCATAAACCCAAACTTGATAAAATAAAAACAACAAACAAGATAGTAACATTTCAGGTGATTTCACCACATTTATAGAACTGACTGATATGAAGACTGAATCAGCCATTGTTCCTTCAAAACACGATAAGATTATAGAATTATTTTTGCTTGAAATCAAATAGTTTATAATTTATTATAAATAGTGAATAGGAATTCCTTAAACTATGACGCGTAAGTACTTTGATTAGAATATGTGAAGAAGACGGATATTATTATTATTTATAAATTATAGGTAGGCACTACGAGTATATTACAAAGAGGTTTTTAGTGAAAGATGATTTTTGGGTAATATAATGACGATTGCTTAAACGTTTTAATGTTATTGTAATAATAAATATATTGAGGGTAGAAATACATATGCCTTCGTCATTTTGTTTTTAGTTTTTAACTGTAAATACCTTGATGATCTCTCCCTGGAGTAATATTGTTTTGTGCCGATCATGCTCGTGTAAGCGAAACCAGTTGGACTCGGAAATAAATTATAATTGCTTTGTTGTGAAACGGTACAAATGTATAAGTGATAAAATATTGCAAAAAAGTACTATTTAAATGTCTATATTTACAATGGGGTAGGATTTTGACAGTGCACCAGGGCGGCATTTTTAAGTAAGCTAGAGCGGCATTAAGAGTAAATACGGGCCTGATTATATAATATATATAATATATGTATAACATATAAATCTAATATGTAACTGCTGTGATGCAACTGAAACCAAACGTCGTGTAAAGAATGGGACTAACTTATCCAACGTCTGAAAATTAAAGGAAACCCAGCAGCGAAGAAAGTGTGGTGGACGTGAGTGGACTACCCACGTCCACCACACTTTCTTCCATTTCAGTAGCAAAAGCAATAACACAAAATTATGTATTTAATGCACGGTTCACTTCATAACCGAAGTATCTTCAGGAGAGTCGAATAGCACTTAACTTGTAAAGAATACAAGGAAATGAATGCTTCACCCTTCAAGTTGTGTGCACGTGGGTGGTTTATCGTGCCGCTAGGGTCTCCTTTAATTTCAGACCTTTGATAAGTTGGACCCATTCCTTACACTACTTTTTATTTCAGCTGCATCACAGCAGTTATGTATAGGTATACATATGAGATTTCGCCGAAATTTTGTAAATTAAATACTATAATTTCTTCTTTGAAAGTCGCTTCCGCTGTAAGTTCGCTTATATATTTTAAATTACGCGACAGATTTTAATGTGATATTCATTAATAAAGAGACTGATTCAAGAGGAAGGTTATATAGTATAAAATATAGTTGATATGATGTAAAACATACTGCATTAATGCGGAGCCCGAGCGGGTCCCTCCCTACTCGCTAGTAATGTATAAATACTACTACATGTAATATACATTTTAACGTATAAACATATAACTTTTTATATATGTTTGTCAGTTGGTTTTATTGAAAACACAGCTGATTAATATTAATTTATTAATATTCGCCTCCGTGGTCTAATGGCCCGGTGTCAGAGTTGACTAGAGGTGCCGGGTTTATTCCCAGGTCGGGCAAGTCAATGATGTGTTTTTCTTACAAAAACAATGTTGCCTGGATGGAAAAAGTGCCCAGTTGGCGATGGGCTGGCCATCTATCACGTTGTGGAACTAAGTATCCTCGGCTAATCTTAGATGCACTAGTTATACCTGCCAACCTCTTCGGGGACATGGGCGTGAAAATAATTTTTATTTTAGATTTAATTTAAATACTTCGAATCAAATAGCACATCGTTTAAATTGACTTTTTAATAATTTTTAAATTTGCTTCTATCCGCGTCTTACCTTTTAGTATCATTGCACAGTACCTAGTCAGATACATAAAATATCATGTGCTAAACGTTTTCAAGGTGACTATAATTACATCTTAGCTAATATCCACGCTTCTTACATAGGGGATAATAACGAATTGGTTATAATTTTCCATAATTATCAGGAGTCACCACTTTGATTGAGAATTTGTAACGTTCGCACTTTATGTTACGAAGTAACTATTTAGTAATCACTAATCAGTGCTTTAGGTACATAGACACGTGGAATAAATAGCAAAAAAAATTTTTGAAAAATCCAAAACGCAAACGCCTCAAGTTGTTGAAAATTTGTAAAAAAAAATAATACTGATAGGTTAAGTTTTTTTTTTCACGTAATCATGGCACATCCACACATACAGACATCCAGACGTCCACGATTTTTTTATACATACATTATACTTGACAAATATTTTTTTAAGTTTAAGATGTTTATAAAAGGGTATTATACTTTATTTCTCTGTACTTATATTATTCTATCAGTGAATATGAATACAATCGAATATCGATACAGGTTAAATCCCGAAAAATACATGACCTTAACATGTTCAGGATAGAACACTATCTCAACACTTTATTTCACGCCTCATAAGCAGAGGCTTATGAGGCGTGCAATAAATGTATGGATTAAGCGTTCGATTGTGCCTATGTCAAATCCATACATTTCCTATTTTACTAGCGATTACGCCACCTGTCTAGGTCCTCAGATAGTAGATAGTGGTAAGCAAGTTTTAAGGTGACTCGCGTTTTTATTATTAAAATCTACTGGAATCTTATAATATCTATTTTTCATTTCATAAGATAGTATATAATCAAATGGCTCTCCTGATGGAAAGTTAACCGGGCGAGGCGATGCGGATCTCTACCACCTAGTATGACTACTAGGTGGTAGAGATCCGCATCGCCAATAGTCGTGGCATTGTACAGTCAATCGGTTTTCTTTTACGACCAGCCTAGCAGAACGGTCTATTCTTCATTTGTCTCACTGCCGTCACAGATTATATAATAGTTACTATTTTCTCCTGTTTGGTAACTTTGTAAATACATTTTACGATATGCAGTCAAAGAATTTGCTTAAAATTTATGATTACTTAACTTAAGTAATTATACTTTGATAGGTTGAGTCCTTATACGCGGAGGTTTGATTCCTACCGCGGTTCACCTGCGTGCCAAATTTCAATCAAATCAATTATTTAGGTACCCACGAAAACTGCGACATCTACAAATTAATATACACACGCAATTCACGCAAGCCACGGCATCAATTAATATACACACGCAAATTACGGCATCTATAATATTAGTGGAAATTTAAGGACCGCTTTCAACAAACGATTCAAATCTTCTTCTTCTTTATATTAATACGCGAAAAAAAAACTTTGTGCCACTTTTTAAGACGTTTTTAGAATTTATTGTGAAGATATGTCTGTATGTGTATTTGAGGTACAAAAAAGTTACTTACAATGTTAACCAGGCACGTGCTTTCTTTCAACGCGCCGATACATCCGAACAGTGAGACAAAAAGCATAATAACTCCGATGACGATGATGAAAGTTGCCGGGGAGAAGAGCTGGTCTTCCAGGAAGAAGGACACATCGTAGTAGATAGCGTAGATCGTGGTACCCACTGATATGATTAGAGCCGACGTCAACTGAAACAGAAATAAAATTATTAAGCTACTTGCTGCCTGCCCCGGCTTCGCACGGATGGTATTTTAAAAACTATCCCGTACGAGTTTTTAACAATTTCTTGTATACAAATCATTTCCTAGTAATAACGAACATAAGAAGGAAAGAATTATCTAATTTGGTGTATTCATTACAAAGTTATTCAGTACAAACATTTCGGCGATTCGTTTTTATCCATATGTTAGTAAAGGAAAAACTTTGTACTCCTTTTTAAGACAATTATTTGAACGTTGGAATATTAAATACGGCCAGGTTATAGTTTACATTGTAGAGGATAGAAATTGTGAATTGAATTCATTAGAAATACATTCTAATTGTAATTTTTTAAATTTATAAAAATAAATATTACACACACTACATTCAAGTGACATACACGATAATATATACACATTTATACTGTTTTCTTTACAGCCAAACATAGATATATTAAACGTCCAGATTGATAGTTGACAACATTTCAAAAATATTAAGTCGCCAAAATAAAAATACCATTTCTTTATTTTTCAATCTTGATTAATAATATATATTTTTTAATTTTTTTCCTTACACAATACTGGAGAAAAAAAATTATAATGAAAAAACATGCTGTGACGCCACTTATACGGCAGAATAAGATAATATCTTTGCTTTGTTAAAACATATAGTTTAAAAAATATAATAGGAATGTCATCATACGATAATGTCAAATATGTCAATCTTTCACTTAACCACTCTCCTTATTGTTTAGTTATGTTAGAAAATTATCAAAGACCTGCTTCAACGACTCCACTCTGCTCTAGTTGTAATCAACACTTGGATTTATTTGATATTTCGCAATAATATTACTGCTAACTAAAACGCTGTTTAGAAATATGATCAAATGTAAACAACGGTTTAATGATTTACAATACTCGATGTTTATTTGATAAATGTCATAGATGACAAGTGCTTTTTCGCGGGTCACAAAAAGCAAAGGCGTAGGCGTAGCGTATCATTCAGCTGTATAAATAACGTCATTTGGCACTTACGTCTATTTAGAATAAGAAGAACTTTAAGAATTAAAATAAATATCAAAATGAATGAATTTTGAGAAAATAAAAAATACGGGTATTCTATTTTTCACTGTAGTTTAAGTTAAAATTATATAAGGGTGTTAAAAAAAAGAAATATTGTCAATTGGGCGATACAAAATGTCCCCATTAATAGTTTACTAAATTTGGTAAACTTGGGTGACACGTCAGATAGTGTCATTTCAACAATCATAGGAGAACGAGCCGAAGGAAAATTATACAATATACCGGTTTAAAATGACAAAATTTTGTGGCAATTATCTTGAAAAATCTTATAATAATAGCAAGAACACGTTTCATGGGCAATTTTTATTCTACAGTTACATTATATATCTAAAAATTTGGCTTATTTAGTCTGATTAATCAGTACTGCCGGTTTATTGTTGGGGTAATTTCCCAACAACTGGGAAACATAAATCATGTGTGGGTGTTAGTCAATGATACTAATACATACATACATATGCATATATGTATATATGTATTACATATTTAATAAACACCCAAACCCAGAAATACAAACATTAACGCTCATCACACAAATACTTGTCCCCGTCGGGAATCGAACTCGAGCTCCGTAGATTGCGTTTTAAGGGTCGCTAACCACTCGACTAATGGGGCAGTCTACCCAAAATAAAAATAAAACGTCAAAATTTAAATTACTATTAAATAAACAAACAGACAGCGCTCGTAAATGGAAGAGACAACCATTGCCTACAGACACCAAATATGTTTCTGGTCTGACGTTATACATGTGGTGGCGTGGGATCGTATTGCCGGATACCTTACTTTCCATATCGTAATACGAATCTAAAGCATCGACGCTTTTACGGCAGGAAAAAGTTAGGTGATAATAGCAAGCTCGAATGGGAGTTGGGACGTTGCAGATTTTTCTCAACTAGTAATCGATGTTAGTGACATGTTAAGCCCATCGTTCGCCTTTTAAAAACTACTTGGCAGAATGGTAGATAAGGCGGTGGTACCAGACACCGGCGAGACATTATAGCATATATACCTAAAACCTTCTCTTTTTAGAAAGTCGATTGAAAAAATTCTTCAGCTTTCTTATATTAGTATAGATACGTATATAAAATTAAAGAAATAATATTTTAAAAGTGCCTTTAAACTTGTCGGTTTCTGTAGTGACGAAGTAGCCTCAACCTTGACGACGTACAAGGGCATCAGCGGCTTAACGGTCATACTGTTATTGATTTTCCTAGACCATACAACAATCTCATTAATACCTTTTGTAGCAACGAGGAAATTAGACAATAGACATCTTGAAAAGAAAATTTACATAAAGATGGAAAAACAAGCAGACTCGGCAAACCAAGGTTAAAAGGAATTCCTTAAAACAGTTTTACCTCATTTTGTTTCACAAAATCTAGCTAATAATGTTATTAAGAGCATGCTCGATAAGTTGAAATAATGATGATGTAGGGTTAACATATTATATTTTTTATATATATCATTAGATAGCAAACAAGCAGGTGGCTTTTCTTTTGGAAAGGAAACCATCGCCTGTAGACACCAAAGAGTCTAAACGCAGTAAAACTGCAAAAGGAACCGGCTTCCAACTTCCTGTCCCCCTGGAACTCTGAATCAGTTTTTAGTCAATTTTTTATGGGACCAATCAAATCGATTAAAAAATTCTGACTTTTGAAATAAAAAGCATAAGAAAACTAAAAAACGAAAATAATTTGAATTTACTCGGCTGAAAAAAGATATACAGTGCAAATGTAGATGCATTTCAAGCATAGGCGTATCCTGAATACTTTTAGGAGTGGGGCAGAATAAATAAATGTTATGAATTTCGGTACTGAATGACCATTCAATAGTACATGTTGTGCCGGATTGGGTAAGTGAAATACGGGTAGCTTGGTTTATAGGTGGATCGAACAGTTGTGTTCCTAACTGCTGCTGAAATGGGGCGGGAGCTGGCGCTTATTATCCCGCATTGAACATTAGTATAAGCACAAAGCTGGGCAAACACGATTATTTTCTTTAAGCAGATTAACCTAAACCTAAAAAGACTGCGAAGACTATCATGAACAAGATAGTGATTGATACGATCTAAGATTTCTGATGGACAGCTAAGAGTTGCTAAAATCACTAAATTTAAATTACTTAAGTAACAGCCGAGTACATGAATGCAAAGAACTGCTTAACAACTAGGGACATCATACAAGGTCACTGCAATGGATTTAAGGACACACTGGCTCTTTAGAGAAAAATATTGCAAAATTGCCGATTATTTAGCAAAAAAAAGGATCAAAAATAGTAGTTGTAGATTCAGAATAATATTTATAATAGCTCTAGCCTTCAAAACCTAAGATAATACAAATCACCAAGATAAGTAACAAAAAACGCTGGAAAATTCTAAGTAGTTCTAGACAAACTATACAAGCATTTCCTGAACTGAATCCTGAACTGACCAGAAAATTAATTAAACTGCCAAGGGTAGAATTAAGAAAGATGTGGTCTGATAAAGGGGACTTGCTCAGTGAATAAACACATGTACACCATATGACTAATGTAGGGCGTGCCTATACGAAGAAGAATCTTACTACGTACTATTTGATGCAGTCGAGGAATTGAAGTCTAAGGTTCCCGCTCTCCAGTTCTTTAAAGAGGATGGCACAGCATATATAGGGAGCTGTTTGAGCATCCCTCTACTGCAATAGCTGCTATACCTTTGCGGACAATAGCCCGTAATGTGGCTATTGGGGCACAACCCGCTTTGATAGATAGCTTTCTTTTGCCTTTCACGACGTGCCTAGCAGTACGGCTGTTGCAATCTTTCTATTTTTCAAATGAAATTGGTAAAGTGTGTGTCTTGCCGCGTACAATGTAGGCTTCCGTTGGTGCCCATAACAATAATGCGGACTAAGAATAGGGTTTTAATTGTTTCATACTATAAATATTTAACCTATTTAACAATGACGGATATATCCGTACTACAGGTTCAACGCCTATAAAAACATCTCCATAAAGGTACATTTTATAAGTTGGGCGACTATTACTCAAAAACTTGTAAAGCCTTCTAAGCCATGATAGTTTTCCTTTTGACTTAATTATATTATTTACTATTACCCACTATCCTATCACCCAGTGATTTTTCCAACCCCCAAAAAACTCTCAGCTAGCAGATAATCCCCTCGTCTGCCTTGACTCTAACAAAAATTAGAGCTTTACAGCTTAATATTTCACAAACGAGTCCCTTAATCGAAAATTTGTTTTCACAAACGTACTAAATATTTTTCAAAAATCTCTCAAAAGATGTAAAGAAAGTGCGTAGTGCACTATAGAGTAAACGCGAAAAAAAATTAGCATTCCCTCTTTACATGTAGAGGAGCTACCCTAAAAAATTCAAGATTACATTTTACCACTTTGTTTCCTTAATTAATATTGTTACGAATAATCTAGAAACGTGCAGAGTTGGAGCGCTGGAGAGATCTAGAAATAAAAGAAAGAGATAGCTACTCCTATTGACAAACAAATAGTTGACCTGGGCTATGCCATAATGGACTTTGTGGGATATGGCATAAGGTTGAAAGTAGAGTGTACTAGTATTTATGACTCATAACATATTTACAATAAGAAGTGATTCATTGTTTCCCGATACATTTAGATTTTTCTGGATCCAGGTAGAACTTTTACCCTGGCTATAAATAGAGATATGTTGACGGATGCAAGGTAGGCTTGGGCCTAACCGGTCATTACAGAGAGCGCTCAATTTAGTTCAAAATCCAAGGACGAACTAGTTCGTTCTATTAGTTCATTAGTTCTTTTTTGAAATAATTTATTAAGAACAATAAATAAAGAAAAAATATAGTTATGATTATTGTAAGTTTTGTTTATTGTTATTTAAAAAAATACAAAGTATTACATGAAAATTTTACACGTCCATTTATGTAATATGAGATTTTTTATTTAAATAATGAAAAATAAAATAATTTATATTAATGATTAGTCAACAGCTAGGCTAGTTCCTAGTATAATGTGTAATTATATTAGAATACTTAAAAAGTATGAATTTTTACAATTAAAGTTGACTTTTTTGTTATGACACATAAAATCTTTTATCGAAATAAAAACGAAAAAATAAAATGATTTATATTAATAATTAGTCATAATTAACGTGATATATAATAATAATAATCAATTATTTGTAACAATAAATGGGAATAGAAGAGATTTTTTTTAATTTTAATTAAACTTACCGTAAAATAAGACATAAATAGTATTAGTATTCTGTTTGATAATTAGCCAGCAATACTTCAGTTGACGATTGTTATGATTTCATATGATTTGATAAAATTTTAACCATGGGGATTTGAAGTTGTTTAGTATCGATATCGATTATCGAAATAGCAAGGCGCGCACAGTAAAAGTAAATAACTCGGTTGGTCACATAGTGCCACTGTTTAGTAAAGTAGACGCTAACCGAAATATAAAAAGAACTAAGAGTGGGATTTTCAATGAACTAGTTCGCATAGTTCACCTAAAAGAGCGCTCTTCCCACCTAGGTCGCTCGCGAACTACCCAAGACTAATGCAAGGCAGTTTTTATCAAGCAATCGAGAGCGATACTTAAAGTGAACAGTGCGAAGCGATAAGTGTTTTATTCTGTACTTCAGTGATAGTATAGTGAGTGACTAGTGTGTAAAGTGTATTTTAGTATTACATTGTGTTGTCTTGTGTATTTGTATACTAAATACACGGATTTAATATAAGTGGTGTTTTCTTACAATTACGAACCCGAGTACGTAACAATATGCATATGTATGCCTAATTACAACTTGCTAGTACTAAAGATATTTGAGCTAAGAAACTATAAGGTAAAAGCTAAAAAAAAGAGAAACTATAAGGGTTTCTAATATACTTCGGAACCCAAAAAGCGGGCACCTAATTCACATTGTCTGGCAGAAGAAGAATGATTTATTAAAATATATGTTTAGAATAAAACCTTAAAAGAAAAATCCTTTTCCTACTGTAGTTACTTGTTGTTTATGTCATAAGCTAAGAATTTATTACTCTTTCGAATCGCCGCAAAACATAATACTAAAATAAAATAACATACTAAATTACTAATACAGTAATTGCAAAAATGATAAATGAACAGACATACATTTATTTTTAATCGGTTAATAGACAGGCGACACTATTGTCATGATCTTACTTTACAGAACAAAAGCCGATATACCTTCATAAACATTGTTCAGAGTGCTAAGTGTGAGTTTTTCTTTTCGCATACGATCGTGAGCGCGTTTAGAGTTTACTAGGAATTTGTATATGATTTGTACAGCACCACCTAGTGGTAAACTGGTTTCTCACGTATTCGAAAAGAAAAACTCACACTTAGCACTCTGAAATACAAATTAAAGACTATACATTCATCACGGTCACATTAACTTGACGCTTGGCGTTGATGACGTCATTTGATGAAAAACGTAACAATAATGGCCAATAGCAATAGAAAACAACAGAAAACTAGTCAAATTATCGTAATAGAGATGCTGACCGTATTAAAACTTTCCGAGCGAGCTAAGGAAATGCGGAGGAAGCGGGCGGGGCCTCGCATTCCAGAGGTGCGTCAAGTTAATGTGACCGCGTTGTACTAGCGATCGAATGTGGCTGAAATTCTGCCACGGATTGAACAATAAAATCTCTTTTAAGTTTGATAGCTGACTTTAGCCGTAAAGAATTGTATACATGGGTGTATATTATCATGTATATCACGTGAATGTTATGTATGTAATGATTATTTTTATTACTTTAATGTATTTCTAATGCATATTATTTAAAATATTAGGGTTCTGCAGTTCTCGGTAATTTAATTTTTAACTGTGCCAAATGCTTTCCGTTTGCGTAATTGTCCGAATAAGGGATACAAAGATTTTAATTCACGTCTTAATATATAGATTGATGTCACTTGTAAGTACATAATTTGACATATACATCTTTTAGCAACTAGTCTGAAGTCTCAATAGTCTAAAGTCAATGTAAAGGATGACATATAATAAATCGTAAAGATAACAGCAGCTTATCTGCTATTAATTGTGTATCATTCATTAGAATATTCAAATAACAAGCGAAATGTATTAAAAGAGTTATATATTCAATAAACATTATGGAAGCGATTTTTACCTGGATCACGACGTATGAAATTAGGTTCTCTTTGCCTCGTAATACTAGGATCACACTATTGGGAAATGCTGCTAATTATCGCAATGATGGACGTTTACCTTAGGCGTAGGCAAATTGCCATTTGACATTAGGTGATAGCTCAAGTGGAGGTACATCAAAGAGATTAACGTGATAATTCATAAGCGGTCGCACTACGTTTTTTTTGTATCATAAGACAGCAGACAAGCAGATGTGTCTCCTGATGGGAAGAGTCAACCATCGCCTATAGACACCAAAGATGTTAATGGTGCGTTGCTATCTTGTGGCGAGGTCTAATGCATAAGTTTACCGGCTACTTTACCCTCCAAACCGGAGCACGACAGTGACTAGCACTGACGCTATTGCGGCAGGAATAGGTAAGGCGGTGGTACCAGACCCGGGCGAGACAATGCAGAACTCTACCACCTAGTAGTCACGATGGTAGTGACTCGCATAGCCAATCGGTCGCCTTTTACGACATGCCAAGCAGAACGGCAGTTATTCTATTCTTCAAAAGAGCCCGGAACCAACACGGGGAAAAAGATATAAACATGGGTGGAACTGAAAGGCGATCGTCGGAAAACATATAATAATATGCTGTTTAGGGTTAAGATCAAAATATGTACTGACTTGTCACAATTGATGCAATCATTTGATTTGTTGCTTTGAAGGAAAGTAGAACATATGTCAGTGTGCATCAAAAATTATGTGATTAAGCACCATGAGCTCGCGAATCGCACCTGTTTGTCTTCGTCAACACACGACACGTATTATTGCTATCGAGTCTAGTAAGGGGCCGTACATTAATCACTTAAGGCTCGAAAGGGGAGAGCGGTCCATAAAAAATCACGAAATATCACAAGGGGAGAGGGGGGTGCAGTAATATATCACGTGTATTTATTTGCAAGATCCAGTTATTGGTTTTGAAAAAAGTCTTGCTAATTCGTGATCCGAGGACGGTGTACATTAGTGTTCCTGTATTAGTAAAAAAACTTTTCACGTTCCTTTTATTATTGTTATGTCAGCCAAAAACAACTTGCAACCTTTCTGTCTACCTCTAGACGTTATTGTCTTTAATTTTCTATAAAATTCGATGAAACTTATACCTGTATTTCCCAAATATTTAAATAAATTTAAAATTCGTTGTAGGTAATAAAAAATACACGTGATATAGGGGGTGGGGGGTACTCTTAAACCTCACCATATATTACTAAGAGGGAGGGAGGGTTTAAAAATGCCAAAAAAATCCATCACGTGATTAATGGATGCCCCTAACGGGAAAGTAATTGCGTTTTTTGAAATTCTGCAAACAGATTCATGTGTGTGGGATCCGAGAATCAAAAGTTTCATGTTATTTTTTCTTGTTTCAGTAATATTCAAATAATTAAAATTCACACTCATCAAATACAGAGTAGCCCACCAACTTCCATTTCTCTAAAAATTCAAGGAATATAAGCGCCAATGTTATCGACAAGAAATCATTTAATCGCCAAGAATAAAATGCATTAACGTTGACCGTTCAAAGGTGGTCACTCTATTCAACGCGTTAAAAACTAACGCCCTAGGTATTTATTGCGAAAATGGATATTAACGTTTCCCGTTAGTGTGGCCCCAGCATAAGGGATTTGATGAGAAAATATATATCCAGGTTGTATATTTTCCGGCAAACTGTGTATCAAATTATTTTTGTGTTATAGCACTCACCAGTGCTAGGGAAAACTAGAAAAACTTTAAAAACAACAAAGAAAAATATCGACACGCAGGAATTGTACCTGCGACCCTCTCCCTAAAGGCGGGAAGCTCTACCACTGAGCTAGTGTCGACAGGCTCAACGTGGCGAATTTCTTTGCTGTATGATCGATTCCGTCGATCGTACCTGATCGCTAGGTTATAACTAGTTAAATAAGTTTTTTTTTCTTTGTTGTTTTTAAAGTGTATCAAATATTCATCAAATTGCTTTTTGTTTCAATTTAAACGTGGAAGAAGCATACATTAGTATTCACGTGGGCGTGTGGTGAGGAAAATACACACGTTTTTTACTACGAGTATAGGTCAATATAACAAGTCATGAAATTCTATCATTTATTTCATTCGATTATATATTTAGCGTTAGATAATATTTTAGTACGCATTATGTAGGTATTTAAAAGGAAAAGAATTGTCTTTTTTCATTCCGATTTATCGGCCGTATTAAAAGCAGAAACCTTCATAAGAATCAACCCACAAAAAGGTTAATCAAATGAATAGATTAATATCGTAACCAGTTAACTTGTAACCTGATTAAAGTAATTGAATTGTATTATCTATACATATAATAAAATCGTAGGAAAGTCAATGTGTGTCCGGGGTAAACTCAAAAAGTACTGCATGGATTTACTTCAAATTTTGCATAAATATTACTAACAGGTCGGGTCAACATATAGGCTACATATTATCACGCTATCACCTACGGGGGAAGAACAGTGCGGAGTAAACGAAGTCCGCGCGAACGAAGTCGCTGGCAATAGCTAGTTAAATTATAAGTATGTAAATATGACCAGAGATTAGTAAAATCTCTTGTCTCCTGTGACGTAGAAAATATTAATTAATATAAAGAAGATTTCAGCAATATCAATACACAGAATCACATTATAATTTTATAGCACTAGTCCTAGTCTTTTTTACACCGAAAAGCGTGGCTAAAGTGCTAGTTTATGCCATGCGAGCTATAAAATTATAAGTGATAATATGTCTAACTGAAATTCTCGGGCGCTTACTTCACGTCGCGTGACGCGTAGTGATATAATAGACAACTTAAACCACACGTACCAGAATGTATCTACTATATTTTATAAACATTCAAATTCATAATTACACACGTATTTATTACTAGTATAATGATGAGGGAATCAAACCTTATTCTCTTGACTTTGTAAAGTCGCTAACTAATGTGCTAAGTACAGTAGTTACAATCATTTATTTATCAACAGCCAACGAAAACAACTGAAATTATAAACGTTAAACTTTTGATAGTTAATCAATAAAACTGTTCTGTATAGTGACTAGTGAGTCTAGTGACACATGAATTCGATAATTGTTAAGGCAGGGGAGCTTACTAACCCACTACATGTACACACATTTATTAAACACTAGCTGTTGCCATCGACTTCGTCCGCGCGGACTTCGTTTACTCCGCACAGCTCCTCCCCCGTAGGTGATAGCCTCATAATATGTAGCCTATATGTTGACCCGACCTGTTAGTAATATTCATGCAAAACTTGAAGTAAATCCATGCAGTACTTTTTGAGTTTACCCCCTTTCCTACGATTTCATTATATGTATATAGATCCTACAGAAACAGCCGTGTTAAGAAATTTTAGAGTGGAGAAGTGGAGAATCGGAGAAAGGAAAGGAAGGAGAGAATTTAAAGATAAGTTCACCTTTTGCATATTTTTAAATTTCTACTACTGTAGTGATTTATGTTTCTTTATTTTGTACACTAAATAACTATATAAATAAAGTCAATACATATACATAAAATTGAAGTGCCTGTCTGTGATTTCGAGATTATTCAATGAGTAGGTACCTATCGTAAAATTAGTACCTACAATATATTATTTTTACGATACTCATACCTAAACAACCATTTTTTAAATTTCTGTCTGTCATATCGTGTCGTTTGTATGGAGTAATTTCTGGAACGGCTTCACAGATTTTGATAAAACTTTCACTGAAAGACAGAGAAAAATATAGGGCAGTACATACTTACTACTTTTATGAGAGCAAACAAAAGGAAATAATGATTTTGGATAAAGCGAACGATGTTGCGAGTAATAGCTAGTTCAGAGTTCCTATTTGCTTTAATAAATCTTTAAAATCCTCGGCTTTTTCTACTATTTCAAAGATTAATCATTAAAACATATTTTTGTGCGCTTACATTGCACCCGTGCGAAGCCGGGATGGGTTGTTTTTAATAAACTAGCTGTTGCCCGTAACTTCGTCCGCGCGGACTTCGTTTACTCCGCACAGCTCCTCCCTCGTAGGTGATAGCGTGATAATATGTAGCCTATATGTTGACCCGACCTGTTAGTAATATTCATGCAAAATTTGAAGTAAATCCATGCAGTACTTTTTGAGTTTACCCCGGACATACATACAGACAAACAGACAAAAATTCTAAAAACTATATTTTTGGCTTCGATATCGATTGTAGATCACGCCCCAACTATTATTTAAAAAATTATTCAATGTACAGTTTTGACTTTCCTACGATTTTATTATATGGAAGTATAGATAAGAGGTCTAGTTTACACTATATTAGGTATATACTAAGGGTATGCAGAAGTCCTATTTCTGAATTTAGGACCTATAGAGTATAGACCACCTAACACATTATTTCCAAACGACCTTTTCCTTACCCCCTTACTAGTGTAGCAACTTCTCTGCCTTCTCCATCTTCATTTAATTCAGCTGCTTCTAAAGCATAAAGTTGTAAAGAAAATAACACTTTCGGGGAATTACCTTCGTACTTACCTAGAATGCTATTGCAAATAACATCGGGGTGACAAATGTGTGATGAGAATAACCACCTATCTCCCCAGGTGACAAAACTTTGAATCATGGTCAGCGCAAATGTGTAATGACGTTCTAGACTAAATTCTCACTCTGCCTACCGGCCTGGAATACGTCATCTACCTACACTAAAATTATAATGAGACAGGTACCTAAGATTTCATCGTTTGTTCGTTTGTACTGGATAAACTCAAAAACAACTGGACATTTTTAGTCATTCTTTCATTAATATAAAGCTAAGTTATCACTGAATAACATAGGCATGGGCGTACCCAGGTTCTGGGCCACCGGGGGGAGGGGGGGGGGGTGTAGCCGTAACATTTTAAGACTATATTTTTATCTACAAAAGTAGATAATAAAGAGGTAAACTAATTCCAGGGGGGGGGGGGGGGGGCAGCTGCCCCTCCCTGCCCCCACTCGGTACGCCCATGAACATAGGCTGCTTTTTACCCAGCTATGTAAAAGGAAGTAATGTGTATGGGTCACGCGAACGAATTCACGGGATACAGCTAGTTACATTAACATTTTTGGAACTATTCGAATCGGAACATTTAAACAGTTGCAACAATTAACTAATAAATTTATTACTCATCCAATGTAGGTAGATTGTGTATGATTATCGATAAGACTATATACATTTTTATACTCATACAGGTATAAAAGATATACGTACATGCCTTATCTCAATCGACCGATACGCCACATCACATTAAGATAAAAAATTGCACCATACAAAATGAATAAAACGCAATAAAACAAAAACATACCACAAATATCGCCGTGACACAAAGCAGCATATATTTAATGCACTTTATGCCAACTTCTAGATTGTTCTGTGCCATTTTCACAAAAATAAACACAAGTATTCACTACAGCACTCTGTTATGTACTGAAAACTATAGCAAGGTAATTTTCATAGCACTTATCAGGATGATAACGTATCGCTCGCTCGCGCCGTCGTGAGGTGACTACAGGGGAAAATAAGTAGATTTTTCTTTAGTCAATTAAACGTTCGTAACTAAACGCGATGGTAAATATAGCGTCACCTCGCACTACAATGTTTTAACTTTTGACGGCTTTGGCCTTGTGTGTTGGTGTAAACGTTTTACGTATCTATGTTATAACATGGGAGTTACGTAAATAGGCGGAGGTGTAAGTCCTTGCCATATCATCATCCTAATTATTAAAAGTCATAGCTAATTATGTTATAATTTTTAACGCAGTAAAACTGCAGCAACCGTCTTCCCATTTCCAATATCTCTGAAACCCTGCATCAGATCTTCACTAAATTACAATGGGACCACACGGGAAGTAGGTATACGTTCCTAAACAGAAAAATAATTTTCAAAATCGGTTTATAAATGACGGAATTCTGAAATAGCAAACATTAAAAAATATATCCGATTTGATAACCTCCATCTTTTGGGAAAACGCTTGAAAATGCGCTTGTAAGTTGTACTGTATCACAAAAAAAAATTGGAAAAAGATATCTTAATCCTGAAGGTGACGTTAAAAGCGAAACCCGTTAGCAATATAAACAAAATAAAAAGCGTTTTGTGAAACAGTAAAATTTCGTTTTAAATGGAATTTCATCTATTGCCAATCGATAAAATATATAAAATACAAGCTTTTGCTCGCGGCTTCGCTCGCGTTAAATTTGAGGAAGAAGGTGGGTTAGAAAGAGACAAAAGTAGCCTATGTCACTCTCCATCGCTTTAACTTTCTCCACTTAAAAAATCACGTCAATTCGACGTCATAATAAAGAAGTCATAACTCCTGGACAATGGACGAATATAGTAGACTAGCTGTTGCCAGCGACTTCGTCCGCGCGAACTTCGTTTACTCCGCACAGCACCTCCCCCGTAGGTGATAGCGTGATAATATGTAGCCTATATGTTGACCCGACCTGTTAGTAATATTCATGCAAAATTTGAAGTAAATCCATGCAGTACTTTTTGAGTTTACCCCGGACATAATATATTCATACAAACAAACAAACAGATAAACAGACAAACACAAAAATTCTAAAAACTGTATTTTTGGCTTCGAAATCGATTGTAGATCACGCCCCAAGTATTATTTTAAAAAAAATATTCAATGTACAGTTTTGACTTTCCTAAGATTTTATTATATGTATAAGATGAAACTGTTTTTCAACATGATGATGATTTTTCTGAAACTTTCAAATTGGAAAATTTTTGTAAAATTAGTATTATTTTCAATTTTTTTATTTTTTTATATAATCAAGATTTATGTGTGGTTATTATTGTTATTTTAAGTATATTCATAATGCGACCGCAGTGTCGGACCCCCGTGGCTGCCTCGTAGACGCAGCACGTCTTTTTCTGGACTCACTGAAAATCAGTGCTGTGGCACAGTCGCTGCAGTGTAAACTGAGTTGGGTTCCATTTTGGTATCACATCACTTGTGATACGAAAGTAATAAAAGCATTTCAAGCATTCGTTTTCTGTCTTGTGTTTTTTTTGTTTAAGTTAATGTACATGTATGTAAATTGCACTCAATTGTACTCTTCATAAATTTATTTTAAGGGAATTACTCATATTTCTTCAATAGTATCGTAAGTTTATGTATAAGTTGATAGCAAATAAATATTTGAATTTGAATTTGAATTTAAAAATCAAATATTTTTTCTCCTTTGATTAGCAAATAAGCAGATGGTTCTCGTGACTGGAAAGAGACAACCTTTGCGTATATACATCAAATTTGTTAGTAGTTTTTTGCTATCAGTGTGACGGTTGAAATGCTTACCCCTTACCCTCGAAACCGAGTTATTGCGGCAAGAATAGGTATGTGGGTACTCCGAAACCCGGTTGAGATACCTTAGCTGTTTTTCGCTTTTTACAATAAGTTTTTCAAAAAATAAAACAATGCCCTTTTCAGTACGCTTTCTGATCTTTGGAGCTTAAAATACCTCAAAACAGGGGGAAGTTTCAGGAATGGCTGGTCAAACAGTATAAAGATTTTTTAAATTTCAATATATGTTACTTCCTAAACTAATGACTGCCCGTTGGTCGAGTGGTTAGCGAACCAACTACGAATCGATGAGGCTCGGGCTCCATTCCCGACAGGGACTTTTCTGGGTTTGGGTGTTTATTATGTACGTTATAGTATTTATATATGTATTTCTATGTATTAGTATCGTTGACTAACGCCCATAACACAAGAAAATAATTTGCTTACTTTTGGCTAAGAACAATTCGTGTAATTTGTCCAGCGATATTTATTAACTTAATAAAGATCACATCAGATCCAAAAGGGACCGCCATCAGTGATGGATTTACCCTTAGGCTCGTGAGGCCCGGGCCTAGGGCGGCACGATTTGGAGGGCGGCAAAATTTTCAAAACGTTAAAATTTTATAGCTTAAGAAATATACTAAAAATATACTTTAAAAATTGATTTTGATTTTTTTTTGTAAATATATACAAAATTTTCTATTTTCTATTAACTATAATATAATTTATTCATTTTCCCATTGACTTTTCAATTCGTGGGTGCAATATTACTATTATGATAAATTAATTGTAGTATTTTATCGAATAACTTTTTTTCCCGACCCGGGAATCAAACATTACACCTCATTATATTTACGAAACCAAGAGACGAAAGTACAAATTATATGTACTACCTATGTACCTCAGGCTATATACTATTTACTATTCTAAGTATACCTATTACCTATACGAGCAATTTTTCCTGTTCAAGCCCCTTTTGAAGAAAAGACCATTTAACTTTCTACCAGGCATTCGTAAAAGCCGATCAATCATGTCGATATCACTACTAGTAGGCGATAGAATTCTGCATCGTCTCGATTATGACAAAACCAGAAAATGTATTTGACAAGCACACACTATTTAATGTATAATGTGTGCCTCATGGTCTAGGAGTTAGCCTATTCGACTCAGATCACGAGTTCCTGGTTCGAACCCCGAGTCGGGCAAATATGTTATTGAGGTTATTTCAAAGTTTTCTCAAAAATTCAAAATTTCAATAGCACCTCGGAGTATGGCGGATGTTGTGTTACTACTACCGTACCTCGAGAGCACGTAAAATCGTCGTCGATTATCAGTTCGGTAAAAGGCGGCGATGGGGATGACTACTCATGTCGCCAACCGACAAACCGGTGAATCGTGCTGAACTGGAAAGTCTATAGACGTTCGGTTTACTCTGCCTACCACGTGTGAAGATGCCTATAGGTAATTGTGATATCTTTCCATCGGCAAAGCCATTCGCTCGTTTGCCATGAAGAAAATCCATATCAATCTGTGCCCTTTTTTGGAGAATAGAACTGCCTTGCTTCATGAGACATCTTGCATGAAGCGAGAGAAAATAATGCATCCCAACCGGGTTTTGTAGTACATTTCTTACCTGTTTTTGGCATAATAGCGTCAGTGCTTGTCGCTGTCATGTTCCGGTTTCGAAGGTAATGTCATTTTTGGCCTCTTCCGAACTGCTTTTCTGAAAAGCCGGTGGCTTACACTTCAGAAAAGTTAAAATCACCAAATCGACTATTCACATTTACTAATTTCCATTTCAGGTAAAACAATATTGTTAGTTTAACATATTACCAGCGAACGCCTGTAGCCGAAATTCGACCATAAACTGAACAATTAAATCTATCTTTAACTTTTCCAATTGACTGAAGAAAATAATGTTTTGTGCCTCCTAAATGCCAATAAGACATACACAAAATTAACTAAATAAAATTAAGTTTATGTTTTATTGGCAGTACTTAATAAATAAATAGCATAGTAGGTATACATATGTATGTATAATATCACGTTCGTCATATGAATCTAATCTATCTAATGTTTATTTTTATTAATTTAAACTATTTTTAATGCATATTATTTAAAAAATATGAGGACTCTGCACTCCTCCGCAATGTAAACTTTAACTGTACCAAATTTCATACGCCACCGTTCGTACGATTGTCTTAAAAAGGTGTAAAAAAATTTCCTTCATATATTAAATATAGATTTTTCCCGTGTTGGTCTCGGGCTCCTTCGAAGAATAGGCCAACTGCCGTTCTGCCAGGTAGGTCGTAAAAGGCGACAGATTGGCTATGCGGTTCACTACGATCTTGGCTAGGTGGTAGAGTTCTGCATTGTCTCGCCCGGGTCTGGTACCACCGCCTTACTTATTCCTGCCGCAATAGCGTCATTGCTTGTCGCCGTCGTGTTCCGGATTGGAAGGTAAGGTAGCCGGGGTAAACTTCGGGGGTATGTCCGGGGTAAACTCAAAAAGTACTGCATGGATTTACTTCAAATTTTGCATGAATATTACTAACAGGTCGGGTCAACATATAGGCTACCTATTATCACGCCATCGCCTACGGGGGAGGTGCTGTGCGTAGTTAACGAAGTCCGCGCGGACGAAGTCGCTGGCAACAGCTAATGATATAATAAAAAAAGATTTCCCAATTTGCACGCCTTTATTTTGATGGTTAGCTGTGTTGGTTAGAAATAGGACTGTACGACATTTCTTACTTTAAAGAAATTGAGTCCGATATAGATATGTAACGATAATTAAGAAAATAATTATTTAAGGCATGCACTTTAAGATTTTCCAAACTGTCTTGTTCTATTTTCAGTAATTGGTGCTATCGCTCGTGCGTTATAAAGTGCTCTATTAATATTGATTGACACTGATTGGTGTGATGTTAGGTGTATTGCTATTCGCTGGCTATGACTTCAAGTTGCCCTTTGCCCATTCTGTTACCAGCTGCATTCCCGTTGGAGTAAGATGGACTATTGTCGACTGAGTATATGTGGCCACCTAGTTCATCATAACATAACTACGAAATTTTATCGCAATAACATGCCTAGAATCTTCGTTTAGCTCCAGATTTAAACGAAAATTCGCGTTGTCGCGATGTATGTGACAAACCATTTCGCTTTATCGCGAATTATCTTCTTTTAGTTTTCTACCGCATCTTAATTCATCTCGCTTCTGCATCGGTGCGTATTGCAAGTTGAGGTGGGATAGACAATAATTATCAACGGAGATTATGTGGTCGCTACTTCGCCATAGCTGTTGCGGTCACATATCGCCCGAAGGTTTGTGGTACGTTTAGAATGGTTTGGAAGGTTTGTGAGAAGACTTCGCTGCTGTGCTACGGCCAATTAGGTGGCCACATATTCTCCACTGACGATAGTCTATTTTTCCCGTGTGGGTCCCGGGCTCCTTTGAAGAATAGGCGAACTGCCATTCTGCCAGGCAGGTCGTAAAAGGTGACCGATTGGCTATTTGAGTTACTATAATCGTGGCTACTAGGCGGCAGAGTTCTACATTATCTCGCCCGGGCCTGGAACCACCGCCTTATGTATTCCTGCTGCAATAGCGTCAGTGCTTGTCCCTGTCGTGTTACGGTTTGGAGAGTAAAATATTTTAAACTTATACATGTGGCAATAGACCTCGCCACAAGATGGCAACGCAACTTTAACACCTTTGGTGTATGTAGGCGATGGTTGACTCTTTCCATCATGAGACCCTTCTGCTTGTTTGCTGTCTTATTATATAAAAACGTTTGTTCCGTTTCAACTTGTGATGTACTCTGTTGCAAAAGCACGATAAACTAATCGCGATATAAAACTAACTGAAGCCTGAAGATTCACAACACAGCGAAATAGTTTGCCACACACATCAGAGTGCTAAGTGTGAGTTTTTCTTTTCGCATTCGATCGTGAGCGCGTTTGGAGTTTACTAGGAATTTGTATGTGATTTGTACAGCGCCACCTAGTGGTAAACGTGAGAAACCAGTTTACCACTAGGTGGCGCTGTACAAATCACATACAACTTCCTAGTAAACTCGAAACGCACTCACGATCGAACGCGAAAAGAAAAACTCACACTTAGCATTCAGAGTCAAGACAAGGTAAAACTTGGCGATAGCGCGATAACAATAGTGCAACCTCAAAGTTATATCAGGACAACACGCCCCGATGCATCGACCGCCATCGTAGCGGATATTTTACGAATTGACTGGCAAAAAGGCAGATAGACTCCCTCAAAGGGAGGCTGAAAAAATAAAATGATAAATAATGGTGAACGCATTATATAACTTATCTATGTAGGTATACTTTCTGTCTGTCTAAGATAATCGATATTTTTTACACAGGAAAATAGTATAAGGTAGGTACTAGGTACATTGTTAAATAAAATAAATAAATAAATATTCACGGGACAAATTACACTTATTGATGTAACCCTAAAGTAAGCAAATTATTTGCTTGTGTGATGGGTGTTAGTCAACGATACTAATACATAGAAATACATATATAAATACTTTTACATACATAATAAACACCCAAACCCGGAAATACAAACATATATGCTCATCACACAAATGCTTGTCCCCGTCGGGGATCGAACCCGAGCTCCGTCGATTGCGTAATCAGGGTCGCTTACCACTCGACCAACGCGCAGGACGGTTAAATGGAGAATAGGTAAAATATGTTATCATGAAATTTTTTAAACTATAACCTTAAAATGATTACATTATTTAATGTATTAAACACGTTACTTGCGCATCCGGAGAGAGACATTGACCTACCTACCTGTTTGTGAATCTCAACAAACGCACTTCACGTACAAAAATAAACGTTACTTACTGTTATAAAAATACAAAAATTGATCAAGACCCCAATTTACTAAATTCTATATTTTCCGTCGTCGGCACTTGGTGAAATTCCATTGTTATTAGACACTTTTACTATTCCACTTGTACATAAATTTCACTTTTACACAATTTTTTATTATATTACTCGACCGCGGTTTCACTTTTTAAAGCATCTTCAGGATGTAATATACTTAAGTATATCCTGAAGATGCTTTAAAAGTGAAACCGGTCGAGTAATATAATAAAAAATTGTGTAAACATTAATTTTTCATAATAATTTGTTTAAACAATGAAACAATGGAGTGCACAAAAAATTTTGGGTAAACATTGCAATTTATAGTTTAAAAAACAATATCCCACATCGATCATATTAATTCATTCACTGTAACTCTAATCCGAGGTGAAAACCCCCAGTAGTGGAGGGCTCCACTAGTTACGGTAACGTAATTTGCACGTTTGGTCCAAAAATTTTTCCTGTAAAGCTTCCATGCGCCGAACGTGTGATGACTGTCGAGGAATTTGGTTCCAAATAAATACATATATAAAATTATGGCGTGCGTGTGTTCAGGATGTAATATACTTAAGTATATCCTGAAGATGCTTTAAAAAGTGAAACCGGTCGAGTAATATAATAAAAAATTGTGTAAAAGTGAAATTTATGTACAAGTGGAACAGTAAAAGTGTCTAACCCCAATTTACGTACGTACGTACGTACACACATAAACACGATACAACCTAGGTAGCGTCGGGTCGCATCGTCGTACTGCGACGCAGCATAATGTGTAGGGAAATGTGTAAGAGCCCTAAACACTTTGTTACGTAAATCGGGCCACGTCTCGCAAGTACAGGAGAAAAATTACGAACACACGCACGCCATAATTTTATATATGTATTTATTTGGAACCAAATTCCTCGTCAGTCATCACACGTTCGGCGCATGGAAGCTTTACAGGAAAAATTGTTGGACCAAACGTGCAAATTACGTTACCGTAACTAGTGGAGCCCTCCACTACTGGGGGTTTTCACCTCGGATTAGAGTTACAGTGAATGAATTAATATGATCGATGTGGGATATTTTTTTTTAAACTATAAATTGCAATGTTTACCCAAAATTTTTTTGTGCACTCCATTGTTTCATTGTTTAAACAAATTATTATTAAAAAATTAATGTTTGACCATATATTTTCACTTTAAACAGTATTTTTTTTATTTATATGTTAAATCTTACCTGAGTAGACATATAAGAACATTTTTCAAAGATACCTATAAAGATACAAAGATAAGATTTAAGTGTATAAAAATAGCAGTAGGGATTTTGAACAGGTAGAAAAACGTGGAGGGGAGAGCGGAGCGACAGCTGCTATGTACAATGGAATTTCTCGGCTAGTTTAGTTGCAAGTAATACGTGTTCTGTGAATATTGTGCTCTATAACAGTGAAAATTTGGTTTTTTAGTGAAAAATTCTTGTATATTTTTGTACTGGAAGGTGTATTGAAGACAACGTTTTTATATTGAACTAGCTGACCCGCGCAGCTTCGCCCGCGGCTATATAAATAAGTCGTCCAAATAGCTTTTAATAAAAATTTCATCCCCTATTTTTTTCTATTTAAGTCCTCCAGGGACTGATTTTTGAAAAAAAAAAAATTAGCCTATGTTTGACCCCGGATCTTCAACTATACCCATGCCAAATTTCATGAAAATCGGTCCAGCGGTTTAGCCGTGAAAGCGTAACAGACAGACAGGCTTTCGCATTTATAATATTAGTATGGAATGATTTGTCAATTGTTTTTATCACACATCAAAGTTCTACGTACGCAACGAAAATAGAATTAAGTCGAAAAGATTTTTTATGATTTTAAAAGTTCTCTTTCTCCGCAAGACTGTGCTGCTCGTCTTCAAAATGCTTTTGGGAGAGAAGCACCTTGTTTCGCTGGTTGGTTGGCTGGTTGGTTCGCTGAATTTAAGAGAGGTCGAGTTTCTTTACATGACGAATTTCGTGAAGGGCGGTCTTCAACTACCGTCAACGAAAATAATGTGGCTACTGTTAAGCGGTTAATTGAAGAAAACCAATTCAAGGACTATTAATTTTTATTTATTGGTATGATCTAAATTCAGAAAATTTTAACGTACATGTAACGTAAACGTAACGTAAACGTAACGTAAACGTAACGTAAACGTAACGTAAACGTAACGTAAACGTAACGTAAACGTAACGTAAACGTAACGTAAACGTAACGTAAACGTAACATAAACGTAACGTAGACGTAACGTAAACGTAACGTAGAAGTAACGTAAACGTAACGTAGACGTAACGTAGACGTAACGTAGACGTAACGTAGACGTAACGTAAACGTAACGAAGACGTAACGTAGACGTAACGTAGACGTAACGTAGACGTAACGTAGACGTAACGTAGACGTAACGTAAACGTAACGTAGACGTAACGTAAACGTAACGATAAACGTAACGTAAACGTAACGTAAACGTAACGTAAACGTAACGTAAACGTAACGTAAACGTAACGTAAACGTAACGTAAACGTAACGTAGACGTAACGTAAACGTAACGTAGACGTAACGTAAATGTAACGTAGACGTAACGTAAACGTAACGTAGACGTAACGTAAACGTATCGTAGACGTAACGTGAACGAAATGTAAACGTGACGTGATCGTAACGTAAACGTAACGTGATCGTTACGTAAACGTAACGTAAACGTAACGTAAACGTAACGTAAACGTAACGTAAACGTAACGTAAACGTAACGTAAACGTAACGTAAACGTAACGTGATCGTAACGTAAACGTAACGTAAACGTACATAAACGTAACGTATACGTAACGTTAATGTAACGTAAACGTAACGTAAACGTAACGTAAACGTAACGTAAACGTAACGTAAACGTAACGTAAACGTAACGTAAACGTAACGTAAACGTAACGTAAACGTAACGTAAACGTAACGTAAACGTAACGTAAACGTAACGTAAACGTAACGTAAACGTAACGTAAACGTAACGTAAACGTAACGTAAACGTAACGTAAACGTAACGTAAACGTAACGTAAACGTAACGTAAACGTAACGTAAACGTAACGTAAACGTAACGTAAACGTAACGTAAACGTAACGTAAACGTAACGTAAACGTAACGTAAACGTAACGTAAACGTAACGTAAACGTAACGTAAACGTAACGTAAACGTAACGTAAACGTAACGTAAACGTAACGTAAACGTAATGCTAACTTAACGTTAACGTATCGCAAACGTAACGTAAGCGTAACGTAAGCGTAAGTAAACGTAACGTAAACGTTTTTTTTTTTGAAAATATTACTATGCGACTCAACAGCAGCTACAACTTTAAGCATTGCCAGGCAAATTCCTTACAAGTCAAGCGGCAAATATCGTGCTAGAGTCTTTGAAAAATATTCCCTTTATGTCTACTCAGGTAAGATTTAACATATAAATAAATTTCTTTACATGACGAATTTCGTGAAGGGCGGCCTTCAACTACCGTCAACAATAATAATGTGGCTACTGTTAAACGGTCAATTGAAGAAAACCCCCGGATTACCTATGAGACAATTCGAGGACTATTGGGGATTGGTATGAGCTAAATTCAGAAAATTTTACACGAAGAATTGAAAGTTCGGTAACTTTGCTCACAGATGCTACTAAAGTACGACCACGGACATTCTAATGCTGTTTATAACGTCGTCACAAGAGACGAAACGTGGATTTATTGTTTTGAACCTGAATAAAACAGCAATCTTGTGATTGGGTGTTTGAAAATGAAAACAGGCCGACAAAAGTGAGACAGGCGAGAAACGTTGGTAAAAGAAGGAACTTCGTTCCAAAAATGATCGCGTTTTTTTTCTCAGCAACGGGTCCCATCTGTACAATTCCACTTGAAGATCAAAAGAGTGGTACTCTACAATTTGTTTACCCAGGGTGTTAGAAAAAGTTCGCGAAAGACGACCCAAAACCCGGGACTTCACGTGGCCAACGCCAACGCCAGACCACTATACCACAGAGCTTTTCTTTTTCTTCTTTCCTAGTTTCCCACTTCCCAGGTCGGACAACATAAAAAAAGCGTTTTTTCAGTTTTCTAATAAACACAAAGTTTGCCGGGATTGGAAAGTGCTCGATTGTCGATAGGCTACCACCTATCACATTTCTGGGACCAAGTATCTTCGGCTAATCGTGAATGCACTTGTGGTACCGCTGCCTACCCCTTTGGGGATACGGGCGTGAATGTACATGCCTACTCTACTTACCTTACTTTCCAACCACCCTTGTCATCCTACAATGATTGCATTAGATAGGTAGGGTGGAAAGATTAAGCAGGAAGGACGTACCCAAATCTTATTTTTCCATCGACCCCTATTTAACGTAAACGTAACGTAAACGTAACGTAAACGTAACGTAAACGTAACGTAAACGTAACGTAAACGTAACGTAAACGTAACGTAAACGTAACGTAAACGTAACGTAAACGTAACGTAAACGTAACGTAAACGTAACGTAAACGTAACGTAAACGTAACGTAAACGTAACGTAAACGTAACGTAAACGTAACGTAAACGTAACGTAAACGTAACGTAAACGTAACTTAAACGTAACGTAAACGTAACGTAAACGTAACGTAAACGTAACGTAAACGTAACGTAGACGTAACGTAGACGTAACGTAGACGTAACGTAGACGTAACGTGACGTAACGTAGACGTAACGTAGACGTAACGTAGACGTAACGTAGACGTAACGTAGACGTAACGTAGACGTAACGTAGACGTAACGTAGACGTAACGTAGACGTAACGTAGACGTAACGTAGACGTAACGTAGACGTAACGTAGACGTAACGTAGACGTAACGTAGACGTAACGTAGACGTAACGTAGACGTAACGTAGACGTAACGTAGACGTAACGTAGACGTAACGTAGACGTAACGTAGACGTAACGTAGACGTAACGTAGACGTAACGTAGACGTAACGTAGACGTAACGTAGACGTAACGTAGACGTAACGTAGACGTAACGTAGACGTAACGTAGACGTAACGTAGACGTAACGTAGACGTAACGTAGACGTAACGTAGACGTAACGTAGACGTAACGTAGACGTAACGTAAACGTAACGTAAACGTAACGTAAACGTAACGTAAACGTAACGTAAAGTAAACGTAACGTAAACGTAACGTAAACGTAACGTAAACGTAGCGTAAACGTAACGTAAACGTAACGTAAACGTAACGTAAACGTAACGTAAACGTAACGTAAATGTAGCGTAAACGTAAGTAAACGTGACGTAAACGTGACGTGAACGTGACGTAAACGTGACGTAAACGTGACGTAAACGTGACGTAAACGTGACGTAAACGTGACGTAAACGTAATGTAAACGAAACAAACGTAACGTAAACGTATCGTTAACGTAACTGAAACGTAACGTAAATGTAACGTACACGTAACGTAAACATATTTTTTTTTGAAAATATTACTATGCAACAGCAGTGTCAGGAATTAGTCATTTTAAAGCTGCAACTAGCTACTACTACTAAAGCATTTCCAGGCCAAGTTCCTTACAAGTCAAGCGGCGAATATAGTGTACTCAAGTAAGAATTAACATATTAATAAAAATTTATATATATAATATATAATTACTGTTTAAACAATATCCCACATCGATCATATTAATTCATTCACTATAACTCTAATCCGAGGTTTTACGGTTTTGAATGCTCCAGGCACTCCACTGTAAAAATACTGTAACAGGCACACGTAAAAATGCATGTCACGACGAAGCAACGTTGCACCTTGCTGTATGTATTAAGATGAGGCACCAGAGACAAAGGGGAAAAAATGGTTTGCTTGATCACATTTTTATATATTGATTTTTAAATAAAGGTTTTACAAAAATTACTCGATATACCTGGAGATATTATCTATGGAATCTACTAACTCATTACATGATAGAATAAAAGAACTAAAGTCAAAGAACCTACATTTCATTCTAGTCTTTGGTAATATTTGGTAAAAAAATACTAAAAAGATTTATAATCACACATTCTTACGTTTCATGGAAAATGTTACTACTCGTAACTGAAACGATTCGTTTTATTATTATAGGAACAGGAGAATCACTTGCACTATACTAGAAATTAGGACGATGACTTTTTTTGAATTATTGCTGTAATCTACGTTATCTAGAAATTAATCAGTTTTGATTAATATCTAACTATTATAGTAGGTACCCATTAAATAGGGGAAAGTGGGGTAATTGAGAACGGCGGGTAATTGGGAACTTCTAGATAAATAATACTTCTGTACATACTACACCGTGCCAAACCATTTCAACTACTAGGTATATACAGTATCTGTTTTGTGTATACGTGACAGTAAAAATGGAAGGATACATGCTAACTTCCACGGTAAGTCAAATAGTTTTTTCTGCATTTTTGTTATAATTTTTGTCGTGTGTTGTAATAAATAAAAACATCATATTATATCGTTACCATCATGCACATACTATCTGTTTTTGTATCATAAGTAATTTGAAGTAAATCAAAAATACTGTTTAGAACGGAAGCTATTTTTATGTATATTTACTACTTCAGACAATTGGGAACGACGTCAAACGGATACTCTCTAAATATGATTTTTTGAAACTTCACTTCAAAAAGGGAATATTCACTAATTTTGCAGTGAGCGCCGAACCAAGTTGTAGGTTTGCACTTGCAATAGGTGAATATTCACTTATTCTTGTTTAAAGAGTAATTTGGAATGTTCCCAATTACCCCTTACATTTTCAATTGTCCATAGTGTTGCTAGTCAGTCGTGAAAAATGTTTAAGCGTCACAAATTATTTCAAATACTTCGAACGTATATACGACAAGATATAATCCATGATAAACGATTGTTCCTTAGTACCATGAAACCGTTCTCATTTCCCCCGCGGGATGATCTTAATTACCCCATAGGCCCTATGGCATAGTGTATCAGGCAAATAGAAACAGTAATGTTTTTTGTAATTGTTTATTTTTTTTTTATGAAAACGTAAATTTTTAAGACCTTTGTCATAACTACGAAGTAGATGGATAACCAAAGTTTGTATTGCAATAAAAGTTAATTTAGTTGATTACCTTTATCAATCGATTTTGAGCGTTAACAGTTAAGTGTTCCCAATTCCCCCATATTTCCCCTATTTGTTATCTGTTTTGCGATCGGAATATTATGCCTAATTAGAGATTATCACACAATTGCTATAAAAATCCCCGAAATTGTGATAAGAATTCAAATTTTTCACTAATATCAGGATGGATATTTATTCATCCTGATATTACTGAAAAATTTGAATTCTTACCGCAATTTTGTCAATCCTAGCTTTTGTCTGCGGCTTCGTACATGTAAAAAGCTTTTTTTCTATTCCGATGTATAAAAAGTAGCTTTTAACAGAATTTTATAAATAAAAAGTACCCCATGTTCTCTTCTGTACTTATGTAAACCTGAAAACGTGTATGGAAAATTTCATGATGATCGGATAAGTAAATAGTTAAGA
This sequence comes from Apodemia mormo, assembly GCA_036924255.1. NCBI lineage: Eukaryota > Metazoa > Arthropoda > Insecta > Lepidoptera > Riodinidae > Apodemia > Apodemia mormo. The sequence goes on along the minus strand of JAUPFN010000005.1, from coordinate 7,939,698 downwards.
TGTCAAAGTGTAATAATTAAACTCACTTTCGAATTTTTAAAGGCATTATAGCAAACATGTAAATTACTCTGCTGGTTGGCAGAGATTATCATCACCTATATATACCAATATTTATTTATTTATGTTACTACAAAGTAATGTACATTCCATAAGTTTACCAAACGGTAAACTTATGGAATGTACATACGCAAACGCGTATGTTCAATGAAATGAAAAAAGATGCCCCGTAGAAATATATAGGTAAGTAAGTATATTCTTGTAAAAATAAATTGTAAAGCCATATGAGATCTCTGATTTCGCCAGCCTGTTATTCGACAAGTGGAGGAGAACAGAAATGTTGACATTTGAATTTTGAAAATTTGATAGTATAGCAAGAACAGGCTGGTTTCTTAAAAGGTGGACGCCGCGCCGTCTATTGACGCGTATTGATCAAAATGCGTTAACCATGCGTTGCTAGCCGCATCAAGTCTAAAAATCCATACGTACCTACTCTTACCTATAAATTTAAAGACCAAGTTAAACTCCAAGCGGAAACACGACGGTAATAACTACTGATATTAAGGCGATAGTTTCCTGCAGATGTGATACGTAAATATTAATGAAAATGTGAGGAACATATTTGAAGTGAAAAAGAAGAACAATATTTAACTCGAAAATAACATAACCCTAATATTCCTACTTATTCATATTAGGATAACTGTCAATGAGGTTCATTAAAATGTTCTAAAAAACTTTGATGGTAGTTTTTGTTAACCAAGAGACCGAATCCTAAGAAGTACACAATCGAAATCAAATAGGCAAACTAACATATACTCGAATTAAATCGTTTTTTTGCGTATTCTTTATATTTAATTCGTCTCTGGTTCCCATGACATAATGAATGACAAGTTATAATGTAAAATTGTTATACTCGTATTATGACGTAATTCTTTGTGTTTTGTCTTACGACATACCTAAGAGACTGAAGATGTATTTTAGCGAAGTAGGTATTTAAGTAGATGCTGCTGTTGACACGAATTACCACAGCCTGATTGAGATGTTTTGACATCCTGAATACTCTTTAAAGCCGTATTTTTTAAATGCCGAATTTCAGCTAATTACTAGAATTATTTTCGAGAATTCAGATAAGAGAATATTCCATTAATATTTACGTATAATAAATGAAACGCGAATGGTAGTGAGAGCTAGGTATTTTTTTTTTAAGATAGCAAACAAGCAGATGGGTCTCCTGATGGAGTCAACCATCGCCTATAGAAGTCTACGAAACCAGTGTGTTTTCATGAAGAATTATGAGTGTAGAAGAAACAAGGCGAGAGTGCACGTGATGATGGCAGTTAATTATTTTTACCTATCACGTAAAACCATTTAATTTTTATCGGTTAAGCGATTTGGTGCAAAGATATACAGATGTCAGATGTGTGTATGAAATGTGAAGATGTTTAATACTCTATTGTTGTTTGACTAGCTTTCGCAAATGTTTTCGTAAATCTATATATACTTTTTGCAAAAATCTTCGCCATTCAATAGAAATGGATGCACTTGACTACGTGGTCTATTAAACCGCTGATTCTTTTTCCAAGTAAACCAAGTCTTCGAAATCCATTATAGTGATCGAGTTTATGGATATTATCTATCTATATGTATAAAAATCAATTGTTGTTCGTTAGTCTCGCTAAAACTCGACAACGGCTGAACCGATTTGGCTAATTTTGGTTTTGAATTAATTGTTGAAGTCCAGGGAAGGTTTAAAAGGTAAGAAAATATAGAAAAAACTAAGACTAGTTAAAAAGACAAAACAACGTTTGCCGGGTCAGCTAGTTATAAGTTAAATTGTAAATATTTAAAAAATATGACGCTTATGTACACTTCGAAGTTTGACGGATAGTTTGACGTTTTGAGGTTATTACTAGATTTAAACTAGGGGCCGCGTCGGTTTATCTTTATTACCATAGAAAATCCTTGGACTAGCGCTAGACCCGGTTTTATAATAACGTTTTATTTAATACTCGAACTAAACCTAGCATTAAGCTCGGTACTATATTTAGACCTCTATGTATGTGTTTTGGAATAAGACGGAAATTGTTTACTTCACACATTGATATACGCACCATGAAGAAACGGTAAAAACATTGTATTACGATGCGAACAATTTGCTAAATACATGTTTTTTTTAAATTAATAGATATCTATTATCTATAAGGTACTGTAGCAACGTGCCGCACCACGTTACTGCACCGTTGTCCATTCCACGTTGACGACGTCGTGTCGTGGAGATGTGGACACTGGACAGGCCCTAACGTCGATTTCGTAGTCAACCATCGGCAGATTCAAGAGGCTCCGCCATGTGCTTTCTTATCCCGATGAACCCCGAACGGACCGGCACAAATACACCCACAACACGACACCATCAATAATTCCGTGGGCACGACAACTAAGATAATTTTTTTGCCTAGCGCCTCAAGGCAAAGTCACAGTTACAATAAAGCTATAGGATTTACTGTAAATTTTTTTCGAAAAAAATTAGATAATATAAACAGAAGCATAAAAAATATTTTAAATAATTTATTATTTAATGGTTATTGTCTTATGCGTAGGTACTTTAATAATTGTTTGATAGCGATAGCTATTAACGTTACATTATAATGACTGCAGACATTTGGTTGGTGGTACTGGTCCCGGAGCTGGCGACGAATTTTGAGAAGGTCCTTTTGCAGATTGAAATTGTAAAAAATATATAATTTCGTCAAATGGCGATACCAGGCCTGCAAGTCTGGTAAAGCGTTCGTGATTATTTCGCTACTGCGCAATAACATTTGCAAAAAGATCCCAAAAAATGTATTTTGGCAACTTGATTTTCATTTCATCTTTTAATTAGGTTTTTTTAGAATTAAAAAAAATATCCCAGACATTTTTGTCGGTTCTAAGTATTCCAAAACACCTTCAGTTCCACAAATGTAGTATACTGCGCAGTAGCGAAATAACCGCGAACGCTCTTCCAGACTCGCAGGCCTGATATCGCCATTTGACGAAATTATATTTTTTTGCAATTTCAATCTGCCAAAAGACCTACCCAAAATTTGTCGCCAGCCCCCAGTCTATACGATATAAATTAATTGTTATCCTAATATAAACTACAACTATATTTAGGGAAACTCCCGGTCTTGTCTGGATATATTTGCTAGCCATACAGCGCCAGCTACTGCCAATGCCTGAAACAAAATAAGTGGATATTTTAGCAAAACAATAACCGGTTTTAAAAAAATTATCTGTACTGTCATTTAGTTACAAACTTTAGAGCACTGAAAATTTTACTTAGGTAGCTTTTGCTCCTTTAAACTTAAAATACCCCAATTTATCGGGAATTTTCAGGGACAACCTACACGGTCAACCAGTATACAGATTTTTATTGGCCCTAAAATTAAATAAATATCTTGATTGTGTGTCATCTTTTCTAGCAAGTATGGTATGGCAAGGTATGTTTTCTATACAATGTATGTTACAAAAATGAAAAAGTTATAAGATAATTGGTAATGCCAACAAAAACATAACTTGTAAAAACCAAATTCTCGCATTTCAGTTTTTCTATCATAACTTGTGAGATCCATGTTATACCAAGACGGATAATTTATTTAGTCCCTACTTAAGGGACCTTTTGACTTAAGTTATTACTTTACGCTATTACCATAACAATATTAAAAATCTTTTACGTTTTACATACATAGATAGCCTTGGCCATTGCATAAAGTACCTCACAAGTAACACATATTATTATGGGTACTAGGTGCATTATAAATGTTTTTGGCGAATCCCGTGGGATTACCTAGTTTTTCCGAGATAAGTAACCTATGTACTATTTCAAGTCGTTATCTTCGTGGGTGCCAAATTTCATTCAAATCCGTTCAGTAGTTTTTACGTGATTGAGTAACAAACATCCATCTATCCAAACATCCAAACTTTCGCATTTATAATATGTATTAATATAAATTACATCAGATTGTTTAGTGCAAATGCCAAGTCAATAGGTATTCTAATACCTTTATTTATAATTGGAATCACAATTCACAAATTAGGGGTTTTTTGCGTCAAGGAATCGATTTATCAAGATTCCAGGTCCAAGAAAAGCTCGGTTCCCAACATATCAGTATGTGAAAAACCGAGCAAAGCTCGGGAAAACAGGTACAAAAAAAATTATTCTATAGGAATCGATTTATCAAGGTTCCAGGTCTAAATAAATCTAAGAGACTAAATAAATTAACCGACTTGATATAAGATGGAATGCGAGGTAGGCGAAGTAAATTGAACGTCTATACTCTATAGACTTTCCGGTTCACCACGACACACTGGTGTTTACTAGCTGGTAGAGTTCTGCATTGTCTCGCCCGGGTCTAGTAAATCGCTTTACCTACTCCTGCCGCAATAGCGTCATTGCTTGTCACTGCCGTGTTCCGGTTTGGAGAGTAAGGTAGCCGGTAGACGTATGTATGTGACATTAGACCCAGCCACAAGATAGCAACGCATAATTTCATCTGTAGTGTCGATAGGTGCAGATTTATCTTTCCATCAGGAGACCCATCTGCTTGTTTGCTATCTTGTGATATAAAAAAAAGGAGTGTGTGCGATTCACACACGATAGAAATGAAACTTCAGTAAATCGAGAAAAGAATGAGATGACATCTTACTAAAAAGCTGTAATACGCAGCCGCATACAGTGTAAAGTAGTATTAGCTCACGTACTTTTCACATATACTAACACACGTTAAATGCTCAAATACAAGCAAGTATTAAACAGTGTGCAATATACATACACACCGACATTTGCTCTCTCGCTTTGGCTCACTAATTACAGGCGACTATGCTTAGAAGACGGGAGTGGGGACGCTACGAAGTATGGAACAAAGAGGAGAGACCGATAATATAAAATAGTATGTATATTTCTGTCTCATTCTTTACCGGCTTCATTCTACACATTTTTGTATTTGTGTCTCTTACCTGTCGTTTTTTCCGTTGCTTGAAATCACAACGATTCTAAAGAAGTTTCACTTCAAAAACCAGTTGTCGTTTGGCGAGATAAGTGGTGATCTCTATCGTCCCATTTTACTGACTTGAAAACGAGTATCGACTGTTTTTAGCGCTGACAAGAACGAATATACGTGTCTAGTATATATACCTGCATTAACACCAGACATATCCCAGAGGCTCCAATAGCCCCAGCGTGCGACTGTACCCAGTCCCCAAACGCGTCAGAGCAACCCGTGGGATAGGCGGTGGTTGTGTTACAAGTGAAGGTGTGGACTGTACCCACGACATGGGAACAACAGCTCATGGGTAGTCCTTGGGTATCCGTCGTATTCAAAGGAGTGAGCCAATCACTCGCGTTGATCACACCGCAACAGGTAAACTGAAAATTTATAAATAATTTTATTTACAAGTGATCGCCTGTTATCGAAATTCGACCATAGACTAAACAATAAAATCTTTTTTAAGTTTGACATGTGTGTATATCATGAAGAAAGAAAGAAAAGATAGGTTAGACATGTGTGTATATCATGTATGTCACATGAATGTCTGTGTATTGTTTATGCCCATGAAGTATTAATAATACAGCTTCATGTTGTAGGTCTCTTTGGTTTATACAACGAAATACGTTTTCTGTGGTTTATATCATGTATTTCCTTTGACATGAGAAAGATAGTTTCCTTTATCTATGTTATTTCTAGTTTGAAAATAATAGGTTTCTGCAGTCCTCCAAAATGTAAATTTTAACCGTGCCAATTTTTTTTTATATATGTCATAAGATAGCAAACAAGCAGATTGGTCTCCTGATGGAAAGAGTCAACCATCGCCTATAGACACCAAAGATGTTAATGGTGCGTTGCTATCTTGTGTCGAGGTCTAAGGCCACATTCCATACTCCACCGTTTGCGCAATTGTCTTAAAAAGGGGTCCAAAGTTTTTCCTTCACGTTTTAATATATAGATTTATACATTTACAATATTAATACATCTGGATTTAAACGAGCAACGATCTTGTCTTAACCAGAGTGCTAAGTGTGAGTTTTTCTTTTCGCATTCGATCGTGAGCGCGTTTCGAGTTTACTAGGAATTTGAACGTGAGAAACCAGTTTACCACTAGGTGGCGCTGTACAAATCACATACAAATTCCTAGTAAACTCCAAACGCACTCACGATCGAATGCGAAAAGAAAAACTCACACTTAGCATTCTGATATCACAAGGCGCTTTCACCAAAGGATACACAACGCTACATTTTTATATAATTAGGTAACAAACAAGCAGATGACTCTCCTGACGGAAAGAGAAACCATCGCTTATAGACACCAAAGATGTTATTGATGTGCTGCTACCCGAGTGGCGGAATAGTGCCACATGCATAAATTTACTGGCTACCTTACCGCCCGGCCACGCGAACCGGCGGCGGCAGCGGCGGCGAAAATTCGTCGGTCACCCCCCCGCCGGCCGCCACGTGGCATGTTTAGTACTTTTCTGCTTAGTTTCTTCCGCCGGATCTTCTCAGTGTGTGGCCGCGTTTCCGATCCGGTACTAGTTTAAAAAAATGTTGACGCGACAAAATAACTTGTAAAAAGTTTTATTGAATAAAGTGCTTCTGATTTCTTCTTCTGATTTCTTTCCCATACATTTGTTTCAGACGCCAGACGCTTCGCCATTCGCGCCACGCGAAAAATCGCGGGCGCGATTTTTCCGTGGCCAGGCCGTTACCCTCCAAACCGAAACACAACAACGACAAGCATTGACACTATTACGGCAGGAATATGTAAAGCGGTGGTACCAAATACCCGGGTGAGATGTTGCGAAACTATACCACCTAGTAGTCACGATGGTAGCGACACGTATAGTCAAACATTGAATCTTCGATACGTAGTTAAGCGGTAAGAGCAAGATTTTTTTACATCATACTCGTTTTTTTTATATCATAAAATAGCAAATAAGTAGATAGGTCTCCTGATGGAAAGAGTCAATCAAAAAAGAGTCGCCTATAGACATCAAGCATGTTAATGGTGTGGCGAGGTCTAATGTCACTTGTATAAGTTTACCGACTACCTTATCCTCCAAACCGGAACACAACATTGACAAACACAGACACTGTTGCGACAGGAATAGGTGACGCGGTAATATTCATATACTTAATAATACAAAAGCGAAAGTAAATTTGATTGTTTTTTACGCTTCACGGCTAAGCCGCTTAACCTATTTTGATGAAATATGGCATGGAGAGGGTAAAAATTTGAAGTGAATTATAGGTCAACTTGTTTTTTTGAAACATCAACCCCTAAGGGGTGGAAAGAGGAATCGATAGTTTGTATCAAAAATTAGATCCGTGCTAATTGCGCGGATTATCTTATAAAGATTATACAAGAAACATACTTACATCTGTTTGGACTTCATCCCACAGTTTAGTGACTTCGATGCTCTTTTGAACGCCGTACACATCCATTGTACTAATAAGCTTCTTTTGGACCAGCGCCACGGTATTGCTGCGTAGCACGTAGCCGGCGATACACGCAGACAGTTGGAAGATGAACATAAGGATCATGGAGGCGGCAAACTGAAATATTTATTGACTTTTTGAAGTGAAAACTTCTTTAGGCGCGTTGAGCGTTTTGGTAGAGGGTAAAATCCTCGGTTCGCGTCACCGACATGCTAATGATAATAGTATATCTATAGCTATGTTTTGCATATAGTTTTAATTACTCTCAACTTAATAGTTCCGTTTTCACTTCTATCGGCAGTCCCACGACTGCTACTGTTTTTTTTGTTTACACTACCAATGCAACGAGGGAACCGGTGTACTTACATTAAGCCTCAGGTTACATATTGCCCGAAGTTTCATAGTTCGTTGTTGCGATAAAGCCGTTTCCCCGTGTTGATTCAGGCTCCATTAAAGAATGGACCAACTGCCGTTCTACCACACAGATCGTAAGAGGCGACCGATTGGGTATATGTGTCACTATTATCGTGACTACTAGGCGGTAGAGTTCCGCAACGTCCCACCCGGATATTTGGTACCACCGCCTTTCCTATGCCTGCCTCAATAGCGTCAATTTTTATCATTGTCGTCGTCCGGTTTGGAGGATAAAGTAGCACTTAACATATTTAGTGTCTATACGTGATGGTTTCTCTTTCCTTCAGAAAAGCCTTTGCTTGTTTGCTATCCTATGATATAAAAAAGGCCTTTTGGTTGTGCTACGGCAAACTAGATGACCATACACACTCCGTTTGACAAAAATCTAATTCGCTTCAACTTGCAATTCTCACTGATGCAAAAGCAAGATGAAATTATCGACAGGAGCCCGATTCATGTCGCGATACAGCGAAATGTTTGGCCACACACATCCCGACAAATTAAAATTTCGCAATAGGGCGATAATGTAATAAGAGCATAGGTATTTTATATCTTTGTTAATGTTGAAACACGAGTATTATATGACTGATTGCCTCGCCCTCGTCGTCTTGTGGTAAGCGTATCCGATCATGAGGTCCTAGTTTCAAGCATTATATTTTAGAGATTAAATGACTCTCTCTCTCTCTCTCTTGAATGATGGCTCGACCAACCGACCAATAGAGACAAACAAAACGATGTGTTGCGATGATCGTCAATTCTTCAAAGGGAGGACCCCTGAAGAATAGACGACCCGTGTTGGTACATGCCCTTTGGAAAATAGACCGTCAGCCATTTTGCCAGACAGTTAATAAAAGCGAAGGATTGGCCTAACGTATCCCTAACATCGTGATTACTAGGTGGTAGAGTTCTACAACATCTCGCCCAGGCGTGTTACCACCGCCTTATCTATACTATCCACAATAGAGTCAGTGTTCCTGTTTGGATAGTAAGCTTCTGGACTATATTGATGGAAAGAGACAACTTACGCCTATTTACACCAAAGATATAATGGGTCGTTGCTATCCATGTGGCGATGTCATAATGCCACAAGCATAAGTTAACCGCTACCTTACTCTCCAAATCAGAACACGATAGTGACAAGCGTTGACGCTATTGCAGCAGAAATGGGTAAGGCGATGATACCAGACCCGGATGACCTCTACCACTTTAATTAGCCACTGTGGCAGTGACTCGTATAACCAATCGGTCGCCTCTTACAAACTGTCTGGCCGAACGATAGATAGTCTATTCTCTAGAGGGAGCTTGGACCAAAAAATTATCTTAGAAAAAATTTGAACCCAACCAGCTAAACCGCTTTTGTAGCGAACTTAATACTTGAACCTTAGTGCCTCTTAACTGTGATTATTAAAATTATTGTATTTACTAGCCCCAATCGCCTGAAATACAGGTCATCCTAGTTCAGGCAGACACATGTAAAGTCTAAAATGATCTATAGGATAGTTTTCAGGTATTTTATATAATACAGTGTAATGCAGAATTTATTTATCTAAATGAATGTTTTTGATTTTGATTTGATTTTTTAAGACAATTACGCGAACGATGGAATATGAAACTTGGCACAATTGAAGTTTACTTTGCAGAGAAGTGCAGAAACCACGGTAGAAACCTAACATTATTAAATAATGCATACATTTGCAATACATTACATTTATAAAAACAAACTTTAGACACTACATTCATGTGACATACTTGATAAAATACACACATGTATACTAGGAACTTTCTTTTCTGTTAAAGTATCATGTCATGTTTCGACCACAGGGCGATCGTGAGTTGAAATAAATTGATTGACTGCTTCACTACATAGTATGTCCCTTCATGACATACTACGTCCCTATTTATGCTTAAATCTTTAAAACTACGCAACGGATTTTGATTCGGGCTTTTTTAATAGATAGATTGTTTCTTGAGGAAGGTTTTAGTATATAAACCTTTCCGATATTCCCACGGGAACAAAAGCTACGCGGGTGAAACCGCGGGCAGGACGCTAGTTGATTATAAATTAGCCCATTAGGTTCAGTAACACAGGCCACATAAATACTAATCTCTACTTCGTGTTCAAGAATTTTTGCCGAACAGTATACTGTTTTAATGGCGTAGTGCGTGTGAACGCAGCGCAGATAACAAGGTAATCACACCATTCTAAAAGCTCTAGATACGAGATTCAATTACCTATAAGTACAAAAAGTCCAGTAAGAACGGGAATGACGTAGGTTTAACGCGGTCGAGCTGACATCACTACGTAAAATATTTGGTGTAGCACTCGCACACTGCGTTCACAATATTGACGCCAGAGAGATATATAAATGTAGAATTAGATTAGATTAGTAGTAGAGAACACATGACCACGATCTCGCGTGATGGTAAGCTAAGATGCGGCCTAAGATGGAACGCGCGTCCTAGAAGGTAAGGTTCACACTTCTCCTGAAGATCCCCAGATTGTACTCGTCGGGGAACACAGATTCAGGAAGTATGTTCCAGTCCCTTACGGTTCCAATGAATAATGTCGAGTCGAACCACTTTGTCCGGGTACGTGGAACGTCCACCATATGGCGATACCTAGTATCAGTGTGCCTCGACGATCGATAGAAAAAAGGGAATGACGGAATTACATAAGCCGTGCAATTCTACAGCGTACCTCCAAAGTGTATCCGGCAAAAACCGATAAACTAGCCACTCTGCGGCGAGGAGGCTCTGGAATTTTTGCCTACCAGATCATCGTCGTTTATGAGCCTCTTAGCATGCCTCTCTATCGCCTCAAGTGTTTCTATCTGGTATTTGGCGGATCCATCCCAGAGGTGAGAGCAGTATTTCATGCACGAACGGATTTGCGCTTGATAGAGGTTGAGCAACTGTCCCGGGCTGAAATACTGTCTCACCTTTATACTCGCCAGAATACGAAGCTTTTTAGAGACAACTTGGGCTTTTGATTCGATGTATGAACCAAAGTTGAGAGTAGGCGTTAAGGTGATACCAAGGAGCTTGAGGTGGCCAGTTATCGGCACGGGCATACCCTGGAAAGACGGAGATAGGTGGAATGGATTCCGTTTAGCGGGGAGTAGATATGCCGGTGTCTTAGCCGCATTAAATTTGACCAGATTAGCAGCGCCCCAATCGGAAACTGCTTGTAAGGACAAATACAAACGATCGACCATCGCCTCCCTGAGAGATCGGATCTGTGCCGTACTGCCTCGCGCGCTGAAAACGTAATTCCACTCCACTTCACTCCTCCACAACAGTGCTATCGTCGGCGTACCCATAGATACCTGGCTTCAACAGGTTGTTAATGTGTAACAATAGTAGAGTTGCGGAGAGAACTGATCCCTGAGGACTACGGCATTTATAGTCATTTGGTCGGACGAGCAGCCGTCGATGGCTACTCTAATCGACCGGCCACTCAGCAAATGTAAGATCCAGAGCGCAGAGTCCAGTAGGCAAACCATACGATAGAAGCTTGCCAATAAGACTACCATGCCAGTCCCCGTCAAAGGCCTTCGAGATATCAAGAGAGACAGCTAGTGCTTCACCATGATTCTCGATGGCCGCTCTCAAGATGTAGGTGGCATACCCAGTGGACCATTTTCGGCGAAACCCGTATTGGCGGTCACTAATAGATCGTTCGCTTCTAGGTGTGCCATTAGCCTGCTGTTCAGTATACGCTTCATAGTCTTACAGAGTATGGATGTGACTGAAATTGGCCTATAGTTGGAGGGGTCGGCATAGCTGCCTTTTTTGGGCACAGGCTGCACGTTGGCAAGCTTCCATGATTTCGATACTTTTATAGTTCTCGTCGAAAGGTGAAAGTTTAACATAGGAGCGAGTTTAGGCGCACAGGTTTTAAGTACTATGGAATGGCTGGAATCCCATCAGGGCCACTGGCATTGTTCCCGTCCAAATTCTGCAGCGTCTTAAGAATTTTCTTTTTTGGAAAAATTGCTTTAATAGAGCCTACGAATGAATTATAGTAGTTTCATATTAGGACATATTTTGCATCATTTAGCCCGAAAGAACCAAGACGTATCTATTGCCGGATAATTTAAAATACCGACAACGCAAATTCAAGATCTTACGATTTTACAGAATGCGGATTTCCGTCGGTGGTGGTAATAATTTACAAACAGAAGAGCCCCTCTTACTCCATATAATGGACATAGATTTAAAACGCATGAACCCTACTATTGCGTCATAAAAATATTAATACCTACATTAATATTTTGATACTAACATATAATAGCAGAAAAGGGACCGCAGTATAAAGCTAGTAAATAGATAAAATCTATCTGGGTGGATGTCGAACAACTGTGAATAGGTACGCAGGTATGTGGGCCTTATCAGCTTCATTTACATTTCAATTGTATTAAAACTGGGTAAGTACATAAAATGCTTATAAGAACTGTTAGGTACTGATATGTGTCTTCAGTACCGTATGTAGAGAGCACATATTTTAAATTAAAAAGTTTTTTGAATCAGCATGAATTTCGCATGTCTAAAATCTTTATCTATACACTGAAGAAAAAACTTTGTACTTCTTTTTAAGACAATTACGCGAACAGTGGGGTAAGAAAATTGGCAGTTAGAGTTTACACTGCGGAGGACTGTAGAAACCTAATATTTTTAAATTTGACCGCCCCGTTGGTCGAGTAGTTAGCGATCCTGAATACGCAATCGACGGGGCTCGGGTTCGATCCCCGACGGGGACAAGCATTTGTGTGATGAGTATAAATGTTTGTATTTCCGGGTTTGGGTGTTTATTATATATATTCTGGTATTTATATATGTATTTCTATGTATTAGTATCGTTGACTAACACCCATAACACAAGCAAATATTTGCTTACTTTGGGGTTAGTCAGTAAGTGTAATTTGCCCCGTGAATATTTATTTATTATTATTATTATTATTTTAAATAATAAAGTATCGTCATGCCCGGTTGCGGGTTAAGTAAAGTAAATAGAACGTTTATAGACTTTCCGGTTCACCACGATTCACCGGTTTGTCGGTTAGCGAGGTAATTGGTGGTCCTCATCGCCGCATTTTATCGATATATTAACGGTTATCGACTGTTTCCGCGTTAGTGACGCAAAATTATTGAAAAAGAATATTTTACCACTTTGTCGGTATGATTAATATATTCGAACCAAATTACAGCTTTTAGAACAAATAATCCCTAGGCTGTGGACGGCCTGATGGACGGACATGGCGAAACTATAAGGGTTCTAAGTTGACTTTGAAACCCTAAAAAATAAATAGTATTTTGGTAAACATTTCTAATAAAGTATTAAACAGTTTTTCTAAAATAGTCAACTAGCCTATTCCTATGGTTTGTGTGGCTCATTTTAATGTGGTTCAATCATGTGGTTGTTTAAAACCACACCACATGCCCCCATATTACCTATTACGTCGGTACCAAAAAGTAAATTAATACATACGGAAAGTCGATACTCACTATGAGTCTCGACCATAGCGCTTGTAACGGCATCGAAATATATCGCGAAAATAAAATTTAAACGCAGTAAATGTGATAAAACTGCAACAAACATTTTCCATTTTCTGTAGCTGGAACCCAGAATCAGGTATTGTATTCAATATTTCTATTCAATATTTATGAGACCAAACGGTAGTTATACCACAAAATAAGTACAGAAGACAATCTAGGTACACCTAGTCTTCGAGCAACGCACACATAGACAGCTCTCACGGACGCGAAATCTCGGTAGTTTCTGTTCAATGCGAGAGCGGATGCAGCTAGTTTTATAATGTTAATGATATTCTCCGCCGCCGTTAACAAACTGCAGCGGCATATTGTTTCAATTATTTTTGGTTTATTTGTGAGTTATTTATTTTGAACTTCGATTTTATTATTATTATATACTTATTTAGAATGCCATTTATGTCATTAACTCAACAACAAATAAAATACCATTGTTCACAATTCTTGTCTGTCTGTCTGTCCGTTTGTTCCGGCTAATCTCTGAAACGGCTGGACCCATTTTGATGGGACTTTCACTGGCAGATATCTGATGTAATAAGGAGTAATTTAGGCTACTTTTATTTTAGAACTTTTTCCACGCGGACGAAGTCGCGGGCTCAGCTAGTCATTTATAAAATTTATTTTTTAATTCACCTTAAAATTAAAAACCTCTCTAACTCGATTAATTTTGACCAGAGGAGGAAAACTCATATAACCTTTTTGATGTAAAATTATAAGTTCTATGCATTTTATTCAAAACTTTTTCAGAAAAGCATAAAACGATTTAATATTTTTTCAACACTTGCCGGTGGTTGCCGACCAAATTACCTTTACACATCATTTTCATATCATTAAGACTACATTATATGCAAAATGTAAAGAAGAGTGACATATTTTGATTTAAAACTTTACTGGAGTAAGATACTAGTATGTTTTTTGTGCATAAGTCAAAGTGATAACCCTAGCGCGACCGCCGAGTTTAGGTATAAAAAGTAAAAAAGCGCATACACAAGATTGACTTCTGTCGTATTCTGTGGTTATACCCTCTTAGACAAATGCCAAACTTAAACAAAAAATAACACACAATGGCCGCAACTGTTACATTTGTGTTCATTGTACCATTTGTAGCCATTTAATATCATTTTTTCATAAAAATAATTATACAATAATGTATAGGTACTTACACATATTATAATAATAATCTATATCTGTACATATAATAAAATCGTAGAAAAGTCAATGTATGTCAGGGGTAAACTCAAAAAGTACTGCATGGATTTACTTCAAATTTTGCATGAATATTAGTAACAGGTCGGGTCAACATAAAGGCTACATATTATCACGCTATCACCTACGGGGGAGTAACTGTGCGGAGTAAACGAAGTCCGCGCGAACGAAGTCTCGGGCAACAGCTAGTTATAAAATAAGTATACAATATCATTATACTTTTGATTCATTAAAATGCGAAAGTTTGAAAATATAATAAAGATATTTAAGACTATATTTTTTACAAATTTCAAGCGGCCAAAAATAGTACTAAAATGGTCAACACTAGAACATTCTCTATAATTCTTATACTTTACTACTATATACAGGGTGTAAAGAAAACCCTGTCCGATCCAAAATAGGTAGGTCAATGACATTGTCAAAAAAAATAATAAAATAATTCTTTTTATTAAAATAAGAAAAATATCGTAATTTGAAGTGCCTCATTTTAGTACTAAAATTGAGCAACTTCCCCTTAAATCAAGCAAATATTTTGAAAATTTAATGTATCAATATCCATAAAAAATTGTCACAGATATGTTTGTATTAAGCTACCAAATAATGCCTTTGACGATCGGACAGGGTTTTTTTACACACCGTATACCTAGTATATACGAGATGCTGCTGAGCAAGTATATTGTTCTGTACTACTGAGATATATCTCAGTAGCATCTCGCATTTTGATCGTGGTGACTTAACAAAATCGTGCAACGAATCCTATTAATATTATAAATGCGAAAGTTTGTGAGTATGTATGTATGGATGTTTGTTACTCTCACGCAAATACCGTACCGATTACGATGAAATTTGGTATGTAGATAGCTGAAGACCCAGAATAACGCATAGGCTATTTTTATCCCGGAAATGTTAGGTGATCCCGCGGGATTCACTAAAAACTTTTATAATGCAGCGGGCTGCACGCTGCTAGTAAATTAATAAACCTCCGCAATAACAAAAGAAAGCGATAGTCGATAGGTATAAAGTACCTAGATAAATTACGGCCAAAGACCTACAAAAAAATATTTTTTGTAGGTCTTTGATTAAGGCAATATGAATCACCAACCTTCTCTCCGAGTCCGACTAAAATTATGATAAAACGGAATATCTGTTGCCGTATGTTTCACTCTGCTCACCACATAGGAACCGGCGTGATGATATTTAGATATTTATTCAAAGTCACCTACCTAAAGCGTCATTGCTAAAATATTTAAAAATTTTACTGAACCGTAACCTTTTCGTGGGATTAAACAAAAGCTAATAATCACGTTTGTCGGATTATTTTATCTACATACTCGCAAAGATTTTATATAAAATCCAAGGTTACTCTAGTGTAGTACGAAAAAAATAAACTAAAAACAGAATTCCAAATTATACCTACACCAATACCACAAATAAGATTTGTATTATCGTAATGAAAACCTCGAAAACTATAGGACCTAGGTATTTTAAAATTAACCATTAGAAAGCTACTGCACTATCTAGAAGAAAGACGGCTACTTTTTTACCCGTCTGAGCAATTTAGTTTTGGGTTAAAATTTTTAAATTAAAAATATTTGTAAATAAAATGGTAATAGAACTAATACCAAACTGAATATGTGTGAAACAAAATACGAGTATAATGAAAAAGTGGGCTAGGTATGTGTTAAATCTTGATTTAGACTTCCACTATACAAATTTCATTCAATTTCTTACAGCCATTTTCCATGTCATTGAATAACAAGTGTGCAAACATACAAACTTGCTCATTTATAATATTGTATCGTTTATAATAGAATAAAAGAATAAAAATGTAATCTAGAAAACTGCAAAATAAAATTGTGCCCTATGCACGTACCTATTACCTAAGTAGGTATCTATTAATACATTGGTTTTAAAGGTTCCTACACCCGTTCTAATATTATTTTATTTTAAACAAATAAGTTATTTTGTTCTATTCAGGTTTATTGACTGATTTAAATGTATGTAAAGACTGTTCAATATTTAAACTAATGTGTTCGTTATTCAAAATAGATTTGCTAATACTATTTAAGAAAATAGGTCGTCGCAGACGACGAAACAATAAAACCTGTGAGACTAGCCAGCAACAAAAATATTTTTTAGTCTGTGCAACTTACCGCCATAATCACGTAGTAATTCTCCATGTAGGCTCCATAGAATCCAGCGAACGATATGAGAAAAATAATGATTCCCGTAGCAATACAAAAAGCCGGCAGGGAAAAGAATCTCTCCGATAAAAATTCATGATATCCATTGTATGCTGATTGCACTGAACTTCCTACTGACAATACTATAATTCCGGTTATCTGAAAAATACGTAATGCGTACACACTATTTTCACTTTTGTTTAATTACTCAATGGCATTTCACTTACCAGAAATAGAAAATTAACTGTGACTAGAGTATATTTAACGGTAGTGAATATTTTAGACAGCATTTTGCTCTCACAACGCACACATCCACGTGACGAATAACCGACGTATATTTTACTTGTGATATTTTTATCACTATTATAATCTTGATAAGGAAAACAAGCGGATTTATCTCGCGCAAGGCTCCTGTTGTACTGTTTGACTTTCCATAATTGTTAATATCAAAGTAGGTACACTGTAATCTAACGTAATACGTCTTAATATTGATTTATTCAATGTTTGTCATTTTTATTATTGTCAGCTCCCTATTCTAATTTTTTAAATTTAAAATTCGAACATATTCTATGTTCTAATTTCAAATTATGTTATTAAAATAAGATACTTAATTTGTTTTGTTTTTAAAACAATAAAATGGGGTTCGAACACTAAGGTACTAATAGGTACATATTAATTACTATAATAAATAAATAATTATTTACAAGTATTAGTATTATTTTACTTTGTGGGAAAACAGATAAAAAATATTAACTATGTATTTTTCACAGTTCTCTTATGAAAACTATTAGACATACGTTATAGCTAATCTGTTTACACGTACCTACTCAATAAGCAATAGTTAGATATTCAACTACTTAGAATAGCAATCCAACTTGTTTCGTCAGTATGTAATTAGCACTTTTAACACAGAGAGTGTTGTTATTGACGAGTAGTTTACGCCAAGACCACTCATAACTGGCCGTAACATTCGAATGCACATAAAGTTTCTATTTCCATTTCAGTTACAGCGTAATAATATTTTCTAAGAATTATACAACGTTTATTATGTAACATTAATTATTTCAATAAACGTTTTCCAGTTGTGATGGTTAAGAAGGATTACAATACAATGAAATACAATACAATACAATAACTCTTTATTGTGTACCAAAATAAATGACAGCATATTATAAGTTACAAAAATATATTTCACAAGTAAGATACACAAAGGCGGTATTACCACTAATAAAGTGATCTCTTCCAGACAACCTTTGTAATAAGGATAACAATATACTCGAAAAAGTGGTGCTAACCACAAGATAATTCACAGTTTTTTATGATTTTAAATAAAAGACAAAAAATAATAATAAAAGTAACATCTGTAACAACACAAAAACGTGAGAGGACTGTTGTGACTCTGGGGTCTCCTTTATTTTCCAGATCTTCGATAACATTGTTCCACTCTTTACCCTACTTACCTTCACGGAACTGTTTCAACGGAATCGAACAAGTGCCATGGGTATGAGATTTCCTGGAAAGCTGAAAATTAAATTACTGTAAATTCCTCTCTGAATTACTGATTTTATAGCTCATGTGACATAACCACGCAATTTAACCACGCTTTTCGGTGTACAAAGTCTATTTATTTTGGTCATAGAAAAGCGTGGCTTAAGGTCACAACTTTCTAGTTATCAAAGTGTAGTGGACGTGAGAGGACTATTGTGCTGCTGGGATCTCCTTCATTTTCCAGATCTTCGATAAAATTGTTCCACTTCTTACCATACTTATTTTGTATCAGCGGAATTGAAAAAGTGATTTGGGTATGAGATTACGTCGAAAGTTGAAAATTTAATTACTGTACGTTTCTCTTTGAATTAAGGATTTTTGCAAAAATATCGCCTGAATCTATAAAGCTGTTTTAAAAAAATTAAGTTAGGTGCACGGTACCTTTAATTTTTTTTTTATGTAACCAGACCAGTGAGTGACTGTATTCATCCAATACTAAATAACGCAGAAGTATTTAATTTTAAAAAAGATCTAAATAAAATAAGCTTGAGCGTCTTTAGAAAGAATCTAATGGGCATAGTATTAGAGTAAGTTTTTGCTCTACTCAAATATAACGGTGAAGCGTAGTACAAATACAGACAGCATTTGATTGATTTTTGATCTTCGCAAATCATACGTCCAAATTTTGATGAGAGGACCGGTGATTGAGGCACATATAAAGAACATCTATATTTCTGCCAGGAACTTGTTAACAGGCAAGGATTGCTTAGCGTAGTACTGTTTGTCATTGTTATGCTCCGATTTGGATGGTAGATACCTAAACGAAAAACTTACCTACGTATTTGGTCTCACATATCAGTTGCTTCGCGGATACCTACAATATTGATAATTTTGGTGTCTATAAACAATTTTTGTTTTTTCATATTATATGGGACTCCATTACTTGTTCGCTATCATCTGATATAAAAATCACTCGTTTCTCACTCACACACACAAAAATCGTTTTTAACCAATCGTGTAAGTAGGTACTTTTAGTTCAGAGTTATACGTAACGCGAATCGCTAAATCGTCTCGATTTAATCTCACCATCGTTGCTACTGTACCTATAGAAAAATGCTGCAACATATATTCTGGATATGGTACCTACTACCTGTTTACTTCCTTCTGCCGTAATAATGGCAATGGTAATTGTAACAGTCGTATTCTATTGATATTATTGAAGATGTTATTGGGATGGTGCTACACTTGACACACGGATAGCAACACCTCAGCTTGCCTCTCACCTAGAGTTCCCAACTATACCGTTAAAACAGTAGGTATTATACTGTTTTTCACTTACATACATACTTATTGCTGTTGAACGAAAATAAAATATGTCATATACGAAATTTTATTCATACAAATGAAAAAGTTTTACACCCTTGAATGACGTTTGTTTTTAGCTGGATATCTTTGGTTAGACGTACCGAACGCTGGGTTAAAATATTTTCACCTATTATGTAATGACCCCTATATACTGTTTTCAGAACAGTAGGTACAAATAATAATTCCGTGGTTTTCATCATCACTGGTAAAAAAATTTTTTAATGTAAATCTAAATGATGCATATGGGTCCTGTGACAACATTAAGAAATTAAATACTGTTATTTCTTTGAAAGTGCTGTTTATTTTCCTTCTCGGATTAAAATATGTAGAAAGAGTTGAAAGTCCTAATCTTACGTAATCCCTAATCCTAATCCCTTGAATCATCTTGCTATTTGCTATCCGATGCTGAAAATGATAAGAGAATTATTTACTAGCAGCGTGCAGCCCGCCGCATTATAAAAGTTGTTGGTGAATCACGCAGGATCAACTAATTTTTCCTAGATAAATAATATGTGACCGCCTAATATCGGCTGTTTTCGCATACATTCCGAACTGCGTGTGCCTTAGCGCGCATACATGGGGCACACTAAAAGTTTTGCACTTCTAGCTAATCGGAACTATTTGAATTTCGAATGTTATATTTTTAAAACGTTGCAACCTTCTTAGTAATAAAAAAAAAACAATTGGCGGGAAATGATTTGTTAATTATCACACATCAAATTTTTTATCACACATCAAAGTTCTACGTACGCAACGAAAATGGAATTAAGTCGAAAAGATTTTAGAGCGATGATTTTTTATGATTTTAAAAGTTCTCTTTCTCCGTAAGACTGTGTTGCTCGTCTTCAAAATGCTTTTGGGAGAGAAGCACCTTGTTTGAGCACCGTGAGGCGATGGTTTCCTGAATTTGAGAGAGGTCGAGTTTCTTTACATGAGGAATTTCGTGAAGGGCGGCCTTCAACTGCCGTCAACGAAAATAATGTGGCTACTGTTAAGCGATTAATTGAAGAAAACCCCCGGATTACCTATGAGACAATTCGAGGACTATTGGGGATTGGTATGAGCCAAATTTAAAAAATTTTACACGAAGAATTGAAAGTTCGGAAACTTTGTTGTCGTTTGATCCCTCATGAACTAACAGCGGAGCAGAAGCGGGCTCGCGTGGAAAGGTGCTCACAGATGCTACTGAAGTACGACCACGAACATTCTAATGCTGTTTATGACATTGTCACAGGAGACGAAACTTGGATTTATTGTTTTGAATCCGAAAGAAAACAGCAATCTTGTGAATAGGTGTTTGAAAGTGAGAACAGGCCAACAAAAGTGAGACAGGCAAGAAACGTTGGTAAAAAAATGATCGTGTTTTTTTTCTCAGCTACGGGTCCCATCTGTACAATTCCACTTGAAGATCAAAAGATTGTTAATGCCGAGTGGTATTTTATCATTTGTTTACCCAGGGTGTTAGAAAAAGTTCGCGAAAGACGACCCAAAAGCCGCATTCTCCTACACCATGATAACGCTTCTTCACACACGGCCAACAAAACAAAGTCATTTTTAGCTTCCGAATAAAAAAATTATTAAAAACAAAAAACCCGACTGCATTAATCTTAAAAAAAGATTCATTACCTTAAATGAAAACTAAAAAGAAAGGAACAAGCTCAGTTTAGAATCATGTTAAGTAATGATCAATTACTACACCATTGAAATAGTTCTATAATCGATGTACATATAAAACAATTCATGATTTTTTTTCATCACAGAACGATTAACAGTCGGGGCCCATTCAATTTTTAGCTATCAAATATTCACAAAGGGCCCCGACTGTTAAACGTTCTGTGACGAAAAAAATCATGAATTGTTTACTTACAACTTTAAATTATGCGCTTATCGACACAAATAAATAAAATTGGAGTGTTTGTTTGTAATATTAAAATAACCGCTTTTTACTAAATGCATATGGATGTATACACGATACATATACCAAAACAGCGTTTTTTTGCAATTTTTGTCTGTCTGTCTGTTTGTTCCGGCTAATCTCTGGAACGGCTGAACCGATTTTGACGGGACTTTCACTGGCAGACAGCTGATGTGATAGGGAGTAACTTAGGCTACTTTTTTTCGAAATTGGTTCGAATCATCAAAATCGGCCCACGCGTTTGGCCTCTAGAACGCCACATAGGAACAAACATACATATATAAAGACATACATATATAGACTGGTAAACACAATACCCTCCTGCAGTTGGGTAAAAAGTACATCTCGTCACTCATCCTGCGCACAGGCCCGACCTAGCACCCTGTGATTTCTGTATTTTCCCCAAAATCAAAGATTTGATGAGAGATTTTTCTCTTAGCAACTCCGAAGAGGCAGTGATAGCGTTCAATCAGCACGTAGAAAACATGCCTTCAGATATGTGGTCCTCCTGTTTTAAAAAATGGTTCTATCGCATGAAAAAATGTTTAAAATGTAAAGGAGATTATTTTAAAAAACAATAAACATAATATTTTGGTTATAACATGTTGTTTTTTTAAGTTACGCAAAACTTATTATGTGACCTACGTATAACTTCGGGACGATAGACGCAAGTGCGGCTCCAGCATTAGGTATTCTGTTCTATAACACAAAAACACTGCTGTCAAGGTCGACAATTTTTACAAAGTAAAATACGATTTTTATAAAAGATATTCTTTATTAGTACCCTTTTCTATATGTATTATGTATTACCTAGTTACAATAGAAAATGAAAACTTATAATCTATGACTCCAGTTCAATTTCTTCAAACTTCGATCGGTACGCTAGCCACGCTGCTAACGCTATGAGAATTACCTATAAAAAATAAAATGTTTAAAAGGAACGAATAATTTTTCTAATGGCAACTACAGGTCACTACAAAATATAAGTTTATTAGTTGTTTTTCAAAACATTACCTCAACAATAAGTTATTGAAATATAATATTATAAATGGGAAATTGTATGTTTTTTTTTTTTTTTTTCGGAATGGCTCAATTGCTGTTAGCCTTATGGGCTGTTACAGCTTCACCGGTCGCGAAATTGTATGTGTGTGTTTGTTTGTCCGACTTTCACGCCAAAACGGAGCGACAAATTGACGTGTTTTTTTTAAGTGAAGATAGTTAAAGATATGGAGAGGAACATAGGCTACTTTTTGTCTCTTTCTGACCTCCACTTCCCTTAAATGGGGGGTAGAAGTTTATATGAAGCGTTCCGCAATTTTCAAGGTAGAAAGCTAAAAATTAGTATGCGGACTATTTGTGACTAAAAAAATCGTGCGTCATTTTTTTTGTAAATGTGTCCCCAACCCCTTAAAAGAGGGGGTAAAATGTTATATAGATCAATTTAACGCGAGCGAAGTCGCAAGCCTAAGCTAGTTGAAATGTGGATTGGCTATGCGAGTCACTGCCATCGTGGATACTAGGTGGTAGAGTTTTGCATTGTCTCGCCCGGATCTGGTACTGCCTTACCTATTTCTTACCTTTATTAATAACTTACGTGCTTGTCACTGTCGTGTCCCGGTTTGGAGGGTAAGGTATCCAGTAAACTTATGCATGTGGCATTAGACATCACCACAAGATATCTTTGGTGTCTATAGGTGATGGTCGACTCTTTCCATCAGGAGCCCCATCTGCTTGTTTGCTATTTTATGATATAAAAAACAGTATTTTAAAAAAAAGAGGTTTTCTGTTCTTGTATTTTTTATATTTGTACGTCATATATTTTCTTTTTTTCACATAAATTTGGTAAATACCTATATGATTTATTGAAAGTCGTTGTAACTAGTGCTAGATTCAGTACCAAAGTACCTATACATATATTGGTGTTAATAGTTTTGAATAAAATACACGTTTTTCATGGGGCCACCCTTTAATTTTTTTATTTAAGTGATCATATTAAACATATACCTACCATACCAAATGTAAAAATTTCAAGAAAGGAAGATAGTCTTTGTCATTTTTATATATCTGCAGCCTGCTGCATTATAAAAGTTTTTTGTGAATCTCACGAGAACAACTTAATTTTCCGGGATAAAAGTATCATATGCGCTACTCTAGATCATATGACATCTACTTGTGCGCAAAACTTTATTCAAACCGGTTGAGTATTTTTTTCCTGATTGAATAACAAACATTGTAGGGGTTTTCCACAATTTATTAAATGCAAATAATGATTGTAATGTTTATTGTCAGATTATAATGATATTATTAAAAATGCAAAATGAGTACTGTTGCGTATGATGTTCGAATTTGTACTGCCTTAACTTGCCGCGATGTGCGTGAGAACCCATCGCTTGGACAAATTAAGGTGTTCGGTGTCATATTATAGTATTATATGGCCCGAACAAACATCCAAACTTTTGCATTTATAATACATATTAATTATTAATATAGATAATAAAGATTGGGTGTCACAAGTAATTTTATAAATAATTTAAAGTTACCAGCATATTCCACCACATACGTACATAGGTATCTTCACACCAAATCCCTTACAGGGACAGCGTAAACTAAGTGCCATACTTCACGACAGACTTGTTTCGTCCATATTCGTAACTCTCTTAATGCTAGCACGCCGGTTTCTAAGACTTATCATCTACATCGGGCCGCACCCATCGAAATTGACCATGGTACATAATCGTCAGCCTCTCCCGGTGCCCTCATCAATCCACATTAGCATTGAAGGTATAATCGTTTTGTTAGTCGTTCATCTGGCATTCTTTGGATATGTCCGATCCAACAGAGCATACCCTGTCTCATTTTTACTTTGTATATAATTCAGTACTTAAATGCTTGTATACATTTATGTATTAGAGTGCAACACATGCGAATTCAATACAATTATACATATTTATTTTTATTTACTAGCCTTTGATGTAAGTAGGTAATGTACATAATATGTCATAGATAAACTTTAAAAAAATCAAAAAATAATGACACTTGAAATTTTCACAAAGTGCGTATTACAATTCAAAAGATACAGGCTTGTGACAAACGGATGAACAGACAAATAGTGAAGCATTAATAATCGTTACTTCACTACACTCTGAATATCATAAAATATCATAAAAGCGAAAGTTTTTTTTAATCATAAAAGCGAAAGTCTGTCTGCCCGTCTGTCTGCTTTCAAGGCTTTCGCGGCTAAGCCGCTGAACCGATTTCAATGAAACTTGGCACGGAGATAGTCGAAAATCCGGGGTCTAACTAGAGGTAATTTTTTTTGAAAAATTAACCCAAACCGACTGAAATAGCGGTGAAAGTTTGTATGAAAAACTATATCCACAAATTTTAATCTACTTGTGGGTCTTCTGGATACCCAAGCGACGTAAGCGAGGTTTAAAAAAAGCCAATATTTTGACCTTTTAGTAATTTGGTGTCGAATGATACCCATTATGTATCTTGTATTTACCTTTACGAAACTAATGGATGTCTCTAGTATTTAGTAAATTCATACCTGAACACTAGTGACTATGCTGCCAACAATGCCAACAGCAGAGGCTTTGACAGCCAGCCACTCACCCAGAGCGGTCGCGCAACCTACTTCGTACGTGTTGGCTGTAGTACACTCAAACGGTGAAATTGTGCCGTAGTCGATGTGACAGCAACTCACAGGAATTTGGTTTGACACCCAGTCGTTACGACCAACCACACCACAGCACTCGAACTGAAAGCAAGTAAGTGACTTAATAATAAAAAAAAATTGTAAAGTGCGTGTGGGGGCCACGCGCAACGTAGGGTTCCGAAGTTACCCATCAATCACCATAATCAATAATGCGGAGTGCGGACGTAGAAGAAGATGGCTTTTATTGTTTTATTGTATGAACGTAAAACATGAAAAAAATAACGGCAGCACAGGTTCACCGATTATAGTATATTCTCCAAGTATACTTAGTAGAGTAAGGCATAAATATTGGATTAGGTACAGGGATCAGGTATTTTACGAAATAATGTCAGTATAGACCCCTAATAACAGGCGAATGGTTCTGTCAACACATCTGACTTATAGTTCCGATGTAAATGTCCATGCACCAATACCCAATCAGTGTCGACCAATCAGATTCTCTGTACATCACTGTGGCCTTGAGTAAGCCAATCAATATGTTGCAGCTCAGCTCAGCTAGTTGCCAGAATGTAATCGAACATTAGGCGTCTATGGGCTGCGTGGTCGATGTGTCATACCCATGAAGTATTAGGTAAGCACCGATCGAGACATCGCAGACCGAAATTTCGTCCGCATCGTCTGCGATGTGACTATCCGATTTATCACACGCATCTCAGTTTTCGATTTCATCGAAAGGTTTTTCAAAAATAGTCGCCGTTTCTTCCTCTTCATCGTAATTATATGATGGAATTTGTGAATTATTACAAGCACCGGTACAGTTTGTGCATATAACGGAGCATTTCAATCCAGCAATAGTAGAATATTTTAAAAAAATGTACGAAAAATACGTGGTGATGCACATGAATAATACTTCGTGAAACTCGTACGCCAAAAACCATTGATTTTATAAAAAAAATTGTAAATACATTTATTTTATTTATTTATTTATTTATTTTATTTAAAAAAGCATACATCATAATTATTTGCTAAACATCCTTAAACCTATAATTAGAGGTTTATGCGGATGTTGCACACTCCACATATAAATAGGTATAAGTTTAACACTACAGAATATATTACTAACAGTTACAATAATTATCTTAGCTTAAACATACTCAGTACCAATATTGCTCAGTACTTTAACGCTGCACACAAAACTGTAAGAAAAATTTTCTAGTTTAATTTAGTACATCTATGTTTTTTCGTAAAATGCGTCGGAAAGGCAACATTCCCAAAAAACTGTTATTAGGCGCCATTTTTTCAATATAGGGACGCTTGCGGCGGAGATAGGAGGTGACAAAGATTAAATGAAATTCGAAAAGAGCATCGAAATCCATAAAATAACCAATTTTCAATACTCCCGGAAAACTTTCCAGGTAACCCTCTTTTTATTAACCAAATGGCTGCGCTAAGAATGGTAATTTTATAATATATATATATATATATATATATATATATATATATATATATATATATATATATATATATATATATATACAGGGTATAACAAAAATAAGCACTAACTTTCAAGGGTATACGTGTACATGAACTAAACAAACACCTGGTAAAATATTATACCAAAAGGCACACATTTTTTGTTTCATATAAATTTAGTAAAATAAGAAATTAAAGTTTATTTTCACACCCCTACCTTGAAGATGGAAGTGATGTGACGTCAGCAACACGTTGAATGAATAGCGTGACGCACACATAGACATGAAGAATACCGCGTACTTGTACTTACACACATTTAATAAGCAATTTTTTACATATCACTTTCGTCACTGATTAATTATTATACATTAATCCAAATTCACTATTTACAGGCAATAATAAAACAACACTGTCTTCAAATTAATTTATAAGTAAGGTTCAAAATGACCACCACCCTTCTCAATGCAAAGAGCAGTTCTGCGTAACATTGATAACCTTACATTATGCAACATATGTGGGGTTATGGACCTAAATGCTGCATTAATTTTACCTTCCATCTCTTCACGTGTATGACATTCCACAGAGTAAACTTTATTTTTCACATAACCCCATAAAAAGTAGTCTAGGCACGTGAGATCTGGCGAACGAGGTGGCCAAGGCACCGGGCCACTTCGACCTATCCACTCTGCAAATCGATCGTTTAAATAATCACGCACAGGGCGTGCAAAGTGAGCGGGTGCTCCATCGTGCTGAAAAATTATATTACGGTATACATTCAGTGGAAGATTTTCCAGATGTTCTTCTAAATCCTCTCTCAGGTGTTGTAGGTACCTTTGAGCGTTAAGACCCTGAGGTAAAATAGTCGGCCCCAAAACATAGTCCCCAACGATGCCTGCCCAGACATTAATTCTCCACTGGTGCTGAAAGCTACTTTCACTCGAGGCATGCGGGTTATTATGTGCCCACACATGCTCGTTGTGCAAATTGAGCACACCATTTCTTGTGAAAGAAGCCTCATCTGTCCATAAAATATTAAAAGCAAATTCGGGATTTGCTTCAGCACGGTTCTGGTACCACCTACAAAAGTCCATTCTGGGCATATGGTCTGCAAGTCCTATCTCCTGAGTCCTTGAAAAATGGTAGGGATGTCGTCCATCATCCTGCAGAGTACGCCACACCACCATATGGTTTACATTTAACATAGCACTGCATCGGCGTGTGCTGGTCCGAGGATTCTCGTCAAAATGATTTAGAATTCGAGTCTCAATAGCAGTACCTACTCTTGAATTAGGACGTCCAACGTTTCGTTCGCGGTGGAAGGAACCAGTACGCTGAAGTCGTAAACACATGTTACGGAATACTGAGTACGGAGGTAAATGACGTTGTTCTGCTGGTGGCCTTCCATCAATAAACCGTTGTCGGTAAATCTCCCTCGCTTCATTAATGCTACCATTCCTAGCAGCACCAACACATAGCATCATTTCGTAAAATTCACTATTAGTGTAAAGGTGACGGTCATTATTATTTCTACGTGGCATTTTTAAAATCGCGATTTCCAATCAATGGGTATTAAGTAAGATTCATAAAAAATCGGCAATAATAGCAATAGTTACGCTCTCCAAAGACAAACGGCAACTGAATAAAAAAATAAAAATTCCTTTACAATTATCTAGGTACTTTTCCGAACTAATTAGGGTTCAGTGAAACAAATTTAAAAATAATCTTCTTCATCTTAGAGTTTATTCCGGTTATTCTCCACGCTTGCGCTAGGAACGAGTTTGAGTTTGCCGTAGCGACTGTCGTCTAACCTCCGAACCTCTCTGGAGGAAGCCGGTGCCAGGACCTCTTTCATTGTACAGCAGTCAGGTTGTCTTGGGTCCCGAAGGTGGTGGTGGGACCCCTTGCACCATAAATAAAAAAAAATCATTTCCCGTGTTAGTTTGAGTGCCTTAAGAAGAATTACCCTCCATTCTACCAGGCGAACTGAGAATCGAACCCAGTACCTTACGAAGAAACGCCTAAACCGGCATCACTCTTATCATAAAAGTGACAAAAATGTTGACTAAAACTATACGGAACTACATATTAGTATGATTTTACATAAAAACAAAATGGCAGAAAAAAGGGAGTGTCTTGTCTCTTTCCGAAAGTGGTCTTTTCGCCAATCAAAGCGTTTCGTTGCACTTTGTATAAGCCGCAAAACACGTGTAAGTTCTAAAGGCCTGTACAAACGACCGGCGGCGGCTTTAAAGTTAACTTAATACTTTTTCATTTCCAGTATGATAAGCAATATTTTGATGAAAAAGATTAATTTTTCTGAATGAATGAACAGGTTGATATGTAATCCCGGCAATCGCTAAAATTAGCAATAGTTTTCGTTGGTTTCGCTTGCGTGGTTTATTTTTGACATTCACAAAAAACTCTAACCACGCGTGCGAAGCCGCGAGCAACGGCTAGTATTTTATAAAATCTTTGATCTAAAATATAATCAAAAAAACGTAGTCAAAAATTATCTTTTTCCTGAAATAACTACTACTTAGAAAGGTCTTGCCAATTTCTCCCGTGAAACAGCTTTGCTGTGTTTCGGAGAGAAGGGCAAGACAGGCACTGTAATTACTGGCACCGAGACTTAACATCTTATGTCTCAGGATCTTAACATCTTATGTCTCTAACACATGAATGGAATACCTGGGCTAGTTCCAGCCCAGGTATCCCATTTTTGTTCATTAGCGACGTCGACCACTTACCATCAGGTGGCACGTCTGCTAGTTTGCCTATCTCAATAACATAAAAAAAGGTAAGAAGAGGCGCACCTAAAACAAACTTTAGGTAGGTACTAAGTTCCATCAGCCATGTAGTGATAGTGACAAACGAGCCTATCAACTCACCGGGAACATTCAGATTCTTGACATTTTTTTAGCAGTGCTAGCCATGTCAAATTTCATATGTAACGAAAATTAATTTGCGCAATTAAAATTCCCGCGGAAAATATTCAGTAGTGTGTGTGAGCAAGGCCTTAAGTCGGGCGCTTGGTTGAGACCGCGTTGCGCCGCGTTGAGACGCCTAGCGCGATGTCGGTAATACTTCAAATCAAAGGACTTCTAGGCTAATCAATGCGTAGGTTTATTTGTCAAAAATGCTTATAAAAGGTTGTGTTGTGTCTTAATTCTTAATGATAATGCATATTTATTTTGCGAAGTGTCGTGTTATCAACGAGAAAGTTTTACTAAGTTTTTAGAATTGTGTGTAAAAAAAGTGATAATAGCTATGATTTACCTGCTCAAAAACTAATTACCTATTTAGACACCTTGTTATGTGAAGTTAGAAGCAAACAGGGTAGGTACTAGAGGTAAGTATTATGCCATTAAAACAGTTTGTAAGTTGAAACCATGCCAGATAATACATTGTAAAATGCCTATGAATCACGGAATAGATTTAGGTACCTACACTGAAAACACATGTGAATAGTTGACTTTGAAGGTGGATATTGTGTGATGAAGTAATTTATGTAATGTGTTTTCATAACAAAAAGATACCTTAATTAGTTATATTGGATTATTTGCCACGATTGTTTTAGAATGTATGTACCAAACTAATAGTTTCACTCAGAGTTAGAAATAATAATCCAGGTCACAATAAATTTTAGGTACACAGCTGATATAATTTTGTTGCCAGGCGGGAGATTTTCCTGCATGAAATGCCTAATAGCCGCAGGTTTGCCTTACGTAAACTAGGTATGAGACTACTAGGTAGGTATTTACGATTAATAAAATTTTATGAGATTTTTTTTATTGAATATGAGTATAGTAATTAATAATTATTTTAATATGATCGTAATATGCTATCGAGTGACACCAATAGTCGGACAGTGTTTTTTTTAACATAATGTAATAATTATGGCTATCAAAACCCAGTTAAGTTACCTATGAATCAAATTGTCCAGCCTGGTAATCAAACTAAGGACCCTCATGGGTTTATTCCAACATCAGTCCTGGTAGAAAAAAATATAAAAAAACTCTTTAAATAATATCTACATTATTTACTCTGTCAAGTAATTAGTACTTTGTTGTGCGTCTAGCAGTTCATTGACATCTATCATATGATTGTGACCTTTCATAGCTGCGTAAACCGTGCGCGTACGTTACTGCGTGCTATACTTCAGGGCTGCCACAGATCATTTTGAAAAAAAACTTTGACATTCATTTTCTCAGAAATTTCATAGTTTTTATTTATTAAAAATGTATAATTAAAGAGCTAACCACACATCCTGAACGCTCCTTCAGTATTAGTGCTTATTTTTGTTATACCCTGCATATATATATATATATATTAGGGTGATTCAAAAAAAAAAAAATTTTTTTTTTTCTTTCAAACAAGCTCAAAAGTTTCATTTGGGTGTAAAAAAATTACTGTGAAAAGATGAGCTCTTAATATTAATATTAAGGTTGTTCTCATCGCATTTTTTTAATTCCCATAAGAATAACATGGGAAACATTTTTTTTGCTTCTTCTGATTTTTGTACCGTTTAAACGACTGATTGACTTATAAATTGCTATTCTAATCTTTATAGAGAATTGAACGCTCTACAAAAAAGGCCTGAATCAATTTTTTGATTTGTCCACGCGTTCAAAAGTTATTCAAGATCAAAGTTCAATTGTTCAAAAATTTAATGGAATTTTATAAATTACACCAAAACTGTTGGTTTCAGAGTCAAAATAAAAATCAAATTTTTTGTCAAATATAAATTAGACTTCTGATAAATGTTGACCAATAATTTTTTTTTTTAATCAAATCAATATGATGCTTTTAAGGAATTTTTTTTGCAATAAATCAAAAAATAAACAATTTTATTCTATTTTTACGTTCACATTCATTTTATTAATAAGTTCTGCTTAAAAAATTGCTTGTCTATTTACATTAAATATTTATGATTGAAGTGATTTTTTATAACAATTTGAAAAACGTTGTCGATGGCCCCGAACAACCTGCAACAAATACTGCAACTGTTCTTCATCTTTAGTTAGGCAGCGGTTATATTCTTCAATTAATGCAACACCCCGTTCAGCAACGTCGTTCGTTACTTTCAAAGTTTTGAAAAATTCCAGACATATTTTGTAGCTGTCATCATTAGGCCATGTAGAAATATCTTTTTCTATGAAATCAGAGGGTAAATCAAATTTTTTAAATAACTCCAATGAGTTTTTCGAAACAAAGTCGCTTAAATCGTTATCTAATAACGATTTTAAATTTACATCTACATGATATCGCTGCTCCATTAATGTAGAGCCCTCTCGAGTGTTAATAGCATAAAGCATTTTCTTTTTAATATAGATCGGAACATTGTCATCAAATAATGATATTGTGGCCAACTCGTCATTTAAATACCACAAATGTTCTTTCATCTTTCTGCAAGCTTCTTGTTTTTTTATTTAAAATCAAATTTTTCATCAACTCTAGATCTCTGTGAGGTGCCAGAATAGCAGATGTTGCCGTGTACCAAGCTTCAATGTAAAATAAAATTACAAAGATACACACTTGACGTAAACTTATTATTTCACGAGGGGAAAGATGAAATTGATATTTGTTTTTTCATTCGAGCAAACGTCGGTTTTGATAAATACTCCGTCCCACTACCTGCAGGAAAAAAAAGTATTTATGACCCAGTTATTGCATGCAATTTTGCATCGATTTCGTCGACAAATTATCTCCTAGTACTTTACTAATTATAATTGATGAACTTATTGCAGCCTGTTTTTGTAAAATACTGATGTCAATATTGGCGTTTAATTGGTCCGTATATTTTGTTATATTTTTTGCTACTACTCCAGTGGCGCCAATCACTACAGGTATGATAATTGCTTGCGTGTCCCACAACCTACTCTCTTCCGTTTTTAAATAATTCCTGTAGTCTAGCTATGTATCCCATACCACCCGATCTTGCTTTGAAATAACAAAACATTAGCTCACGGAGTCCTTCTGTTGACCACTTTCTTCTTTTATCATCATTAACATCATTATTCCTGGTCATCATAGACGAGCCGGCAGAGCCTTGGGATGCTGCCCTACTCTGCAAAGCATCATCTATATCCCCCCTACCCCAATTTTCGGCTGTAGTATTTTCGGGTCCCCCGACTCTCGCCCGCCTGCTCAGCTGAGAGCCGCTGACGGTTTGCATGCTGTCACGTCCAGCGTCAGCTCCAGACGTGCCCCGACGATCACCCTCGGGCAGCGGCCCTTGACTCTCATTACAATTTCGACTCTTCATGTTTAAGAAGGTTACTATTGCTCCGTTTGTCATTGGTTAAGTATCCAACTCTATGAGTTTCCAATGTCCGCCCTTCACGTGGTAAAGATGGTCATACCGGACGTGGAGTTAGCTTTGTGAAGGGCTTTGTGAAGGGCTTATTATTATTATTATTATTATTATTTTTATTTTTTTTTCCAAATTGTTATAAAAAATCACATCAATCATAATTATTTAATGTAAATAGACAAGCAATTTTTTAAGCAGAACTTATTAATAAAATGAATGTGAACGTAATAATAGAATAAAATTGTTTATTTTTTGATTTATTGCAAAAAAAATTCCTTAAAAGCATCATATTGATTTGATTGAAAAAAAAAAAATTATTGGTCAACATTTATCAGAAGTCTAATTTATATTTGACAAAAAATTTGATTTTTATTTTGACTCTGAAACCAACAGTTTTAATGTAATTTATAAAATTCGATCAAATTTTTGATCAATTGAACTTTGATCTTGAATAACTTTTGAACGCGTGGACAAATCAAAAAATTGATTCAGGCCTTTTTTGTAGAGCGTTCAATTCTCTATAAAGATTAGAATAGCAATTTATAAGTCAAGCAGTCGTTTAAACGGTACAAAAATCAGAAGAAGCAAAAAAAATGTTTCCCATGTTATTCTTATGGGAATTAAAAAAATGCGATGAGAACAACCTTAATATTAATATTAAGAGCTCATCTTTTCACAGTAATTTTTTTACACCCAAATGAAACTTTTGAGCTTGTTTGAAAGAAAAAAAAAATTTTTTTTTTTGAATCACCCTAAATTATATATATATATATATATATATATATATATATATATATATATATATATATATATATATATATATAAATTTTAGGTTTATGCAGTCCTCCATAATGTAAATTTTAACTGTTTCTTTCACACTCCACCATTCGCGTAATTCTTTTTCATAAGAGTACAAAGTTTTTATTTCACGTTTAATAAAAAATTCAGAAAATAAAATTTTTGGTTAGTCGATTTTACTCTTGGGCTACGCCCCTTTCTTCAAGATTCCACGACATCATTTGTGATATTAAAGTTGCACCTCTTCTTACTGCCTGACTTTACAAGAACAATGTGCATGACGTCATATCCAGCTTTGGTATTGAGATGCGATACAATATTCTCGTGTATTATTATTTAGAATGTGATAGTGCATATCAATATGACTCACTTACTACTTGAAATGTATATTCAAGTTATATGGAACTTACCACAATGATTCATAACTTGATATCGCCTGATACCTGATACCTTCCTTAACCTTATATTTGTATTAAGCTACACACCGTATATCGTAGCGGTAGTAATGTATAAGATTATAATATATACAGAGTCGAATTAGGCAGGTTCCAGTTGGCTACCCAAAAGCCCAAGTTTTATGTTAGACACATGATCATATTTTCAATTTCATAATTTTTAAACACGCTTATACTCTGTTCAATAAACGTTGCATTATAATACTTATATATTATATATAGTAATAAGTTGTAATTCATTCAATAATGAACTAAGTACTATGTCGGGCTATCAATGAAATTGTAATCCAGTCACTCATAATCTAGTACTATGTCGACGCAGACAATGGTAGCGTAAACGATAACAAATCATACGTACACGACAGATGGTGGTTACACGACAAATAATGATTTTGTGTCACGCGAACGAAGTCGCGAGTAACAGCTTGTAGTAAATAATTTTGTGAGGTGGAAGTTAGGGATAGAAGACTGAAAGTTTAGAGTTATAAATATTTTTAAGACAAATCAAAAAACATTCATCTAAAATATTTATTAGGGAAAAAATAAGGAAGTTACTGTTTTTGCTCGATTTTCGAAAATCGAGTTTTCACCAGAGTGCTAAGTGTGAGTTTTTCTTTTCGCATTCGATCGTGAGCGCGTTTCGAGTTTACTAGGAATTTGTATGTGATTTGTACAGGGCTACCTAGTGGTAAACTGGTTTATCACGTTTACCAATAGGTGGCGCTGTACAAATCACATACAAATTTCTAGTAAACTCCAAACGTGCTCACGATCGAATGCGAAAAGAAAAACTCACACTTAGCACTCAGATCTCCACGTTTTGAGGTCCTAGGAAACTTTTCCGACTATTTCACGATGACGTCAGTATGTCTGTATGTTTGTATGTGTATGCATGTAAACATCTCATAACTATTGAATAAATTTTGACTAAAAACTATTGAATAAATTTTGAGAAATTTGAGGTCCAGGTTTTTGAGGTCCAGGTGATTTTGAGAAATTTTGGAAAACCTTAAAAAAAATTACCAAAACAGTATATTTGTACATAACTTTCTCGTGTACCGATTAAATACAAAAGTCTTTTTCTCAAAGTACTAAACTGCATCAAAATCGGTTTACCATTCGGGAGCTATCTTTAACGAAAACTTTTGAAAAAGTATTTTTTCATCATAACATCGAGTTTTTTTACTCAATTATTTTTTAACCTACAATATTTTAGTACATAAAAAATGACGTTTCGAAAATTAAATCGAAAACGTTTTCAAAAGTCATTTTCAAATACTTATTAATATTTTGTTGTTTACAGCAAACTTACTTAATATTTTAAAAATAACTTTTAGGCAAATACACCGATTGATTTAAAAATTAAATCAGCTATTCTGTTGAGAATATTGGGAGAATGTTCTGATGAGCTATTTAATTTGGTGCCGGGTGTAGTGTTAAAAATCTCTGAAACCAGTGTGTGTACGAAGCGAGTTAGTTATAACTGTGGAAGTAGAGGTAAGTGTGAGAGACTGTGATATATGGCATTCAGTCCTCCCTACTTACCCTGTAAGAGATTTGGCATGATGATATATATGTGTGGAACTTACCCCCATCTGTAAGTTATCCCAAATTACTTGAATTTCTGTTCTCGATCCGTACTGCTGCAAACTTGTAGCCATGGGTGATCGTATCTCAGACACTCCATTATCACGCAACTTAAATCCCATCACAGTGATGACGATATCGAAAATTAAAACCACAACCAAAAGAGCTACATACTGAAATAAAAAAATAATATTACAGATATTCAAATTATTGTGAGGCAATGGAATAGACAGTGGTCCCAGGAACAAATTTTTTTTTTGATTATTAAAGAAGAAAGAAAGAAAGAAACATTTATTTAGCAAGTCAGTGAGACACAAACAACATATTAAAAGCTTTAGTAAAAAAATAAAATCTAAAAAATAATAATGCTAAACATACTAAAAAAACACATACAAATATATGTAACAAGTTGAATTTTTGTGAACAGCTTTGTTTTGACGAGACGCAAATATTTTCTATCTTCGAAAAACCTCGAATCGGGTAACTAATAAAGATAGATAAAAAAGAAAACTTTAGGGTGTCGGACTAAGAAAAGTTTCCACTTTACGTGTAGTACAAAGTAATCCTTGAATTATAATACTAATAATTAACAAGCTGTTAGAAAATTATGTTGTTTTTAAATTGATTAATATTGTTTTAAAATTCTCATAATTCCGAATCTTTAGAGTGGAGGACGCGTCAGCAAAACCATCGAATGTGTAGGACAAAAGCTTTTTCGTGTTTTTCATAAAATAATCAAACGATTAAAGTAAAAAAAATGTTATTAATCAATATTTTTCCTTCGGCGAATTAAAATGTTTAAAGCGCCCTAACTTTATTAGTTGCCCGATTCGAGATTTTTCGAAGATAGAAAAGATAAACGTCAAAACGAAGCTTTTCACGAAAATGTAGCTTGTTATTATTAAAAAAAATTGTTCCTGAGACTACAGTCAAGAATGTATACCTATATGACCTAGAATGTATATATACTTATATTCTTATATACTTATTTACTTTTTTAATTAATTAAGTTAATACTATTTTAATTATTTGCTTACAAGGTTATATGCGAAATCTGTTCGTCTGTCTATTACGCTTTCACGGCAACACCACTCAAACGATGTTGATGAAATTTGACAAAAATATAGTTGAAGATCCGGGATCAAACATTGGCTTTTTGAAAAATCATTTCTCTAAGAGGCTGAAATAAGGGATGAAAGTCTAGTATTTAAAAATATTACGGTTTTGACTTAACTTTAAATATGCCTAATTTCACACTCCAGCGTTCGAGTAATTGCCTTAAAAAGGGATACAAATTTTTTCATTTCATATCAATATATAAATACTGTGTAGAACTTTAAGAAAATATATTTTTAATTTAGGAATTAACATGTAAAGATTAAATTACAGACATACATTTGCTTTACAAAAGTAAGATCAAAAGAATATAAAATATATATTTCAGGAAATTGCATTTAAAAAAACCTATCAGGTCAGACGCTAGATTGCTTTTTTGATGCTGAGACCCGTAAATCAAGACGTGACATATAGCAACCCTACCTACACTACTTATTTAATGTAGTGAGTTCTACTTTCGTATCCTTTCTTAATTACTTCGACACAATAGACGTAATAAATGTAGAAGACAGCGCAACAAATAAAACAGAATCATTAAATGCAGCAAATAACATATTACATCCTCGCCAGGCGCCACATAGATGGTAATACACCAATAAGATATTTTGTGTTAAAGGCGATGAATGTCTCTTTCCACTTACAGAACAGCCATCTACTTGTTTGGTATTCCTATGATATAAAAAAACAACGAAAAATTGAACGACGTCTAATTTACATGACGTAACTCGTTCAGGCCCGCATGTTTTGACAGGTATTAAGTACTCTTCGATTTAAAATCAACGGTGTAGGTTAGAAGGCAACAACGCCTTTCTCAAGTGTTAAGCAAAGTTTTATGGAGTGACAAAAAGTAATGTTGCGGCTTATATTGATACTATCTATGACTGCCTCGTGGTCTAGGGGTTAACCTATTCGGCTCAAATCATGAGGTCCGTTCTCGATACCCGAGTCGGACAAAAGTGTAATTGAGGTTTTTCCGATGTTTTTCTCCAAAATGTAATCCTCAGTAGCAGCTCGGAGTTTGGCGGAGTGGTGGAACTCCCGTGCATTGGATGAACATGTAAAGCTGTTGGTCCCGGTCGGTAGCAAGGAAAATGGGCGAAATGATACTCTTTTATAGTATAAAAAACTTTGATAAAAATTACAATCCCTGGATGAGGCAGAGCTGCAACTAGTCAAGACTCACCAACTTATAGAAAATTACCTGTTTTCTCACGTATTTGTTCGTTTTGAAAAATAGACCATCTGTTATTCTATATAACTGCTTAGCAAGCAGTTCGTAAAAAGCGAAAAGTTGGCCAAAATATCAATGCCATTGTGAGAAAGAGAAACACTCGATCAATTTTCATAACATTTATTATGTCTACTTCCATCTCAATGATTTTTTAGTTATAAGTAACTGGTTATACTTAAGTATAACCAGTTACGATGAATGCATGTCGAGACCACAGACCCAATAAGCAGTCACCCTAAAGAAGCGAAGCTTAGTCGTTCTTAGGACGACGACTACGACTTAAAATAAAGAGTTCATTCTAAGATCGTCCAAACATCAGTTATCTTAAGATTGTCCAAACATCGCTGTATTTACTGTACTGATTTAAAAAAGTCTTACTCCAGCAATTGCATAAAAATGTTCAGACATAGCACCATAGAAGCCGAGGATTGCTGCGAAGAATATGATCACTCCAGTGGCAATCGCGAAACCAGGCAAGGTGAAGTACCTCGTTGATAATAATAAATCATATTGATTATACGCCCCTAAAGCCACAACACCAGTAATGAGCAGCATAATTCCTGTTATCTGTGAAGATGAATTACAATTAAATATCCTCACGCTAAATTCACAAGGTTAGCAAAGAAAATTAATTACTATTAAGTAGGCAGGTAGGTACCATTAGATATAAGATACAAAAATTAAAACACACTAAATAAAAATGTTGATTGTAAAAACAAAAAAAAAAATTTCAGTTTCGGTTTTTTGTGGAATCATATTAAATTTATTATATTATTTTATGCGTACAATAAGGTATAAAATAAATAAATAAATAAAATTGGCCAAGTTTAGTAACTTCTTAGTTACTGAAAATAAAATTAATTATGTATGATCTAAAACTTTCATTAGTTTTAAATTATACAAAACTTAAAGCACATAGGCTTATGGCAAATAAAAAGAGATCAGCTGTTAACAAAATCTTCTATAGGTACGCATAAAATTAATATTTGTTTGTTACGAACAATACACCTACTACATCCGATTGGAAGAAACTTTATCGATCTATCTTATTACAATTCACCACGGGCTGTTCCGGGCCTTTTTTGAAAAATAAACAATTTACCTCTCTTCCAAACAGTTTGTAAAGACGAACGATTGGCTATTCATCATTGTGACTACTAGGTGGAAGAGTTTCTAACGTCTCGCCGAGGTATATGGTAACACCGCCTTACTTATTCCTATCGCAATAGCATCGATGCTTATCAATGTCGTGTTCCTGTTTAAAGGTGAGGTAGCCGGTAAACTTATGATAGTGACGTTGTCATCGCGCCACATGAATAACAATACACGATTAACATCCTTAGTGTCTACAAGCGATGGTTTATCTTTCCATCAGGACAGCCTACTCGTTTGCTATCTAATGATGAAAAGAAATATTGCTTGCACTTGCGGGAAGGGTATAGGCATAGTGCCATAGTACAATTAATTTACGTCTACAATAAGTACACGCTTGTCGTGTGTATTTTTTGAAAGGGCTTTGGAGAGTAGATCCTACCATTTATAGCTCTAAATACGCACGCAAATTAGGAACCATTAATTTGGTCCTTTCAACTGACTTCCCAGACAGGAGGAGAATCGGCTATATTTTATTATGTTTGTTACATTAGAACCCCGTCATTTAATAGCCGATTTCAAACTTTTTTTTTCAAACTATAGGTATGTACTTCCTGTTTGGTCTGATATGATTCAAGTTTTCAGAGATACAGAAAGTTAGAAGTAGTTGTTGCAGATTTCCTGATCTTGAAATATAAGTTATTGCTATTGAATTATACTTACAATAATTTACATTTTGATAAAATCAGACAAACTTGATCTTGGTAAAACATTTTCTTTTCAACACACTTAATAACATTATTTATTAAATTATCGTATTCAGATGCAATCACATAAAACACGTGTGTAGTAAAGATATAAGTCGTTTTAATATTATGTACTCTTTAGACAGTACAGACAGTAGTAGTAGTTAGTAGACCTACAGGTCTACTAACTACTAAACTTCTGTATTTTAGGGACCCTAAATCAGATCTTTATCAAATGACCAAGAGCTCCGGTTATATCGTTTTAATTAAAGCTATAGAACGTCTCTATTCATTTACTATCTAAATGTTCATTTTATTAATGTGTTTCTAATGCATTTCATTTAAAAATATTAATTTTCTGCAGTCTTCCGTAATGTAAACTTTATGCCAAATTTCATACTCTACCACTCACGGAGTTGTCTTAAAAGGGGTCCAATGTTTTTCCTTCCCGTATTATAATAACCACGTATTAAGTAGATTAGTTACAATCAACATTTGCTGATCCATGGCAAGACAACTATTTTTAAAATCATCTCTCATCACTGAAAGTCCACTGCTCTAGAATAAAAACTAGCGCGGTAAGATAGACAAACATACTTGTATAAAGAACGTGAAATTTTGGATTTTCAAATCTCACGAAATCATCTGTAAATGTCTTAAAATTACTTAGTGCTACTTTAATAAGTACAAATAAGTACACTTCTCACCAGAAACACAATATTTACAGCAAACAACGAATACCTGACAGATTTTATTAGCTTGGGCACTTTTATTTTCATTTTTTTCATTGTGTTTAACTTATTGTTTGCGATTAACGGGGTAACGTAACTGCAACTGAGATCTTTTATCACAAGTGCTAGTCAATATCACGATTATCTTGACAGCATCGTCTAATCTTTATCGAATGTATTCAATAAATATATCAACATGTTTACTTCAGTTTTTTAAGCTGAAATTATTATAAAGATAATTTTAAAACTATGTAAAAATTGTGGTTATAGTTTTAACCTGGTAATAAAAATCCTTATTACTAGAAAGCTGTAATTTGGCATGAATTTACATATTAGTCACGTCACCAAAGTGGTAATATAAAACATAAAATCTTGAAAAATATTTTTATTCAGGGTAACTTTCCAGGGTAATCCAGGGTAACATGTAAAGTGGGGATGTTAATTTTTTTTGTCATGTACCCTACCCAGTGTGTGGTATCGTAGGAAGGGCTTTTAAAATTTTTTATAGGTTTGTGAAAACAAGTGTTCGATTAAGTCAAAAGTCGTCGTCTCCCCCCCCCCCCTAGAACGGCTAAACTATCACGGCTTAGAACGATTTACAAACTTTTGAGTAATAGTCGACCAATTTTATAGGCGATGAACCTGTAGTGCGGACATAGGGCACACTAAAAGTTTTGCACTTCTAGCTAATCGGAACTATTTGAATTTCGAAATGTTATATTTTTAAAACGTTGCAACCTTCTTTGTAATAAAAAAAAACAATTGGCGGGAAATGATTTGTCAATTGTTTTTTTATCACATATCAACCCAACAAAAACGGAATTAAGTCGTAAAGATTTTCGAGCGATGATTTTTTATGATTTTAAAAGTTCTCTTTCTCCGCAAGACTGTGCCGCTCGTCTTCAAAATGCTTTTAGGAGAGAAGCACCTTTTTTGAGCACCGTAAGGCGATGGTTTGCTGAATTTGAGAGAGGTCGAGTTTCTTTACATGACGAATTTCGTAAAGGGTGGCCTTCAACTGCCGTCAACAAAAATAATGTGGCTAATGTTAAGCGATTAATCGAAGAAAACCCCCGGATTACCTATGAGACAGTTCGAGGACTATTATATTAATAACCTGTTATAGACATGACTATATAACATATGCACATTCAATGCAAGAAGTAAATTATCTGTCAAAAATAATTTAATATCGAAACCTCTACAAAATATGGCACATCACTACAAAAAAGTGACAAGACAAAAAAAGTGGACAACATTGCCATAAGCAACCCTTGTAACCCTGTCCCTGTTCCTGTTTTTCACACTGATTGTGTAATAAGTGTAAAGAGCTTAACTAGACCTAAATTTCACGCTACCTCTGTGGTTTAGTTACTCTAAGGTTCGAGAGTTATCGTCAACAAAAAAAAATTGATAAAAGTGTTTTGTACATAGCTTCGAGGTTTTTTTAACCAATCATTTTTCAACCTTGTACAATATTTTAGTGATTAAAAGACTACGTCAAACGCAGTTTCAAAAATCATCGAATCAAGTTTTTAGAAGTTATAGCTTTTTAAATATTAATATTTTGTTGTTTGCAGCAACCAAAGCTAGTTAATATTTTTAAAATACCTTTCAGGCTAACATACCTATTGATTTAAAAATATAATCAGCTTTTTATCTGAAAAACTGTGTTTAATACCGTAAATTGAATCAAAAATCGTTAGATTTATTTGGAATATATCTATAACAAATTTAAAAAAAAAATGTTTTATGATGTTACTTCGATATTTTTCCATCTATAGATTATAATATTTTAGAACTCAAACTATACCTCAAAATTTTTATCACTATTAGACGTCAGTTCAGATTTTTGAACTCTTGACAAAAAAATGTATGCTTAGATATAGATTTTGATTGCGCGGGTGGCGGTGGCGGTTTTTAAGCACTTGAGGCTTGAGCACATATCTAGTGATGGGTAATTTTCGGAAAAATTTCAAACCTTGGAAATTTTTCCTTTTATTTTTCAGAAAAATAAAAAATTGGAAAAATAATGGAAAAATATTGTTTACTGTAAAATATTTATTACTATAAAATTTAAAATATTGTTCTGATATTACTTATCATAAACATGTTTGCATATGATTCAAACTTTTTTTTTATAAACTCTTTTACTATAGATTTATATAACATTTACATAATTTTCAACTGGAATGTAGATATGTAATGTAGGAATGTTGGATAATTAATCTGAATCATCACTTTCAAACAGTAGATCATTTTCTGTATTTTGTGCTGCATCTATAAATAATATGTCTTCAATTAGTTTGTCAATGTTTTCATCATATCATCTTGACATTTTTTCATTTCATCATATTCTTTACAATGTGTGACGTTAAAGTTTTTCTAGTAGGTAACTGATATGATGGTGTCAAAACAGCAAAAACTTTCTTCCATAATGGATGTTCTGCCCAAGAAATAGGGGTTCCATATACTGCAGTAGTTAAAGCTATTAATTTATTTATGCCTATTTTTCATTTACCATACAAGCTGCTGTAACTGACAGACACAATGAAGTAGAAGGTAAACTATCCGTAGAATTGGTTCCTTTCGGATCTAACATAATTTTCACATCTCGTGGAATTTTATCACAATCTGCAATGTGTGACCGCATACGGGTTACGTTAGCGTATCGAAATATTTTCATACAATACCTACATGATACACCATTATTTCGTTTTTCCAACAGATTCCACGTGTTTTTATCTTTGTTACGCCCCATTATAATTATATTTAACCGAAAGTTATACTGTTTTAATAAAATTGACAAAGAAAAAACACCACTTGCATAAAACGTATACACTATAGAGAAGTTGCACGCCAATTGAGTAAAAATTACGTAGCTAGTATTCAAAAGGTCTTGCGGGAAATCCCCGAGACATTTGTAGCAACTAGTACAAAATGTTTTAGTGTTGCCAAATTATAGAAGACGTATTTATTAAATTGTTCGAATATTTTAAATAATAATCTAAAATAGTGGGTAAGTATCGTTGTTGTTCAACGTGATGAAATAAATACCCTAACCTTCTAGCGGGGCGCAGTGAGGTCATAGAAAAAATATGTTTAGTAATATCTTCACAATTTAGGAATAGATAATTACGGTAATTAATCAATAGTTTAAATTATTTAGAGATATAATCCATTGTTTGGCAACAATAGAATATCTACATTGTACTAAATAAATAAAATACTTTATTTATCATTTTAACATATATCTTGAAGTGAATCACTTATATATTTGATATTTTTTATGTATTAGATTGGTTTAAAGTTGTGGGTGCGTGTCTGTGTTAAAAACGGAACTCGTTAATATATTTAGATTAATGTTGCTGATTATCGATACTACAAAATTATCTATTCACGGGGATTCCCCATAGACATATTATGTCATAAATTATTTTATAACGTGGAAGCTCCGTGATCTTGATTCACTTGTTTAATCGTGTTTGTGATATTAAATATAATATAATATACAATAATATTTGTTCCATTCGAAATTGAGCTCATCAATATGAGTCCAATGATATTATATGTATGAGTCTATGTAAGTATAATAAGTAAAATGTTATATTTTTTCTTTC
The DNA here is from genome assembly GCA_036924255.1 of Apodemia mormo. NCBI lineage: Eukaryota > Metazoa > Arthropoda > Insecta > Lepidoptera > Riodinidae > Apodemia > Apodemia mormo. The sequence continues at coordinate 7,895,291 of JAUPFN010000005.1, read as the reverse complement.
ATTATAACTAACCGTGCCGAAAACTATGAAAATTTGTTTCATATGTGGATATTATTGTTATTTTAGCAAAAAAAAGGAAATTTTCACAAGACTGTCTCGAAGCAGAAGAATTTGAATTGTCGCAGGTTTGGGAGGGGAAATGGAAAAAAAGCGGAACTAATGAAGAATGCACAAATACCTCGCCGATCTACGAAATCGAAGAAAAAGATAAACCAAGTCCAGTCAAATCACAGTCAGCTACAAAAGAGAGCAAAAGTGATTCTGATTAGATTTACAACTATAATTGTACACAGAAACAAGAGAACTCTTTGCTATTGGAAGAATTACTATATGTAGCTCCATGTATGAGAAACTTACTTTATCGTCATATTTTAAAATTTGTAGATGGATTTAAAGGAAAACACATCAATGTAGATGAAGTGACAGTTTTGTGTCCGTCAGTTACCTCAGTCTGATCAAAATTGAGTGTTTACATAGAGCGAAATGTTATTTCTTTACCGTTGTAAGAATAGTACTTTCATATACTTAAATAAAACAGTAGCAATAAATATTCAATGTCATAATTATTTTATTTACAATCCAAGTTTAGTGGAAAAATATTGGAAAAGAAATGGAAAAATATCGGAAAAGTATTTTTTTTCTTTTCTTTTCCATCCGAATTTTTTCCATTGCCCATCACTACACATATCAAAGGAAGTTTGCGCCAAGCGCTCGCGATGCATTTACACGCTGACACGAGTTTCAGTCTGACCGTTTTTGGTATTTTTAGTACTAAATTTGTAGAATCCTCCGAATAGCTCCGAAGAATGTCGTTAAAATATTTTTAGTACATTACAAAATATCGGTACTATATTGATACAATTTAGCCTATCATGGTATTTTTTTGGTATATACCTGCCAACTTTACCGGGGAAAGGGAAAATACACGAAAACACACATCGAAGAACAACTTCCACAGCCTTATAGTAGTGTCGATTTAACACTTTAATAACAAAAAGACACAAATTAGCACGTTTTTCGCTAAAAAAATCTCCTTCGTCGCTTCGACAATACTTCCCTAAAAGCCACAGCCAGTCTTGGAATCCTTGGAGCCGACATATCGAGCGACATTCAATTCCGTAGTCACTTGGATAGCAAGGCCAAATTATCCTCAAAAAAAAGTAAGTGTTCTTAGCAAGACCAGGTAGTACTTCACACCGGCCCATCGCGTAAAGCTTTATGAGGCGCAAGTTCGGCCTCACCTTTGGACGTGGACTTTTCAGTCCCAGCGCCTTAGAAAAGACGATTTCTTCTTTGGAATTACGTAAGATGTGGCATCGCTCTGCATCTTCTATCGGATCTATCATGGAGAGTGTACTGAGGAATTGTTTAGATTAATTCCTGCCACAGAATTTCACCATCGGACATCTCATTTATATTATATTATATTATTTATATTTCATTCTCAACATCTCGATGTCTGGAAATCCACAACTGTGCGATTCCCAAGGCACTTATTTCACTGCACTAGTCCTCGGGAACCAATTACCGGCAAGGGTTTTTCCGAACGGATACGACTTAGGGACTTTCAAAAAAAGAGCTTACCTACTTTTTTTTAAAAGGCCGACAGCAGTTGCGCTGGCGGCCGTCGACGAGTCTTCTGACAGTAAAATTGTTCATGGGCGGCAGTGATCACTTACCATCAGGTAAGCCTCCTGTCCGTTTCCCCCTTTATTATAAAAAAATCACAACGTCTAGCCAAATATCTTAACCATCGCCACTTCACATATCATAGTGTTAGGATATTTTTAATTAATGTGTGTAAATTTAAACTTTAAACTTTATTTGAAACGGTACAATTAAAAATAAAACGTAGTACGATAGCAACCGCTATAGTCATACCAACTGTGTCGCAGTTACTAACGCCCACCTCCAGGACATATACTTTGGAATTACGTTTCTATTTGGGCTAAGTACAATATTGGCTTAAATACTAATTAACAAAATACATGTGTACATTAATACAAAAGTTATATTGCCGATGAGACTTTCCACGTTATCATAATCTAGACCTTGTAACCATTGCGTCAGTCGCACCTTGCACTCTTTGGAAGTTAGAGGGTATATGTTTAAAATTTTATTTATTTTATTGTACAGTAATGGACTCAGAAACTAAAACTGTCGACTTGTTACAACAAAGAGGGATCTTTTAATTTCGCAGACTGTATGGGATCGTCTTTTGTCCATGAATAAGTTGGAATCAAATGGAGTTAGTGTATGTTTACGAATTATTGTATTTAAAACAAATATTTTCCTAACAGAGAGGATCCTGCATGTACATTAGTGGGGTAAGTGATTGGTTTAGATGACATAACTTAAATGCTCGCTGCGCCCTTTTAAGACGCAGCATGCTGGTTTTAGCAGCCGAACCCCAAGCAGTGAATACAGTAGCTTAGGATGGAATGCGCAAGTGCAAAGTATACTGTTTTTAATGTGCTCAGTTTGGCACATCCTCTAAGCTTGTGAAAAACATAAATTAGTTTCCTGACAAGACTTACCAATATATTGATATGTTCATTGTTCATTGACCGCCCCGTTGGCCGAGTTAGTGACCCTGATTACGCAATCGATGGTGCTCGGGTTCGATCCCCGACGGGGACAATCATTTCTGTGATGAGCATAAATGTTTGTATTGCCGGGTTTGGGTGTTAAATATATTCCAGCATTTATATATGTATTTCTATGTATTAGTATCGTTGACTAACACCTATAACACAAGCAAACAATTTGCTTACTTTGGGGTTAGATCAGTAAGTGTAATTTGTCCAGTGAATATTTATTATTTATTGTAGGATAATATGTTATCAATTAGAACTCCTAAGTAACTGACGGTGTTAAAGTAGGTTACGGTACGGTAGTAAACGTTATGTATTGAGTTTAAATGTGTATGATTTATTAAGTAAATGTATTAACTAATATTTTAATAATAACGGATGTTTGAATTTTAAATTAAGGCCGTTAAAATTTAAATTAAACCACGCCAGTTATCACCTGTTTGTCGATGGTGTGATTGGAATACCGCCTTATTCTAACGGTTTGGCGGGAGCGATATTCATTCCATTTCCGACACTGACTGAACTTAAACGGTTTTATATTTGATACTTAATGTGTAAATAAGTGGATATGTTGAATGTAATGGATGAGAACATAAACGATGTTGAATCTATCGGAAACTTTTTGAAATAAAAATAAAGGATACGTAGGTCACACTATAAGTTTTGCGTAACTTAAAAAAGCAACAATTTATCACCAAAATATTATATTTGTTGCTTTTCAAAATAATCTCCTTTACATTTTAAATATTTTTTAATGCGATCGAATCATTTTTAAAACAGGAGGACCACAGATCTGAAGGCATGTTTTCTTCGTGCTGATTGAACGCTATCACTGCAACCTCTCATCAAATCTTTGATTTTGGGGAAAATACAGAAATCACAGGGTGCTAGGTCGGGGCTATGTGCAGGATGAGTGACGAGATGTACTTTTTCGGAAGCTAAAAATGACTTTGTTTTTTTGGTTGTGTGTGAAGAAGTGTTATCATGATGTAGGAGAATGCGGCTTTTGGGTCGTCTTTCGCGAACTTTTTCTAACACCCTGAGTAAACAAGTGGTAGAATACCACTTGACATTAACACACTTTTGATCTTCAAGTGCAATTGTACGAATGGGACCCGTAGCTGAGAAAAAAGTGATCTTTTTTTACCAACGTTTCTCGCCTGACTCATTTTTGTTGACCTGTTCTCATTTTCAAACACCCATTCACAAGATTGCTGTTTTTTTTTTCGGGTTCAAAACAATAAATCCACGTTTCGTCTCCTGTGACAATGTCATAAACAGCATTAGAATGTCCGTGGTCATACTTCAGTAGCATCTGTGAGCACCATTCCACGTGAGCCCACTTCTGCTCCGCTGTTAGTTAATGAGGGATCCAACGAAAACAAAGTTCCGAACTTTCAATTCTTCGTGTAAAATTTTCTGAATTTGGCGTATACCAATCCCCAATAGTCCTCGAAATGTCACATAGGTAATCCCCGGATTACCTATGACATGAGGTTTTCTTCAATTAACCGCTTAACAGTAGCCACATTATTTTCATTGACGGCAGTTGGAGGCCGCCCTTCACGAAATTCGTCATGTAAAGAAACTCGACCTCTCTCAAATTCAGCAAACCATCGCCAACAAAGTGCTTCTCTCCCAAAAGCATTTTAAAGACGAGCGGCACAGTCTTGCGGAGAAAGAGAACTTTTAAAATCATAAAAAATCATCGCTCTAAAATCTTTTCGACTTAATTCCATTTTCGTTGCGTACGTAGAACTTTGATGTGTGATAAAAAAATAATTAACAAATCATTTCCCGCCAATTGCTTTTTTTTATTACTAAGGAGGTTGCAACGTTTTAAAAATATAATATTCGAAATTCAAATAGTTCCGATTAGCTCGAAGTGCAAAACTTTTAGTGTGCTCCATGTATTATATGTACTAACGACTACACTCACTCTCAAAATTTCAGGGGTGTTACAACAACTTGTGGGAGTTGTTCGTGAACTACAATCCCGATGACAAGTTTGTTATCGTCTGGTACATACTCCCAAACTACAAAATAAATTATCATTTTTTTAGACGTAAAAATGTAAATTACCTACAACATGATAGGTATGTTTCAATATTATTAAAATTGTAGTCTTGTGGAAGCAGATCATATATATTTATTAATATTTTTATAATTTTAAAAGATGGTGACGCAACCGCGAGTTGCCTGAGATGGATAATAAAAAACTATTTAAAAAAGTTCTATCTTTGTGGGAAACGGGTTAGTCAAGTGGTTCAGTGGCTCTCCGACTATTTTTTTACTTGGAAACGTGCTTTTCTCTGTAAATTCTTGGTTTGACTGATGTCAGCACAGATTAATATATACGTACGAGTATGGATGTCAGTCATGAGTGAGCGTGAAGTGTTGGTATCCCGTATGAGCATTGACGTGTATACAAGGAACTCGTGTATAGTAATACTAGCAAAAAGCAGAGCTTTGTAAGGGCTCGCAAACTTATACTACCTAGTAATATTGTTAGGAAAGTAATTTTATGAGAATTACATCTTTTAATGTATGGATTTCATTTATAATTATTTAACCTAAAAAAAGCCAGCGTATTTTTACCCAAACATTATATTCCCACCAAAGGTGTCATCAGGCTTTGGTCTAGAAGGGCGCAGGAAAATAAAACCAAAATAAAAAAACATGTTTCTAAGTCAAATTTTTTTTAGTACTTACAAGAAAAATTCTTTAAAATTTTCTTGATTTACCTATTATTACGTAACACGATTTTTATTATTATCATTGTTATCTACACAGAACAAATATAAAGGTTATCTACTAAAATTTTACACCATATTTTCTGGTCTACTTATATAATATAGTACGGTCTACCGTATACCTATAATATGCAACTCAAGATCCATCTCGCGCCACCACTTCGCTCTTAAAGCCTAATATTGATAGAAATCAATTTTTATTTATGGTAGCTTTCTTGCAAAAAAGTTTTCAAGGAAAAATGAGTAATAAAAATGAAAGTTAATCTTATAAAGAAAAACACATTTTTAACATTTTGCTAAGATAAGATAAGATCAATTTTCGAAATAAATAAATGTTTCATTTAATTAACCTTCAAAATTTTTAGGATTAATATTGGACTTACCACAGGCACTCACTAAACTAAACTCAGCGAATAAATTTTTCGATTCCCGAGTCAGACAAATCAAAAATGTGTTTTTTTTTTTCAATTTTCTAATAAAAACAACGATGCCCGGGATTTGAAAGGAGCCCGGTTAGTGTTAAGCTGGTCACCTATCACGTTGTGGGACTAAGACGTATCTTCGGCTAATCGTGGATGAACACGTTGTACCTCTGCCTACTTCTTCGGGGATACGGGCATGACCATACCTTTTTTTAGCTTTTTACCCTCGAGCTAAGATTGAAAATTGATCTCAAAACAATATTAACTTATTAACACTTGTACTGTTTCACAATAATCATATTGTGAAAAATCTGTAAACGGTTGACCTTGCAGGCCATCCCTGAAACTTCCCGCTAAATTAAGGTATTTTAAGCTCAAAAGAGTAAAAACTATAAGCATAGATTTTTCAGTTCTAAAAAATATTTTTAGAACTGAAAAAAGTTTCAGTTCTAATAAAAACAAAAAGCAGCAAGAAAACACGAATGAACCAACGAAACGATCATACATGCATTTATTTTGATAAAAATGGCAGTACATTGATTTTTGAAAAACTGTATATTTTGGAAACGATGATCGAATTGATCAAATTTGAAATGTTCAAATTCAAATAGCATTCAACTCAATTTAACTATTGCTTTAGCTAAATAATTGATAGGTTCAAAAATTTCGAAGCAATGTCAAAAAACATTGTTTTCAAAAATTTTCGTCATTGATAGATCCCAAACAAAGTGATTGATTTTTATCCAATTAACGGTACTTGACGCAGTTTTTAAAGGAGAAAAGCTCATAAGATTTTGAAGTCAATCGGTATATTAGCCTGAAAGTTATTTCAAAAACACTAAAAACAACGTAATTTTAATATTTGAAAAGCTGTAACTTTTGAAAATAAGATTCGATTTTGATTTTTAAAACGGCATTCGACGTAATTTTTTTAGTACTAAAATATTGTATAATACTAAAAAATTGTTGGTTGAAATATTTCAAAGTTATGTCGAAAAAAGACTTTTTTCAAAATTTTCGTCAACGATTACTTCCAAATAGATAAACCGATTTGATGCAATTTATGCATTAGACTTAATTTTTTTTAAGAATAGAGCTGATTAGTTTTTGTACTCAATCAGTACATTAATCTGGAAGTTATATTAAAAAAAATCTGTTTCACCAAAATTTCTTTCGGGTTTTTTCAAAATTTTACCAAAATCCCTTGGGCCCATTTGGTTCAAATTTTCAGGAAGTCTAAGTTGAGTGGAATCCAATCGAATACCATAAAGCACGTTTCGATCGGTCCAGCCGTTCAAAAGTTATGAGATGTTTACATACAGACATACACACACACGAACACACACACACACATATATACATACAGACACACTAACGTCATCGAGGTTTTTTTTATAGCAGAGGGGGCAAACGAGCAGGTGGTGCACCTGATGGTAAGTGATCACCGCCGCCCATGGACAACTGCAATACCGGGTGTCTTGCAACTGCGTTGCCGGCCTTTTAAGAATGAATAAGCTCGTTTCTTGAAGGTCCCTAAGTCGTATCCGTTCGGAAACACCCCCGAGGGTAATTGATTCCACAAAGGAGTTATGCGAGGCAAAAAGTGCCGACAAAAGCGCACGGTTGTGGATTTCCAGACATCGAGGTGGTGAAAATAGAACTTTAAATTTTGACGCGACGTTCGATGGTGGAATTTAGCGGCAGGAATTAGTCCGAACAACTCTTCGGAACACTCCCCATGATACATACGGTAAAAGATGCAGAGCGAACCTACATCGACCGCCCCGTTGGTCGAGTGGTTAGCGACCCTGACTATGCGATCAACGGGGCTCGGGTTCGATCCCCGACGGGGACAAGCATTTGTGTGATGAGCATAAATGTTTGTATTTCCGGATTTGGGTGTTTATTAAATATATTCTTGTATTTATATATGTATTTCTATGTATTAGTATCGTTGACTAACACCCATAACACAAGCAAATAATTTGCTTACTTTGGGGTTAGATCAGTCAGTGTAATTTGTCCCGTGAATATTTGTTTATTTGTTTTGTTTATCTCTGCGTAACGCCAAAGAGCCAAGCCGATTAGAAATAGCCTGATCGTCGACGATTCGAACCGCTCTTCGTTGAATGCGATCAAGAGGAAGAAGCTGGTACTGAGGAGCTCCAGAGGTGAAAACAGTACTCCATGTGAGGTCGAATTTGGGCCTTATAAAGTTGAAGGCGATGGGCTGGCATGAAGTACTGCTTTGCTCAACTGAGTACGAAAAGCTTTCTGGAGGCCAGTTTAGCCTTTCCTTCCAAGTGATCGCGGAACTGAACGTTATTCGATATGTCGACTCCCAGTATTCCAATACTGGCTGAGGCTGTCAGGCGAGTGCTCTCGAACCGAGGTGATACGACAAGGGTGTTTTTTTAGTGGTGAACGCACAAAGCTGTCGAGTCGAGTTGGCCGCAAAGAACGAGCCCAAAAAATCAGCTGTCTCCTTCGCGGTATGGGCCAGAGAGTCATCATCTCTGTGCAAGGATGGAAATTAAGGCTGGAAGAAATTCCCTAAGAGAGCCTTGGCGAGAGACCAGAACGCACGAGTGCCCGAAAGAAGGCGAACTAATTTCTCACCAATGCTGCCAATGTGTTTCGCTTTTGCCTTGGCGATAGCTCTTTTGAAGAACCTCGAGGAAGAGTTGTACTCCTTTCGTAATGCGCTAGTTTTTACATCACGAGATGCCGACGCAGCAGCCCAAGCCCTGTATCATTCCTGCTTTCGGCGTAAAGCCGCTTTGCAGTGGCGACTAAACCAAGGCTGAGACTTGCCACCTTGGAAACCTTGAGACTTGCAATAGTCGAAAAAAGTTCCTAGGACCTCAAAACGCGGACATCTGGTGAAAATTCGATTTTTGAAAATCGGAGAAAAATCAGTAACTTCCTTATCCACATACGTAGCAGGAATTTAAAAAGTACAAGTGTATTAATAGATTAATATTGTAATAAAATTGAGTGAATGAAAATGAATTAAATCTACCGCGCCAAAGTAGCATTTTAACTCGTTACCTAGCGTTTTAACTCGTTAGTTTCATAAAAGATGGCGTTAGTAATAACATTCTAATACATGTATTTTCTATTTTTTTTTAAATGTTTATAAAATGGCATTTTAATGGTAGATCACATCTAGACATGAATTTAAACTACCACGTCAAAGCACAAACCTCAAAGTGCGATATTTTTCAGTAACAGATACCACAAAAGTGCATAGAAAGTGGCCTAGTGAAGGGCTCGCTTCGCTCGCCCTGATTATACACGTCAATGCGTATGAGTCACCATCAGTCACTTGCGCAAGCGTAATTCATGACTGATGGTTTTGAGTGGCGTTGCATAATCGTCTAATGGGAGCGATACAAGCATGTACACGCACCATAGGCCTTTTCATCATCAGATGAGCGCAAGCGTAGCCGCCATGTTGAAACGGCGGTAATTCAAAAAATTCGTACTGTTTTAATCAACAATGGCTGGACAAGGACTATTATCTCCACAAAGAAATAAATTATTGGAAAAAACCATCGATGGTGCTTCACTTATTTATGATTCAGATGAAGCTCATAATTGTGAACAATTGAAAAGGTGGCTAAAATGTCATGGGCGTCCGCAAAAAGGGAAAAAAAGTGAGCTGATTGAGAGGTTAGAGGTTATTAATTGATTTATCAATATGTTGAAACTCTTGATAGCTTAAAGGATCAGGGTTTTGTTCAGTTGGACCACTTTCTCCAAGAAAATGTAGTGAGCAAATATAAGTATCCTTAGTAACATTATCAATAGATCTAAAACCTCGGTCACTTCTGCCACATTTTTTCACCCATAACTCACATTTCGCACATTTTACACATGCTTTAATGTGTAATTTGCTTGATGATTTGATTATTTTTTTTCGATATTCAAGACAAGGCTTTGGAAAATTTATAAAATAGAATCTATTGGTTTTAAATGATTTGTATCGTGTATCACTTTTACATACTCCATAACAACACCGTTTTGTTGTTCCTTTTCGTACAGACAACATAATTATAATGGAGTACAAAAATTTTTTTCCGATTATTTTGACTTACTACTTATTTATTTTTTCACTTTTTTTTACAATTAATCAACTTTGATTTATATTTTAATTTTTGATACACGGATAGCGGACAATTTAGCATGGTTGTTTACAAAAAACAGTACGAAAAAGATGGCTGATTCTGACGCATGCGCACAAAAAATTTTTGTGATGAAAAGGCCTATTACATAAATACATTACATACTCTTTCATTGTCAGCAGACGTACAATAATTATTGTACGCGTACCATAATTTCGTGAATTTTTCGACCCTCAATCCTAAGCGTATAATTGCGTACAATCTTGACTAAAAGTCAAAAAGTACAATAATTTCGAATGACAATTCTATACAAAAAATATATAAATCTACTTTTTTTACTTTTTACTACATAATAAATATATCCCGCCATAAATGCTGGATAAATGTTTCCTGATAACAATCGCTCTCTGACTCTTGCAAACCTACCCCCCCCCCCCCCTCCTTTACAACTTCAATGTTTAATTACATTAATACACATTTTCAATAAATAATGTCTTAAATACAAATTAAGTATAACTTTATTAATGTACAATAATTTTACGGCTCTGGCTCAATAATAATTTATCGCGGATCTGCTAACACTGTACCCTTTGGTTACTATTATGACGTCGCCAGACATAGATTAAAACATTTGAACACTTCCTTGAAGACTTACTACTTAGAGAGCCAGACATGCTTTGCAATCATTTTCTCCACTGTATGTCTTATCTCCATATTCTGTGATATGTCGATAGACGACAAACAAGATGGATGTCAGTTTTGTGGACACTTTATTGTATAAGTGCTTATATGATACATTTGCAAAATCTACCAAAACCTCGAAGAAAAAGATACGAATGAATGTGAAATAAATAATCTTAACCTAGCACGTAGGTGGCACGACACGACTTTTCACCACAGAACAATATACTCCTACCGCTTTTCACCATAGTAGGGGTCGCGCAACTGAAGTGAACTTTGCACAAGTGTGGCAGGCTACGCAACATTTGAACACATTGCAACTGTGTACGCTTTGATGTGCGCTGAAAAACCGAAAACGTGTGACAAATTTCAAAATATGTTTGTTTAAACTTTGAACACATTTTCAAAGTCCCGTGCCACACATAGCAATCAAACAAGTGTTCAAATGTTTGAAGCTATGTCCGGCGTCGGCTTTATGAAAGCTTGAACCTATTATTCGTTTTTTTTATTTAAAGAAACATTTAGTGAAAAATAATGTCAGTGTGTAAAAACGTAAACTAAACTTAATTAGGTTTTTAACTATGACGTGTATAATTAATTTATACTTTATGACTATGTCGTAGTTAAATAAAATAAATGAAATACTTTATGGACTAGTGCTAGCTCCTTGCTCCTCATGTCCTGTCATGTCCTAGCTCCTCATAGATTATTAGAAACAATCACGGACCACAATTATATCACAAAATAAACCAAATAATTCCGTGCACAATATTGTCCGATTTGTTTTATTTATTCTGGCAATTTCATGTCATAATATTATGCATTTTCAGTGCTGCCAGAAGTTAAAATCAACGAATTTTGACTTCTGGTAGCACTAATCAATAAAGACCAAGGATAAAGATTGATTAGTGCTGTGCTGCCGACCGAAGTAAAAAAAACGTTATATTATAATATGTCATCCGCAATATCGAAGTAGGAAAAATCGAATCAAATCCGAGCATTTAACCTAAGTTACACAGAACGATTTCGTTTCACTTTTCTGCATTTCGTCAATTTTCCCTTTTGTAAATCTGTGCATTTTTTCTTGAAGTTTCCTAAGTTTGCCCCGTGTTGGTCTGGGCTACATTTGCCGTTCTGCCAAGCAGTTCGTAAGAGGCGTACAATTGGCTATGCAAGTCACTACCATCGTGCCTACTAGGTGGTAGAGTTCTGTGTTGTTTCGCCCGGGTCTGGTACTACCGTCTTACCTAATCTTGCCGTAATCGCGATTCTTGCCGCAACAGCGCCATTGTTTGTCACTCGACACTCCGTGTTGAGGGTAAGTTAGTTGGTAAGCTTATGCATATGATATTAAAACCCCGCTACAAGGATAGCAACGCACCATTCACATCTACATCTTTGGTATCTACAAGCGTTAGTTATCGCCTACCATCAGGAGAGCCAGCTGCTTATTTGCTACCTTATGATATAAAAAATCACAATCGCAAGCTTATTCTCGCTCATTTTCTGTTCAGGCTATTAAATTGTGGACCTCTCTTCCAATTACCATTCGTAACAATCCATTATGCCAATATAAAAAAAAATTAAGAAATTCCTTTTTTTAAATAAGTGATGGTTTTTTATAATTTTTAGTTTAGTAGTTTGTTATAAATGGCAATCGTAAGTATTCTATTTACTGTTCATGTACATATTATGTTTCTAATTATCCTTTCTTAAGTAACTCTTTTATTACATATATACTTTATTACATATATATATATATATATATATATAAGCAGCACTTCTTCCTGGGTAGTTTGTACTTTAGAGATAAGTGTACCTTTTGTACGCTTTTCATTTTTTATTTTGCGTTCAATAAAATATTAAATAAACTATTCCTCAATATATATTTCTAGAATGTATTTATTATGGAGGGTGCTAATATATACGCCAGTAATGCTTTTTATTTATTCAATTTAATATCGCAAACACAACAAAATAAAGTAACGATAAGGGCGTTTTATTTCATTTGTCAAATTAATTTTAATGGGAATATATTAATTCATAATTTATTAATGACATACATGCTTCCAATTTGCTCTAAGCTACAATCTCTTACAAGTACTGTAAGTCTTGTGCAGGAATAAGTAGGGTGATGGTACCAACCCAGAGTGAGACGTTGCAGAACTTTACTACTAATTAGTAGCCACGATAGTAATTACGCATTTGTACAATTGTTTGCCATTTCTGCCTCTTGACTCGCAGGAAAGCGGGTGGTACATTTTTAAAAGGAATCATATGTTTATGGTGAAGAATTACATAATATGACGAATTTAACATCAATAAAATTAAAATAAGAAATGTAATGTACTATATATATATATATATATATATATATATATATATATATATATATATATATATATATATATATATATATATATATATATATATATATATATATATATATATATATATATATATATATATATATATATATATAAATAATGCAATCGATGTTGGACCTGAAATCGATTTTATCCTAGTATCACTTAAACTAAGCATGAGACAACACTAGTTCTGCGATCATTAAAAAACAAAAAAGCGGTTTTATGTTTTCGTGATTACTGTTTAGTGCGCAGCTGTTGTGTTATTTGGATTTATAAAATATAACATTTTTGGTAAACTTTCCTTTATGATTGTTTAAGAATAAAAAAATGGTTTTATTTTGTGTATACAAATTGTTACTAATTGAGTAATTGCGAAGTTTATTTTTTTGTCGCAAAATGCAAATTAATTTTATGTGACAACGCAGTAATATATCCTGTTTGTACATATCCAACATGATACGATTTTTATTGTTATAGATTCGTGAGATATAATAAAAAGCAAGTTAACAATGGCTATCGGCGCAGGGATGTCGTGTGTGAAATACCTTCTTTTTTCCTTTAATCTCCTTTTTGCGGTGAGTACCCACATACGTAATACGTATTTTATTTCTGCACCAAAGCATAGTCATTATAAGTGGTTATTTTATCATGTGGTTTAAATAAATAAATGAGTTTTGATTAATTTATATTCTTTAATTATTGTACAATATGCAACAAGTTTGCCTATTAAGCAAAGCGTGATTAATTTAAAAAGATAAGTCATATTATTAAATTAATACATTAGCAATTAGCAGCATTCTTTTCACTAATCACTGTTGAGTTATGACTCATGTTTGGGAAAAACTTGGTTTTTGCATTAATCATTCTGTCATTAAAACGGTTATAAATTACATTATTTGTTGTATTGTATTTAGTAAATTCTTTAATCAATCAACAAGTAAATCTTATGGCCCTGAAAAATGGACAAAAGCCACTAACAAAAAACTCCTTTAGTTAGTAATGTTAGTAATGTACCCTCATTATTAAAAAAAGAAACAAGTATTATCAACTATAAAAACATTTTTCCTAGAGCCAGACTATAAAATCAATCCATCGAATAATATTTATTTGACATAGGTACATTTAAGAACACTTGTTGACGCCAACAAACATAACACAACAAAATATACATTTGTATTGTATTGTATTTTACAATATTTGTAAAATACAATACAATTCATAAAAATCACGTCAACCAGGGAGAATTTTGTTTTGCTTACAGAAATCACCAATTATTTAAAAATAAATTAAAAAAATATATATTTTAAAATTATTATTTATAAGCAAACACGAAGAAGTACATTTATAAAATTAATAAAAATATGTTAATTAAATAAAAGAATTAGTGTTACTAGGAATAGTGTTTTTTAATGTAAAGGAATCCTTTTCAGAATCCTAAAATATCTGTTTTTCTTTCTGATAAAATAAAAAGCTCTTGACAGTAATAACAACACTTATAATTTTCTGGGATTTTTAATTTAAACTTTTCCATTAAATGTATAATAAAATAAATGCATATTAAATCTGAAGCATGCAGTGGCATAGGCAATTGTAGAACTACATTCAGTTCTTTATCTGGCTATGCCATTACAGGCTTAATTTAATTTTCATTCCTGATATAGCTCTATCTTTCAATATTGTAAATAAATACATATTTATAGTAGGGCAGCCCATGAGGGGATTTTTTGATTTACTTGAGTGCATCAGATTAACATAGGGGTGGTACCTTGTATACTGTTGGACTCTCCACCAAATATAAGCCCTTTATATAGAGGCAAGTAACTATGGCAGAAAAAACAAAATTCCAATTACTTCCATTTGTGAAAATTGTAGGATTATATTTTTTTTGTTATTCGTACATCATTTCCTTTATAATAAAAGAAAATAGAGACACACTCGAGAATGTCAAAACAATGTTTTCTTTGCAACTTCGTGACTCTCTCACTTCCTTACACTACTCTTGAATTGGCGGATTTTCTAAATTTTAGGTTGTAATTAACCCACCCTACCTTAGTCTGATGCGATTTAGTATTTCCATGTCACAGTTTTTTTTAAACACTGTAGATTTTTTTCCCCCACCATTGAAATGAAAAACATATAACCTTTTATTTTTCCTATCTACAAAATCCAATACGTCCCTATGACGCTCGAGTAACTACCTATTTAGCATCTTAGGCTGCCCAACTATTAGTACCTACGATGTGGGTATTTTGTTGGTTGGTTGGTAACATATGTTTGGTAAACCTACAGAACTATGAAACGGATAGATTATTAATGGCCAGTATTTGAAACGCAAATTAATTTTAACAAGCAATTAATCTCTGTTTAACATAATTTTACAAGCAAATGATCTGTTAAATAGAGATTAATTGCTTGTTAAAATTAATTTGTGTTTTGGAAACTGGCCATAAGACTATCCAAAAGAGGTATTATAGGTACCTACTTGTGACATTTTCAAATAAATTTCATTTTTCATAAAATATTTTCAATTAAAATGAAAAAAAAGATTGTACTTTATATGGCTTATGGCCGCGTTTCCTACCCAGTAGTTTAAAATAAATGTTGATGCGTCAAAAAACTTGTTAAATGTTTTATTGAATAAAGTACTTCTGATTTCTGAGCTAAATTAATTTATCGCCCCCAAAACAGCTAAATTTCATGAAAATCGTTGGAGCCATTTCCGAGATTTAGATGATATATATATATATATACAAGAATTGCTCATTTAAAAGTATTAGATGTCACTAGAATTTTGACTTCTTTGGTGCTAATCAAAAACATTACATATTATCACGCTATCACCTACGGGGGAGGAGCTGTGTAAACGAAGTCCGCGCAGATGAAGTTGCTGGCAACAGCTAGTAAAATTATATTGATATATACACTAGTCCCAACCAAAGCTTCACGGGTCAACCAGCAAATAATAAAGGCAACTAAATGATCTGTCTAACATTATAATTTTGTTATCATTGAATTTTGTTCTTAGAGTATAATTATTTTTATAGGCAAAATTGATGCATTGTGTGTTTTTAAATACTAACTAGCTGATCCTGCAAACATTGTTGCCATACAATTGATTCAATAATTTTGGAGTTCATCTTGGGCAAACAATGGTTTAGCACAACTAAAAAAATGATTAGTTAGGTTTAGTGCAGATTATTACCTCCTCATAACAGTCATGCAGTCCTTTGTAACATAACCTATTCTTTAATAAACTAGTCCCGAGACAGTCCTTAATGCTGAGAAATGGACAAAGATCAAACAAAAAACAGAGAAATCTCTGTCTCTGTGAGATTTTTAATATGAGGTGAAAAAATGTGGAGTTCGCTCTATTAGTTTTTAGCCTAGGGCCAGCTGGATGGATACCTGTGTAAATATTATAATGTCAGTCAATTTTGGTAACCTATAATATGACATAAATTTTTTACCGGTGACACAATGGTTTCTCACAATCCCGAGCCCTTGAATTCTATCAAAAATGATAGAAAATTGGTAAATAACATTGAGTTGTGTAGTTTTTTTGGATAAACTGTGTACCTATATCCTACATAATTTATGAACTAATCTTTTTAGGTTAAATTTAAATTTGTTTTTTTTATGTATAGTTATTATTTAAATCATTTATAAGGATACTACTATCGTATTTGGGTAATTAGTTTGAATTAGATATTTCAAGGCTCAAAACTGAATTTGATCTTAGCTATTAATACTTTTTAAAGCTTGTATTATAATATAAAGATTTAAATACCTAAAATAATTTCAATATTTGATACAAAATATATATCAACACATGAAAGGCAATCGGTACTAAATGACATTGAGTAAACTTTACAAGAGAGTGATTTAAAGTTCAAATATAAAATTAAAAAAACATGAAAAATCACGAAGTGCTTGTCTAGCACTTTAGTAGTGTTGTCCCTCTGGTAACAGGTGGTATTGATTTTTACACTGTAATTTATAAATTTATGTTAATTCTTGGCACTTCTGCCTGCAACCTTTAAAGCTGGTGACAGCAGGTAATACTAGTTACTTGAATGGAATGACATGTGTTTAATTGCAAATGTTATGTTTTACTACTTTATGAGATAAGTCTTATAATAAAGCTTTCCATTCAAATTTATATTGCAGGTTAAAGCTGCATCTATGTTTTAGCTTTAATACACCACTCATATCTTTGGTATCTGTAGGCGATGGTTGTCGCTACTACCTAGTAGTCACGATGATAGTGCATAGTAAATCGTTTGCCTCTTACAAATTGCCTGGCGAAACAACATATGGTCTATTCTTTGACACCTGACAGTTATCGACCATGCCAATATGCTGTTGCATCTGCTTTACATTTTTTATTTAATAATAGTGAACTTTTTAGTTTAGATTTAGTTAAAAATATTGATGTAATAATTATTACATATATGATATAAGCAAATAGTCAAGTCCATGAAAAGTTGTCTTTATTATTATTAGGTATGCAAAGAAATTAAAAGCATTTAAAATCACACAAAAAATTTCAGACTATTTTTCTGTATTAGTATGCAAAGAAATAAAAAGCATTTCAAATCACATTAAACAATTTAGAATTTTCACTTAAGTAAGTATAGTAAAAGTTTAAGACTTCTTTGGGTTTGCCACTTGTTACCTTTGGCAAATTTATTGTTTATGAGGGTGAATTTGGTACATATATGAAGGTACCCAAAGTCATTGCTGTAAATTGTCCCACACCAGCTTACTCACTTGCACTTACATATTGATGGTATAGCATGTTTGATAATAAGAAATTATAAGTGAAGCAATGGCCACCAAAAACACAATGTGATAAACTGGTTAAGATAAAATAGCAACAATTATAACAAAAAAGCATGTTATAAAAAGGAACAAATATTGACTTATTCAGTCTTAGATATCAATAATACTATAATTAAAAATGGTCTTATAGTATACCATTTGTTTTCAAATTTGCCCACTCCACACATGTATGTTTGTCTTACAAGTATAACAAAACTTCTAAACAATATTTACATTTACTTTTTTAGTTTGAGCAATTTATTTTTAGTGTACATAACTTAAAAAATGTAGTGACTGATGCACTATGTAACTTTACATAATGAAAATTTCTAAATAAATATTTTCTTTACAGATAACTGGATTGATAATCCTCATCGTGGGAGCAAAGTCTGAAATCAATGCTCATCCATATGTGAATCTCACTGATGAAACTTTCTACACATCAGCCCCAGTGATCCTGATCATTGTGGGATTGATAGTGTTTGTTGTGGCCTTCTTTGGCTGCTGTGGTGCTGTAAAAGAAAATCACTGCATGATTGTAACGGTAAGTTTTTATTATTATTAAAAAATTACCTTTAAGTATAAGGAACTAAAACTATTAAATACTGTTCATTGTGCAGTTTCACTATTTTCTATCTTTTTAGTGATTGCTGGATATTGGTGACTTGTCAGACCCTTCTCAGTGTCTATAATTAAACTGGCTTGTAGTAAATAATTACCTTAAAATATTCTTTTTAACTTTTTTAAATGTTTGCTACAAACCAGAATCATTTCATTTTGTACCTCTTGGGAATCACAAGAGGGAATACTCGTCTTAGAAATACAATAATTAAAATAAGTTTAATATAACTACCAAAAAGACTTTAAAAAAATCTACAATAATGAAATGAAGCAGCAATCTTTCTTTTCAATCTATGCATAGAAGTAGGTATATTTTTGAAACTATAGAATACAACCAGACTTTCAAAAAATTATACACTATTACAAAGAACGTGCTATGAAATGTAAAAATAATATTTTAATAAAAGATCAAAAGAAAAAGGGATTTGGTATAGAACAGTACAGTTATATAATTGTAACTTGTGCGAAAAAGTTGAAGATATCCAATATTTATTACTTGAATGTATAAAATATGAAACCAAAAGAGAAAATGTCTTTAACAATTTAAAACTAAATAAACTAGATGTAGGGTTGCTGTAGCGTCCTAGCAGATCCCAACTCGAGCTCTGCTATGTAGCATTATATCTTAATGTTAACAATTAGCCATGGGGTATGATGGGGCTGGTTTGTTCTTGTGGACGAAAGTCCCAAAAGTAAATAAAAATTTTATAAAAGTATATTTTTTAAATTGACCGTGTTCTTAAATGTGTATTTTGTCATTCAGAAGACAATGACAGGGGACAATGACAAAGATAACATGAATGTTATTTTGTATATGTGAAATTGTTATTGCTTTTAACTTAAAAGTGATTAATAGTAAATAGAAATTTGATGAATCCTGTATATAACATATATTATTACACTATATTCATAAAATGAATGCCCTAGAAAACCAAAAAAAAATTTTTTTTTTTCATAGTAAACCTTCATAGTTAACATGAAGAAAATAACAAATGGATAAGTCAGGCAACATGCTAATTAAAAAGTTAGTTGCTATAAAACGTTGTTGACCTTTCAATAACATAATTGATTCTTAGTGCCATTTACTTTAACATTAACCTTGAATTAACAAAATTAATAATAATAATAATGATGAAGAGATCACTTCCTGTTGCAAATTAATCATCTATTTCAATTTCATTATACCTACAGTTACAAATATCTGTATGTCTATAATGACAAGACTTTAGATTCGAAATGAAGAAAAGGAAGACACTATAAATTTGAAATATAATCCATACTAATATTATAAATGTGAAAACTCTGTCTGTCTGTTTGCCTCTTCTTCACACCTAAACCACTGAACCGATTTGGATGAAATTTAGTACAAAATCGGTTAGACACCTGAGAAAAGACGTTGGATAGTTTTTATCCCAGAAATCCCGTGAGAAAGAGAACTATGTGGGTAAATATCCGGGACTGTCCATCTTTAAAACCATGGTAATAAGGAGTAATTTAGGCTACTTTTAATTTAGATTTTTTCCCATGCAGACGAAGTCAAGCGTATATACAGAATACCTGTGTATTCTGACAAAGATTTGAAATTTAAGAAGTATTATAAATTTAAAAAGAACGGCAACATGATCAATTAATCTAAGATCTGAACTATAGGGTCTAGGTAATCTTAAATTTAGCACGCCGAAAAATGTATTGTGTGTGGGTTGGCAAAAAAACTCCTGGTATGGCTGTGATTATTAATTTAAAATTGTCTTTTTATTAATCATTATTTAAAAGTACGTTTTAAATAATAATAACTAATTAGTATAATGAATAAAGTTAGCCCCTGATGAACCATACAGAATATGCAAACATGAGGTTAACTACTTTTTTCCAAGCATAACTACCAGATAGGCAGGTATGAATAATGAGACAAGTTATTTTTACCCATTTGGTATATTTGACATCAAAATAAGAGATTTTTCATTGAAAACAGTTGTAATAGTTTGTTTTATCACACGGTATATTTACCTCGAATCTCTTTGTCGTTGGTTTCTATTTGTTTAAAATTTCACTTTCAAAATCTCGCCAACCTTCATCAAGACCACATATTTGCCCTGTGTCAATCATGTTGCAATGAAATAGCACTTGATATAAAATTAATTTATGGGTGACATTGATATAAAAAACCTAAGATGCACAGTCTCAAACAAAACTGACACTCAAAAGTGTCCCTAATTTTATTTAAGTAGTTATAGATATGGCAAAAACATAGGTCTTTGCATATCCAACCTAAAGCACAAGATTTATAGTTGTTTTTACAAAGCAATGTACAAAAAGAAATAAAATTGACAGTGTCACATCCGACGCGATTCTATTTGAAATGAGCACACAATTTAAAGTTTTGAGCTCATTTTTGGAGGACTTTTTGAGACACTGATTGTGTATCTTGGGTTTTTGATATCAATGATGGGTGAAAATAAACTTACCTCAGTATTCATAACCGCTAACCTGGTAGTTATGCCAAGAAAAAAATAGCCTTATAGTAGGTGAGCCCAAGAGGCAAAATGGGTGGTAGTCATAGGCACCTATTAGATTTTATAGATTAAATTATAGGAAAAATAAAAGATATGTTTATTTTATTTCTATGGTGGGGAAAAATGTACAGATAAAAAAATATTTAAAAAACTGTGACATGGAAACACTAAATTGCGTCAGATTAAGGCATGTTGGATCAATTACCAGCTAAACTTTAGAAAATCTGCTGATTCAAGTATAGTGTAAGGGAGTTGGAGGGGTCACAAAGTTGCAAGAATACATTGCTTTGACATAAATATTACAAAAAACACTTCAGTTCACTTGTATTTCATATAATTTTATACACCCATGGGCCTACCCAGGTACTGGGCCAGGGAGGGGCAACCGTAAAATTTTAAGACTATTTTTATCTTAATATCTACAACAGTAGATAGCTAGTAGAGAGGTAAACAAATGCCAAGGGGGCAGCTGCCCTCCCCTGCCCCCCTACCCCCCCCCCACCCCCCTCTCGGTACTCCATATATACACTCAACCGGATTCGCTTACTACAGCATTATCAGGGATGTTTTACACAGTTATTAGATAATCTCAAGTTATATTACTATTCTCAACAGTATGCGAGGTACACCCCCTACGTTAATCTTACATGCTCGAGTAAATGCAAAAATCTCCTGTTGGGCTCCCCTACTTTTATGTTTGCATATCCTATAGGTTTAAGCTTTTATTTGTTAATAAATTTATCTGTCAAAGTCATTGTTTAATAAAAAGTCAATTATAAATTATTAATTAATCATAGCCTTGTCAGGTATTTTTTGTCAAACGATTCGCGATATATTTTTTGACATGCTAAAAAAGGTATCTTCAAGCCCGTAATCCGGAAGTGGTAGGCAGAGCTACAACAAATGCACCCGCGATAAGCCGAAGATACTTAGTCCCATAATGTGATAGCCTATTGCTAACCGGCCATTTATCCAATTCCGGGCAATGTTGTTATTATCAGAAAACTGAAAAAACACTTTTTTGAATTGCTCGACTCCGGAATCGAGCTCGGAACCCCATGCGGTCAACACCGACACCGGACCACTAGACCACAGAGGCGATTTTAAATAAAATATCTTTTTATGCATTAAACATATGGATAAAGGTAAACTCTTCGGAGTTTAAATACTCTAATAAATGTTATGTCCAAATAATGTTGGAAATAATGTTCAACTTAAAAACACTCTATTTGTTATATTATGTGATAGCAAACAAGCAGATGGCTGTGATGGTGTGACACACACAAAGAGGTTAATGGTGCGTTGCTATCTGTTTGGCGAGATGGCAAAGCCACATGCATAAATTTACCGGTTACCTTACCCTCCAAACCGGAACACGATAATGACAAGCATTGACCCTATTGCGAAACTATACGATTAGTGCTTTTATATAAAAACAACGTTGATTTAATATGCAAAACTGTTTTATTACGCACATGGAAATTCAACTCGCTAGTCACTACCATAGAACATCAGTCAGCATAGCTCACACACAGAGTACAAATTAGTGTTGCCAGCTAGCAATTGGTGTGACTATAAACAATGGAGCAAAATTTAAATTTTCATTGCTATTTATTACAACACTCCCACTAAAATTTAACTTTATACACCTCTTTAACAAAGGCTCCAAATAACAAGAAAATATTAAACAAACAAGAACTGATCTCTCAGATAAGCAAATGTTTGAGTTGGCAAAGCTTTTGTCAAAATATCTGCTAATTGATCCTTACTTGAAACATATTTAATTTTAATAAATCCCAACTCAACCTTTTCCCTTATGAAGTTATATTTTACATCAATATGTTTGGTACGCTTATGATAAACAGGATTATTGATCAATTTAATTGTACTTTGATTATCAATATACAGTGTAACACATTCAAAACTCTCACCTAAGTCTGATAGTAATTGTTTTAACCATAAAATCTCTTTCGCAGATTCACAAGCTGCAACAAACTCTGCCTCTGTTGTGGAGAGAGCAATGGTCTTTTGTTTTTGACTAGACCATGTTATTGGTCCACCATTCATTTTAAATATATAGCCTGAAGTAGATTTGCGCGTGTCAACATCACTCGCAAAATCAGAGTCAGAATACCCTATCAGATCACTGCTTTCTCCATATTTTATACACAAATCTTTAGTGCTTATTAGATATCTAATTACACGTTTAACAGCATTCACATGTTGTTGATCAGGATTGTTTACATATCTACTCAATAAATTAACAGCAAATGATATATCTGGTCTAGAAACGGAACTCAAAAATAACAGAGAGCCTATAGCTTCTCGATAAGGGAAATTAACAACAATTTTATCTAAATTCTTTGTGATAATAACATTTACATCTGCTGGAGTACTGGCAGGATTTGCTGTATTCATACAAAACTTGTCAATAATTTGCTGTATATAATTTCTCTGATGAATATAAATAGAGTTATTTATTCTTTCAATTTCCATGCCCACAAAACATTTCAAATTTAATTCTTTAATTTTAAAAGTTTGTTTTAAATATTCTATAATTTCTTTAATAAGTTGTTTACATGAAGATATAACAAGGGCATCATCAACATATATGATTAAATATATTTTTATTTTATTAAAGATTCCAATGTAAATACAGTTATCAGCCTGAGATTGTATAAAACCATATTTCTTTAGAAAATCAGTGAACCTTTTGTTCCAGCACCGTGATGCCTGTTTCAAACCGTATAATGATTTATTTAATTTTAATACAAAATCATTCTTAACGGATACACCTTCAGGAACTTCTATAAAAATATCTTCTTTAAGAAACCCATTGAGAAAAGCAGTTTTTACATCAAATTGTTGAATTTCTAAATTGTACTTAGCTGCAATGGAAAGAATTATTCTTATAGAGTCAAATCTAGTAGTTGGTGAAAATATTTCTTGATAATCTACATCTTTAATCTGATTAAAACCTCGTGCGCATAAACGAGCTTTAAAACGAATTATTCTATTATGCTCATTCTTCTTAACAGTAAAAACCCATTTTGTGTTAAGGGTTCGTTGACCAGATCTCTTCACGGCAGTCCAAGTGTTATTTTCTTTGAGCGCAGATAGTTCTTCTTTGATAGCTTTTGACCATTCATTTTTTTGAGGACATTTCATTGCTTCTTCATAAGTTTGTGGTGATGACAGCTCCACAAGATTAGCCTCAAAATGCCTATTACGTCTTGGCCTCAAATTGATATTTTGTGTTATTACATCCTCCAACTCCTGAGAAGGTTCATACGATGGATCATCACTATTGCAACTCAACAGGCTGTCATCATTTTCTGATGGCACTTCAATCAATGTATCATTTGTATCTACTACATCAGAATTTTCACTATTTTGGCTCATTGGCAAATCATCATTATTTATACCTATTTGTGCAATATTTTTTCTGTTTTCTGAAACTTGGTATTCATCAAAAATTACATTTCTTGATATCTTTATTGTTTTAGTGTTTCTGTTATACATTCTATAATTTGTATTGTCAAAACCAACTAGAATCATCTTCTCGCTTTTCTTATCCAATTTTGTTCTTAGTTGATCAGGAATATGAACATAACCAACACTTCCGAACACCCTTATATGACCTATCTGAGGTTTAATGCCATTCCACAATTCAAAAGGTGTTTTATTAGGAGTTTGGCTTGAAGAGGTTCTGTTTAGTAAGTAAACTGCACAGTTCACAGCTTCAGCCCATAGATCCAGTGATACATCTCTTGCATACAACATTGAGCGTGCACTTTCTACTATAGTTCTATTTTCCCTTTCTGCACGCCCATTCTGTTCCGGCGTATAGGGTGCCGTACGCTCATGAACTATACCCTCTGCATCCAGATATTCCTCAAATATTTTATTTACATACTCTGTTCCATTGTCAGTATGTAATACTCTTATATTATGCATGAATTTATTTTTAATCATGGCATTGTATTTCTTGAACACTTCCATTACATCAGTTTTATTTTTAATAAAATATACATGCCGGTAACTGGTAGCAGCATCTTTAAATAATACAAAATATCTCATACCTTGTATCGAAGAATGACTCATTGGTCCGCAGACATCACTATATATTAAGTCACCTGGCTGTAGTTCTCCTCGTACAGATTTATGAAATGGAAATCTGCTCTGTTTCCCATATGCACATGCCTCGCAAACAAAGTCACTTTGTCCACCGTCTTTTATTTTTAAGCCTTCAATAATACTATTAGCACTCATGTTTTTAATTTGTTTTAGATTAATATGTCCAAGTCTTTCATGCCACATTTTAATGTCACTTTGAGCGTTTTGAATTAAGTTGCACGTTCCCAGATTTGGAATAACTGTTTTTATTAATAACACATATAAATTGTTTTCTCTGATTTTAGCACTCATTACCACTTTGTTATCTTTATAAATTAAAGCACTTGTGTCCTTTTTAATTATTGAATAACTTTTTCTTACTATTACACCTTCTGAAAACAAGTTCCTTCGCAAGCTCGGAACATACAAAACATCATGAAGTTCGCTGTTCTCCCACTGTTCATTGACATATCTTTTTATTAGAATTTTACCAACACCAGATACTTCCACAGATTTCTTATTTCCTAGTGTCAATGATTTCTGACTGGATTCGTTTAATTCTAGAAAGAAATCTCTTCTGAAAGTCATATGTGCAGATGCACCACTATCCAATATCCAAGCGTCTTCTTCTGCATTGCATTTATAATCCATTTCTACATTGAATGCTAACATATCTGCGCCTTCTTGTAAAGGCCTTCTAAACTTGGATTTTCTTGGAGCACGACACTCCTTGGAAAAATGACCCCTCTTTCCACAATTATAGCACTCAAATCTATGTTTCATAGATTTGTTTTGAGTTGTACCACTACCACTTGGTTCATTTAGTTTTGCCTGTTTCTTCCAACCTTTGTCAGCAACAAGAAGTGCAGTTTCTTGTTCTTCTTCGCATGCCAAACTTGCCTCTTCATCTAATAACCTGGCAGTTAAATTAATTATTGTCTGTTGTTCCGGATCCATTGACATCCAAGCTTGACGCACTGATCTATACTTGGGAGGTAATGTACCAAGTATTTTTGTAATGATGGCCATTTCGCTAACACTTTCCCCATTCTCTTTTAGCTGTTTAGCTAAGGTTTCGACTTTTGAGATATGTTGAGCTACACTATCGTTTGATGACATTTTATATTGGTAAAACTTTTCATGGATCAACATCTTGCATAACTCACTCTTTTGTTCATATATTGACTCAAGTTTCAACATTATTTCTTGAGCAGTTTCACAATTTTCTATCAATGTAATTTGTTTGAAGTCCATTGAAGAAGTTATGATAAACATCGCCATGCCATCATTTTTCAACCACTCAGTACAACTTCCAGCCGGTTTAGGAGCTGTAATGTCGATTCCTTTTGCTTTTAAAGCACATTTTATTTGGAATTTCCATTGGCGAAAGTTATTTCCATCAAATCTTTCAAAATTCATCGACCGCGTGGGATCCATATTGAGGTTATAATAGACGACGCCTCGTGTCTCGTAACAAAGAAGTGTAACTTTTTCTTTATTTTTCTCCTATTTTTTTATTTCCAGAGTTCACTGGGCCCATAACCTATACGATTAGTGCTTTTATATAAAAACAACGTTGATTTAATATGCAAAACTGTTTTATTACGCACATGGAAATTCAACTCGCTAGTCACTACCATAGAACATCAGTCAGCATAGCTCACACACAGAGTACAAATTAGTGTTGCCAGCTAGCAATTGGTGTGACTATAAACAATGGAGCAAAATTTAAATTTTCATTGCTATTTATTACAACAGAAACTCTACCACCTTGTAGCCACGATGTTAGTGACACATATAGCCAATCAGTCACCTTATACGACGTACCGGCAGAAAGGCACTTAGTCTATTCTTCAAAGGCACCCGGACCAATACTACTTTTAAAATAAGTCTTGGTCATTTTTGACCAGCTAGGATGTTAAAAATCATATAGTTATACTTCTCCAGGTCTTTTTGTGGGGGTACGCAGTATGCCTCAAAGGAATAGTTGTGATCAACGGCTCTTTAAAAAGAAAAGAGTGATGTTTTAATCAAAAGAGCTGGAATTGTCTAATTTTTAACTATTAGTATCGTTGACTAACACCCATAACACAAGCAAATAATTTTGCTCACTTTGGAATTAGATCAATTCGTGTAATTTGTCCACTGATATTATTAAATTATTATTATTATAACTGAGCTCAAGTTTACTTGCACATAAACTGTACAGGCAAATCTGTCCGTAATCCGTATACCCTAGCGTCATCGCACGTATGGCCTGCTTTATAAATAACTAGCTGTTGCCAGCGACTTCGTCCGCGTGGAGTTCGTTTTTCCGCACAGCCCCTCCCCCGTAGGTGATAGCGTGATAATATGTAGCCTAAATGTTGACGTTGACCCAACCTATTAGTAATATTCATGCAAAATTTGAAGTAAATCTATGCAGTACTTTTTGAGTTTAATCCGGACATACATACAGACAAACAGACAATAATTCTAAAAACTATGTTTTTGGCTACGATATCGATTGTAGATCACGCCCCAAGTATTCTTTTAAAAAAATATTCAATGTACAGTTTTGACTTTCCTACGATTTTATTATATGTATATAGATTTTATGTTCCACTTGCAGTTTCAAAACAAGCTCAGTCACGTAGGTATGCAGTAGACAAAGAATATAAATATATTATGTATATTTCCTTTGTTGTATCTTATCAGTGATTCTATTGTATCTCTCATAATGTAGGGTATCATATGAAAATTTATCTTTTCAGAAAATTTAATGTTTGAACTCTTTATTTATTGTGAGATTCTGATTAGGGAAAATGCGTCGTACAACAACTGCGATAGTTTATTTTTATGTTGAAAAATATGGAAAACAAGTAGATAATCTCCGTGATGGTTTATGACGCCTATAGATATTAAATATTTTAATGACAACCATCCACGAGACTGGGTCATAAAGCCTTATGTTTCCTTCGTGTTGAAGAATAAACCATCTGCAGTTCTGCCCGGCAGTTCGTAAGAGGCAAAACGATTTGCTATGCCAGTCACTACCATCGTGGCTACTAGATGGTAAAGTACTGCATTGTCTTACCCGGGTCTGGTATCACCGCCTTGCGTATTCCTGCCGCAATAGCGTTGAGTGCTTGTCACGGTCGTATTCCGGGTAAGAGGGTAAGCTGTTAAACCTGTGCATTCCGCCACACTGATAGCAACGCACCATTAACATCTTTGGTGTTATACTCTAGAGGCAATAGTTATCTCTTAACATCAGGAGTGCCATCGGCTTGTTTACTATCTTATGATATAAAAAAACAAGTGGATGGATTCTCTTGATGATTTACTTTAATGATACACCTTTATAACCATCCACAAGGCTGGTCTATTAAAGCTTCATATGTGTAAAATATCTGGTTACTAAATTCTTAAAGCCATATCACGATTTTTACCGCCATTTATTTGAGTTTTGCTAAAACTAGCCTCTACCATCTGGTAGTTCCATTGATATTATACGTATTTTATCTACAAAGATAAACCTTCGCATACACCAGTCTTAGTAAAATTGCTCGAACCATCAAAAACAAATTAGCTAAATAAATCTTCCACGCACTCGTGATTGATCGATCCATCTTGCACGCGTGATACCTAGTCAAACGTACCTACTAAAATCGGCCAAGTGCGTCAACCTCGCGCACGAAGGGCTCCACACCATCCTCTATAAAAAAACGGCATAAAATCAGATTTGATATCTGGGAGGCCCCCAATAAATATTTATTTTATATAAATATTTATTTTGTTTTAATTATTTATTTTTAAATGGAATATATAACTAAATATTTTGTGAATATTTCAAGCGTCTACCAGCTGTTGTCGTTATTAAAGTCGATAAAAACTGCAAAAAAAATCACGTTTTTTGTATTTGAGTCCCTCTTCAATATTAAATGTACTCTGTTTTTAGTATTCGTTGTTATAGCGGCAAAATTTCAACCGTCTAACTATTACGGTTGACGAGATCCAGACAGACTGACAGACAGACGGACGGACGGACAGCGAAATCTTGGTAATAGGGCCCCGTTTTACCCTTTGGATATGGAACCCTAAAAACTACTTTTTATTTTACCATATTTTTGCATTACAGCTTGAAAATAGTTGTTTTTATTATTAAAAAAAAAACCTTTTCCTTACGCAAGTAAGAAACTAAGTTCCTTGGTGTAACAAAACAATAGTTTTACTTTTTATGTTTATCGTAAAAGCGTATTTTGTTCTAATAAACTATTGTTTTCGATAATTTTATGTCGCGTGTCCATTTATTATTTTGTAATGTATATCGGGGTATCAATTTCGTAACATGTATTAAATTGGCGACTACAAACTATATATATATATATATATATATATATATATATATATATATATATATATATATATATATATATATATATATATATATATATATATTAGTGATGGGCCGAATGTGGTTTGAACCGAATTCGAACTTCGGCCGAACATTCGGTGAAAATAAGAAATTCGGCCGAATTTCGGCCGAACTTCGGTTAAATTTTGGGGCGCTTCCTTAAAAGCGACACGTCGTGACTTTTTTACGAATTTGCTTAAAATTTAATTATTTTATACTAGCTATTTACCTATTTTACTATTTACTACTGTCTATTATATTGTCCGAGGCTTCGCTCGCGTAAAGTAAGAGAAAAAGTAACCTATGTCACTCCATCCCTTCAACTATCTCCACTTAAAAAATCACATCAATTCGCCGCTCCGTTTTGCCATGAAAGATTGACAAACAAACAGATACACTTTCCCATTTATAATTTTAGTATGGATATATAGGAGATCGTTAATGGGTTTCGCAACGCACGTGAATTAATGACGTAACAGCAAAATTTTGATACATTGAGTTACATTGTTCCAATTTAGGAATGGATTTTTATTTTTAACTTTCTGCTACGTAGGTATATAGACAAGGAAGTTACTGATTTTGCCCCGATTTTTGAAAATCGAGTTTTCACCAGATCTTCACGTTTTGAGGTCCTAGAAATCTTTTCCGATTATTTTCACAATGAGGTCAGCATGCCTGTATATATGTGTATGTGTATATGTAAACATCTCATAACTTTGTACATAAATAACATACATAAATAAATAACTTTGTATAATCTAAGTACATAAATGTATAGATTAGGTACAGAGTGCTAAGTGTGAGTTTTTCTTTTCGCATTCGATCGTGAGCGCGTTTGGAGTTTACTAGGAATTTGTATGTGATTTGTACAGCGGCACCTAGTGGTAAACGTGAGAAACCAGTTTACCACTAGATGGCGAAATTCCTAGTAAACTTGAAACGCGCTCACGATCGAATGCGAAAAGAAAAACTCACACTTAGCACTCAGAATCTAATCAGCTCTATTCCTACAAAAACTGCGTTCAATGCGTTAATTGCATCAAAATCGGTTTTTCCGCTCAAGAGCTATCGTTGCCAAAAAACTTAAGAAAAGTGTTTTTTGATATAACTTGGTAATTTCTCTAACTAATTTTTTTTTGACCTTCCACAATAGTTTAGTGCTTAAAAAACTACGTCAAATTTAGTTTCAAGAAACGAAATGGAATCGAGTTTTCAAAAGTTTTTTACTTTTTTAATATTAATATTTTGTTTACAGAAAACTTCTTAATATTTTTAAAATAACTTTCCGGCTAATACACTGCTTGATTTAAAAATCTAACCAGTATTTCTTTCTAAAAATTTGCGTCAAATATCGTAAATTGCATCAAGACCGGTTTATCCGTTTGGGAGTTATCGTTGATGAAAATTTAGGAAAAAGTGGTTTATTTATATAAAATAAGAGACTTTTTGACCAAAACTTGTTTGAAGGTCAAACCTTCTACAATATGTGGTACTTAAAACAATTACGTCAAATGTAGTTTCAAGAATCAAAATCGAATCAAGTTTTCAAAAATTATAACTTTTGGATAATAAAATTTTGCTGTTTACATAAAACTCACTCAATATTTTTAAAATTACTCTTAGGCTTATACACCGATTCACTTAAAAAATCTAATCAACTTTTCTCTTTATAAATAGCGTCAAATACCATCAATTGGATCAAAATCGGTTTATCAAGATTTATTATAACGAAAGTTTTTGAAAACAAATTTTGATATTACTTCGACATATTTTAGCCTATAGACTATGTAGCTCAAAAACATTTAAGAGCTCAAAAATTTCGTTGAATGCCATTTGAAGGATGAAAATCGATCATCGTTTTAAAAATATACAGCTTTTTAAAAATGAAATTGCTGTCATTTATAACAAAAGTCAGAATTTTGAACCTTGAAAAAAAATGCTTAGGTATGATTTTGTTCCGTTGAGCCTAAAATACCTCAATTTAGCGGGAAGTTTCAAGGATAGCCTGCAGGGTCAACTGACGTACCTATTTTTTTACCTTTTCTTCGACATTTTTTAACTTACCGATTTTGGAGCTAATAAAACCATTTAAAGGTAAAAATTACGTTGAATGCAATTAAAAAGATCTAAATCATCATGTTTTAAAATATATGTATCTTCATCTATATCAAAATTCTCTGACTATTTTCGTGATGACGTCAGTATGTCTGTATGTATGTGTGTGTGCGTGTGTGTGTGAGAGAGAGAGAGTGTGTGGTTGTATGTATGTGTGTATGTAAACATTTCATAACTTTTGAACAGCTTGACCGATCGAAACGCGGTTAATGGCATTCAATTAGATTCTGCTCAACTTAGAATTCCCAACAATTTTAACCAATTCGGACTAGAATATTTTGAGAAATTTTGAAAAAATCGAAAAAAAAATTGACGAAACCTATTTTTTTAATATAACTTCAAGATTAATGTATCGATTGACTATAAAATTTTATCAGATCTTTTTTTTAAAAACTGCGTCTAATTCATAAATTGTATCATGATCGGTTAATCCGTTCGGAAGTAATCGTTGACGAAAAAATTTGGAAAAGTGTTTTTTCGACATAAATTCGAAATTTTTTCAAATACAGTTTCAAAAATCAAAATTAAATCAAGTTTTCAAAAGTTACGGCTTACAGCTTACAGCAAACTTAGCATTTTTATAATGACTTTCAGACTAATATACCGATTGACTTAAAAATCTAATCAGCTTTTCTTTCTATAAATTGTGTCAAATAAGCAAATTGCATCAAAATTGGTCGATTTATCTGGGATTTAGTAATATCGAAAATTCAAAAAAAAAAAATTTTTTGATATTGCTTCGACATTTCTGAGTCTGTAGATTACGTAGCTATGAAAACATTTTAGAGGTCAAAAATTGCGTTGAATGCCATTCGAAAGACCAAAATCAATCATCGTTTATAAAATATAGAGCATTTCAAAAATTTTGAAATTACTGTCATTTACGACTTCTATGTACTAACGAATATTTGTAACAAATTTAAGATTTTTGAACTCTGAAAAAATCTGTGATATGCTACGATATAGATAAAGATCTAGCGGGAAGTTTCAGGGATGACCTGCTGGGTCAACTGTTTTACGGATTTTGTACGAAAGTATAGTATAGCCTATGATACTCGGGAATGATTTTAATATCTTTCTAATGGTGAAAGATTTTTTTAAATCGGTTTAGTAGTTTTTGAGTTTAGATGATACAATATATAAAAATATAGAATACAAATCTTTCCTTTTTATAACATTAGCGTAGATTTTAAGCAAAATAGAACAAAAAAGATACTTTTTTCTAGTGCCGAATGTTCGGCATTTAAACCGAATTTCGGCCGAATGTCGAAGTTCGGTTCAAGCTGCCGAAATTCGGTTAAACCGAATGTAAAACGAATTTCGGCCCATCCCTAATATATATATATATATATATATATATATATATATATATATACATTTTACTCTGCTCTTAGGTATTGTGTAATAGAACAAATTGATAAACGAATTATTTTTACGTGCAACTAATGCTACATCAGCAAATCCGTACACAAGTTCCATTTTTTGCTAGTACAAAATATTTTTATTTATTTATATTTCAAAGCCATGTAGCTCACTTTCCTGTTCTCTTTTGTTGGTCTTTCTTTTGCTCGCTGACTCCATTCCATATCGGATACATTTGATATTCTTTAATGTTGAATTTCTAATAGTCATTAAATTTAAGGAGGCTCTAAACGTTCAAATATGTTTATCAAATTTTACGTTTTGTTCATTCGTTTTCAACAAATATCAGCGACGGGTACAATTTAAGTTTGTCAAGCAAGACGCCAATTTCAAAAGTTTTAGTTTTCGTCGCGACGCGACGCAACGAGCAACGTAGACAAGTAATTTGTTGCCGACTAATTTTTAATAATTCGACAATTTACTTTGTGCCTACTTCTCTTTTATTTTTGTCCATATATTCTGTGGATTTAAGTTTCCGCAACCGTAGCTAATCTCGAAATAATGATTGAACTGCAGCAAAAAAAACTTTTTTACTTAAGCATCAGAACAACACACAATCAGAATACATTAATTTATTTCCGCCATTTTTTCTATTGTGAATTTGAGACGCTTAGTGGTCTGTGGCACGACGCGAAACAAAAAAATGGCACATTTGTTTGACAAACATGACAAACACGCCGTCAACAAATTTGACAAACATGCCGTCAATCAAAATTTCTAGCAAACAAGCCAAAAATCAAATCCATCAAATAATTTGACCACGACGTAATATTTTACTAATAATTTGAACGTTTACAGTATTACTTTTGATTTAAATATCCACATTTCTGTGGTAAAAAAATAAGCGTGGCAACCATTGGCAACAGATTTATAACTCTCAATGTCACAATGCACACATTAGTAGGTGGTAATAGCATTTACATACTACCCTAATCAATTTTGACCCTATCACGGATACGGTTAAGATACTTATGCTCTTAAATCTAAAGCAGTAGGTTTTTGTTTAATAGAAACATAATGAAAAAAGTTTTTGTTTCTGTCAATACTTGTTAAAGCGGTACTCTGCTACTATCGTTAAAGAACCTTTACAGTTCTTACGTGAACCGTAAAACTCGTTTACTAAAAGTAAGCAAAACCGTTATAATGCCATATAGTGGTATCTGTCAAGTATCATTGCAGTGCGTCGTCTAGGTAAATCTATGTCGTCTATCTAGGTAATCTAGGTCGTCTAATAAGTGATATTCACATTATTATTATGTAAGGTCCTAGACGACGCACTATAGGTACTTAAATTGACCACATTGTTTTTATCTAAAACGGGACAGTAGTTGATGTGAAGTACGCAAGTAATAATAAATAATAGCAGTGATGTCTGTAGAGTATATTTTTAAGGAGAACTGAAATTAAATATATATCAATGTTAAGTTAAATCTGCCAAAAGTATTAAACATTAAGAAACAATAATTGGTTTTCCTATTAAAAATTAAAAATATGTTGTACGATTTTTTAATCAGACTTGCCTGCGCGAAAATTCTCCAATTAGATGAGAATACCGACAAATATATAGTATAAAGTTTATAACTTTTTGTGTCGTAACTGTATATTTTTCGGAAAAGTGAACTTAATGTGACAGAGTAGTTGATATCGGGACAGTGCGACTGAAAACGGGACGTATGGTCACGGTAGCCAGAAGACTTATGATGTAGCATTGCCATCCATCCCGCCGCACGGATAGCAATGCACTTATATGCAATGTCTATAGGCGATGGTTTCTCTTTCCATCAAAAGAGCCATCAAGGGCGTACAGCCCCACAACTTAAAGGCTGGTTAGTGTAGGCTGGCCGCAGACCGCACGCTGACGGTCGGCGCTGATGGGTCAATATGTATGTAGTCATAGGTAACGTTTTTGAGTCGCGCTGACGGCGCAGCGCTGACCGCCGTATTCTACATACATCAGGGCCGACCGCCAGCGTGCGGTAAGCATGACACAAACCAGCCTAAACTCTGACTGAGCACTCTGCTCGCCCACGTGTCCGGTGAAGCTGTGAAGGCCCTTAAGGCGAGGTAATCGACGCGCGTCAATTCTATAGAAAATGGGTGGCGCGGTATGTTCTGAAACTGCTGGGAAACGTGCTAATTTTTGGATAAATAAACATAGGACATCAGCTGAAAACTAAAATTTAGCACATTCTTTTTTGTATTTACAACTAAATATCACCATATAAAAATCATGTGGAAGATTAGAAATATTATTAACAAATTATTTGTTTTTGAGATTTTTTTAGCCTGTTTTCGGAATTATATATGATCGAGTAAAGTACATTCTATCATGTAATGAGTTAGCACATTCTTTAGATAATATCTTCAGGTATATCGTGTAATTTTTGTAAAATTGTTATTTAACAATCAATACAAAAAAAACGTGATTTAACAAACCAGTTTTTTCCCGTTTGTCGCGATGCCTCGCCTTAAGATCAGCAGCATTTCAGTCATTCGGAAAAAAAATCACGAGAGCCATCTACTTGCTTGTTATATTATTAAATAAAAAAACTAATTTGGATAAATTGCAGCTAACAGCGCTCCATACACTTCCATATGTTTTCCTTAACCTTATCCATTCAAGCAACCATAATATAAAACTTACAATCATACTACGTGTATCTCGATAAACTGTCTTTGTACCGGTAAACGCTATAACGTAGTTTTTATGTCTTTCAATCGTTCTTTGTTATCATGAATATAGTCGTTCCTTACACTAGCCAGATTTTTGTTCATATCTTTTTATTACCTTGGTAATTGTTCACGATTCTTTAAATGCATTTGAGAACACAGATAATACAGAAGCAAACGAAGTCATTATTGATTAAGTCCGATTTATGATATACATAAACAAGTTGGTTATCTAAAGTTACGTTAACCACTTGTTGCAATAACAACGCAATAAAGTTTTCCAATTATTTATTGTCATTATGACTAATGCTGAGCATCTAAAACAATCACATACAAGAAAGCTTGTATAGCTTCAGTTATAGTTTAGATTGTTAAAACTAGAAAAGTTAGATGGAAAAATTGATATATAAAATAAGTAAAATCATAAATGAGATGTTACGTATCATCATTTTCCGCTGTCTATGAACACATTTATAAAACTATCTTATTTCTCAATGTTTTTGCATAATTGTAACAAATCCAAAGTTTTGCATTTATAATATACCTAAGCAGAATTTAGACGACATAGTTACATACTGCAGAATCAGTGTCAATGCGTCCCTAGTCACACCTTAATATTGTATGTGCAATCAAATCATATGTATAAAAAATGCTTGCCAACATTTTACGTTAATAGATATATGAATATAATATTATAGACTTAATTTATATATTTTAGAGAAATTGCGAGTAATATTTATTAAATACAGTCTAAAGTAGAATTGATTTTAAACAAATTGCCTCTATGAAAAATTATTAAGGCATGTCTGACAATAATCTAATATGTAATCTTAATTCGTTTTAGGCACTACTTTAGGCTTCAGACAATAAGCAAAGGCTTTAGGCAAGTAGTTTTAGGGGTTGCTATTAGAAGACAGAGGGAGACTTTAATGCACGATCAGATTGCAACCGGTGCGTTTGATAAGAGAGGATGAAGAGTAAGCACGACAAGTCTGTATGAATCGTGACATATGGTATTGGAATTACTCTGTCTACTCCGTAAAATATCTGATGTGAATACAAGTATGTTCTTAAGGTGTCTGTGGACTGTGCCGCTGCAAATGTGCGCCACAACGCAGCGGCACTGACGCCGCGTTCGAACGCCAGCCGTTTCCTTCATCTACATAGTACATTCATCTAAAGCTCTGTCGCGGCGCCAATAACCTCCCGGTAACGCGAACCGGCGGCGGCGGTGACGGCGCGGCGGTCGAGGCGAAATTCCCAGAGCAAGATGACTTTTTCAACTTTACCTCGATATTGCTTGGAGGGGAGTAGTTTTGTACTTCAACACTTATTATTTGGAAGAGAATGTGTAGTACATGATTTAAATAAGAATCGGGGTATAGTATAGACGTTAAATTCCACAAGAAGTATGAGAAATACGTACTATATCAAGACAAATTTTTGGAACGAGTGTCGAAACTCGAAACCTTTGATTTATAGTGTTGCCGCTTTATAGTCCATTATCGATAGGGTTTCATTACCTCAGTATGTACAATATTATCATTAAATAGCAATACAATCGATAATATTCATAATTTAAAAAAAATATACTATCAAAAGTATCGATACTATCGATAGTATTGTTATTTAATATTGCATTAATCACCATTACTATCGATACCATCAAAACTATCGATAGTCAACTTTATCTTAATACCGACCGATGTTATCGATTGTATAAACTATCGATAGTATCGAATATATCGATAGTCAATGCAATATTGTCTAACAATACTAATGATAGAATCGGTACATTGTTTATCTCCAATAATTGATACTGTCGACGCAATCGATAGTTTATTTACTTGCAGCGTTCAATACTATCGATACTATCGATGTTATGGCGTTTCTAGATTAATACTATCGATTTTCTGGCGACACTACTTATTTTTATGAATATTCGACATTGTGGGAAGAAAGAAAAATTGTATTTTATGTGGTGACCAGACATACAAATTACTGGCCTAGTAAGTATTTGAAAATTAAAGCTAAAATATTCATAGAGTATTATCTCGGTAAATACAACTAAACCATTCTGTTTCCTAGACTATTTTGTCATCGCGTGATGCGTCATGTACATGCGCTGTGCTGATTCATACATTTATCTCACTTACTCGCTGCATCCCGCGCCCCTCCCCGATTCGCTCGGCAAAATTCGTCCGTCGCCCCGCTGGTCGCCTCGCCGCGTGACATGTTTAGTATTTCCCCGTGCATTTGTTCCAGACGCCAGACGCTTCGCCGTTCGCGCCGCGCGATAAATCACAGGCGCGAATTTCCCGTGGCCAGGCCGTAACGCAGTGAAACTGACGCTACTGACGTTTGGGTCGAAAGTCCATCTTTAGAAAGACGGCTAAATAAATGTAAAACAAATATTCCCGTTTGAATATACTGCGTTGTTTATTTTTCCACCATTTTATTGCTCTTTCTAATCTTATTTGAAAGTTTGCCAATAAATTTCGGCAACGTTGTCATTATTTATCATTGTTTAAACAAACACTCTCGCAATCTTGTTTTTTTTTTCGGAGAATTTCGTCACATATCGTTGAACTTTAGATTCATTTAAATGAGATGATAAGCAGACGGGTTTCCCGATGGTAATAGAACAGCCTATATAACATGTATGAATAATAATAGTCCCTATATGTATAACCACCATGGTCTACCAACCACATACACGTTGTATTCAAATTTAAAGATTTACGGCATTAAACACAAACTTGCTATTATTCTATGATATAAAAAGGCCCCATCATCCGTGTTGTGACAGGCGCCTTAGGAAGAATATAAAATCCGCCTTCCTGACAGACAATTCGTTAAAACAGAGTTGTTTTTTAAATACTTATAAGAGTTTTATCATAATCTTATTTTATATTATAAATCACGTATCACGTTGTTTGTCCGCTATGGATTCTATCCTACTGAACCGATTTCAATGAAATGTTGTAGATATCTACTGTTCGGTCTAACTTAAAATATAGGATAGTTATTATATTAATTAACAGCCCCTCTCCCCCCTCCCTCGAGTACCCGTTTAAAATTTTCAATACAAGGCAAAACAACGTTTGCCAGGCCAGCTAGTAATAATCTATACATATAATAAAATCGTAGGAAAGTCAAAACTGTACATTGAATATTTTTTTAAAAGTATACTTGGGTCGTGATCTAAAATCGATATAGAAGCCAAAAATATAATTTTTAGAATTTTTGTCTGTTTGTCTGTTTGTCTGTCTGTATGTCCGGGGTAAACTCAAAAAGTACTGCATGGATTTACTTCAAATTTTGCATAAATATTACTAACAGTGCGGGTCAACATATAGGCTATATATTATCACGCTATCACCTAAGGAGGAGGAGCTGTGCGGAGTAAACGAAGTGCGCGCGGACGAAGTCGTGGGCAACAGCTAGTATATAAATATTGCTAGACAACAAACACGAATTAATCTAATCCCAAAGTATGAAAATTATTTACTTGTTTGTAATCCAACGATACTAATACACAGAATATAAATACTGCTACTTAATATCTATACATATAATAAAATCGTAGGAAAGTCAAAACTGTACAATGAATATTTTTTAAAAAGAATAAATACTTGGGGCGTGATCTACAATCGATATCTAAGCCAAAAATATAGTTTTTAGAATTTTTGTCTGTTTGTCTCTATGTATGTCCGAGGTAAACTCAAAAAGTACTGCATGGATTTACTTAAAATTTTGTATAAATATTACTAATAGGTCGGGTCAACATACAGGCTACATATTATCACGCTATCACCTACGGGGGAGGGGCAGTGCGAAGTAAACGAACTCCGCGCGGACGAAGTCGCTGGCAACAGCTAGTTTAATATACACCTAATCACAGAAACACTAACATAAATGCGGTCATGTTCTGGTTTGAAGGGTAAGATAAACGGTAAACATATGAATATGTGTGGTGTCTATAGGCAATGGTATCTTTTTTCATCAGAGTGCTAAGTGTGAGTTTTTCTTTTCGCATTCGATCGTGAGCGCGTTTCGAGTTTACTAGGAATTTGTATGTGATTTGTACAGCGCCACCTAGTGGTGAACTGGTTTCTCACGTTTACCACTAGGTGGCGCTGTACAAATTACATACAAATTCCTCGTAAACTCCAAACGCGCTCACGATCGAATGCGAAAAGAAAAACTCACACTTAGCACTCAGGTGAACCATCTGATTGTCTGCTTTCTTATTAAATGAATACATTTTAGATAGTCGTTACTACTAGAAATTCTGCAAAACCTTGCCCGGATTTGAGACCTCCAAATTTTTTGACCGTTAGAGTCTGCCACTACTGTGTTTCGGTTTAAAAAGGGTACACCGATGGCAACGCATATGTAACATGTTGGTGACAATAAGCCTTGGTTATCGATTTTCATCATCCATCTTTATTCGTTATTTATTTATTTATATATAGTTATAAAAAACCGATTTCCTATCTCCTACATATTAGAACCCTAAATCAGATTTTCACAAAATTTTAACGGCACCAAAGTATACCCTTCAAAATAAAAAAATATATTTACCAAATCGGTTAATAAAAATAACCGAGTTCAGAAGTATTTATTAAACATAATAAAATACAGCCGACTTGAGAACCTCCTTATTTTTGGAAAGACGGTTGAACAAACTTTAACATCTTTGGTGTCTAGGCGATGCGACTGTTATCCTTTACCATAGTATATTATGTAACATGAGAAAATATTGTCGACTTGTTATCTTTTGCCTAAGAAACTTAGCATGTCACTATAAAATTGAATTTGACTTTTATTTAATACATATAATTGTTTTATCATAATTCGGTTAAAAACAAAGGAAGTAGAAAAGCGTAGTTTTAGAGGTGCTGTATTGGAAGTGAACAATATTCGTTAGTTTTAAACACAAATTAAATGCTAAGTGCATTTTTGGCATTGCTCAAAAATCATAATATATTTATAATAAAGATGTCTTCAAAGAGCAACATTTGTGTACTGACACTAATTTCACCCTATATACCTATAACATGCTATTAAATACGAGCAATAACACGATGCTTACTTTATAAATAACGTTCAAGGGAAACATTTGTTCACTGGTGGTCGATGTATAAATAAAGCTGACCTAATCAATGTGTCCACTCAACGGAAATCCGATTAGTGAAGCAC
Source organism: Apodemia mormo (assembly GCA_036924255.1). NCBI lineage: Eukaryota > Metazoa > Arthropoda > Insecta > Lepidoptera > Riodinidae > Apodemia > Apodemia mormo. The sequence goes on along the minus strand of JAUPFN010000005.1, from coordinate 7,854,466 downwards.
CGAGCGCATCTATTTAAACAATTACAGGGGTTTCCCTGTCAAGGCGCGACGGGTTGACTTGAACCGAATTTCGTACAATTGAATTCCTGCCTACAATTTTTAAGGTAACAAAAGTTAATGTCACGATGCCGGTCTCAGACGCTGATTTGTTTCAAAGATTTGTTTGCTGGCGAGATAGGCCGTAATCGTCATCGAGTTAATGACTTATCACACTACTGGCAGACTACTACTGGACGGCTTCTATGATATCTTATATAGTGTACTAGCGACCTGCCCGCGGTTTTACCCGCGTAACTTTTGTATCCGTACGAATATCGGAAAGGTTAATATATTTAAATCTTCCTCAAGAATCAATCTATCAATTAAAAAAAACCGCATCAAAATCCGTTGCGTAGTTTTAAAGATTTAAGCATACATAGGGATATAGGGACAGACAGAGAAAGCGACTTTGTTTTATACTATGTAGTGATTGCTCAGTCGGGTTAACAGTAGCATATGCTGTGATACTTCTGGATGGTATACCTTACTTATAATAAAATATGTAATTTTTATAGGTCGGTCCAGTAGTTTTTGAGTCTTTTCGTTACAAAAATAAAAATGTTTTCTCTTTAGAATTTTTTAGACTTTTATACTAATAAGTTTAATTTTGCCTTGTATAACATAACTACGGAGATATTGAGATTCAACGACGTGTCCATCTTCGATTAGAAATGTACTTTCTGATCGAAGGTGTCCATACTAAGATAACGTTACGCAATCCCGTCAAATTGCACTATTAATTCCAATATCTATGGTCATAACTGAGGTCATTTGCAAATTTCAATTATCCAAATAAAAATCTAACGGTTTTTTAAATATGTATTTAAATTTTGTACATTTTGTATTTTCTCTAAAAATTACTGTAATGTATTAATATTTACCTTTTTTGTAATTAAGGTGTAACTCCAAAGTATGGTTTATTTCTAATTTAAAAAAAATACCCTTACAAATGTATGAAAGATCTAAATTTATCGATATTTTAATGCCGGAGCATCAAAAAAACTTTTATAATCCTGATGTATATCATATAAAAGAGAGAAAGAGATAAAGAAGTTTTTAACTAAATAGCTGATGGTCTAATCATCAAAAGAACTCCGCCGTACCGTATTGCTACAGGTAAAGAAAAAAACTCCAGTAAAATATATTGATTCAATGGAAATTCGAAGCAGGGACCTCGTATCTATTTCCAAACTGGCTAACTACTAGAATAATGAGACAACCATTATTTCATAAAAGATTTTTAAGCTGCCTCAACGATTTAAGTTAAGCATCAAACGTGTAAAGAGCATTTCAAATCTCAACATGTGCGGCATCTTTAATCCCATTTATCGACCTTAATCTTTGGAGAAACTTAGGCGTCAGATAAATAACCTAGCTGACAACACAGAACCCTTCTTGACATTAATATTAACATAACTAGGGCGATAACTCTGTTCACCCGCACACATGCTTTGTACGTCTTTAAAAATTTTTTGGTTGGCAAATTAACGACGTGGTTCAGTATAACATGTGTATATATTGAGGTGTCTGTCTGTGGCATCAAACTTCCAATTCCAAACAGATGAACCGATTCGAGTACAGTTTTTTCTATCTAAACCCCTGTTTGTTGAGGTGGTTATAGATACAATTCAATAAAATCTGTTAAGCCGTTTCAAGATCATCAATATCCCTATTCACGTATCAAAAGTTCTATCGAATCGGAGCGTTTAAGACCTTCATACATACAGTGTGATTCTTCATAATGTGCACATATTGAAATGTGTGAAACTAGACCGAATTTTATGGACAAAAAATAAATTATAAAAATTTAAAAAAAAACATGTTAGGTTTTATAAGCATTTAATGATTATTTTTGGAAACTGTGGCCCTGAGATAAATAAAACGCTATAACTTTTAAACTATGGGGTTTATCGCGTTCAAATAAAAACTAAAATTAGTGCTAACAATAGGCCATACTGATTTATGAAAATGAAATATCAGAAAATGTCATCTTCACGTAAAAAAAGTAACATATTCGCGACAAAAATTAACTTTTTTGTGTTTATTTTCAGTGATCGTCATTTTTCTCAAAATAATCTATAGATATTATTTATTTATTATTATTTTACTTAAAACTACATCATAATAGCTTTCTATTTCTAAAAAAATCATCCTTCTTACTAAAACATAACCTTCACAACGAGAGGCTAAACATAGACATTAAAGGCGCGACTGATGACGCTCAAACTCATATAGAGATCCTTTTTTGAGTCCTTTCATTACGGAAAAAATTATGTAATCTAACGAATTCGCAGATAAAAATCTCCATTTTTCTTAAAATAATTTAATAGCTTTATTTTTATCATTGTTATCTAAATCCGGGTTTCAAGATAGATAGACCTGCTAGAGTTTTGTTGCTAAGATATTTTTGTTAATTATTGAAAAATAACAGTGCTTTCCTGGTAGCCGTTCCATAGTTGTCCTATCTCATACCTCAGGTAGATTATTGAAATTGACCGTAAATCTAAATCACATCACAATCACAATAATAACGTTTCTGACTTATACAGAACGTTTGCTACGATCGATTAAACAAAGGTTCTATTATAATTTTTTAGAAGGATAAAAATAAAAAGAGGCTTTATTAAACATCACAGTACTTATTTATTTTAGCAAATGTTCGAAATGCCTGCCTCTTTGTTGCAAACACAATGATACGCGGACCAAGATGTGCTGTGTTGCTCTTTTGATAATTTCTGGACTGTTTTTGAGTTCAGCGGCACAATTAACTATTCTATCCACTAGATCAGCTTCGGTGTTGATTGGCGTGCTGTATATGCGTTGTTTCATTGTCCCCCATAAAAAATAATCTAATGGTGTCATGTCGGGGGAACGCGGAGGCCATCCTACATACCCTTGCCGACCAATCCAGCGGTTAGCATAGTTGGCATTTAAAAAATCTCTGACCGCTCTAGTGTAATGGGCGGGACATGCATCCAATTGCAAGTACATCACTCGGCGCGTAGCTAATGGTAGTTCTTCCAATAGTAGAGGCAACTCATCCCTTAGCAGCTCTAAAAACCTGTTGCCAGTTAAAACTCTTGGCAGTATAATCGGGCCAACCAAAACATCATCAATTAGAGCTGCCCATACATTCACTGAATAATTACCTTACTTGACAAGTGGATGGCTTTTTCAGCTTCGGATTTTGTCCTTTTGGGCACCATTGATGTAAATTGCGAGAATTTGTGATGCCTTGTCGTGTAAATTGAGCCTCGTCCATCCACAAAATTGTTTTGCAGAATTCTGGATTCTCTCGATTTTTTCTAAGAATCCAGGCCGACATGACGCAACTTGGAGGCCCATCTGTTTCTTCATGCAAGTGTTGCACCCGTTGATAGTGATACGGATGCAAACCTTCTTTTTTCAAAATGCGCCAAACTGATGCCTGTGATATGCCATATCGTAAAGCCAAACGTCTTGTACTGGTGGTGGGATCAGCAAATAAGTCCCGTAGTATGGCTCGTTCGATAGTTGCATCTATAATGGTGGCTGGGTCACGGATATCTCGACTTGATTGAAGTCCAGTAGTTGCCAGTCTTCGGTGAACTTCCTGAAAATTACGCGCTGATGGTATCGGGCGTCGGTTTGGAAACGCAACCAAATAAGCTGCACGTGCAGCTCTAGCGCTGCCTCGTAACATTCCATAATAGAAATGTATGTCAGCAATATGTTGTGCCGGAAATTCACTAATACACGGCATTATGCGCAATAAAAACTAGATAACAAAGTTAACAAACAAAATAGAATCGAAAACAAAACACAATTTAAACAAAATAAGCAGAGCGTAAGAACGTAGTACTAGCTGCGAATGATTCGGAGCGACTGAGCGGTGGAATCCTATCCTACTGACCACAAAAAATTGTCGTAAAATGGCATTGTTCTATCGCATTGAAATTGAAAGAAAAAAAAGCGTCATTAGTCCCGCTTTTAATGTCTATGTTTAGCCTCTCGTTGTGAAGGTTATTTTTAACCTTAAGTAAGAAGGATGATTTTTTTAGAAATAGAAAGCTATTATGATGTAGTTTTAAGTAAAATAATAATAAATAAATAATATCTACATTATTTTGAGAAAAATGACGATCACTGAAAATAAACACAAAAAAGTTAATTTTTGTCGCGAATATGTTACTTTTTTTACGTGAAGATGACATTTTCTGATATTTCATTTTCATAAATCAATATGGCCTATTGTTAGCACTAATTTGAGTTTTTATTTGAACGCGATAAACCCCATAGTTTAAAAGTTATAGCGTTTTATTTATCTCAGGGCCACAGTTTCCAAAAATAATCATTAAATGCTTATAAAACCTAACATAATTTTTTTTTAATTTTTATAATTTATTTTTTGTCCATAAAACTCGGTCTAGTTTCACACATTTCAATATGTGCACATTATGAAGAATCACACTGTATAAATAAACACGATACAAAGTCACGTTAATACAGGAAAATCGCAAATCAATAATAAATAACATATTTTAATGCTATTGTTATTTGTTATACCTATTACAAATTTTTCAACCGGCGATAAGACGGAGGAGGTTTACAATCCGACGCGTATATTATTTTTTATGTTACATCGCGCTAACTTTTTACAGAGTAGTCTGATTTTGACAATTGTGATTTATTGGAATGCACAACATGGAGCAGAGTAGCTCGAGAGAGAGACGAGCCTTTATTATTTTTTTATTGGAATGAGAATACCCCGAGAGTGGTCCCATTTTATTAAAAAAAAAACAACCATAAAGATGATTGATAAATATTCGTCGGCTTTATTTTTTGTTAAAAATATATTACCTATTGCACAAACAAGTTCACTAACGTGTGTCTCCGCTTGAGATACGTGTCTCGCTTGGCTTTACGCTTCACGCTTGGCACTCGCCCTTTCACTATTCCCAGCCATTCCGAGGTAACGCGTCCTGAAATGTGTCTGTGTGCGTTGTGTTTTATACATATGTTGATTGACTTCTGTACCTATTTGTTTTTGCTTAAACGCTTGGTTTCGATTGAAATGTTGTTACGTGAATAGGGAGGGCCCTTGGTCTTTTCTAATTGGTGAAAGAAATTAAACAAATGTACAGGCCTGATTGATACGAAATTTGGTATTCTGTTCAATGATATTACAATGACATCGTAACATTGACTTGATGCTGCAGGATTTCCATTCGAAGGTCATTAGCTCTTTTCATGATTTGCTCTGCAAATGATGTACATGAAGCAGAAAGTTGTGATGATAAAGGAATGTTTGATTGTTGGGAAGTTTTAATTTAAAGCCATGTATTATGAATTATATTCAACATTGATATATTAATGGTAAATAACGATTTTTTTACTACTAGTATATTAATGATATTGAAAGCATAACGCATAATTCTATAATCAACTAGCTGACCCGGCAAACGGTGTTCTGCCTTTTTAACTACTCTTATTGTTTTATGTTTTCTCACCTTTTAAACAATTAATTCAAAACCAAAATTAGCCAAATCGGTTTCCTTACGCGGTGTATAAATCCCGAAAAAGTCTCACATTTATGAACGAATCCTTACATATTTAAAGTGTTGTTATTAAAATATCTTCGATGTAAAATAATTGTCACCTGTGTTTATAAAAAATATGCCATATTGAGCACCCGCTTAAATGGCACCTGAGGTATTCCACATACGGCAGGCACCTCTCGATACTTTTAGTAGGTGCCATTAGTGGAATATTTTATTATGTTAAATTTTATTCCCTAAATGGCACCCACGGATCTGTAGGTACTAGTGTTGGGACATACTTAGGAAATGAACATTAAACAAATCGATTAAAATCAATACAGAATTTAATAACATGATAAAAATATAACTTTTTTTGTAATCATTTTAATATCACAATTAGTTTTCTTAATCACATGCCTTGTAAAATCAATCTTGAGCTACAATAGAATTTAAAAAAATATTTTTAGGTTTATTTACGATTATTTCTTAGACTGTGGTCCCACGAATAAACTTTTTTTTTATTATAAGCTGAATTTTTGTGAACAGCTTCGTTTTGACGAGACAACCATCTTTTCTAATTTCGAAAAATCTCGATTCGGGTAACTAATAAAGATAGATAAAAAAGACTGTGCTTCTATGCGCTCTGTATACGTGTGTGTGTGTGTGTGAGAGAGAGAGGCACACCAGCCGTCCTCTAAGCCACACCGCGTACATAGAGCTGCCACACCTCCAGATTTGACCTGGGTCGGGTTTTGCGTAATGTATGTCCAGGCTTTGGGTTTAACATCAATGTCTCCGGGTCAGAGCGGGCAGTGAGTGGTGACAGCAAAGCGACAGCCGACCATCACGCCTCACAGCGCGGGATGCGTGGCTGAGTGAGTGCGGTGGTCGGTCGGGCCGAGCGAGAAGTAATGGAAAGGGAGCATACGGCGGGGCGGGGACCGGGGTTATCAAAGGCGGATCCAGGGGGGGGGGGGGGGGGGGGGGGGGGCGGATCAAGAAAACTAATTGTGATATTAAAATTATTACAAAAAAGTTATATTTTTATCATGTTATTAAATTCTGTATTGATTTTAATCGATTTGTTTAATGTTCATTTCCTAAGTATGTCCCAACACTAGTACCTACTGATCCGTGGGTGCCATTTAGGGAATAAAATTTAACATAATAAAATATTCCACTAATGGCACCTGCGAAAAAAAGTATCGAGAGGTGCCGTATGTGGAATACCTCAGGTGCCATTTCCTCAGGGGCCATTTAAGCGGGTGCCCAATATGGAATACTTCTTTATAAATACTATCCCCTGTATGTATACACAAACGACCATGAAACTGAGCTACTATAATCAATGTGCAATTGGTAGTCATATTGTGAAAACGAGTTCAATTCGCTAGAGGCAATTGACACGGGGATTAGAATTTGTGACCTCTACTCCTGACACGTTGGTCTGACGTCTCATCTCTAAACGAACGTTTCCTTTCCTCTTAATTGGACGTTAATAGTCGCCTTTGTCAATGAAACGGTCGACTTTTTAAATAAACTAAACGTGAACGTGGAATTGTATTTGTTAGACGATGTTATTTTGAGACAAATATTTATGTTAATGGAGTATAGTCCGAGATAGCGACGAATGATTGCGTCAGATATAAATGTTTTTCTAAATGGTTCATAAAAAGCGAATGCTGACACACGCGTCTCCTCGAAAAGGCCTACCTTGGGAAGTGATTTACCACACCTATGATTTGCTAACGTCCCATGGTGACAGGTGATCAGAGTGCTAAGTGTGAGTTTTTCTTTTCCCATTCGATCGTGAGCCCGTTTCGAGTTTACTAGGAATTTGTATGTGATTTGTACAGCGCCACCTAGTGGTAAATTGGTTTCTCAAATTTACCACTAGGTGGCGCTGTACAAATCACATACAAATTCCTAGTAAACTCCAAACGCGCTCACGATCGAATGCGAAAAGAAAAACTCACACTTAGCACTGTCTATTGACAAATCGGACGTATATACTTGTCGTATGACGTATAGTCTTGGGCAACATATGTTTTTAAAAAAACTTAAAAATATGTACAGAACGACTTGCACAGCCCAGAATTTGGACCCGTCATCACGTGTCTATGCCGAAACCGCTACCGGTAGATATAATATATAATGTCTACATTTTTTTGTATAAAAGGACAGTGCCGTAATTGCACTGAATACCTGTTTCCGAAGAAACCTGATTAAAACTCGCGCTTGTAGCGATAGGATCGCGTTTGCGCACTTTATTTTCATATTTTAATATGTTTTAAAACTACATTTGTACACACCTACATACATAAGCACGCACACTCTAACCTTATACACGCAAATTTTGCGATGTAACTAGTATGGTTAAGAGCTGAGTGCTGACCTAATTAATATAAATCAATCATGCATATTGGTCATACCCCCGATTTTTGAAGCTATACTTTTGGCGCGTTAGGAAAAAATGAAAGTTTTTACAATGCGCGCTCTTACCGTCATGAAAAACCGACATCATCAAATTAGCTAGTCAACATATTAGTTTTTCATAAAAAGTTTGTCCATTTTTTTAATTATGTACAAGTGATTCTTTTATTATATATAAGTTATTTAAAATTTAAATAGTTAATGCATTATAAAAAATTCTTACAATGTATTAAATTTTTTTTTTTCTATTATTAGTGTCGTTTTCTCTACAAACATAGGATAACGCGAAGGATAATTTTTTTTGAAAAATTGTTGAGGTTAATTATTATAAATTTACTAACTGACCCGGCAAATGTTGTTCTGCCAACTTTGTGTCTACTTTTCTGTTTTTTTTTTCTACATTTTTTGCCTTTTAAACCTAACCTGAATCACCATGAATATTTTGAAACCAAAATTAGCCAAATCGGTCCAGCCGTTCTCGAGTTTTAGCGAGACTAACGAACACCAATTAATATATCATAAGATAGCAAACAAGCAGATGGGTCTACTGATGGTAAGAGTCAACCATCGCCTATAGACACCAAAGATGTTGATGGTGCGTTGCTATCTTGTGGCGAGGCCTAATGCCACATGCATAAGTTTACCGGCTACCTTACCGTCCAAACCGGAACACGACAGTGACAATCACTGACGTTATTGCGGCAGGAATAGGTAAGGCGGTGGTATCAGACCCGGGCGAGACAATGCAGAACTCTACCACCTAGTAGTCACGATGGTAGTGACTTGCAGAGCCAAGCAGTCGCCTTTTACGACCTGCCAGGCAGAACGGCAGTTGGTCTATTCTTCAAAGGAGCCCGGAACCAACATGGGGGAAAAATATATATAGAAGAAAATATAGAAGAAGAAGATTAACTCTTCAGCCCCAGTTTTATGCGTGAATGGTTTATGCAGAAATTTAGGAAGTAAAACTGTAATAATCGACTCCCTATATTTTGTACATCTGGAACTACGCTTCAGATCTTCAACAAATTTATAAGGGACCGAACGGGATATATTCCAAACAAAAGTAGAATTTTCTAAATCGTTTAATTCTTCTGGCGTAGTTTTATATTAAAAAAAAAAAAAACTTAAAAACATTGAATAAGTGATACACTGCTATGCGTTATGCAGTTTTTTAAAGATAAATAAATCGCGTTCGTGTTTAATAGTTAATAATAACATTGACCGGTTATCAGTTACGACTTACAGCCCACAGGTTTGTTATATCGCTGACATTACATATGTATGTATGAATCACTTTTTGTATTGTGCAATGTTTAATATTAATTTATAAATCCGTATTTATATAATGCTACGTGGCAAGAGTTCTGTAACATCTTACCTGGTTCGCTGCCTTTAGGATATGGAACTGGTATTGATATAGCGGTTAATATTGTTCATGTTACCGGTTAAATTACGCTCATTGATAAGCCGGTTAATCAAGGGAGCGGTTCGTTACCCGTTGAATTTATAATGATTACCGGTTAATACAGAAAGTATAAATTTCAACTTGGACGCGAGTCTAATTAACCGGTTAAACTCATATTTCTCCTGGCGTAACTCACGCGCCAACCCCTTTGTTCTTCCCCACATTGACGAGTTTGTATTAACTTTCAAAATCGGTTTATTTCGCAGAACAGAAGCTTAAATTGCAAAATAGAGTTTTCTGTAAATTGTAAGACCGAAACCGGTTTTTAAAAATAACTGCATTCCTATTCCTGGGTGTCTTATCTAATCGTTTTTGTCAGTGCTTGTCACTGTCGGTAAGAAAGCCCCTAAATTTGTAGCATGCATATAGTATTACATTTTTGCTAAACAGGCAGTAATCATTAACGTCTGGTGTATGCCAATTATTTGAATGATTAGCACGGATTACAAATAAATATATACACTAACACTAAATCGATGTAAAATTGCTATTAAAAATTGGCTTTAAGAACTGTTATTGTGAGACGAAAGAAATATCGAAGTAGGACCATATAAACATAAATAAATACACATTCCCATTCATTCACTTCTCGTTTTGACATGCAAACAAATACAAACACACAATAACATACACACATAAGCTTATAAAGTTTTCATTGTTTTCTTGTGAAATGTCCATAGCCTCTTTAACATCAGGTCCTGTTTTAATGCTGGGACGATTACTGTCAATGGTCTAGTTGCCTTATATTGGTCTAGTAGTTAGTGTATTCGGCTCAAACTACGAACACCTAACCCTAGGGCTAGTTGCTCTGTAAATAACAAATCTGGTGGTAGAAATCGCCACTCATTTCGTAAGTCGACTAGTGGGTCAGTCGTGCGTGATGAACTTGAATATCTCAAATCTCAATAGACATTTAATTTCAATGAGTTTGATTCATTCTGTCTATGATCTAGTGATAACTACTACGCATTGAACATTTCACAAATAGCATGTGAAATTTCATATTATAAAACATTTTCATACATCGCTTTTGCTACCTATTTCATTTGGTCTGTGAAATGTCACACTTAATGAAATCGTCCAGTTCATATAGGAGCTGCAGTGGTTATATATAATCCATACTTCATTTTTAATAGCTAACGGTCATTTGATATTCGGGTAATTTTATGAGTGAAAAATGAAAATCATTGCCAGTGTAATTTCGCATGTGAAAACGTTGTGATTTGTTTCATTTCATTCAATAAAAATGAATTAAAAGTAGCAATCACTTCCATGCCTAGTTCCTAATTACATACTTAAAATTTAAGTGATCTCTACGTAAAATACTGTACCACCATTTGTGGCCTGTGCAGACAAGGGAGACTTTTGTTCGCAGAGTTCAAAAATCCCCGAATCGTAAAAAACTTCTAAAGAACTTCTCTCGAGCGCTCAACGCAATAATTCGCTGTGTGCGCTGTTGTTCCTCGTCACGTTAGTTCTATTTTTTCGGAGACTTACCTGTGTTGCCAACTTGGCCTTTTCGGGGCTAGATTTAACCCTTTTTTCATTGGCTCAGCCTTGAATTTAACGATAGCCCCTATCCCGAAATCTAGCCCAAAAGAAATATGGGAAACTTAATTTCAATTAAATAATATTATTTCACATATATATGTATTGATGCATGAGCCGTTAAATAGATTCCAGCAAAAACTAAACTAAACGTTCTACTCTGGCAATTATGGAGCTACCAAGCTGCAGATGTGGGTATTCCCTGCACAATATAATGTGATGGAGGAAGTCGTTGACCGTTGTTTCTGTTACAAATGTTTAAAATTGAGGAGCTAATCACTCAATATACTATTTATTAAGTATTTCGCTCCTAAATATTATAAATGCGATGCGATAGATAACCTCGCCACAAGTTAGCAACGTACCATTAACATCTTTGGTGTCTATAGGCGATGGTTGACTTTTTCCATCGGGAGACCCATCTGCTTGTTTTCTATCTTATGATATAAAAAAAATATTATAAATGCGATTATTAAGTATTTCGCTCCTAAATATTATAAATATATAAATCCATAAAAATATTATAAATGCGAAAGTAACTCTGTCTGTCTGTCTTTTCACGCCTAAACCACTGAACCGATTTGGAAGAAATTTGGTACAAAGTGTTTGAAACCCGAGAAAGGACATAGGATAGTTTTTGTCACGGAAATCAGACGGGAACGGGAACTAAGGGGGTAAAACCCCGGGACTCACCTTAGATTTTTTTCCACGCGGACGAAGTTGCGGGCACAGCTAGTTAAATATAGTTTTTAAATCGTACAGTAAACGAACTTTTATAAGCAGCATATCTAGTGGTAAGATTCCAAGCTTTGAATGTTATGAACATTGAGTTAATATGTACATTTAACTCAATGGTTATGAACATTTATTTTTATGAAATGACTAGCTGCAGCGTGCAGCCCGCTGCATTATAAATGTTTTTACCGAATCCCGCGGGATCATCTAAGTTTTCCGGGATAAAAAGTAGCCTATGTGCTATTCCAGGTTATCAGCTACCTGTATTCCAAATTTCATTCAAATCCGTTCAGTAGTTTTTGCGTGATTGAGTAACAAACATCCATCCAAACATCCAAACTTTCTCATTTATAATATTATAATATATAATATAATATAGATTAGGAGGCCAATACGAAAAAAGACTTAATACGAGTAAAACTATAGAAAAGAGTGGGAGAAAAATCCAAAACACAAACCATAGTTAAGGCCTTTGGTGCATTATTCGATACAGTTTATTAGGGATCTACATTGGTGGACAAAAAGTACCCCATGGATAGTCTCTCGTCTGCGCAGGCCATTATTAATACAAAGCGGTGTTGATACTAACAAGATATGGAGTAAAACATTTAAAATTTTCCTTCTACAAATTTCGTCATTCTTACTTGACCTCGTTAAGTGATTACGTAACGCCATTAAAATGGAACAGTCTTAAAATTCTACGTACCGAAACCTTAGGTCAAGTGGCAAATTCTTCAAACATTGATTAAGAAGAAATTATGAGTGTATAAAATAACAAATCAGTGCAATAGCAATAACAGCCGGCTCGGATGCATAAAGAGCTAAATATAACATCGCATATTTAGTGCAGAAAACAACCTTCATACGCGCTAACTAAAATTAACACCTGGCTCTATCACTAAAATCCAGTGCCCTAGTAAATAAAACAGTGAAATAATTTGACACATTAGAATGGTTTTTTATTATAACTATTAGAACATATCACTTCTAAGGTTTAGCCCCGGTAAACCCTCTATTGTAGTTTTATCAGTAACATATTTAATTTATTGATTAGGAAATTACGATAGTGCTTTAGATTTAAATTCGGATTATATTATTTAAACTCCCGCAACAGCCTCCGCACTCTCTCTTTCTTCTTCCTTTTAATTTCGTTATGTACTTACACATACCAATCTAAAATTTTTCATTTGTCCAAAAAAAGCTTCTTACACAGACCTTAGCACTTTAAATCCTGTTTTTTAAACGTATTCCCAAATCGAAAAACAGTTTCCACAAACCTAAAAATATTGTATTTTTAACCGATTTCCCAAAAGTAGGAGGCTCTCATTTCGTCTGTATTTTTATTGTATGCTTGTCACCTCAGAACTCGGTCATTCACACAGCGATTGCGAAAATTATATATTTCTTTGAAAGAGTTCCCAATTGATCCCATATAAACTTCGTGAGGATCTGATCCAGTTTCCAGAGATAAAGGAAATTGGAAGCCGTTTGTTGCAGTTTTACAGGTTTTTAATTGAACTTTCTGTCCCAACGACCTTACCTTACACTACACCTACCACCAGACACAGATCTTCAGAATGTAATATACATATTTATTTGATTATTATTGACTGTTGTAAGATATAAACCAAGATTATTATTGTTTTAAATTGGTAAATTATAATGGAATATCAACAAGTGCCGACGATGGAAAGTATAGAATAGCTTTTGCTAGTCTAAACTAAGCCACGAACATATAGACAAACGTATAGATCTTGTGAAACTGTACTCCTTTTTGAGAACGGTATGTTAGTTTTCTTAAATTATAAACTGCGGTGTTCAGATTCTGCAACAAAGTACTATTTAAACTTTTTTTTAAAAATCATTAGGTAACTAACATATAGATGACTCTCGTGATTTAAAGAAAAACCTTCGCCGTTAAAAATCAAAGATGGTGCTATCCGTGTGGTAGGATGGCAATGCCACATGCTTAAAGAGAAACCATCGCCGTTAAAAACCACAGATGTTACAGTCTATTTCTTTTTCCTTGTCCATTTTAGTAAACAATAATGGCGGACAATTGGTCATAGACAATTAATATGGTTGGAAAAATCGAAAGATCTGTTGAACAAGTATGACAGATTAAATTGAATGAATGATATTAATTGTGTTCGGTAGTTTACTTTTGGTATGATCTAATTTAACTTGTTTGCACTGTGCTATTTAAAAAGAATATGCTGGTAGACGCCACAGGATTTTCTTTTGTCAATAAAGGCATGAACTTTCTGTCTGATTTTAATGCCAGGATCTCAAGAGAAATCGACATTTCTAATCTAATCGAGAAAGCAATTAAAATCCCCCTTACGACACCACGGTAACTAACGATACCACTAAGAAATTACGTATCTACGCTATAATCTCTATAGGCACCACCACTAACTTCTAGGGTTTTCACCCAAAAAAAAAATATTTTCCCTCTTTACCATTTTCAATACAGTACTCTATGACTTTCATTCATTTCTGAACGAAACATCGTACAAAATAACATCAAGTTGGCATCCTTTTTTCAAGTATGCTCTTGGGGATAAATAAAAGAAATAAGACTGGCATTAATAAAAAAAAAAGTGGTGTGTGCTCTGTGTTGGTTGCAGTTTAAGATACAGGTTAATTTAAAAGTGTTTTGGCGTATTAATCAAAAAGTAAACTTTAAGTATAATCAAGATTAGTTCAAGATCTAGGAGTTTAGATAATAATTGTGTTCCTTCAACGACCTTATTGATGCTACCAGCGCTCTGGATATGTTGGTACCTATTATTATTTATTTTGATAAATTTTAGTGTTGATATCTAAGATCGCAAACAAAAACATACGATCTGAATATGAAATATCCTATACAACATTTAAAAAATGTTGTATTGTATACTAAGGTTTATTTATTTTCTTTACGGCTAAAGTCAGTTGTAAAACTTAAAAGAGATTTTAATTTAGTCTATGGTGGAATTTCGTCTATAGGCGATAGCTAGTATTATATTATTTTGCACTATTTTGTATAGAAGAAGAAGAAACATTATGAACGTTACTTAGGTATGACCTAGTTTAACTTGTTAGCACTACGCAATAAAAAAATTACCTCTGCTGGTAGACGCCACAGATTTTTTTGTCAATAAAGGCATTGACCTTTCTGCCATTTCTTATTTTAATCCCAAGGTGTTGCTCTATGCTATGCTCTAGAGAAATCGAAATCCACTAAACACAATTTGGGGGCTGAATCATCTTCGTCCGTAGGAGAACACCCGGAATTCTCTATCCCTACACGTGGCCCCTGGGTGGTGCTAATCAGGTGATATGGTGGGAAACATATGTCACGGCTATAAGGACCACCCATCAGCTGAAGTCGTGGCGCCAAGCGTCCGTTTTCCGTCACTTTGACGCTGATGTAGCTTTAGTGAGACGGGTCGAATCAGTTGCGCCTATACAATCCGGACGATCTGATACACACTGACGTTGATGTATCTGGAGACTAGTCATGGAGGGTAGCGGGATCCGAGGCACGGTGCACCGCTGGTCGACTGCTAGTCAGTAGGGGGCCCAAGTAGCGTGCTAGCCACATGTGAAAGGCTGCCCCGCCAACTAGCGAAAAATCCCAAAATTCGCCATAGTACTGGTTGGCGACCGGATGAGCGAGCCCTATGGACATTCTTGGGGGGGCTCGGGCGTCCCCGCAGTCTCCAGACTAGTCCCCAATAGTGTAACTTCGAGGTGTGTGTCTCAGGTCCGGAAGTATAGCGCCTCGATTCACTGCCGTCCTTACACCTACTTCACTCATTCTATTTAGTGAAAAGGACAAGGTACAGGAATAATGTTGTACAGCGACAGCACTCCGATGAAAGTAGGCCTCACTAACATCAGAGGTTTACATTCTAATCTCGCTGCTGACCATTTCTACCTGGAGACTCATAAACCATGTATCTTGTTCCTCACGGAGACACAAATAAGATGCCCGTCTGATTTGGCGTACTTAACCTATCCCGGCTACACCCTTCATCTAATGAGCCTTCGAAATATTAAAGACTGCAAACTTCCTTAAATACAACATTAACATTTTTACTGCAAGCATGATTGTTATAGTAAGTATTGAAACTACCAGCAAAATGGCGAATTTGCGTAACATTCTCAATAATTTAATTAATTTTATAATATTACAAGATAAATGAATTTAAATAGAATAACTATTAAAAAAAAAACATTAATCTCGTTTTTTTGAGAAAATAAATGTAATCAATTATCTTTTTTTTCTCAAAAAAGTTGATCCATACTATTTCAGAAAAATAAGTATGAAAAGCTAGGAATCGTTGCGTGATGGGAGCAGTATCATTAGATTTAAATAATTAAAATTATTTTATAGTATTATGAGACAAATGAATTTAAATATAACTAACTATTAACCACTCGACTCTCGAAGAGGCAAATATTAGACATCATGAATGACAATTGCGTGTACTGTCACTCTGAAGGCAAAATTTTACGCCGTTTGCTTTTTAGAATTTTTGAATTTAAACTTTAAATTTCTAATTATAAAGACTAATGTTGTATGAAAACGTATTTGCCGTTTATTCTATGATAAAATATCTGTCATGTCAAATTCGTAAACTGACATCTGCTATTGTCGTTTATTATACTTCAGGCACTTTTATTCGTTCGACCGGATCGCGTGTGTGTTATCGATTTTTTAGTGGTATAAAACTGAATTTTGTGTTGTTTTACGGTGCATTTCTCTCATGTAAGTATTGCTTTTATTAGAAAGGCCGTTTAATTATTGTATTTGGACAATTCGTTGTAAGAAATGTATCGTGATAGCCAAAAATAAAGTCATTTAGAAATTCATTATTTTTCACGTGATTTTTGTAATATTTGTTTGTAAATATAAAAACTACTTTGTCGATTACTTTATTTTGATCCTTAATAGACAGAAAATATATCAATTGATACACAGTCTTTTACAGAATGATAAAATATGGCTTAGTTGTGTAAAAGAAAAAATTTTTTTCCAACGAGTCGACCGAGTCACCATTCCCGCCAAAAGGCGAGTGATGAGACCTGTCGCTTTAATTCGCTCTTGCGTGTCAAAGTTTCGAGAGGTTAACAAAAACAATACTCACGTTTTTTTGTATTACAAGATCGTCGAATTATTGTAGTACGTAACGATTCTTTAAAATCGATTAAATAACCTGCCTTTAACAAAATAAAGCTTTTATTTTATTAAAAGCAAACAAAATAAAGCTTTTATTTTATTAAAAGCAGGTTATTTTACTATTACAAAATTAATCACATTTAACAAATTTTAAAAACTATATTATTACTTTAAAAGTGTTAATCTTTGAAAAATAAATTTTAAACAGTTAACAATATTTAACATTGTTACAAGCTATTTATCATATTTTATGAATGTTAATCTTTGATAAAGAATCATTCCATTACTCATTCGTTCATTTTACAATTCGTTCATTATTGCCCGCGTCTATTAATTTCATAGATTAGTTCATATTGTATGTGTCAACTTCATATGGTATTTTTTAACTGTACAAATAAATTTTAGTTTCTAGTAAGTTTTCGTAAATTAAATGTGATAAAACGATATATTAGAAACAGTTTTAAGTGCCAAACAAACCGTTTAAAATTAATGAATACAATAATCTAATAATATTTAATTCAGTGTATATGATTGATGTGAAACTTTAATGTTTTTATAAAAGGTGGACTTTGTTATTATGTTTGGACAATTTAGAAGAAATGGACTGTACTGGTGTTATCCGTGTGGTAGGATGACAATGCCACATGCACAAATCTATTGTCTACTTTACCCTCCAAACTGAACACGTCTTTGGTAAGACTGTGGTATATACCCGGTCTAGACATTGCGGAACTCTACCACAAAACAATTAGGTACAAAAGTCAATTTACATACAAAGGGCACTCGAGCAATGCACACATAGACACCTCTCAGGGACGCTATGTCTCGGGATGTTTGTAAGTAGTGCAAGCGCAAGTGCCACTCGCTTGGACAAGCGTCAGTGAAGTTTTTGTCTAGAAAATTTGTAATAGGTGTAACAATAACATTAACATATTTTAGTTGTTATTGATTTACCTTTCCGTTCTTTCTGTTTCATTTTCAACAATAAATCGAACACCTAGATACGAGTGACACTACCGTTTTTTTTGTGCATAAGCAAAAGTTGATTACCCTAGCGCGACAACCGATCGTAAGTATGAAAAGTGAAGCATATACATGAGATAAACTTCTGTACCTATTTGTTTTGTGACTACCACCTAGTGTACGGGGCGGCCCGTTGGTCGAGTGGTTAGCGCTCCTAACTATGCAATCAACGGGGCTCGGGTTCGATCCCGCCGGGGACAAGCATTTGTTGTGATGAGCATAAATGTTTGTATTTCCGGGTTTGGGTGTTTATTAAATATATTCTTGTATTTGTATAAGTATGTCTATGTATTAGTTTCGTTGGCTAACACCCATAATACAAGCAAATAATTTGCTTACTTTGGGGTTAGATCAGTAAGTGTAATTTGTCCCGTGAATATTTATTTATTATTATTATTTATTTATTTAGTAAAAGTTACTCATATCTACCCATTAACGGTTTCCGCTTCTACTATTTCACGTCACGATTTCATTGTTTTATTTAATCTATTTCATCTTGTGACGTCTTTAAATGTGTCAATGTGTCGTCCTTATGATTTTTTGTTAAAGTATCTTAATGGTATTTTAGTTTAACTTGGCATAATAAAGATTTAATATAATCGCAGATTTAAATTTATTCGTCACAGCGAATATTTCATAATAATTAGTCATGGTCCGAGTGCCATGAGTTCCATGAAATAATTATAAGCACGTGATATCGAATAATTATAATTATTTGCCAATATAAAACTTTTTAAAGTAGAGGGTCCCCGTAATGGTCCGGGCGCCCTTTGAAGGACCATCTGCCATGCTGCCAGGCATTTTGTAAAAGACGAGCAATTGGCTATTCGTGTCACTACTATCGTGGTAGAGCTCTGTAATGTCGCACGCGGGTATAAGGTTCCACAGCCTTATTCATATAGCGTCATAGCTTTGTGACTGTCGTGTTCCGGTTTGGAGGGTGAAGTAGACGGTAAACTTATACATGTAGCATTAACATTCCGCTACACGGATAGCAAAGCATAAATATTTTTGATGTCTATAGACGATGTTTGCATGATGGAAAGAGACAACCATCGCCTATAAACCCTACAACATGGCGGGATGGCACTACTACATAGCGTCGTTGCTCGTCACTTTCTTGTCCCCTTTTCGAGGGTAAGTAAACCGGTAAATTTATGCGCATGTGGTATTACCATCTCGCCACAGTGTTGTGTCTATGATCCATATTCTTGCAATTAATTTCATTTCTATATATACGATGGTTGTCCCTTGACATCTGGATAGCTATCTGCTTGTTTGCAATTCTATGATGTAGATAAAGTTTATCTAAAGAATGTTTGTGCTACATGTAAAAAAAGAAAAAAATATATAGGTGCGGCACCCTCTCCATGTGAGTTTACTTAAATCGCACTTGTCCGGTTTAATAAGAAGAAAGGTGAAATTTATTTTACGCGAAATCCAGTATGTAAGTGAAATTATGTTTTCTCTTTCAGTTCTCCGTGTTCCTGCTTCTGATCTTCATAGCGGAACTGGCTGTCGGTATTGCAGGCTACGTGAAGCATACGGACTTGGAGACATCTATTGAGCGCACTCTAAACGAATCTATAGTCCACTACAAAGACGACGTTAACGTCAAGAAAAGCTTTGACATCTTCCAAACTGACGTGAGTATCATAGAATAAAAAATTTAAAATATCGAGTGTTAGCTGATTTTTTTATTGAGAAAATAAAATGCTTTTAATAAAATGTATTATCTAGATAGACTACAATATTTTGGTTATAGGTTCGATCCGCTAAATTTTAGATTTGATTAAGATTTGTTTGTGAACAACTGCACACCATTAACATTAGTGGTGTCGGACTATGGTTGTCTATTTCCATTAGGAGAGACGCCTGCGTTTGCTATCTTATATTAAAGGAAATCTGTAAGCTGGTTGACCCTGCAGGTGACCCTCTGAAACTTCCCACTAAATTGAGGTAGTTTAAGCTCAAAGAAGCAAAAATAAGTATATATTTTTGAGCTCTAAACGTTTATGAGTTTGCACACAAAAATTCGTACAGGTATACTGACTTCATCCTGAAAATGGTGGGATAAGGTTCCTAGGACCTAAAACGTATAAATCTCAATTTTCGAAATTCGGGGCAACATCAGTAACTTCCTTATCTACATACGTAGCGGGAAGTAAAAAGTTAGCGGTCTTCCTTTGTTATCTCGAATGCCTTTGTCAGCGCTTGGCATGATAGTCTTATTGCCAAGCTTCCACTGTACTGTCTACTTATTGGTCTCTGCGCCTAAATCTCAGATTTTCTGAGTGGCCGGTCGATTAGTATAGTCGTCGATGGCTGCTCGTCCGACTGAATGGCTATAAATGCCAGAGTCCCTCAGGGATCAGTTCTCTCCGCAACGCTATTCCTGTTACATATTAACGGTCTGCTGAAGCCCGGTATCTATGGGTACGCAGACGATAGCACTGTTGTGGAGAGTCACGCATTCAGCGCGCGAGCCAGTATGGCACAGATCCGGTCTCTCAGAGTGGCGATGGCCGATCGTATGAACCTGTCGTTACAGGCAGTCTCCGATTTGGACGACGCCAATCTGGTCAAGTTGAATGCGACTAAGACCCAGGCGTGTCTATTCTTCGCTAAACGGAGTTCGTTCCACCTGTTTCCGTCTTTTCACGGTTTGTCCGTGCTGATAACAGACTACCTCGAGCTCCTTGGTATCACCTTAACGCCGACTCTCAACTTTGGTTCGTACATCGAATCAAAAACCCAAGTTGCTTCAAAAAAATCTTCGTATTCTGGCAAAGGTGAGACAGTATTTCAGCCCGGGACTGTTGCTCAATCTTTATCAAGCACAAGTCCGTTCGTGCATGGAATACTGCTCCCACCTCTGGGATGGACCCGCCAAATATCAGCTGGAGACGCTAGAGGCAATAGAGAGGCGTGCCAAGAGGCTCATAAACGACGATGATCTGGTAGGCAAAAAACTCCACCGCCTCGCTCATCGCCGCAGAGTGGCTAGTCTATCGATCTTTTATTGCCTTTTATTGCATACACTTTGCAGAGTACGCTGTGGAATTGCACGACTTAATTCTGCCATCCCCGTTTTTCTATCGATCGTCGAGGCGTACAGATAATAGGCATCGCCATATGATGGACGTTCCACGTACCCGGACAAAGCGGTTCGACTCGACATTCTTGATCTGAACTGCCAGGACTCGTCGGGGAACACAAACTCAGGAAGCATATTCCAATGCTTCCTGAGTTTGTGTTCCCCGACGAGTACAATCTGGGGATCTGCAAGAGAAGAGTAAACAGGTACCTTCTAGGAAAGCGCGTTCCATCTTAGGCTGCATCTTAGATTACCATCAGGCGAGATCGTGGTCAAGCGCTTCCCTATCAATACTAAAAAATAAAACATTATGTCGCCGTAGGACGACGCAACGTTCAGAGTGCTAAGTGTGAGTTTTTCTTTTCGCATTCGATCGTGAGCGCGTTTTAAACGTGAGAAACCAGTTTACCACTAGGTGGCGCTGTACAAATCACATACAAACTCCTAGTAAACTCGAAACGCGCTCACGATCGAATGCGAAAAGAAAAACTTACACTTAGCACTCTGTTCATGTGTGCGGGTGTCCTACGAGCTTCGACTCGATTGACGTTTTGTTAGAGAATTGGGATGCAGATCAACACGAATAAATTACAGTAAAAATATCAATAAAAATTAACATTTCTGTGACCTCCAGTACTTCGTCTAAAGAGCATTGAAATCAGCGTACCAAAAAATTGTCAATGTCATTGGCAATCGGCGCTTCCTTTGTAAGTCGAGAAAAAACATAGTGTGTTTAAATCTGTTTATCGAACTCTGAAACTAGAATTTTCCAGTTTTATTTTTATTAGAGCTGGCCGCTTGCATCAATTAAATTTATTTATTCTGACTATTTAAATACTGAATGACTTATGCTTAAATTCATATAAAAATTATTTAAATATAGTTTGATGCTAGCGAACCTTAACCTTACTAGGGATCGTCCTATGGTCGAAATTCGGCTATAGACTAAACAATAAAATCTCTTCTAAATTTGACAACAGACTTTAAGCCTTAAACGTATTATAGTAATGGTCATATATGTGTATATAATCATGTATGTCAAATGAATAAAATTTGTGTAATGTTCATTTCTATTTATTTAATGGTGCATTACCATCCGAGTAGTGGGAACGTTATATTTTTTTAAGGCTAAACTAGCCTCAAAAAGCTTGATGTGCTCAGTAGAGCGAAGCAGTACTCCTTGCCAGCCCATCGCCTCCAACTTTACAAGATCCCAAATTCGAACTCAAATGGAGTATTGTTCTCACCCCTGGGCTGAAGATCCTCAGTACCAGCTTCTTCCTCTTGATCGTATTCAACGTAGAGTGGCTCGAATCGTCGATGACCAGGCTATTTCTAATCGGCTTGACGCTGGCGTTACGCAGAGATGTAGGTTCTCTCTGCATCCTTTATCGCATTTTTCATGTGGAGTGTTCTGACGAGTTGTTCGGATTAATACCTGCCGCTAAATTCCATTATCGGACATCGCGTCAAAATTTAAAGTTCCATCCTCACCACCACAATGTCCGGAAATCCACAACCGTGCTATTCTCGAGACACTTTTTTGCCTCGGAATACTCTTTTGAGGGATCAATTACCGGCGGGGGTGTTTCGGAACGGATGTGACTTGGAGACCTTCAAGACAAGAGCTTACTCATTTTTAAAAGGCCGGCAACGCAACTGCAAGACCCCTGGTATTTTGCAGAATTCATGGACGGTGGTGATCACTTACCATCAGGTGCACCCCCCCGCTCGTTTACCTCCTGTAATGTATAAAAAAATAATGATTTTGCTGCTTTTTTCTAATGCTGTATTTAAAATATTAGGTTTCTGCAGTTCTCCGCGATGTAATCTTCAACTGTGCTAATTTCATTCGCCACCGTTCTCGTAATTGGCGAAAAAAAAGGATACAAAGTTCTTGCTTCACATATTATTATATACTAACTTGTGTATTGTTTAGCCTATGGGCCAATGGTTGACCATAGACTGAGCAATAAAATCTCTTATGTTCGACAACAAAATTTAGCCGTAAATATAATAGAATACATATGTCTATTGTACATATCATGAATATGAATATAGTGTTTATTTTTATTAATTTAACTAGCGACCCGCCCCGGCTTCGCACGGGTATAAAATATTTATATATAGCCTAAAAAAATGTGTAAACGCTTGACCCTACGGGCCATCCCTGAAACTTCCCACTAAATTAAGGTATTTTATGCTCAAAAGAGAAAAAAATATAAGCATAGATTTTTCAGTTCAAACATCTAGTTTTTTAAAAATGGCAGTATACTAATTTTATAAATCTGGAAGTTATATAAAAAAATAAAACACCAAAATTTTTTTTGGTGTTTTTTCAAAATTTCCTGGAATGGATCGGTTCAAATTTTCAGGAAGTCTAAGTTGAGCGGAATCCAATCGAATGCTATCAACCGCGTTTCTATCGGTCCAGCCGTTCAAAAGTTATGAGATGTTTACATACACACATACACACACATACATACATACATACAGACATACTGACGTCATCGTGAAAATAGTCGGAAAAGGTTCCTAGGACCTCAAAACGTGGACATCTGGTGAAAACTCGATTTTCGAAAATCGGGGTAAAACCAGTAACTTCCTTATCTACATACGTAGTGGGAAGTTAAAAATGATTAAAATCGGTCCAGTAGTTTTGATTTATTCATTACTGCCAGCGGCCCGCACGCGTTAAATTTGGAGTAAAACAATTCCCCTTTCCCTATACCATGAAGATTTCCTGCTGTCTTTGGAATATCTAAATTCAG
Organism: Apodemia mormo; assembly: GCA_036924255.1. Classification (NCBI taxonomy): domain Eukaryota; kingdom Metazoa; phylum Arthropoda; class Insecta; order Lepidoptera; family Riodinidae; genus Apodemia; species Apodemia mormo. The sequence continues at coordinate 7,830,663 of JAUPFN010000005.1, read as the reverse complement.
AAACTACATTTTTACATATTTACTTTTTACATTCTTACCTATTTCTTATATTTTTATATTTATATAATATTTATATATATTATAGAATGTCTTTATATACAACGTTCACAGCTTTCTTGTCATTAGACAATACAAACATGTTTTCTTTAGAGGTTACTCTTGAAAGAGCGACATATAATTGGCCATGTGAAAAACAGTCAACGCTCAAATCTAAGCCTGCGACGTTGAAGGTTTGACCATGCGATTTATTAATGGTCATTGCAAAAGACGTCTACTGGAAACTCGGCGCCGCCGACCGGCTGGTAACCCCGCCACCGCTATGCCCCTACATTTTATATCTGTAATATCTTCGAAAATTTCATTTAAATTACATGCTGCAAACGTCCATATTGATCTTTATAAAATCAACAATATATTTAAGTTAAGGTACTTAATTGGATAAGGATTAATGCTGTATTGCTTAAAATTGCTTCGAAAATAAGCAATTATTTCTCGTCAAAAGTAAATGACAAAAAAATGCTATTGTGGGTTATCCATAAGAGATAGACATATTTACGGAGTTTCCGGTAGACCTTTTCAAGATATACAAATACTTATAGTACAATATTTTGATAAATCTCTTAGGGTTCAGCCTGAGTTTGCAATGTAAGCGGAAAAAAATTTAATTATTTACTTCACATTAGAATCCTCAAAAATTACAGTATTTCTCGACTCTATATTGAATGTTATTATACATATAAACCTTCCTCTTTAATATCACTCTATCTATTAAAAAAAACCGCATCATAATCCGTTGCGTAGTTTTAAAGATTCAAGCATACATAGGGACATAGGGACAGACAGAGAAAGCGACTTTGTTTTATACTATGTTATAATGTTTTTCTAAATGCATATTATTTAAAAATACATATAAGGTTTCTGCACTCCTCCGTTATGTAAACTTTAACTGTGCCTAATTCCATTTTTTTTCTATCATAAGCCAGCAAACAAGCGGATGGGTCTCCTGGTGGATAGAGTTAACCATCGCCTATAGACACAAAAAGTGTTAATCGTACGTTGCTATCTTGTGGCGAGGTCTAATGCTACATGCATAAGCTTATTGGCTCCTTTACCCTCCAAACCGGAAACGACATTGTCAAGCACTGACGCTATTGCGGCAGGAATAGATAAAGCGGTAGTATCAGACCTTCTACCACCTAGTAGCCACGATGGTAGTGACTCGTATTATCGGTCGCCTTTTACGACCTGTCTGGCAGAACGGCAGTTGGCCTATTCTTCAAAGGAGCCCGGGACCAACACGGGGAAAGTCTTGACTAATGGTAAACCTTTGGTAACAGTTGAAATGTTGCGGTATCAATGGACCCGAAGACTGGAAAAACAACGGAATGGCGATCCCAGACAGCTGCTGCGCCGGCGTGGAGATACAGGGCGGCGCAGTGGCGGCCTGCACGGAGACCTCTCCCACACTGCACAAGGAGGGCTGCCGTGCATACATACTGACCGCTATGAAGGCGATGGCGCTACTGTTGGGTGGAGTCGGACTGGGCATAGCCTTTATACAAGTAAGCGTTGTTATTGATCGGGAACATGGATTAAACTGGAGACGCTTTTCAAAGTATTTTCTTAGGTCTACTACCTCATCTGGGGATTTTCGTGCCTTCAAGCGATTTTGGACTACTTACTAAGGGAAGCAAATTGAGTAGGTCGTTTTGGTAGGTCTTCAACCCCCTGAACTACCGTGGTGGAATAGAAATCAGACTTAACCTAAAACAACCTGTAAAAGTCTCATTTCGTAGCATTTTTATGCTTTTACCATTTCCCTGTCTCCTGTTGAAAATATCGGGAAAGTGGATGTATTTTTCTACTCCTATTTACTTCTGATTAATTTAATTGCGGGTTCCAAAACTGCTTAGCTTTTCCCCTGAGCACTCTGAGCAACTCAGTGGTAATTACTAAGACCCATTTAACCTTTTCACAGCCACAGTCGGCTATACCCGACAAATCGTTTTGGACGTTCAAACGCCAATGTCGGGTAATGCCGACACAAACATTATGCCAAAATAAAACTATTAATGCAATATTTTTCGCTGTATTTTTATCGCCTATAGCTTGTCAACCAATGTTTATTTATTATATTGGTTACACTTTCTCCATTCGTCATTTGTATGAAATAAAAAATAAGACAATGTAACGATAATCCCAAACTGATCACAAAGTCTACGCCGGTAGCGCCATTGTCGTGTCATGCCGACAGCTAGTGATGTGAACATGCACGTAAGATTTTATTTAAATATTTCATCGCTTCTATGATTTTTAGAAATAATTGCCAAATTATTAACAAGTCTGAAAGGTCTGACGAATATTTAAATAAAAACAACAAACTGTTATTAGAAATAATTCATAAAATCGAGACAGCAGCTAGACAAATAAAATTATCGACAATAGCAAAATTGCTATTTTACCCCGCAATAAATACAATCGTCTTATCGGCACAGTGCAGTGCCCTGCAAGCCGTCGTCGGCATTACACGACAAATTGTGACGTCAAATACGCGCTAGTGAAGTGACTTATTTGGAAAAAATATTAATAACAGTGATATGGACACAGACAAACTTGTAAAAATATATTATACTAGCCGTTGCCCGCGACTACGTCCGCGCGGACTCCGTTTACTCCGCACAGCTCCTCCCCGTAGGTGATAGCGTGATAGTATGTAGACGAAGTCGCGGGCAACAGCTAGTATAGACATAAATTGGTTTTCATTAGTACACCTCGGCAATTACGTGGCGTGTCTCTGGTAATTAAATGATCAATAAGTCTTAAATACCTAGGTATTTTATCAGTTAGGTACTTTTGGATAAGAATAAATTAAATAGGTGTCTCAGTTTATTTATTTGGCGGGACCGTGCCTATAAGGATAGGCACGGTCCAACCGTTCTGTTCTCAATTTGCAAATATATATTTTTCTAAATATTCCTGCTCAGCCCTTTTCTTATATGGTCAGGCAGAGTCGAAAAGGAATATTAATTGAGCTTGACGGTGATCGTGGTGACGGTGACGGCATTATTAGTGGCGGCGTAGGAGTCACCATTTTTTTGCCGCGATACTTTCCTAAAATCAAAGCGCATAGCTAAATATGATATACCTAATAGAAAAAGAAATTGGTATATAAATTACGCTGTTTTTGAGTACTTTTACCAAATAAGTATCTATTTTGTAACCGATTTCAAAAAAAGGAGGAGGTTCTCAATTCGGCCGGTATATATATTTTTTATGTATGTACACCGATTTCGCCGAGGTTTCTGAACCGATTTACGTGATTCTTTTTTTGTTTGATGTGGAATAGTTTTGAATTGGTACCATAAAAATTTGATTCAGGTAGGTCCAGTAGTTTTTATTTTATGAGCATTTTTTTTATTTATTTTACCTATGTCGATTTCTGAAATCAAATCTCTGGTTATAAAATTACATTCAGTCATTGAACGAAGTCTTTGGACGTCTGACGCGCTGCCGCTAGTCGGTTCTCACGTTGCTGAGCAGACTCGGTTGCTGCACGGTTTCGTATCACTTCTAATCTATGAACTCTCTGCTCGGCGGACTCCTTAGCTAAACGCTGCTTAATGAGACCAATTCTGTGAGCCTTCTGCTCGGCAGATTCGTTCGCTAGACGCTCATTAATAAGACCAAGTCTATTAGCTCTCTGCTCAAAAGACGCAGGATGCTCTTGGATCTTACCGGGTCTAGAATTATACTGTTCAAAAGTTTCTTGATATTAGCGTGATTTCATACATGCTTTCATGGCCAACAAACGTATTTCATGATCTTTAATAGTCTCACAAGAATGTGACATTGTGTTTCGAAGAGCATTTTTACGGAGACGACTACTTTTATCCGTTCCGGTTTCTTGAGATCTATATTTGTTAAGGCGCGCAGCATCTGTTGTAGGTCTACCAGTGACGTGTATAATATTACCACTGGACTTGCTGCTGTCAAAGAATTTTTGTGCTTATTTGAATATCGCCATTTTGGCGCTCTAGACCGTTGCGAGCGTCCACGGAACTAAAATTAGTGATACCCACATGTCGACATCGTCGAGTTTTTGATAAAAGTGATGCTTTAAATACCATGTTACTCAATTTTTGATTAAAAACAGTGACTACATGCACGTACCTGTGAAACGAAGTTTTACACTCCTTTAGATAGGGAAGTTTGCAATATACCTACGCATTTCTTAATGTTTCAAAACTTCAGAGTATACCAAATATAAATTTAGAAATTCACTAAAACGTTAACAAATTAATTAAAATGCATAACTGCTTCATAATATTTAGACTACCATGGCAACCATATACAGCATACGTCAAAATTAGTTCCCGAGATTCTCGTGTGTAGCGTTTCAAAGTGACACAAAAAATTAGCTGTCATTTGTATGGGATAACCTGTCCAGTGGTAATATTATACACGTCAATGAGGTCTACTCATAAATAGTTGACAATACAACAATACACTAAAAAGTATTAAATAAAAATAACTACGTTAAAAAAACCGACTGCAAAACAAATAGTAAAAAATAATAAAGATTTAATATTAATTAAATACTACCTATTATTTATATGTGCTATTTCCTATATATTAATAGGTTTGAAGTCGGTGCCAAGCCTTAAAAATAATAATATTTTAATCACTTAAATGAATATGAGCAAATTAATACAATGAAATGCCTACTTTAAAGATTAAGATGCGTAAATAAAACCTAATAAAAAGCAATTAAATGTTAATATTATAAGCAGCTTCAATCAATACGAAGAATAATGAAAAAATAATTACGAAAATGTATTCAACAGAATTCCTAAACTAAATGGTCATGTAAATTAATGTAGAATTATCAATTAAGCTAAAACGCATCTAAATTTTTAATTTAAAATTTACACCATATAATGGTAGAATATGTTGTAAGCTTAATTAATTTTTAACTTATAACTAATAATATAATAACTAATAAATATTTGCTTTCTTTCTTTCTTTCAAAAATTTTATGTATTCAAGACGTCCGTCAATGACGTCTGCCCGCGCGTGCGTGCCGGATTGGCTTGGCACCGACTTCAAACGTATTAGTAAATAGCGCATATAAATAATAGGTAGTATTTAATTAATATTAAATCTTTATTATTTTTTACTTTTTTTGTTTTGAAGTCGGTTTTTTTAACGTAGTTATTTTAATTTTAAATATAGATACCTACCTCACCATCAGTAAATAGTTGTATATGAAATTAAGTAAATAAGTATATAGGTAGGAACTATTCCAATAGTTCAATAAAATGTTTTAATATCTATACTATAAGGAGTAGTTCAATAAATAAATAAATAAATATCGATAAAGTACGCAATTTACTTTTCCCATCATTAATATTAGGTAAATTCTGTGGTTTCGGAACGCCAATGTCGGCTTATCCCGACAACGCGTGACGTCATGAGGGAACTAGAGTTGCGCCACTGCTATTATAAAATTTTCAATTAAGTACGAATTCTGGTAATATTTGGGTCTAATTTTTAAGCTATTTCATTTAAAATTTTGTTAATTCGACTACTTTTTGAGATTATGTAAATTGTTTTAAAATAAAACAAGCCTATCTGAAAGAAAAAGTTATTAATATTATATTTATATTTACATCGTATGCTCATGGTCACATCTCTAGTTTTGCACAGTGTTTATAATAAATCATGGTGGCACGGTTTTCTGTTTCGCACTGTGGCTGTGAAAAGGTTAAGTGACCCCAGACTTCACTCAGTTTCGCTTGTATTTACATTAAATACAGAAATATAGTACTTACCGATAAAATAAAATTACTCCAGCGTCCAAGTATTTTTTGAATCTTGGCTTCTTATTCGGCAGAAAATAGCACAACATGGCATGTTTCTATTTATTTGCGATATAATATATTTACGAGCATTTACTCTTATTGTTAGAATTTTATAGGTTATTAGGTATTATTAAAATAATACAATAGAATTTATACATTTGGTAATCGTATTTAAGATAATATTTATATAAGTTGTAAAGAGCTGGTATCACCGTCCGTGTTCTGATTATCACATTTTATTGCGCGGCAAACGTTCCTATTGGTTTTACAAGAGTTCAATAATAATGACGTAACCTTAAATCAACCAATCAGAACACGGACGGTGATACCAGCTCTTTACAACGTAGATTATATAAATATTATCTTAAATACGATTACCAAATGTATAAATCCTATTGTATTATTTTAATAATACCTAAAATCTAACATTATGAGCGACTAAACGTTCACCGCCTAACACCATGGTCTGTGACCGAGAATAATGCGATAAAACCTAATCTAGTCTCAGCAAAGAGGGCTGCCACATATTTTAGATGGAACTGCGTTGGTCCAGGCCTCCTTTGAAGAGTAGACCATCTGCCATTCTGCCAGGCAATTCGTAAAAAGCGAACGATGGCTATATGCGTTACTATCATCGTGGATACTAGGTGGTAGAGTTAGGTCTTTAGTTGGATAGAGTCGGACTGGGCAAAGTCTTTGTATTGGTGAGCTCTCGCGCATTTATGGTTACTACTATAAAGGGAATGAGGCGTGTGACGGGTGAAGTCAGACTACACATAGCCTTCGTACAGATTAGCCTAATTATGAATCTAGGATAATATACTTAAACCTAATTATGGTAACCTTTCATCTTATTTCATACTTTCCATATTCATACCAATATTATAAACGTGACTGTCTGTCTGACTGTTACGCTTTTACGGCTACTTAACTACTGAACCAATTTGAAATTTGGCATAGAGGAAAATTTTGGCCCAAACGTAGGCTAACGTGTTTTTTTTAAATCAACCCTTAAGAGACCATAATAGGAGATGAAAATTTGTACGAAAAGTTATATGGATGACATGTTAATCTACCATGTCGTTCATATAGCGGTTGTTGCTCAGCTAGTCTGTACAAATCTATAAAATTTGAATTCTATTTGTAATATTAAAATAACCGCTTTTTACTAAATGCATATGGATTTATACACAAAAGAATACTTGGGGATATACAATCGATTTCGAAGCCAAAAATATAGTTTTTAGAATTTTTGTCTGTTTGTCTGTATGTATGTCCGGGGTAAACTCAAAAAGTACTGCATGGATTTACTTCAAATTTTGCATGAATATTACTAACAATTCGGGTCCACATATAGGCTACATATTATCACGCTATCACCTACGGGGGAGGTGCTGTGCGGAGTAAACGAAGTCCGCGCGGACGAAGTCGCGGGCAACAGCTAGTAATAAAATAAACATAGAGGCGACATTCATTACAATATCTCCTTAAACTGTGGCTGTACTTGTCGCTAATAAAAAGCAGAATTCAATGCAGCAACTGCATGTACCCTTGCCACTTATCTCGCCACCTAATAAACATTCGACGTCATCTGCCTAAGGAGCAAGGGAATTGGCGTAATCATATTATTATTTTTTTCAGCTCCTGGGCGTGATATTTGCTTGTTGCCTCGCGCGTTCCATCCGCAGCCAATACGAGACAGTGTAAAGCCTTCTCTCAATTCGTATGTATTTCAATTATCTTCAATTCGTATTTATTAAATGTTGTGATTTAAGTGTAATATTTCCGTCTGTTTATGTTAATAAATGCCATATATTTTTTTATTATTGTTTGTATAAGTTGCTAAATAGTCTCAGTTCTTAATAAGCAATTGTCCAATAGTAACGTGAATAGTAAAGTACAGCCAATTTCGTAGTCAATAATCAGAAGAAAAATGTCAACTAACGAATTAAAATTTAAACGTTCAATTAGGAGCATTCAGTTATTAGTTTAAAATTTATTTTTGTAGCATTATTTATTTTTTTATTTTTGATGTCATATTTTAGTATTTATGACAAACATTTTGTTACCATAGATAAAATATTTTTTAACTGGTTTAGTAATAGTTGCCTGGTACTATGCGATCCAACTGAGAATAGGATCGCGCTTGTTATCAACTTCATATGAAAGTGTGAAATTAGTAATGTCAGGAAAAAATATTTGTTTAAAAAATATTGCTGATAAGTATTTTTTTGTTAGAATTTTTTTGCACACCTTACTCATCACTTATGGAGTCTTTTCAAAATGCATAGCAATGTCATCCTGATAGTTCTATTCTCAGTTGATCGCATACACGAAATTTATTTCTATAATCAAAAATTTTCTAATTTAATCTTCACTGTTACATTGGACATAAAACTTGAGCTGTTACCTCCATTACCTATACTTTATTTCGAAAATATATTCTTATTAAAAGTAAACTTATAAATGTCAATTCGTTATTTTTTAATGAAATTTTTTAATTATCTTGTAAGATTTTTTCATGGTTAAGTACAAGAATGTAATCATTTTTATTTATAGAAATAGTAATAGCCTGTACTAAAGTAAAACGCAGTATAATCACGCTGAACCGGTTACGTGTGCTAAAGGGGTCCCAGATAACAGAATTATTAATTCTGCTGAAATTTGCTGTAACAAAAACTCGCAGGCAGCTTTTTTATACTGCGATTCAGAATAAATTACACATTTTAAGATACTATAATGCTTTCATTCATATCAGATCCCTGTTTCTTAAAAAGTTACTTTTTATATCTGACGGGATTAAATGTCGTTATAATAATATTTTTACATGTTACAAATTATTCTCATAATAGATTTAAGGTATGAATTGGTTTCAACAAATTTAACACCAATAAAAAGATACGAAGTAGATGGCACACATATATCTCAATCAGACTCGGAGAAATCTTGTCAATTTTCATCTATGTATTTAAGACTATAACTATTTGAAAATAAACATGTCAGTATCCCTCAAACAGCTAAAATAAATGCTTAACTTCCAGTAATGGGTGTGTTCCTGTTTAACTTGTCTGACTTTGTCTGACTGTCTTTTACACTTACTTAGACCTGTCAAAATAAACAAATTTATCGTTAGTTTAGCCGGTTTCTTTCGGACACACTTTTATTTAACTGTCAAAATCTATAGAAACTGTCAGAATTATGCAACAGGCGCTTTGATTTACAAATTAAAATGGCGGCATTGGATTATTTCTTACTATATGAAGAGTGTTCTAGCAAAATAATAGTTAAGCCATCTGTCCATTTTGTTAGAAGTTTAAGTTTAGTTTAACTTATGCGCGTGGCATTAGACCCCGCCACAAGATAGCAACGCACCATTAACACCTTTGGTGTCTATAGGTGATGGTTGACTCTTTCCATCAGGAGACCCATCTGCTTGTTTGCTATCTTATGATATAAAAAAAGACATTCGTCAGAAACACGCTCAATGTTATAGAAAATAGATGCGAAATACATGGAAACTACAAAACAATATCTATAAAAGGAATTTTATACTCCCTTCCTATACAACATGCGGAATGAATCTGAAACGAATTAGTTCGCTTTAAGTCCGCGTCTGTCTATATTGTTCCAATTAACAAACTAACGGAATTGATTCGATTCGTTTCTAATGTATCATTCAAACAGATTACTATGCGAAATTGAGTTTCTTTTTTTATAGGAAAGGCATGGTACATAATTTACTTTGTGTGTCCACTTATAGAAAAAAACGTTCGATTTTTAATATTAAATTCGTTCTACTGAAATTTGTTGCAACTACCAAGAGCTTTGCTTTTAGCTTGTTACTCGGGTTTATCGAGTTTCATATCGGACCAATGCCTAATTTCCATAGATTAATATTGGGAAGAGTAACTCCGAGTAAAAGCTCGCGAAGAAACTCTCGAAAAAGCGACCGTTTTAAAAACATGATAATATTTCCAAGCATTTTATCAATGGCCACTCGTTGTTCTGTATTTTTAAGACACAAATTTGCTTTTCTTGATTTTCTGCGCGAGTTAAGAATAAAATAAATGCATTCGTGTGTAGAAGACTGATTTTTCGAATAGATGTGTCAAAACTATACGCACTTTTCATATTATACTTCAATATTTAGATATAGTTTTTCATATAATATAGCTCATGGATTTATTTGTCTTTAAGAATACATAATAGAGATTAGAGGTATTTGGAATTTTTAATCTTTATAGAATCTATATGTATATTTGTAATAAATATGTGTATATGGTGCATTTTGTTTTTTATTTGTTATCTAACGTCGCTTCTAAAATAAGTGCCGTAATTAAGAATAAGTAATGCTGAGAAATTAGTTCACTTTTCTGCAGAAGCCTGAGTATTCTAGTTTCTCATAAGTTTTTGAAATAAATTTCATAGAATAGCAAACAAGCTGGTGGTTCTCCTGATGGAATGAAACAATGCCTAAAGACACCAGAGTTGTTAATGGCACGTTGCTATCCGTGTGACAGGAATCGAATGGCATTTTTTTAATATCTTATGATAGCAAACGAGCTGATGAGAAGAGGCAACCACCGCCTAGACACCAGAGTTGTTAATGGTACGTTGCTATCCGTGTGGCAGGAATGGAATGCCATTTTTTTTTATATCTTATGATAGCAAACGAGCTGATGGGAAGAGTCAACCATCGCCTATAGACACCAAAGATTTTAATGGTGCGCTTACTATCTTGTGGCGAGGTTTAATACCACATGCATAAGTTTACCGGCTACCTTACCCTCCAAACCGGAACACGACAGCGGCAAGCACTGACGCTATTTCGACAGGAATAGGTAAGGCGTTGGTACCAGATCCGGGCGAGACAATGCAGAACTCTACCACCTAGTAGCCACAATGGTAGTGACTAGAAAAGCCAATCGATCACCTCCATAGATAAATATGTGTATTACTATAGGTGTAGATAGGCAACTTTCTAAATCTATAATGGCGTACTACTGGCGTCATCTATCTTATAGCATGAGAACTATTTTGTTTCGGCAGCTTAATATAGGTACCTACTTTTTTACTGAAATTTTAATAGTAAATAGGAATTTATCAAACACTATACAGCGTGCCATTCAAACAAAATGTAACTCTGACAAGTCCTTTTGGAACTTCGTTTGATTGCCACGCTGTATAATGTTATATATTTAGAATTAAAACATATTTTTAAGACATTAAAAGGTTATTTTTAATATTCGTATGTAGTGGCAAAAACCTTGAATCCAGATCTTAAGTCTTTAGAAATAAAATCTTTTTCAATTCGTGTCCTAGATGACGCTATTTTCAAAACAATTATCAAATATTTTATAGTACTAAATTACCATAACATGATCACCTCTTACGACCTGCCGGGCAGAACGGCAGTTGTTTTATTCTTCGAAGGAGCCTGGACCAACACTTGGGAAAATTCATAATTTTACCAGCTACCTTACCCTCCTAACCGGAACACGAGCACCGACGCTATTGTGGCAGAAATAGGTAAGGCGGTAGTACCAAAAGCCGAGTGATACGTTTTGGAACTCTACCATTTAGGAATTTCGAACTACCCTCTATACAAAAACACTCCGTCCTTGCTCATTAGTTACCGCCAATTTATTTGCGTTGACGATCAAAAAGGACCTGCTATCAATCCCTCGGTGCAACAGTACCACACTAGGGGTATGTTCCTTCAGACCTCAGTGCGTAATTATACTCTTCACAGAATCCCTACTAGGTACGATTGTGCTCGTCAGTAGTCAGAACCAATCTCTATGCGTCTTTTCCAATTTTCCTATTAGCATCGTACTGACAACCTGAAAAAGATCTTGGTGGAAGTTATAATCCCTATAGCCACAATTTTGCTCTGTACAAACGTGGAAACACTTAATAGATTCAGACGTTACTTTGCGGAAATCGATTAATTATTTAAAGGAGAAATTATGGTATTTAATTTGCAAATTTTCCGCGATATGTTATATCGCACCTTTAGCATTATAGTGACCTAATTAAAAATGACGATTTTGACTTAATGTTAGAAAACGACCTAAAACGACTACCTTTATCGACTCTTATTAAAACACAAGCAGATTTTGACATTAGAAAGCTTTAAAACGTGTATTTCTGTGTAATAATCAATTTTTTAAACAAAAATCTTAACTGTACAAATCTTTATTTGACGTTTCCCCAAAATGGATAATTTTGAAATAGGTCACTATAATTCTAAGGGTGCGATATGGGACTGCTGTGATGCAACAGAAATGAAAGGTAGTGTAAGGAATGGGGCAAACTTATCCAAAGTCTGAAATTATAGAAGATCACAGCGGCACAATAATCCATTAATGCTTCACCTTTATAGAGTGAAGTGCTATTCAACTCTCCTGAAGATGCTTCGGTTGCGAAGTGAAACTTGCGTTGAGTACATAACTTGTGTGTGCCTTTGCTTCTGACGTGGAAGTGGGTGGAGAACAACAGCTGATTAGTGACTGACATTACGTCTGTGGTCAAAACCGACCCAGTTACTTTTGGACATAATAGAAGATCTTATTAAATTCAAAGTAACTGGGTCGGTTTATTGAATACTTTGGACATAATAAAGGATCGTTATTAAATTCAAAGTAAGTGGGTTGGTTTATTGAATATTTTGGACATAACATCGATCTTTATCGTCTCTGTGATCTAGTGGTCCAGTGTCGGCGTTGACCACAAGAGATTCAATTCTCGGCCGGGAAATTAAAAAATCTGTTTTGTTTTTAATTGCTCGGCATTGGATAAGTGCCTGTTGGCGATAATTTACTATCATCGGCTAATCATGGATGTCCTGGTTGTTCCTCTAACTCTTCAGGGACACGGGCGTGAAGATGCTTATAGATATTATCTTTATTTAATCCAAATTAACTGGGTCGGTCTATTGAATACTTTGGACACAATATAGGATCTCTATTAAATCCAAAGTAACTGGGTAAGTATATTGAATACTTTGGAGATAATAAAAGATCTTGAAGCAACTGGGTAGGTTGTACGGCATAGCCGCTTCGGTTCCCAAGAGATTTATGCAATTCGACGTTGACTGATTAAAACAAAAGACATTCTAGATGGTGCACGCTCTCGGAACTTGAACCCTTACGTTAAGTGTCCCCAATAGGTACCATTTCTTCACAAATAACGTAACAGTACAGACATGCTCGGGCAGCGGAAGGATTTCTGAACAATACGTAGTGCCGAAAAAACTTTTCTATAATCAATACAGCCAACCAGTACCTTACAGTACTCATACGCACACGCAACTTAGTATGCAGGTGAGAACTCACGAGTCGGTATTCGGTACGTACTTTTCACTACGCAGAGCTAGCTCCACGGACCGAGCTTCTCCGTTTTTATTCGCAGTGTAAAGCGACTCACTTCGTTGATGAGCAGCCTATTTTAGATCTAATGGATTTTTGTCATTGAGTGAAGAACACGGATGGCTAGACGTCATGCATATTTCATATTGCACATTTAACATTGAACATCGTGGCAAAATCCATCCTCATCGTATCACGTCTGAAAGAAAATCATGCAAATATGAAGGCACTTGGATTACCTCTCATTAGTAGAAGCAGTTACGGGCAGAAGTCTCCGAATGGATATAATTTGAACGTTTAATAAAACATTACACATCCCGTCTGCGTCACCGATCATCTCTATGACTCCGCCGCTGCTATCGCAATCCCGCTATCTATCTCGCTCTTGCAAATGGCGACGCGACGACTCTTGCAGAAAAGGACGACAGGAAAGACGATACGATTCTAACAGATGTACAAATGGGGCGGTGCTATTCATTTACCATAAGACGAGCCTCATGTCTCACCTACTCTTCTATCAAAAACTTCAAAGTTCAGTTAGGTTCAAACTAAAGGTGGTCGACCATTAGCATATATGATTTTCTGATTACTCTTTTATCAAAAAGTCCAAAGAAGTCCAATTAGGTTCAAACTAAAGAAGGTCGATCTTTAGCATAAGTGATTTTCTGATTCAATATCGTCGTGGTAGAGACAGCCACTCGTTCAGCTTTTACGAACAGAATAGCAGACAATCTATTCCTCAAAGGGGACCCGCGGAGTTATTACGTAACTCGGAATGCGAAATTATCGTAATTATTTAGTTAATGCAAGACACATAACAGCTTTGTATATTAGTAGCAGTGCTTGAATAGTTATGGTGCTGACAGTGCAAAAAGTGCTTTTAGAAATCAGAAATCAGAAGTACTTTATTCAATAAAACTTTTTACAAGTTATTTTGACGCGTCAACTTTTTTTTAAACTACTAGCGGATCGGAAACGCGGCCACACACTGAGAAGATCCGGCACCAGTGACCAGCAAGCAATTGGCGACGTTTTTGATGAGTTTTTCATCAAGTCATCGCTAATCGCTGGCGGATGCAAACGTTAGGTGATACACCTGCCGAACCAACATTGAGAAAACGTCGATAAATATCCCAGAACACTACAAAACGCGATACAGTTAGTGCGTGTAGAGTTTAGAAATTCAATAAAACAGCAGTTCGTGTCCTAATTACACACATTTTTATTTTTCTATTTTATACCATGATATAAATTTTAACAAAGGATGATTATAAGGGTTCAGAGTTTATGAACATCGTCGGTTCATTCAGGAACATCAGTCGCGTCGATTAGCCCTTGTCTTGCAAGCAACACGTTTCGTTTTCACAGTATAAAATAATTTAAAAAATCACATTGACAAAATATATCCCAGTCACGAATACGGATACAGTATTCCTCCTTGTATGTCGCAAGCATTTGAATCTCACAGCACCAGTTTCAACGAAATCAAATAACTAGACATTGCCACAACGGTATCACCACGTTCATATACGCGCGACATACATTTAGCTAAAAATTACACAGCTAATTTCTATATTTTAAAACTAAGGTTAAGACATACATTATACATTACCTAAACTTACATCTAATAACTGTTCATATTCTAAACGGAATATTTTAGAAAGACGAGTCGTATTCGGAGCGGAAGCGTCGTAGCCATTTTGGCACAAGTCAAACCGAAAAGTGCGTTTTGATATGTAAATATTACAAAAAAAACTTCACATCCATGAATACCTAAATATTGTCAAATCGTCAAATCAAAGCTAATCTGACAACGTAATTAGTATACTGTTGTTTATCAATAGATATTTAAGAAGCTATTTACTATAAAAATAAATTAGTTTATTTATAATACATATAGAATATTGGAGATAATATGATTATATGTCCTACAATCACAAATTTTATTTACCCAGGATGCAGGTTAGCGACACAAAGCCACAATGAAATGACTAGTGACCACCATAGTAATCACTTTACCCCATTGTGTACAAAATTTTGAAGTTCTTGTACTGTAAGGCTTACAATATAAGTAATCTAATGCCGGGGTTACATGATTCCAATCCAGTGAGCGAATTCAGCGCTGGACTTGTAAACAATTATTTAATGCTGTGATCGAATTCAACGCCAGAATGCAACTGAAAAATTGTAAACAATCATTCATTCCAGTGCCTGTTTACATCGTTCCAGTTGCAATCCAGCGCTCAATTCGATCGCTGGACTGGAATAATGTAAACCCGGCATAATTCTTGTATGTTCAAAAGCTAAATGTTCTCAAGCTCGTACTTGTAATATGAGTCATCTCATATAATTACTTATTTTCTTTCTGTGAAATTGACTTCACCAATAATATTGACTTAAAGTACAAAAACTTTTAGGAATAAATGTTTGACATGCCGACAAATAGTATTTTTCTTGGGCAACTCACATTTATTAGAAATATGGTCACTATATTAACCCCTGAAAATCAATAGATGTTGTTGAAATTCTCTAATTTAGTGAAAAATCTAGTCGTCTTTTCACATTAAAAGTTCAAACACGGGTATCACAAACAAAAGTAGGAGCATTTTTCAAGATTAATACTGAAGTTAAATGTTTAAAGTCAAAATTAACATGAATTCTCGACTAGAAAATTACACAACGTAAAAAATATGTACTGAAATTTCTCTTCATGTAGTATGACCAACAAAAAAGAAATGTGCACAAAAAGTTTTCAATACATAATATTGGCAGTTTTCGATATATTTTATTAACTAACAAGATCACAATTTTATACCAACCAATCACAAAAGCGAATGCACCCTGCTAGGACATAGACATTGTTTTATATTAATAGTTTTATTTAATCTTACATAGTAACAGTTCACATAGTGGTTTGAGATCAATGCAAATGTGGCAAAAATTGACTCAATTCACTAAATATGCCTATGTCTGTATACGATATAGTCAAGTATTAAAATTAACTAAAACAGACTTATATAAAGTTACCGGTAAACCTTACTTATCACCAGATGTTTTTTAGAATAATATATCGGTCATTTGCGACAACGTCGACATTTCTCAAAAAACATCATTTTGCAGCAGACGCATAGCTGTTGTACGTCACCAAAACGAATCGTACAATACAATAATCGCATAAGTGTGAAATTATTTTCTCTCTCACTTACTATGGAGTCTAAAAAACCATTTTACGATAAAAGGAGCACTATTAATTCTACACAACTGTATAATTATCTGAAAAATCGTAAATTTTGAGATATGTCGACCTTGTAGCAAATAAGCTAGATTTGTTCAGATTATTTATAAATTAAGTAGATAAAAATTTTAAATATGATTGGAAGTGATTAAAGTGACCAGTCTGCTTTAGTAATTTCAGAAGTCTAGATATTGCCTTACATCGCTGTATACAACATATAACAGAAAATAATTTGTAACTAAACTCGTCGCCTAAAATAATACAGTCCAACTGCTCTCAAGCAATCACAATTATTGCAACTAAACATTGACAAGCCGTTATAACAATATGCACTTTTTACAATATATTACCAAACTGAAACAATAGGAAATACACTTGAATACAATCTAATTTATGTAAGCAGTGTTGATTATAGTTTTTTAATTCATAACAAACTTCAAATAAAAATATTGCTAACTTAAAAAGAATGTTAATTACTATTAGGCATTAAAGATCAAAAGCCATTAACAGAATTTAATTCAAATTACTTTTCCTTCAATGGCTCATCATTATGTCAGGCACATTTGCTCTGGCAATGTCACACTGTGACAAAGACATTTATAAACATGCATACTATAACATATAAGTATTTTAAAATGCTAAAATGACAATTGTTAATATTTGTTATGATAAATTTCGAAAGAAACAGGAGTATTTGCATGTAATACAATTCATACTACTATTATAAATGCAAAAGTAACTCTGTCTGTCTGTCTCTTCTTCATGCCTAAACCACTGAACCGGTTTGGATGGATTAGATACAAAGATAGTTTGAGACCTGAGTAAGGACATAGGATAGTTATATCCCAAAAATTCAACCAGAACGGGAAATTTACAGGTAACACCCTGGAAAAAAAGTTACTTTTATTTTAGAAATTTATCCACGCGGACGAAGACGCAGGCACAGCTAGTAATAAATATATTCTGAAAATTAATGGGGGGAGATATTTCTGGAAGTATAATAGAGACATGTTAGTTTTGTTACAACTAAGAAGTATGTGTTCAGTAGTTGTAGTTGCCTCATCTACCTAAATGCCACATTCAAAAAAATTAGCTATGGGTATATGCTGCAAAATATGAATGACTTTAAAAAGTATATTTTGTAAACTTTTGCTTTACAATAAACTATATGGACATTTTTAAAATATGTTAAGCTCAAAAAAAATTAACTTTCTCACGTGTTAGTTTACATTAATTATAGAGAATTTAAATTCACACTGTTTTTACATGCATTTTACTATTCTAATTATCACTAGATATATTCAAAGTTTAAAGCATTTAAAAAAAATTACCAATAAAATCTTAGAAATGAAGGTCGTTTGCATTTAAATAAAGAAGACATATGTAACACTGCGCTATGCCGCGCAATTGCGCTAGCTCTGTGCACTACGCCGGCTGTCTCAAAATGTGTTGGCGCATAGCGCAGCATAGATTATACGCACCAACCACACAGCCCATAGATACCTGAATATTTGGTTTTCCATATTGAATGCATTCTGGCGACTAACTGAGGTAAGACAAGCAGGATTGCAAAGCCGTGATTGGCTAACTCAAGGCCACAGTGAAAAGTAGTCATGTACAGAGGATCTGATTGGTCGACACTGATTATTTTCACGTGGACATTTATATCGGAACTATAAGTCAGATGTGTTGACAGAAGCCATTCGCCTGTTATTAGGTGTCTATGGGCTGTGTGGTCGGTGATTATACACAAAAAAATTTCACTCATGATTCATGTGTCACGACTGATTCGTTGAGTTACCAATCAACCAACCTAGTACACGCGCTGAACGCCATTGGTTCTAAGAATTTGTAGCGAGGTGCACTTTTCGTTCGCTGCTCACACGGGAAGTCAGATATGTTTTTTTTGAGTTTTTTTTTTTATTATACGTTACTTTTATTGCCATAACTTCTTCTTTCTAGGCTTAAAATAGCAACTTTCAGTGGAATCTGCCAGTATTGCCAAGACAAAACAGTTCATTACTAATGACAGTTGGCATATGTATAAGAAATTAAGAGTGAACTGTATTAAACACAATGACTGCAAAGAAAATATATAAGTTCGAAGTTCACAATTGACACGACATTTCTTTGTTAATTTCTTTGACTAAAGATAAATGAGTGTATCAAATCTTGATAGCTTGACTATTTAAATCATTATTTGTGTTTTAAATAAAATTGATTTTCTTGATAAGTAATTTCCATGCCTGGCAGGGACATTAAGAATGGTAGCAAGAGAATCAGTATCTTAATATTTAGGATAACCCTCAGGATAACACACTACTAAACAGGAAAGAGTTAATGCCTTTCATGCTCTAGAAATTGCTATAGCACATATTTCATAAACATTTAATTTAGTCTAATGCTTGATATTTTTTACTCGTCGAAAAAAATCAACCCCATTAATTTTCAACATACTGACATATATATTTAGAATATTTATTGACATTTAAATACAATTTTTAGTTAACTAGGTAATATATTGCAAAACTTACATAAATTGATACTGTTAGCTTACATTAATGTAGACAGGAGGGATTTAGAACAGAAACATATGAGTATAATAGGTTTGCGGGCTGGGCAACAAAATCATGTCGCATAACGCTTGGTCCAGAGGCGTGCGATACGATCGTGTTCTTCTTTGTTCTGGAGATACTGCGTCGCGATGCTACCCACTAGAGGATCAGCTGGAATTGAGAAAAAATTATTAGCTATAGACCACGACTGACAGACCGACCGATCGAACTGCCAGGAAATTCGTAAAAGGGGAACAATAGGCTATAAGTGTAACTAGCATCATGTTCACTGGGTGGCAGAGTTCTGCAAAGTTTTGTCGGGGTATTGGTACTACTGCCTTACTGTAGAGTGACAAGCATTGACACTATCGCTCTTGCCACAATAGCGTCAATACTTGTCATTGTCGAGTTCTGGTTTTGAGATTAAAATAGGCAGTAAGCATATGTGGCATTACCACTCTGCCATATGGTAGCAATGTAAAAATATTTGGTATCTATAGGTGATAGTTGTGTCTTGTGGTTTCACTACATAATATGTGTCATGTTACATTATAATTTACGCTAGGAACAAGTTGTTTATTAGTCATTAATATAAAACTCAAGATTCATGATCAGTGTCTCTAAAATATCCTCTAAAAATGAGCGCAAAATTTTAAATTATGCGCTTATTTCAAATAGAATCGCGTCGGTCGCGATACTGTCAGTTTTATTACTTTTTGTACATTGCTTTGTAAAACAACCATAAATCTTGCGCTTAAGGTTAGATATCCAAAAACATATATTTTTGTCATATATATTAACTACATGAGTGAAATTAGCGACAGTTTTGAGTGTCAGTTTTGTTCGTGACTGTGCATCTTAGATTTTTTATATCAATAATATTAGTAAATAAATTATACACATAAGTTACCTTGACTGTAACCTTTTATTTTTTGTTCATATCATAACTAATACTTGAAAACTAAAATATGAAAAAATAACCAACAACATACTACTTAGTTAATTGAATAATTAGCGAGTGGAATATCATCCTCATCAACCTCTACTGCATTAACTGGAGAAGGATTTTCTGGGATGAAGATTGTAATTCAAAATCCAACCTAAATCTGTGTTTTTCTCAGTTTGCCGATTGAAGTATTTAAAAATAAATATCAATCCCACATCAAGAGGTTGCTGGGCATCCTGCAGGAGTTGGGATGGCAAGAATAAGACCATCCTAACCAAACGCAAAAAAAAGGCGCTAGTCGTCGAGTTGCGGAGACCAGCCCACAGAAAAAAGAAGTAATAAATATCAATTTAGCTTAACACACAACAAATTAATGTATAATTGACAGTTTAATCAAATACGCAACAGGCGAATTACGCTGGAAATCCTTCAATATTGACATTAAGTTGCATGTCATGTCTCAATCATTAAAGGTGAATAAATAAACCAGTAGCAGTGATAATTATCACTTTGAAGTCTGCTTTTTTCTGCCAGAATAGTGTTAGTGATTGTCACTATTGTAATCCAGTTTGGTGAGTAACGAAACCAGTTGACTTATGTCCGTAGTGTCTAATTCACCATCTAGATGACAATGTAATAACCTATGGTATATAAAAAACTACTATGGTGACCACTTGGTGGTAACGAACTGTGCTAACCAGTGTTTTAGTGGTCACCTTTCTTATTCCTGTCAAAACATTGTCTACCAAATGTCCTTTCTCCAGGGTAAGTGAACCTGTAAACTTGCACTTGAAGCCTATAGCATGCTCTAGGCTGACAATATATTTCTAGTACTGCTTAGATTAAAAAAAAAAACATTTACCTGGATTACAATCAGTTAGTAGTGAACATATTGACAAAAGCACTTTTGAGATAGTCAGTGCTGGTGACCAGTTATCCTTGAGTATATCTAGACATATAACACCCTGACTGTTGATATTACAATGGTATATCCTAGTACGGAATGTTACCTGCAAAATATAAATACATTTGAATTCTCACAAATGGGAAGGATCAATTGTAAAGGTAATATTATTACAATATAATCATGTTTATATTAATATATTTCGCCGCGTTGGTCCCAGGCTCCTTTGAAAAATAAGCCAACAGCCATTCTGCCAGGCAGGTTGTGCAAGTCAATACCATCGTGGCTACTAGGTGGTAGAGTTTTGCATTGTCTCGTCTCAGTCTAGTACCACCGCCTTACCTATTCTTGCAACAATAGTGCCAGTGCTTGTTATTGTCATTTTCCAGATTGGAAGGTAAGGTAGCCGGTAAACTTATGTGTGTGGCATTAGACCTCTCCACAAGATAGCAACACACCAATAACATCTTTAGCGTCTATAGGCAATGGTTGACTCTTTCCATCAGGAGACCCATCTTTTATCGATTACATAACATTTATAATAAAAAGTTATATTTTATTGATATATTTTGCAAGTATAAGTAATAGTAAGGATAAATTTAAATCTGAAATAACAAAAGTAATAAAAACATTAACCTAGCTGACACACGCAGGAAAATATTATTATGCCTACTTCAACACACACAGTAAAAAAAATGTTTGAACAAATTAGTGATTGTTTATAAAGTTCATTTTAGACAATGTGAATCCGTTATTGGCTCTTGGTGTATGTAGTAAGTAGAGTAAGTTTATAAATATTTAGCTGTGGATTTTATGTAAATAAATAAATAATAAATCTTATATAAAAATATGACTTTTCCTGAAACTACTAAAAATCATGTTAAAATACTTGTATTTGATGGTTTTCTAATAACATTTTTATATCTTCCTTATAAAGATATTATGTTTAACAAAAGTAAAATAAGGAAGTATAGTAACATCAGTAGTCACTGAATTTTAAAGTTCTTAATGCAATAAATTATGTCATGATTTGTGTAACTGGCTCTTGTTATTCGTGAAAATATTCAATATTAACCCAAAATCTATACAAATATCAGATAGTAACATAATATTCGGCCAAATAGCAGATAGTAGCACAATGTCTGGCCAAACACCCTATAAAAAAGAAGATCCAATATTCAGATGAATAGATTTAAATATATAATTAAAGAGATTATACATATAATAAAATCGTAGGAAAGTCAAAACTGTACATTGAATATTTTTTTAAAAGAATATTTGGGGCGTGATCTACAATCAATATCAAAGCCAAAAATATAGTTTTTAGAATTTTTGTGTGTTTGTCAGTTTGTCTGTATGTATGTCCGGGGTAAACTCAAAAACTACTGCATGGATTTACTTCAAATTTTGTATGAATATAACTAATAGGTCGGGTCAACATTATAGGCTACATATTATCACACTATCACCTACGGGGGAGGGGCAGTGTGGAGTAAACGAACTCCGCGCAAACAAAGTTGCTTGCAACAGCTAGTATATTTTATATAATAATAGAGATTTTTCCTCCGTGGTATACTGGTTTTTTGCTTAATGCTGGGGTCGCACATGCGTCTATCGTCACAAAGCTTCGTGCATTGAAACGATAAATGCAGATGTGACCGGTTATTATCAGATATTTTTGCATACATTCCGGGCTGTGTGTGCTTTAGCGCGCATATAACTTCGTGACGATAGACGCAAGTGTGGCCCCAGCAAAATACCAACAAAGCAATAAAGCCCATTTTTGTTTTCGCTATGTTGGTCCCAGCTTCCTGTGAAGAATAGGCCAACTGCCGTTCTGCCAGGCAGGTCGTAAAAGGGGACCGATTGGCTATGGAGTCACTTCCATCGTGGCTACTAGGTGGTAGAGTTCTGCATTGTCTCGTCCGGGTCTGGTACCTCCGCCTTAGCTATTCCTGCCGCATTAGCGTCAGTGCTTGTCGCTGTCGTGTTCCGGTTTGGAGGGTAAAGAGCCAGTAAACTTATGCATGTGGCATTAGACCTCGCCACAAGATAGCAATGCACCATTGGTATCTTTGGTGTCTATAGGCGATGGTTGACTCTTTCCATCAGAAGACCCATCTAGTTGTTTGCTACCTTATGATATAAATAAAAAATAAATTGTCGAATGTCTGTGTTGGTTTTTTCAGTTTTTTAAAAAACAATGTTGCCCTTGATGGGATAATTGCTCAGTTGGCGATAGTCTTGCAACCTACCACATTATGGGACTAAGTAATTTCTAAACTCTACTACTTTTGGGTGCACTTGTACCTCTGCCTACCTCTTTGGGAATATGGGTGTGTAAATCCTTTTTTTTTAATTTAAATAAACAGTATAAAAAACCCTGTCCAATATGCAAAAGCATTGTTTGGTAGCCTAATATAATCATGTATATGCTATTGTTTTGCAGACATACATAGATAAATAAATAAATAAATATTCACGGGACAAATTACACTTATTGATCTAACCCCAAAGTAAGCAAATTATTTGCTTGTGTTATGGGTGTTAGTCAACGATACTAATACATAGAAAATATACATACATATATAAATACTTTTACATACATAATAAACACCCAAACCCGGAAATACAAACATTTATGCTCATCACACAAATGCTTGTCCCCGTCGGGGATCGAACCCGAGCCCCGTTGATTGCATAGTCAGGGTCGCTAACCACTCGATCAACGGGGCGGTCAATTTTTGCTGATCAAAATAATTAATCATAAATATTATTTCGAATATTAAGTATAGCCACACAAAAAGCTGGCCAAAAGTGACCAACAGGTAACTACAAGGCTGCTACCGCTAACTGGACGGAGCATTGAACTGTTTCAAGTATTTGCTAAATTTTAGCAAAACTGGAGATTAAATATGAGAATTTCAAAATAAAATACTTTATTTCCTTTTTTTTATGAAACTGTCAACATACTTATTTGCCCATTTCAGGTTAGATTTTTCAATTATCAGGACATTTTGCATTTTCAATTATTTAACTTAATATCATTACTTTCAATTCATTGCTAGCTCGGTTTAACAGTCATAATATATCCATGACAACACCAATGTTGTCTATATAGTTTGAAAAAAGGAATATTTCAACTGGTGTTAGATTTTTATTAAACACAACACATTTCCTGCACAGAAAGTGCATAATTGTTGGAACATTATATCTTACCCATTATTCTAAAGAAGTGACTAAATAAAATGTCTATATAGAATATAGAAGAAGTGACATTGAAAATATGCTCTCACATGGAAAGGGTTAAAATTAATAACAATCATAAGTGTTATTATATACTACAATGCTGGACAGGCACAATTTAAAGATGAGTTAGTCTTCTAATAATACAAATATAATAATAATCATATCGCCTCTGTGGTTTAGTGATCCAGTGTCAGTGTTAACCACATGAGTTCCTGGATTCAATTCCCAGGTTAGGCAATTCAAAAATGTATTTTTTCAGCTTTCTGATGAAACAACTTTGCCCGGGATTGGAAGTACCCAGTTGGCGATAGGCTTGCCACCTATCACATTTGTGGAACCAAGTATCTTCAGCTTATTGTGGGTGCACTGATTCCACACTTTGTTGCACTGTACCTCCGGCTACTTCTTCAGGGATACGGGTGTGAACATACTTATTATGACATATATTTTTGTTTGTTCCTCAGTTATGCAAAAAAGTTTCAGTTTGAGAAAAATCAACTAAGGCAGACTACATATTTCAGATACATATAGGATTTTTTTATACAATAAGATAGCAAACGAGCAATGACTCTCCTGATAGAAAGAGTCCACCATTGCCTATACACCAAAGGTGTAAATGGCATGTTGCTCTCCAAGTGGCGAAGTGTTCATTTTGCATAAGTTTACCAAACTGAAACAGAACAGTGAAAAGCACTGACGCTATTGCAGCAGGAATAAGTAAGGCGGTGGTACCAGACTCCGGCAAGGCAATGCAGAAGTCTACCACTTAGTAGCCACATTGGTAGTGACTAGCATAGCTAACTGTTCGTCTCTTACAAACTGCTTAGCAGAAAAACAGATGGTCTATTCTTCAAAGCAATGGTCTATTGAGCACTCTGTTGGTTGAGTGGTTAACAAATTTAATCACAAATCGATGGGACCCGGGTTCGATTCTCGACAGGCACAAACATTTGTGATGAGCTTAGATGTTTGTATTCTGAGTTTGGGTTATTATTTTCTATGTTACAGTATTTATATATGTATTAGTATTGTTGACTAACACCCATTACTCAAGCATATAATTTGCTTAATTTAGGGTTTGATTAATTCATGTAATTTATCCACAGATGTTATCATTATTATTAATATTATTCAAAGGAACCTGGACCAACACAGAGGACTGTACAATGTACTACCAATTATTAAGTACTGTTCAGATTTTGAGATATTAAATAATAACTCGACTTTTATAATTTTTTAATTATAACCAATTAAAAAATTATACCTATAACCAGTAAAAGTATAAGTAAATTTTATGATGGTAAATAAATAAAGATTACAATATTACTGATAAAACTGGGTTAATAAACGTAGGGGGATACAGCACCATTACTGGCTTCGTGCAATGAATTGTAATACAATTAAAAACAAAACAGAAAAAAACATATGAAAACAGCAATATATAAATCAGAAGTAGCTTTTAGTACAACTTGGAACCTTTTATATTTAACTAGACACTTAATCATTAAAAAAAATACAAATTTAAAACAAAATAAATTGTAACTTTGAAAAGGCACCATTTTTTGAGTCTGGGGTCTACTTGGTGTTGCAAGAAAAGTGTTAATACACTAAAACCAAACCATATTTTATCATTCTGTAAGCAAATATTTATAAATATATAAATATATTTCCTACTATCTTTTGCCAGCGCCTTCGACCGCGTGGACTTCGTTTACTCCACACTGATTCTCCCCCGTAGGTGATAGCGTGATAATATGTAGCCTATATGTTGACCCGACCTGTTAGTAATATTCATGCAAAATTTGAAGTAAATCTATGCAGTACTTTTTGAGTTTACCCCGGGCATACATACAGACAAACAGATAAACAGACAAACAGACAAAAATTCTAAAAACTATATTTTTGGCTTCGATATCAATTGTAGATCACGCCCCAAGTATTTAAAAAAAAAAATATTCAATGTACAGTTTTGACTTTCCTACGATTTCATTATATGTATAGATCTGTAAAATATATTTGAAAAGTAAAAAAATATAGAAATTGCTTACAACAGCAACCACTTTATATAGACACTAAGCAACACAGCTGGTACTCAACATTTACAAGAGACATGATGGATGTCAAATAATGAAATTCCATTACATTCGTTACAATAGAACATAGCATTTTCGGTGTAGGAAATTCATCAAAGGATGTATGTCACTATATTCGTCATGCCAAAATCGCCCGTATTTTAAATGTGCAATGATATAAAGCAAAAGGAGTTTGGGGTGCCGGGTACCAAACAGTAGCCGAGCTAAGGTTTTGACATAATGTATGGTGTTGCCTCCAATGCCCACACGGGTATACACAAGCTAGAAACACTAGAAATGAAATAAAATAGATATTTAAAAATGTTTACCTTAGGTGGTTTAAATGGATATTCAGGTGAAAAATGTATGTCAAGGAAAAACACTCCACCTTCGTACACTGACCCTGGAGGGCCTAAAATAGTTGATACCCATTCATATAGGTTGTCTCCTTTAGGCCCAGCACTACAGTTTGGAGGAGGGTCCAGTGTAATTTCTGCAAGCTCCTTTTGAATCCTCTTTGCCGAAGTTCCTAATGCCTTGGACATTTTCGGATTAGGTTTATTTTCTTTAGTTTCTGGTTTATTTTCTCCAATTGTTGCTGAACCGCCACTACCTCTGCCACGTCCCGTTCCACTCCCTGATGAACCAGAGGCACCAGACATTATCTAAAAGCACCACACGACTCATTCCGCAAAACCAAAAAAGCAAATTGTTAAGAAGCAGTGTGAATGATGATTTTGTTAAAATCTGATTTGATATGATCGACTTCAGTGCAATAATGTTGCTTAAATAGACTGAAAATATACATTAGGTTTCTTTTCCAGTTTCTTTATGACTACTGGACTAGATATGTATAAACATATAATAATATATTTATTTATTTATTTCTCTCATAATCATTAGCTACAATAAATTTTATAAGTTTTATAATATTATTGAGTAGCTTTCAATAGCCCAATCAAGAGGTCCACTAATTCTTTTATTTTATAGTTTTTTTTTATCATAGGATAACAAATAAGCAGATGGCTCTGCTGGCTAGGCGGTGGTACCAAATACCAGGGCGAGATGTTGCGGAAATCTACCACCTAGCACAATTCATTCATTTCTTTTAAAGCACAGAAGGCTATCTAGTGAGCAGGAGGCTCCTGTGATGGTAAGAGATAACTGTCACTTATATTCACTTACAGTTTAATAGTATGGTGATATAAGGGTTGCAATGATATAAGACCACATGCTAAGTTTAGAAGTTACCTACCAAGTAAGTTGGAACACAAAAATAAGCTATGACATTCAGGCAGTAGCAGTTAACTTAGTATTGATTTATTTACTAGTGGCATATTTAGCCTATATTCTCATTTTACAAGCTCCTAGCAGAAAAAAAAATTGCTTAGCTTTAGCTCCCTTGTTGCCATAAGTGTCAAAATGAGCAAAATATTGAAAAATATTTTTTTATATTCAAAAAGAAACCAGATATCTATTTCCAGCTAAAGTACTTTTGTATTTTATAATGAAAACAGTTATATTTGAGCAAGCCAATTAAGCAGTGTAAATAAAAATAAAAATTTAATATAACCAAATTAAACTAAAACGACATATATCCAGATCATAATTTTAACAAAGTGCAATCACATATGCCCTTGCAATAACACAGTTATACCTTATTGTTATATAGGTAGTATATTTACTGTATATAATGATAAATAGGTTTGCAAAGAGTTGATTGAACTTTACATTTTTTAGAACAAAGAAAATTCAATACCTTCATTCTAGAACACTCAAAATATCTAATAAATAAAACTCAACACAACAATATCAATTTAAAATTGCAAAATAAACAATATTAGCAGTATAAATACATAGGTAAGGGAAAAATATTATTTTGTACCTTACGAATAACAGTCGGCCATCTTGTGGGCTGGCGTTATCCGATAATTTACAATATTGGCCCAATATTCAGTAACGTAAATTATTAATAGTTATCCCAATACTCATTAAACAATTCGACTAATAACATCCAGAATATGTACAACTTGTGTTACATTAAAACTGATACTCGATGTTAGATGTCCCGAACTGCAAAGCCAAATATGCAGCCTGTTACTTTTCTAACATTACGTATGAAATACTACGAACTCTACAATATCTCAAAACAGAAAGTTATACCTTTAAAACCAAGACTTAGATTTTGTAGATTTCAGTAAAAATTAATAGAACTTCTTTTCCGTACTACCACATTTCGTCCATTTGTACATCACCTACCCTCACCAACACAACAATCTCTGAAATTTTAGACGCATGTATTAGATAAAATTCTAGACCGAGTAGACAGGTAAGATGCAAATTTCTTTATATAAATATGTCTAGATGTACCTAGGGACTACGAAACAAATTGTTTCAGAAACCTAATTAAAAGTCACGGAACAAATTAAATAATCACTATTCACAATGATCTACAACCACTTTCCGACATGTTTATAAAAAACCGGTAAATGTTGCCCAAATAAAAAATCATAATTATTTCGTAGAACCATAGATACAATAAATAAAATAAAATAAATATTCACGGGACAAATTACACTTACTGATCTAACCCCAAAGTAAGCAAATTATTTGCTTGTGTTATGGGTGTTAGTCAACGATATTATTACATAGAAATACATATAAAATATTGGAATATGTGAGTGGTTACGCAAAAAGGGACCTGAAGGGATTGGAAACAGTTTTTTTTTTTTTTGATAAATTCTGATTCTATGGTCCTTCATCTTTGTTTTGTTCTAATCAAAATAATTTTAGGTGCCGTAGTTTTTTTTTAATGATTTTTTATGTAAGCCGAGGCAGTTTTGAAAATATTACACCTTATACACAGCGCACACTAGTTTCTTTTTCTAGCGCGCACATAAAGACAAGTAAAAGACGAATAAATAAGTCACCAATAATACAGCTATCGCAAACACGTGCTATTTCTCACTGACGAAGTCGCTCACTAACGACACTAACATAAAACACCCCGCGCCTCTCTCATTCCGACTCAACATTTTAAACGTGATTTACTCGAAATCAATTATTTTCCCTTGAGGTCCCTTTTTGCGTAACCACTCACATATATTTAATAAACACACAAACCCCGAAAATACAAACATTTATGCCCATCACACAAATGCTTGTCCCCGTCGGGGATCGAACTCGAGCCCCATTGATTGCGTAGTCAGGGTCGCTACTCGCTAACCACTTGACCAACGGGGCGGTCATCAATAAAACATTAATGAAACAATTCCGGGTAGAATGTAACTTCCTTGCTTAGCACGTAGCTCGGGTGAATAATATACATGGATGGAATAAAATAAAATTAGAACAGAGCATTGATATATAAAAACCCAAGATACACAATCAGTGTCTCAAAAACGTCCTGTAAGAATGAGTGCACAATTTAAAATTGTGCACTCACTTCAAATAGAAGCCCGTCGCCCACGTCACTGCCCGCGCGTCAAAAATACAGAATTGTTCTCTGATAAATTGTAAAATACAACATCATGAACGTTAAAAAAATATAAGATATTGTATTTTCGGTAAGTATAAGAGTTTATCGATTTATTTTTGTCGTTTATATTACTAAATATAGGGTGTAATGTATGATTTTCATTTTATTCGTCTTAAAAATGTACTCAATTCTAAACAAATATAATACGACAAAATTTCAATGGTCACTTTTTCAGTAAAAGGACAGTGCATTACAACCTCCTTTTAATTTAGTCGAATAATACAAATTGATCCTGTTATTATTAGTGGAGTCGATTTTTTTCATTAATAAGTTAATTTTTTTTAATAAGATTAATTTTTTTCATTAATAATTTTGAATACCTTTTATAGTTGTTAACCGACTGCCAAAAGAGAAGAGGACATCAATTTGACGATTTTAAAATGATTGATTATATTGATTACTTATTTTGAGGACCAAGTTAGGTGATTCTTTTTATTCTATTTGTACGAATATAAAATAACAATATATAATTGTGATTCTTACGATAAACTTTGGAGATATATTATGAAATATTTAATATAACAATCACAAGACGTAGCATCGAATTTTGTTCTGTTTACACGTGTTGTTGATAACGATTTCTTAAGTGGAAGGCACAGGTTGCATTAAGAATTTTTATTTTTTGATTTAATAATTTATTTTTAATAAAATGTTGTTTTTGACTGCGGATATCTTATACTATACATATTATAAATGTTAAGGTTTGTATGTTTGGATGTTTGATAATCAATCACGTAAAAAATGGCTGTACCAATTTGGATTTGGACTCGGATCTTGGACTTTTATTTGGACTTTTATCCTAATGCAGAGATCTGCAGCTAGTCTCGTATAAATTTTAAGTGACTATATATACGAGTTGTTTTATTTGCATACTAGCTGTTACCCGCGGCTTTGCTTGCGCATATTTATTTAAGAACTTTTTTAACCTTTCTTTATTTTATTAAAAATCTCTACATTGCCGGGTGGGCCGCTAGTACGTTAAAAATAATATTTACATATTCATCTTAATTATTTATATACGACATTTTTGTTATTAAAATGTAAGTAAAAAACGTAAGACCTGAACTTCCTATAACTTCTAAATTTTCTATACCTAATATCATAACTAACTATACCTCAAACTAAAAATACCTATTAGTAACACACCTATCGAAAAAACTAACGTAATTATAAAAGAAATTTATGATTAACAGGAAATATCTAATCTAAAATTACCTTTGGCAATAATATTATATGTACTAAACTATACTCCAAACTAAATATACGTATCTATTAGGATTTCTGCGTATGTAACACACCTATGTAACCAACTAAAGTAACTATATTAAAAAAGTCTGTGAGTTGGTTGACCCTACAGGCCACCTGAAACTTCCCGCTAAATTTAAGTATTTTAACTTTAAAGAAAAAAACTATTTCGTCCGAGAGTCTGTTCAGGGCTGTTTTGATGGTGGGACAGCGGTTGATTTGCCATTGCCTTCGGAATCTTCTCTTCTTAGCAATTTTTTCCCTAAGAGTAGCTGGTAGGGTTGGAAGCAGACGAGTGTTATGGTTTCTTGACGCTTTTTGCATGGCTTTTTGGATTTTGCTGTTCAGACTCTCGGCTAGGTGGTTTACCTCCTCTGCAGTAGAGACTGGGTGAGAGGGGGTGCTTCCTTACATTAACTCCTGGAATTTCGCCCAGTCGATGACCTTCTTAGGTGATGGGGGGATGACTCTTGTGGGGGCACTTTGTATGGATGCTATTACAGGAATGTGATCGGATTCCATATCATTTGGGAATGCTTCTAAGTGCACAGTCTGGTTTAGGTGTTTATGCATCATGAGTTCGAGCACATCGGGGATGGACGTATTGCCGAATGGAAAATGAGTTTACCCACTGGGTGCTGAAACCGTTAAGTCCTGTTGCTCGGCTATATTAAATAGTCTCCTTCCTGATATAGAGTTAGTGGTAGAGTTCCAGGACTGGTGTTTGGCATTCCAGTCGCCAGCTGCAATGGTGGGTATGGAGGAGTTGAACATGTCCATGATGTCAGACGCTGAAATTCTTTCTTGTGGCGGTTTATAGATGCTATAGATCCTCATTGGTTGGCCGGCGACCAGAATTTCAATGCCCAGTGATTGCGTGTCAGTTTTGTTCGGAACTGTGTATCTTGGGTATTTTATATCAATGGAACAGAGTCAATATATCTGAATCAGTTTTGACTGTATGTACCGTCTAAGTGCGAATAGAAAATGGAATGAAAAGTTCCATGCCCTGCAGCTCTAGATCGGCAATAGAGTCAGCGACGACACTCGGATCATCCAGCGAGAAGCACCTCCGCCCCCATAGGTAGGACGCAACAAAATACCGCATCCCGTCTCAATCCGCTGACCTATAGTGCCAAACGCGACGGCAACCTGCTAAAGAAGGCCGTGGTAGACGCAAAACCGGCACTTTACTCCGGATCAGGCAGTGGTCTGACGAACCAAGTGGGGCGTCCACAGATACCTGATAATGGTCTGGATGAGAGGTCAGCAGAAGGTCCAACAGTGAAGCATATGGTCATCCACATCGGGAACTCGCGTGGGCGAAGTTACAAGTTGTGTAAGACCATACGCCAAGGCAAAATCGTGAACAGACCTCCCCGCATGATCGGTGGTGCGCGAACAAGGCCATTCGGCGTAATGGGCGTTAAAATCGCCCAAGATCACGATCTCTGCGGAGGGGGTCTGCTCTAACACGGAATCTACAGCTGTTTGTTAATGTTCAATGAGCCGGTCAACTTCAGTATTCCCGCCATGGGACCTATATAGGCATGCGTAGCTGCGTGAACAGTCGTCGCAAGCTACGCGTGACCAGAGGATGGATTGGTCCTGATGCAGCAGCATGCATCGGCACCTCAGCAGACTTGAATTACAGGACCTGGTTCAGCATGCTGGTTAAGTTTAACATATTAATAATATTTCTACTCAGCTCATTCTATGATATAAAAAAACTGCGTCTACCGTCACAAAGCTTTGTTCAATGACACAATAAATGCAGATGTGACCTCTTCATTCTTCATGTCATTGCACGAAACTTTGTGACGGTAGATGCAGGTGCGGCTTTTTTTATATCATAAAATAGCAAACAAGCAGATGGGTCTCCTGATGGAAAGAGTCAACCATCGCCTATGGGCACCAAAGATGTTAATGGTGCGTTGCTATCTTGTGGCGAGATCTAATGACACATGTATGTTCACCGGCTACCTTACCCTCCAGACAAGAACACGACAGTGACCAGCACGGACGCTATTGCGGCAGGAATAGGTAAGGCGGTGGTACCAGACCCAGTCGAGCCGATGCAGAACTCTACCACCTAGTAGTCACGATGGTAGTGACGCAAATAGCCACTCAGTCGCTTTTTACGACCTGCCTGGCAGAATGGCAGATGGCCTATTGTTCAAAGGAGCCCGGGACCAACACGGGGAAAAAATGCTCCAGCATCAGATAAATTTGGGCGTAAATACAACAAAATTGGGCGTTTCAAAGACGAATGTTCAAACTCAGCCTTCTAACATAATTGGTAAATGGATATAACTACAGATTACTTAGAGATGCAAGCATGGTATAACTTAGACTTTGCCGCACTCTGTACATAGTAAGACATAATCCAATGCCGCCGTTTTTTTCTTACTATTAAAATATGTCACGGCGCCTCACCGCCCTTCCCGTCAAGCATCATTGACATACCAACTTTATGCTGAATGCATTTTTTAATAAATTAACCCCTGACATATCTTAGACTCAACCTAGAATTTCACTGAAATATTTTTAAACGTATGTGGATAAGGAAGTAACTAATCTTGCCCCGATTTCCGGAATCGAGTTTTCACCAGATCCACACGTTTTGAGGTCGTACGAACCTTTTCCGACTATTTTCACGATGACGTCAGTATATGTGTGTATGTATGTGTGTGTATATACAGGGTTTAACAAAAATAAGCACTAATACTGAAGGAGCGTTCAGGATGTGTGGTTAGCTATTTAATTATACATTTTTAATAAATAAATACTATGAAATTTCTGAGAAAATGAATGTCAAAGTTTTTTTCAAAATGATCTGTGTCAGCCCTGAAGTATAGCACGCAGTAATGTACGCGCTCGGTTTACGCAGCTACGAAAGGTCACAATCATATGATAGATGTCAATGAACTGCTAGACGCACAACAAAGTACCACAGTACTAATTATTACATTATGTTAAAAAAACACTATCCGACTATTAGTGTCACTCGATAGCATATTACGATCATATTAAAATAATTATTAATTACTAAACTCATATTTAATAAAAAAAAAACACAAAATTTTATTAATTGTCAATACCTACCTAGTAGTCTCATACCTAGTTTACGCAAGGCAAACCTGCAGCTATTAGGTATTTCATGCATTAAAAGCTCCCGCCTGGCAACAAAATTATATCAGCTGTATACCTAAAATTTATTGTGACCTGGATTCTTATTTCTAACTCTGAGTGAAACTATTACTTAGTTATTTGTGTAGAGATTTTTTGCTTAGTAAGAACTAGGTACATACATTCTAAAACAATCGTGGCAAATAATCCAATATAACTAATTAAGGTATCTTTTTGTTATGAACACACATTACATAAATTACTTCATCACACAATATCCACCTTCAAAGTCAACTATTCACATGTGTGTTCAGTGTAGGTACCTAAATCTATTCCGTGATTCATAGGAATTTTACAATGTATTATCTGACATGGTTTCAACCTACAAACTGTTTTAATGGCATAATACTTACCTCTAGTTTTGAGCAGGTAAATCATAGCTATTATCACTATTATTACGCACAATTCTAAAAATTTAGTAAAACTTTCTCGTTGATTACACGACACTTCGCAAAATAAATAGGCATTATCATTAAGAATTAAGACACAACACAACACAACCTTTCATAACCATTTTTGACAAACAAACCTACGCATTGATTCGCCTAGAAGTCCTTTGAAGTATTACAGACACCGCGCGAGCCGTGAGCCGTCTTAACACGGCCAACCAAGCGCCCGACTTAGGCCTTGCTCACACAAACTACTGTCTATTTTCCGCGGGTATTTTATTTGCGCAAATTATTTTTCGTTACACATGAAATTTGACATGGCTAGCACTGCTAAAAAAATGTCAGGAATCGGAATGTTCCCGGTGAGTTGATAGGCTCGTTTGTTACTATCACTACATGGATGATGGAACTTAGTACCTACCTAAAGTTAGTTTTAGGTGCACCTCTTACCTTTCTAAGTAGTAGCTATTTCAGGAAAAAAATCATTTTTTTACTACGTTTTGTTTGATTACACCTTAGATCACAGATTTTATAAAATACTAGCCGTTGCCCGCGGCTTCGCACGCGTGCTTAGAGTTTTTTGTGAATGTCAAAAATTAACCACGCAAGCGAAACCGGGGGCAAAGGCTAGAATACAAATACACCTTCCTCTTGAATCACTTTAATATTAAAAAAACGCATCGAAATCCATGGAAACAAATTCACAACGATTAAAACCATATGCGGGCAAAGCCGCATGGAAACGCTAATAGTATCTGCATGCCCATATCTTCGAAAGGGTAGGCAGAGGTACAGCTAGTGTACCCATGATTAGCCGAAGATACTTCCTAATAATACAATTATATCAAATAGTCGATACAATAATATTAACTGCTAGTTAACTAGTTAATTATTATCTTTAGCAACGAAAACTATTGCTAATTTTAGCGATTGCCGGGATTACAGATCAACCAGTTCATTCATTCAGAAAAATTAATCTTTTTCATCAAAATATTGTTTATCATACTGGAAACAAAAAAGTATAAG
This sequence comes from Apodemia mormo, assembly GCA_036924255.1. NCBI lineage: Eukaryota > Metazoa > Arthropoda > Insecta > Lepidoptera > Riodinidae > Apodemia > Apodemia mormo. The sequence goes on along the minus strand of JAUPFN010000005.1, from coordinate 7,795,084 downwards.
TTAACTTTAAAGCCGCCGCCGGTCGTCTGCACGGGCCTTTAGAACTTACACGTGTTTTGCGGCTTATACAAAGTGCAACGAAACGCTTTAATTGGCGAAGAGACCACTTTCGGAAAGTGACAAGACACTCCCTTTTTTCTGCCATTTTGTTTTTATGTAAGATCATAATAATAGTATGTAGTTCCGTATATTTTTAGTTAACTTTTTTGTCACTTTTATGATAGAGTGATGCCGGTTTAGGCATTTCTTAGTAAGGTACTGGGTTCGATTCCCAGTTCGCCTGGTAGAATGGAGGGTAATTCTTCTTAAGGCACTCAAACTAACACGGGAAAAGATTTTTTTATTTAAGGTGCAAGGGGTCCCACCACCATCTTCGGGACCCAAGACCATCTTCGGGACCCAAGACAACCTTGTCTGCACGTGGTACACCCTGCTGTACAATTGTACAATGAAAGAGGTCCTGGCACCGAGACGAGGTTCCTCCAGAGAGGTTCGGAGGTTAGACGGTAGTCGCTACGGCAAACTCAAAACCGCCAAAAAATACAAAGCGAATCTTGGGTTCCTAGCGCAAGCGTGGGGAATAACCGGAATAAACTCTAAGATGAAGATTATTTTTAAATTTGTTTCACTGAACCCTAATTAGTTCAGAAAAGTACCTAGATAATTTTTAAGGCATTTTTTATTCAGTTGCCGTTTGTCTTTGGACAGCGCAACTATTGCTATTATTGCCGATTTTCTGTGAATTTTACTTAATACTCATTGATTTGAAATCGCGATTTTAAAAATGTCACGTAGAAATAATAATGACCGTCACCTTTACACTAATAGTGAATTTTACGAAATGATGCTATGTGTTGGTGCTGCTAGGAATGGTAGCATTAATGAAGCGAGGGAGATTTACCGACAACGGTTTATTGAGGGAAGGCCACCAGCAGAACAAGTTCATTTACCTCCGTACTCGGTATTCCGTAACATGTGTTTACGATTTCAGCGTACTGGTTCCTTCCACCGCGAACGAAACGTTGGACGTCCTAATTCAAGAGTTGGTACTGCTATTGAGTCTCGAATTCTACATCATTTTAACGAGAATCCTCGGACCAGCACACGCCGATGCAGTGCTGTTAAATGTAAACCATATGGTGGTGTGGCGTACACGGCAGGATGATGGACGACATCCCTACCATTTTTCAAAGACTCAGGAGATAGGACTTGCAGACCATAAGCCCAGAATTGACTTTTGTAGGTGGTACCAGAAGCGTGCTGAAGCAAATCCCGAATTTGCTTTCAATATTTTATGGACAGATGAGGCTTCTTTCACAAGAAATGATGTGCTCAATTTACTTACTTATAAATTAATTTGAAGACAGTGTTGCTTTATTATTGCCTGTAAATAGTGAATTTGGATTAACGTGTAATAATCAGTGACGAAAGTGATATGTAAAAAAATGCTTATTAAATGTGTGTAAATACGAGTAGGCGGTATTCTTCATGTCTATGTGTGCGTCACGCTATTCATTCAACGTGTTGCTGACGTCACATCACTTTCATCTTTAAGATAGGGGTGTGAAAATAAATTTTAACTTCTTATTTTACTAAATTTATATGAAACAAAAAATGTGTGCCTTTTGATATAATATTTTACCAGGTGTTTGTTTAGTTCATGTACATGTATGCCCTTGAAAGTTAGTGCTTATTTTTGTTAAACCCTGTATATATGAACGTGTAATGACCTTTGAACGGCTTGACCGATTTTAACTTAGTTGTTGGCATTCGATTGGGTTCCGCATGATTTAGACTTTCTGAAAATCGGTCGGAGATTTTGAGAAATTTTGAAAATACCTCGAAATTTTTTCCGTGAAACGATATTTTTCTTAATAGCTTCCAGTTTAATACACCTGTTATCGCTATATAAACCCGCTTCCGCTAAATCTCCTATTCCTCCTATACTCGTGGGCCGGTCTCCTAGTAAGCCAAGAAAATGAACTAAGAAGACCACATATGAAGCTACAGGGAAGGGGAAGTGAGTGCATAAGTGTGCCACGCATTCGCAATACGGCCGCGATTAGAACTAAAACGAAAACGCGTCGCTGTTCCATGCGCGTGTGATATCCGCTGTTTCAACCGCCGCTTAACTGTAAGAAGATAAAATGTGGTGTATAATTTCCGGAAGAGTCGTTATTGGCTTTCCTGTTATTTCGTCTATTCTCGAACCAGCACCTGTTTGAGTACAGTCAACCGCCGGTCTGTCGTTTTGGCAGTCTAGAAAATTCTTTATTCCGAAGTCAAGCGGTAATCATATTGATTATCGCTTGTGGTCCTTCCCTAACATAACCCAGTGGTACCTTTCTTCGTGGTATCAATTTTGGTACTACGTTTCGTTCGTTACGAACCAACAAAATTTTATTAAAAAATCTTATCAGTTCTATTCTTCAAAAAACTGCATCCAACGCCGTAAATTGCATCAAAATCGGTTAATCGATTCGGGAGTAATCGTTGATGAAAAAATTTAAAGAAAGGGTTTTTTCGGCATAACTTCTAAATTCTTTAATCAATCGTTTTAAACTACATCGATGCCGTTTTAAAAATCAAAATCAATCTTATCGTAGCTAATAAAGCAACAAAGCAAGAGCTCAAAAATTACATTGAATGCCATTCAAAATATCGAAAATGAAATTGTACCATCATTTTTACAAACTTTAAGTTTTTGAACTCTTCGAGCTCAAAAATCTATGCTTAGGTACTGTTTTTGCTTCTTTGAGCTTCAAATATCTCTATTTAGCAGAAAGTTTCAGGGATGGCCCGCAGGGACAATCAGCTTACAGATATTTTTTCATAGATCATGAGGCAAACAGACAGGAGACTCACCTGATGGTGACTAACAACGTCTATAGAAAATTACATTACCAGCGGTTTTGCAGTTGCGTTGCTGACCTTAAGAATAAAGCCATGGGCGTACCGAGGGGGGGGTGGAGGGCAGCTGCCCCGCCCTGGAAAATGTTTATCTCTCTACTAACTATCTACTGTTGTAGATAAAAATATAATAAGATAAAAATATTGTCTTAAAATGTTACGGTTGGCCCCCTGGCCCAGAACCTGGGTACGCTCATGGAGTAAACTCTTTTCTTCTTAAATATTTGTCGATAACGGAGTAATAAAAAGTTAACCGAGAATTTCTCGGTTGTGAATCCTCAGTCATCGAGATGGTGAGGATGAAACATATGTTGCGATGTCCGATGGTGAAATTCGGTGGCAGGAAGCAATAAAAGCAGTTCCTCGAAACATTCCTCATTGTAGAGCTGTAAAAGATGCAGTGTGATGCCACGCAACACCGAAATAGTCCTGTCATCGACGATTCGAGCCGCTCTACGTAGTACGTATGATACAAAAAATAAATTAATACATACGGCAATAATATAATATGTGCTGCACGTTACGTAACTTTTGATTATACATGTGCTGATAGAATATAATTAAAGCCTGTGTTATCTTATAGAAAAATCTATATTTACTAATTGTTGATTGTACACGATAGCTTTCACCAATATCAAGATTCTATCAAGCTGAAAAGAAATTATTTTCTATTAATAGGTAGGTAATCGATTTTGTATCTTCTCTGTATCAGTTGCCCATATTTAAACCATAATAGTCTGTGGCAAGGATTTAAAACGTTATAATTTCGATATGTTTGCTGTTTCGCGATTGGTTCGCTGCGTTTCTTGCTGTTTCGTGATTGGTTCGCCAACTAGCGCTAGAAGACAACGTCATAATATCATATACCATAACCAATCACAACGACGCAAATATATCGAAATTATAACGTTATAAATCCTTGGTCTGTGGTTGTTATTACAAATAATTGACGTTTATACAGAATTATATTTAATCTGTGTTATTTATTATTATTTCACAGACCAATTAGAGTACTGTATTATTCAAAGAGGAAAAAGCTTTTATTTTAAAGTATTATTCAGTACTCTAATTGGTCTGTGGTATTATTTATTATAGAAATTAGAAGCTGATTCTGTAGTACCTATAAAATACAAATTACGAAATATTAATTATCATTAAATTTTAGGTTTATATTCATAAATTTTTATACATTATTAATATTTAGAATCTAGAGATAGCAAATTTACATATTCCAAAATGGGTAAACGCCAACATCAAAAGGACAAAATGTACATTTAATTTTATTTAGATTAATAACAAAGGTAATATTTTAAAGAAATTTTTTGAGCTTACATAAATTATGCGTGTTACAGGTATTTAACTTATACTGAATGGACCACACTATACGGCGGTAAACGATCAGGCACTGCTGTTGAAGAAGACACTACATTTAAAAGGTTACCATTTGATCACTGTTCTCTATGTCTACAACCCTTTGATGACCCATATTGTGATGTGGACGGAAATATATTTGAACTGCAAGCAATTATAGAATTTGTGAAAAAGTTCAAAATAAATCCCATCACAGGCAAGGTACATTTTGTAATTCTTTGCAAAACATAATGTTAACAATGCATCTATCAATAACAATACGTTTTCCTGCGTTGTACATGTTATTTTTTAAATACTATTACAATTAATGTGTGTTAATTTAATACTTTAAAGACTATTGCCAAAAAATATGATACTGTAGTAGGTCCATATGGTCATGGGCGTCCAGCCATGGGCCCAGGCTCCTAAAATATGTAACTAGCAAACTAATCTGTAGCCTTATCCTGGATATTTTTTAATACAAAAATGTTACACTATAGCACCCTATATCTGTATGTATAATTCGAATTATCCAAAACACTTTCTTATTGCTCACTTCCCTAAACCACAAAATCTTCCTATCAACTTCAGCCATTTGAGCTCCGAGCATATGCTGGTTTGTTAAACAGTCAATTTAGAGGTTTATATCTATCTATAAATAGTACTTACAGGTACTGTCGAATGTGAACTTTCTTATGGATATTAAGTAGACATGTGCAAAACATCACCTTATGAAGTAATGTGATGCAACATTACCTTTTCAGTCAGGTGATATCACTCGATAACATTACGCATTACTCGAAACATTACACGACGCATTCGAAAGATTCGATAACGTTTGTACATCAATTGTACTATTACTTGAGGTGATACGTAATATACGTATTACTTGTTGCACTGCCGTAAATCGTAATACATTTAGTTTACAGTTAGAAAACGTTTATATCATATTACTTGAAAACCTTGACAAGAAATTCCTAGCACATGGTATATTTGAAAAATGAATATTTTTTTTAGATATGAGAAGTTCTTTGATATGAGAAGGTTTTACCCTACCTACTGATTTTTTTTGAAGATTAATAAATAATATGACGCTGATTACCGCAAAATGGTTATGTCAATAAAGTTGATTTTCCTTCATACTTAGGCCAATATATTAAGTTACACCGAATAAAGATGGATTATGTAGTTTTACATAACTAGTTCAAAAGGGACCCCAGGCTTAGGATTGGCAGACATTTATCTTATATTATTTTTAAGTTTTGTTTTTATATTTATCAATCACTAAGTCACTAATATACAGTACTGTATATCTATCTATATTAATATTATAAATGTGAAAATTTGGATGTTTGGATGGATGTTTGTTCACATTTGTTCACAAATCACGCAAAAACTACTGAATGGATTTGAATGAAATTCGGCACACGGGTAGATGATGATCTGGAATAGCACATAGGCTACTTTTTATTTTGGAAGATTGGGTGATCCCGCGGGATTCGCCAAAAAATTTAAATAATCCAGGGGGCTGCACGCTGCAGCTAGTATTCACTAAACCTATTCTTATTATACTACCTATATATAATATTCCTATTTAACTATATTTACACTGCATTTTTTACAATTTGGATAAACTGCACCAATAAATTATAAAGTTATTAGCATGTAATTAAAAGAATTTTAAAGAATATCTAGCCAACAACATGCTTTGCGCCAACTGATTCTGTTCAGTGTTGCAAAAAATGTAAATAATTCAAGTGATCATAGGTTAAATAAAAATAAACCTTCTCATAAAAACTTACTGCTTAAAATCCTCACAAACATTTTTTTGTTTTCGCCTTATTTTGTGTCTCTATCTAATTTGTGGAACAACGTCCATCTATCTCACTCTACCGCGCGACGTGCGAAGTCGATTCGAGTAGTCAGAATGCAAAATTACGTTCCAGAAACAAACATTACTTAGATCAAACATCACTTCATCACTTCTCACACTCGCACTCTACTAAAGATAGTAAATGCACGGGTGATGGTGTGATGTTAGTTTTAATATGGTATCACATCTTGAAGTGATATCACCCGAGAAATATTACGCGCATCACCTACACATTTTGATTAGGTATCTCATAGGCTCACTGGTGCCAGGGTGGAGTAAGTGCCCCACCCTGCCTCACTGAGGCTATGTCCATGCATGTAGTCCAAGTAGAGTAGTACTTGGTTAGTTTCGAATTATGCTGCATCAATAGACTAGTTTTTTTTAAATGTTAAAATTAGGTTTTATTCCTAAATGTGGGAATGTCCTATAGTTATGTAATTTTATTTCATATCTATATATAACAGGTTAGGGAAAGTTCTACAACACCTACTCAATTATGAAATAAGTTTGATAGGGTTCTGTAATATGGATATGTAGTTTCCTACATAAAAATATGTAAATGTGTTATAATTTTTTTACCACAGTTTGATTTAACTATATATCATTGTCAGATTGTGTGTGTGTGTGGCCAGCGGAAAGTATAGCCCCTCTGCCCTCGTGTAGCAAATGATACGCACCATGGTTCTCCTTCGCAGCTTCTGCTTTTTGGTCACTTCTAGCATTCAGCCTCAGCCACTTTGCTACAACAAGTGCGAGCTGCCTCTGACCGCACATTCACAATTCCTAAAGGGGCAAATAAGACCATGTGCAAGTTTGGGTGCTCTGATTACTTTATTTACACAAGTAATCAATAATAACACTCCATCTCTCCTCCACTCCAATCACAAAAGCTTCACATATAATTTTTGCACAGTTGCAATAATTTGGGTATAAGTTTTTCTATTGATTACTTTCATTATGTTCCACTTACCACATATATTTTGAATTACTGTAGATGTAGTGTGTAGAAATTGGCAAACAGTTTGTATACTCCAGATAAAACATAAATTTTACAAATTGAAATTTTGGAGATAGATCTAGTTAATGTAGACTTATAGAATAATACGCTAGACCTATTAAAAAACTCGTGGGTAATATACAGTTTAGCTGTCAAAATTCATGCAACTATATATTAGTTGTAGTAATGTTAAGTACATTCTATGTAAGTTTCATGAATTTTTAATAAAAGTATCAAAAACACCCATCTGGTGCCAAAAAAAAACACTAATGGAGGTTATTCCTTGTTTCCATACCTTCATCTTTTCTCTGTCAAAGGAGCATACTAAACCAACTCTACAACTCTTCAAACTTGTTATAACATTTTACTTGCAATTTTTTCCAGAAAACGGATATAAAGAGCTTAATAAAATTGAATTTTTTCAAAAATGCAGAACAAAACTATCACTGCCCAGTGTTATTTAAACCATTTACCAAAAATTCTCATATTGTTGCTGTACGTACAACTGGCAATGTGTACTGTTATGAAGCTATCGAACAACTTAATATCAAGGGCAAAAATTGGAAAGATCTCATCAATGACACACCATTTACGAGAAGTGATCTTATCACAATACAAGACCCAAATAACTTGAACAAGTTCAATATATCCAAATTTCATCACATTAAAAATAATCTGAGGGTAGAGACTGAAGGTAAGAAATTTTTTTATTATTATAATATTTTAATTTCTGACACACTGTGGTATTTTGCGGTTATGTAGACCATTACCCAATACAAGTTAGTTACAGGTGTCACCTTCACTGCCATAATGACAACTGGGCAGAAGAGTACTGTGATACCTTTCTTAGATATGGTGTTATTTATATAGAAATTAAACACATTGGTAGAGTGTAGAAGCCATAATCAGACCAGCTTTCTTTAAGTATTCTATCTCTTTCACTTCCCTACAGAGCAAACAAAGTCATTCTCGCTTTTATATTTGGTAGGCCAGACTGAATAATAACCCTCTAGTTAGTAAGAATAATTAGAAAACATATTTTTCTTAAAGAGCAAGCAGAGAAGATATATAGACAGCCTTAGGCTCTTCTGTTGTTCGACATTTTACAAGTTTAAAGACAGAAGAAAAATAATAGATAATAATTTGTAACAATTTAGTTGGGTGTTACAAGTTGTACAATTTAATGTATATTTATCAACATGTTCTACCATATATGGTGCATAAATTACATTTTTGAAGTGAAAACTTCTTTAGGCGCGTTGAGCGTTTTGGTAGAGGGTAAAATCCTCGGTTCGCGTCACCGACATGCTAATGATAATAGTATATCTATAGCTATGTTTTGCATATAGTTTTAATTACTCTCATTTAATATATCTTATCTATACATATAATAAAATCATAGGAAAGTCAAAACTGTACATTGAATATTTTTTTAAAAAAATACTTGGGATCTATAATCGATATCGAAGCCAAAAATATAGTTTTTAGAATTTTTGTCTGTCTGTATGTCTGTATGTCTGTTTGTCTGTATGTATGTCCATGGTAAACTCAAAAAGTACTGCATGGATTTACTTCAAATTTTGTATGAATATTACTAACAGATCGGGTCAATATATAGGCTACATATTATCACACCTACGGGGTAGGAGCAGTGCGGAGTAAACGAAGACCGCGTGGACGAAGTCGCAGGCAACAGCTAGTAATTTTATAAATCTTCTTACTTTCAATTTAACAAGAGTAATTTCTAATTCATATTAAGTAGTTTAAATTTATTAATTAGGTTTTCTTTTTATAATTATACAATAAAAGAGTTATTATTAGATTAATATTTAATTTTCTTTATTATTAGATTAATAGTTATTATTTATTTTTTTTATAGGCCAGTGTTATGATTCAACTAGCTGTGCCCGCGACTTCGTACGCGTGGAAAAAATTCTAAAATAAAAACCCGCATAGTTCCCGTTCTCGTGGGATTTCCGGGATAAGAACTATCCTATGTCCTTTCTTGGATCTCAAACTATATTCGTACCAAATTTTATCCAAATCGGTTCAGTGATTTGGCCGTGAAAGCGTAACAGACAGACAGACAGACAGAGTTACTTTCGCATTTATAATATTAGTATGGATAATATATAGTGCAATTGACTAATATAGTTTGACACTATATATTACCATATAGTACAGGTGACAATCTTATGCCCAAAATCTAGTACATGTGTGTTAAATGTTAGAGACATTATGCTTAGAAAATAAGATCTGTAAGGCGTAAGTCCAGATTATTATCTTTAATAACATTCAAAACCAATATGGAATAATTTTAACTAATGTAAAGTTTTTTGGCTTTTTTTAGAGGAAATAGCATTGAAAAAGGATCCTCATGCCAGATTAAAATCAGTGTCTGCTGAAACAAAAGATATTTTGCAAGAATTAGAAAAAGAATATAAGGCACCAGAAGCAAAGACAAACAAAAAGGAGGTATGGTCTATCAAAATATCTAGACGTTGTTTGGGAACATCTATGTAATATTAAATAGGCATTAGGCACATGATTACATTTGGTTTGGCACAGCACAGGCATTGCCTAAGTATACACTTCAGTAGTAACAAAAATTGATACAGGTCATGTCCAACAAGCACATTATCACTCCTTAGGAGGCATTAAAATATATTGTAAGTGCTAAAGAATTAAGGATTGTGCACTGTGCCTATTTTTAATGAAATCTGGAATTGAATGGTTATTTGGTCAGTAGTATATTATCTATTTTTAACTTCCCGCTATTTATGTATATAAGATATGTATGTAAGATATTCTGGGTAAGAGAAGAGAATAAAGAATATTGCACAAGAGCATCACTCTCCCTGCTAGGGATACCGAGACTAAGAACTGCAGCATTTCGAGGTAGTTTCAGCTATAACGCTAGCAAGTGTTGGAATAATATATCACCCAAAATTCGTGACCTACAAATAAGTTTATCAACTTTTAAATCAAAATATAAATGTTATTTAATAAACTTGCAAAAAAATAATCAAAGTTTATATGTATATGTAAATGTCCAATATATGTTATGTAATTTTTAACTAGCCAATTTTAATATTTTTAACTATTACTATTTGTCATAGTTTTTTTTAAATGAAGAATGTACACAAACATGTATACTTTTTTGTTAATTAAGAATGTACATGCACATGTATATATACAAAAAACTACGTCTAATGCATACATGTCGTTAATGTCGGTTTATCCGTTTGGGAGTAATTGATGACGAAGAATTTTGAAAAAAGTGTTTTTTCGACATCACTTCGAAAATTTCCAACCAATCATTTTTTAGTATTTTACGATATTTTAGTACTAAAAGAACTGCGTCGAATGCAGTTTCAAAAATCAAAAGAGAATCTAATTTTGAAAAGTTGGGTCTTTTCAAATATTGACATTAGGTTGTTCTTTGCAAACTTACCTAATATTTCTGAAATAACTTTCAGAACAATACACTGAATGACTTAAAAAATTTATTAGCTTTTCTCCTTAAAAAACTGCACCAAATACTGATCAAAATCGGTCAATTTGTCGGTTGGTTTTACATTACACAAAAACTTATCCGGAGCTATCGGGGTAAGAAAGACATGGCACCCCCTTCCATGCTTACCATGGACTTTTGCAATATCAGGGGGCTTCATTCCAACCTTCAGGTTGGAAGTTTCAGGGACAGCATTCACGCCGTCCACTACTTGCTCTTTGTGACCTCTCTTTGTGACACAGATATCTTCTCCGGCTTATCCTTACTACCTCTTCTACTTGGGGTACAAACTGGAACATTCCTTTGTACCGCGGACTGGTCTGTGGGTCTACGTCAGAGAAGATATCTGTTACCGGCGCCTCGGCAACTTTGAAGGTCGGGATCTATCTATCATCTGGCTACGTGTAAACTGTGACGACCATTCCGCATCTACGCGTGCCTGCACAGGTCCCATATGTAATACTAAAGTCGACAGGCTCGTTGGTACTCGCGTGTTCTGGTCTCTCTCCAAGGCTATCATAGGGAATTTCTCTCAGCCCTCTCTTCCATCTTTGCACGGAGACGATGACTATCTGGCCAATACCGCAAAGGAAAAGGCCGATCTTCTGGGCTCGTTCTTTGCGGCCAATTCGACTCTGGACGACAAAGGGAATGCACCGCTTACCATCCCGCAGTGCGATAGTTCTATGCTGGAACTAAGGTTTCGCATTTTTCTGTGCGTAAAACACTATTTTCAGTGGGTCGGATGGCATCCCTCCAATTGTGCTTAAAGTGTGTGTTCCAGAGTTGCCGCTAGTATTAACGTGCCTGTTTCGATTCTCCTATTCTCTTGGCGTGGTACCAAAATTGTAGACGCAGCTTTAGTGCATCCCATTCCTAAGAAAAGAGATAGCTCTAATCCGTCTAAATACCATAGCCCATAACCTTCTTGTTCTCCAAAATTATGAAAACCATCATCAACTGTCAGCTCCTGAAGTATTTAGAACAGCACCAGCTGATTAGTGACCGTCATTATGGTTTCTGTCGTGGCCGCTCAGCTGGTGATCTACTAGTATACTTGGCGGAAGCAGTTAGGTCCAAAGAGGAGGCATTGGCAGTCAGTTTGGACATAGCTAAGGCCTTTGATCGGGTATGACACAAAGCGCCTCTCGCAAAGCTGCCTTCCTACGGGCTTCCTGAGAAATTGTGCAAGTGGATAACCAGTCTTTTGGGCGATCGGAGCATCAAGATCGCAGTCAACGGTGCTTGCTTCGATCTTAAACCTGTCAATGCTTGTGTTCCCCAAGGTTGCGTGCTTGCACCGATACTTTTTCTTCTGATTGTCAATGATATGTTACGAATTAGTAAAACACATTGCTATGCGGATGATAATACTGGTGAGGCTATATACTCCGGCCTTAGCGGTATTTTTCGGGAACACGTCAAAGAGAGACGAAAAAAGTTTGTGTCTGAAGTCGAGAATCGACTTACTAATGTCTCGGAATAGGGTTGTCAAAACTTGGTCATATTTAACCCCAAGGAGACAACTTTGCGCGTTCACCGCAAAAAAGACACCCTCAGGCAGTGTCGTAATCCTGGGAGTCGACATATCGAATATCGTTCAGTTGGGTCATTTGGAAGGAAAGGTAAGGGGAAACTAGCCTCAAGAAAGCTTGGTGTACTCAGCAGAGCGAAGCAGCACTTCTTGCCGGCCCATCATCTCCAACTTTATAAGGCGCAAATGCCTTCATTCAGCCTCACATGGAGTACTACTCTCATCTATGGGCCAGAGCTCCCCAGTACCAGCTTCATCCACTTGATCGCATTCAAAGTAGAGCGGTTCGAATCGTTGACGATCAGGTTGTTTCGAAATGGCTTAGCTCTTTGGCATTGTGCAAAAATATAAGTTCTTGCGTAATGCCAAAGAGTTACCTATGTCTTTTATTGGATCTGTCATGGAGAGTGTTCCGATGAGTTGTTTGGCTTAATCCCTGGTTCTGAATTCCATCATGGGACATCGCGTTAAAATTTAAAGGTCCACCCTCACCATCTTGATGTCTGGAAACCCACATCCGTGCGGTTCTCCAGTCACTTGGCATCGCACTACTCTTTTGTGGAATCTATTACTGGCAAGGGTTTATTCGAACAGATACGACATGGAGACCTTCAAGAATAGAACTGACTCATTTTTAAAAGATCGGCAACGCAACCGCAAGACCTCTGGTATTGCGGATGTCCATGGTGATCACTTAACATTAGGTGCACAAAAAAAACATTAAGTTACATAATATAGCAAATAGTGTGAAAAATTTATGCACTTAGTTTATCACTACTTAAAATAAAGCTTAGCTCTCAAATAAAGACTAAATGTTTCACAATTTCAGGTTGCAGACAAGTTCAATGCCGCTCACTATTCCACGGGTATGGTGGCCGCCAGTTTCACATCCACCGCCATGGTGCCTGAAACAGTGCATGAGGCAGCCATCCTTTGTGAAGATGACGTCAAATATGAGAGAGTCAAGAAAAAAGGTACAGCTCAACTTATATGTATTGAACTTTATGATTAACCTTAACATTTTCTTTTATTTTCGTTGCCTTGAAATATACTTTACAAAAAATTAAAGTATCTTCGAAGAAACATTAGTGAACTCAAATTGAGATCTAAAGACGAAATTAAGATATTTAATTTGCATAATTTCCGTGAAATATTATACGTAACTGCTGTGATGGAACTGAAGCTAAATGTAATGTAATGAATGGGGCAAACTTATTCAAGGTCTGAAAATTAATGGACAAGCATTAATGTTTCACCATTCATAGAGTGAAGTGCTGTTCGATTCTTCTGAAATGATTAGAGAAAGGCTTGCTAACTATCGTATTATGGGACTAAGTATCTTCAGCTAATTGTAGATGCACTATTTGTACCTCTGCCTACCTTTTCGGGGATACGGGCGTGAAGACACTTTTAGATACTAATACGTTAAACTCATAGAAAAATATTCATTAAAATGTTTATTATATTTCATAAGATAACAAGCAATTGGGTCTCCTGATGAAAAGAGTCAACCATCGCCTATAGACACCAAAAGTGTTAATGGTGCGTGTCTATCTTGTGGCGAGGTCTAATGCCACATGCATAAGTTTACCGGCTACCTTACCCTCCAAACCGGGACACGACAGTGACAAGCACTGACGCTATTGCGGCAGGAATAGGTAAGGCGGCGGTACCAGACTTGGGCGAGACAATGCAAAACTTTACCACCTAGTAGCTAAGATGGTAGTGACTTGTATAGACAATCTGTCGCCTTTTACGACCTGCCTAGCATAACGGCAGTTGGCCTATTCTTCAAAGGAACTCGGGACCAACATGGGGAAAAATGTATTTATTAACCACCTATATAGATCCAGAATTATAAACATCCAGCTTCGTTATACAAATGCCCGTAATACTTGTGTAGCTAATCACTCGACAAACGGAATTATATATATTAATACACTAAGGATAAGATGTTTGCCTCCCTTTTTAGAGAAAACCTTCTCACTCACAATTAATCTAAATAAATTCTATATCATTTTATAGATAATTGCTTGCTCTACCGGCATCAACAACTTAAAAAAAATTACTGCTTTTGTTTTTATAAATTTTTAAAATTAAAATTATATACACATATTAAGACACTAGCTGTGTCCGCGAATTCGTTCGCGTGGAAAAAATTCTAAAATAAAAACCCGCATAGTTCACGTTCCCGTGGGATTTCCGGGATAAGAACTATCCTATGCCCTTGGGTCTCAAACTATATTTGTACCAAATTTTATCCAAATCGGTTCAGGGGTTTGGCCGTGAAAGCGTAACAGACAGACAGACAGAGTTACTTTCGCATTTATAATATTAGTATTAAAAAGTACTTTAGGCCAGCGGGATTTTAAAACACCAAGTCACTTCGTTGTTAATATTATATTTATGACTTTCACTTAAAATATTATTACATTTCACACTTATTAAATATTAATTCACTTAATTATTCGACTTCCTTCGACCATTGCTCAAGACCAAGTGCCGTTCGCGACTTATCGACCCATAATTACAGAAAATTCCCACCCAAACGATCGTTGTTACGAGTGGTGGGTCATGAAAGCATGTGATTGGTCTATTTAGGCCAATCACATGTAAGAGGCAGTGTTGCCTGTTCAATTTGGACAGATTATGTAGAATTAGAACATAATTATGAAATTCTTAAAATCAACACTTATTTGGCAATAGGATTTTATAACATTTAATTAATTAACTATTACTTACGAACTAAAAGTAAATTTAAACAAAGCTATGAAATCCTAACAGTATGGATAATACAGCAATGCTGCCATATGACAGCTTTAATTTTGAAACAATGTCAACATGATTGACGGTCTGTAACTTTTTTGTTCAATTTCAAATCAACTTAGAAAGTATTTAATAAAATTACTTAGTGCGAATTATTCGCACGGGTATGGCTATTACTACTTAACGACATTAGCCATATGATTTCAGGTTATGTTAGACTGGTGACCAATATGGGGCAGTTAAACTTTGAGCTGTATTGCGATGTGACACCGAAAGCGTGTGACAACTTCATAAAGCATTGCGCCAATGGATACTATAATGGAACAAAGTTTCATAGGTCCATTCGAAATTTTATGGTAAGTTTTGTTCTGGAAGTTTCATTGAATAACGTTCAAGTTCGTTGGCCTTAGATTAGTCTTTATCAATAAAATGCGGTACTCCATATTGAAAATACAATGGTCTTGTGGTATCAGCAACGGGATTTTTTACATACCTAATATATAAAAGACGTGGTCCTGATGAAATCGCTACGGAAAATATGTGGCGAACTGGGGTAATGGGGAAGAGAAGGGTTTTGATACCAATTCCTATCGCGATATTGTCGATGCTTGTCGCTGTCGTGTTCCGGTTTTGAGGTAAGATAGCCGCTAAACTTATGCAAATTGATTGCAATGTATTATTAACGTCTTTTGTGTCCATAGGCTATGGCTATAGATATATGTTTCCATCGGGAGAACCGTCTGCTTGTTTGCTATACAATGAAATTTAACAAAATGGTTCCTCCGTAAGACAACACGACAGAAGTGAAAAAACTTCGTCAAGGCGAGGCTAATAATGCAAAGATCGCCGAGCGAGTATATCAGTGACGCGTTGGCTATAGACACCGACCACACATCCTATAGACACTAATATTTGATTTTCTGTATTGAATGCATTCTGGCGACTAGCTGAGGTAAGATGAAGCGGGGTTGCAACGCCGGGATTGGCTAACTCAAGGCCACAGTAAATGATAGTGATGTACAATCTCAACATTAGCTGAGTGTTGACCATTTTGAGATTTCACACCACTCAATGCAGTTAACATTGGACACCAAACGCTACAATAAAATAAATAGACTCTATAGGTTCTAGATTGTTCTATTTTATTTGTGGTATGCCTAATTGCTTGTCTTTTTTTCATAAAAATGTATTTACTGCACTAGGGTTTTTTATGCACTATTTTGATTTGTTCATATTCTTTTCTATGTTTTTTTTTTAATTTCAAGTTTTGTATTTGGTGGTATTTTTTATATTGACAAATATCTAATTATTCTGCCCTGTTTTGTGTTTTTATCCTTTGTATTTTTATTTTGCTATTGTATGCGTTAATTACTGTAAGTGTTGTGGTGTATGTCTTAAATAAACGATTTCTATTCTATTCTACAGAAAATTTGATTGGTTGACACTGGTTAAGTATTCCGCGTGGACATTTATATGGTAACCATAAGTTAGATGTGTTGTCAGGAGCCATTCATCTGTTATTAGGCGTCTATGGCTTGTGTGGTCGGAGGCTATAGAGATACATATCTCTCTCGCGGTCAAAAAGACTGCGTCGCCCCAACGTTTGCAAAGCGCCTTAGTTGATTTGAGCCGACTTTGCCCGAACAAGCGTTACAGCCGAGCGTGACGGCTTAGTGTCATTCACACCTAGAAATTAAAATTCTCAGCGCACCTAAAGAAGCCTATGTGCTATTCCAGGTTATTATCTACCTGTGTGCCAAATTTCATTTAAATCCGTTCAATAGTTTTTGCATGATTGAGTAACAAACATCCATCCAAACATCCAAACTTTCGCATTTATAATCTACACATATAATAAAATCGTAGGAAAGTCAAAACTGTACATTGAATATTTTTTTTAAAAGAATACTTGGGGCGTGATCTACAATCGATATCGAAGCCAAAAATATAGTTTTTAGAATTTTTGTCTGTTTGTCTGTATGTCCGGGGTAAACTCAAAAAGTACTGCATGGATTTACTTCAAATTTTGCATGAATATTACTTACAGGTCGGGTCAACATATAGGCTACAGATTATCACGCTATCACCTACGGGGAAGGAGCAGTGCAGAGTAAACGAAGTCCGCGCGGACGAAGTCGCTGGTAACAGCTAGTATTATAATATAGAATATAGATACCAAGCAATTGTAGAATTACAACTACATAAATAGAAACCTATTATTAATATCATTGTTTAGGTATCTTTGGCTCTTTCCATCAGAAAATCCATCTACACGTTTGATCTCCTATAAAATAAAAAAGCTGGATGTAATTTTATTTAAAATAGGGAGCAAACGGACAAGAGGCTCACTTGATGGTAAGTAGTCACCGCCGCCCATGGACAACTACACTGCCAAAGGTCTTGTTTTTGCATAAAAATGAGTAAGCTATTTTACACTTTCAATCTTCGGCGCTCGGTAAAACTTCATTTTTAATACAATGTTTAACAATTAATACACTTGTATTGTTTCGCTCAATAAGATAGCGATGGTTGGATATTAAATATAACTAGTGATCGCTCTGTGGCCGAGATTCGACCATTAATTTAAGACTCCGTTAGACCATAGACAAAACAATAAAATCCCTTTAACTTTGATAACAGACTTTAGCCGTAAAGAAAATAGTATACATTCGTATATTATCACGTATGTCACATGATTGTAGTGTATACTAGCTGTTGCCTGCGACTTCGTCCGCGCGGATTTCGTTTACTCCGCACTGCTCCTCCCCCGTAGGTGATAGCGTGATAATATGTAGCCTATATATGTTGATCCGACCTGTTAGTAATATTCATGCAAAATTTGAAGTAAATCCATGGAGTACTTTTTGAGTTTACCCCAGACATACATACAGACAAACAGACAAAAATTCTAAAAACTATATTATTGGCTCCCACATCGATTGAAGATCACGCCCCAAGTATTCTTTTAAAAAAATATTCAATGTACAGTTTTCACTTTCCTACGATTTTATTATATGTATAGATATTGTTTATTTTTATTTATTTATTGTGTTTCTGGTACATATTATTTAAAAATATTAAGTTTCTGCAATCCTTCACAATGTATACTTTGATTGTGCCAAGTTCCAAACTTCTCCGTACGCTTAATTGTCTTAAAAAAGGTGTTCAAAGTTTTTGCTTTACGTGTTAATATACAGATTACCTTATAGTTTGAAACAGTACAAGTGTATTAATTGTTAAATATTGTAAGTAAGCTCTTTTGATGGTGACCACACATTGAGATGGTGAGGATGAGACTTTGATTTTCGTCGTGATGTCCGTTGACGAAATCTAGCAGCAGGGACATTGATATAAAAAATCCAAGATGCACATTGAGTGTCTCTAAACCGTCTAAATTGAGCGCACAATTTTAAATTATGCACTCATTTCAAATAGAATCGCTTTGGTCGCGACACTGACAATTTTATTACTTTTCTTTTTTTGCCTCTGTGGTCTAGTGGTCCAGCGTTGGCGTTGACCACATGAGGTCCCGGGTTCGATTCCCGGGTCGGGCACATTAAAAAAAAAGTGTTTTTTCAGTTTTCTGAGAAACATAAAAGTTGCCCGGGATTGGAAAGTGCCCGGTTGGCGATAGGCTTGCCACCTATCACATTTGTGGGACCAAGTATCTTCGGCTAATCGTAGGTGCACTTGTTGTACCCCTGCCTACCCCTTCGGGGATATGGGCGTGAAGATACTTTTTTTTCTTTTTTTTTTTGCTTTATAAAAACAACTGTAAATCTTGCACTTAAGGTTAGATATGCGAAAACATATGTTTTTGTCATATCAATAACTACATAAGTGAAACTAGCGACAGTTTTGAGTGTCAGTGTTGCTCGGGTTTGTGTATTTTGGATTATTTATATCAATGAGCATGCATTAATCCAAACAGTTTCTCGAAACACTCCCCGTGTCATCGTACATTAGAAAACAAAGCGAATATATTTCATTTCATAATTCGTTTTTAGTGTTAACCACTGAAACTTTCTAGATCCAAGGGGGTGACCCAACAGGCACAGGACTTGGTGGAGAGTCCATCTGGAAGAAGCCGTTTGAAGATGAGATCAAACCAAACTTGCATCACATCGGCAGGGGAATACTATCAATGGCTAATTCCGGACCCAATACCAATGGCTCTCAGTTGTAAGTTGTTTGGGTTTTAATTAGTGTTAAAACCAAACAAAATAAAAAAATGGTAAGTGCGTGTCAGGCCACGCGCAATGTAGGGTTCTGAAGTTGCCCATCACAATAATGCGGACTAAGAAGAGGGCATTTATAGTTTCATACTATAAACATTTGAGGTATACAACGTCAGTGACAAATATGCAGGGTTACATCTAAAACGCCAACAACTTCGCAGGACTACAAACCTAACATCTATATTATTACATATAATAAAATCGTAGGAAAGTCAATGTATGTCCGGGGTAAACTCAAAAAGTACACCAAGGGTTTACTTCAAATTTTGCATAAATATTACTAACAGGTCGGGTCAACATATAGGCTAGATATTATCACGCTATCACCTACGGGGGAGGAGGTGTGCGGAGTAAACGAAGTCTGCGCGAACGAAGTCGCGGACTACATCTAGTTATAAATAACAACATTTGTTCTATGACTTTTGACATAACTCGATACATTAAATAAAAATGATTTTTTAAGTTTTCATTGTCCTGTCGTGACATTTCTAACTCTTCATTCAAATGCGCTGCTACCATCCACGTTCCGACGACTAAGACTGTTGAAAAATGTTTTTTTTTTTCAGTTTTATAACTTTCCGCTCGTGCAAGCAGCTAGACGGCAAGCACACGATATTCGGGAAACTCGTTGGCGGATTGGACACACTTACGGCCATCGAGCGCATAGAGGTCGACAACAAGGACAGGCCCATTCAGGATATCATCATAGAAGTGGCACAAGTGTTCGTCGACCCATTCGCAGAAGCCGAGGAACAGGTTATTCATATCATTAAGAACTAGCGACCTGCCCGTAGCTTCACCCGCGTAGAGTTTGTTCCCGTGGGAATATCGGAAAGGTTTTTATACTAAAACCATCCTCAAGAATCAACCTATCTATTACAAAAAACCCCATCAAAATCCGTTGCGTAATTTTGAAGATTTAAGCATACATAGGGACAGACACAGAAAGTGTCTTTGTTTTATAATATGTAATGATTTTGACCGCACCGTTGATCAAGTGGTTAGCGAACCTCACTACGAATCGATGGAGCTCGGGTTCGATTTCCGACGGGGACAAATATTTGTATGAGCATAGATGTTTGTATGTCTGGGTTTGGGTGTTTATTGTGTATGCTACAGTATTTATATATGTATTTCTATGAATTAGTATCGTTGACTAACACCCATAACACAAGCAAATAATTTGCTTACTTTGGGGTTAGATCAATATGTAATTTGGCCAGCGATATTATTATTAATTAATGGGATTTTACCGCGATTATTCAAAGAATTGTATTCCTAATATTTCGGCGCTATTACAAGCACCATGATTAAGGAGGAAGTCAAGTGATTACGGTGTTTCTAACAGCGATGTAATATTTTATTTAGAAGACAATTTTTCGTCTAATTGTAGTAAGATCCCGTTAATCCATAATAATTCGTTGGAAAAATCCGCGAAAGATTAAAAGTACATACATGTTATAAATGCCACGAATATTCAGTTACTATTCGGTATTCGGCCTATTCGGTCACAATCTTTGGTATTCGATATTCGGTCGAAAAATAATACCTAATCATCAATCATAAAAAAAACACGTATTACTCAAAAAAATTAATAAGTGTATTTTACCAAGAGACATAACAATTTAATACTTAAAATTCATCAGAGGTAATTCTTTACGAATAAAAACATTTCTTTCAACATTTTTCGACGAGGATTAATTATTCTTTGGACAAACAGATAGACTATATTTTAACAGTACAATACAACAAGACTATTAGTTTCTCAATCTGTAATAAACAAATAATACGTGTAGTGACACGAACAAAGCGCTAATGAAATAAATACTAATGGTGTGACTGATATATTAGTATTCGCTAAGATATTAGTAATATTGAAAGCATTCGTGGATTAGTAATCCGGCGAACTATAATACGCTAATATTTCATATTCGCCTAATATCTGTAACGGATATCCAAAATGAATAGGATAATATCATTCGGTATTCGGAATAGTTCGGATTCACTAGATTGGCGCCCGTCGGATTCGTGAAAGTATTAAAATATTTTCACGATACGCCGCGTCGTACGTGCGAATGAGACGGACGTATTTCCTGTAGTATCAGATCTTATTATTGTTGTTTTAAGGTCCAAATTACAGTGAAATATTAGTTAATACTGATATATTAGTTAACATATTTTCCTGCCATATCAGTATAAGATCTTATTTCTGTTACTTTAAGGTCCAAATTACAGTGAAATATTAGTTAAGATATTTTCCTGCCGTATCAGTATCAGATTTTATTGCTGTTACTTTAAGGTCCAAATTACAGTGAAATATTAGTTAATACTGACATATTAGTTAAGACATTATGATATTTCAAAGTGAATATATTAGTATCACCTAATCTTGAGAAATATCGGTATTAACCCAACTCTAATAAATACGCCGCCAAATATTCAGTCTGGTCGGATATTTGGTATTCGGCAAAATCACTATTCGTGGCATATCTGATACTGTGTGTTTCAACTGAGAATAGGACTATCAGGTCGCCATATTATTTCGCATTTTGCAAAAACTTCATTAGTGATAAGTATGGTGAGCAAAAAAATTCAAAGAAATTCATCAAAAAAAAAATTTTCGGTCTAATTGGTATATTTTCTATTCAGGATCCCATTTGTCCATAGTATGTATTAAAGTAAGGTGTAGTAAAGAAAAGAGGATATAAAAATATAAATAGATTTATTTTAATAAACAAAATACTTAGTCAAGTGTATCTTAATTATAATGAATTCGATTCGTCATCATTCATGTACGAATCTTTTTTGTCGCACATAATATTGAATAAATCTAAAATTAATTACGTGTTTCAAATTATGTTTATAATGACATTATTTAAATAGGTACACTAATTTTGGTACATGTAGTTATGATACGGAATATGATTATAAAATTATTTGAAAATTATTTGTTCTTCAATAAATCAGGTCATTTTTTTGAACAAATATTTTTTTGTTGACATTACTGATTTTTATTCTTAATTGGAACGCATAGTACCATCCATATTATGTCCAAATTAGTATCATCATTGTGGAGCGCACAAAGCGAATTGAATATTAATAGGGGTGTCTGTTCAACATGATTTAAGAAGATTCGTCGACTATCAAGAAGGGTAGTAATCCCCATTACTACATTACACCACCCTAATAATGACTACCGTTTGTTTTTTTTTGCGGTAATCATGATCGACAGCGCTATGTGTTCATCTGAAGCATGAGGGTGTTATTTTAACACCGTTAGACTCGAAAGTTCTAACGTAATTTCGATTTTCGTGATTAAACCTGAAAAATGTTTAATAACACTTTTCCAATCCGTGATCACAAAACCTAGATCGAATAGGATGGAATATGATAGACATATATTTGCATCACATTATGAGACGATAGACCAAATGAGTAATGGAAAATAATTACGAATCATAAATTCTTAACATTGTTGTGGCTCATTATCCAGGGTCAATCCTAAATACTATTAAAAATATGAAACGGAATTTGTTTGTTACGCTACCATGTTTTAACTACTTAACCGATTATGATAAAATTTTGTTTACACGTTGAGAGTGATGGGCATAGGGCACCTTCATCCAGAAAAAATACTGTTTCCGATAAATAGAAAAAAATACTTTGAACGCGATGAAAGCCTCAAATACTATTAGTCTAGTCAAGTCACCGACCGCACAGCCCATAGACGCCTAATATTTGATTTTCCGTATTGAATGCATTCTGGCCACTAGCTGAGGTAACACGAAGCGGGGTTGCAACGCCGGGATTGGCTTTGATTGAACTCAAGGCCACAGGGAAAGATAATGGGTGTACAGAGCATCTGATTCTTCGACACTGATTGAGTATTTCTGCGTGGACATTTATATCGGAACTATAAATCAGATGTGTTGTCAGGAGCCATTCGCCTGTTATTGGGCGTCTATGAGCTGTGTGGTTGGTGAGTCAAGTTAGTATACAGGATTTTAGATACTTTATGTATATTATGGAATTAAGGATTAATATTATTTTGCAGTTGGCAGCAGAAAGAGCTGAAGAGTTAAAACGAAAAGCGGAAGAAGATGGTCCAGCGGCGAAACAAAAGAAAGCACCTAAACAACCCCTGAAAGTATTTAGGGAAGGCGTTGGTAAATACCTCAACATCCAAGAGTTGTCATCAACAAACAACGAAAAAACACAAGAAGTACCCGCAAAAAAAGTAAAGAAAGATAAAAAATATAATTTTGGTAGTTTCGATGCGTGGTGACACTAATGTATTATATGTTAATATTTATCTGTAAAGTAATAATAATTAATTTAATAATGTAAACATTGTTTTATTGTTCTTAAACCAAAAACTTAGTTCCCACTAAACAATATTTTATTACATAAAAAAAAAACTGTAAACTGGTTAACCCTGCAGGCCTTCTCTGAAACTTCCGGCTAAATTGATATTTTTCTTTTAAGAACAAAAACTATACCAAAGCATAATTTTTTTCAGAGTACAAAAATGTATATTTTGTTATAGTCTACTCGACAAGTTGAAAGTGGTCTTAAAATTATGTGCGATGGCTCATTGGATCCGGAATGACGCCTGGAAAAATGTGCTAAAAGCGTGTGTAAAGTAAGCGTGTGCACATAAAAAATTGCAAAAGTTATAAACAATTAAAGATGAAAAAAATGGCATTTCGTTTTTTGACAATATTTCATAAACTATTAATATTTAACAGGTTTCAAAAGAATCTGAAATAGGAGAAAATTTCTAATAAAAAACTCCCAGCTCCCGGAGCTCTAACTCCATTATTTATCATTTTAATTTAATGATGAAAATGGGTTTCCGCGCGACTTTTTTGGGTTGCGCGCGCGGTCTCAAAAGCGAGTACGACACATAAATTAATTTATTTAAGGCGAGGCATCGGGACAAACGGGGAAAAACTGGTTTGCTAAAGCACGTTTTTTGTATTGATTGTTATTTAACAGCACGTTTTTATGATAAAATTGTTATTTAACAATTTTACAAAAAATACACGATATAACTGAAGATATTATCTAAGGAATGTGATAACTCATTACTTGATTGAATGTACTTTACTTGATCATATAAACTTCCGAAAACAGGCTAAAAAATCTCTAAAACAAATAATTTGTTAATAATGTTTCTAATCTTCTACATGATTTTTATATGGTGATATTTAGTTTTAAATGCAAAAAAGAATGTACTAAATGGTTTTCAGCTGCAGTCCTTTTTTTTATCCGAAAATTAACACGTTTCCCAGCGGTTTCAGAACGTATCGCGCCGCCTATTTCCCATAGAATTGACGCGCGTCAAAATACCGCCTAAAGGTATTGAAGTATTATAGGTATTGAAGTAATATTCCTTTTTAAATTTGAAAAAAATATGATGTATTTTGAACACTATAAATAATTTATTCCCGTTGGAAATTTTACTTGAAGCTAATTTTTCAAGAAGTTAAACGATTGTTAACTAACAAAATTTTCTCGTACTTCCGTCTTAATTGTAAACGAAAAAAAATGTTTAAATAATTGTCGTAAACATTTTTCGTTTCGTAGAGCCTTTCTTATATACATACTTAACAAGATCACGCCATAAAAGTTAAAAAAATGTGTAAGCGGTTGACTCTGCAGGCCATACCTGAAACTTCCCGCTAAATTAAGGTATTTTAAGCTCAAAAGAGTAAAAACTATAAACATAGATTTTTTCAGTTCAAACAACTACCTATTTTGTTAAAATGGCAGTATATTGATTTTTGAAAAGTTGTATATTTTGGAAACACTGATTGAATTTGATCTTTCGAATGACAGTCAACTCAATTTTTGAGATATAAAATATTGCTTTAGCTAAATAATCTAGGTTGAAAAATTTCGTAGCAATGTTAAAAAAACGTTTTTTTTTAATATTTTCATCATTAATAAATCCTAAACAAATTGACCGATTTTGATTCAATTAACGGTATTTGACGCAGTTTTTAAAGGAGAAAAGCTGATAAGATTTTTAAGTCCATCGGTGTATTAGCCTGAAAATTATTTTAAAAATATAAAGTAAATTTGACGTAATTTTAATATTTGAAAAGCTGTAACTTTTGAAAATTTGATTCGATTTTGATTCTTGAAATGCCATCTGACGTAATTTTTTTATTACTAAAATATTGTAGAATACCAAAAAATAATTGGTTGAAAAATTTCGCAGTTATGTCGAAAAAACGCTTTTTTAAATTTTTCGTCGATTTCTCCCAAACGGATAACCGATTTTGATGCAATTTTTGCAGTAGATGTAGTTTTTTGAGGAATAGAGCTGATTAGTTTTTGTTCTCAATCGGTACATTAATCTGAAAGTTATGATAAAAAATACTGTTTAGCTATAAATTTTTTTGGAGTTTTTTCAAAATCTCCTCTTTCAGGAAGTCTAAGTTGAGCAGAATCCAATCGAATGCCACCAACCGCGTTTCGATCGGTCCAGCCGAAAATCGGGGCAAATTCAGTAACTTCCTATCTACGTACACTACGTACTACGTAGCGGGAAATTAAAAATATTCATACTTTGTTTATAATAATTTTTGTACTTGAACAAAAACTGAAAAATCCACGTAATGTTGTTAATTTTTTTTCTTAATCATCATACAATCGTTTTTTAATACAAGATATTAATTAATTTGCAAAAAAATCCTGCCATTTGTTGTAATTTTTTTATAAACAAATTGTATATTTCAATTTTTTTTTCACAACTTTAGTGTATCTATTATATTATACATATAATAAAATCGTAGGGAAGTCAATATATGTCCGAGGTAAACTCATAAATTACTGCATGGATTTACTTCAAATTTTTCATGAATATTACTAACAGGTCGGGTCAACATATAGGCTACATATCACGCTATCACCTACGGAGGAGGAGCTGTGCGGAGTAAACGAAGTCCGCGCGATCGAAGTCGCGGGCAACAGTTAGTTACAAATATTATGATTTATTTTTAAAATCATTAATAACAATTTTTTATTGTTTATAATCGCTTTTTATATTTCTATTGTTTAAATACTTACTTAAGAAATTTTTTTTCTAAAAATTATAATTGACAGTCCTCTATAAAGTAGCAAAAAATTTTTTTTCAATCATCAACTCAAAAAATACCTCGGACTAATTCACCTAAAGTAAAAAGATATACCCTATTTAAACAGCTTAATAATACCATACGCTTATTTCTAAATATAGTTATACGTTGGTAAGACAAAAGCTTATGTTATGCACATTTTTAAATTTTGTTGTGTGTACTCAAGAATGTTTTATTCAACAAGTTTTATTAAAACAATGTATGAATGAGCAAAAAAGACAAATGAGTAACTCTATTTTTTTTTGTTCAAGTGTTTTATTCAAGTTTTTTTTATTGAAGTGTTACTTCTGTTTTTTTATGGACTAATGTATTAAACTAGTCTTTATACACTCTACCGAAATTGGTGATTAGTGATTGCGGATAATAATCGATAACTAGGTGACGATGACTGGGTGACGATAATTGGATTTTGTCGATAGCGGGATGTTGGCTATTGGAGTTTTAGCGTCGATAACTGGAGATTTTAAGAACATTTGTTTTTTTTTTTTAAGATGTACAATTAATCTGTATATATTTTAAAATAATAGGTATATGCTATTCATATCCCTTAGACATATTTTCGATATTGAAAGTCAATCTTATTTTAAACATGATAAAAATCCTTCTAATTTTACAAACAAACGCGCGACCTTCTAAAAGTGTCGATTATTGGCGCCACTTCGGTACTAGAAGTACAATTACGCAGATAATATATTTTTACATGATATGATAAGACAGCAAACAAGCAGATGGCTCTCTTGATGAAAAGAAATAACCTTCGCCTATAGAAACCAAAGATGTTAATGATGCGTTGCTATTTTTGTGCATACGTTTACCGGATACCTAACCCTCCAAATCGAAATACGACAGCGGCAAGCACTGATGCGATTACGGCAAGATTAGGTAAGACGGTAGTACCAGACCCGGGCGAAACAACACAGAACTCTACCGCCTAGTAGCCACGATGGTAGTGACTCGTATAGTTCGCCTGTTTTGAACTGCCTGGCGGTAAGGCAAATAGTCTATGCTGACTATACTTCAAAGTGGGCCCACTTGTCGACTCTAACAAAAATTAGCACTTAAAAGCTTAATACATATTTCACAAACGAGTCCCTTAATCGAAAACTTGTTTTTACAAACCTACAATATTTTTTAAAAACCCTCAACGATGCCCTATACAATGGGGTAGGTGAGAAAAAAATTAACATCCCCACTTTACATCTAGGGGAGTTACCTTGAAAAAAAATATTTTTCAAAATTTTATGTTATCACTTTATTGATGTGCCTAATATGTATAGTCGTGCCAAATTACAGCTTTCTAGTTAAATAAGGATCTCTTGAGCTATTGTGCAGACGGACGGACGCAGCGAAACTATAAGGGTTCCTAGTTACTTCGGAACCCTAAAAATAATTATTAACAATATTAAATTATTGTCTGGAATAGTTGTGTGCAAACTTAATTATTTTTATGTAATGGTTAGAGCGTACTACCTACTAATAAATTGTTTTGAAAATAATATTTTATAGATGATATAATATAAAAATAAGTCGGGTTTTCCTTTCTGACGCTATAACTCCAGAACGCACGAACCGATTTCCACGGTTTTGAATTTGTTGGAAAGGTCTCGGGCTTCGTGAGGTTTATAGCAAAGAAAATTTAAAAGCAAAGCAAAGCCATCTGGTGGTGAAACGGAGTTCACCGGGTTTGCTAGTTATCTATAATTTATTATTTACATATAGAATTATTCTAGTTATACAGGCGACTAAATTCCTAAACGGGTTGACCGATTTTGATAAAAATAAATATGTGTTTCTTCATGTGGATACGAAAATTATTTAGATTTCTTATACAACCCAGAGTGTGGTGCTATGTTTTAGTAGTAGCCTAACGCTTTCATAGCTAACTCGCTGAATCGATTTTGATAAAATTTGGCGACGAGATAGTTGAAGTCACGAGGTCACACGCACTTTTTAAAAAATTAACGCCTAAGGGGCTAAAACTTTGTATATAAAAACTATATATACAACATGTAACTCTAGGCGGGCAAAGTTGCACTGATTAACTATTTGTAACTATTAAATAATAAATTGGTCAAATACCATTGTATTAATTATGTAAAATTGTCTTATCCCAATAAAAGCGTGAAGTTTTCTTGGAAGTAAATTGTTGCAGATTATTAATATATGCTTGCAGCTTATTAATACATGCTTAATTTTTAACGGACAGTCAGGCAGTATCAAAATCACTGAACTCCAATTATTCGAGTAACAGCCTAGTACACAAATGAATAAAACTGCTTCAACAACTAGGGACATCATGCAAGGTCACTGTACAATGGATCAAAGGTCACAGTAACTCCTTAGGGAATGACATCGCCGATGAGTTAGCGAAAAAGGGGTCTAAGATGGTAATTGTAGGTCTTGAACCCATAGTACCTTTACCCTTTATCTGCTAAAAACACAGATAAAAGAAATTACTAAATAAAACACATAAAACACTGGGAAATGCTAACCAGTTGTCGACAAGCTAAACAAGCATTTCCTGAACTGAATCCCAAACTGAAAAAAGTTAAACTACCAAGAGTAGAGCTAAGAAAAATTTGTGGTCTGATAACAGGGCATTGCCATATGAATAAACATATGCACGCCATTGGGCTAACGGACAGTCCGCTATGTAGAGCATGCCTAAACCATGAGGAAACTCCTCACCATATGCTATATGAGTGTGTGGAAGTTCGATACCTAAGGGTTCAGCTCTTCAAAGAGAATATAATGTATAAGGAGTTATTTCAGATTCCTATGGTACTAGACCTCTGGAATGAGCTGGGTTGGCAGGAATAGCCAATATATCTTTGCGCACAATAGCCCGTAGTGTGGTTCAGTGCGGTATAGCCCACTTTGATAGATAGATACATGCTTAATAACTAATTTACTACATGTTTTTTTGCTGCCTCATAAACAACCAAAATATTACATTTCGTTATTCATATTTTACATAAATTAGGTAAACTGCTAACAAATAATAAACTTTTTTTTACGGGACAAATTACACTTACTGATCTAACCCCACAGTGAGCATATATATTATTTGCTTGTGTTATAGGTGTAAGGCAATGATACTAATACATATATATACAATATAAATACTAGAATATATTTAATAAACACCCAAACTCATTACAAACATACCCAAAACCAATACAAACATTTATGCTCATCACACAAATGCTTGTCCCCGTCGGGGATCTTACCCGAGCCCCTTCGATTGTGTAGTCAGGTTTTCTAACCACTCGACCAACGAGGCGGTCATATTTTCGGCGTGTTGGTCCCGGCCTCCTTTGTAGAATAGGCCAACTGCCATTCTGCCAGGCAGGTCGTAAAAGGCGACCGAATGGCTATCGAGTCACTACCATCGTGGCTACTAGGTGGTAGTGTTCTGCATTGTCTCGCCCGGGTCAGGTACCACCGCCTTACCTATTCCTGCCGCAATAGCGTCAGTGCTTGTCGCTGTCGTGTTCCGGTTTGGAGGGTAAGGTAGCCGGTAAACTTTTGCATGTGGCATTAGACCTCGCCACAAGATAGCAACGCACCATTAACATCTTTGGTGTCTATAGGCGATGGTTAACTCTTTCCATCAGGAGACCCATCTGCTTGTTTGCTATCTTATGATATAAAAAAAAAAATGGATATTCTACATTTTTTGCATTTTATTTACAACTTTCTCTCACACGGGTGAAAGTATTGGTATTTTTTGAAAAGCTGAAACGATACAAATATTTAACTAGTAATTCAGAGATAACATTTAGTGAAGGCGAGAATGTAAATAGAGTTCTGAAACATCTCACCTGGACTTGGTACCAGCACCTTTTCTTTCCTGATGCCATAGTATGTGTTTGTTACTGGCATTTTTCGTTTTGGGGAATAAGGCAGCTGGTAGACTTACATATATAGCATTACAACCTCACCACTGATGAAAAACTATTAAGCCGATTGTAATCTGCATCAGGAAAGTTAGCTTCTTGTTTGCTATCCTATGATAGTAAGAAACTTGGGTATGGTAGAGGGAAATTAACAAAACAGATATACAATGATACGATGCAGTGTTTGGTATTTTTTAATTAGTAATCTACTAGTGAATCATATATAACATAACCTAAAAGTTCAATATAATCACACTACACATTAATTTTAAATTCATAAGTTTCAAGTATTTGAAATTTGTATTTAAAAATTAAACATCTCAAATAATACAGAATTTAAATAAAAGTCCGGTGACTTGTTTTTTGACTTTCCTCATCCTCTAAGGAAGACATGGGTATGTAACATATTACTTACAGTTAGATAGATTGCAGTTTTGTAGAAAGTACAATGATTCTGTTAGGACTAGAGTGAACACATTTTGGAATTAAACTAATTGAAATGAGCATTTGTTACCCGACCACAGGAAAGCAAAAAGGCAGGTTATGATTTAAGTCTACATGTAGGTTCTTCTGCCTTCTCATGTCTCATACTATTTATCAAAATTAAACAACCAATGTAGTTAAAAATATCTTGATTTTTCTAATAATTATAGTCTATTCTGAATGTATGTTCATCGGCTCTTGCATGACTTCAATAATATTTATCATAATTTTGATAAATGAAGTATACTTAAAAACATATTAATTTTCTATTGGTTATAGCCTATGTGATATACTATCACACTAAATTCTGTGTGACATGATCTAGGTTAGTGATTGTAACCTGCAGCTCACAAGACACACTGCTATTTGCTCTTCGGATGTGAAGCTGCAGCTTTTTAGCTCTGCAATATTTATTTATTTATTTAACTTTACACCTCAAATAAATTTGTACAAAAGGCGGACATAATGCCTATTGGCATTCTCGTCCAGTTAACCCTTGGGCAAACAGAAAGTATGCAATATGCACATTCTGAATCAATTAACAGAGATTAGGCATCATTTCTACTCTCAGCCATACCACCCAGGGGTAGGCAACCTCGGTGTAAAAAACGAGTATAATTACTCGTTTTTTACATCAAGTTTGCCTACACCTGATCTGGGTGATATTCTTAACCTCAAATAAAATTATAAATCTCAAGTCTCTGTCACATGAAACAGCAGATTTGCAATTTTTAGAGAATTGTTTTTATGTAGTCGGGTATTGGTTATTAAACTTATTCACTTACATAATATGCTATAATAATCTTATATCTTCACACAACATATTTTTTGTTCAATAACAGTTATATTAGATATCTTTAATACAATTATTTCTACTATGAATATAGTTTTTATGCTTACAGGGTAATAAGATTTTTATTTATATGGGATAATTTTAAATTTATTTAAAGTGCTGTAAACAAAGTAATTAAACACTCTTTAAACATTACTATGGTTAAATACATTTAATAAGTATTTAAATAATTCGGTGCAGGCAGACATAACTATACTTAAATAATTCCAATAATCTATATAAACTTATTTAACTTACAATTAATATAATCTGTAACACGTACATAATAAAGGTAAAACCATAAAATGATTTAAGCATATACACATAAATTAAAAACAATTTATGAGTCAGGACACACACTATTGACATTTGCTATGCTGTTTATTATTGCAAAGATTTCTTAAACCAAACATCTAATATACATTAAATTTATATCAATGCAGTAAGAGTTTGTGTTCACACAAAATTGCATGACAAAATGATTATCATGTAATATCAAATATACCATAGAGTAATATCAAAAAACCGGCCAAGTGCGAGTCGGACTCGTGCACAAAGGGTTTCGTACCATGAAAGCAAAAAAAAATGAATAAACCAATTATTGTATGGGGACTCCCCTTAATATTTTCATTTTTTTATTTTTAGTATTTTTTTATAGCAGCAATGGTAATACGTAATTTGTGAAATTTTCAGCTTTCTAGTTATCATGGTTTATGAGATACAGCCTGGTGACAGACAGACAGGCAGCGGAGGCTTAGGAATAGGGTTCCGTTTTACGTATGGAACCCTAAAAATACATAGAAAGAGAAAAACTAAAATTAATCTGCACAATCTTGCAGAATCACTATTAGAATTAAAAGTTTTGTCAGACATGATTTTCTGAACAAAATTTCAGGTCTGGAACTTTGCTCAATTTTTTCTGAAAAATGTACTTTAATTAAATTAAACCAAAATTAATGGCCGCATACTGTCTTAGGTAAGACAGTATGCGGCCATTAATTTTGGTGAATTCATTGCAACGGGCAAAGGGGCAGAGTAGGTAGCAAATTATGTTGTCAGTGTGCCTAAGATACTGGTGAATATTTTTACTAGTCAAACTCAACATAGATTTGTACTCAAATACTGAGTGTCAATAATAAGAAAAGCAATTTATTTCATTTGTAATTAAAAGCATGCTTAGTGTATGAAAAAATGTTCTGTCTGTCTGAATATGAAAATTTTATCTCATATTTTAATAAACTTTTGCCTGCATTAGTAAAATTCATCCATTTTTAAATCTTGCATAAGCCCCCTCTCACTTCACTCATATTTTATTAATTGTAGTAATTTAACTACTTCAAAGTAGAAAGTTAATATATTTAACACAGTAATTAGTTAACAGGTTAACACAGTATACCTAGATGGTTTAACATTTCGTTATAGAAATTGCAATACTTAATTGTTTAAGCTTGAGCAGAGCTCAAATCTCTAGTGCTTAAAAGTATGAACTCACTCACATTCACAATAGTAGTACTATTACTGTGAAATAGTTTGAGCTTACAAAATACATGTGTAGTTGCCTCAATTTAATAAACATATTAATTCAGTAGGCATGTGTGTGTCACACTATATGTGTAGCCTGGAGCACACTTGAACGTAGTTACATGAAAAGGATCCAATCCACACAATATCAGTTTAGAAATATTGAAGTTTGGAGTTGGATATTTTTTATTTTTTTAACATGGGGCCATTCATAAAATACGTCACACTAAAATCAGCTTTTTTTGACCCCCTCCCCCCCCCCCATTGTCACGCTGTGTCACACTTTTTGTGACCCCCCCCCCTAGAAATATTTCGTCACAAAAACTAAGACCCCCCTGCTGAGTATGATAAATTCTAAATGATAGTACACAAATTCTGAAAATTAAAAATATTTATTTAGTTATTATAATAACATTACGCGCAGAGTACGTGGAAACGTTACTGTCTCAAGTATTGGAAAAACAAAGAAACCCGTTGTGATGGATCGCAACGCCGCTAGAGTCGTGCCACAGAGCTAGTGCTCATGTCAAAAAATAATAAACGGCGAACGTTACGTTGCCGTATACCCCCCGTCCCCCCCCTTGTCACACTCAGCCAGACCCCACCCCTCCCGTTGGATGTGAACATATTTTATGAACGGCCCCCATGCCATACATGGGGACTAGTTCTGATGTTGAATAAAGTAATAGAGAGCTATTTTTGCTTAGATATTTTTTATTGGTCAATTGTATTGATGTTTAGCACCAGTTTGGTGCACTTAACTCATTTTTGACCATATTGTGGATTGGAACCTTTTTGTTTAACTACGTCCACTCGTAAATTGAATTGTTTATAATATGAGAACACACAGGAACAATTCTGTTGGCACATTTGTGGCCTATCACTAGTGTGCAACAAAGAGCCATGATGATTATCATAACTTAAGTTTATAATGAACATGTGTAAAAAACCAATATCCACTTTCATACTTCGTTTATGTGCATTGTGTTCTGCTCATTTTGCTGAAAAATAAAAAATCCATGTCTCACCAAATATCACTCAAGTGACAAAATTAAACTTAACAAGTTTTAATTTCAACCAAAATATGGTTCTAATTATAATTTTGCCGTCGTCTTGCAGTTCTTTGCTTATCAAATCTCATCTCCATTTCTTCTAGTACTTTTGGAGTGTAACGTACTACAAGCTTAACAGATCCCACTGCTTGTTTTAATAATTCTACGGCCTTTTCATGGTTTTCACCTTCCACTGAAACTCCATTCACTGATAATAACTGATCTCCTCTTTTCAAACCGCCATGACGATCTGCCACGCCACCGGGGATGATTCTGGATATATAGATAGGAGAATTTTGTTCCTTCCCTCCCATAACGTTAAAACCAAGTCCTTCTTCAGTTTTGGGAAGTTCTACGACACGAGGATGAGCATGACCTTCGGCTGCAGCAAAAGCAGCTACGGTAGCCTTGGCTGTTGCTGATGCGCGGATATCCGCAGACCCTTGTATATCAACAGTTTCGTATACATGCTCGTATACTTCTCTAACAGCATTTAGAAAATCACTTTGTAGTACTTTTTGTAGTGCAGCCAATTTAGTCGCTGGCACTTCCCCAGTTTGTTGAAGTTTTTCTAGTAATTCGATTGCTCTTTTTATGTCTCTAGCCAGCGTTAACTGTTCTCCTGTAGTACTCATTTTGTTTTTGACTCACTAATGAGTTTTTATAAAGATGGGCGTTTATTTTTTAGCAAGTATCAAAAAAATCAATACAAATTACAAAATGAAAATTGCAATACTACAATTTTGACATCTGCCTAATGTCTTCTCTTTGTGACACTCTGGTGACAACTTGACAACTGAGAGTTGAGACTAACACAGTGTTAGCAGTAGAGATGTGATAAACGGCTTTTAATTATTAACACGTTTAAACGTTTTGCTTATACTTTTAAGCGTGCTTAAAAAAGCGCTTTTCGTTTAAACGCTTTTTTAAACAAAAGTTGTTGATCGTTGAGAAGGTCGATTATAAAACAAAGATTTAAGTGAATTAGTGGCGAGCGATAAAACCGAGAGCTGAAAAAAGCGTTCAATATTTTGTGGTTTTGTTAGTGTTATTACTTATTACTAGCTTATAGAAATAACGTGTTATCAAATATAATACAAATTATTATACAATACTAGCTGAACCGAAAAACGTTGTTTTGCCATATAAATTATTGAATTAAAAAATAGGGGTTGATGATAGAAGGGTGAATATTAGGGTTGTATGTATTTTTAATGCCACATTATAAAAAAATAAAAATAAAAAAAAATGTCCTAAAAATAAAAAGAAATGTTAGGGGGGGGACAACCCTTATTACTTAGGGGTATAAAAAAATAAACAGTAGCCGATTTTCAGATCTACTGAATATACATATAAAATTTCATAAAAATCGGTCAAGCCGTTTCGGAGGAGTATGGTAAATAACTTTGTAACACGAGAATATCTGAAATGAATAGTAACACAATATACACTTTTTTATCCATAACCTAATTTTAATCATTAATATAAACAAAATTACTTTGAAAATTTGTAAAGGGATTCGTGTCATGTTCGTACGCGCGCTAAGTAAAATAAACAATTGATGAACGCGTCGAATTTCTTCAACAACGAAAAGCGTATTGGAACTTGAAAAAACGTAAGTTGTTAATTCGTTGTAAAAAGTACTAACCAACCAAAAACGGAGCGTTGTCAGTCCGACACAAATATTGCGTAAACAAGTAGAAAATAATTTAGTCGCTTAATACGATAACCAATCCAAATTGTTATCGTTTCTTATAGCAATAGTAATAAGATTGTTAATCCAATAAAATGAAAAATTATATTGAGTCTTATAGCATAGAAATTAGGTTCTTTATTCTATTTTATTTTGATTTTTAACTTTATTGAAATAAGGTTACTTTTCGTCAAACATGATAATATGGTAATTAAATTTTTGTATCTTAAACATCAACGTTTAAACGAAAACAGCTTAAATCCGTAAGCGCGCGTATAGGCTTATTTTGAAAAGCCTAATTTTTTAAGCCTATATCGTTTAAACGCCCACGACTAGTTAGCAGAGCCACGATAAATTATTATTGAGCCAGTCGCCAGAGCCATAAAATTATTGTACTTTTAAGAAAATTATTGTACACTAATAAAGTCATATTTAATTTCTATTTTAAGACATTATTTATTGAAAATGTATGTGTAAATGTAAGTAAACGATGAAGTTGTAAGGGGGGGAGGGGGGTGTAGGATTGCAAGTACAAATTATTTATGTATAAATGATTGCAAGCGTCAGACAGCGATTGATAACAGGAAACATTTACCCAGCATTCATGGCAGGATAATATATTATGTTTAAAAAAAATAGTTTTATATTTTTTATATAGAAAATTGCTATAATTGGAATTTATTGTACTTTTTTTATAGCAGAGGGGGCAAACGAGCAGGTGGTGCACCTGATGGTAAGTGATCACCGCCCCCCATGGACAACTGCAATACCGGGGGTCTTGCATCTGCGTTGCCGGCCTTTTAAGAATGAATAAGCTCGTTTCTTGAAGATCCCTAAGTCGTATCCGTTTGGAAACACCCCTGAGGGTAATTGATTCCCAGATTGATTTCCAGACATCGAGGTGGACAGGATGTAACTTTAAATTTTGACGCGACGTCCGATGATGAAATTTAGCGGCAGGAATTAGTCCGAATAACTCTTCGGAACACTCCCCATGATACATACGGTAAAAGATGCAGAGCGAACCTACATCTCTGCGTAACGCCAAAGAGTCAATCCGATTAGAAATAGCCTGATCGTCGACGATTCGAACCGCTCTACGTTGAATGCGATCAAGAGGAAGAAGCTGGTACTGAGGAGCTCCGGCCCGGAGGCGAGAACAGTACTCCATGTGAGGTCGAATTTGGGCCTTGTTAAGTTGAAGGCGATGGGCTGGCATGAAGTACTGCTTTGCTCTACTGACTACGCCAAGCTTTTTGGAGGCTCGTTTAGCCTTTCCTTCCAAATGACCGCGGAACTGAACGTTGTTTGATATGTCGACTCCCAGTATTCCAATACTGGCTGAGGCTGTAAGGAGAGTGTTCTCGAACCGAAGTGATACGACAAAGGGTGTTTTTTAGCGGTGAACGCATAAAGCTGCGTCTTTTTGAGGTTAAATGTAATAAGGTTTTGACGACCCCTTTCTGAGACATCGGTTAGTCGATTCTCGAGTTCAGACACGAGCTTGTTCCGACCCTCTTCGACCTGTTCCCGAGAAATACCGCTACGACCGGAGTATGTAGCATCACCAGTACTGTCGTCCACATAGCAATGTATGTTACTAATTCGCAACATATCATTGATATGCAGAAGAAACAGTGTCGGTGATAGCACGCAGCCTTGGGGAACACCAGCATTGACAGGTTTTAGGTCGGAGCATGCACCGTCGACTACGACCTTGATGCTCCGATCAGCCAAAAAACTGGTGATCCACTTGCATAATTTCTCGGGAAGCCCATAGAAAGGCAGCTTTGAGAGAAGCGCTTTATGCCATACCCGATTGAAGGCCTTCGCTTTGTCTAAACTAACTGCCAATGCCTCCCCCTTGGACTCAACTGCCTTCGCCCAGCGATGCGTCAGGTATACTAGAAGTTCACCAGCTGAGCGACCACGATGGAAACCGTACTGACGATCACTAATCAGCTGGTGCTCTTCTAAATACTTCAGGAGCTGACAGTTTATAAGTGTTTCCGTGACTTTGGAGAACAAGGAGGTTATGTCTATTGGCCAATAGTTTGACGGATTAGAGCGATCACCTTTTTTGGGGATGGGATGCACTAAAGCTGTTTTCCATGAATTCGGTACCACGCCGAGTGAATAGGAAAGCCGGAATAAGTGCGTCAACACTGGCGCCAACTCAGGAGCACATACTTTAAGCACAATCGGAGGGATGCCATCAGGCTCACTCGACTTGTGGATGTCCAAGGAAAGTAGTGCTTTATGCACATATGACTGCCGAAACTGTGATTCTGGCATAGAACTATCACACTGCGGGATGTTCCCGTGGTCATCCAGGGTCGAGTTGGCCGCTAATAATAAGCCCAGAAGATCGGTTTTCTCCTTTGCGGTATGGGCTAGAGAGTCATCGACTCTGTGCAAGGATGGAAATGAAGGCTGGGAGAAATTCCCTAAGACAGCCTTGGCGAGAGACCAGAACGCACGAGTTCCCGAAAAAAGGCAAACTAATTTCTCACCAATTCTGCCAATGTGTTCCGATTTTGCCTAGGTGATAGCTCTTTTGAAGAACCTCGAGGAAGGTTTGTACTCCTTTCGTAATGCGCTAGTTTTTATGCTGACGCAGCAGTCCAAGCTCAGTAGCATTCCTGCTTTCGGCGTAACGTACTTTTTGGTAAGATTGTACGATTGAGGGTCGAAAAATTCATGAAATTATGGTACGCGTGCAATAATTATTGTACGTCTGCCAAGGAACTTATATATCTATACGATAACTGGAATTATTACGAATCAATATTTGAAAAATAAAAATGTAATTTATTTCGTTAGTACTAAAGTTGCCATTTGTTTCTTACTTAACAGAGGGGATAAACGTTCTGAGCAAGACAACACGAGTGGATGTTGTCCCTTTCTTGCAACTGCCAGTGTAAATAAAACTATCTGATGGTAGATTTTTTTATATTCGGTAATCGTTAAATCCCTTTTATTCATAAACGTCGATAAATACATTAGCATAAAATATATTGTAATTATCATAGTGAGTTCTAAAATGTGCTTATTTTAATTATTACGTAATTACTTATGCAATGCAGAGCTATTTCTCAAATTAGTAGAATTACTTAGTAGTTATTTGCAAACTACGCATAGCCGCACTTATATATGGCGATTGGCGCTTTATTTAGTAGAAAGAGACACACTCCACCCATGTCGTGGTACTCTTCGGAACGATTTTGAAGCACCCGTGAACATTCCGGGTAGAATGTAACTTCCTTGACGACTGCTGACACTGGACTAAGGTGCCCCACAGACTTACAATAATATTGCGCAATACTTTTTTTGTGCAATAATATTGAATACTCCTTTGTTTCCAGACGTTCAATAAATTCACTCAATAAAATTGACAAACCAGTCTGATCAATATTTTCGTGCGAGTAATTTGTCTGACGACGAAGTTTTGGCGGCAACCATGCTGGTGATATTGTTCAATAAATCTATACAATTCTATACACTCAAGTAAAAACTCCCGTTCTTCA
The DNA here is from genome assembly GCA_036924255.1 of Apodemia mormo. Taxonomy (NCBI): domain Eukaryota; kingdom Metazoa; phylum Arthropoda; class Insecta; order Lepidoptera; family Riodinidae; genus Apodemia; species Apodemia mormo. Next base: position 7,755,750 of record JAUPFN010000005.1, on the reverse strand, counting down.
TCTTTTATTGATTGATTTTGTTTCGATCAACACTTATATTGATTAGTGAATTGGCCTGAATGTCGAAAGTTAAATTTCTACGTAAAATAAAGAACTATTAAATTAACAAGATGAATAAATATAACCGCGAAATGACGAAAATTTCTTGCTCGCCATTTTGCTTAAATTTACGACACGACCATACATTAAACACCGGGATTGACCGACCACGACCGTTCCAAGCTCTATAGTGAAAAATATTGTGCAATATTAAACCTACACAGTGCAAGAAAAAAATATTGTACTATAAAAAACGGACGGAACTAAGAACTTAGTAATCTAAGTAGGTCGTCACTCAAAATCACAGGCTGTGCGCATAATTCTAAGTTTTTCGCTACGCTATTTCTTTTCATATTTATACGTAGAAACTTCACATTTTTATTGGGTAAGAGTGATATTTGACCTTCGATTTTTGGTCGAAATTCCAACATAGTCTAAATAAAAAAATGCTTCTTTCTACTAAACTACTACACACTAATTAAACTAAACAATTAAATGCAAATAATGTAAAAGTATATATGCGTTGTTCGCATTTCATAATGGCATCGTGAAAGCAGGCATTGCCTGACTTTTATTTAGTCTCGTCTTTCACATCTATTCTATACATATAATAAAATCGTAGAAAAGTCAAAACTGTACATTGAATATTTTTTTAAAAGAACACTTGGGGTGTGATCTACAATCGATATCGAAGCCAAAAATATATTTTTTAGAGTTTTTGTCTGTTTGTCTGTATGTGCAGGGTAAACTCAAAAAGTACTGCATGGATTTACTTCAAATTTTTCATGAATATTACTAACAAGTCGGGTCAACATATAGGCTACATATTATCACGATATCACCTAGCGGTGTGGTGCTGTGCGGAGTAAACGAAGTCCGCGCGGACGAAGTCTCTGGCAACAGCTAGTATATGTATATATAAGAAGCTCTGAGTGTATAAAATTATTATAATTTTGATTGTTTATGGAAATTAATGTCAAGTTCTTATCTTTCTCTTGTCAAAGTTTTTACATAACATACTTAAATTGTCCTTCGTTTAGTTTTCTTACAATTTTTGGTCATAGGCAATGCAATGAAGGGCATACATTTCGCAAAAACTAGCAACATCGTTTCGAAAGTCAATGTCTATATTTTCATGCGACATGCAATGCACGTAAACGGTAAACATCATTTATCATCATATTATAAACGTAGTACATATATGATCTGTGGTAAACATTGACGTTTTACGTCACGTCTGATAAGTGCAAACAATTTTTGAGTGTTACTTTTATGCAGATATTGTAATAATATACAATTATTCAGTGATTATTGTAAGAGTAACTTTCGTGAAGGTTTATATATAATCAGTAATATATACGTTTTCCCATATTACAGTGTTTTAAGTTTTTTATTTACCAGCCATGGACGACTTAGGTGAGTAACTTTAAGCTGTTATCTTAAAAGTTGTTTGACTAGGTTTATGTAGTAGTGTAGAGACACACGAGTTATAAATACCTAATTCTTTCTGTCTATAGGATTTGCAAACTAGATTGATAATGTAAACTTATCATTAATATAACTTGATTGATAATACACATTTCTTAGAAATATAATTTTTGGTTTTAGCTGTTTAGGTTATACCTATACGAATACAAACAAAAACTATTGATAACTATCACTATCATCGAGACTATTAAGCGGTAAATTTGCATTGTCTCACTTGAGCCTGCTATGGTACAACTGACTTTTCTGCCAAAGTATTTTAGTACTTGTCACTATCATGCTCCAGCTTGGAGATCACTTGGATAGTAATGTACTATTTTTTTTTTAGAAATCTATGTTGAAGTTGGTTATTTCTCTATCAAAGGAGCTGTCTGATTGCTTTATATGATTTATAGCAACTTTTACCACCTTGATAAAACAAAAGGAAATCTTTTATTACAAAAAATAAAGTCTTATTATCTACACTAATAGTATGAAGAGGAAATATTTGTTTGTCAGTTTATAATACAATGGATATTCGGATCGGACTGGGTTTTTTTTACATCCTGTACATCTGGCTGATTACATATTCATAAAATGATACAAATATTGACTAATTTGATACTAACTTAGGAGAATACTCTTGATGGTTAATCACTAAAATCTCCATCTTATTAGTAAACGTTGAGATGTGGATAAGTACCATATGTGTCCGAGTTCCGATCCAGTAGTAGTTTTGAAAAATGTTGATGTGTCAAAATAACTTGTAAAAAGTTTTATTGAATAAAGTTCTTCTGATTTCTGGGGACCTTTTAATAATAATAATTATTATAATTGATTTATCAGAAATCAGGTTCCATTTTGTTAGTATTACACTTATAAAAAATAAAAATAGTGTTAGTTAAAAAAATTAAAAAACTAAAAAAATAACTAAAAACTAAACAGGCAAGAACAGAGATGCACTCATCTCCAAACTTTTTAATATTTTTTTCAAAATTCATCATAGTCACATGTCAGTCAGATAGCTGATAACTAATTTTATTATCATGCCGTTGCTAGTATTGTAATACAGCAGGCAAAGTGAACCTAAAATTATAGATTTTTTAGTTCACTACCATTTACATAATATAATCGTCAATTGCTGAAATCAGTGGTGTACCTCGACTATGCATTTTACTTATCATATTGCTTTTATTTCTGTTAATAACCAGGACCGACAGCTTTGCATGCTTATCTGAGCCACTGGGATAATAACCCACCATTCCACAAGATTTTGAGCTGATTGATATTAATGTTTAAGAAATACCACAAAAATCCTCTATATAACACTTTGGAGTGACCTGGGAATCAAATCTGGCACTCCATAATCTGAGCCGAAGAGACTAACCTCCTAAACTAACCTCAGGACTCTAGCTTAAAAGCTATATAATTGTTAAGCTACCTTACATGTATATTGTAAAAATGTGCTGTTACTAAAAAATATTTAAAACACTCCTAAAGTCAATAAAAGGATTTGTCATAAATTGTAGACAATTTCATATTAAATTATGGTAACTTTTCATGTGGGAGAAGAAATTGCTGCCACAAATATTTGATTAATATCATAGGATACAAGCAGATACAAGGGAGATAAATAAAACGATTCTGGGACTTCTGTACGTTTTTAAATCTTATTATTAAAAGGAGCAACATTACTTTCTATTACATAGGCTGGCTAGCAACCAAACTGATATTCCTGATTTCCTAATGATCAATGGACCATATGGCAGTAGATTCCATAGGTATCATATTGGTATTATTAGGCATGGAATGTGAAGCCTCACACAAAGGATATTTGCCTAGCCTGAATTTGATAGTAGTCAAGGGCACTGGAATTATGGTAGATTGATCAGCTGCAGTCCTTTAAACTATAATTCCACTATCCAACATCTCAACAATTTAGCTTTTTTGATGCCCACTTAATCAGAAAAAAACATCTATATTGGTCTCTCTTACCAGAATTTATAATTGGAAGAGAAACTAAAAATCTGGAAAGAAAGAATGATAGAGATATTTTCCTGATTGAGTACCTATTAAATATTTAAATAACTTAATTTAGTAGAAAGTTGTATGGAATTTTTGTTTGAGGACAGTAGTTAGGTTAGGTGGTGGGTTCTAATCCAGGCAAATACAGAATTTTAACACCTAGTGGTCACATTGTTAGTGACATGTTTAGAGAAATTCTCAATGCAAATGCTAATGTGTGACTGCATTCTTATTAAGTATAATTCTAAAAATGTTAATTCCGATGTCAAAAGTACCTATGAAGATTTATTTGAATTAAATATTTTTTGATTTCACTAATTTTTTTAACTTCCCACTACATATGTAGATAAGGAAGTTACTGATTTTACCCCAATTTCCAAAAATCTAGTTTTTACCAGATGTCCAAATTTTGAGGTCCTAGGAACCTTTTCCGACTATTATCACGATGACGTCAGTATGTCTATGTATGTATGTATGTATGTGTGTGTGTGTGTGTGTGTGTGTGTGTGTGTGTATGTGTGTATGTAAACATCTCATAATTTTTAAACGGCTGGACCGATCGAAACGCGGTTGATGGCACTCAATTGGATTCCGCTCAAATTAGACTTCCTGAAAATTTGAACCGGTTCGGTCCAGGAGGTTTTGTGATTTGAGATTGTAGTGTGACTTAACACTTCCAGATTTGTATCTACTGTCACATGACCTAGTGCCCATTTTTGCCAAATTGGTGTCTTAAAAATATTATTAATCATTCATTACCTTTAATAACAAATCTCCTTTGTTATCTCCATATCATTATTAACAATCGAAACTGGGTGTCTGTAAAGTCGGTTTACGGATGATAATTTTAAACATCACAATGCTGGAGCCGCACTTGTGTCTATCGTCACAAAGCTTCGTGCAATGACACAATAAATGTAGATGGAATCGGCTATTTTCGCATACATTCCGGACTGCCTATGTCTTAGTGCGCACATCACTTCGGGACGATAGATGGAAATGCGGCTCCAGCATAAGAAAACAAGATCGTGCCTCCCTATCGCTTATTCCGCGCTCTCGCTTGCACGCTCGATTCAGGCGGAACGTGACAATGAGTCGTACTTTTTCGTGTGTGCAGCCGGCGGTCATCGATTTATAAGACGTCATCACGTTATAAACTACAATTATATATCCATTCATTCTTAGTGGGCACAAGCAAACAGATAGCCTTTTTTTTTTTTTTTTTTAATATTATAAGATAGCAAACAAGCAGATGGGTCTCCTGATGGAAAGAGTCAACCATCGCCTATAGACACCAAAGATGTTAATGGTGCGTTGCTATCTTGTGGCGAGGTCTAATGCCACATGCATAAGTTTACCGGCTACCTTACCCTCCAAACCGGAACACGACAGCAACAAGCACTGACGCTATTGCGGCAGGAATAGATAAGGCGGTGGTACCAGACCCGGGCGAGACAATGCAGAACTCTACCACCTAGTAGCCACGATGTTAGTGACTCGTTAGCCAATCGGCCGCCTTTTACGACCTGCCTGGCAGAACGGCAGTTGGCCTATTCTTCAAAGGAGGCCGGGACCAACACGGCGAAAAGAGATAACCATCACTTATAAACACCAAACATGTTAATTTTGCTTCAAACCGGAACATGATGATGACGGTTATCTTGTAACGTGAGCATTCATCATCACTATTAAAATATTATGTAGTGTAAAATAAATGTTCTGCGACTAATTTCTTCGTTACATAAAAGATGGCGCAAGTCGCGCCGCCCATGGAGAACTACAGATCTTTCTGTTTTTTTAATATCCTTTAGTGTTGAGACATATCCTTTATATAAAAACTCAGGACAACAATTGATTTTACAGAGTAAGTAGCGCGTGGCTATAAATTGCCTCGAAATTGTATAATTTTGGATTTCCAGACAAGTTATGGACAACTGTAGATCTTTATATGAAGATCCCTTAGGGCTAAAGACACATCCTTTCGGACAAAATCTCGACAATTTATTTTACATAGCGCGGGACAAGTACGGGGCTTAGATTTTGACAAATTAACTCAACATCTTATAATTTTGGATTTTCAGACAGCGAGATTATTTAAAACAGTGAATTTTAACGTAAAATTTAAAGGCAGATATTAATCCACAAGATTTTTATATTAATCGTCATACACCACTAACGCCTTTTTGTTTATAGGTATGTTTTCCGTTAGTCATTACCGGTATTAAAATAAAAACAGCTATTTAGATCATAGTCATTAGCGCCACTTTAGCGTCACTAGTAGATTGATGGCGGTTATTGAGTTCAGACTAGAATGATTGATGATCCCTCAGCCACACACCTACCAATTTTAATAAAAGCCAAAATTAAAAATATGCCTTCCAATATTTGAGGCCATGGTTTTTTTAAATTAGCTTTAGGTGTACTTTTTTGTAGCAAAGAAAATGTAACGTAACACTCTGAATTAGAAGACTACAACTTTCGTAAATTATTTTTTTATAGCTATATATGACTTAAAGTCGAGTTTGATTCATCTTTATGGTTGACCAAAATGCATCTATTAGTGATTAAGGTCGCTAAAATCTTATTTAAGTAATAAAAGTTGCCATAAATTAATGGTATGCGATCTTAGCATAAGCTTTGATTTTATTTATCAGTCTTGAGGTATCAAAGCACACAAATGTCGTACTTGTCTATTACATCAGTTTATTGGATTGCGAATAGCTAGACTTACAATGGTAAAAGATATCTGCGATGTAAAAACATCAGCGATGTTACAGTTCTTTAAATGAATATTTAATTTTGGCATAAAATTGATCTTTTTGTATTATTGGTAGAACGAGTATGCACTGCCGAGGGTTTTGCCTTTTTTATCTATTTTATATTGTTACGAATAATCTAGAAGCGTGTAGAGTTGGAACGCGCGCGCGCTATCTAGAAATAAAAGAAAGAGATAGCTACTCCTATTGACAAACAAGTAGTTGACCTGGGCTATGCCATAATGGACTTTGTGGGATATGGCATAAGGTTGAAAGTAGCGTGTGCTAGGATTTATGACTCATAACATGTTTACGATAAGAAGTGATTCATTGTTTCCCGATAAATTTAGATTTTTCTGGATCCAGCTAGGACTTTACCCTGCCTATAAATAGAGAGCTGTTGACAAACACAGGGCAGTTTTTATCAAGCGATCGAGAGCGATACATCAACTGACCGGTGCGAAGCGAGAAGTGTTTTATTGTGTAGTGTTCTAAGTTCAATGATAGTACAGCGAGTGACTAGGGTGTAAAGTGTATTTTAATATTACGTTGTGTTGTGTTGTGTAAATACACGGATTTAATATAAGTGGTGTTTTCTTACAATACGAACCCGAGTACGTAACAATATATTAATACGCGAAGGTAAAACTTTGGTTCTGTGAAAACAGGTGATCACTAGTTAGTTTTATTTGTCGTTTACGTTGACGTAAGAACGCCCTTTCAACTATTTTTTAGTTCTGCTATAGGTACTTAGGGGCCATCCATAATTTACGTCACACGTTAAGGGGTGGGAGGGGGTTGACGAAGTGTGACTTTGTGTGACAATGGGTGGGGAGGGGTTCCAAGTTACGTGACATCACATTTTCCAAAATATAATATTTTATATCTAAGTATTACAAAACTCAATTTAAAAGGCCACCTGCATAGATAGAAAATATTCGAATGAAATTATCATTTCAATACAAAATTTTAACTAATTGTGACGTCACAATAGGGAGGGGGGTCTCACAAATGTGACCAGCTGTGACAAGGACGGAGGAGGGGTCAAAAAGTCATGAAATTCATGTGACGTAATTTATGGATGGTCCCTTAATGTGTTTTAAATAAATCTGTCATCCTTATTCGACCATCGAAATGGCCGAACCTTATTATTTTATTTTATTTTACTATGGAAAACCATCCGCTATAGTTAACAGATTTGAATTATAAATAAAAAATTTTTCGAAGCCAGTTACAGGTTTTCACGTGTAGGCACAGAATATTTAATTGTACAAGTAGGTAAATAAGTAACACTAAAATAACATAACGTAGACATTAGACACATACTAAGAGAACTTTTTTAATGCATTTCACTATATGAAATCTTCAACATTTTTTAAAATATTTTTTATGCGCAAAATAATAAAATTATAATTTCCAAAGCAAAAAGCATTACCGTCGTCCTTTAAAACAAAGGCATCACCCTTCCTGCTTTATCTACACATAAAATAGATGTATATGTTAATTAACAGTTACATCTAGGAAATGTTTTTCAATTCACCCCCATTCCACTAATTCAATACGCTTAATTACACGCTCCTACCACCGCAGTTACGCATGTGAACTTTGACCACGCCTAAATTAATAGACCATAATTGAATTATAGTTTCATGTAAGACCACAGATTAAGCATAGGACAGTAACGGAGGACAAACAATAGGAAATAATAACATTGCCCAGATTGATGAATTGAACATCTTCTTCTTGAGAAAAAGCTGGTATATAATACTTAAAGAGGTAAAGTTTTTTTTGTAATGGATTAACTATGGGACCGATTTTAAAAAAACACGAATATAAAGCTACATTGTTGCTGAGTAGGCTACTTTTAACCTGACTGAGTTTAAGGAAGTAATGTGTGCAAATCACGCGAAGGAAGTCGCGGGAAACAGCTAGTGCCATGCATATTATTGAAAGTTTGTAAGTTTAGATATTGATACTCTATCTCGCAAGAAGCTGAACCGATTTAGATGAATTTTGGCACTCAGGAAGATGATGAAATGGAAACTTGGAATAGCACATAGGAAACTTGTTATTAGAACATAGGAAACCTACCTTGGGAGTAGATCAATTATTATTATTTAGTAACTGCACCCTGCAGTCAGCTGTTATAAAAGTTATTGGTGAATCCCGAGGGAACAACATTTTTAACTTCCCGCTACGTATGTAGATAAGGAAGTTACTGATTTTGTCCCGATTTTCGAAAACCGAGTTTTTAGCAGATCTCTACGTTTTGATGTCCTAGGAATCTTTTCCAACTATTTTCACGATGACGTAATACTGTTCTGTATGTATGTGTGTGTATGTGTGTATGTAAACATCTTATAACCTTTGAACGGCTGGACCGATCGAAACGCGGTTGATGACATACGATTGGATTCTATTCAACTTAGACTTCCTGAAAATTTAAACCAAAACGTCCTGGGCCGTTTTGGTTTTGAGAAATTTTGAAAAACTTCAAAAAAAATTTTGACAAAACAGTATTTTTTTTTAATATTACTTTCAGATTAATGTACATATTGTGTACAAAAACTAATCAGCTCTATTCCTCAAAAGACTACTTCTAATGCATTAAAATCGGTTTATCCGTTTGGGAGAAAACGTTGACGAAAAATTTCTTTCTTTCTTTCTTTCCGTTTCTGAAATTAAAATCGAATCTAATTTTCAAAAGTTAAAATTACGTTGTTTTTAGCAAATTTACTAAATATTTATGAAATAACTTTCAGGCTAATACACCGATTGACTTAAAATCTTATCAGCTTCTCTCCTTTAAAAGCTGCGTCAAATATCGTTTATTGGATCAAAATCGGTCAATTTGTTTGGGACTTATCAATGACGAAAATTTTAGAAAAAAAATGTTATTTGGTATTGCTTTGAAATTTTTCAATCTATCCTTTATTTAGCTAAATATTGATTTATGATGAAATATTAAAAAAAAAACGTTTTTTTAACATTGCTACGAAATTTTTCAACCTAGATTATTTAGCTAAAGCAATATTTTATATCTCAAAAATTGAGTTGAATATCATTCGAAAGACTAAATTCAATCAACGTTTCCAAAATATATAGCTTTACAAAAATCTTAATACATCATCATTTACAATCATTTTAACAAAATAGGTGTTTGGACTAAAAAATCTATGCTTATAGTTTTAACTCTTGAGCTTAAAATACCTTTATTTAGCGGGAAGTTTCAGGGATGGCCTGTATGGTCAATCGTATATACATTTTTTTCATTGAGATAAAAAGTATTTTATGTGCTATTCCTGGTCGTCATCTAAATGCGTGCCAAATTTCATCCAAATCGGTTCAGCTGTTTGTGCATAATTAAGTAAGAATCCTTCCGTACATTGAAGCATTTAACTTTCGCATTTATAATATTAATTAACTAGCCGCACAGTGCAGCCCGCTGCATTATAAGCTTTTGGTGAATCCCGCGAGAATAACTCACTGTTCCGGGCCAAAAATGTCTTATGTGATATTCCAGGTTATCGTCTACCTGTCTGTCAAATTTCATCCAAATCGGTTAAGCCATTTTTGCGTGGAAGAGTAACAAACATCACCCATCCATCCATACAATCTTTCGCATTTATAATAGGATATCAGTTGCATAATACATATATTATAGATTGTAATGTTAGATCAATATGAATTTAAAACGTTACCTTCCCTGTTCACTCGGTTAAGATACGATTTGGAAAAAAATACCAAACCTTCTCATGGAGTAGGTATAACGCAGTAAAAATGAAATTTATATTAAAACAATACTGCTTTTACGTGCCCTGGTCCTAAGGTGTCTAATTTTATGGTTTGTTATTGTGTACAGCGCAACGCACCCTCTTCAAAAAACTCAATAATCTAATCCGTAAGTTATTATCACGATGGCATTACCCGTGAATTGTGTCGTCCCATTTTGAAGTGATAATACCACGGTACAGTCCGTCAGTCAACCGCGTAGGCCAGTCACCATCGTACCGGTGATACTACTGGCAATCGTATTTTGTTTTTAATATTACCATAGTTAAAAAAGTTTGTGTAAAACTTTTATCACTTTCTCTTTTCTGATATATTTTACTAGATAAAAACAACACGTAGCGTAAAAAAAATATTAGAGGCAGATATTTGTGTGAACACGCTCCTCTCTAGGCTATTTATTGAAAAAAGGTGTATAACATTATGCAGCAGTGCAAACGCGGGTGAAACTGCGGGAAGAGCTATTTGCATAAATACTTTTAAATAAAGATCATGGAAAATATTATTAAAACTATGAAATATGTATCTACTTATACATATAATAAAATCGTAGGAAAGTCAAAACTGTACATTGAATATTTTTTAAAAGAATACTTGGGGCTTGATCTACAATCGATATCGAAGCCAGATATATAGTTTTTAGAATTTTTGTCTGTTTGTCTGTATGTATGTCCGAGGTAAACTCAAAAAGTACTGCATGGATTTACTTCAAATTTTGTATGAATATTACTAACGTATAGGCCACATATTATCACGCTATCACCTACGGGGCAGGTGCTGTGCGGAGTAAACGAAGTCCGCGCGGATGAAGTCGCTGGCAACAGCTAGTTAGAAAATAAGAACCAAAACACATTATTCAAAAAACATCATTTCTGAAGAATTTTGTGTTTTAGTTGAAATACACATGTACTGTTTTACAGTAACACATTTTTGTAATTATTTTTTTAATTTACGTCTGCTAACCGGTTTCGGTTTTTATAGGTAGCACAGCACTTTCTAACAAAGATTGACTTTCTAACAAATATTGATTATTTCAAAACGGATCTCTTAATTAAACATTTTTTTTTAAAAAACCTGCAATCTTAAAAACATCCTCAACGATACCCCACACTAAGGGTACACGAGAAAAAAATTAACATTACCACTTTACGTGTAGAGGAGGTACCCTAAAAGATATTTTTCAAGATATTATTTTTCAAGATTTTGTCGGCCTAATATGTACCTTTAGCATGCCAAATTACAGCTTTTTAGTTCTAAAATTATGTGAGCTATGCTATGACATGGCGAAACTAAGAGTGCCTTGTTGACTTCGGAACCCTAAAAATGTCATTTATACAAAAATAACGAACAAAACAGTACAGAAATAGAACAAACAAAAATAAAAACACATTAAGAAACCATAAAACGTACATTGCGTTTTATTAGTGAACGTTTGTATCCTTGGTATTACGTTATTGGCACCGCTTCAAAGTCAACCAGAGCCTAGTCTAATCAAATTATCAATGGATTCACAAATGGATTAGATAACAGATGTAACAATATATTTATATCTATAGTAATATAAAGTTGAAGAGTTTTGCTTGTTTGGTTGAATGTGCTAATCTCAATAACTACTGGTCCGATTTAAAGAAAATCTTAAAGTGTTGGATAGTCTAAATGTCGAGGAAGGATATAGGCTATATACCATCAAGCTACGACCAGTGGGAACGGAGTAAACGAAGTCCGAGCGGACGAATTCGCGGACAGCAGCTCCCACGCGGGACAATTCGCGGATAGCTTAATTTGGGGTTAGATCAGTAAGTGTTATTTGTCCCGAGAATATTTATTATTTATTTATGCTTAAAATCATGAGTTCCCGAGTTCGATCCCTGGGCACAAGTGCTATCAAGCATCATTTCAAGATCCTGAAATTTTTGGATAGGGGTTTTTTTTATTTAAAAAATATGAATTTTTGAATTTCAAAAAAAAATTATTAATTTCAGAAAAACAAATATTTTTGTTTTTTGCAACTTCTATACAAGTTAAAGTTATGCAGATACATAATATTGTAATTTTGAGTATTTACAAATCAAAAATTCAATTTTACATTCAAATTTACTTTAATAACAATTCAAATTTAAATTCAAAAATTCATATTTTTGAAATAAAAAAAAAACCCTAAAAATTCATATTTTTGAAATAAAAAAAAACCCCTATCCAAAAATTTCAGGATCTTTTAAGATCATTACAAGGTATCATACAAAAAAAATTGAGCCAAAATTTTCATGGCGGTCTTCATTTTTGACGATTTTCAAAAATTCAAAATTTTACAAATTTGGCATTTTTCAAAATTTTTTTCCAAAATTTTTTTTCTATAAGAAAGAAAGAAAGAAAGAAAGAAAGAAAATATTTATTTGCAAGAATATGGGTGTTACAAGTTGTTAAAAATAAATTAAGTTACCGACATATTCTACCAATATATGGTGTGCAAATATTTAAAAAAAATATCATTATATAATATTACATTTAAAATTATAAATTGTATCGATTTTTCAGAATTACTACCGGATCGGAACGCGGCCACACACTGAGAAGATCCGGCGGAAGAAACTCAGCGGGCTGGTCTTTTTTCTCTAATTTATGTTCTTGTTATAAATATACAAGGATGATTCCATATTACAAAGTTATTTTTATAATTACAAGTTTCATATTTTGAGTAATTATTTTTTTTTAATAATTTACATAATGTTCACCATTTACAAAATATAATAAAAAATAGCCCCAAGTGTCCCCTTTTAGACAAACGAAAGTTCATTCCTGTATCTATAATAGCATTCGAGATATTGCAAAAACAAAATTGAAAAACTGGAAAAATCGCGAAATTTTGAATTTGTATATCTTTCGAAAAAAAATTTTTTATTTTTTTTCCTTTGGCAGAACATATATATATATATATATATATATATATATATATATATATATATATATATATATATATATATATATATATGTATATATATATATATAATGAAATTAAAAGGAAAACTATCAAAGCCACTTTAGCCGTAAAAAATAGTTTTGTATATATTTGTGCTAATAGCATGTATGTTACATGTGTGTGTAATGTTAATTTTTATTTTTAAAGTTATTTTTATAATTACAAGTTTCATATTTTGAGTAATTATTTTTTTTAATAATTTACATAATGTTCACCATTTACAAAATATAATAAAAAATATAGCCCCAAGTGTCCCCTTTTAGACAAACGAAAGTTCATTCCTGTATCTATAATAGCATTCGAGATATTGCAAAAACAGAATTGAAAAACTGGAAAAATCGCGAAATTTTGAATTTGTATATCTTTCGAAAAAAAATTTTTTATTTTTTTTCCTTTGGCAGAACATATATATATATATATATAATATATATATATATATATATATATATATATATATATATATACATATATATATATATATATATATATATATATATATATATATATATATATATATATATATATATATATATATATATATATATATATATATATATATAGCCACTTTAGCCGTAAAAAATAGTTTTGTATATATTTGTGCTAATAGCATGTATGTTACATGTGTGTGTAATGTTTATTTTTATTAATTTAATATACTTCTAAATAATTTATTTAAAAATATAGGTTTCTGCACACCTCCTCAATGTAAATTTTAACTGTGCCAAATTTCATACTCGACCGATCACGCAATTGTTTTAAGAAGGGGTCCACAGTTTTTACTTTACGTATTAATATATAGATAAGCTTCACAAGTTTTTGAGTAATTGTCGATCAACTTATAAAATGTTCTTGGAGCAGTTTTTGTAGGCGGTAAACCTGTGGTGCGGATATATTCATCATTTACGTTAAATAGGTTAAATGTTCATAGTATGAACAAGAAAAGCCCTCTTCTTAGTCCACATTATTGTGATGACTAATGGGCAACTTCGGAACCCTCATTTCGCGTGGGCCGACACGCACTTAACCAATTTTTTCTTAAAACGTGTGCGGCATACGGGTATTAGAATTTTTAACACTGCAGTGATGTTTAATGATTGTGCCTAATGGCGTTTACGGCCTGTAATATTTGCACGTGCCCAATGCAACGTAAGTAGGCTACGTTAGTGGCCTTCTGCGTTGGTCCAGAACAAATATTTGCTTCCTTATTAGAGCCCTCGTCAACGTTTAGGAACAATCAGTTACGTCGTAAAAGCGGAACCGTTTCGATGTTAGTATTGCCTTGTTTACATGTTAAAGAGAAATTTAACGTGGGGTATCAACCTTAGGAATACACAATTAGCTATGAACTTTTTTGGTTATACGTAGGTCACACTATAAGTTTTGCGTACCTTAAAAAAGCAACATGTTATAACCAAAATATTATGTTGATTGCTTTTCAAAATAATCTCCTTTACATTTTAAACATCTTTTCATGCGATCGAGCCATCGAGCCAGGGTGCTAGGTCGGGGCTATGCGCAGGATGAGTGACGAGATGTATTTTTTTGGAAGCTAAAAATGACTTTGTTTTGTTGGCCGTGTGTGAAGAAGCGTTATCATGGTGTAGGAGAATGCGGCTTTTCGGTCGTCTTTCGCGAACTTTTTCTAACACCCTGGGTAAATAAATGTTAGAATACCACTCGGCATTAACACTCTTTTGATCTTCAAGTGGAATTGTACATATAGGACTCGAGCTGAGGAAAAAAACGCGATCATTTTTTTACCAACGTTTCTCGAATATCTCACTTTTGTTGGCCTGTCTCATTTTCAAACACCCATTCACAAGATTGCTGTTTTTTTTCGGGTTCAAAACAATAAATCCACGTTTCGTCTCCTGTGACAATGACATAAACAGCATTAGAATGTCTGTGGTCGTACTTCAGTAGCATCTGTGAGCACCATTCCACGCGAGCCCGCTTCTGCTCCGCTATCAGTTCATGAGGGATCCAACGACAACAAAGTTTCCGAACTTTCAATTCTTCGTGTAAAATTTTCTGAATTTGGCTCATACGAATCCCCAATAGTCCTCGAATTGTCTCATAGGTAATCCGAGGCTTTTCTTCAATTAACCGCTTAACAGTAGCCACATTATTTTCGTTGACGGCAGTTGAAGGCCGCGCTTCACGAAATTCGTCATGTGAAGCAACTCGACTTCTCTCAAATTCAGCAAACCATCGCCTCACAGTGCTCAAACAAGGCTCTTCTCTCCCAAAAGCATTTTGAAGACGAGCGGCACAGTCTTGCGGAGAAAGAGAACTTTTAAAATCATAAAAAATCATCGCTCTGAAATCTTTTCGACTTAATTCCATTTTCGTTGCGTACGTAGAGCTTTGATGTGTGATAAAAAAACAATTGACAAATCATTTCCCGCCAATTTTTTTTATTACAAAGAAGGTTGCAAAGTTTTAAAAATATAACGTTCGAAATTCAAATAGTTCCGATTAGCTAGAAGTGCAAAACTTTTAGTGTGCCCAATGTATGTTCACTAGTACTGATCGCTTTTTTGGAGATAAAATTGCACTTTGTTAAACGCTTTCCTTATATTAGGAGATAACTGACGCCTTATGAAGGATGCTAATGGTGCGTTGTGATCTACGTGTCAGGGACGTAAAGCGTGTGGAAAAACAATTAAAGTAACCAGGACAAACAATAGCCTCATCAAAATTTGTTCAGTGCGTTTTTGCGTGATGGATGACTATATTTTTACAATTTTTTTTGCGTATTGATGTTTGGATGTTCAAAATATCTGGTGTTGCAGGTGCCAATTAGCGGCTGTGTGATCACTTACCATTAGGTGAGCCTCCTTCTTGTGTGCCTCTGGTAATAATAAATAAATAAATATTCAAGGGACAAATTACACTTACTGATCTAACTTCAAAGTAAGCAAATTATTTGCTTGTGTTATGGGTGTTACTCAACGATACTAATACATAGAAATACATCCATACAAGAATATATTTATTAAAAACCCAAACCCGGAAATACAAACATTTATGCTCATCACACAAATGCTTGTCCCCGACGGGGATCGAACCCGAGCCCCGTCGATTGTGGATTGTGGATTTCATAATCAGGAGGTAGTTTTGAATTTTGACGCAATATTTGGATATTGCGTCAAAATTCAAAGCTACCTCCTCAATTCCCTGTCTCAATAATAAACTTTGTGAAATACCACAAATTCGAATTGTGATTTTACCGAATATCCAGCCAGGCCCTTGGCCGAATACTGAATATTTGGCAGCGTATTTGTTTCATTAGCGAGTTGATAGTGTCACGACACGTATTAGGGGGCGTCCATAAATTACTTGAGGTGTTTTTTAAAATTTTCTGTCCCTCCCTCCCCCCTGTGAGATGTTGTGAGATTTTATTCAACCCCCTCCCCCATCCCCCAATCTCGCGTGAGATTTTTCAAAATGGGCTTCTTACGTATGTAAACGCGTAAATTGTAAAAAGAAAAAAATGTGCTTCATGCTTTTATTTACGACTAGTTAAGACTGTATAACGTCGAAGTATGAATGAAATTATTTTCTTTCGAACGAATTAGTGAATGATTTTAATCGTATTACGCTTAAGATCAAATCTTAAGCATGTACAATCTGGACAATGGATCAAAATAGTATATATATTTTTTGTAATCGCCTCTGTGGTCTAGTGGTCCAGCTTTGGCGTTGACCACATGAGGTCCCGGGTTCGATTCCCGGGTCGGGCACACATAGAAATGTTTTTTCAGTTTTCTGATAAACACAAAGTTGCCCGGGATTGGAAAGTGCCCGGTTGGCGATAGGCTTGCCATCTATCACATTTGTGGGACTAAGTATCTTCGGCTAATCGTGGGTGCACTTGTTGTACCTCTGCCTACTCTTTCGGGGATATGGGCGTGAAGATACTTTTTATTTTTTATTTTTTTTTGTTTCAATCAGAAAAAAAATTGCGTGATATTTGCTCTCTCCAACGTAAGATTAGATGAGATTTGACTCGACCCCCTCTCCCCCCTAAATATCTCACGTAATTTGTGGACGCCTCCTTATTTGTTTATTACAGATTGAGTTGTTTTCATTCATACTAACTTACCTCTGATGATTGTTAGGTATTAATTGTTATGTATCTTTGTCATATATGTGATTATTGGTTATTACTGATGATGCTTGACAAATGTGTTTGAAATTCGTCACTAATATTCTAGTCGAAACCTGGCGTACCTGTGAAATATTGAATCTGTGCCAAGAAATTACTAGGGAAGTCTAATGTTGATCCTATTTCGTAATGAAATACGCTTTTATTTAGTCTTAAAATACTAGCAACACCATGTGAAATTTATAGCTTGTCAATATAAATCTCGAAGCAAGTTGACGATCAAAGACGTCTGTCAAATGTGATACAATAAAGAGATCGTCCCTGAAATCGGATTTCACGACTTCTTCAATCCATGTTGATAGAAGGCGCCGTAGCTGAAAAAGGTGGCAAAAGTAAATCTAATTTATTTAATCTTCGATTTATCGTGTATAAGGACTCGGTCACACAAATCGCGATTTTTTATTCTTCTGTCTTCTCACACTATTAAATTACAAATGATGACGTCTTTATGGCGTATTTATTATTAATTTATTTTATCGATAAAATTGTAAATTGTGTGAATGAGTGAGTTAGAAACGTGAGTTTGGAAAGTACTTATTAAACAAGTTAATCTTCTATCTATCTATATATATAAAAAGTAAAAACCAATAGTTGTTCTTTAGTCTTGCTAAAACTCGAGCACGGCTGGACCGATTTGGCTAATTTTAGTTTTAGAATATTCATGGAGGTTCAGGTTAGGATTAAAAGGTGCAAAAATGTAGAAAAAAACGGAAGAGTAGACACCAAGTTGGCAGCACAACGGTTCCGGGTCAGCTAGTTGAAAAGAAATATTTACCGGGGAGTTCAGCAACGCGTCGCACGAGTTTGGTACCACCACCTTACCTATATTTGCCGCCATAACGTCAGTGCTCATTAAGATTTTGTTCAGTGGCGTAGCGTGCTTTAGCGTATAAAATTTTGTTTGGCGGCCCTTATGAAGGGTAGAGATTTCTCACGAAAAAAAAAATTGTATCTGTCACTGTTCCAAATTTTTACAAACTATTCAATTTAAATACTCTCCTTGCGTTTTTTTGAAAAAAAAAGATGTTGCCTTTTTGACTCTTGCCATTTGGGAAGTTTTATTCATTTTTGCTTACGTACGTTGGGGGCCCCCATAGCCCGGGGGCCGTATAATTGATACGGCAGGTATGGCGGTAGCTACACCCCTGGTTTTGTTTAGATTTAGAGGGTAACGTAGCCGGCTAATTTATGTATGTTTCAACTCGCCACACGAAGCCAGCGCATCATTACCGTCCTTAGTGTCTATAGGCGATCATTGTCTTCATTACTAATCACCTGCTTGTTTGTTACACTATGATAAAAAATAAAAGATGCAGCATTCCGCGCAACTTGAATTATAGATCCTTCGTGAAAGAACATTTCAATATTATATAGAGTCATTCCATAATAGGTGAAAATATTTTAACCCAGCATTCGGTACGTCTAACCAAAGATATCCAGCTAAAAAACAAACGTCTTTCTTAAACATTCTAAAACTTTTTTAATTTCTTAAATTTTCTAAAACTTTTTGATTTGTATGAAATTCTATTCGTACACAAAATTTTATTCATACAAATCAAAAATCTCTAAATTTTCCAAAAAGCGCTGTCTCTTCGCTATTGCTTTAATTTCACGGCATACACCTAATCTCCCCACGTCGAATACATCCGGCAACTCGATGCGCACGAGTCATAAGATTTCCGCCCGTAGATCTCAATCCGTCACGTGCCTCCACACTTTTACGATGCTCATTAAAAATGAAAGTCGAAGCTCTTTGATCTACGGTACTAAATAGCATCTCATAAATGTACCTAATTACTAATAAGTAGATTGCTACTTAAGTTGAATTGATAACTAATATTGTGGTTGTTAGCTGATTGTAAAATTGGGTACATCATGAATTATCTGAATACATCGCCTTTTTTTTTCAATTTTTTCACAAAGAAGTTGAAAATGATCACTATCTCATTACGGTTTGGTTTGAGACAGTGAATTTCATATTAACATCCATTAAGTATTGAAGATAAAAATCTTGAGGTTAATTGCTACACATACTGATCTCTTGCAATTATTATGGTACGTAATATGATTTTGTATATTTTATTAACCGACTTCAGAAAAGGAGGTTATCACTTATCAGTTTGTCCTTTATGTATGTATGTGATATCGTTCGAATTGGATTATATAACATTTGAGTATTATGTCTGTTTTAGATTCCAAGTACGTGTCCTAAATTTTGTAAAAGTTTGTGTGTCCACGAATTTCTCCGAAACTTAGTTAGTCACATCGAGATAATCCTTTTTGATTTAGGTTAGGTATATTCAAAATTAGAGAACAGTTCAAAGTTTCTCAAAATCGATTCAGTAGTTTTGAGATGTTGGTATCCACGTATTTCTCGAGAGAATTAGCATAATATAGGTACCTGGTTAAGAAGACGTAGACTCTCTCGTAGACTCGTAGACTTATCTCTAAGGTACTAGTAGCTAAATTAAGGTACAAGGATGGTCTTAAAGTTCCAACTCCCGTGTTAATGCATGAAATCTTGGGTTTGAAACCCGAATTGGACAAATCATTCTAAATAAGTTTTTCAGTATTTCTGGAAACTGGGCTGGAACTGCATATATGCTCGATTTGTTGAATAGGTTCTCTCGTTACATAGTGGGACTTTAGAACCTTATCATCGGTACATATTATGTTGCATTTCTGTCTAGCTTTTTAGGCATAGAGGCGAAATGGTGTTAGTGGCCCTGGAGATGCCTTAAAAAGCAAAACCTGTTGGCGATATAAACAAAATAAAAAGTGTTTTGTGAAATAGTATAAGTGCATTTACATACAACCGGCTGTAGCGGTATTTCTCGGGAACACGTCGAAGAGTACCGGAACAAGCTTGTGTCTGAAGTCGACAATCGACTTACTGATGTCTTAGAATAAAGTCGCCAAAACTTGGTCACATTTAAACCCAAGAAGACACAGCTTTGCGCGTTCACCGCAAAAAACCCTTTGTCGTATCACCTCGATTTGAGGATACTCTCCTGACAGCCTCAGTTAGTGTCGGAGTTCTGGGGATCGACATATCTAATAACGTTTAGTTTTGCGGTTATTTGGAAGGTAAGGCTAAAGTAGCCCCCAAAAAGCTCGGTATGCTCAGCAGAGCGAAACTGTACTTCTTGCTCGCCCATCGCTTCCAACTTTATAAGGCGCAAACTCGGCCTCACAAGGAGTATTGTTCTATCTCTGGGCCTAGAGCCCCAGTACCAGCTTCTTTCACTAGATCGCATTCAGCGTAGAGCGGTTCGAATCGTTGACGTTCAGGCTATTTCGAAACGGCTTGACTCTTGGGCATTACGCAGAGATGTATGTTCACTCTGCACCTTTTATCGCTATATCATGGAGATATTTCCGACGAGTTCTTTGGATTAATTCCTGCTGCTGAATTCCATCGTGGGATATCGCGTCTAAATTTAAAGCTCAACACAAGTGAGGATCATCTTGTTATCTGGAAATCCACAACCATGCGGTTTTCCCGGCTATTTTCGCCTCGCACTACTCTTTTGTGGAAACAGTAATAGGCAGGGGTTTTCCCGAACGGATACAACTCGAGGACCTTTAAAAAAAAGAGCTTACTCGTTTAAAAAAGGTTGTCAACGCTACTGCAAGACCCCTGGTATTACGGATGTCCATTGGCGGTGGTGATGGCTTCACACCAGGTGCGCCTCATGCTCGTTTGCCCCCTCTTCCACAAAAAAAAATAAACAAAAAAAAACATAACTGCAAATGGAATTTCGCCATATGCCGAGGACAAATAAAAGTACACAATATAGAAACGGTGTTAATTAATTTATAGATAACACAGAATCTAATTATTGAGCTTCTTCCGTCAAATCCTTTCAGAGTGCTAAATAAAATTATAGTCTCGTCAGCATCCTTGTGTTAGTCCGGTCCTCCTTTAAAGAATAGACCGTCTTCCAATCCGCTCGGCTGTTTGTAAAAGGCGAACGTTTACGTTGAACACGTCACTACCATCGTTACTACTAAATGGTAGAGTTCGCCGTTCGTAAACGCAAGGTCTTGCCCGGGTACCACCTGGTATCACCGCCTTTTACTTTTTGCATTTTTTACAATCATATGAGGCGTGTATTTTAGGATTTTCTCAACTATTTATAATATAGACAGTAACTTAACTTTTTCAAAAGAAAAACACTGACAAAAGGTGGAAAAGTGAGTGAAATACATCATTGGCATTTTTGAAAGGTGATAGTTATCTCTCCCATCGGGATAGCTATCTGCTTCTTAGTTACCTATAATATGAAAAAAAGTTTAAACAAATATTTACTTACTGATACAAAATATGTTCTGTTTTCAATATTTATCAATACGGTAACTAATCTCATTTCATCTCATTTCCACCTTTATGCGGATGATCTACAACTGTATCGCCATTTTAATGTCGAAGATTTAGCTTTTGCATTCGACTCCATTAACACAGACCTTGACTCAATTTACAACTGGGCTAGGTCCTTTGGCTTAGTTCTCAACCCTAGTAAATCACAAGCACTCCTAGTAGGAAGTCGTTTTCTGCTTAACGCTATTGATAATTCTAGGATTCCACAGCTTAAATATAACAATTCTATTATTAACCTTAGCAGCACTGGAAGAAATCTGGGTTTGGTTTTTGGTTCTGATTTTTCGTGGGGGGCTAATATTAACCATATTCACAATAAAGTTTATCGAGCTTTCCATTCTTTAAAACTTCTTCAAAATTTTCTTCCTTTTAAAACAAAAATATTTTTGGTCCAAACGTTAATTCTTCCCATTTTAGATTATGCAGACTCATGCTATCGTGATGCTACAGAGGAACTTCTCAATCGTTTAGAACGTCTCCAAAATTTATGCATCAGATATGTATTTGGTTTACGAAAATTTGACCATATTTCTAGCTTTAGGAGCGAACTTGGTTGGCTTCCTATTCGCCTTCGTAGGAATTTACGGTTATTGTCATTTTTATATAATATTTTATTCAATCCTTCTTGTCCTTCTTATCTACGCGAAAAATTTGAATTTCTTCACCCAATAGACCGTCCTTGTCGTTCTTGTGTAAGTGCTCTCTTGCGAGTTCCGGTACATAAGACGACCTATTTCTCCTCTTCTTTTACTATTCGTTCCGTTAGGCTCTGGAATTCTTTGCCTCATTCTATTAGAATAAGTGAATCTCTGGATACCTTTAAGAGTCGCCTGAAACAGCACTACTTATCCATTTCATAGTTTGTTTAGTTTGTAGACATAGTAAGTAGTCATAAGAGTTGTATTAATTTAGTAGTTAAGTTTCGTTGTATTTTGTTTACTTTGTTCTATAGTTTTGTACACGTGTTTTTCTACCTTATGGTTTTTTTTCTCTTATTTTGGGCTTGCTGGAAGAAATTTCTTTAGAGATAAGCTTGCCTTTTGTACTAATTTTGTCTTTAGTTTTACTTTTATTATTTGTGTACAATAAATGGTTAAATAAATAAATAAATAAATAAGACTTACCTCAATCATACAAAAATATTATTTTTACCAGTTTATTTTTTGATTTTACCTTTTCATGACATTTTAAATATATCATTTTTTAATAAAATATGTGTTTAGTCAAGCAAGCAATTCTATGTTGGCCCGGAACATGTTAGAATGCCAGGCAGTTAGTATCGGCAAAATAATGGCCAACTACTGTCCCTGTCACCGTGACTTCTATCTAGTAGAGTTCTATATAGTGTATACACATTGTATTATTTTTATTATACATATACTAGAAGAGACTGGTGACTTCGTGCGCGTGATCAAAAATCATTATTTCCCCATGCTCAGTCGGGTAGAAAGGTAGCCTATGTCACTTCCGGATAATGTAGCTTTCTCAAGGTGACAGAATAAAGAAGTTTTTGAGTTATATCGTATCAAACAAATAAAAAATAAAAATTTTCCTTTTTACATTATTAGTTTAGACACAGTGACAAGAGTGAGAGATTTAAGCGAAAATCACAAACTATGAGCAAACCTGAGAATATTCCTATGACATTAAATACCCGCCATACGGATATCATTGACCATTAACATTATAGACGATGGTTATCTCTGTCTATCAGGAAAACCATCTGCTTATATTTTGTTCTATGATTTAAAAAAGCAAATATAGTAGAAAAATCTTATAAAATACTTTGCGTGTAGCATCGTATGTGGCTTTATATGACCATATAAAATGTTGTGTCGTGCTCTTGATGTATGCATATTATTATGACAGCATTTATATCATATTTTGCAAACCAGTTTGAAGAATTAGAATGTATGTTTATATATGATGATGTTAACTTGCTGCCAAACAAACTTATGTTATCATAACTGCTTGCTCTTGACTTCGTCCGTGTGAGGCTAATTTTACTTGAACCTTGTTAGATGTAGAATTTCCTTTTCTAGAATATACCTATGTCATGGCAATCCGAATGTTAATATGTCGACAGTCTGTTATCATTATTTTTACATACAAGCTAGTATCCTTATTTATCATAAAATATTTTTTCACTAGTATTAATGTCTCCTATCATTATCCTCAACGATATAATAATTATTTAATTTCCACATTCTTGGGTAAGTTGAAAGAAGTATGGAATTGAGGAACAAAAAGTGCATTTTATGTTTTTATTCATATTATTACCTTTTTATCATATTTATGTATGAAAAAAAATAACCATGACATTTTTGGATATATGTCTTTATTATCGCAGTGTGTTACTTTTAACGAATATAAATAAAATGTCTTCAAAAGATTTTAGTTGCGAATATGATGATTTTTCCCTTTTTTTAAAAGAACATGACGGCATATAAATAATCTTAAAATGTCGTAGCGTAGCGTGCGCCGGCGCCGGCATTGATCTCTGCTCTACCAGACTTTAGTTGTGACTGGGACGCGTTGACGAGTACTCTGCTCTATGCCATCGTTACAAGTCACGACCTCGTCATCCTGACATTGTGTTATCACTTGTTATCTTATCGATATTCGATACGAAAACATCGATATCAACTATCACTATACACCGCCATCATAATCACCTATTACTAGTAGCGATGCCGTCGCGTCCTTGAAGACTGCACTATTTGTTTATCAGTGAAGGACAAGACTGGCAAGTAAAGAATCTTGTTTATGTGGATCAGTGTAGGCTGTGATTATGGTTCGCCTAACGTAGTGTTGTTCTCGTGGGTGTTATCAAGGATTGTGACGTGATTGGTCCGAAATGGATAGGACAATGTATGGCAAGGTGCTGCCAGGCACTTACTATCCGTTCCGCTGCGCGATGAAGGAGAACGGAATATCTCCGGGCTGTGAGTATTTTTTTAATTAAATCTCTTGTATAATCGGATGTTTATTTATGTTACTTTAAGCGTACGTGTTTTGGATTACAATAGTGTTTACTTACGATTTCGTTACGAAACCGGTACGTGTATTTTTATTAAGTGCATCAGACCGTAGACGAGTACGTTGGATGAATGGGCCAGTGTTTATTATGCGTGTGCACTTGTTGGAACAACTTGTTTTACATGTGGAGCTATTTGTTGATTTAATATTTTTAGATATGACGGACTGTTTAGCGATTTTAACGAGTGATAAGTGACTACGAGTACGTGTATTTTTCATTACTCAAACATTATACTTGTATACTCATTACTCAAGGATTATTATATATTAATTGTGCTGCGAATCCCACTGCATTATTAAACTTTTTGATGAATTTTAATCCCACTCGAGAATCATGTGTATTCCGAGATAATAGTACCATATGTGCTATTCCAGACTCTAATCTATCTCAGTGCCAAATTTTATCCAGATCCGTTAAGCCCATTTTGTATACTCGATCTGAATCTCGAATTTGGGGATCTTCAAGAGAAGAGTGAACAGGTACCTTCTAGGGAAGCGCGTTCCATCTTAGGCTTCATGTTAGCTTATCATCAGGCGAGATCGAGGTCAAGCGCTTACCTATCTATAATAAAAAAAAGAGAGTAAGAAATATCCATCCACATAAACGTTGTAGTTACATGCATATAGGTATTATTGTACACTGCTTTTCATTTATATTAGTATATTTTTAACGTGGTTTATTGAAGTGTCTAATAACTGTGTACCCACCAAAAAGTGGGTGCCATGATAATTAGTTTAAAAAATTATCATCACGTCGCATCCGTATCTCGAAAGGAGTAGTGGACTTGTGCATCCAAGATAAGCCAACGGTATTAAGTAGGTACCATAATGTGATCGGTGGTCAACCTATCGACATATCAAGCACTACAGTTCCAGACAAGTCATGTTTTTAAGAAAAACGTATGTAGAATTAAATGAATCAAGCGAGCATAAAATCAATACAAAATTATTAAGTTCAATTTTTCATTAGGATTAAAAATATAAATTTAAAAAATCAAGTATGTTAATGATGTTCTAGAAATATAAATTTTTATTGATATTTTTTTTATCGGTGAATCTTAAATTTTAATACTAATTATCATATTTCGGATAAAGACAAATCCAAAAACACATCATTAAAAATGGACCAGCCATTCTTAAGTTAAGATGTAACTAACACGACTCGACTTACACTTCTGTAACAACAACTATTCTCCTGATATATTGCAATTTTCAAGGCGCGAACATTTAACATAAAATGTAAGTTTAATGACCACCTTATCCTCCAAACTGTACCACGAGAGAAACGAACAATGATTGACAAAAATTGGAGAAGATTGATCATTGACAAGGACGAGACGAGAGAAAAGTGCTAAGGTCAATTTGGCGTTGCATAATATATCGCCATCAATAGAGCCCTGACCATAGAGTCACTAGAACAGTCACAGTAATATTAAAATAACTTACTACAAGTATTTACTTCTTTCGTTTTTGCTTTAGCAAAATTATCTCTTTACTACAGATCATCGCGTGCAGAATAATTTTTACTAGTAGATTCTTTGTAAATAAATGGATACCATATCTTCGAAAGAAAAGAGGTGTCAAGGGTGCACCTACGATTAGCCAGCGATATTAAACTTTGAGTTGCTCGGTGTATCGATAGATTGATACAATCTATCGATAAACTAATCACAGTGCTGGTTTGGAACAAATTGTGTTTTTCAAATAATTTGAGAGCTTTATTTAGAAATAAACGCGACTTGAGATTCGAACCCAGGACCACAATGATATATTCCAGGGCTCATATCGCTGGGATTATCAAAAGTTACCTGAAATAAAGCTTAGTTAAAGGGTTGTCATTTTTATTTTTATGTAGAGTTTGTTTAACATCATGTATTATTATAAATACATAACCATGTGCAATAAAGGGAAACATGTTATCGATAAATACTTTTAATAAGAATTCTGCCAACACCATAATTTCGTAATTATTTCTTTGTAGTCACTACCATCGTGGCTACTAGGTGGTAGAGTTCTGCATTGTCTCGCCCGGGTCTGGTACCACCGCCTTACCTATTCCTGCCGCAATAGCGTCAGTGCTTTTCGCTTTCGTGTTCCGGTTTGGAGGGTAAGGTAGGCGGTAAACTTATGCATGTGGCATTAGACCTCGCCACAAGATAGCAACGCACCATTAACACCTTTGGTGTCTATAAGCGATGGTTGATTCTTTCCATCCGGAGACCCATGTGCTTGTTTGTTATCTTATGATATAAAAAAAAGTCTTTGGTATTAATACTGCAGTTGGCTTCCGAGTCATCAAATGTCTTTATTATTACTAATATTGTAATAATTGTACTTTATTACTAATATTGTAATCTGTACTTTCTTTATAATCCTCTTTACTAAATTCAAATCTCTTATTTCTGTACTATATCCCGACTTATTTTAGACCACAGCCCATTTTATGAATCCCATGGGAACGGTCACTTGATTGTTTAAGGTTGTTACCAATAAAAGTTGGTACCAAACTACTAAATATACATAGTTCAAAATTCATCAAAGAACACGGGCAAGACTTCATACATCGTTTTTTTTAGTTATTACCTTAAAATCGAATATAGGTATTTCGTAACATTCTATATCAACTCCTTGACTTATACGCATTTAATATTTTTCAAACTTGGAGAGTAGTAGCTAAATAAAGTTTTACTTTAGGTAAGGTTAACGTAAACATTCAGTTTTCGCCTTAGTAGTCTGTTTTTAGGTATTTATCTTGTCATTGTGTGTCTACCTTTAGTACAACTGCTTATGCCAGAAATCTAAGTTGAAGATTGACAAAATTCTGAGCTAAGATTTTGTCAAGCACTTTTTATATACGTAAAATACCACAAAATAAATTAGCTTCAAACTATTCTTTAGTACAAAAACAGGGAGAATTTTTATTTTATATTATTGTGAAAATTAACATATATAAAGTTGTTGCTGTTTTAATGCAAAATGTAGTTAAAGTTTATTATTTTTTTTATTATATTATATTAGTTATTATATTATGCAATGGTAACACTTAAATAAAATGATAGAAGTCAATCAAATTGAAGTCTCAATATTTTTTATATGATTGTTCCTAGATATACTTATTTTATTTATTTATTTAAAAAACGAAGAAAAAAAATTATTCTAGTTTATCTAATATTGCTCATTTAGAAACACGCAAGGGATGTACAAAACCGCCTATGTTCTTTTGTTCAGCGAGTTTTAGCTAATGAAGTGTGTGATGGGGGTAACCATAATCCAAACTTCGAATATCCCAGTCTTGATCTGGGCTCCTTTTAATGAGTACATCATATGTCTTCCTAATAGTTCGTAAAAGGTGAACGACTAGCCAAGTCTGTCACTACCATCGAAATTACTAGGAGGTAGAGCTCTTAAACATCTTTGGTTTATATAGAGAATGTGTTTTTCTCTTTATTAGGAGAGTCATCTGCTTGATTGCTTTTTATTTACTTATTTTATTTCATAAGATAGCTAACACGCAGATAGTTCTCTTGATTGAAAGAGATAACCATCGCTTATGTATGTATACCAAAAGGTGTGCATAGTGCGTTGAAATCTGTGTGAAAGGGGGGAACGCGACATAAGTTCACCGGCTACCTTACCCTTCAAACAGGCACACTACAGCGACAAGTACGGATGCTATTGAGGCATGAATAGGTATGGTGCTGGGACACAACACACCTAGTGCTATCCTAAGTTATTTAAAAAACACTTAGACTTTCACATTTATAATATTAGTGGGATTGAGATGGCGTTAAGTTCGGACTGTTTATACTTCTAAATTAATTTTTTACATTCATTTACGAATTTATTTGTCAATTATTGTTTAATAATTGTGTAACAATCGTCTTTGCTAAAATCATCATTATGTAGATAATGATTTCTGATAGTGTTGTGTACGAACGAACTGATATTTACGTATGAGAGTATAATTTTATTAATTTTTTTATTAAAAATATCATTTGTTTTCTAACAAGTGAATGTATATATAAAATAAACATAACAAGCAAAATTGAAGAATCCCTAGTATATATAATATTGTTCTTTTAAAGAATTCACCAATTTCGATAGAATTTTGACTAACATAAAAAAATTTAAAACAAAAAGCGTTCTTAAATTAGTCTTTCGAATAAAATAATGACTCGGTCCATCAATATGATGAGCACGTAGCTATAAGAGGATATTTTGCAGGAAACATTTTTACAATATACCTTAAAGTGTTAACCAAAAATACTGATTGGGTGATTCACAACCTTTATGTTGCTTATATTTAAGTTATATTACGCCTTTTTATATAAATTAAAATATAATATAAATTAATATGTTCCAATCACACTGTTAAGCCTTTTTTATAATAACGTTAACGACATTGTAGGTAGACCGGTATTTAGCGATGACCAAGGCGTTGGCTATGACATTGTGAAACTTTTTTGCTGATGATGACATTTAATAAATTTTACTTTCTATAAGATAAGCTTTTGTCGGAATATGTGCCTTTTTGATAAGAAATCAGGTAAACCAGAATGTTTTTGTTTTGATGGTACTGATAAATGAATTTAGAATCCTCGTTAGTCACATCACTAAATTCGTATGTTGTAAAATTTGTTGGAGGAGTTTTTACATTAAAAAAATAATAATTTGTACGAGACAGAACATACTTATCCTCGATTTATCGATAGGTCGATGTGGTCGCCGTGTTGGTCCCGGCCTCCTTTGAAGAATAGGCCAACTGCCGTTCTGCCAGGCAGGTCGTAAAAGGCGACCGATTGGCTATCGAGTCACTACCATCGTGGCTACTAGGTGGTAGAGTTCAGCATTGTCTCGCCCGGGTCTGGTACCACCGCCTTACCTATTCCTGCTGCAATAGCGTCAGTGCTTGTCGCTGCCGTGTTCCGGTTTGGAGAATAATGTAGCCGATAAACTTATGTATGTGGCATTAGACCTCGCCACAAGATAGCAACGCACCATTAACATCTTTGGTGTCTATAGGCGATGGTTGACTCTTTCCATCAGGAGACCCATCTGCTTGTTTGCTATCTTATGATATAAAAAAATGTATGTAATTTCCATACTTTAAGTTTTCTCTTTATATTTGTACTACTAGTTATATTTTGGCTACTAGTTATATTTGTTCTCTAAAATTGTAACAAAGGATTGGTTTGGTTGTAATAGAACTAATACAAAAACTTTTACTTTTATTATTTTACTAGCTGACCCGACAAACGTTGTTCTGGTTTTTAAATACTCTTATTTTTTTCTATATTTTCTCACCTTTTAAACCTTCCCTGCAGGCTTAGGATAAGCAACACGATAAAATTTTATCGACCTCGTTTTCTCGACTTTTATGTCACTTTCTCGATTCGCTAACGCATTTGACACTTGATTCGACATGATACTTCAAAGGAAGAGAAAATGATCAATTTTACTCGACGGTAGTTATTTTTTCTATCGATCGAAACGTCTTGCTGTCATTTTATCGATTTGTCATTTGACACTTCGTTAAAATTTGGTTAAAATGTTGATAACCTTATCCACTATTTCATATTATTATACTTTAATTATACAATAATTACAAAACTTTTTGATTTCTATTCATTTTATTAAATATAGATTTCGGTCCAGTGTTGGCAGTAGTATGTATGGCAGGCAGGCAGGCAGGCAGTATGGCATATATGTATTTAATAGTGGTGGCAGTTCCATATTATACCTATTATGTGCTAAATATCTACGATTAACGGCAAGCCTGCAAAATACAAAGAAGGCACATAGGAAATTTGTGTGATCTTTTTACACAACGGACGGAGCATTCCAATCACTATAGCGCTTCAATAAACCCAATAACCATGGCTCTCTAAATAATATAGACCCTTGTGAATTTTGAGGTTTAGAGCAACACACCGATCAAGGCATGCCTCTTTAGTTAAAGGTAAGTGAACATAAGAGACTTGTAATTCAGTTTCTAGTAGATATGACAGCCATCCAACTTCATTAACTGTAATAACAGAATATCTTTGTAGTAAATACTAATTAGACTTAGGTGAACTCAATAAAGTTATATTTTTTCAAAAGTTATCTGTAGTTTTTCGAGTTTCTTTTTTAAACAGTTAATATGTTACATATACATGTCAAGTGTATGTTAAATTTCAGCTGGATACAAGTAATAATCTTTTTCTTGGTGGTCAACTTTTCACAATACTTACAGCCACATACCAACAAACAACAACAATGCTTACATCATAGAATAATGATGCAAATGTGTTATTCCTCTAAGGCTTGCATTGATTATGTATTTAAGGAGTTTTTACTACCCATTCAAGTTATATTTAGTCAAAAAAGTATTTGTTTTAATCAGTTGTTTTCAGACCAAGTTCCATGTATGATTAACATACTACTATGATGAATTATTTTCTGTAATATTCATAACTTAAAATATCCAATATGACACATGTAGTTCTCAATTACCTAGGTACCTACGTGTGTAAACATTATTATTTTATATTTGTCTACATTTAAAGATAATTTACCATACAGAAAGGCAGTCAGTTCTTGTTATTATTGTTTATTACAATAATATATGTCAATAAAAAATATAATTATTATTTGCAGATAAGACTTCAACTGCAGAATTTTTAATATTACTGACAAATATCCTAGAAGAACAAATGATGCCCTCATATGGCATAATTGAAATGGATGAAATGCGAAGACTACATAATAGAAGATATTGACGGATCCTATGTATACTGGTGCAACTTGCAAAACAACGGAAACCATTTTCTTGCCTCAAAAGCCTTAAAATTACCTTATATTTGTCCTAATGTAATAAAGTATTTGAAAATTTGTACAAATTTTCAAATACTTCTATTGATTTATGTCAAAACTAGCTGTTGCCCGTGACTTTGTTCGTGCAGACTTTGTTTACTCCGCACAGCTCCTCCCCCGTAGGTGATAACGTGATAATATGTAGCCTATATGTTGACCCGACCTGTTAGTAATACTCATGCAAAATTTGAAGTAAATCCATGCAGTACTTTTTGAGTTTACCCTGGACATACATTGACTTTCCTACGATTTTATTATATGAAGGTATAGATTACAAGCTACAGAACATTTAATCCGGCCTCCAGTAAAGTTGTGTCATTGCACTTGCACAAGTATACGTAGGACCCTTCGATATGATAATTACAAGTATTTTCTTTTAAAAGTGTTATCTTTGTTACTTTTGTTGTTGTTTTTTAATCAAAGTGATTTTGGTAGTAACAATACTTAGTGGATTATTGGTATAATAAAATACTTTAGTGTTGTATAAGATTTATTTAAAAAAATATATACTCTAGGCAAACCTTCTATCTAAGTATTAAATAATTTTATATAATAAAAATGAAACTTATAGTCATCAATGGCTAATTTTAAGTATAAGTTTAATGACACACTATTCATAGTATTTAATGTTTTAATGCCAAACATAGATTTTACTATATGGAAAAGTCTTGAGAAATAATTTTTATTTTCTTTAATAAAGTTACAAAATGAATAAATCACACAAAATACAAAATGAATAATTATAAAAAGTGTGTAATATGAAGCAGTCTTGTAAAGAAAATTAAATTTGAGTTTTAAAAAATATACAAACACATCTACTTTACTAAACTGACAATTATTATTAATGTTTGTACTTCTCAGAATAGATAAATAATTTTCACAATTTATCACCTTATGACTTAAATTTATTAACATGTATCTTTGAATTTTCACTAATGTAACAAACTTATAGAAGATTACATGCACTATATTAAAGCTATTATATTTTAAATTTAAATGTTTTCTACAATTTAAATATCTCTTGTTATCTCGCATAATTAATCAGTAATGAAAATTCAATATCAAAAATTAGTTTACTATATAGTATGAGTAGTATGGAATTTC
Source organism: Apodemia mormo (assembly GCA_036924255.1). Taxonomy (NCBI): domain Eukaryota; kingdom Metazoa; phylum Arthropoda; class Insecta; order Lepidoptera; family Riodinidae; genus Apodemia; species Apodemia mormo. The sequence continues at coordinate 7,723,150 of JAUPFN010000005.1, read as the reverse complement.
ACTTGAAAATAAAAACTCAACAAGTAAAATATTTTTTCCTAAGGTATCCTTAACTTTCTATTAATTTAAATTTTAAAAATTACACATATTAGGTACATTAAGACTATCATGTTATAAACTTAATTGTTTTCTACAAATTAAAATTTATTTTTCAATCTTACACAACCATTAAAAACAGCAAGAAAAATATAATATTCAGCATTAACTTATAAATCTTCTTAATCAACAATTTCAAAAAATGTAATAAATAGAAAGGCTTCTTTATTCTATTTCCATTACTCGCTGTTTAGTCAACCTGTAAACAAATATATCTTATCAAAAAATGTTGTTATATATGTTTACTTAATATATTTTTTTGTCAGTTAACTCAGGACTTATGACTCCAGTCTTGCATGTTGCATTTTGTGTAGTGTTATATAGATTTGCATTGTAAATTATATAATGGGGTGGAAAAAACAATTGGTTACATTTATAAAAGGGAGTGAAAGAAGCCTACACTATTCTCCAGAGAAAGCTTCTCATATTATTCAGGATTTTTTTACAAGAATCAAGTTTTTGATATAATCTTGAATTTATGATATTAATTTTGTAAAAAAACACAACTTTTACAATGAAAGAAATATATTAAAATATGTTTAAAATTTGATTCTTTCAGTCTACCTTGTTAGGTGATTTGTCATAGAGATATGTATGTAAATAAATACTTACACAGTGTTCCATTGTTTTCCTTTCTTCCTCTAGAAACTATAATGTATGAAGTATTTGTAGAATATATGGTGTTATATTATGCTTTCCCAATATTAAAGACTTTAATCTTTGGTGCTACAAGTCTAGTCCATGAATCCACCATGGCGACAAAGTTAATTTATGCTTATTACTTCTTATCCTGAAAAGAAAATCATAATTATTTTTAATAACCTATATAGGCTTTTAAAAAATATAAGTATAAAGAAGTACACTACTTACGTTTTATTTTGTGTTCCCATTTCACATACCTAACACAATTTAATTTTGTACTAGAATCGGAAGAATGATGATGATTTTAGAGATGTGAGAACCAAACAGTATAAATCAATAATTCCTTGTATGTAATGGTTAGATAATTAATTAATTTATAATTAATTACGAAATACAAATTAGTTAAAGTACAATACTTTTTGACGTAATGTAAATAAACTTTTAATTTTTCGTATAGAGAAAATAATTCTACGAATTCTCGTGCTACTCAGTGTTACCAACTCTATTCAAAATTACAACTACTTACAAAGTTTTCTACAAAATTCAGTAGAAAACTAAATGTAAAATAAAAAGTTAATTTAAAGCTGGTGCTTATTTTGTATTATTTAATGTTACTATTAATAACATATACTCAGGAAAAATAATACATAAAAACATCAAAAATAACAAAAAAATCGAGTGTAGCTCACACTCGTTTTTTCGTTAGAAGTAAATGTAAGAAGACAAAATAAAATAAAATTTATATACTCTTTGAGTAAGTCTTTGAATCACAGAGAGATAAACTGAAAAGTCGAAGAAAAATGTTTTTCGTTCTTGAGATGTAAATCACAGACCGTGGTCCCACAAACTAACTTTTTTTTGATTAACAACAAGCTGAATATTTGTGAAAAGCTTCATTTTGTCGAGACAACCGTCTTTTCTATTTTCGAAAAATCTCGAATCGGGTAACTAATAAGTTAATGCTGCGAAGTTGCGAAAATAAGTTAATTTTTGTTGTTTGTTTTGTTGTTTGTGTGTTGTGTTGTTTGTTTGTTGCGAAAATAAGTTGAACTGCGAAAATAAGTTAATGCTGCGAAGACATTGGGTTCGGTAAATAATAAATATTTATTAATAACAATAATTATTTTCTTACAACAGCTTGTTAATTATTATTGTAATTCAACGGTAACTTTGTCGTACACGTAAAGTGGAAACTTTTCTTAGTCTGACACTCTAAAGTTTCCTTATTTTATCTATCTTTATTAGTTATCCGATTCGAGATTTTTCAAAGATAGAAAATATGGTTGTCAAAAATTCAGTTTGTTTTTGGAGACCACGGTCTAACAGTAAGTCTTAGGTTGGGTTGCTTGCATCTGGCTGATTTTTGGAGCTATTAATAGATAACATTATTTGTAACATAAAATACTGTGAATTGTATTCTGTTCTATCTTATTTTCTAGTTGGCATAATACTATACATTTATGTTTGTTTATCGTAATGCATTTTCGTGTCATTGTCAAATCACAACAATTCTATGGAAGTTTCTCATCAAAAAAATTAATCAAAAATGTTGATTGATTAATCTAAAAGAAGATGTTAATTTACTCAATAATGTTAGAATTATAATTGAAAGGAATAATTATAGTGGAAAAAATAGCTTGTTAATAATAATTGTTACGCACTTTTACGCATAATTAGTTACGCAGTTATACACCCAGAAATAAATACACGCTGGCATCTTAATTGCCCTTTACATTAAAACATCTTATGAATCATAATTCATTGTTTCAGTTTTATAGAATAAAAAACTAGTTTTGATGGTCAAAACTAAAAAGAGAGAATAATTCAAAAACCTGTAAAATATCTAATTACAATTGTAAATAGGTACGGCTACACTAGGCTTTGGTTATATTTCCTTTGACTCTGACAAAGAAGAGAAATGATGACAGGAAGTTATAAATGTAAACAAAAGCTCATAATGATTAACACAAGTTAAATGCACCAAAGGTGTATCTTAAAAATCAGAATTAGTATAATATATATGTCTTCTAGTGACAACATTTATTTCTCTATTCGAGTAAACTTTTTGTTTAATTTATCTCTGACGTTTTTAATGTTTATCGCGGCATGCTTAATAACGTCCATCGAGATATTAATAAATGTCAAGCAAACGTCACTTTCTCGATCGATATATATCTCGTGGTGCTTATCCTAAGCCTGCTGGACTTCAAAATTAATTCAAAACAAAAATTAGCTAAATCGATTTAGCCGTCTCGAGTTTTAGCGAGACTAACGAACAGCAGTTGATTTATATATATATATATATATATATATATATATATATATATATATATATTTCTATTGTATTAAATGCTTATTACTGATATGTTATATTCGGTACCTAAGATAATGGTCTCAAATGAGCTTCAGTTATACTTACCACATCGAGTTTCCTAATGAAATATATCTACCATTTATGCAATATAATAAATTATTAAACAAACCCGAATACAATTTCCGTCCCATGCCTCTTAATAGCTATTTTAATTAAATATTATTTAAAATAAGGCGATAAATCTTATGCTAGAATTCAAGACGATATTTTTTTCTTCATTTTATTGTGTTGACAAGGAAAATATATACAGCCAAAAGTTTCAGTTTTTATTGTGTCTATACTTATGACATTTAAATAAATTTAGGTATTTTATTCGAAGGATAGACAATCCTAATTAATATACTTAACTAGCAAAAAGCTAAAGCTAATTATTTTTGAGGCGACTAAGAACTTATTAGGCAACTAACTACTTGGTTACAAAAAAATAACTTTGCTAGCAATTAAATATTTTGAGAACAATTATAATGAGCTACAATACGTAAGATCTATAAAAACTAAATAACGGCTGCTACTTTAAAATAGAAAATATATTAAACAGGGAAAATGAAATAATAGGTGAAGTATCTAAAATAATGACTTGGCAGATAACATTAACAGTGGGATATCAAACACTGTATTATTAGCAACTATTGGCTTCCATATAAAAATATACTTTCGGGCAGTGATTTGCAAGCAGTTCTAAAACTTAAAACGGGTTCAATAATTAAGTGTTAGAATATTAGAATTTTTGTTTGTAGAATCGTAAAGTAGTGAAAAAGCTATAAATGCATTGGTTACATAAAATCAGAGCGGAGGTCGCGGTGCGGGGAGGTGGAGAGCGCTACCAGCCAATGGCAAAAGCTAACACGAATAGCAAAATTGACCCTTCATGCCGAACAAAAACTACGTCACTTTTATAACATCATACAAAGTAGAATCTCACCTAGGTCATGACCCTACAGCGACACTTACAGAAGGAAAATTTTCTATTGTTTAGTTCCGTTGACATGCCTGCAATTTTGTTTCAGAAATGGGAAACCACGGAACAAAAATATGGAAAACTAACTAATCTCCGCCTAATAAAAGCTTGGTTTAAAGTGTACTTAAAATGTACTTGAAAGTTAGAAAGCATTACAGATAAAATACATCTAAATTTTTTAACTTCAAAGCATTACGGATAATACACATCTATATTTTTAACTTCAAAGCATTACGGATAACACACATCTATATTTTTTTAACTTTAAAGCATTTTGGATAATACACATCTATATATTTACCTTCAAAGCATTACAGATAACACACATCTATATTTTTTAACTTGAAAGTATTTCGGATAATACGCAACTATGTTTTTTAACTTTAAAGCGTCACGGATAATACACATCTATATTTTTTTACTTTAAAGCGTCACGGACAATACACATCTATATTTTTAACTGCCCGCTACGTTAACCTAATTGATTTTTGAAGATGAGATTTTTGAAAAGCTGTATATTTTGGAAACGATGATCGATTTTGATCTTTCAAATGGCATTCAACTCAATCTTTGAGATCTAGAATCTAGCGTTAGCTAACTAATCGATAGGTTGAAAAATTAGGAAGCAATGTAAAAAAATATTTTTTTTATTTTCGTCATTGATAAATAAAAACTAATATATACGAATAATAAAAACTTCCCAATAAATTAAGGTATTTTAAGCTCAAAAGAGTAAAAAATATAAGCATAGATTTTTCGGTTCAAACATTTATTTTGTTAAAAATTGCAGTATATTAATTTTTGAAAAGCTGTATATTTTGAAAACGATGATGGCATTCAACTCAATTTTTGAGATGTAAAGTATTACTTAAGCTAAATAATCGATAGGCTGAAAAATTTCGATGCAATGTCATAAAAAATTTTATTTTTAATTTTTTTCATTGATAAATCTCAAACAAATTGACCGATTTTGATTAAATTAACAGTATTTAACACAGTTTTTAGAGGAGAAAATCTTTAAGATTTTTAAGTCAATCGGTGAATTAACTTGAAAGTTATTTAAAAAAAATTAAGAAAGTTTGCTAAAAACAACGTAATTATAATATTTGAAAAGCTAAAAGTTTTGAGAAGTAGATTCGATTTTGATTTTTGAAACGGCATTGACGTAGATTTTTTAGTACTAAATTATCGTAGAATACCAAAAAAATAATTGGTTGAAAAATTTCGAAGCTATGTCGAAAAATACTTTTTTCAAAATTTTTCGTCAACGATTACTCCAAAACGGATAAACTGATTTTGATGCAATTTATGTATTAGACGTAGTTTTTTGAGGAATAGAGTTGATTAGTTTTTGAACTCAATCGGTACATAAATCTGAAAGTTATATTAAAAAAATATTGTTTCTCAAAAAATTTTGTGGTAATTTTTCAAAATTTCTCAAAGTCTCCTAAATCGAATCGGTTCATATTTTCAGGAAGTCTAAGTTGAGCGGAATCCAATCGAATGCCATTAACCGCGTTTCGATCGGTGCAGCCGTTCAAAAGTTATGAGATGTTTACATACACACATACATACAGACGTACTGACGTCGTCGTGAAAATAGTCGGAAAAGGTTCTTAAGACCTCAAAACGTGGACTTCTGGTAAAAACTCGATTTTCAAAAATCGGGGTAAAATCTGTACTTTCCTTATCTAAATACGTAATGGGAAGTTAAAAAGTTAGACCTGAAAATGTGACAAACAATCTCACTTTTGCATTTGTAATATTAGGATTGTTTATAATGAGTGAATCATAGACATCATAGACATTCTGTAGATAGTACTCTATGAAAACAACGAAAACCTTATAAGACTCATTGGTAATAAGCATGGAAACACGTCAGTTAAACTAAAATACATACAAACAACACCCAACGCTAATGAATCCGAACTAAAACCGCTCACAATTGCGATGACTTCACCTCACACTTCATTAATATTTCTGTGTGCCGAGCGCGAATTTTAAGTGTCGTAACTGATAAATGATAATAAACCTATATATACTGGGTGTTTCAGACCAACCGTCCAGGCTGATTACTGGGGAGAGTTTCAAAGAAAAATGAAAACAAAAAAACACCTGTTCAATATTTTTTTAAACTCTATCCAACCATGCCAAAACAACCCCCGACCCCGACCCTCTGTTAAGGTTAGGGGGTGCAACTTTAAAAAATCAAATGGAAACCCCTATTTTTTATTGCAGAAAGCTGTACATGTGTTGTATATGTACGCGTCTTTGACCCATTTACTTTTTAAAAATTTGACGGTCTTCAGCATCTTGACTCACTTATGACATCACGAATTAAGTTCAGGCTGTGATATAAAAAAATATTTTTTTTAACTAGTAATATTCTTTAGCAGCTTAATCTATAGATTAAGATGCTACTAGATTGCGATGCCTACTAGATTAAGCGTGTTGTTCCGGACTCCATTTCAAGAATAAACCATCTGTCGTTCTACCAGGCAGTTCGTAAGAAGAGAACAATTGGCTTTGCGAGGCTTAGTTTTTATTTATATGAATCTTTTTTGTCAAGTATAAACAAAATCTAGTCATTGTATTTATTCAGTTTTGTTATTTATTTTATTTATTTAAGCGAGATGTGTCTTAAGGCAGATCTAAAGTCATGATGGAATCAGGAGAATCTGAAGTTATACACCAACTCTTCGGTGACTTGCAATATCTCTTTTGAGTTTATAGAATAGATTATCCTGCACTAAATGATGCATATAAAGCAGAAAAATCGTATGAAGTAGAAGTAATATGTTGGAGCTTTTGAAATCTATACATATAATAAAATCGCAGGAAAGTCAAAACTGTACATTGAATATTATTTTAAAAGAATACTTGAGGCGTGATCTACAATCGATATCGAAGCCAAAAGTATAGATTTTAGAATTTTTGTCTATTAGTCTGTTTATCTGTATGTACGTCCGGGGTAAACTCAAAAAGTACTGCATGGATTTACTTCAAATTTTGCAAGAATATTACTTACAGGTCGGGTCAACATATAGGGTATATATTATCACGCTATCACCTACGGGGGAGGAGTAGTGCGGAGTAAACGAAGTCCGCGCGGACGAAGTCGCTGGCAACAGCTAGTATTTTAATAAAACCTATTTCCTAAATGCGTATATAGCTAACTGTACCTTTACTGTGAACGGCGTGAGTCAATCATCTAAGGACACCACATGTCTTACGTGAAACATTATTTATAATACTACTAAGAACACAGATGTGACTGATTTACGTGTGAATTATATTATAAAATTATTTTATGTCCTCGGAATAAATTACAGATACTTTATTGTGGTTAAAGTATTGCTGTTACAAAGGAATGAGTACAGTCAATTCAAGTCAGTTGTGAATTGTTAAAATGAAACAACAAGGGGATATGCCCTTTCAAACAAATAAGGAATTTTCAAAATCGGTTCATAAATGACTTCAGAAAGGTCAAACTTAAAAAAAAACATAAAACCGAATTGAGCACCTCATCTTTCTGGGTGGTTGGTTGAAAATAAAGGTTTAAAGGCTACCAATAATTGTCTATATCTATACCCTTTCAAACCAAAAAAGGAATTTTCAAAATCGGTTCATAAATGACCTCAGAAAGGTAACCAACATAAAAAAAACATAAAACCGAATTGAGAACCTCCTCTTTCTGAGAAGTTGGTTGAAAATAAAGGTTTAAAGGCTACGTATAATTGTCTATATCTATACCCTTTCAAACCAAAAAAGGAATTTTCGAAATCGGTTCATAAATGACCCCAGGAAGGTAACCAACATAAAAAAAAACATAAAACCGAATTGAGAACCTCCTCTTTCTGAGAAGTTGGTTGAAAATAAAGGTTTAAAGTGTATCTATAATTGTCTATATCTATATCTATATACATATAATAAAATCGTAGAAAAGTCAAAACTGTACATTGAATATGTTTTTAAAAGAATACTTGGGGCGTGATCAACAATCGATATCAAAGCCAAAAATATAGTTTTTAGAATTTTTGTCTGTTTGTCTGTATGTATGTCCGGGGTAATCTCAAAAAGTACAGTATGGATTTGCTTCAAATTTTTCATGAATATTACTAATAGGTCGAGTCAACATATAGGCTACATATTATCACGCTATCACCTACGGGGGAGGAGCTGTGCGGTGTAACCGAAGCCCGCGCGGACGAAGTTGCGGGCAACAGCTAGTAAATTAACAATAATATTAAATCTAATTTGACGTTATTACCTTAAGGTTTAAACCATTAACTGGTCGTCAATTAATTAGTCATTATTTGACTCTGAAATTTTGACGGAGAAATGAGTTTGTCAGAGTTTTTGTTTTCTTAAAAAAAAAACGAATAATTTTTAAATAAATAGTTTATCAGGCGTTTGTAGAATGGCGGGACCATTATATTGGGTAATTGTTGTCGTTAAACAATTCACTGACAAAACGATGACTGACAGATCGAATTGTCCGAATAATCGAACCTGGTCCTTCCTTCCTGGTCACTAGACTAAGTTTATATTAATTCAAAATACAATATCTATATTACATATAATAAAATCGTAGGAAAGTCAAAACTGTACATTGAATATTTTCTTAAAAGAATACTTGGGGCGTGATCTAGAAGCCAAAAATATAGTTTTTAGAATTTTTGTCTGTTTGTCTATATGTCTGTTTGTCCGTTTGTCTGTATGTATGTCCGGGATAATCTCAAAAAGCACTCCATAGTAGGGATGGGCCGAAATTCGTTTCACATTCGGTTTAAACGAATTTCGGCAGCTTGAACCGAACTTCGGCATTCGGCCGAAATTCGGTTTAAATGCCGAATGTTCGGCACTAGAAACTTGCACTATTTTGACTGAAATCTACACTAATGTTGTAAAGAGGAAAGATTTGTATTTCTATATTTTTATATCTTGTATCGACTAAACCCAAAAACTACCGGACCGATTCGAAAAAATCTCTCACCATTAGAAAGATATTTAATCATCCCCGAGTAACATAGTCTATATTATACTTACCAAAATAATCTGTAAATTGCTTGACCCTGCAGGCCATCCCTGAAACAACCCGCTAAATAAAACAACATAAAAACAAAAATAAAAACCTCAGCATAGATTTTTGAGTTCGAAGAGATTACAAAGCATGTAAAACGGTTGACCCGGCATCGGCAAGTCATCACTGAAACTTCTCGCTAAATCTTTATCTATATCTACGCATATCACATTTTTTACAGAGTTCAAAAATCTTTAATTTGTTACAAATGTTCGTTACTATATAAAAGTCGTTGTAAATGAGTGTAATTTTAAAATTTTTTAAACGCTATATATTTTGAAAATGATGATTGATTTTGGTTTTTCGGATGGCATTCGACACAATTTTTGACCTCTAAAATGTTTTCTAAACGTACGTAACGTAATCTACAGGCTGAAAAATGTCGAAGCAATATCAATTTTTGATGCAATTTACTTATTTGATGCAGTTTTAAAAAGAGAAAAGCTGATTAAATTTTTAAGTCAGTCGGTATATAAGCCAAAGAGTTATTTTAAAATTATTAGGTTTTCTGTAAACAACAAAATATTAATATTTAAAAAGTTGTAACTTTTGGAAACTTGATTCGATTTTAATTCTTGAAACTATATTTCACGTAGTTGTTTTAAGTACCACAATATTGTAGAAGGTCAAACAAGTTTTGGTCAAAAATCTCGAATTTATATAAATAAAACATTCTTTTTTCAAAATTTTTCGTCAACGATAACTCCGAACGGGTAAACCGATTTTGACACAATTTACGATATTTGACACAGATATTTAGAGAGAAAAGCTGATTAGATTTTTAAATCAATCGGTGTATTATCCGGAAAGTTATTTTAAAAATTTTGTGAAGTTTTCTGTAAACAACAAATATTAATATTAAAATAGTTGAAACTTTTGAAAACTTGGTTCGATTTCGTTTTTTGAAACTAAACTTGACACAGTCTTATAAGCACTAAAATATTGTGGAAGGTAAAAAAATTCTAGTTAAGAAATTACCAAGATATGTCAAAAAACACTTCTAAAATTTTTCGTTAACGATAAATTTTGAACGGAAAAATAAAAATTTTTGATGCAATAATGCATTGAACGCAGTTTTTGTAGGAATAGAGCTGATTAGATTTTATAGCTAATCTATACATTTATGTACTTAGATTGTACAAAATTATTTATGTATGTATGTTATTTATGTGCAAAGTTATGAGATGTTTACATATACACATACACACACATATACATACAGACATGCTGACCTCATTGTGAAAATAGTCGGAAAAGATTTCTGGGATCTCAAAACGTGGACATCTGGTAAAAACTCGATTTTCATAAATCGGGGCAAAAAGAGTTCCTTATCTACATACGTAAAGGGAAGTTAAAAATAAAGATCCGTGCCTAAATTGGAACAATGTAACTCAAATGTATCAAATTTATGCCGTTACGTCATTAATTCACGTGCGTTGCGAAAACTATTAACAATATCCTATATATCCATACTAAAATTATAAATGGGAAAGTGTGTCTGTTTGTTTGTCCGTTTTTCACGGCAAAACAGAGCGACGAATTGATGTGATTTTTTAAGTGGAGATAGTTCAGAAGGAATGGAGAGTGACATAGGCAAATTTTTGTCTCTTACTTTACGCGAGCGAAGCCGTGGACAATAGCTAGTATAAAATAATCTAAATTTTAAGTAAATTCGTAAACGTGTCGCTTTCAAGAAAGCGCCTACTAAACCGAAGTTCGGCCGAAATTCGGCCGAATTTTTTATTTTCACCGAATGTTCGGCCGAAGTTCGAATTCGGTTCAAACCACATTCGGCCCATCGCTACAGTCCATAGATTTACTTCAAATTTTGCATGAATATTACTAACAGGTCGGGTCAACGTATAGGCTACATATTATCACGCTATCACCTAAGGGGGAGGAGCTGTGCGGAGTAAACGAAGTCCGCGCGGACGAAGTCGTGGGCAACAGCTAGTAAGGAAATAAAGTAAGTTCGCCCATAATTTCGAAGCCTTAGATTAATTGCTCATGAGGAGCAATCTGTAATGTTAAATAATTCTTGTAACGCATATATACTATATATATGAAAAAATAATAGACGAAAAAGATAATCCCGCTAAGTTTCTTCCGTCGGATCTTCTCAGTGTGGGGGTGCGTACTGCGTTCCGATCCGGTAGGAGTTTTTAAAATGTGAACTTGTCAAAAGTGCCTGTAAAGATTCATTTTAATAAAACATTTTTTGATTATAATTTTGAAGTATTATTATAGATAGTTACTGCAAGCTATTTTAAATACCATGAAGTAACAGATGTTCAACCTATCAACAAATCGGACACGTATTACATAACTTAGTCATGTTTTCCAGAAAACTAAAAAGAAGATGACCTATCTACTAGTGTGCATAGCTGCGCGTTTTATCTAATTTGTAATAAAACAATTCACGTCTGATTTCTGTCCCAAAATAACCCTTTTCGCTAACCTTACTGAGGGTCAGATTCTTGAAAACTTAACCGCGAAACTTAACCTTGACATGATTACCCATAATATAACAGGAAAGAATGTATATAATTCGCACAAAATACGTTAAACCGGTTTCCATTGGGTCGTGCCTGTCAAGTTTAATTTCCAGTGACCTCTGTGCGACTGTGACTCGCGTCATCTGTCGAACCTTCGCAGGAAACCTTGCCTTATGAATATGGTGCGACGTATTTAATTTAATACCGTAGGAATATACATTAAAATTAACTTTATACGTTCGCTAGCCCTTGCCGCAGAATACTGTAAACTAACAGAAGTCAATGTTCCATACAAGTAATATTCGAGCATAGCACATAATATAGCTCTCACGGATGCAATATCTCGGATTTGTGGGGAGCAAATTATCCCGAGCTATTCCGAGATGTCGCGTCCGTGGGATGTGTCTATGTGTGCGTTGCTCGAATATTACTTGTATGTAGATTGACTGCTGTTAGTCTCCAGTATTCTGTGCCCACATTTGTCCACATTTTAAACATCGAAATATTATGCCATATACTGTCCAAAGGAGTGGCTAGCGACACTGACTACGCAATCAGTAAGTCTCTGGCATTGATATAAAAAACCCAAGATACACAATCAGTGTGTCAAAAACGCACAATTTAAAATTGTGCGCTCATTTTTGGAGGATGCAAAGACATATGTTTTTGCCATATCTATAACTACTTAAAAGAAATTAGGGATACTTTTGAGTGTCAGTTTCGTTCGGGACTGTGCGTCTAGGGTTTTTTATATCAATGGTCTCTGGGCCAATTTCCCCCCGGGATATGCGATTTTGTGATGAGCGTTAATGTTTGTGTTTTTGGGTTTGTGTATTTATTAAATACTAGCGGTCGCCGGTGGCCGAAATTCGATTATAGACAAAACAATAAAATCTCTTTTAACTTTAACAACTGACTTTAGCCCTAAAGAAAGTAGTATACATGTATGTTATCTACATATTATCATGTATGTCACATGAATGTAGCGTGTCGTGTAGTGTATGTGTTGTGTCGTGTTTTTTAAAAATTTAATCTATTAATAATGCATTTTATTTAAAAAAATTAAGTTTCGACAGTCCTTCACAATGTAAATTTTAACTGCGCCAAAGTTTATACTTCACCGTCCACGCAATTGTCGTATAAAGGGGTCCAAACTTAGTGACGATAAAATTTTGCTTTGTAATAATTATTGCACAAAATAAAGAGACAACAGAAGACAATTTTGTGTATGTACTTCACTTTTTATACCTAAACTCGGCGGTCGCGCTAGGGTTGTCACTTTGGCTTATGCACAAAAAACCGATTTTTTGACGCCTCCCTCCCCCTTTCACAGCTGGTAACATTTGTGAGACCCCCCTACCTAGTGTGACGTCACATTTTAGCAATGTTACATTGGAATAATGATCTCAATTGTTTATTTTTTTATCTACACAGGTGGCTTTTTAAATTTAGTGTTTAATTATATTTTGAAAAATGTGATGTGACAAAAGTTGGAACCCCTCCCCACCCCTTGTCATACAATGTCACACTTCGTCGACTCTCTCCCTCCCCCATAACGTGTGACGTAGTTTATGGATGGCCCCTAGTATCTTACTCCAGTAAAATAAAGTTTTAAATCAAAATATGTCACTTTTCTTTTTTGTTCTAAATAAGTATAAAATAATAATAAAATCTAAGTTCAAAATAAATAAGCCACTTACAAATAAACCAAAAATAATTTAAACAATATGCCGCGGCAGTTTGTTAACGGCGGCATAGAATATCATGCACATTACAAACTAGCTGTGCCTGCGACCTCGTCCGCGTGCAAAAATTTCTATAATGAAAGTCCTGGGGTTTTACCCACACAGTTCCCCTTCCCGTAGAATTTCTGGGATAAAAACTATCCTCTGTCCGTTCCCGGGTCTCAATCTATCATTGTACGAAATTTCATCCAAATCGATTCAGCGGCTTAAACGTGAAGAAGAGACAGACAGAGTTACTTTCGCATTTATAATATTAGTATGGATTAACGAGATTTTATCATCGGCGTAAGGCATTTTCTAAAACGAAAAAACTTTATCTTAGCAATCTGACGATGCCATTTGTATACGTGCAAATTATACAATTTTCCTGCAACATCCACATAACATACTCGTAAGGGAATACAAACAAATACTTACTTACCTCCATGAAACAACTGGTAGGTTAAAAAACGACAATTTACTGTTTAATAATGAGTTTAAACAGCCGTCCACTGCACAATTCCGATAACTTTTTACTTGTTCCATTTTACAAACACGTATTGAATTAACTGCTGTCGCGCACGTGAATAGCGGGCGGCATCCGCTCTCGCATTGTACCGAAACTACCGAGATTTCGCGTCCGTGAGAGCTGTCTATGTGTGCGTCGCTCGAAGACTAGGTGTATCTAGATTGTCTTCTGTAGTTGTTTTGTGATTATTGTACTTAAAATATAACCTTTATCTTTTAAGTGATTAAAATTAAATAATCTTAATGATTAGAGATACAAAAACGTAAAAAAATTAAAATGTGCTCGTTCCATATCCTTAGTAACTGTTGTCCACCACGTGGGCGGCGATGTTCCTCTGCCCTTTTTCTTGTCCTGGAAAGGCAATGTATTTCTCGTCTCGCCTCATCACATACCCATACCATTTCACAATGTGAATGTTTATCGAAATATTAAAAAATCCCAATCAGCGCCTGTCAGTGACTCTTCTTATTTACAACTACCTGTTGCACACGACTTCGTCCGCGCGGACTTCCTTTACTCCGCACAGCTCCTCCCCCTTAGGTGATAGCGTGATAATGTGTAGCCTATATGTTGACCCGACCTATTAGTAATATTCATGCAAAATTTGAAGTAAATCCATGCAGTACTTTTTGAGATTACCCCGGACATACATACAGACATACAGACAAACAGACAAAAATTCTAAAAACTATATTTTTGGCTTCTATATCGATTGTAGATCACGCCCCAAGTATTCTTTTAAAAAAATATTCAATGTACAGTTTTGACTTTCCTACGATTTTATTATATGTAAAGATAATATAGATAAGAATTTAGGATTTAAATTATTTTATACTGCTGTATATTCCTTGACCACTACAATTTTAATAAAAAGATGGTCCAATAGTTGGTATGTATATAATTGTCCAATATTCATTATAGATTGAATTTGGGGTTTTGATATTATAGGAAAACAAGAATTCATATAACTAATTACATAAGTTGTAAATAAAACCGTCGTTGCATTATTTAGTTTTTTGTATGTATGTATATGTTAATTATTCATCATAAGACATTAATATTCCTAGTACATTGTCATTGTCAAGTTCTTTATAGATATGTGGGTATTAGGGCGGCCCTTAACGATATTCGTCATTATTAGAATATTAATTAGACTTCCCGATATGATAATAAGGAAATAGGAAGTGATGTTCCTTTAATATCTTTATATTTTTACGTTAAGTGAAAAGGGCAATGGGCCCATCTCTCGTTCCCACCATTGTAACTTCTGTAAACTAGAATCAACAGCGGCAACCGTCCTGATAACCTCTGAGTTGCGAGCTCAAGGTGCCCTGGGGAAAAAATAAGCTGTCTTGGAAACCGCATCGAAATCAATCAGAAGTGTATAGGATATGTATGAAAATACATCCAGTTTCCCTCCCTTTACAGCAGGAGACGCGTAAAGATAAAGCAAAAAACTGCTAAGAAATGACACGTTTTCAATCAGGTTAAGCTTGATTGCTATTGCACCACGGTAATTTAGGTATTTGAGGACCTACGAAAATGGCCTACTTAATTCTGCTTCCAGTAGTACGTATGACAAAATCGCTTGAAGGCACGGAAATTCCCACGTGTTAATAAATAAATAAATAAATATTCACGGGACAAATTACACTCACTGATCTAACCCCAAAGTAAGCAAATTATTTGCTTGTGTTATGGGTGTTAGTCAACGATACTAATACATAGAAATACATATATAAATACCAGAATAAATATAATAAACACACCCAAACCCGGAAATACAAACATTTATGCTTATCACACAAATGCTTGTCCCCGTCGGGGACCGAACCCGAGCCACGTTGATTGCGTAGTCAGGGCCGCTAACCACTCGACCAACGAGGCGGTCACTACAAGGTCGGAATAGTAGATTACCCTGGATATACATCGTATACTTTGAAGCATTTGGCTACGTTCGTTTTGCCAGAGATTAAACTCCCAAAGAATATAATGCGCAGTTTGTTCATATTTACAGTTTATGAGGGAGCATTCGCAAAAAGGAGAAGGAATTAATTTGAACGAGAATAATTTAGCTTTAAAATTACCATGACTAGTAAGGAACTGTGCAACACAATGATCTATTTCTATCCGCGCGTTCACGGACGCAGGGGAAAAAGTTATATAAATGTCGTCCTTTGGTTGAGCAGCACCAACGCGACTGCCATTCATTTATTAATTCATTAGTAACATCCATCACGGGATTAAAAGTTGACGTATTCTTGCTTGAGCTTGCGGATTGATAAATTCTGGGCTAGTAAAGTTCGTAGAATTATAGTACATTAAAGCCCGACGCTGAATTTCTAAATCAAATGGAAAGACCTGATAAACCGGGTAAAGCTTCAGAGCCAAATATATTAATGGTGCGTTGCTATTAGTGTGATGCGATGGCAATGCCATATACATTAGTTTATCTTTTTACGCTTACCTACCCTTCAAACGGAACACGACACGACAGTGACAAGCATTGACGTTATTGTGGCAGGAATGGGTAAAGGCGGTGGTACCAAATACCCGGGCGAGAGTCGCAGAACTCTACCATCTAGTAGTCACGATGATAGTGACACGTATATCCAGTGGGTCACCTTTTACGACCTGCCCGGCATGTAGATTATTTATGTAGATTCAATGATGAAATAATTATCACTAAACGATAATGATTAAAATAAATACCACCTCAGCCATATCTCCGCAGCGACAGCACTGCAAATGTCCAATGGACTCATTCTCCGCCTCTCTCAAGCACCCCACCAAAATAGTCAGTATGAATAATTTTATGGCAAAACAACGTTTGCCGGCTCAGCTATTTGTATTATAAAAAATTATTTCTTCTTTAAGTAAAGACATTCAATACTAAGTTTTTGATGACTATTCATCGAATATTTCGATTTCTATGTATGAATAACACGAATCATTGTGTATCATCTGCGAAGGAGATGTGAGTCATGGTAGCGTAAGGTCAACAAACACGAAAGCCTACCTTATATAGTTATGTAGTGCTTGGTCTGTTACCATGTATGAATATTATATCGTTGGTATAAAAATGTTACTTGTTAAAATAAATCTCATCACATCCGTTTCTTTGGCAAAGAGAACCGAACCTCAAAAAAGTTCCGGTTTATCAGACGGTCAGGTGGGTTATGGCCCATCGTCATATTTTATCGAGCTGGTAATGCCTTTTGCTGATTTGTTACGAAAACTGGGACCATGTGTTCCATGTTAATACACCATCATAACATTTCAGGCTGCTACTAGGCCATAATGGGGGAAGTCAATAAAATGTCACATGGTGAGATTTCAGTTTTGAGGGTAACATAAATTAACCTCAACAACAATTTGCCTGACTCGGGAACCGAACGCAAGTCGATCTCATAATCGGAAAAAATAACGTAACTCCTATACCATTAGGCAGGAAAAATTATAATTGACTAACTGGAGTAAATAACGTTAAAGTAAATCCATACAAATACAACTTGTACATAATATTATTATGCAGTTGTAGATGTCCAATGGCGGTAATCATTAATTGTTAATATTTATAATGGGTTGAACCTCATGTCCGTATGTTCACTCTTCTATACATAAATCTATATTAATATTGTAAATGCGAAAGATTGGATGTTTGGATGGATAGATGTTTGGATGGACGGATGTTTGTTACTCAATTACGCTAAAGTTACTGGACGGATTGGAATAAAATTTGGCACGCCAGTAGATGATGACCTAGAATAGCATAAAGGCTACTTTTTATCCCGGAAAAAACAGGTGATCCCGCGGGATTCGCCAAAAACTGTTCTAATGCAGCGGGCTGTACGCTGTAGCTAGTATGGAACTCGTTTGAAAACTCCCCATTTCTTTCAGAACTTTCCGACTTTTCACATCATATTTTCTATTAAATTTGACTATTTAAAACACACATATTATTTAAAGGACAACAAATTGTTTAAGGCTAAAAAAGGAAAATGTAAAGAAACAACCCATACTCATAAATGCGAAAGTAACTCTGTTTGTCTTTTCTTCACGCTTGAACCACTGAACCGATTTGGATGATATTTAATACAAAGATAGTTTAAAACCTGAGAAAGGACATAGGATAGTTTTGATCCTAGAAATCCCACGGGAACGAGAACTATGCGGGTAAAAACCCGGGACTTTTAGAAATATTTCCACGCGGAAGAAGTAAGTACAGCTAGTATATCGTAAATAAAAAAGCTTTAAGGCCTTTTAAAAGAGAACAATCTACCTTTTGCCGTGCAGTTTCTAAAAGACGCGTGAAAGCTAAGTTCGTCATTACCATCGAAATTACTTTATATAATAGAGTAGAGAAGAATAGTTCTACAATCCCGCCCGGGTATGTCTTTCCATATCTATACATATAATAAAATCGTAGAAATATCAAAACTGTACATTGAATATTTTTTTTTTTTAAAAGTACTTGGGGCCTGATCTACAATCGATATCGAAGCCAAAAATATAGTTTTTAGAATTTTTGTCTGTTTGTCTGTATGTATGTCCGGGGTAAACTCAAAAAGTACTGCATGGATTTACTTCAAATTTATGAATATTACTAACAGGTCGGGTCAACATATAGGCTACATATTATCACGCTATCACCTATAGGGGAAGAGCAGTGCGGAGGGGAAGAGCAGTGCGGAGTAAGCAAAGTCCGCGTGGACGAAGTCGCAGGCAACAGCTTTAGTACTCCATAAGAAGTGACAGGTGTGTCGGGTTCGTTTACCTGTTATTTAGCTCTTAAAAGGCGAGCGGGAGTTGAGATTTTCATTACCATCATATCTACTCGATAGTAGAGTTCTGAAATCTCGCCAGGATGTATTTTTCTGCCATGCAGTCCACAAAAAGCAAGCAAAAGCTAAAACAAGTCATTACTATCATAACTACTAAGTGGTCGAGTTCTGCAGTCTTGCCCTGTTATGTTTTTCTAGTTTTCAGTTCGTAAAAGGTGAGCGAAGGCTAGACTTGTTATCGTAACTACTAGGTGGTCGAGTTCTGCAGTCTTGCCCTGTTATGTTTTTCTAGTTTTCAGTTCGTAAAAGGTGAGCGAAGGCTAGACTTGTTATCGTAACTACTAGGTGGTCGAGTTCTGCAGTCTTGCCCTGTTATGTTTTTCTAGTTTTCAGTTCGTAAAAGGTGAGCGAAGGCTAGACTTGTTATCGTAACTACTAGGTGGTCGAGTTCTGCAGTCTTGCCCTGTTATGTTTTTCTAGTTTTCAGTTCGTAAAAGGTGAGCGAAGGCTAGACTTGTCTTGTTATCGTAACTACTAGGTGGTCGAGTTCTGCAGTCTTGCCCTGTTATGTTTTTCTAGTTTTCAGTTCGTAAAAGGTGAGCGAAGGCTAGACTTGTTATCGTAACTACTAGGTGGTCGAGTTCTGCAGTCTTGCCCCGTTATGTTTTTCTGGTTTTCAGTTCGTTAAAGGCGAGCGAAGGCTAGACTTTTGTCTATTATAACTACGTTTAGGTGGTAGAGTTCTAGCGTCTCGCCCGGTTATGTTTTTCTGCTATTCAGTTCGTAAAAGGTGAGCGAAGGCTAGACTTGTTATCGTAACTACTAGGTGGTAGAGTTCTGCAGTCTCGCCTTGTTATGTTTTTCTGTTTTTAAGTTCGTAAAAGGTGAGCGAAGGCTAGACTTGACTTTTCACCGTGTTGATTCCGGGTTCCTTTGTAGAATATACCAACTGCCGTTCTGCCAGGCAGGTCGTAAACAGCGACCAATTGGTTATGCAAGTCACTACTATCGTGGCTACTAAGTGGTAGAGTTCTGCGTTGTCTCGCCCGGGTCTGGTACCACCGCCTTACCTATTCCTGCCGCGATAGCGTCAGTGCTTGTCATTGTCGTATTCCGGTTTGGAGGTTAAGGTAGCAAGTAAATTTATGCATGTGGCATTAGACCTCGCCACAAGATAGCAACGCACCATTAACATTTTTGGTGTCTATAGACGATGGTTGACTCTTTCCATCAGGAGACCCATCTGCTTGTTTGCTATCTTATATTATAAAAAAAAAAGACTTGTCTTACTATTGTAACTATTAGGTGGTAGTGTTCTGCAGTTGCGCCCGGTTATGTTTTTCTGCTATTCAATACGTAAAAGTAATACGTACGTAAAAGTACTATTTAATAAGTAAAAAAGTTCAATTCGTACGGACGAAGGCTAGACTTGTCTTACTATCGTGACTACTAGATGATAGAGTCAAGCAGTCTCGCCATCCATCTTCGGTATGTGTTTTTGCTATTCAGCTCTCAAAAAAAAGGTTCTAGTGCAAGTACTTTAGATTACAATTGGCAAAAACTAGTCAGTACTATCGTAACTAATACGTGGCAGCATTCTGCGGGCTCGCCCGGGTATGTCTTTCAGCCATGCAGTTCATAAGAAGTAAGCAAGAGATTAGAACACATAACCTTATGCCGAGACCACTACTTCTAGTGTACTATTTTTTTTAATCGCAACAAAACATTGTATGAAAAATATTATCATCTGCCCAGTTCTTTTGCGGGGTAGATAGAGTTAATCGAACGTCTATAGACTTTTCAAGTCATCACGATTCACCGGTTTTTCAGTTGGGGAGATGAATGGTGATCCCCATCGCCCTATTTTACCGATCTGATAACGATTATCGACTATTTCTAGAGGTAACCGGAACCGACGGCTTTACATTCTAATCCGAAACATTGGAGTGGTAATGCTCCATCCGTCAGACTACGAGATGCTGCTTGGATTTTCGAGAAAAACCTTGAAAAAATCTCAATAACACTTACCCGACCCAGGGATCGAACCCGGGATCTCAGGATCTGAGCTGAATAGGCTATCACTAGACCACGAGACAGTCACAAAACATTGTATTTAAAATATAAATATTAGTCATCAAAATCTTGTTTAATTAGTATAAAATGAGAATTTTATGTGTCGGCAGACGGCGTTGAATTTATTCCTGCATTAAACTTGTCAGACAGCAATCCCCCTTAATTATTGCAGCTATTAAATACTGCCACTAATAGACACTTCACAGTCTTATTTTTATTTTAGTTCCATTTATTTAGGTATGAGATTATAAAGAAAAGATATAACAATCCTGTTACGCTGTAATATATTAATAAGTGATGCGAAAACTTTGTACCTCTTTTTACGACAACACGCGAACGGAGGAGAATGAAATTTGGCACAGTTTTACAATGCGAATGAGTGCAAAAAAGCAAATATTTTTTTTATATTCTATGCAATAGAAATACTTTAAATT
Source organism: Apodemia mormo (assembly GCA_036924255.1). Taxonomy (NCBI): domain Eukaryota; kingdom Metazoa; phylum Arthropoda; class Insecta; order Lepidoptera; family Riodinidae; genus Apodemia; species Apodemia mormo. The sequence continues at coordinate 7,701,958 of JAUPFN010000005.1, read as the reverse complement.
GATAAAAATAAAAGAAGCACACACTACCACCATTCGTTTGACACAAATCATAATATACACACATATTTTGTTTATGGCTAGTCTGTTTTCTAACTTAGCAAAAAAGTAACAGATTTTATTGTTAAGTCTATGGTTAAACGGAGTTACAGAGTCGAATTTCGATCAGCGGGTGTAGATGAGTGCCTTAAATGCTAGTAAAATAGAAAGTAAAAATTATGTGGATTTGACATAAGCGTTCGATTGTTATGTCAAATCCATATAGGTAATTATCATTTTATTATACTAGCATTTATGCGCTTGTCTACATCCCCTGAGGGCGACCGCAAGTATGTAAACTTAAAATTAAATTTTCAACCGACGAAACAACGGAGGAGATTCTCAATTCGACACGTGTATGTATTTTTTAGTTAGACCACGCATAATATTTTACAAAGTGATCCGATTATGATCATTATTTTTTATTGGAATAGGTATACCGCGAGGGTGGTGCCATTTATTTATACTTTCAATTCCAACTATAAACAAGGGATGGTGGGAAGGGATGTTAACTCACTGGTTTTAATGTATGAGCATGCATAATTTTTTACTGAGTGATCCAATTTTGTGTCTATTTGAAATTGTTGCTTTTTTTAAATCAGGAGAGCCATCTCTGTCACCTCTGTGGTCTAGTGGTCCAGCGTTGGTGTTGACCACATGAGGTCCCGGGTTCGATTCCCGAGTCGTGCACTAAAAAAGTGTTTTTTTTTTCAGTTTTCTGAGATACACAAAATTGCCCGGGATTGGAAAGTGCCCGGTTGGCGATAGGCTTGCCACCTATCACATTTGTGGGACCAAGTATCTTCGGATAATCGTGGGTGCACTAGTTGTACCTCTGCCTACCCGGATACGGGCGTGAAGATACTTTGCCATCTGTCTGTTCGTCATTCACGATGTAAAAAACTTGTCTGTGATTTCAAGGGGCGAATGAGTACTAGCGATGTTACATAACATATGAGCTGGAGTTTTCTCATTTAAAAAATATATATTTTCAGAGGCGCTGGTGAACGGCCTCATTAAGCTTTCACATGCCAAATACATTTCCACTTCGCCCTTTATTTTAGTAACAGTTTATTATTAGAACGTTAAAATGTACACTTCATCATATTTTCAAAGTGATTTTCGCCGGCTTCTCTTCATTATGTTATGATTATAAAAGCATTACGTGGAAGTAGGTGATTATTGGTGTACATATAACAAGGTGATATCCGTGATTTGGTCTGCGTTTCATTTTTAAAATTATGATTTAAAAAATGTTAAGTAAAACATATTTAAATGTTTTTACTTAATCTACCGTGATAGACCGGGCTTAATTTTCAACCGGAGAAAAAACGAAGGTTATCAATTTGAAATGTATTTATGTAATATTTTTGGGGTTATATATTTGAGTATGATGGTCTATTAAGGCATCCAAGCACGAGTACTAAATTTTGTTTGTAAGTTTGTACATTTGAATGTTTGTATGTTTGTCTACGAATTTCATGGGAACTAAAAATCATATAGAAATCATTCTTTTTGATATAAATCAGGTATATTCCAACTTAAGGAATAGTTCAAGTTTCATCAAAATCGGTTCAGTAATTTTTTAGGTATGTGTATCTATAACAGGTATTGATTTCGGTTTATTTTTTTAAATAACTTTATTGCCTACACTGTCTTAACAATGCAGTTTCATCAAATGGTTGATGGATATCATCCAAATTATTATCAATAGCTTTCTAACCGCCTCCTAATTTATTTATTACATAAATATCCAAGTCTTACATACACAAAGGGTGATAACCGGATTTTTTTTTAACATGTCTCCGCAGCTTGCCTATGCGAGAGACAGGTCTATTAGAACTCTTATCTCTTGAACGGAAATAGATAGATACCTGAAACTTTTACAGAATGTATATTACTACTGAGGCCACTACCACTTGTAGTAAAAAGTAAAAGAAATTGATTTCAAAGGACAAGGAAAACATACAAGTAGATTTAGTTCTTATCGCTCAGTATTACGGAATCCTATCGTGCGCGAATTCGACTCGCTCTTGACAAGTTTTTAATGTAACTGAAATGCATTTCAGTAGGATTTCCTAATTTTATAAATAAAATATATTTGTTTTGTTACTCATTAATAGTGTTCTCCCCGTGTTGGTCCCGGGCTCCTTTGAAGAATAGGCCAACTGCCGTTCTGCCAGGCAGGTCGTTAAAAGGCGACCGAGTGGCTATGCGTGTCACTACTATTGTGACTACTAGGTGGTAGAGTTCTGCAGCGGCTCGTCCGGGTCTGGCACCACCGCCTTACCTATTCCTGTCGCAATAGCGTCAGTACTAGTCACTGTCGTGTTCTGGTTTGGAGGGTAAGGTAGCCGGTAAACTTATGCATGTGGCATTAGACCTCGCCACAAGATAGCAACGCACCATTAACATCTTTGGTGTCTGTAGGCGATGGCTGACTGTTACCATCAGAGACCCCATCTGCTTGTTTGCCATCTTATGCTATAATAAAAAAACATGCATATATAAACGTTTTTATGTATATAATTTTGTATATTACAGCGGGAATTGAGTTTCTTTGTATGGCAAAAATTGCGAAGTGCCGTTTCTTCGTTTTCTTATATATGTTATGTTCTTATATATATGTATTTTGCTAATTTATAAATTTTTATTATTACTATAATTTAAACTTACAATCACTATAGTATAGATATCGGCGCCATCTATTGGTATATGTCGATACTAAGGTTTGGATGGTTCGGTAACCTTCATTTGTTCATATACCCACGTTCTTATTTAATTCCATTGATTGTTAATAGGTAGCGCTATTGCAATAAAGATTTAAAATTTATTTTTTTACAGATAGCTGCTGCATATTTAATACACTCGTCAATTAAAAGTTTTATTTTCTTATGTCAAAATTAACGTTAGTAGACGCAACATCAAAACGATATCCCTATAAACAAAAGATATTAACTTCGGAATTAGTAAATACTCTTAGGATTCGTACACACGTCAGAAGCCTAAGTAAAACAGATATATTTTATTTTTAATCGACAAAAAAACGGCGATTATCAGTTTGTCATGTAATTTTGTTGGAATTGGATAGCATTTGAGTAGAATAATATATTGAGGCGTCTAAGTACGTGTATTCAATTTCGTAATTATATGTATATTTGTATGTTTGTTCACGGATATCTCGGATACTACAAGCCATATCGAGATAATTCTGTATGATTTAGATTAGGTATATTTCCATTAGGGAACAGTCCAAGTTTCATCAAAATTGGTTTAATAGTTTTTGGGATATTGTAGTTGACAAATATTTTAAGTCGGCTTAATTTTTTTTAATTACTATTATTAATAATTTAATGGAGATTTGAAATTATTATTGTTAAAGAAAATTACTACTTCTTTGTTTTCTAAATTGGCGAATCGTGTATTAGTAGTGTTATGCAACATCAAAATCACTTTATCTGCTTGCAAGAAATATGTTTTTCTATTTGAAAAAAATAATAATTTTTCCAATTAGAAAATTTAAAAAAATATCATTTTTTTTTTGGTTAGTTTTGGTCGTGTGCACAAAGCCTTATTTTATTCCCTGATACATTCCCTGACGTAACCAGTGCATTCACCCTTGCACCCCATAAAATCTCAGGTTGTCTAGGGTGCATGCGTCATAGCTGCGGTGTTTTCAGTTTTGTAAACACTACTGAGTTACTGAAAGCCTAACGAAAGTTTGAGGGTTTTATTGATATATGAATAATTGACATATTGTGGTGGTATATTCAAATCAAGTTTTGAGTTGTGAGTGCACAGGACATTCGAAATGGCAGGTAAGCGTTAGCCACGGAGTGTCGGGCAAATTGTTATAACTTATTACATGCAAAGCTGAATATAGTTAACATATTGTAAAATTTTAAGCCCAAACAATAAGCTTCGATAACAATAAATCGAGTTTTATTAATTTATTATTATTTTTGCATTGGCATTCTAAACCAATAATACCCGAATGTATATTTAATGTGTATATAGTTATGTATAATGTATATAAGTATCTAATACCCGCCCGCTTCACTGGGTACAAGTTGATTGACGATAAAAAATATATTTATATGTCCGTTAAGGACATAATCACTTGTTTTCATTGAATACCATTTTGCATCAAGCTTTTAAGTTATTACAGGATGTACAGCCAGCCGGACAGATATTTGTAAAGAAAATATGTAGTTTTAAAAATTGCTGCCACTGAAAGACCAAAAGAAAAATTAATGTACAGACAGACGCTACAGATTTATATAGTAGTATAGATAAACTGAGTATATATTATATAATAATAAAAGGTTGTATATTACAACCTTTCACAGAATTATATTTAAAAGCGAAAAGTAGTTGCTAAAGAAACAGCTACTGAATCCATTGCAACCATTTTTAAATATATCTTATGTTTATAAATAAATAAATCTTTCATAAAGAGATGACATAAATGAAAAAAATAAACTTAAGTCTTTTTTTTTGGTAATAACGCCTAAAATATTTAAATGTCTAAAGTTACAAATATAATATACTTTCGCCCACACGAAGGATAAATGAATTCATAAAAAAATAATATTTAAAATCATGAAATTTTGTGCCGAATTTATGGTGTTATTCCTACGTTACGTATAAACATAAATACAATAAAATAAATAATAAAAATAAAAATTAACAATGTATAAAAAAAACATCGACATGGAATCATTCTAAAATTTAGTTAAACAAAATAGTTGTACTAGGGCTAGATAAAGTAGAGAACATAGATTCCCCACCCCGCCTAGGTAAACGGGAAAAAGGGGGTCACAACAATACAACACATCTACGTCGATATAAGACGTAGATGGAACTCTAGCACCTACTTGGCGTTGTTCTACGACGTCAAGGTTTGTATCAGAGTGCTAAGTGTTTTGAGTCATTCCATATGAAATCGTCTGAAAAAAAAAAAAATTGTTGCCGTCTCATTTTAGATTTTGGTGTAACTTTGAGAAACTCTTCTCTAGGGTCCCAAAGAACAAAATTTACACGAGTTTGATTTTTACAAGCGCTTGTTTTCGCCTATTTAAATAAAGACTTTTAAAAATCGATATTTTTAAAGCTTATCAACTTTTACTGTGAAATTTTTCTGTTTGAAGCTATCTGCATGATCAAGATGGAATTCACAGTGGGAAAGATAGTAGTTTAAGGGTAAATGAAGATAATTGGCTCGGACGAGTCCTTTAAATATAAGCAGCGTGCTGAAAATGAGTGTTTTTTAGTCATTTTTCGTGAATTTCAATCAACTCTAGCGTCTTAGCTGTTGAGAATTAAAAACTCATGCTCCGCGAGAATTAAGTATATATATCATAGACAAAATTCAGCCACAAGTTGACTTGAGCTGCCCATTCTTCATAGAAGAAAACTTTGCTCGAAATTTTGAAATTAAAAAAAAATCCAATATTCAGGTTATGACACGAGCTTGTTGACTGCGCGATAAAAATCTGATACTCACAGAATCTATTGTTCTTACCTCCAACTTTAAACGACTACATCACTTGTTTTGTTATTTTCATTTTTAGTGCATGTGCGAGCCGTTTTTTTTTATAGCAAAAATCTGGACGTTTTTACAAATGGATTAAAATTACTTACGATCAGAAACAACTATAAATGAAGCTATCTGCATGATCAAGATGGAATTCAAAGTGGGAAAGATAGTAGTTTAAGGGTAAATGAAGATAATTGGCTCGGACGAGTCCTTTAAATATAAGCAGCGTGCTGAAAATGAGTGTTTTTTAGTCATTTTTCGTGAATTTCAATCAACTCTAGCGTCTTAACTGTTGAGAATTAAAAACTCATGCTCCGCGAGAATTAAGTATATATATCATAGACAAAATTCAGCCACAAGTTGACTTGATCTGCCCACTCTTCATAGAAGAAAACTTTGCTCGAAATTTTGAAATTAAAAAAAATTCCAATTTTCAGGTTATGAAACGAGCCTGTTGACTGCGCGATAAAAATCTGATACTCACAGAATCTATTGTTCTTACCTCCAACTTTAAACGACTACATCACTTGTTTTGTTATTTTCATTTTTAGTGCATGTGCGAGCCGTTTCTTTTATAGCAAAAATCAACTCAATTTTTTTTAAAATAAATGGTAGTGTTTATCTCAATTTTTTGTCTATAAAAATTCTGTCTTCACAACAGGATTTTTATATATTTTCATGCATGCGTATAGAGATAAGCTTATTTTCAATATTTGACTGCATTGCATTGAAAAGTAAGTGAGAATAGACGTAAATTCAAACGAAAAATTAATTATTAACAATATAAGTATATTGTATAAGTATAAGAAATTTTTAAGTATAAAATAATTGTATAAGTATAAGAAAAATTTTAGATATTTATAGTTGTTTCTGATGGTAAGTAATTTTAATCCATTTGTAAAAACGTCCAGATTTTTGCTGTAAAAAAAACGGCTCGCACATGCACTAAAAATGAAAATAACAAAACAAGTGATGTAGTCGTTTAAAGTTGAAGGTAAGAACAATAGTTTCTGTGAGTATCAGATTTTTATCGCGCAGTCAACACGCTCGTTTCATAACCTAAAAATTGGATTTTTTTTTAATTTCAAAACTTCGAGCAAAGTTTTCTTCTATGAAGAGTGGGCAGCTCAAGTCAACTTGTGGCTGAATTTTGTCTATGATATATATACTTAATTCTCGCGGAGCATGAGTTTTTAATTCTCAACAGTTAAGACGCTAGAGTTGATTGAAATTCACGAAAAATGACTAAAAAACACTCATTTTCAGCACGCTGCTTATATTTAAAGGACTAGTCCGAGCCAATTATCTTCATTTACCCTTAAACTACTATCTTTCCCACTGTGAATTCCATCTTGATCATGCAGATAGCTTCAAACAGAAAAATTTCACAGTAAAAGTTGATAAGCCTTAAAAATATCGATTTTTAAAAGTCTTTATTTAAATAGGCGAAAACAAGCGCTTGTAAAAATCAAACTCGTGTAAATTTTGTTCTTTGGGACCCTAGAGAAGAGTTTCTCAAAGTTACACCAAAATCTAAAATGAGTCGACTTTGCTGATTAGACGATTTTAGATGGAATGACTCTTTTTCCTTTCGCATTCGATCGTGAGCGCGTTTGGAGTTTACTAGGAATTTGTATGTGATTTGTACAGCGCCACCTAGTCGTAAACGTGAGAAACCAGTTTACCACTAGGTGGCGCTGTACAAATCACATACAAATTCCTAGTAAACTCGAAACGCGCTCGCGATCGAAGGCGAAAAGAAAAACACACTTAGCACTCAGCGCTGTATCTTTTCCTGCCGCAATAGCGTATACTCGTCGGTATAGCGTTGCCGCTATTTGTATGTGCTCGATATTTTTCTATCACGAGTGACGTCTGATTGTTGGTTATAATAATAAAATAGTAGAGTTCTGCATTGTCTCGCCCGGGTCTGGTACCACCGCCTTGCCTATTTCTGCCGCAATAGCGTCAGTGCTTGTCGCTGTCGTGTTCCGGTTTGGAGGGTAAGGTAGCCGGTTAACTTATGCATGTGACATTAGACCTCGTTACAAGATAGCAACGCACCATTAACACTTTTGGTGTCTATAGGCGATGGTTGACTCTTTCCATCAGGAGACCCATCTGCTTGTTTGCTATCTTATAACATAAAAAAATAGGTATCTATGCTAAAATCTAAGTCTTGGACAGTATACTACACGTATACTGAGCGAGACTTAAATTTTCTTGCTGCCTAAGTAAAGTTGCTGAATGGTTGCTTACATTCTACAAATTATGGCACATTGTTTAGAACGTACTATGTGGTATTGAACTTCTATAGATGTCAGCTAACAATCGACCGTTAATTGCACTTTACGTATAACCTTAACATCTGTCAGACGTAACAGAAACAAAGGACGTCTATCCATCACGCCCAGGTTTGTCGGCGAGCTTTAAAAGCTTTATAAGTTAAAAGTTATTTGTTTATTCTTTGAGTTATAGCACTGTTATTTGTGTTTTATATCATAAGATAGCAAAGACGCAAATGGCTCTCCTGATGGATAGAGAAAACATCGCCTACAGACAACACCGATGTTAATGATACATTGCTCTCCGTGTGGCGAGTTTGAAATGCCAAATACATAAGTTTACCTACCTTACCCTCCAAATCAGAACATGATAGCGACTAGCACCTATATATAGAATAGGTAAGTCGTTGATACTAAAACCCAGTTGCAGAATTCTACCACCTAATTAGTAATCGCGATATTAGTGACACGTATTAGCTTCTCTCTCCTGTTACAAGATGCCTAGCAGTAAGGCAGTTAGTCTATTTGTTAACGCACTCCGTGTTGGCAGGTTTTTTACGCGCATTAAACTCATGATTTTTGCTCGATTATAAGTTGCATGTTTGACGAGCTTTTGTACTCGTTAATATTTTTAACGTGAAACTGCAGCTACCAAATTCGAATTCCATAGACCCCCGGAATTCTGCAGCAGATCATCACCTTATTAAAATGAAACAACACGGGGAATATACCATCCATAACAAGAAAGAATTTTTAAAGTTGGTTAATTGGTTGGTAAATGATAGAGTTCTGAGATAACAAACATAAAAAAACACAGCTGACCTCCTCCATTTGGGAAGTGGGTTGAAAATGTCAGTCATTTCTATCATATAGTTGCTTATCAAGCACATATATAATGTATTTCAAAATCATATAAAATGTTTGGTCAGGCACGTTCGATACCTCTGATCGAAAAGGTCTTCCAGGACTTAGATGTGTTGTAATTATGCAACGTATTATACATTAGACGTTGACAGACAGCCACAAACATAGGCGTCTAACTAATAGTACTATTTTATAAACCTCAAAAGATGTATGTAATGCAATTAAACTATCAACCATCGCCTATAGTAACCAAAGATGCGGATAGTGCGTTGCTATGTATGTGGCATGGTGCTAATGCCACACGCGTAAGTTTACCGGCTACCTTACTCTCCAAACCGGAACACGACAGTGATTAATACCGACGCTATTGCGGCAGGAATAGGTAAGGCGATGGTACCAGACCCGGGCGAGACGTTGCAGAACTCTACCACCTAGAAGTCACGATGATAGTGGCAAGTTAGACCAATCATTTGCCTTTTACGAACTGCCTGGCAAATGACAGATGCTCCTGCCGCAATAGCGTCAGGGCTTGTCATTTTGTTCCAATTTGTAGGGTAAAGTAGCCGGTAAACTTATGCATGGGCATTAGACCTCGCCATAAGATAGCAACGCACCATTAACATAGTTGTCTATAGGCAATGGTTGACTCTCCATAAGGGGAGCCATCTGCTAATGCATGTGACATTACCAACCAACCACATGGATAGCAACGCGCCATTAACATCTTTGGTGTCTATAGACAATGGTTTCTTTTAACATCAAAAGAACCATCTGCTTGTTTGTTATGTATGATACAAAAATAATTTAGCTGTAACAAATCTTAAAACTAATTAATGTTTGATGATGGCCGTCGGTATTGGTGGCAGCGATAAATTATTTATCAAGTTTCCAAGTATGGCTATGTCTATTTTTGGAACACTCATTATTATTGGATTTCTTATACAATTTGGATTTAAAAAACTTGTTGTTTCTTTGAGGTTAAATAGTTTAATATCATGTTTTGGACATTTAAAATGTACCTTGTGTGTATGAGACCGTGTTGAATATATGTATATACCTACTTCTAAACTTATATTATTACAGACAGAAACACTGTTTTTTGCATTGTAGTTTTTAATGGATCTCTGTATTGTATTGAACTTGGTTGATTTGAATAATTTCTTTGGAACATCCATACTAATATTATAAATGCGAAAGTAACTCTGTCTGTCCACTGAACCTATTTATTTTATTTTATTTTTATTTTATTTTATTATGGAAAACCATCCGCTATAGTTAACCGATTCGAATTATAAATTATTTTTTTCAAAGCCAGTTACAGGTTTTCACGTGTAGGTAAATAAGTAACACTAAAATAACATAACATAGACATTAGATACATACCAGAGAACATTTTTTTAACATGCATTATTTAAAAGCGTTAAAAAATCTACAGGCCAATGCATTTCTCGCCTCATGAGCACACTAGTATCAAACGGATCGAGGGATAATTCCTTACAGATTTTATTTAAATTATTGCTCACTCGCACCAAGAAAGAATTTTCTCTGTAGTTGTTAGAACATCGGGGCACTAACAAAGGAGGTTTATTTATACCTAATGGTTTATACCTTTGTACCAAATTTAATTTTAAATTTGGTACAAAGATAGTTTGAGACCCGGGAAAAAATATAGGGTAGTGATTATGCCGGAAATCCCACGGGAACAGAAACGATGCGGGTAAAACCCCAGGGTTGTACATTTTTTAAACCACGGTAATAAGGAGTAACTTACGCTACTTTTATTTTAGAAATTTTTTCACTCGGCCGAAGTCGCCGAATCGAAAAATTTTGAAATTCTGTAACATCCACAGTCATAAAAACTAAAAGTTTGATTACTTATTTATTATTGGATAGCAAAGCAAAAAGCTTATTTATCTCTTAAAAAACAATCGTCGTCTATAGGTAAGTCATCAAAGAAGTTAATGATGGGCTGCCATCCAAGTAGGGGGATGTGGTGTCACATCCATTGGCGTTTATTATTAGTCAAACTGATCTCCTCATCGGTAAATTCTGATGTTTTACCAACAGTCTCGTGACTTTTATCATTGGATAGCAACCAAGCACATGGTTCTGGGTCACGCGTTCTGGGTCAAGGAAGTTATGATTTTGGGTCACGCGAACGAAATCACGAATAAGAGCTAGTATATATATGTATGTATGTATATATATATATATATATATATATATATATATATATATATATATATATATATATATATATATATTAGGCTGATTCAAAAAAATCGACTAATTTTTTTTTTTTGATATTGAAACTCAAAAACCTCCGGAAAGGTGTAAAAAAACGCCTGTAAAAATCTGAGCTCTTAATATTAATATTTAAGGGTCGCGCACTGCGAATTTCTATTTCCTATCTAAATAACACAGGCAAAATTTTTTACAAACTTTAGAATTTTATCACTTCCGAGTGGCTTGCTGGACGGCTAAGATTATAGCTGATTCTTGTAGAGAATTTGACGCTCTACAAAAAAGGTCTCTTGTAAATTTTCGATTATTCGACTCTTTTAAAAGATATTCAAAGTCAAAGATAAACCTAGAAAAAATTAAAGGTTTTTTTCTACTTTTTGGTTGATCTACCAGACTTTTTATAAAATTTTGCTTTTAGCGATATTTTCTGAAGCATTTTTGTAATTCTGAGATTATCCTTAGTCCATTTCATTTGTGGTTTTGTATAGACGCTTTTTTTGACATGATTTAAGCCAAGTCGCATTATTTAATAGAAAATTACCAACAGTAGTGTATTAGGGGAGTAGTGCTCTTTTTTATCGATATAACCAAAAAAATATTTGTTATTACTTCACTTGTCACTGTGCCGCTTTGTTCTGAACTATCTTTCTTAATCTTACCTTGAATATTTATTATAATTTATAGTTCAATTCTGTAGATTCATAGTTGTGTAGTAAAAGTCTGGTAGATCAACCAAAAAGTAGAAAAAAACCTTTAATTTTTTCTAGGTTTATCTTTGACTTTGAATATCTTTTAAAAGAGTCGAATAATCGAAAATTTACAAGAGACCTTTTTTGTAGAGCGTCAAATTCTCTACAAGAATCAGCTATAATCTTAGCCGTCCTGCAAGCCACTCGGAAGTGATAAAATTCTAAAGTTTATAAAAAATTTTGCCTGTGTTATTTACATAGGAAATAAAAATTCGCAGTGCGCGACCCTTAAATATTAATATTAAGAGCTCAGATTTTTACAGGCGTTTTTTTACACCTTTCCGAAGGTTTTTGAGTTTCAGTATCGAAAAAAAACAAATAGTCGATTTTTTTGAATCAGCCTAATATATATATATAAATTTACTTCACGTGTCACGTTTAAATAAGATACCTATATGACGAAGACTTGTAACTAGAGCGGTTCACAATAGTCTATTTTTATGTAACTACGAGGTAATCTATACAAATAACTTCCGGGCAGTCTTAAGACAATAGTAATCTTATACCACACATATAATGTCCCCAAAACAACAAACAAAAACACAAATGACATTGAGAAAGAACAAACCGTAACGAATCACAGCGGTGGCCGCTCCCATGTCCAACTGAGCGTTAACAAACCGCTGAATGTGTATTTCGAAAGACGTAATGGTAATTACTGGGTAAATCAAGCGCTATCCGAAAAATCGTGGAGTGGTAATAGACTTAATGGAGTGTCACATGACGAGTTCCTTATGAATTATAGCATATTCTTAAGATATTCTTTCCATATTTGCGTATAAAATTAAAAATATTACTGGAGAAGTAACATAATTTGATCTAACGCCAAAATAAGCAAATTACTTGCTTGTGATTCAATCATATAACTCGCGGGGCGACCGAGCTTCGCTCGGAATATATTGTTACCATGCATAAGTTTACCATCTATTTTAGGCTTTAAACTGGAACGCGATAGGCACAAGCGTTGGCATTATTTCGATAAGAATAAGCAAAGCGGTGGAACCAAATCCGGTTGAGACGTTGTGAAACTCTATCACCTAGTATTCACGATGGTAGTGGTGTTTGAACCCAAGCCTCCTCTCAATCGGCATCGTCATGTGCATACGCTAATAATTATTCAGTATTTCAGTAGGTAGGTAGGCCATTTCTCGCAGAAATTCCGGACAAGCTATGATGAAACCAATATCACATTAAAAGTAGCTTGAACATTTTATTAATTTTAAATATGCGTTTTACTTTTATCCATGTGCTTTTGCTAAGGTAAGGGCAGACTAAAAACCCCTTCTTATACGGACGTTATACTTAAAATCACTAACTAAATTTTTTTCGGATAAATATTTTGACTGAATCAAGATTCGTTATCACTTAAAATTTTGAGGGTACTTTATAAATTATTTTCTTAAACGTTCGATCGCCAAAACTTGAACTATTTGACTATTGTGAGTTTTAATATCCAATTTTACGTACACAGAAAATGTGCTTAAATCAATTTTAAATTACGCGATTGTTATTTGAAATTAATTACGGTAGGTAACATATTTTGGCGTTATATATTTGAAACGACTGGTTCGTATTCCATCTTTAACATTTTTTAACGCTAATATACGCTAAATAATAAAATACACGCGTATTGTGCGTACGACTAGTAATCATCACTACTAGTACACATAATATCAAGGAAGATAACCACGTTGTATCTTTAGAACATACCGATATTAATTACTTGCTTGAAATTTGACCAGGTCCTATCATTACTTAGAACTTTCAAACTAGTGTCGCCTTTAAAGCAACGGGTTACACAGACTAAATACTCGATGTCGTCCCGTGTACTTTATACGTGGGCCCTATCTACTTCCACACCACACGGTTCTTGACCTAATAATGGTTTACATTTACTGCAATTTATGTAACCGATTGCCTCTGAACAATTTCCTGACAATAGCCGTACTACTGTTGAGGGTAGATTCCAGCGATTGAGTCTGTATCGCATTAAAACTGGCTAGCGGCAACGGCTGTTCTTAGTTACATTTACAAAATTTGCATTCGTTTTGGAATACTCCGTTTTGAAAGATGATGTACCTTGCTATAGGAATATATACACAGCAAGTGTTGAATAGGTAAAAAAATCGGTTATATTAGCTTGAAAGTTAACGTACTTACGAAGTTGTCGTCCTCGATTCGATTTAAACACTTGTGTCTTATACATTACCTCCTTTTTTTAATTGTCTGGATTTATTTAATTTGGCCAAATGTTAATCGGGGCGTATGCTAGGGGCCCATCCCACTTCTGATGTTAGCTGCTTCCACTATTGTTAGCTGAAAATATAACCTAAAAGTAAATAAATGGTTAGAATAGACATATGAATGATACTTTGCAATTTAACTAAATTCGGCACTTGTGAGTGCCTCAAGCACTAATGTCAAAATGAGCACGCCACACACAGGGGCAACGCCTTTTATAGATACGATGAAGTTTGTTTTTTTCTAGCGGAAAATGTTGCTAAAAATATATATCTATATATTGTTAGCTACACTTAATAAAATAGTAAATGTTCATAGTATGAAACTAGAAAAGCCCACTTCTTAGTCCGCAATAGTGCGTGTCGGGCCACGCGCAACTTCGGAACCGGAATATTTAGACAATCGATTGCACGAATTTATCTGGCACAAGTGTACAAGTACGACATCCGGGACCGATATCCTGAAATTGTGTGTCCTGAAATGGTTCTAGATAAAAATGAGTTTAGAACACCAATACCCTCGAAATAATTTTTTCCAATGTCACCGTCAGACAGACACGAGACCAACCATTGATAGGAAATTCCGGTAAATTAAAATCCGGGTTGGAATCTATGAATTTCTCCACACATAGGAAGCAAACAACAACATTCCTCGAAACGCACGCCGCGGCCCGTATTCCCATTCGCGGCGGCTTCCGAGAACGCTCGCACGAGATCCGCTACGCACTGTGACCGTCGCTGGATAAATACCGATATGTCACCCGTTCGCCCTGTTACGTGCTATTTACACCGGGACATTAATTATTACATATGTCAGCACAATTGAACGCTCGCAAGAGATCCGCTGTTCACTCATCCATGGATAGATAGAACTATAGATGTTTCCGCTCGCCTCATTAAATGCAATTTACACCAGCTGGATGTTAATTATGCCAGCCCAAATAATTGTTTGCACCAAATTAACCACGAACTCTGACCGTCCCAGGATTATTACCGATGTATCACTTCTCGGTTTTGGAACAAGTTACTTACACCTTGATATATATTAATTATGCCAGTCTTACTGCATACACACACGAGGTCCACTGCGCACTGGAACGGTTTCTGTGATATATGCATGTGATTTATATCTGGTGACATATTTCCTTAGTCCAGCAAAATCTATATAAATTCTTTCTTTCTTTTTTTCTGATTCTACCTGAGATCCCTTGTAATTTGTGCTCGTGTTGTTAATCCGTTATGAAAAATAGATCAAATGCACTCTTACGCGGTTGTTCGTAAAAGACGAATAAGGTTGAATATGTAATTATCACTGACTTATCGAATTTTGTGACGCTCTCCGGATATGGCCGCATTAACCACGTTTTTGTCACTTTAGGGTCCCAGCTTAGAAGAAGGTGATACGTATATACAAATACATATCTTCACGTCAAATCCCTTACATGGTCTGACTATGGAAGATAATTAGGGTAGATAAACATGCACTCAGGTTTGGCTTTATAACTCGGCCACAGGGATAGCATCATATCATTAAGTAATTGATGGATGAGTGGTGATCGTCTCTTATAGCCAGTAAAGTCACCTGTTTACTTAGCTATGGTATAAAAATTGTATCTAGTTAATTATTTTGCACTAAAACCTTCCATGCTATGACAGTTTTTTATGCCCTCTATTTTATGAAAATGGAGAAGTTGTCAGACGTGGTGAAAATTGACTATGTTTTGTTTTGCATTATATATAAATGTATAATAAAAATCACAAAAATCTATATTAATATTATAAATGTGAAAGTTTAGATGTTTTGATGAATGAATGTTTGGATAGATGGATGAATGATTGTTACTCAATCACGCAAAAACTACTGCAAGAATTTGAATGAAATTTGAGACAATTAGCTGATGACCTGGAATAGCACATTTTATTCCAGAAAAATAAGGCTACTTTTTTTCCAGAAAAATAAGGTTAAAGATTCGTCAAAATTATTTATAATGCAGCGGGCTTTTTATTACGACACAGCATTAAATCTTTCCTTTGTCAGATGTTATTTCCTTTTTAGAACTGCAGCTAGTAAATGTATGTTTGCGCCTTCGTTCCTGTGAAATAGGATTCCAGTTTTTGAAATAAATAATTACTTAATATATTACTCATTGAAAAAATGGCCTTTTACAGGGAATCGTTTTTTAAAAATTGGTGTAGTAATTTTAGAGTACAAACAACTAACAGAGTAAGACTGTTTCCATTAACCTCTCAATTCCATAAATATAAAGAAATTCTTCAAACTAACATTGATTCGATTCGCTATTTATTGGCACAGTGTGTAGTTCATTAACGCCATTTCATACCACAATAGGATTAAAACCGCTTAAGATCGTCCCACAGAACGTTCGCCTAGATTTAGCGACCATGAATGTCAGTCGTATCTTCGACATCGGTTAGACGAGTGTCTCTCGCGTACCTTCGACATGAATCGAATTCGACGATAATCCGCGTGTGAGAGTGCCTTTTTAAATAATCTACCAATTATGAATGTGTAGTATCAATCGAATTCGACGATAATCCGCGTGTGAGAGTGCCTTTTTAAATAATCTACCAATTATGAATGTGTAGTATCAAGATACCGCGGTCACACAGAGCTGGTGATTTCTTGTTTACTAGTACACGAAAACAATGAGAGGTTTTGTTTTTCGCGCGTATTTTTATGTTATGATTGTAATACCTCGTGACGTGTAAACAGCTTGAAACTTGAAAGATTTCTAGATTATGTCATTGCAATATACATCCTCGTCCTAGCATTGATATGACTTATATGTCATATCAATGCTTATTATACCCGACTACTAAAAAATAATTGGGTACGCTTTTGTGGTGCAAGGTTTTTTTAATTGTTGTCAGTTGTCATCCCAATTTCTATACTCAGAATAAAAAGAAACTTGTAATCTCTTTTTACCGCAGAGGAAAGTTTAATGAGATCTTTTGTGTAGAGTCACTATCATCGTGACTACTGATGGTACATTGTTTCGCCCGGGTCTGATACCACCGTCCTGCATAATCCTGCCGCAATAGCGTTAGTGCTTGTCACTGTTTGGAGGGTAAGGTAGCCGGTAAACTTATGTATGTGGCTTTAAGACCCCACCACAAGGATACAACGAATCATTTATGTTTTTGGTGTCTATAAGCGATGCTTGTATTTTTCTAACAGGAGAGTTACCCATCGCCTATAGACACCAAAGGTGTTAATGGTGTGTTGCTATCTTGTGGTGAGGGCTAATGCCACATGCATAAGGTTACCGGCTACCTTATCCTCCAAACCGGACAGTGACAAGCACTGACGCTATTACGGCAGGAATAGGTAAGGCGGTAGTACTAGACTCGGACGAGACAATGCAGAGAGATAGAGGTGGTAGAGCTACCTAGTATTATATATATATATATATATATATATATATATATATATATATATATATATATATATATATATATATATATAGACTAGCGACCTGCTCGCGGTTTCACCCATTCCCGTGGGAATATCGGAAAGGTTTATATACTAAAAAATCCTCAAGAATCAATCTATCTGTTAAAAAAACCGCATCAAAATCCGTTGCGTAGTTTTAAAGATTTAAGCATACATAGAGGGACATAGGGACAGACAGAGAAAGCGACTTTGTTTCTTTTATACTCTGATAACATGAGTTATTTCAGTTTAAGGAGATAATGTTACATGTCCTTGTAATATCATATTATTATATTATGTTACAAAAAAATATCCTCACTTATCAAGGTAGGCAGAGTTACAACCAGTGCACCCACGATTAGTCAAATATACTTAATCCTACAATGTGATAGGTGGCAAGCCTATCGCCAATCAGGCACTTATCCAATCCCGGGCAACGTGTTAGTCCCGGGCTCTTTTGAAGAATAGGCCAACTGCCGATCTGCCAGGCAGGTCGTAAAAGGCGAGCGATTGGCTATGTGAGTCACTACCATCGTGGCTACTAGGTGGTAGAGTTCTGCATTGTCTCGCCCGGGTCTTGTACCATCACCTTACCTATTCCTGTCGCATTAGCGTCAGTGTTTGTCATTTTCGTGTTCCGGTTTGGCGGGTAAGATAGCCGGTAAACTTATGCATGCGGCATTAGACCTCGCCACAAGATAGCAACGCACCATTAATATCTTTGGTGTCTATAGGCGATGGTTGATTTTTTCCATCAGGAGACCGATCTGCTTGTTTGCTATCTTATGATATAAAAAAACGTCGTTTCTATCAGAAAACTGAAAACACACATTTTTGATTTGCCCGACCCGGAAATAGAACCCGCGACATCATGTGGTCAACACCAACACCGGACCACTAGACCACAGAGGTGATCAATATGTTACAATATTATATTATATTAAAAAAAATTAAAAGATAACCCTTTAAATGGGATTAGGAGTGAGCAGAATAAATTAATGAGTATATTTAACCTGCATATTAATTAAGCTTTACATGATCTGAATGATAAAAACATGTATATATTATCAAATATCTATTTGATAATAAAAAGTGGCAAAGTGCGTTTCGGGCCACAGGCAATCTAGGGTTTCTTAGTTGCCCATCGCAATAATGGGGACTAAGAAGAAAGCTTTAACGTTAATGACGGATATATCAGCACCGCGTATAAAACTTCTCCAAGTACACTTTATAAGCCTACATTACCGAGATATTTTTCCTTTTAAATTCACTATATTTACTACTACCGTGATTTTTTTTAACATCCCTAGAACCAATCGTTTAGCTCAGTGTTCTTAACCTGTATCCCGCGGACCCCTGGGGGTCCTTGAGTATGTGTATGGGGGTCCGCCATCTTATCTTTATTTGAATTAATGAATAAATGCCAATGTTTTTCATGAAAGTAATTCTTGAAATTGTGCTTGATTTTCTGGGGGTCCGCAGAATGAAAAAGGTTAAGAAACGCTGATTTAGCTGATAAAGGGGAGAGACACTTGCTTCTAACAAAAAATAGCACTTTAAAGCAATTTCACAAATGAATTCGTTAATCTAAAAACTATTTTCGTAAACCTACAGTATTTTATAACCTGTCCAACGATACCCCACGCTATGGGGTACGCGAGAAAAAAAAACTTTACATGTAGGGGAGCTAACCTACAAAAAATATTTTTCAAGATTTTATTTTATCACCTTGTTGCCGTGATTAATATTATGTATATTCATGCCAATGCCATGCCGATGTCAATCGTGCGCTATTTCAAATGAAACAAACTAATTATATTTAACTAATTATATTTCGCCTCTTACGAACTAACTGATAGTTCCTAAGAGGCGAAATATAATTAGTTATGCGAGTCACTAGTATCGTGGCTACTAGGTGGTAGAGTTCTGCATTGCCTCAACCGGGTCTGGTAGCACCTCCTTACCTGTTCGTGCCGCAACAGCATCAATGTTTGTCACTTTCTTGTTCTGGTTTGAAGAGTAAGGTAGCCGGTAAACTTATGCATGGTCATGAGGCCCCGCCACACCGATAACAACGTACCATTAACATCTGTCTATAAGCGATGGTTATTTCTTTCTATCAGGAGAGCCATCTGCTTGTTATATATAAAAATCAATTGCTGTTCGTTAGTCTCGCTAAAACTCGGGAACGGCTGAACCGATTTCGTTAATTTTGGTTTTAAATTAATTGTTGCAGTCCAGGGAAAGTTTAAAAGGTGAAAAATATAGAAAAATAGAAGTTAAATAGGCAGAACAACGTTTGCCGGGTCAGTTAGTAAAAATCAATTGCTGTTCGTTAGTCTCGCTAAAATTCGGAACGGCTGAACCGATTTGGCTAATTTTGGTTTTAATTAAATGTTGAAGTCCAGGGAAGGTTTAAAAGGTGAGAAAATATAGAAAAAATAAGAGTAGTTAAAAAGGTAGAACAACGTTTGCTGGGTCAGCTAGTATAATATAAAAAATAGGTAATCACTTACACATTACGTGCGGCTGCTGGAAGGCTCGGTCGTTTTTATTGTATTGCAGGTTAAAATGTCATATAAGCATAGGCAAAAGCGCCATGAAGACAAAAATCTTGTTTCTATTTGAAGACTGTAATTTGGTTTCTTTGACAACCCGCTAATACTCGTGGCTAATGTAATTCCATCCAATTAGGGTTAGCTCCTGTTAAAATACATCAATTAATCACTGGATAAACTTACGAGTCACTATTCTTAATCACATTAACGTTTCTAAATATGGTATAAGATCACTATACTTGTCAATACATCTCGTAGAAAGTTGTGGGTAAAAGTAACCCATTGTAAGTATATGTATACGTAACCGCTGAGTTATAAGAACCAGATACGCCCTTCTTTTTGTACTTACACGTCAGAATTGTTTTTTTTAAAATATTATACATATAGCAAACAAGCAGATGGCTCTTCTTATATAAAGAGAATCGCCTAACACCACCAAAGATGGCAATGCCACATGCAATTGTCTACCGGTTACATACCCTCCAAACCGGAACACGACAATCACAAGCATTAACGCTATTGTGGCAGAAATATGTAAAGCACCAAATGATTCCCGTGGCTGCCTCGTAGACGCAGCGCATCTTTTTCTGGACTCACTGAAAATCAGTGCTGTGGCACAGTCGCTGCAGTGTAGGCTGAGTTTGGTTCCATTTTGGTATCACATCACTTGCGATACCAAAGTAAGAAAAGCATTTCAAGCATTCGTTTTCTGTCTTGTTTTTTTTTTTTGTTTAAGTTAATGTACATGTATGTAAATTGCACTCAGTTGTACTCTTCATAAATTTATTTTAAGGGAATTAATCATATTTCTTCAATAGTATCGTAAGTTTATATATAAGTTGATACCAAATAAATTTTAAAAAAATGCCTGGGCTAGCCGCTGTGAAACTCTACCACCTAGTCAAGATGGTAGTGGCACGTATAGCCAATCAGTTGCCTTTTACGACCTGCCTGGCACAACGGCAGTTAGTCTATTCTTCAAAGGAGCGCGGAACAACAAGGGGTTATACATATATACGGGGGTTACAGATGATGCGAAAAGTATTAAACAGCTCTATATATTTAGGTGATAGAGTTTTGCAGCGTCTCGCCAGGGTTAGTGCCACTGATATGCATATCATGAGGCTGGGTGCTCAGCCAGAGTTCAAATTATGTGTGTTAAGAGCCCGCCCTAAGGGTATGGCATCCAGTGATACTGAACCTCGGCTTAGACCAGTATCTTGACGATGAGTGAGAGCGTAAGTGGCATCAGGATTTCGACTCATTAATGACTTTTATCGAGTCCAGTCGCCGCCGACGGCGACTTTGGCGTGTACGTTTAAATTGTGACGTGTAGGTTGTGGTGGGATCATCAAGATCGGATAGGACTTGACGTGACCTTCTTCGTTTATTATCTGTGATAGCGTCCGGGACGTAATCGGCCGCGTCTGTACGTTGGTATTTGTAAATCTCTATTTTGAATGGCTTAACCGATCGAAACGCGTTTGATGGCGTGCGATTGGGTTCCACCAAATGTAGACGTACATGTAAACTGATTCTACTTAGGAAATTTTGAGAAATTGTAATAAAAGAAAACAAAAGAAATGTTGGCGAAATACAATTTTTAAGTTCTTATTACAAGTAATTTTAAGTAAAAATAAGTTCTAGATCGATGTACGTATTGACAAGAAAATCTAATCAGCTTTTTTCTTTGAAAAAAAAAAACTCCGTTCGTTGAAGAATTAACATTTCTTTTTAAATTACTTCGACATTTTCAACAATTGCTTAATTGTCTTGAGTGCCATTCGAAAGATCAAAATCTATCATCATTTTGAAAATATGCAGGCAACTTTTTAAAAATCTATGCTTAGGTAAATATTATTAGTTTTTACTCGTTTGAGCTTAAAATAGATACATCATATTAGCGGGAAGTTTTAGGGACGGCCTGCAAGGTCAATTGGTTTACAGATTTTTTCCCTTAATTTTTCAAATTTATTAATAGTTATTCTGCTATTCCATGCGGACACAAATAGAACAAATTAAAAATCATAAAAATCTGTGGAGTCGTTCTTGAGTTATAAACGGTGTAACTAACTGGACTCTGTTTTATGTATGTGTAGATTTACTATTCCACTAAATATTGCTAGGTGGTAGAGTTCAGCATTTTCTCGTCCGGGTCTGGTACAACCGCCTTACCTATTCCTGCCGCAATAGCGTCAGTGCTTGTCACGACAGTGACAAGCACTGACGTGTTCCGGTTTGGAGGGTAAGGTAGCCGGTATACTTATGCATGTGGCATTGGACCTCGCCACAAGATAGCAACGCTCCATTAACATCCTTGATGTCTATAGGCGATGGTTGACTCTTTCCACTAGGAGACCCATCTGCTTGTTTGCTATCTTATGATATATATAAAAAAAATTATATGTGTTGCTGTATTTATGAAGGGCCATAAAATACCTCACGCTAAAATAGTTTTTTATCCCCCCCCCCCCCCCCCCCGTTGTCATGCTGTGTTACACTCTGTGCCCCTCTAGAAATATTACGTCAAAAAAACTAAGACTCACCCGCTGGCAGAATATGATAAATTTCAAATGATGGTACACAAATTTTGAGAATTAAAAATATACCTATATTTTTATTATTTCTTTTAATCAGAAGTCCAAGGATTTTGTAAATGTGCCGAAATATCTATAATCCGCCGTTCATTAAAAAAATAGCCCCCCCCCCCCCCCTCTTCACGTCCCCCTTGTTATATCTTTTCACGCTTAACGAGACTCTGCATGCGAACATATTTTATGAACGGCTCCTATCAAAAAATAGCCCTAGTCCTAGTCTTCCAAAAAATATTAAATATCTAGACAAATACTTCGACAACCCTAGTTTTTATACCCGTTCCCATGACATAATTACGTGTACCTGTTGACGTGGGCTCAATTTGTATAAATAACAATAAAAGTAATAAAGCTACTGCCTAGTATACTTAAAAATAACATTTGGCAGTAATCACAATGGGCCTCTTCGACTGCCACCTACACCAGACGTTCGCCCACCACGTAAATTTACGGTACATAACTACTCTGTGCAAAAAATACGTTTATTATATAACCTTTTTGGACAACCATAGTGTTTGACTTATTTTAAGCACAGCAAGTACTGTTTGGAACAAAGAATTCTTAACGCGCAACTCCAATGACATTGCCGATTAGGAATACGATCATTATAATTAATTAGGTATTATTAGTGACTTCGTTCGCGTGATCCGAAATCATTACTTCCTTTTGATCTATCGTATGAAAAGTAGCCTTTGTCCTGCCCTATAAACTCATCTATCTTTTAGTGGAGGTTCCATCAAAATCAATCCAGCCGTTGCAGAGATTACCCCGTACAAACAGAATGACAGACAGACAGAAATTTTAAAATGGTTGTTTATGTATTAGTATCTTTAAAAATAACACACTGCATTTGAAAAACCTAGTTATTTTGAAATCACAAACAGACACTTTAATTATATGTGTAGATTACTTAGACAACGATATGAACGGAATAAGTAAAAAAATGTTTTTTTTATCTGATAGTACAAAGATTCCCAATTTTTTTTTCTCATGGACCACTTTCAAACTTTTGCTGGTTCCGGTGAACCCCTGAATCTAAATTTCTACCATACTCCCAAAACTTATAATGGATAAATAATTGATATTTTTACTTCGCTTACGAATTGTGACCCCCATTTTGGTCACGCCAAAGTAGACCCCCGTCGAGTCTCCCTTGGACCCCTGGGGGTCCACCTGGACCACTTTAGGAATACTATCATACTATAACAAACAAGCAGATATTGTCTAAAAGAGAACAACATCGTTTATAAACATCAAAATGATGCATTGCTACTGTAATACCGTGCATAAGTTTACCGGCTACCTTACGTAGCCGGTAAACTTATGCACGTTTACCGGCTATACCTCAAACCTACAATAATGAGCATCGACGCTATTGCGGCAGATTAGGTAGGGTGGTGGAACTAAAATCGGTTGACACGTTCCAGAACACTACTACCGAGTTGGTGACACGATTGATAGATAGAAGTGCTAGGAAACGTTATTTAATCTATTTTGTATGTTATATATTTTGACCGCCCTGTTGGTCGAGTGGGTTATCGAATCGAACCTTAAGGCGATAGGTAATGCCAAACTACGAAATAGACACCTCTTTGAAAGCCTACTACTGTTAACCGATTGGTCCAATAATTAAAAAAAAATATGCATTATACGTATAATATAATTAAGTTTAAATTTTAAGTTCGTTTTTTCAAATTTTATTGTTATTTTTGACGGAAAAAAATCGAATATCTTTCTTATTTTTACACAAAAAATTGCTTATAACTTCCAAACTACTGTAACGATTTTGATGATTTTTTCTTTTTATTACAGACAATTTATTGCTTTATAAAATTTAAGTTCAAAATTTTACAAAATCATTAAAGTGTGCCATTAAACCAATAAAAAACTTAATATTTAATTCGCGGACAGCGCTCGCGTCGAAAGTCAGTCTCCCGGTAGCGTTCATACGGGGAGGCTGTGTCGCATGTTAGCATGCTCCGCTCTCCATATTCGAGTCAAAGAGTAATAGTACAGATAGAACGTTTGGCACAATAGTAAGATTGTGCCGTTTGGAAATTGAAGATTTCGTTTACGCTTGGATGTTTTTTTATAGTAGATAATGAGCTTGGACCGAGAAGTCTGTTTTTTTTACAGATGTTGTTCTTATGATATAGACAAGGAATAAGAAAGGATTTTTTTAAATTCATCCCCTAAGATGGTGAAATAGGGGGTGAGAGTTTGTTTGAAACTCTGTCATTTTTGAGTTATTACAACTCAAATAGAATGATATGCCGTAATTTAATTATCCTTTAACTGAAAAAAAAAACTAAAAATAAATTTAATATTTTTTGGAATTCTAGCCTATAGAGAGGTAAAAAGAGGCTTTAAAGTTTGTATCATAAATGAATTGTTTATTTATTGCATTACTATAAAATCTAAATTATTTTAATTTAGTATTTATGATTTTTAATACAATTAAGAAGTACGAATTTTTGGATTTTTTTAGTACTTATACTCCTCAATCGAAATTGAAGAAACATGCATGTAATGTTCGAAGTTTCATCCATTAAAGGAGTAAAATTGTGTGTTAAAATTTATATGAAAAATCAAAGGTTTATGGTGAAAATAACTTGAAATTCGGCACTTATAATCTTCAACACAATTTAAGAATCATATATTTGGGGATTTTTTAAAATTTTATTCCTTAAAGGGTAAAAAAGCATTGAAGTTTGTATAAAAAATAGATTGTTTATTGTAGAATATTGTAGAAATTATTTAAAACTTAGTATTTATGATTTTTAATACAATTAAATGAATACGAGTTTAAGGTTTTCAAATGTCATCTCTTCAAAGGATGAAAAAAGTGAAAGTTTGTAGAAAAAATAAAATATGTTTAATCAAAATCTCTTCAAATTTATTAGTCATGATCTTTAATTCAATTAAATAAACGTGCATGTAAGGATGCTGTGAGTTTTATCTCTTAAAGAGGTAAAAGAGGGTATTAAAGGGGCTGAAAGCTAGTACTTTATAAATAGTTTTGTTTGCGAGTAGACGCTGAATAATATTTTGAGACTATTCATGTTTACGCTTTCCTACGTTTACGCTTGAATGTTTTATTAGCTATAGATAGATAAGTATTTTGTCAATATTTTGTATAAATGTACAAAAATAAATAAAAAATAAAACATATAAACAACGAAGATAATTCAAGCAAGCGAATAAAAAGCAAAACTCTAAAGAAAAAAAAACTGGTACTATTTGAAGGTAGTAAGGACTTCGCAACTAAAAATAAATAAATTAAATATATTATACATACAAATAGTCTAAATAAATCAACTTATTTAGTAGTTTCCTCTATAAACATTAAATCAAATTATATATATCTTCCTTTTTATTACGAGATTTTGAAACAAAAACTAAGAAGCTAGTTAGTTTTAAAATATTATTCAAGAGATTATATTTAACCAAATCAAATTTTGAAAGGTTTTGTTAAATATTGATTGTTGATTGTATGTATTAAAATAAAGTGCTACACGGGATGTATTGTATATTACAACACTTTCAAGGAAATAGGAAACGAAACTGTTATTATTGTGTAAATTGTCACATGATTTTTTTGTCGATTTTCGGTACATTTTTTTTCTTTAGATATTTATCGTTTTTCTAAAACGAATGTATATGTAATCGATAAATGAGCGATTACTGGTTATTGGTTTTAAGTTTGACAACATTCAGTCGATTCATGATGATAAAAGTTCATATAGGTGAACAAAAATGTTAAAACGTAGGTATCTGCATTCACTGTAAATACTCTTTGACGTTGGAGCAAGCTAGCGCGCGATATAATTTTTGCGCTGCTCCTGTCAGAAACTCAAGGTCGTTCGCAGCTGTAATCGCCTTAATAGGAATCTTCTGGGTCTGGATGTGTATTATATATATATATATATATATATATATATATATATATATATATATATATATATATATATATATATATATATATATATATATATATATATATATATATATATATATATTAGTATTTATATATGTATTTCTATGTATTAGTATCGCTGACTTACACCCATAACACAAGCAAATAATTTGCTTACTTAGATCTTGTTATTTGGGTTAAATCGATTTGGGTAATTTTTCTAGCAATATTTTTATTATTCAATATGGTTTTTATACTATTTCTCCAAATGGAATGCAAGCGGACGTGCTCGTTTACCTTTGCATGACTTTACTCCGAAGCTAGCACCGCTAGGCCAATGAGTGAAAATGTTGTTTATTTGAAAAAAGAAATGGTTTGAAAGCAATCATAAATTGGGAAACCAAAGAAGGGAAAATTTTCGTAGCATCGCCGGAAGCGACGCGACGCCCGCCCACACCATCTTTACTCATTCTCTTATGTAATCGACCTTTACCAAATCTGCCTGTTTATTTTCGTATCTATGGGAAGATTGTCTTAATAATTTTGCTTCTTGAAATGAAATGGATTTATTGGCTTTGAAGACAGATGCGTGGCTATGAAAAGTATAAAGAACTCGGTCATTTATGAATCGATTTTAAAAATCCTTTTTTAGTTTAAGAGTGGCGTGGTCTCCTCATTCCTAGTGTGGTCCTATTTTAATTTAGTGAAGATCTGATGCAGGGTTCCGAAGACACAGGAAATGGGATGTCGGTTACTACAGTTTACTGCGTTAAAAATGTTATATGTACAAGATGGTCAAGCGACTGCTTAAGAGGAAGTTGATATTTCGGCTATATACATATTTATATTGGGTGAATATTAAAGGCTTTAGGAAAAAAATGAGCATAAATCAAGTGATATAGAAGCATTGTCAATAATTATTTGGTATTTTTATAATGTATTAAAAACCGCCACTGAAATAATTTTACTACTTCACGTACCTTTGTTGAAAACTATTTTGATGGGGGGTTTAAGTGCGCAATGAAAACACAAAACAATCATAATAGACTTAAAATTATAAATAAATAAATAATTTAAAAAAATATTTATTTATATTTATCTCTTGAACGGAAATAGGTGGACTGCTGAAAATGTTTACAAAATTCATGTTACTGTAGTCGCTAACTGACTACATACGCACAAACAAACAAATATTGGTTTTTATTCCTTAACTAGATTATACTGATTAGCTGCTTATTGTTAACTTAAGGGAAGTCTACATTTAGTTTTTTTTGTCATTATAAACTCTTCATTTATACTGTAATGTCGGTATAAATTTTACAGTCGTAAAAAACTGAACGAAAACACCGTATCAGACAGTGACTAATTGCCCTTGTAAAAATTAGGACAAATACTAAAATTTAACTAGAGCCCATTGAAAACTTCGAAAGCAGGTTAATGAAGCCAAACTGTTATGAAATATTGACTAGGAAACGTCCACCTGACGGGAATAGCACATAACGATAACCGTCGCCAGCTCAACAGTGTGACCGCGCTATCATCCGGTATCGACCGCGTCTCAGATAACTCAGATTCGCAGACCAAAATAACCAGTCTTCTCCCAACCGCAGTCGCACCACGACTGCCTCAGATAATAATCAGCCCAGACTTTTATACCACCTCCGAGGGATGGCTACCGTGCGCACGCGTTCTGCTTCCCCAAAATCGGTTTCCTTTTCCCCCGTACTCGAAAGAAAATACAGTGCTAACAGAGGACCTTCTAAACCTGAGTCGGACTCCACGGATTGGAAGAACTACTTTAATGATTTCAGCTCTTATCTAGGTAAGTCATCATAGATTTAATCATGGTAATGACTTATGAGTCGATTTCTTTAATTGTACGGCCTTGTTCTATATTGGTTGCGTGTTTGTGGATCGTTTGGGAGTCGATGCCGTAAACAAACTTTGCGCAATAGCGTCTAATATGTGAATTTTTGTGTAGTCTGCAATATGAATATTCTTGTGTGATACAACAACGAATTTATCATTATTGCCGGGTTTCTATAATCAAAGATCCGTCATTCGCAGCAGTAACCATTAGCATCCAATTTAATAATAAGGCGTTCCACAAATTGTTGCTTATGTCTCGTAGAAAATGTTACTATTCGACTACTTTACATTTTATTGACATAGGAACCGGGCATATCTTATATATAAAATTCCCGTGTTACAATGTTAGTTACCGTACTCCTCCGAAACGGCTTGACCGATTTTGATGAAATTGCGTATGCATATTCAGTGGGTCTGAGAATAGGCCAACATCTATTTTTCATCCCCCTAAATGTTAAGGATTGTCCACTCCTAAATTTTTTTTATTTTATGGACAAAAATTTTTATTTTTATTTTTTTATAATTCAGCATTGAAAATACATACGACTCTAAATTTTTACCCTTCTATCACCAACCCTTATTTTTTAATTAAATAATTTATATGGCAAAACAACGTTTGCCGGGTCAGCTAGCATCTGCATAGTAATATACCATGACCGCTAGTAATATTGCTTTAATCCTGCTTTAATCATAGAATTTTAATATAACATTAATCTTATTTTAATGTTGACATCCTTATTTCAAAGCGCTTGGAACGACACAGTCAAAGCAATATTAAGATATACTGGTTTATAAAATCATTTCATATTTATTATTTTCCCCGTGTTGATCCCGTTTTTTACCCCGTATTGGTCCCGGGCTCCTTCGAAGAATAGACCAACTGCCGTTCTGCAAGGCAGGTCGTAAAAGGCGACCGATTAGCTATACTAGGCACTACTATCATGACTAATAGGTGGTAGAGTTTTGCATTGTCTCGGCCAGGTCGCCTTACCTATTCCTATCGCAATAGCGTCAGTGCTTGTCACTGTCGTGTTCCGGTTTAGAGGGTAAGGTAGCCGGTAAACTTATCCATGTGGTATTAGATCTCGTCACAAGATAGCAACGCACCATGATCATCTTTGGTGTCTATAGGCGATGGTTGACTCTTTCCATCAGGAGACCCATCTGCTTGTTTGCCATCTTATATAAAAAAATAAGTTCTGAGTAAAATTTCATTTGCAAGAAAATGATAATGCAATGATGCAATGCTAGAAATAATGCAATGCAAAAAAAATACATGGTTTTTAAAAACCCCAGCTGAACTGTTGTGGTTAATTTATTGTTTAATAGCAGTTACTCGCGTCTTCGTTCCCGTGACCAAAAATCGTTAATTCCCTCTGCTCAGTCAAGTAGAAAAGCAGCCTATCTCACTTCAGGATAATGTAACTTTCTAAATCTGAAAGAATTTTTAAAATAGGTCGAGTAATTTTTGAGTTCAATCGTAACCAGCAAACAGACAAAAAAATCAAATCATTTCCCTTTTTAATATTAGTTTAGAATAGTAAATAAAAACTGTCACGTATGGTTTATGAAATACTAGCTGCAGCGTGCAGCCCGCTGCATCATAAAAGTTTTTGGCGAATCCCGCGGGATCACCTAGTTTTTCCGGGATAAAATGTAGCCTATTTGCTATTCCAGGTCATCATCTATCTGTGTGCCAAATTTCATTCAAATCCGTTCGGTAGTTTTTGCGTGATTGAGTAACAAACATCCATCCACACATCCAAACTTTCGTATTTATAATATTAATATAGATTAATATAGATTTATCTACGCAAAGGGATTACAGAATATAAGTATAAATATTTAAAAATCAAAAAAGCAAAATTTTGGCTTTTTTATAATTATTTGCATCAATTATATTTTATGAATGACAAACAATACTCCCCAATTTCATTCCAAAATCTTTGACATCATTTAAAAATCCTAATGAAAACCCTTATTCATCACTAGTACTTCCTAAGTTTTCTAGGAAACAACTGGCATGCGATTTCAGATTATAAATATTAAATTGTATGTATCCTCAAATTTTTCTGTGTGAATTACGAATTTTACATTTTCTTCGTAATTTTTACTTATTTTATGGCCCAAAAATTCTTTAAGAAACATTTTGAAGCAAGCAAATTTTTTATTAACATGTCAAAGGCTTTCAAACTGAGAATATTTCATAGCTTATGCCAACAAACACCCTCTCATTCAGTTTTGCCTCTGTAATGCTTGGAAAGATTTCTGGAAATCCAAAATATGTAATTAAGTTCCGCAATCGCAATTTTTAACGCTCAGTTATAAAATGTAAGTATTAGTAAAATGCGTTTTCACTTTTTTGAAAATAGAAACTGCCCGCAAACGTAGCAAAAACGATCACATCTTAAACTTAGCTTACATTTTCTTCTGCATTTTAATTTAATCCGAACTGACGCTGAAACAGCTGGATGGATTTGGATGAAATTTAATAGACGGGTAGTCGTTCCTGTGGGATTCTCAATGGGACCGCTACTTTATCCGAGGCACTAATACACCTGTATCACACTTGTGATAAACTTCAATAACATCTAACGCGGAGCCTTCACAGCCTTAGCCGAATTGGCTAACCTATAGACCACGAAGCAGTTAGATTTTTTTATTACATAATTAGATTCTATTGTTTGGGTACTGTCCGAAGGTGGTTTCAAGAGTCTCCGAAATGGGCTTGTTTGTATGAAGAGAGTTGTGAATGGTAGAGGAAGTCAGGCAAGTCAGTGATGTACGGCATTCAGTTCTCTCTGCATAATAAGTGATCTGGCGTGATGATATGATTGTATAAGATTCTAATTTCGCTTAAAGACTATGAACTCACCCGTACGATGTGATAACTGCAGTGTCAAGTTGCCGATAACCTTGTGGTTTCCTATCTTACCGCGAAACCGTTCAATTTGACTAAGTTGCATCTCTACAATAGTTATTAATAAATAAGTGAATGTACGATTTCATTAGGATTATTCAGAAAATTTATTTTCTCATTAGAAATTATTCTAACATACTAATTGTTTTTTTTTTTAATTTTATATTTATTTTTATATCATAAGATAGCAAACAAGCAAATGGGTCTCCTGATGGAAAGAGTCAACCATCGCCTATAGACACCAAAGATGTTAATGGTGCGTTGCTATCTTGTGGCGAGGTCTAATGCCACGTGCATAAGTTTACCGGCTACCTTACCCTCTAAATCGGAACACGACAGTGATAAGCACTGACGCTATTGCGGCTGGAACAGGTAAGGCGGTGGTACCTGACCCGGGCGAGACAATGCAGAACTCTACCACCTAGTAGTCACGATGGTAGTGACTCGTAAAACCAATCGGTTGCCTTTTATGACCTGCCTGGCAGAACAACGGTTGGCCTATTCTTCAAAGGAGCCCGGGACCAACACGGGGAAAAGTAGGATTAGTAGAAAATCAATTATTATAGATTGCACCTAGCGCTGACGATAAGAGAAAGTAGAAGAAGAAGAGAAAAGTATAAGTTATGATCTAATTAAATAATACCATTCATTCATAGGAGCAATTCAAAGACATTTGTAACAGCGTTTTGGTAACCTTGACAACTAGTTAATTATTACATCATCATTCATCACCTACATAAATATGTAAACAAATCTAGCTTTAATGATATTAAACTGGGTACTCACTTAGCAGTGTTGCATGTAACGTATCAGATACTGTATTAACCTGCATGTGGGTATGGCTCGTCCACGGTCCACCGCGTATCTAGCTACGAGCTGCCGGATCCGCAGTGCTCGCGACGACGTCACAAATGGTAGCTAGTGCTGCGTTCATATTCATGTACAATATTTAAGATAATTTATAAAAGTCCACGTCTATTTCGGCAATGTGAAATATTCAAAGATAGAAATAGTTCTAATAATCTTTAGGGTCCCACAATACTGGAGTATTTTGGTAAACCTTAATTAGATTTAATATTTTTTCTTCAGTCCACTCCACAATGGAATACTTTCGTTGTTCGTTTCGTTCGCGCTTAGTACTAGTAGTAGTAGTAAGTTCGCGCCTACGTACTCACTACGCAAGTAGTCGTGTCGCCAGCTACGAGCACGCTGCGAGCCGCTTTTGTGTTCGCAGTGATACCGCCAATCGACGGGTCACTGAGAGCCTAAAGCGTCGCAGTGATACCGCCATTCGGCGGGTCACTGAGAGCTTAAAGCTTCGCAGTGATACCGCCATTCGGCGGGTCACTAAGAGCTTCAAGCGTCGCAGTGATACCGCCATTCGGTGGGTCACTGGGAGCATAAAGCGCTCCACGCGCGAGCGGCGCACAGCGGGCTCGTGCCTACGTATTCACTTGATACCGTGTATCTGATACATTACATGCTACACTGTTAAGTGAGTACCCAGCTTTAGACACCGATTGTTAAAGTGCGCGCGGAACTAGTTGGCCGCGCCTTAGGTGGTGACAGGGGTAAGGGGGCGGGTTGTCAACTGCTCGCAATGCACATGAGCTTAGACAGTGATGACCAATCTGAAGATATCGTGAACAATATTTTTTCATTTATTGAAAAGAATAAATAAAATACAAATTGAACTTTGTAATGTTAGTTCAGTAATTTGGTAGTAAACACGTGTCAGTGGAAGTTACGAAAAGTATTTAGTTCAGGCTGAGTCATCAGTATACGTTTATCGTGATCGGCATTGAAGACACTCTGCGTTGAATGCGTTCAAGAGGAAGGAGCTGGTATTGTGGAGCCCCTGGCCAAAGATGAGAACAGTACTCCTATGAAGCCTGATTTGTGACTTGTAGAGTCGCAAACAATCGACTGTTTTGCCCTGTTCAGAACAACAAGTTTCTTGGACGAAAGCTTTGCTTTTGCCTCCAAATGACCACGAAACGAGATAATGATGAGTTATGGATGTGTATTAAATATGTGTATTATATAATAAAAATCAGAATTATTCAAATCGGTTTAGTAGTTTTTGGGATTACCACGTTCAAACAAACAAACAAACTCAATTCTCAGAATCACTTGATTCTGAACTCTCTGAACTTGATTCAGAATCATCTTGTAAACTTATAATGATTCGGTCCATCATAGTATCAAATTTCATATCATGATTCCAGTATTCCTGTTCATTTTTTTGTACGTGGTCATCGCATTTTTGCCATTGTTCGGCAGAGAATTCGGAAAATAGCCTTGTTAGTATTGTCATTTTCTCGTCCAATGTAGCATTAATGTGATCTCTGGCCAGGCAATTTTTAATATTTGCCCACACAAGCTCGATCGGGTTGAGGTCTGGATGATATGGAGGTAGTCTGAGAACAGTATGACCTGCAGCTTTCAGAAGTTCGTCAATCTTGAATATTTTTTCTGATTGGGTCGCATTAATCAACCTCAGGAGTTCAGCTTTGATCATCGTGGGAGAAAATGTTACATTATGATTTTGCAACCAGTTCTGCATATTAATTTTCAAACTGGACATAGTCGGTTTCTTCTCAACTTGCACACAATGATAGGCAGCATTATCCATAACTATGACTGAGTTAGGTAGAAGTTTAGGTATTAATTTTTGATCAACCCAGTTGTAAAAATTTGTAGAGTTCATGTCTCCATGATAATCCCCCGTTTTTGAATCTGATTTAAAAATTAGCAAAGCATCGTCAACTAACCCGTTCCGGCTACCAGCGTGAACTATTATCAAACGCCTTCCTTTGCCTATATCTGTATAAATTCCAGGCTCCGACGAAGATTGCCAACATTTTTGGACATTGTGACTTTGGTTAACGTAAGTTTCGTCCAAAAAGAATATATTTCGTTTGTCTTCTCTGAATTTTCTTATAGCCCTCATATATTTCACTCGCCATTCAACAATATTTGGTCTCTCTATTAAAAGGCATCTCTTCGATTTACATTTTTTAAATGAATATCCCAGTTTGTGCAAAAGTGTTCTTAAAAAAGTCAATCCGCAGTCTAAAATATTATCCTCTTTTAACACAGCATTTAGTTTTCGTAGACTTGGAATTTTTTCTCTACCGTATAAAACTGATTTATTTTTCTTCTTATCACTGCTAAATCAAAGTCATCAACTTGTATTTTCTTTTTTATTTCTTTTGGTCTACGTGGAGAACTAAATCTTGCTTCCCCTGTATTTTGCAACGATTTTTTACTTTCAGCAATCACTCTCCTAACACTTCGTTCTGATATCCCTGTTGCTTCTGCTACTAGTTTATGTATATTCGCATCAGTTTTATATTCTAAACTATTGACATCGGCTTTCCGTTTATTAAAAAATGTATGCACTTTAAATATTATTTCCTTAGATTGTCTTTTTATCGGCGGACTCATCTCGCTATTGCAATCTTATGTGCGTTTTGTCTAAACTAGCCGGAACTTTCAACGCGTGTTGCCGTCGCAAAGTACGGCGCCGCACTGAGTAATGACAGCAAGCGCCCCTGCCTCTCCGCCCCACCGTTCACATACCTAAGACGCGGCCAACTAGTTCCGTGCGCACGTTACGCACGCGTAGTTTAGTGTTTTTATATTTTTTGTGTTAGAATAATGTTTTTGGCATTCCCAGACTAAGATTCTATTTGTAGCGATAAGACCTTTCCAAAGACGTCATATCGGGGATATGTTTTTTTAATATCTCAGAAACAAACTTGTTTCATACTGAACAATCGTCAAATTGTAAACTTTCGTGAGTTTTAATTATTTGATGGTATTCCGAGATATTAAATTGTTAAGATCCCGTGTTTTTGACCCCTTTCGAAGAATAGACCATGTGATATCCTGCCAGGCAGTTTGTAAAAGGTGATTGATTGGCTACATACTAATCACTACCATCGTGATTATTTGTTGGTAGATTTTTGTAATTACTCGCCCTGGTCTGGTACCACCGCCTTACCAATTCCTGCCTTAATAGCGTCAATGCTTGATGGTGTTTTAGTTTGGAGGTTAAGGTTCGTGTGGCATTAACTCCCCGCCAAACAGATAGTATCCCACTGTAAACATGTTGGTGTTCATAGGTGGTGGTTTTCCATCAGCAGAACCATCTTCTTATTTATGATATAAAAGTCATGTATATCAAAGATCTTAATATATAAGTGCTACCCTGTACCGTATAAATTTAAAGCTAGATTTCACAAGCAGTAATGTTCGAACGAATGTTTGGTTTCGGCCAGTTACGGTCACAGTTTCAATTTCGCCCAGAAAACAACCAAAACTTCGGGTTTGCGTGTTGTCGCGCTTCGCCCTTCTACTTCCTTCCTTCTACTTCCAGTGAATTTTATTTTCCGTAGTCGCAAACTGAGTATTCGGCGCTATTGTGTACTATATGTTAATCGTGAAGCAAAAACTTTGTGTCCCTTGTTTAGACAATTACGCGAACTGAGGAGTATGAAATTTGGCATATACACACATGACTTATATCATTGGCCGCCCCGTTGATCGAGTTTAGCGACCATAACTACGCAATCGATGGGGCTCGAGTTCGATCCCCGACGGGGACAACCATTTATGTGATGAGCATATATGTATGTGTTTCCGGGTTTGGGTGTTCATTAAATATATTCTATTATTTATATATGTATTTCTATGTATAGGTAGATATTGTCGACTAACACCCATAACACAAGCAAATAATTTGCTGACTTTAGGGTTAGATCAGTAAGTGTAATTTGTCCCGTTAACATTTATTTATTCACTAGCCGTTGCCAGCGACTTCGTCCGCGTGGACTTCGTTTACTCCGCACAGCACCTGGCTGCTAGGTGATAGCGTGATAATATGTAGCCTATATGTTGACCCGACCTGTTAGTAATATTCATGGAAAATTTGAAGTAAATCCATGCAGTACTTTTTGAATTTACCCCGGACATACATACAGACAAACAGATAAACAGACAAAAATTATAAAAACTATATTTTTGGCTTCGATATCGATTATAGATCACGCCCCAAGTATTCTTTTAAAAAAATATTAAATGTACAGTTTTGACTTTCCTACGATTTTATTATATGTATAGATTTATACTATTTTCTTTATGGCTAAAGTCTGTTGGCGAACTTAGAATATATTGTATTGTTTACAAAATCGACCATAGAGCGATTGCTAGTTTATAATAAATCTGTGGTAGCTGGTAGCCAAGTTGCCAGGAACTACATGGCCAAAAAATAGTGAAGTTCAGTCAAAAACTGCTTTACTTTAATTACCATTAAAAATGAGTAGCTTGTCTAATTTTTTGTGTTTTTTATATAATTAGGTTTTTGTTTGTTTTACAGATTGTAAAACCTGTTGGATTGCCAATTAAGTCCTTAAATTCCATGCACCATGTTTTGTAGTCTAAATAATATCGTATCCCACTTTCCAGCTTTTCCATTTCGCATATAATAAGGTGCCTTTATAAATGTATTGTCTACAATCCACCAAAATGCGATGCTCGTATAAAACTTCAGGCGCTTTTATTATTGTATCTTGTAGTGTTGTACACATTGAATTAGACTTCCTAGAAAAATGGTCGATGCCGCGTTGTTTCATGATCAACACTGAACTATAAATGTGTTACGTGTAACGACTGACCTTGTAACAATTAGATGCTATTCAGTATTCAGTACCAACAGTAAGATTGGACGTAGCCTTGACAATTCGCGTATCACTAATCCACGTATTTACATTTCCTCTGAGCTTTCGGCATTATTTATACACAAAATTGAATCATGGCAAATTGTGTGATCTATCGCATTCATGCTTGTGACCAGCGACTTTGGAGTGAGAGTGACAGTCATGCGTATGCCAATATATATATCAAAAATCTGTACCCGTTTGTTTTAAACTGCACTTTTTTGTATGCATTTTCTTGTCAATTTTTGTTTGACTTTTTGCAGAGCATTATTAGTAAATACTAATATCATCGTTTTTGTTCATTGAGCATATTTGATATGACACTTAATAGGTGTACTGTAATAAATGTAAACTTGAATCGGATAATATATAAATCAAAAATATGTATGTATCATTCATATAATGAAGCTTATGTGTACAGGCGATTGATTATTGTCTTACAAATAATTAGCTTTTATGTAGGTCTACCAAAGGAATACAACTAAATTTACATGTTATTCATATAAACATAGAATAATAACGCATAAGCGTTATTCCTCTATGCATATAAATATGTTCCTCAAGTTCCTCCACTTTACAAAATCTTTGACATTCTGGATAAAGATCGATGTGCAAGCCTTATTTTACAACATCTACGTACCTTTTTTGGTCCTTTCTCTTTCCTACCAGTTATTTATTTAGTCCATGAAGCTGTATTATATCTGGAGGCAGCACTTCTAATACCTACTTGAAACACAACTTTAAATATTGCTGTCATCTTCTGAGGTCTAACCCTTTCTGTCCAACACAGCTGTATAAAAAGAGATGGGGAGACCTCAGAGACTGAGATATAACATGAATATTTGTTTCAATTGATTAATGCGAGTGCTAGCTCCACCTATACCTAATATTTCATGATTTAGTTCCTGGTTTAAAAAAATAACAAATGTATTGACAAATATTTTCCTTAACTTATTCATAGGCAGCGAGTGATAATTGTCATTCGCCGTTAATAGGTATTTGTTAAATACTTAATTAAAATTATTTAACTAAATTAAAACAGATTTGGAGGAAACATGTTCGTTTTCCTGCTTTTTATGCACGAGATCCGCAAATAAAGGTCTTCTTTTCGATTTTTATAATTACTAACAAGACAAATTCCGTAAAGCGCGCGTCATCGTATGACGCCTCTCATTATCAAAGCGGCGTCAGCGTGTTTAACATCACTTCGTCAATGCAGCGAAGACAGCGCTTAATTACAGTTAGCCGTAAAGTTGTTCGATTTATAAGGTTGTAAATTATTTTTTGAAATCCACAGTAAAATGCAATTTCCACAATAAAATATGCCTAGATCTATGTGTTGAGTCGGAGTTTTTAATCATATTACAACAAAAAAAAAAACGGCCAAGTGCGAACTGGAATCGCATACTACACATAAACTTGTAGGTGACTTTAGTTACACATAAATTTCATGATTCTAGGTCAACGGGAAGTTTTAATTCCCTTATAAAATCTCAAAATATGTGACATCAAGTCATATCTTTTGACCGCGTTTTTCGCGCTGACATGACTGATCGCGTGATGTAACAAAAAATTTACGGTTTTCGGATTTTTTACTCTTACATCTGCTGTAAGACTTTTTGCCAAGTTTCATAATTCTATGTCAACGGGAAGTATCCTATAGGTTTTGATTCCCTTTTGAAATCGCAAAAAAAAGCAAACTATGCGAAATAAATTGTCATACCTTTTGATCGCGTTGACTTACAAGTTTGATTTTTCACAGCTGAGAGGGACCGTAGACCTAAGTATTTGATATAAATGTCAACTTAATACTTATATGCGTTCCCGAGAAAGAGGATCTTGACTCTTGACAGACGGACCGACAAAATGATCCTAGCAAAAGGAGGGATGCCACTCTCTTCAAAGATATTTATTGCAGTGTTGAAACAATTCATGAGAAAATTAAGCTGGAAAAAATATTATGGTAAAATAATTAGGGGAAAATACCTTTAAGGTTTAAAGATGACCTTATCCTACTAATTAATGAAAAATGACTAGAAAATAACGCCAACATGTGTCATATAATGAAACTCAACGCAGCTAGCAGATAAGTAGGATTAGAAACAAATCTATCGAAAACGAAAACTATGACAAACAGCATATTAATGCAAACAACATTAGAAAGACCATCACACTAGACGTTACACCAGTATGTCTGTCTTGGAAAACAGATCAGTCAGCAACAATAGTATTGAGCGAAGATCAAATAATGCGTGCAATATCTATTATGTAAGCTTACTGTCCTTTTTCTTCAGATCCAATACAATAGCGTCAAATACTGACCTTATGTCGTCAACAATTTCTCAGACAGTGTGACCGTAACTCATAGTTTTACAACCTGGGATTAAGGCTTTTGGTTTTCTATTCATGAGATGTAAGTCAATTTTCATACTTTTTATTGTCAATTTAATATATATTTTTCTTGCATTTGAAATAGATATAGATTTGTGAATGTCAGGTTGGGAACTGATAAAATTACCAATACTTAATCCAATTTAATCATTTGAAGCAATGCAAGCATCATCCAAATGCAAGTAATTGACAACTACAAACCTAAATTGTGATTTAAAAAAATCTAAGACCGTGCCAGCAGCCAGACTTATCCACAAAAGATGACCGTGCAACCGTAAAATATTTAGACGTTTGTTTGTATCCTCAATTCGCCACTACCAAAGATGAAAAAAAAAGTTTTTTTTGCGTGAATACAATTTTTTTAATTTTATTGTGTTGATGATAATGATAAGCGGTGTCCACTGTACGTGCATCGGTTTGAAGTTCGGTAAAAAATATTTTTATTGATTTATATTATCTCTACTTTTAATTGTCATTATGCTGCGGCGATGAAAATCACCACAAATCTCGCCACAAACCGGCGAATCACTGTGAAATAATATCACTGGACAAATTACACAAATCGATCTAACTCCAAAGTAAGCAAATTGCTTGTGATACTAATTCATAGAAATACATATATAAATACTGTTACATTATGTATGTAACAGTATTTATTTTATAGTACATTTATTTCAGTGTATATTTCTAACAATAAAAACCTAAACCCAGAAATACAGACACAAATGTTTGTTCCTGTCGGGAATCAAATCCGAAATGGAACGTCTGTTATATTCGGGGGTTTGTACTTTAACTGAAACTAAGAAAAAAACTTAGTAAACTGGCTCACCCTGCAGGCCGTCCTTGAAACTTTCCGCTAAGTGAGGTATTTTAAGCTCAAAGGAACAAAAACTTCATCTAAACATAGGTTTTTTTAGATCTCAAATCTATTTTTTTTTATAAATGACAATGTCATTTTTGAAAAGCTGTATATTTTGGAAACGATGATTAATTTAGATCTTTCGAATGGCATTCGATACAGCTACTGAGCTCAAAAATGTTTTCTTAGTTACATAACCTATAAGCTAAAAATGTCGGAAGTATTATCAAAAAAAAAACATATTTTTTTATACTTTTCGTCATTGATAATTTCCAAACAAATCAACCGATTTTGATCTAATAAAAGGTATTTGACGCAGTTTTTTTAAGAGCAAAGCTGATTAGATTTTTAAGTCAATCGGTATATTAGCCTGAAAGTTATTTTAAAAATATTAAGTAAGTTTTATGTAATCAAAAAATATTAATAGATATAAAAAAGGTGTAACTTTTGAAAACTTGATTTATTTTAATTTTTGAAACTTCATTTGACGTAGTTTTTTAAGTACAAAAATATTGTAGAAGATAAAATCATTGGTCAAAAAATCTCGAAGTTATGCCAAAAAAAAAAATTTTTCAAAATTTTTCGTCCACGATAACTTCCGAACGGATTAACCGATTTTGATTCATTTCATGCTTTAGACGCAGTTTTTTTAAAGAATAGAGCTGATTAGATTATGTACGCAATCGGTACATTAATTATTTTGAGGTTTTTTCAGAATTTCTGGAAATCTCGTGGACCGAATTGGTTTAAATTTTCAAATTAGTTTAAGTTGAGCGGAATACAACAAGACAGAAAATAAAAGCATTGGCCAAAAAATCTCGAAATTATGCCAAAAAAAAAAATATTTTTCAAAATTTTTCGTCCACGATAACTTCCGAACGGATTAATCGATTTTGATTCATTTCATGCTTTGGACGCAGTTTTTTTAGGAATAGAGCTGATTAGATTATGTACTCAATCGGTACATTAATTATTTTGAGGTTTTTTTAGAATTTCTGGAAATCTCGTGGACCGAATTGGTTTAAATTTTCAAGTTAGTTTAAGTTGAGCGAAATACAATCGAATGCCATAAACCGCGTTTCGATCGGTCAAGCCGTTTAAAGTTATGAGATGTTCACATACACACACACACATATACATACATACATACATACGTACATACATACATACATACATACCTACATATATACATACATACAGACATACTGACGTCATCGTGAACATAGTCGGAAAAGGTTCCTAGGACCTCTAAACGTGGCGATCTGGTAAAAAAACGATTTTCGAAAATCGGGCAAAAATCAGTAACTTCCTTATCTACATACGAAGCGGGAAGTTAAAAACGTGCATGTATGAAACATTACAAATTATATTTAAATTTCGAACATATGAACTAACAAAACGTTTTCCAAACAATGTGTTAAGCTGTATAGGATTTTTGCGGTTTGCGCTTGAGTGTTGAGGTGAATCAGTATCACATTAGTCCATAACAGAACCGCTCGCGCCTTTTGAATGTCTGAGGGCAACATATTTAAATTTAGAATCCTCCCGACGCTCGTTTTGCGTGACTTTTTTTTAGTGCCAAGTTGACAGTTTAAGGCAAGTGAATTAACTTTATTCATTCAAGTTACTGAAGACTTGAGGAGTAGCAATATGTCTAGTGAACATTATTCAGTGAATGATGATATTTATGGAAAGATAATTAAAAGTCATAATAATATACAACCTAAAACTGACTACGCAGATGTATACGAAGCTGTCGAAGGCCTGGGTAATATAATCTTCATTCTTTTCTAGTAAACGATCGCGT
Organism: Apodemia mormo; assembly: GCA_036924255.1. Lineage (NCBI taxonomy): Eukaryota > Metazoa > Arthropoda > Insecta > Lepidoptera > Riodinidae > Apodemia > Apodemia mormo. Next base: position 7,659,910 of record JAUPFN010000005.1, on the reverse strand, counting down.
CTATAATTATTATAAATCCAATAAGTAAATCTATTATCTCATAGTCATGTCTGATAGTAACTGCAATAATTGTCGATCCGTTACTCTATTTTTACACTAAGTAAGTTGTAGAGCTGAAATTAAAATTGACTTCACGAACTCTATATAGTAAAAACCTTACCTATATTATATCTTTATTACTTTACTTATATATCGCTTCAGGAATATAGCGATACACGTTTCAATATAGATATCCATACACAGGTTCGAATCCTTGGTTTAATTTAATTATTTTTTTCAGTTTTTCTTTCTTGCCTAAAACTATGTGTCCGATTTGTTGATGGGTTGGCTAGGTATCAATTACTACATTGCACTTAAAACTTTTGGCTAATCGCTGGTAGCCTGTCTCAGTACCTGTACCTCAGCCTGTCTCTTTAGCTACATAGGCGTGACAGATTTTGTTTACACAACTATAAGTCGATATGATAACCGCAGAACAATCTTATATTTGAGAGTTATTTATATATACATCTATACATATAATAAAATCGTAGGAAAGTCAAAACTGTACATTGAATATTTTTTTTAAAAATACTTGGGGTGTGATCTATAATCGATATCGAAGACAAAAATATAGTTTTTAAGAATTTTTGTCTGTTTGTCTGTATGTCTGTTTGTCTGTATGTATGTCCGGGGTAAACTCAAAAAGTACTGCATGGATTTACTTAAAATTTCGTATGAATGTTACTAACAGGTCGGGTCAACATATAGGCTACATATTATCACGCTATCACCTACAGGGGATGGGCAGTGCGGAGTAAACGAAGTCCGCGCGGACGAAGTCGCAGGCAACAGCTATTAATATATAAGATAATTTTTCTGTAGAAGAAAAAATCCCATTTAGCAGCTCATAATACCATACCATGCAATTTTCGACAGTAGATAATAAATGTGGAGGAAGCAAGTATATTACTCAATTGTTCCTGCCTATCTCGTAAGGGATAAGTAAAGTATTCAGTAATAACTAAAGGTATGATACGAAATAACGAGTCGATAATAATATTTTCTCTGGTGGCTGGTGTCTAATTGTCAACTACTCGCCCATCTTCAAGTCGACTGATTGGCTCAACTTAATCGGTCTTCACGTCGCGAGTTATCAAACTGACTTAATACATAAAAAAACTATGATGATACCTTCTATTGATGTCTTTTCTGGTAGCTGGTGTCTAATTCTCAACTACTCTCTTCAATTCAATCAGTCTTTACGTCGCAAGTTATCATACTAAGTTAATACATAAAAATTCTATGATAGTACCTTCTATTGGTATTGTACCTGGTGGCTGTTGCCTAATTTCCAAATACACTCCCGTCTTAAAGCCAATTAAATCTTCACGTTGCGAGTTATCAAACTGACTTAATACATAAAAATTCTATGATATTATAAAAGAACCTTTGTCTCTGCGAGTAACAGAATCATTGAAGCTTAAGTGCTTCGTTGTATCTCTGAAACAATGTTTGTCTTTAATCCTGTTGACCGATAAGGTTACACCGAGATGTGGGCCAGATCCGATGTTTATACAACAGAGTAAATATTTGTTTCAGAAGATTGATGCTTTAATCAAAGTCAGCCAGTAACAAAGAGAACGTACAGTGACAATACAAATTTAAGACCAGGAATATTGTCACAGAAAAGTTTTTTTTAATCACTGGTTAGCAAATAGTCATTGAGTGAACAGAACAGATGGCCCTTCTGAAGGAAGTAAATAACTATGGCGTTTAGATACCACAGATGCTAATAGTGTGTTGACATATTGTGTGTGGCGGTGATCATTAATGCCACAAGCAGAAGTTTAATCGCATCGCACCAATAACATCTTTGGTGCATAATACATAAGCGATGGTTATCTTTAACTCTATCCATTAGGAGTGTCATCTGCTTGTTTACTTTTCTGTTATAAACAAAATGGAAGTGTCTATCTGTGAATTGAAAATAATTACATTTTTCCAAGTGCAGTGTGTTATTTTGACGATAACATTTTTAAAAATTCTGTGTATCTTTCACTAAGATAGAGAAGTTGTACAATATAGGCTACTTTTTATCCGAGTAAGCAAAAGGAAGTAATAATTTTGGATCACGCGAACGAAGTCGCCAGTAATAGCTATAATGTAGTATATACTTGCATTATATAATTATTTTCCTGATATTTCGACGTTGTAACAAGCACCATGTTTGACGTTTATAATTCGATTGAAAAAATCTGTAGCTATACGAGTATCTAATGTGACCAAACCGTTTTGAACGGGACTGTCCCGGTTTCAACTGCTCTGTCCCGGTGTCCCTGAATACATTGGGACAGAGCAGAATTTACACAGGACGTGAAAAGTCCTGTTTTCCGAAAAATAAATCCGTGACTGTGTTCACGGCACAAATATTTATAAACTGTAAACCAGTGTGTTGGCAATCTCATCTAACTTGATTTGTTTCGTCAAACATAAGTCGCACACAAGAAACGTCCTAAAAATGGTTAAATTTCGAAAGGAAAACCAATCGTTACACAATATTCAAAAATTTTGGTAGATCTAACTTAACATTAATATTTAATTTCGGTTCTCATTGTAGAAATAGAGATATTCCACAAACATCATTGTTATTAGGTATTTGATATTTGCATAGTTCACAAATTGTGTTCAAGTTCAATTTAAATTTCTATGCAAGCATGTAAACTTCACATCAACCTAATATCTCGTTCTTTATATCATAAGATAGCAAACAAGCAGATGTGTCTCCTGATGGAAAGAGTCAACCATCGCCTATAGACACCAAAGATGTTAACGGTGCGTTGCTATTTTGTGGCGAGGTCTAATGCCACATGCATAAGTTTACCGGCTACCTTACCTTCCAAACCGGAACACGACAGTTACAAGCACTGACGCTATTGCTGCAGGAATAGGTAAGGCGGCGGTACCAGACCCGGGCGGGGCAATGCAGAATTCTACCACCTAGTAACCACCATGATAGTGACTCGTATAGCCAATCGGTTGCCTTATACGACCTGCCTGACAGAACGGCAGTTGGCCTATTCTTCAAAAGAGCCCGGGACCAACACGGGGAAAAGATAAAAACAATATGGTCAGTTTAGCTATACCTACCCCTTGTTTCTCCTATTTTAGTCCGGATTCTTTATTGTTAGGCAGCTCTTCATATGTGAGCGATGGGAAAGCTACTGCCATTGTAATTACCAAATGGTAAAAATATGCGATAACAAGCCTGGAAGTCTGCCACTGTCTCGGCCATTCCTGTCATATTTGCTTCTACTGTTTTTGCTTGAAAGTTATGCTTTTATGCTTGCTGTTATGCTTTGCCAAACGGGCAGAGACATTTATTTCTTTCCTATCCTGTCTTACTTTCCTCACTTATTTATATATAAGCAGTTCCCGCGATTTCGTTCGCGTTATTTATATACATTACTTCCTATTTACCTGCATCACTTCTTTTTACTTACTCGGGTTAGGATGTAGGCTATGTTACTCAATGATAATATAGCTTTATATTGATGAAAGATTTTTTTTACTCGGTCCAGTAGTTTTTGAGTTTATCCATTACAAACAAACTGATAAGTTATATTAGTATAAATAAATGGGAAGGTTTATATATTTTTTTTTTCTAAAAAAAAAGTTTTATGCGATTAGGATGACATTTTGTACATGTCAAGTAGATTATGACCTGAAATGGGACCATGCTTTATTCCTGTAGAATTCATTTAAAATGTTTATAACGCAACGGTTCATAGCTGGAACTATAGACATAAACACGGATTAAACTGGATACGACTTTTAAGGCAATTTCTTAGGTTGTTAGTGTAGCTAGCATTTACACCCAGAAATATATAGTTAAAGTACTTACCTATGAAATAAAAGCACTCCAGGGTTATTTTTTAAGCCTTGACTTCTTATTCCGCACAATAAAATATCGCATGCCATATTTCTATTATTTCATGATAATATGTCTACAAGCGTTTGATAATTAGAAGCATCCATACTTAATATTATAAATGCGAAAGTGTGTTTGTTTGTCCGTCTCTCGCGGCAAAACGGAGCGACAAATTGACGTGATTTTTAAGTGGAGATAGTTGAAGGGATGGAGAGTGACATTGGCTGCTTTTTATCTCTTTCTAACCCCCCACTTCCCTAAAATAAATTTAACGCGAGCGAAGCCGTGGGCAAAAACTAGTTTGCTCATCTATATTAATTAATTAATATTAATTAAAATGAATATTAATTAATCTATATTTAATATTATAAATGCGAATGTTTGGATGTTTGGATGGACGTTTGGATGGATGTTTGTTACTCAATCACGCAAAAACTACTAAACGGATTTGAATGAAATTTGGCGTACAGGTAGAGGATGACTTGGAATAGCACATAGGCTACTTTCCATCCGGGAAAAATTATGTGATCCCGCGGGATTCACCAAAAACTTTTATAATGCAGCGGGCTGCACGCTGCAGTTAGTAATTCATATGAACGGCTACACGTTCCCCGCCCAACACCGTGTCTATTAGTATTATTTGTGTGTTCTGTGGTATAGATAATAATTAATGTGAATGTTTATATATTTTGCTTTCTAATTACACGAAAAGTACTCCGCTCGATTTGGATGAAATTTGGCGCACAAGTAGATCATGACCTGGAATGGAACATAAAATATTTATCCCGGAAAATACGTTATTCTTGAGAACAATAGGTACAAAGAAAAAATTTGCACCGATAACTAAAAGTATGGCGACGTCCGATCGAGAATTTAGTTTAATTGAGAAAGGATTCACGATTAACCAGGCATCAGGATGTAGAGAGTAGAGACCAATGAACCCTTATGAAGTAAGAAACTTGTTTTCGATACTGACACCAAGGCCAGTTTTGACAAAATTACATATGTATGCAAAACTGGATTATCATAAACTTGCCGGATTTAAACACTTAAAATCTTCGCAAATGTTTATCGTGAAAATGTCACATTCGTGATACTAATAGTAACTAGTAAGCTTTTCTTCCCCATATTCTTACAAATAAATATTTTCTTTCTTTCTTTTTTTGCCCATATTCTTGCAAATAAATATTTTCTTTCTTTCTTCCATGTTCTGGTTGCTTCGGAGAAATAGACTCTGCGTCGATCTCGTATTAAATCCTTATATCTTGAAAAATAATCAATTGCTTTGCTGCTAGTCATCTCGTAAAAGGCGGGAAAAGACTAATACGTGTCGTGGATAGCAAGGCACAATTAGCTTCTCTTGGTGTCTATAGGCGATGGTTCTCTCCATTAAGATAACCATCAGCTTGTTTGTTATTCTATGATTAAACCTTAGTAAAAAATCTGCCTTCCTGCCAGACAGTTTATAAAAGGCCGTTTATCTCGATAAATCTTAAACGCATTTCCGCAATGATATAAGAGCCGAGTGGAAAATGATTCAGGTAAACGAATAACAATTGGACGTAGTTATACGAAATGGATCCAATCCACACACAATCACTTTAGAAATATTGAAGTTTGAAGTTGGATATAGTTTATTCTTTTAACGTGCCATACATGGGGTCTAGCTCTGTCGTTGAATAAAGTAATAGAGAGCTATTTTTGCTTAGATGTTTTTTTACTGGCCAATAGTATTGATGTTTAGCATCAGTTTGGTGCACTTGACTCATTTTTGACCATATTGTGGATTGGATCCTTTTCTTTCAACTACGTCCAATTGTTATGTTTGAAGACATGAACATTTTAACTGAATATTGTCATTATTAGTTCTCCGCTGACCGTGAAAGTTTATTTTAATAAAGTGTTTAATTGACTCAATTACAAGATCTCGATTTGTTGTAGCGATATACACATGACTTCACCGGTTAAACGACACGAATTGGTCAATTAAAGTAAATATTTTCGCTTCATTTGGTACGTAAGATGTTTTTGGAAGCAACATAATACTAAAAAAAGTATCGTCACGTCCGCTTCTTTTGTGGGGTTCGGCAGAGAAAACCGAACATCTATAGACTTTCAGTTCGCGATTCACCGGTTTGTCGGTTGACGAGATAAGTAGTGATGATCCTCATCGCCGCATTTACAGATTTACAGATACAGAAAAATGGTGTCATAAAAATGGATGTTTTTGTGCGTCTAGCTCTCAAACTAATAGACCTATTAAAGTTCCTTTTTTAAATCGGATAGTTCATATGGTGGATCTGACATTCTAGTGTTATCAAGAAAATCCGCCACTTAATCATAGTGTTTGAGCTCATTGGACAAGATGTGCTGTTTTACGAATGTAAATATGAAGCTAAAAAGCAGGTCTTATAAATAATGCTAAAGGAATGTGTTTTTTTTTTTAATTGACAATTATAGCTGGTGGTCTAAAAGGCTGCAACAACGACGCCGGACTAACATTGGGCGAGCAGAGTGTTCAGCCAAAGGTTAAGCTTAAATATAGGCAATAAACTTCCGCGCAAAGGACTGTCTTGTGAGATCGGACCTCTCACCTCGGCTTACTGCAACATTTTGACTAATTTTGCAGGGAGGAATAGTGGCATTGCGCTTCGCCTTAGGCGCAGGGTGCAATGTATTGGGTTTTTAAATTGTGAGTTATTTTATTCACTTAGTGGCAAACATGTAAACGCCTCCCTTGTTAAGAGATAAACCTTACCTAAGGGCATCAGATGAATTAATAATGAATTGCTGTCTTTGTTAGGTATATTAAGCCATTTGCTTTAGTCTTGTTGCTTCGTCCTCCAAGATCATATCCAACAGTGACAAGCACCTACGCTGGATACTAACTTATGCAAGACGATCACGGTAGCAGCAGTACATCAAGTCTGCTTGGATGTTGCAAGTTGACAAGACGAATGGTTTATTCCTCAAAAGGGTTTTGCAGTATCAAATCGAACTTTTTTCCCCGGAATTATCTAGTTAACTTCAATCTGTTAATTTAATACGAGCATTTTTCCTAAATCTCAAATAATGTCTTTTCCAGATGCCCTCCTAGCTGATCTTCAAAATTCAATAAATCCGGGCCGTGTGAGCAGTCCAGGCGGTAGGACTGGATCGCCGGGTGGACGGACAACTTCTCCGGGCAGGACAACATCACCATTGGGCCGAGGCGGCTCTCCGGGACGCCTAAGTTCACCAGGAGGCAGTCTCAGTTCACCCACTTCTACCGGATATGGCTCAATCAATGGCTCAAGGAACGTCAGCAATGATTATATTAAACCTGCTTCGGTGAGTTACAATTTATTGAAACTTGCTTTTTTAAATAAATTTCACCACGACGGTTTTTTTGCGCGGTATGCAGAGTGAACCAATTGTAAATAGGTACTCGATTGCACATTGATTCATTAGTTGTACGGGTGCCATTTGCCCTTATTGCCGCATTTTACCGATTTGTAATGACTATCACTTGCTTTCTACGACAACCAGGAGCGACAGCTTCATGTGCTCATACAGGGAACAGGGCTAATAACACCACTATACTCCAAGCTGTTACTAACTTTTTTTACAAAAAACCTTAATTGATCGACCATCGACCGGACTTTGCGAGCTAAGACTAATAGCCTAAGTAAACTATGAAGCAGATAGCAGTCACGTGTTATTATGTATACCTAGTATGTATGATTACATATAAAAAATACAATCATATTCTATACTCACCATATAAACGCCTACCCCGGCCTTGTCGGTAATCAAACCGAAGCCTCTTGTCAAACTGCATCATTAACCTAACCACTCAACGAAGGAGTCGGTCAAATGCGGTTATGTAAATAGATAAGTCGTGAGCTATTTGTGTATGAATAAAACAATTAGTCCTTGTTGTGTGATGCAATGCTGTTTCTAGGTTAAGCCATCAAGTTATCTCGACAGAGCCAAATAAATGTACTTAAATTATCATGTGACGTGTTCTAGCAGACGTATCTGTTCTTGTATTTGATCAACTAAATTATCTATATATTAATACGTGAAGGAAAGACTTTGTACCCCTTTTTACGATAATTACGCAAACGTAGAAGTACAAAATTTGTAGCAGTTAAAGTTTACACGGTGAAAAAATGCAAAAAGCTAATATTTTTTTCTATAATATGGATAGGTAACACGTTAAATTAATAGAAATAAACATTACGCACACAACACTTGTTTTAAACACATCATAATGTACACACATATATGCTATTTTGTTTATGGTTAAAATCTGTTGTTAAATTTAGAAAATATGGATTAGTCTATGATCAAACTGAGTCATAATTTGTTGTTTCATATCATTAAATATCAACACGCAGATAGATCTCCTCATGGAAAGAGAAACCATCGCGTATAGACACTAAAGTCAATGGTGCGTTGCTATTCGTGTGGCAGAATGGCAATTTCACATGCATATGTCTACCAGCTACCTTACCCTTTAAACCGGGACACAACCATGACAAACATTGACGCTTTTGCGGCAGGAGTCATATTTATGAAAACGTCGATACGTGACCAGGCAACAGTTTACATTTGTGTAGTAATAATTTTCTTGACTATTTATATTTATAGTAATGAAAAAGTGTATTTAAACGTTAAAATTACAAATTTTTTGCATATTATGCTCTAAATTAACGGCTGAAAAAAAGGCTAAGCTAGGTAATCAGGAATGTTTTAAAAATAAATAAATATTCACGGAACAAACTACACTTACTGATCTAACCCCAAAGTAAGCAAATTATTTGCTTGTATTATGGGTGTTAGTCAACGATACTAATACATAGAAATACATATATAAATACAAGAATATATTTAATAAACACCTAAACCCGGAGATACAAATATTGATGCTCATCACACAAATGCTTGTCCCCGTCGGGTATCGAACCCGAGCCCTGTCAATCGCGTAGTCAGGATCGCTAACCACTCGACCAACGGGGCGACTACTGCAAAATCACTGCAAAATGGTCGATTTTGACATGTAATTTGGTATCGTTTATGTGTTTTTTTTTTCGGACTAGCCGCTCAACCCGCAAACGATATCACGCTATAATGTACTCCGTTTCAATATTCTCTGAACTTACAATCGGTGGCGCTCGTGTAATTTTTTACTAGTTTTGAACATTTCTTTAGAAGTGGTAAATTACCAAACACCGCAATGGCAATATATTACGAATATATTATCTCAGTAAATATTGACTAATAAGGCGACTGCTTCAAGATTAGTCATCGTTGGTTAACTGTAGTGATGAGCTGAACATATTGCATAAATAATACTCGGTCTGATATTGACCAAACCGAGTACTTGAGCAAGTCCCTCGTTTTCGAGCTAACGCAATTAAAATACACGGTTTGATGTTGGTCAAACCGAGTATTTGAGCAAGTCACTCGATTCAGCGCAAACGCAATCAATTTATAATGATTATAATGAAACACGGTCCTACGGTTTCGCTAAATTGTTCACACACGCGGCTGACAGGGACATTTCGCGGCTTACACTCTCACTATTCTCTAGTTATGAGCTCACAAATGTGGAGGAAAGCAAGTTGGTAAATATTGAAGATAGCACAAAAAGTTATAGTCCAAGATCCCAGAGCTGCCAGACGTCACGTATTTTCTGACGGATGAAATGTGGACGATAGAGTAGTGTTAGTATGTACTATGATCGTATGCCTACCTGCTAGCTTGGTCAAACGGCCAATTTTCAGGTATCAGGTAATCAAGGTACATAAAAACATTACTTACTTCACGTAAATTCTCCTGGCTGATTTTTATATATGTTTTCGAGTGTATAGTTAAAAATAAATTGTCAATACTCCCAGACACTTTCCGTCGGCCATATTGCTTGACAGACGCTTTAAGGGTCTCAAAATAATTAGTTAACTTCACGTAAATTCTGACGCTCCATTTTTATATATATTCATCCGACAAGAATTTTAAAACCTTTGACAAGAAGACAGACCGATCCAAGGGGCCAATCATCCCCTAAACTAAACTTTAATATCTCTGTGAGTGGGAGCGCGAGAGCATTATCTACGCACATGAGACTGAGTTAGCCCGACTGCGCTGTTAAGGCCATGAAAATTACTTGAACAGATATTTTATAATTTTTAGAACTTTTGTTGACAAGTAAATTATGGCATCAAAAATAAGAAAAAAATTGACCTATAATAAATAATACTAAAGTTAGCCGACATTTTTAATTTTTTTTTCAATTTATTAATTAGAACTAAAAAATATTTTTTTTAAAATAACACTTAAGGTTTTTCAAATTTTTTACAAATGAATTTTTTTTAAATAATTTTTTCAATTAAAAAAATTCTAAAAATTTTTAGATGTCGGCTAATTTACTTTCATTTTTTTTACTAATTATATTTAATTAATATGATTTTTAAATAAAATAAAAAATGGTCAGGTGACAGCTAATTTTATTGTAATTTAAAGGCCCTCTTGAGGCCAACAACTAAATTTTTTAAAATTTGGGAGTGCCAAATAAGTATTCAGAATTCTGCCGTGCTCCCTTGAATAATATTGTTCTGTACTGCCGTGTCTGTTGAGTGCAGCTGTGACTATGTGATATGTGGCAATCCTGTTGCCAAACGAGCACTAATCCAATCCCAGGCAATTCGTTTTTATCAGAAAATTGATAAAAAATATTTTTGGATTGCCTGATCCGGGAAACGAACCAGGGACTTTATATAGTCAATGGCAACACCGAGCCTACAGATAGACTGATATACAATAGACAACAAAGGTAATTAATACAATAATTTATTTAATGAACAACCACATCAAAAATACCAACGGGATTCGAACCCGGGCCTCGTTGATTGCGTAGTCTGGTTCGCTAACCACCCGACCAACAAAACGGTCAAATATACGACTTTAGGAGAATTGATTGAATATTGAATAGCTTAGTGTAAGAAAATGTAAAAAAAATTGAAATATTCCCTTAATACGTTCACAGGCTTATGACTGACAGCTTTTTGGAATTTTTAATGTATGTATTATAATATGACCTTAATGCTGGCATATTTAGCAGTCGCCCTTCGCAGTGTACTTGTCCCAAATCTCAAAGGATTAATTAGTACATTGTATACGTATTCACGGACGCGTACGCGTGATACTTTTAAATACTCGATACGCTTTTGCCTCTTTGACATTACTAAGTCGTATGTGTAATCGGGGACGCGTACGCTTACAGTACTTCTAAATATTCGATACTCATATATTCTATGACTGAATGCTTAGTTTGGAGACTTCTTAGTTGAAACCTAGTATAGAAACCTGTTCCCGTAAATACATCTCATCTCTACTCAACAGCGCAGTCGGTCTCACTCAGTCTCATGCGCGTAGATAATGCTCTCGCGCTCCCACTCACAGAGATATTAAAATTTAGTTTAGGGGATGATTGGCCCCTTGGATCGGTCTGTCTTCTTGTCAAATGTTTTAAAATTGTTGTCGGATGAACATATATAAAAATGGAGCGTCAGAATTTACGTGAAGTTAACTATTTTGAGACCCTTAAAGCGTCTGTCAAGCAATATGGCCGACGGAAAGTGTCTGGGAGTATTGACAATTTATTTTTAACTATACACTCGAAAACATATATGAAAATCAGCCAGGAGAATTTACGTGAAGTAAGTAATGTTTTTATGTACCTTGATTACCTGATACCTGAAAATTGGCCGTTTGACCAAGCTAGCAGGTAGGCATACGATCATAGTACATACTAACACTACTCTATCGTCCACATTTCATCCATCAGAAAATACGTGACGTCTGGCGGCTCTGGGATCTTGCTCTATTATTAAATTAGAACAGCGGATTAAACTTCCTCAAAAAAAAATTTAATGCGCTTCCTCCATGCATACGCTCTAGCCCTTTACTGCTAGGTTTTAAAAAACGCCTAAAAAGTATTATCTGACATTTTCTTGATTTTAATAGTTTTACTACTAAGTTGTAATGTTTGATTTCCTTTAATATTATGTGTTTCATATATAAATATGTTTAGTGTGTGTGTATGTGTGCAAACTCATTTATGTATTATTTTATTTGTTGTGCACAATGCCTTCCCATTTATTAATCCCTACTCCACATTTCGGGTAAGCTGGTAGAAATCTCCGCCAGTAGAGATAAGCTCACCTTTTGTGAATTTTTTGTTATCTTTTTGGTGTGTATTATTCATTAAGTATACAATTAAGTATTAAATAAATAAATTAACTCGAAATAGAAAGAAAGTGCTTAAAGCGCTTTTAAATAAATACGTTTACAGTAAATTATTAAAGAAATTAATGGTTACAGTTTACAGTAAATTATTAAGAAAGCACTAGAAACTTCTTTAAATACTTTTAATTACATCACGTCGTCCCGTCTACAACTGCTATATGAAATAAATAAAATTAACACAAAATCTGATTATCAATCTGGAACTATTGTTTATTGCTTACAGTCGGACTCGTGCTATTTTCGCCATGTTGGTCCGTAGTAGAAGACCTTCTGCCGTTCTGCCTGGCAGTTGGTAAGAGGGGAGCGATTGGCTATGCGGGAAACTACCATCGTGGCTACTAGGTAGAGTAGTAGTAGAGTTCTGCACTGTCTCGGTCGGGTTTTCTACCACCGCCTTACCTATTCCGGTCGCAATAGCGTGAGAGACAAGCATGTCGTGTTCCGGTTTGGAAAGTAAGGTAGCCGGAAAACTTATGCATGTGACATTTGACCTCGCCACAAGATAGCAACACACCATTAACATCTTTAATGTCTATAGGCGATGGTTGACTCTTTGCATCAAAAGATCCATCTGCTTTTTTGCTATCTTGTGATATAAAAAATCTAGCCCCCGAATAGACTTGACTCTAGCACGTTGTTGGCACAAACACCATCAGGCAGGTGACATGTTTAACTGTCTAGAGAACCGTCTGCTTTTGTTGTCCTATGGTATTACACTTATCACCACCGTGCATGCATTGAAATCGGGATCGCTTAGCAATCACGGTTTATAGGACATTCCCTATAAACCGTAAGTGGTTAGCGATCCCGACTACCCAAGCAACGGAGCTGAATTTTAATAGCCAACAAGGAGAAACTTGTATGTGATGAGCGCAGATGTTTGTATTTCTGGATCTGGGTTTTGTGCTCGTAATTAAACATATAAAACTATTTCAAGTTTAAGTATTTTTGATCCTCACCCATTTTAAAACCAAACCATTTGGATTCTTAGGAGTAAGATAGATTCGTGTAATTAGTTGTGATATTTTTATTATTATAACCGAGTAATGATTACTTTAACCAAGATATTAGTCTGAGTACGAGTAGTATAAAAAATGTCATATGGCGAATATCGAGTAATTTACAAACACTCGGCAGTGAGCACATCACTAGCTAAGAAAAAAATTCCTACGATATTAATGAATTATCTGTGGTGAAGTTAAAAACCGGCGTCCTTGCCGCATTGCCATAATGTCTAATTTGATGTCATTTTACATAGAACAGGATGTGTTAAAAAATTGCACTTGGAATATTGACGGAAAAATGTAGGTACATAAAATTGAGAATACATTTATATTAATATTTTAAAGAGGAAAGATTTTTAATATCGGTTCAGTAATTTTTGTATTTTGTAATAATTAGATAAATTCAAAAATTACTGAACATATTTCAAAAACTCTGTCACCGATAGAAACATTATTGTACTTGTAAACTGTACTGTCTACTATACATTTGTTGTATTAACTAACATAATAGGCTATTTTTATATTATATATTATACTAGCTGTGCCCGCGACTTCGTTAGTGTGGAAAAAAATCTAAAATAAAAACCCACATAGTTCCCGTTCCCGTGGGATTTCCGGGATAAGGACTATCCTATGTCCTTTCTTGGGTCTCAAACTATATTTGTACCAAATTTTATCCAAATCGGTTCAGTGGTTTGGCCGTGAAAGCGTAACAGACAGACAGACAGACAGACAGACAGAGTTACTTTCGCATTTATAATATTAGTATGGATTTACCGACTATGTAAAAGGAAGTAATGTTTTTGCTTCAAACGAACGAAGTCGCGGGCAATAACTAGTAGTATCTATTTATATAATAAAAATGCTGAGAATTATCAATACTGGACGACTTTTAATTGTGTTGTTCTAAGATCACCAAAATACGGTGTTTGTGTGAAGAGAGTTGTGAGTGAAAGACACGCCTGAAGCCTTGTATGTTTGTACCGTGATGTTTAGTACTTGAATCTTATTTCATTCTGCCTCACGAGGGAGGCAACTCTTGTTAAAATAACTAAAACTATAAACATCATAATATTATTACCTTTATTATAATAATTACAAACAATATTTTAGCCAAGGCCACCAAAACTCAAGGTTTTGATGTTTTGTACAGTTTTAGTGAATTTTAAAGATTTAAATGACAAGCAAACGGTTTGAAATAAAAAGAATTTAAAACAGAAATTTATAATCCTATAAGAGTTCAGTTTTTTCAGCGGTTTTTTCCTCTCCTTGAGTATGGAAACTTAAAAATAAATATATATCTAAACGAATTATTTGCTATTTATAAGCTCCCTTAGTAGATTGTATCTAAATTACTTTTTATAGATAGGTTCGGCCCGGCCTTTTTCGCCCCCGTCTCCAGTGTGCTTGGCAAGCGGAATTGCGTGCACTTGGTCTTCCGTGTTTTGAGTATTAATTTATAAAACACGGTGAAGATTAATAATTTTAGTAATTTCTTTCTTCAAAACTCAAAAAATGCTTTATTCAAATAATTCTTCACAGACACTTTTGAGGAATCGACATTTTTAGAATTACTACCGGATCGGATCGCGGCCACGCCACGGCTTCACGCCAGCCCCCAATTCACGTAATTGAGTCAATGCGCTTAGGGCTCACACACATAAACACGATAGAACGTCAAGACGTGCTACGACGCGGCATAATATGTAAGAAAATGTGTAAGTGTCTTAAACGCCTCGACTTGATTGCCGCTTGATTACGTGAATTAGACCCCTGATCTCTTATAATTTTAGTTCAAGGCTACAATGAGCTATATGATTTGCAAGATCCACGTTATGACGAGCAACAAAGAATAGCCGCAATAGCGTCAGTGCTAGTCACTGTCGTGTTCCGGTTTGGAGGGTAAGGTAGCCGGTAAACTTATGCATTAGACCTCGCCAGAAGATAGCAAGGCACCATTAACATCTTTGGTGTCTATAGGCGATGGTTGACTCTTTCCATCAGGAGACCCACCTGCTTGTTTGCTATCTTATGATATAAAAAAAAAGAATAATATTTGGAAAGAAATACTAAAATGCGCTGCGTTGCGATGCGGCCCGTCCCAGTATGTTCGATCTTTAAATGTATAAACGTATGCACCCTGCTCTTGTAATCTTATACTAAAATCTGATACTGGTTGTAGTTGCCTAGGGATTAAAAATATAGTTTTAAATGTAAAAATAACTTAGTTCGAGACCTTTGCTGATACAACCGATAAAATTTTTCATGTTCTGCATATTTCTGATAAACAAGAAAAGGTTCTCATTACGACGCTTAGGTATGTAAGTTTGTTTATTTTTACCCTTGGACGCAAAAAGGAATGTGATAAGTTTGACTGCTACACCGCTATGTGACATGTGACACAGCGGTCTGTCTGTAGCACCGTAGCTTTTAAACGGAAGAACCGATTTGGATGCGGTTTTTTTATTAGCAAGATGTGGTGGTTCTGAGAAATTTTCTATTAAAATTGGATGAGCCGTTTCAAGGTCATGGCTTTTTGCTAGTCGGATCTTCAAAAGCAAACTAGTTATTTTTATATCATAATATTGCAAACAAGCAGTGGGTCTCCTGATGGTTGTAGTCAACCATCGCATATAGACACCAAAGATGTTAATGGTGCGTTGCTATCTTGTGGTGAAGTCTAATGCCACGTGGATAAGTTTACCTTACCCTCTAAACCGGAATAAGACAGTGACAAGCACTGACGCTATTGCGGCAGGAATAGGTAAGGCGGTGGTACAAGACCCGGGCGAGATAATGCAGAACTCTACCGCCTACCACAATGGTAGTGAATCACGTAGCCCATCGGTCGCCTTTTACGATCTGCCTGGCAGAACGACAGTTGGTCTATTCTTCAAAGGAGCCCGGTCCAACACGGGGAGAATGCTCCGATAGCTTGGACATGTAGAGATAATGCCAGATAAAAAGTTAACAAAATAACATATTATATACAAGGCGAATATGGAAGGATGACTAAGATTGTACATAAGTACCATAATCAGATTAATCGGCGGGGATATCACGTAACTCACAATACGAAATTATCGTAATTGTTTAGTTATTGCAAGACACATAACAGCCTTGCATGTTAGTGGCAGTCATTGCCTTTTGATTAGTTTTGGTGCTGTGACATTACAAAAAATACATCTAGTGACCAGCAAGCAATTGACGACGTTTTTGATGATTTTTTTCTTTACATTTAAGAGTAAACGCTGATCGTTGGCGGATTGCAAACGTTAGGTGATACGCCTGCGGGTGTTGTCCAAAGGTGGTGTCAAGCGTCTTCGCAACCGGCGTTTTTGTATAAACAGAGATATGAGAAGGGTGCAGATCAATGTATTTTCGACCTAACGAATTGGTCGTCTCGTTTCAGACTAGTATGACCACAAACCCCCGTGTGAGTTCGAGCCTCCTTCGAAGAATAGACCATCTGGTATTTTGCCAGGCAGTTCGTAAAAGGCGGACGACTGGTTATACGAATTACTGCCAACGTGACTACTAGGTGGTAGAGTTCCGTAACGTCTCGCCCAGGTAGATACCACTGCCTTACCTATTCTTACGCAAAAGCGTCATTACTTGACACTGTCGTGTTCCAGTTTGGAGGGTAAGCTACACGGATAGCAACGCACCATTAACATCTGGTGTAGCTGCGCGATGGTTTCTCTTTCCACCAAGAGAGCCATCTGCTTGTCTGCTATCTTATAAAAAATATCTTTACGCCCGTATCCCCGAAGAGGTAGGCAGAGGTACAACTAGTGCACCCACAATTATCAGAAAATACTTAGTCCCACAATGTGATAGGTGGCAAGCCTAACGCCAACCGGTCACTTTCCAATCCCGGGCAATGTTGTTTTTATAAGAAAACTGAAAAAAAACACTTTTTTGAATTGCCCAACCTGGGAATCGAACCCGGGACCTCTTATGGTACAACACCCACACTTGACCACTAGACCACTGAATACTGGAGACTAGCAGACGTCAGTGTACATACAAGTAATATTCGAGCAACGCACACATAGACACCTCTCACGGACGCGATATCTCGGAATGGCTCGGGACAGTTTGTTGTAGTACAGAGCTTGCCGCTAGGTCGAAAGCGTCGGTGAATATTGCTATTGTATTAGTATTGAATATTTGAGTGGGGTACTTGAGGGTGGAGGTTAGTTGAGATAAAAACTATCCTATCTTTTAAGTTGGAGCAAACAGTAGATAAATAAAATCGGTTCAGTAGTTAAGGTGCGTTGCTATCTTGTGGCGAAGTTTAATGCCACATGCATAAGTATACCGGCTACCTTACGCTCCAAACCGGAACAAGGCCAAGCACTGACGCTATTGCGGCAGGTATAGGTAAGGCGGTGGTACCACCTAGTAGTCACGATGGTAGTGACTCGTATAGCCAATCTGTCGCCTTTTACGTCCTGCCTGGCAGCACAGCAGTTGGCCTATTCTTCAGAGAAGCCCGGGACAACCACGGGGAGGGATTGTATTATAAAATATCGATTGATTTTAATTGCTACTTAGTATCATTGTCAATGCAATACATAATAAATGTTACGTGTTAGGTGGCCCGCGAATAGTAATCATTGTGGTTTTAGTTACGTCAATTCTTTGTTTTAATGGAAATCACATGAATGTGTCATTCTCATCTGTATTTTACACAGCAAGTTTATACTAGCTATCTCCCTATGGTCGAAATTCGACTACAGACTAAACAATAATATTTCATATAAGTTTGACACCAAACTATAGCCGTATAGAAAATATATATACATGTGTGTTTATTACCGTGTATGTCGCATGAAAATAGTGTGTGTAATGTTTATTTTTAGTAATTTAATGTATTTCTAATGAATATTATTTAATCATATTAGGTATCTGTAGTCATCTCTATCAAAAGTGAAACTGAGCTAATTTTCGCATTATAGCGTTAGCGTTAATTTTTCCAAATTAGGGGGTAAAAAATGTTTACTTCACATATTCTTTACTAGCTTTCACCCGCGGCTTGCCCGTGTGGTGTTAGTAATAAGTAGCATAATATGTCCTTCCCCAGAATTAAGACAATCCATATGAAATATCATCACAAACAGCTTTTCAGTTTAACCGCGAATCATACATTTACAAAAATAAACAAATAGGCAGACAATTAGACATCATTTTAATTTTTATTATGTAAGGTAAACATTAGTGTGTTGTAAGACACGCTCTTTAACAAATTCAAGCCCGGTTGGCGATATGCTTCCCACATTTTGGGACTAAAGTATCCTCGGCTAATCGTGGGTGCACTTTTTATACCTCAGCCTGTACAGTGTGGTGTGTGTGCTACAAAACATACACACTACACTATCAGAGTGCTAAGTGTGAGTTTTTCGCATTCGATCGTGAGCGCGTTTTGAGTTTACTAGGAATTTGTATGTGATTTGTACAGCGCCACCTAGTGGTAAACGTGAGAAACCAGTTTACCACTAGGTGGCGCTGTACAAATCACATACGAATTCCTAGTAAACTCGAAACGCGCTCACGATCGAATGCGAAAAGAAAAACTCACACTTAGCACTCTGACCGTTGCCGCCGCTGGTTTCACACTGCAATGAAGACCGCTGTTCTTCCAGCAGGCAGGAATTTTTCCGACTTATTTTATTCTTATCGTTATATTACCGCCAAATTACACAAAGTCTTTATAAATTGTAGCCACTGTGTTATTCTGATGTATAATCTATGTTATTGTAAAGTTACATTTAAATCCGTTCGGTAGTTTTTGTATGAAAGAGTAACAAACATCCATACATACATACTCACAAACTTTCGCATTTATAATATTATAGTAGGAAGTAGGATAGATAAACTGATAAATCCTAAAATATAGAGATATCTTCATGCCAAATCCCTTGAAGTGGAGATAAAACAAACCGCGTGCCTGGAAAACATTTTTGTTAGATAATTCACGTTTTTTGCACGTTCATGATACATCGTGGAAACGTCTGATTTTGGAGATTTAATACAATGATACACGGTCTACCAGCAGAGATAATCATCTTTAAAAATTATAGCATATGGTTATTCGGATGTATTAGCATAGCAAAAACGAGGGTGGTATTTTATCATGCCGGCAATATTCTTAAGAAATATTGGAATTTTTGTTTCACGTGTTAATAAATATTATATTTATAGTAGGCTAGGCCCACCTCGCCACTCCCCTCGCTACGCCAATATAAATTGTCTATATCCATGGGCGTACCCAGTATTTTTATAGGGTAGGGCTAAAATTCATTATAATTTTGAAAAGTAATAGGAAAATATTTTTTATTTAAGTACTGAATGGATATTTACCATCATGAGAATAACTTCAAAACTATCTTCAAGCCCGTGTCCCTGAAGTGGCAGACAGAGGTACACCCACCCACGAATAACCCAAAATACTTACCACCGGTTTTCGAAACGCAAATTAATTTTAACAAGCAATTAATCTGTGCTTAACAGATCATTTGCTTGTAAAAATTATGTTAAACACAGATTAATTGCTTATTAAAAGTATATTGCGTTGTGGAAACCGGCCGTTAGTCCCACAATGTTTGGCAATCCCGTCGCAAACCGGGCACTTATCCAATCCCGTGCAACGTTGTTTTTGTTTGTCAGCTCAGAACTCTTTTTTTTGTTTGAGAGGCATCTCTCCGTATGGTCCAATTTTAAATTGGCGAAGATCTGATGCAGGTAGGGTTGCCCGATCCAGGCCTGATCATTTCATGGACATTTCTGGGGCCACGAACGGAATTAGAGTTTTGGTTTTCGGTTCGAAACTAAACTAAGTAAGAATTACCTAGAACTATTGGTTGATGAAAAAAAATATTTTTTTGGAAAAATCTTTTTGATTACTTTCATAAACTGTTAAATACAAAAAAATGTAATTCAACTTTTCTAAGTAACTTTTTAAGGCCTAAATACTAAACTTTGAACATCAACATCACAAATTGTTTAAAACAAAAAAGAACTTAAACCAGAAACTGAGATACTCTTTCAGACTCATCATTCCGGGACAGCAAAGTAAATTTACTGGACACGGGATAACACACAAAACTCCGGGACAATCCCGGAAATCCCAGCCATCTGGCAACCCTAGATGCAGGGTTCTGAAGATAGGAAATGAAAAGTCTGTTGATAGTCCCACAATGTTATAGTTTTTTTTTATTATCGATAGGTAAGCGCTTGACCTCAATCTCGCCTGATGGTAAGCTAAGATGAGGCCTAAGATGGAACACGCTTCCCTAGAAGGTACCTGTTCACTCTTCTCTTGAAGATCCCCAGATTGTACTCGTCCGGGAACACAGACTCAGGAAGCATGTTCCAGTCCTTTGCGGTTCGAATGAAGAATGTTGAGTCGAACCGCTTTGTCCGGGTACGTGGAACGTCCACCATATGACGATGCCTAGAATTTCTGCGCCTCGACGATCGATAAAAAAACGGGGATGGCGGAATTAGGTCGTGCAATTCCGCAGCGCACTCTCCAAAGTGTATCCGATAAAAAACCGATAAACTAGCCACTCTGCGGCGATGGGCGAGGCTCTGGAGTTTTTTGCCTACCAGATCATCGTCGTTTATGAGCCTCTTGGCACGCCTCTCTATCGCCTCAAGTGTCTCCAGCTGGTATTTAGCGGATCCATCCCAGAGGTGAGAGCAGTATTCCATGCACGAACGGACTTGTGCTTTATAAAGGTTGAGCAACTGTCCCGGGTTGAAATACTGTCTCACCTTCGCCGGAATACCAGGCTTTTTTGAGGCAACTTGGGCTTTAGATCCGATGTACGAACCAAAGTTGAGAGTAGGCGTTAACGTGATACCAAGAATCTCGAGGTGGTCAGTTATCGGCACAGCCACACCCTGGAAAGACGGAGATAGATGGAGCGGACTCCGTTTAGCGGAGTATAGACACGCCTGTGTCTTAGTTGCATTAAATTTAGGTGGCAATCCCATCGCCAACCGGGAACTTATCCAATCCCGTGCAACGTTGATTTTATGTTTATTAGCTCTGAACTTTTTTGTTTTTGTTTGAGAGGGCATTCTCTTCGTATGGTCCAATTTTAAATTGGCGAAGATCTGATGCAGGGTTCTGAAGATAAGAAATGAAAAGTCTGTTGCTGCAGTTTTCAACAAGACTTCTTAATTTGAAGCATTACTCCCATTATTGGTCTGGAGATCACGATATTATGCTATTGGCTATATTATTGCAAATATTAAAAATCTTTAAAGATTATAGTGGATGAATTCTTTGCAATAATTCATCCACAGTCTTTAAAGTTTTTTTAAAAAGCTTATAATAACAACTTAAAAATTGTATATGCGAAACAGAGGCAAATCACTAGCGTATAACAATATATGTTATAATTTTAAAGCAGTAACCACTTGTTGGTCTGTGCTCCTTTAAAGAATAGGCCAGCTGCCGTTGTGCCAGACAGGTCGTAAAAGCGACTGATTTGCTATGCAAGTCACTACCATAGTGGCTACTAGGTGGTGAGTTCTGCATCGTCCCGCCCGGGGCTGGTACCACCGCCTTACCTATTCCTGCCGCAATAGCATCAGTGCTTGTTGCTGTCGTGTCCCGGTTTGGAGGGTAAAGTAGCCGGTAAACTTATGTGGCGTTAGACCTCGCCACAAGATAGCAGAGCACCATTAATATCTTTGGTGTCTATAGGCGATGGTTAACTCTTTCCATCAGGAGACCCATCTGCTTATTTACTATCTTATAAAAAAAGTAACATTACAAGTGACTTTCAACTTTCTATATTGCTGGACCACAGAACTTCATCCATTTCTAAGGAACCAAATAGATATATAAGTATACTTACCAGTCTTAAACTGTCCAGGAGTCTTTGAGTAATCATGATTCAGAAAGCATACATCTTTTTTAAATCCGATTAAAAATCATGTCCATCCTTAGTCTTCAATTTATGTTCGTTAAAATAATCCTGGCTTGGTTTCACAGCTGTGTAAAATTCCGATACGATGCGAGCATGCCGGCAGACGTGATTTAGTTTACGTTCCCTTGTTTGTGAGCTATCTTTTTTGTATCAGACGAGAAATTTTTTGTTATTGGAGTTAAAATGATTATATATACGTTTTAATTAAACTATATGTGTTTAGCACTTATAAAACGGGAAACTTTAAAACCTTAACAAAAAAATCCATTTGTGTCAAAATTTTTCTTTGTTAAGCTTTCAATTTTTATTAAATCTGTAATAAAGCAAGGCAATTAATATCGTTCTTTATAAAGTATTTCCTAATACAATAATTTCTAGTATTACATCCTCATATGGATGGTATTGCACGGAAAATGCATAAGTTTACTAGTCATATCACAAATCGGAACTCGACAAGTACAAGGGATAACGCTATTTTGCCTAGAAGAGGTAAGGTTTAGGTACAGAACTCTACCTTATAGTAGTAAGTTTGTTAGTTACACATTCGGGCATCGTAAGCTTTTCACCAACTGCCTGACAAGAAGTTAGATGCTCTATTCTTCGAAAGTGGCTCTGCCTGACCAATACGAGAGAAAATTTCATCTTTATAGTACAACATCTAAGTATGTTGCATTAACAGACCAGATATAACAAGTAGAAGATAGATAATCGTAACAAAAAAATTATTCGTAAGCACCATAAGATAAATAATGGATCGTATTCAGTGGGATTTGTTTTTGTTAGTAAGAGATGCGCTCACAACCAAAGTGGTTAGAACGTCACTTGGCCGTCCAACCAAATATTGACATCAACTAACGTCTATACAGTTGATTTTGACTCCGACTCCACCATTTGCATGTTGTAACTGCATTTCATGCATGCTGTAACTAACTTTAAGTGAAATTATATGTAAACTTAGTGCCTAATGTTCAAATATGTAATTACTTTACAAATCACATGTAAATTTGTTGGTGGTTCATAATAAATAAATAAACTAAGGTGCCCTTGGTTGATGGTTGGATCCGAGCCTGTGGAAGGCTTATAATTTTTTCTGCAAAGGTTGATAAAGCTTACTATACGTTAGCGCCATCTATTACTTACAAGAAACACTACAAAAGTGTTTGTAATAGACTACCTAGGTATAAACCCTCTTAGCATATTTTGTTGGATTATGGCCAAGCTAAATTATAACAATTCATACAAGATGGCGCTCATATTTCTATACACTGTCTGAGTACTCTATAAGAAAAATCTTAAAAGTATCTTTACGCCCATATCCCCGAACAGGCAGGCAGAGGTACAGCCATTGCACCCACGATTAGCCGAAGATACTCTGTCCCACAACGTGATAGGTGGTAAGCTTATCGCCAACCGGGCACCTATCCAATTCCGGGCAACATTGGTTTTAACAGAAAACTGAAAAACACGTTTGAATTGCCCGACCTGGAAATCGAACCCGGTACCTCCTATGGTCAACACCAACCGGACCACTAGACCACATTTTATATGTAAGGGTATCCAGACAACCCTTTATATCTCCCCTGCGCCCCCTTCCCACTATATATGCCCGTGGATTTCTTAAAAATCTGTTTAATTATGTTAACCTTAAATCTATAATTTCCTCGGTGGTCGCGGTAGGTCCCCTTTGAAGGATAGACGATCTGCCATTCTGCCGGGCAATTCGTAAAAGACAACGATTGACCAAACGGTTCACTACTATCATCGACTACTACTACTAGGCGGTAGAATTTGGTAACACCGCCTTACCTATTCCCCTCACAATAGCGTCAGTTCTTGTCACTGTCGTGTTCCTGTTTGGAAGTTAAGGTAGCTTTAAACTTACGTATGCAGTTGTAATTCAACTCGTCACGGATAGCAGCGCACCATCAGATGTCTTTTTTCCATTAAGGAGATGCTGCTTGTTTGCTATCCTATGATCAAACAAAACATATTGTTACGTACTCGGGTTCGCAATTGTAAGAAAACACCACTTATATTAAATACACTTTACACCCTAGTCACTCGCTATACTATCACTGAACTTAGAACACTACACAATAAAACACTTCTCGCTTCACACTGGTCACTTGATGTATCGCTCTCGATCGCTTGATAAAAACTGCCTTGTATTTGTCAACACCGTTGTATTTATAGGCAGGGTAAAGTCCTAGCTGGATTCAGAAAAATCTAAATGTATCGGGAAACAATGAATCACTTCTTATCGTAAACATGTTATGAGTCATAAATCCTAGTACACGCTACTTTCAACCTTATGCCATATCCCACAAAGTCCATTATGGCATAGCCCATGTCAACTATTTGTTTGTCAATAGGAGTAGCTATCTCTTTCTTTTATTTCTAGATAGATAGCGCGCGCGCGCTCCAACTCTACACGCTTCTAGATTATTCGTAACAATATATTTTATCATCGAGGGCACTGTCTGTTTATTTTGTTCAACTTTTTCTAACTTACTGAAATTACTCGTGTATCCATGCGTTTTGTTTTTTGTGTATGATAAATGATATTTTTAATTTTATACATTAATTTTGGTTACATTAATCGAACATAGCATTTCAGACCAAATAGAAAAAGAATATATGAAGCTTAAAGTAGAATACAATTCTATAAAGTGATAGACCATTCATTTCAGTAATCTGAATATTTATTATTAATGTGTGATAAAGCCACCTGTCGACAGATGCGCTTTTTTCCACAGTCAAATAATTCTCAGCAAACTACGTATTCTATTTTATATGCCTACATTGTCCTTCTTTATTTAGGTATTCATAACACTATTCAATTTATGTATAGCTAATAATATCTATTTTTTGTCCAGTGTTGAACAAATAAAATTAACATTTGGGTATAATTTTGATTGATCTAAATTAATTCGTATAATATACCCAGATATTTATTTTGGAATTGTTTGTTCCAAAGTAAACAAAATATTTGCTTTACGTTTCACTGCCATCGTGATTGCCAGGTGGTAGAATTTAGAAATGTCTTATCTGGGTCTCACAGTCTTACCTTTTCTTGTCGCTTTAGCGTCAGTACTAAGCGCTGCTTGGAGGATAAGGTATCCGTAAGCTTTTTATTTTGGTAAGGGAAGCTTAGCCAGGATCACCACTCTACCACACAGATAGCAACGCAACATTTACATCTTTAGTTTCTATAGTCGATGGTTATCGTTTTACCTCTGAAAGGGCTTTTGCTTGTTTGCTACCCTATAATTTAGAAAAAATTCTTCGATAATTATGAAGATTTTACATTTGGAATGTCACTCTAAGTTTCTCTTGTCACTTTAGAATAACTTTAAGGTATCTCTTTCTACCAAGAGAGGCACCTGCGTGTTTGCTATCCTACCTTTAATTTCTTCAATTTTGTCAACAGCCGACGTATCAAAACACTTCGTCAGTCCACGAGAAGGTCGTCCCAGTCAAATACACAAACACATCATCGAGCTACGGTAGCCACAATACTAGTCATCCGGGACATTCCCCGGGGTACGGCAGGACCACGGGCAGACCACACATTTCGGAGCTAGACACCCTACTGGATGACCTGAGCAATGCCAGATATGGAAAATATGCAGAGAAATCTTATGACAGAAATGGTATTTTTTTTATATTCACGCCTAATCTCTTATGGTAAGGCAGGCAGAAACGTGGTCCATATATGGATTCTGCCTGCCACTTTTTTTTTGTATCATAGGATAAGCAGGTCCCCGAGTGTTGATGCGGAAAAGCATAGAATTCAGCAACATAATCCTACTATCCTCCTAATCCTATTAGTCCTACTAATATTATAACGGGATGAAATATAATGACCACAAAAAAACTTGTAACTATAAAATGCTTTACCCAAAAAATGCCCAAAAAATGTATAATTCTTAAGCACAAAAAAATCTGCACCAAAAATATAATACCTTAAATTACAATCTTTCTAGCTATTTAAGTCTCATGCCTACGTTTGAAAATGTATTCAATACCCAAAATTAGTAAACAATCACCAAATTGTGATAAGCAAATTTTTGTGCTTTTACTACCCAAATATATCATTAGTTTTGCTTTAAATTGCCCACCTGTTTATTTAAACTGTGTTTTTCTGTTTTTTTGTAGTTTCATTAATATTTTTAAATAATTGTAACTACACAAACAACTGTGTTTTTAAGTTTCTTGAAGATTGACTCTTCATTAAGATTTTAAAATTACACAAAGAACTGCTTTATTAAGTTTTAAATTTATTTTTAAGTAACGTATGGTATTTCTTAATTTAAAAAAGATTTAATAAATATCTATTTGAAAAATATATTTTTTTGTAGCCGTTACTTCATTTCAAGCCCTAAGAATGTCAGACTTTAGTAGACATTTTCGTTAGTTATAGGTCAAATTTTGGGAATTCATTTGTAATTTTTGGATAAACAATTATTTATCTACGTTCATTTACTTCTATAGGATAAAAATAAAAATATATAAAATTTTTGGTGACTTGTTTACTATTTCTGGGTTCTTCAGCGATTATTTTGCAGATACTTGCTTTATGGAGGTTAAGAGGCTATACATTCATTCATTCATTCATTCATTCATTGGTTATAATTTCATACTAAAATGGGGCTTACATTTTGGTAATTATTTACTATATTTAGCAGTTTATAGTTATTTTTTTGGCATTATATTTTATTACATCTGGTGAATGTTTGTTATTCTTTCACGCAAAAACGGCCGAACCGGTTTGGATGAAATTTGGCACACATATAAATGATGACTTGCAACAGCACATAAGGTACTATTTATGCCGTTAAAATGAGTTATTCCCGTGGGATTCACCAAAAAGTATGGGATTCACCAAAAAAAATAATGCAGCGGGCTACAGGGCCCAGCTAGTATAAAGATAATTTAGCCCAATTGTCGATGTCAACCATCCCTCATTAGAGTTCTGACAGTCCAAATGTCTATTTTTGCGTCAGTGCGCGTGTTGTTATATTGTTGGCACTCCGTAATCATTATTTATATTTCTGGCCAGCGGTTAATTCCTTGACTACCTCATTGTAATTAAGCGAGTATACTTGCTATTTTAGTCTGAAACACAGGATTTCCTAGTTCAGGCACACGTCATAACATAAATACCTAAGAAAACATTGTAATTATAGGTTAGCCAGTGGCTCAGATCAAAAATTCCAGATTGGATTTTCGTGACGGACAGTTTTATTGTTTTTTTATGTAGAAAAATATTTAAATTACAGCACTAAACCACAGTATACTGGAGAGTGGAGACTAACAGTAGTCAATCTACATACATGTGATAGCACACTTAGACACCTCTCATATCGCGCGATATGAGATGTGTAAGTGATAAGATATCGGACGCGATATCTCGGACTGGTGCGGAACAAACTGTCCCGAACCATTCAATATAATATTTAGAAAACAAATATTATAGTAGGGGAGCCCAAGAGGGGATTTTGGTATTTACTCGAGCGCACAGATTAACATAGGAGGGGGTACCTCGCATACTGTTAAGGCTGATCACTAAATATAAGCCAATATAAGCCAAATATAACTATGTAAATATATAGGGGAGATAACTATGGCAGAAAAAAACAAAATTTAGATAACTTCGACTGGTCGAAATTGTCAGTATATACTTTTTTCGTAATTCTTACATCATTTCCTCCATAATAAAAGAAAATTCAGACGCGCTCGAGAATGTCAAGACCCTTCCACTCTCTTACACTACACTTGAATCGTGAGATTTTCTAAATTTTAGCCTGCAATTAACCAACTATACCCTAATTTGACGCGCTTCAGTGATTCCATGTCACTGATTTTTTTTAAACATTTTTTATCTGTAGATTTTTCCCCGATTTTGAAATGAAAAACATTGTATAACCTTTTATTTTTCCATTAATATAATCTACAAAATCCAATAGGTCCCTACGACGCTCGAGTAACTACCCATTGCATCTTGAGCATCTTGGGCTCCCTACTATTAGCAGTTCTGAGAACTGGTAGTATTTAAACATTGTCATGCCTTAGAGTTTTTTTTATTTCAAATAAATGTATAAAGTTTTTATTGTTTTGGTCGCAGATTCGTACACGAGAACCAATGGCGCCACGAGTCCTGCTTCCACGCGGCCAACCGTGGACTCGCTGCTTGATCAGCTTAGCACTGATATACCAAATGGGTGAGTAGTATGGAGAACACTTATAAAAATATTTAAAAACCTCTTAGATAGGTATTTTAGTTTAGGTTCATCAATAAATTATTGATGAACCTAAACTAAAATAAATGCGATAAAATTGCAACAACCAATTCCCAATCTTTTCAACCGACTTGCCAAAAGGAGGAGGTTAACAACTCGTCTGTATGTATTTTTTATGTTCATTACATCAGAATTCTGTCATTTATGAACCGATTGTAAAAATTATTTCTTCCCGTACGTATGTAGATGAGCAGGTTACTGGTTTTGTTCCGATTTTCAAAAATTGTCACCAGATTTCAGTTTTGAGGTCCTAGGAACCTTTTTCGACTGTTTTCGTTTATGACGTTAGTATGTCTGTATGTATGTATGTGTGTGTGTGTGTGAGTGTGTGTGTAAATGTCTCATAACTTTTGAACGGCTGGACTGATCGACACATGATTGACGGCAATCAGTTGGGTTCTGTCAAATTTAGGTTTCTTGGAAATCTGAACCGATTTGGCTTATATTTTTGGAAATTTTGAAATTTTTTCAGAAAAACATATTTTTTAAAATAACTTGCAAATTGAAGTACCAATTGATGACAAAATCTAATCAGCTCTATTCCTTAATAAACTGCATTTAATGCCTCAAAATGCGACAAAATCAGTTTATCGTTGGCTACAAAATTTGGAAATAGTCTTTTTGACATAACTTCGAGATTTTTCAGCCAATCAATTTTTGAATTTTTACTATATTTAAAAACTTCAAAAATTGCGTATAATGTCGTTTCAAAAATCAAAATATAAGTTTCCAAAAATGACAGCTTTTCAAATATCCAAAATTACGTATTTGCAACAAATTTACTTAATATTATAAAATAACTTTTAGGCTAATATACCGATTGGTTTAAAAATCTAATCAGCTTTTCTCGTTAAAAAAACTGCGTTAAATATTGTATCAATCAATCGCTTAATTTATTTGGAAATTATCAATGACGAAAATTTAAAAAAAAATCTTATAGACATTACTTCGACATTTTTTAATTTATCGATTATCTAGCTAAAACAACATTTGAGATCTCAATAATTGCGTTGAATCCTATTCAGATGATCAAAATCAATCATCGTTTCCAAAATATACAGCTTTTTAAAAATCAATATACTGAAATTTTTAGAAAGAAAGAAAGAGAATATTTATTTGCAAGAATATGAGCGTTGCAAATTGTTAAAAATTAATTAAGGTACCAACATATTCTCCTATTAATATATGGTGTGCAAATATTAATTTAATTTAAATTTAACAAACAAGAACTCAAAAAAAATGTGCTTATAGTTTTTTTCTTTTAAGCTTATAATATCTCAATTTAGCGGGAAGTTTCTGGTATGACCTGCAGGGTCAACCGGTTTACAGTGTTTTTTGAGGGGTATACCCTCAAAAAAAACTGTAAACTGGTTTCTCGCCATGATGATAGTAACTCGTATAGCCAATCGTTCTTATGAATTCCCCGGTGTTGGTTCAGGGCTCCTTTGAAGAATATACCAACTGCCGTTCTGCCAGGCAGGTCGTAAAAGGCGAGCGATTGGCTACGCGAGTCACTACCATCGTGGCTATTAGGTGTTAGTCTCGCCCGGGTCTGATGCCACCGCCTTACCTATTCCTGCCGCAATAGCGTCAGTGCTTGTAGCCGGTAAACTTATGCATGCGAGGTCTAATGTACCTCGCCACAAGATAGCAACACACCATTAACATCTTTGGTGTCTATAGGCGATGGTTGACTCTTTCCATCAGGAGAACCATCTGCTTGTTTGCTATCTTATGGTATAAAAAAAGAATTGCAGAACAGTAAATAGTCTATTCTCCAATAGAAGTCTGGGCCAACACAGTGAAAATAATATCTAATTACGCAGTATGCTGATTGACGGATCGCTAGTGAATAATAAATAAGTCCCGTTAGCTCTGATTTCTCAGTAAATCAACCAAACAAATGTCAGCAGTCAGATGAAATTAAATGCTTCATTAGAAATGTTGACGCCAAAATAGCTGCCAAAAAGCACTGAGGTATTGTTAAACCGACCTAATGTACATTACCCTAACTTCCGTTCTACCTGTCTTTACAGCAGTCTGTCTTATGAGACGCTAATTTAATTAAGGAATCAGCTCAGATCATGAGATTCAAGATTTGATTCCCGGGTTGGGCTATCATCATCATGTCCTAAGCCTTTTCCCATTATCTGAAGTCGGCTCTCCTTGTCTACTTCGTCCATCTTCCTCTGTTCTGAGCAGCAGCGGTGTAAATTTCGCTTTCGTTAAGGTCCCTCTCGACTGTCGTCAGCCAGGTGGAGGGGGGGGTCTCCCACGGCGTCGTAACTGGGCCGTCGTCTGATTGAAATTCAAATCTTAAGTAACAGCAGCAGATTTGTGGTTGTTTATTAAAATCACGTATCCCTTATCTCGCCGGCCCACCGTCCGATGTGACGTGGTGAATCAAAACGTCTATTACCGTTCATCTCCTACTACGTAACCTGCTAAGAAATCACCGCGATATTTTTTTATAACGTAGGATAGCGAACAAGCAGATAGATTTCCTGGTGGAAGGAGAAAACCATCGCCTTAAAGATGTTTATGGTACGTTGCCATCCATGTCACGGGATGGTAATTTCACAAGTATACATTTACCGGTTCCCTTTCCCTTCAAACCGGAACACTACAGTGACAAGCACTGACAGTATTGCGACAGGAATAGGTAAGGCGGTGGTACTAAATCCGTATGAGTCGTTGCAGAACTTTACGTCTGAGTGCTAATCCCTTATATAAAAAAAACTAGCTGACCCGGCAAACGTTGTTTTGCTGTATAAATTATTATACATATAAACCTTCCTCTTGAATCACTCTATCTATTAAAAAAACCGTATCAAAATCCGTTGCGTAGTTTTAAAGATCTAAGTATACATAGGGACAGACAGCGGAAAGCGACTTTGTTTTATACTGTGTAGTGATTACGCAACGAATACATTTATAAGCCACAATTATATTATGTGAACATCAGGATAGACTCATCTTCTGGTTGTTTCCGCATTGCACTATAAAGTAGTACATTGCGATATGTGTGATTTAAGTTCCCGATGCTTAGCACCTCGTGGCGCTCGGACGCTAACTCCATGCCGTGCGATAATAAAAACTTTAGTCATACGTATCGCATATTATTTTATAGTTCGTGTAACATAAAACCGCACTTTAACCACACTTTTCGGTGCGAAGAAAAAGTTTACGAAAATCAAATTTAATTAGATTATAAAAATCAAAGTAAAAATACTATTCAGAGTGCTAAGTGTAGTAAACTCCAAACGCGCTCACGATCGAATGCGAAAAGAAAAACTCACACTTAGCACTCAGGTCACTGAAAAACGTAGCTAAAGTATGCTTTCAGGTACACACAGTGCAATAAAATAATATTCTGTCTAATTGAGAACCTCCTCATTTCTAGGTCGGTTAATAATACAATACGATATCCCTCGATCTATTTATGCGATGTATGCCAGTAATAACAGGGCAGAACACATTTAGATCAGTCAATATTTTATCGACCCGTTCGACATGTGACAAGCTGTAACCCCTATAAAATATGAGCTTCTTGCAAGGTGATATCGGTTATTATTTTGCTCGACATAATCTGTAATCTGATTTAGTTTTAAGCGAATAAATAGATACTGTCATCCGTAAGGAATATGGCCATAAGTGCAATAAGTGTACCTGCGATAAGCCAACCTGATTAAGTTCTATGATGTGACAAGTGGACAATCTATCGAAAAATTTGGGAAATAAATGGGCAGTCTTAGAATCGTTTTTTTTTTCAGAAAAAATATTTAGGACGAATTGCCTAACCTGGTATTTGAACCCAGGAACATATGTGGCTAAATAAAAGCCGCAACCTCTAGAGCATTTGGGATATTTATTTTATTTGGGATGTCAAACAAGCTCCTTCTGAACTCCATCTTATGATTATCCTAATGAGCATTGCATATGTGTACTAAGGTGTTAATGTTTTTTTTTCGAAACGACTGAATCACTATTGGCCTTATGGGCCTTCACAGCTTCACAGCTTCGGCGCGTGGGCGAGCAAAGTGCTCAGCCAGAATTTAAAGTTGGGAGGCTGTACGCTGTCCGCTCTAAGAGTTTCTCCTGTGAGACCGAGCCTTGGCTTAGAGTGGGGTTGTGATTTACGATGGGAGAGTTTTTCCTTCAGCTGATCCTTGACCTCGGTCTCGGTTCGCTGGTGAGCAATTCGTCGTCGCCGGTGACGACAGTTTCGCGTGTGAAGGTTTGTCGTGTGTTACGTTGGCCAGAGTTATTGGGTCATCGGGATCGCTAAGAGTGTTAATGATGCGTTACTATCCGTGTGGTAGGGATGTAATATCACATGCATAATTTACTTTTTACCGTGATATGAGCCCAACAGGCTAACGAATGCACATAAAAAACACAAGGTTTTTATGTTTAACCTACACAAAAAGTGTTAAAATCACTTCCTTCTTTTGTAGCCAGTTAAAAAACAGGCGACGACAGCCATACATACTGTGAACGGATGATAATTTGGCGAGGATCGCAAAAGCGCCGCGGGGCCGTGTGAAAACCGTAGTGTATTTTCGTCGGCCATCTTGAAATAGATTTGCCTACGTCGAAAACATATCGGTTTTTATAGTAGTCACTGAAATCGGAAGCTGCTGGTTGAAATATCAATGCGGTTGTTGATTGATATATTTTTCTACACTTTCTTTTCGTGGTCCCGTGGTTAATTTATCGATTCAGATTTTGAGAGCGAACCCAGGACGGGTTCGATAAATGGAATGGGCAAAAGTGTTATTGAGATTTGTCGGAGTTGCTTTCGAAAACTGAAATTTCAGTATCAGCTCAGAGTCTGACGGTGGTGGTTAAACTTCCGTGCCTTGGATCAGCTAATGACGCTGTCGTTCCCATTAAAATATATAAACTTTAATTATTGGACGATTTATTTCACTTTATAAAACAAAAAGTATTTCACTTATTATGTTATATACTCATTCATAATTTACAAACTGTGTAAATTTTTAAACTTCTATATAAATACGTGAAACAAAAACTTTGTGCCCCTTTTTAAGACACCTACGCGAAAGGACGACTATGAAATTTGCCAAAATTGAATTTTACATGGTGAAGAAGTGCAGAAAGATAATATTTTTATATTTAATAATATGGATGAGAAACACATTAAATTTATAATAATAAACATTACACACTACCATTCATTTGTTACACATCATATTATAGACACGTGTATGCTGTTATTGCCTCTGTGGTCTAGCGGTCTGGTGTCGGCATTGACCACATGAGTTTCTGGGTTCGATTTCCGGGTCGGGCGATTCAAAAATGGGGTTTTTCAGATTTCTGTTAAAAACAACGTTGCCCGTGATTGTATAAGACTTTTCGCCTATCACATTGTGTGGGACTAAGTATCTTCGACTAATCGTGGGTGCATTTGTTGTACCACTGCTTACCTCTTCAGGGATACGAGCGTGTTATTTTTTTATGTATACTGTTATGTTCATGGTTAAAGTCTGTTGTCAAACTTAGAAGAGTTAACTGTTTAGTCTATGGTCGAATTTCGACCACAGGGCAACCACTGGTTTTTAACTAAATAGCTGACCGGTTTCACATTTAATTAATAACAAACCAATAATCATTATGGTGGAAAGTATAAATTATATTTAACTTACTAGCTGTTGCTCGCGACTTCTTCCGCGCGGACTTCGTTTACTCCGCACTGCTCCTCCCCTGTAGGTGATAGCGTAATAATATGTAGCCTATATGTTGACCCGACCTGTTAGTAATATTCATGCAAAATTTGAAGTAAATCCATGCAGTACTTTTTGAGTTTACCCCGGACATACATACAGACAAACAGACAAAAATTCTAAAAACTATATTTTTGGCTTCGATATCGATTGTAGATCACGCCCCAAGTATTCTTTTAAAAAATATTCAATGTACAGTTTTGACTTTTCTACGATTTTATTATATGTATATAGATTACTTGACTCACTTTATTTTGAACAGGCATTACTTAGAAAAATCATTTCCGTATTATACCTGTGTATATAAGTATCATTGACTTAACATCTATATCACAAACAAACCATCTGCTTACATTGAAAATCATCAGATCAATGGGTAGTTTGTCCAGTGATACATACAATCGTATGTCATATCTTTCCAGTTTTAAGAACAGGAAAAAGTAGCGCGGGGACGAGTCCGGTAAATACTGTGGCTTAAGCACGATTATGGTGTTGTTTTGGGCCAAAAAAATATGGACAGGAACGTGTGAGCAGGAGCAATATGGAGATGTAAAGGCGTTAAATCATGGCTTTTTCATCCACAATCCACATAGCTTCACGCAAACGGCGCGTGACTTTAATGTCATATTTTTTAGTGACAATTCGATCTCTAATTGGCAAAAACTCATTGAAACGACACCGTTGCAATTAAACGGTAATAAATAATCAACAAATATAACTGGATAGATTACACGATTTGATTTAAGTCCAAAGTAAGAAAATTATTTGCTTTTAAATATGCTAGCTGAGCCCGCGACTTCGTCTGCGTGAAAAAAATTCGAAAAAAGTAGCCTAAGTTACTCCTTATCACATCAGCTATCTACCAGTGAAAGTCCCGTCAAAATCAGTCCAGCCGTTCCAGAGATTAGCCGGAACTAATAGACAGACAGACAAAAATTGTAAAAAATGTTATTTTGGTATACGTACCGTGTATTCATCCATATGAATTTAGTAAAAACCGGTTACTTTAATATTACAAACAGACACTCCAATTTTATTTATTTGTATAGATATGTATAAGTCAACATAGAAATACATATATAAATACTGAAATATATTTAATTATCGCCCAAATCTAAAAAAAATGTTTTATGTTCATCACACAATATTTTAATGTCGGGAATCGAACCCATGCCGTATCGATTGCGTTATCAGCGTGCGTTTTCAGTCTTGCTTCTTTTCCTCGTCTTATTACATCACTAGTCGGTGATGTTGTTCAACAATTCCAGACTCTAGTAGAAAGCGGACTTCTACACCGGTTCCTTTAGTAATAATTCAGCAGTTTCAACATAGTTTACTAACTCTCGTTTCGTGACCAAAATATCCGAAAAAATTTGGTAGAGATCCTTAGATCCTTTTTTTTAATGCAGGAACTCACCAAGCTCACCCAAAACACATTTAATCATTGTATCTGTCATCTTTCTTTTTATTTCATAAGACAGCAAACAAGCTCCTGATGGAAAGTGATAACAATTATGTAAATAACAAGAGACAGCCTAGACATCAAAGATGTTAATGATTCGTGTGAGAGGGTTGGAAAAAAATGAATAGCACAAAGATTATTGCGGCAGAAATAGGTGTGGCGGTGGTAACAAAA
Source organism: Apodemia mormo (assembly GCA_036924255.1). Taxonomy (NCBI): domain Eukaryota; kingdom Metazoa; phylum Arthropoda; class Insecta; order Lepidoptera; family Riodinidae; genus Apodemia; species Apodemia mormo. The sequence goes on along the minus strand of JAUPFN010000005.1, from coordinate 7,624,071 downwards.
CCTGATTGAGATGTTGCAGAACTTACCATTTATTACCTAACTAGTTGTTGCCAGCGACTTCGTCCGCGCGGAGTTCGTTGACTCCGCAATGCCCCTCCCCCGTAGGTGATAGCGTGATAATATGTAGCCTATATGTTGACCCGACCTATTAGTAATATTCATACAAAATTTGAAGTAAATCCATGCAGTACTTTTTGAGTTTACCCCGGACATACATACAGACAAAAAGACAAACAGACAAACAGATACACAGACAAACAGACCAAACATTCTAAAAACTATATATTTGGCTTCGATATCGATTGTAGATCACGCCCCAAGTATTCTTTTAAAAAATACTCAATGTACAGTTTTGACTTTCCTACGATTTTATTATATGTATAGATTAGGAGTTAAGATGTTAGCCTTGTCTCGACTTTTATGAGATTCCCAGATGTAAAGCAGATGATCTATTCTTCAAATGGAGTCGCATCAACACGGGAAATATTAATTTATTTTAAAATCTTTGTTGCGTATTATTGAATGCCATGAAATGATCTCGGTGTCCGTTTGTCTGTCACAGGTCAGTGACAAGTTGATATAATGTGTTACCTACTAGTTACTAATAAAATAAAATTAATTGCTTTGTACCTGAAAATTTGCCAAGTTAATATTATATTACATTTCACGTTGCACGCCGTATGCATAATTTGATCTCTTATTTATTTTAATTTCTATGTTTTTTTTAAGCTATTGCATAGCTTATATCGCGGGCCTTGGGCGTGGAGACCGATTCCTGAAATCCGTAACGAAAAAACCTAACACCGCCCACTCCGACCGGCACAACGGTGATACTTTTTAGTTTTTCCATCTATCGATAAATATCAGAACTTTAATGACTTTTTGAAATATCACGCTTGTCTCTTTAGTTCAGCAACCCGCCTTTAGATAGCATTGGTTGTATTGGAAAACTACCGTAATCAGCTGTTTGTGAGAAAGTATATAGGTGTATAGGTATTTGTCATCTACGTACAACAGTGAATATCTGTACTCGTATAATTTGTGTACAAAGTGTTTTAAATATGAATAAACAAAGTGCATTTATTAAATATTCCTGAAGAACCGACATGTATTGAAAGATAATAAAAATATTTTGAACAATATTAACATCTCATTTATTTAATAAAAGAAAAAAAATTGTTTTTTGATCGGTCACCACGCTCAAAGTGTAACTTGAATTAATATCAAAGAAAAAAAAACAAAGAAAAAAAATACTGCATAAATAAAATAAATATATAATTGTAATTGCATAAGTTGATAAAAAATGCTATGCAATAGCTTTACCGCGGCAGTCTCCGAGTGCCACACGTCTTTTTTTTTATTCGTAGCGTTTTTTTAAATATTTATTTATTTTGCCTCTATTGTACACCAAAAATATACATTTTCATACATAAGGCAAACTTAATACCTATTGGCATTATCCACTAGTAAATTTTTGGGCCAATAGAATATACATAGTATACAGGTGTTTTTCTATTTTTGAAGGCGACAAATTTCGACTCGTCAATTCTATAGGAAATGGGTGGCGCGATATGTTCTGAAACCGCTGAGAAACATGTTAATTTTCGGATAAATAAATATAGGATATCACCTGAGAACCAAAATTTAGCACATTCTTTTTTGTATTTACAATTAAATATCACCATATAAAAATCATGTGGAAGATTAGAAATATGATTAACAAATTATTTGTTTTAGAGATTTTTTTAGCCAGTTTTCGGAATTTTATATGATCGAGTAAAGTATATTGTATCATGTAATAAGTTCGCATATTTCTTAGATAATATCTTCAGGTATATCGTGTAATTTTTGTAAAATTGTTATTTAACAATCAATATATAAAAAACGTGATTAAACAAACCAGTTTTTTCTCGTTTGTCGCGAGGCCTCGCCTTAATACACTCGTCCTTTCGCCGCGTATTATAACTTTTTGCGAAAAATAAAGGCGTTGCTAGTTCAAATAAAAATGTTGATCGGTTACCCTGTCTGTAACATTGAAAATATTATTAGATATTTGTTCATATTGATTTACGATTTCCGAACGACCGATTTTAACACACGTGCCGGCTGTATCACTACAAAAATATTGTTTATGATCTTTAAAAATATGGAATGAGGCCGACTTTCAATTACATTAAAAATATATATTTATGTTCAACGTTCGAAAAGGTTCATCGTTCAAAATTACTTTAAATCGAAAATTATATTATGTTAGTTTTATACCTAAAGTCGTGTTTAGTTATTTCAGTCATTTATAATTCATTAACGGCTGGTCCAATTTTTATGATTTTGGATTTCTTCGTTCAGAATAGATAAAAAGTATTAAAATATGATATCCATAAAAAAATATTCTTGCTGGCACGTGATTAAAATAGTTGATTTTTTAATTTATATTTATTACTAGCTGTTGCCTGCGACTTCGTCCGCGCGGACTTCGTTTACTCCGCACTGCACCTTCCCCGTAGGTGATAGCGTGATAATATGTAGCCTATATGACCCGACCTCTGAGTAATATATATGCAAAATTTGAAGTAAATCCATGCAGTACTTTTTGAGTTTACCCCGGACATACATACAGACAAACAGACATACAGACAAACAGACAAAAATTCTAAAAACTATATTTTTGGCTTCGATGTCGATTATAGATCACGCCCCAAGTATTTTTAAAAAAAAATAATGTACAGTTTTGACTTTCCTACGATTTTATTATATGTATAGATAATTAAAAATTTTACTTTATAATTTCGTATTAATTTTTAAATCCTAAATCTGCTCATTCATTGAATGTTAGACGAAACGTCAGCCTGCCTTTTCCCTGCGTCAGCTAGTAATAAATATAATAGTTATTATTATGTGGATATAGATTTTTCATGATGGAAATGATTAATCTTAAATGAAATTAAAATATTACTATGGCAACAAAAGATTACGTGGTGTTTCTCAGTTTAAATATTCGCTTAATTTTGGGGAAATCGAAGAGTAAATACTAGCATTTTCAAAATACCATAATATTTTTATAAATAAAATTATTTTATTAAATTTTTTGATAATATCTACGATCCACCTATGAGTACATGCCTTTTTTGGGTCGAACAGTTTTTTTACTTAATGTATAATTTATACACAGTGAAACTGCAACAACCAAGCTCAAACTCAGGCGGTTTTAAAAGATATCATGACGTGATGTTTTTATTCCGTTTAATTAATAAAAATATTTGGCGAAATAGGTATAATATTTCTAATATTATACCTATTTCGCCAAATATTTTGCGGCTAATTAAAGATTACAGTCGTCGCATTTTCGGGTTACCTTTAAGTAGGCTAGCCTTCGGGGAATTGATCATAAAGCAAAGAAGAATTTCGCCACGTTGAGCCTGTCGTCACTAGCTCAGTTGTAGAGCGTCCCGGCTTTAGGGAAAGGGTCGCGTGTTCAATCCCTGCGTGTCGATATTTTTCTTTGTTGCTTTAAAAATTGCTTTGCTATTTTTCTTTGTTTTTTTAGGCCAGCCTTACGTCCCTTCATACAAACACGTTGATTTCAGAGCGTTTAACCACCAGTGTCGGACAACACTCTGCTAGTTTGATCATGGTAGGTCTATCTTGATCTCCCCGGTGCCTACATGCTCTAAAATCCGCAAAATATATGCTTAATTGATATTTTATATACAATCCCTTCGACATGATTCGAAAGTTCGACATGATTTTATCATTTTACCTTGTTTATCTGTCATAAAAGAAGGACTTTCAATTTCAACTTTTCCCCTAAATTTGCGTTTACAACAAACGCAATCTGTGAGTGTTGTCCAGCAAGATTTCCGAGATAATGTTACCCAAGTCATCACCATTTAATAAACTGTGACAGTTTTTCCCAACGATTTAAGACGTTATCAGATAACATAACTTATTTTACTCGTACAATACTTAGCGTTATTACTGTAGCGATACCTCAGGAACAACATTATTTTCAAACACAATATAACGGAACGAAATTATGAACGCTAAATAACGTTATAATATAGCGTTTCATGCTGTTTTGTGATTGATTCGCCGCGTTTCATGCTGTTTCGTGCAAGGATTTAAAACGTTATAATATCGATATGTTTGCTGTTTCGTGATTGGTTCGCCGCGTTTCGTGCTGTTTCGTGATTGGTTCGCTAACTAGCGCTAGAAGACAACGTCATAATATCATATACCATAACCAATCACGGCAAAGCAAACATAACGTTATCGCATAACGTTATAAATCCTTGGTTTCGTGATTGATTTGACAACAAGAGCTAGAAGACAACGTCATAATACCTTATACCATAACGTTAATTCGTAGTGTATAACAGCACGCAATGAATACAGTTATTAAATAGTAACAAATTCTGGATCATTTTTGAATAACGTTATGCTTGAAAATAACGTTATGTCATGTCGCGAGCAATAACATTACCACAAAATACCGGTATTTAAATCACTGTGTTGGTCCGGACGCCCTTTGAAGAATAGACCATCTGTCGTTCTGCCCGGAAGTTCGTAAAAGGCGAACGATTGTCTTAGCTTGTCACTACCAATGTGACTTCTAGGTGGTAGAGTTCCGCAACATCTAGCCCGGGTTTGGTATCACCGCTTATCTTTTTCATGCTGCAATAGCGTCGGTGCTTTTCACTTGTGTGTGCTGGTTGTGAGGGTAAGGTAGCCTGATGGTTGAAACTTACCACCAGGAGAACCTTTTGCTTCTTTGTTATCCTATGCACACATACCTCCATATCTTCACGCCAGATTCCTTACGGAGTAGGCAGAGAGTACCGAGTGCCATACGTCACGATCCTTGTAGATTTGTCTTGCTTTTTCCACATTCATTACTATCTTCATACAAACACGCCAGCTGCGATTCTTGACATCACCTTCGATCAGTACTCAATCAATCTGATCATGGTATGTCTGTCTTAGTCTTTCCCGGTATCTACATCCTTTCAATTTTTTTTATATTCACGGGACAAGATACACTTACCGATCTAACCCCAAAGTAAGCAAATTATTTGCTTGTGTTATGGGTGTTAGTCAGCGATACTAATACATATGTATATAAATACTGGGATACATTTAATAAACACCCAAACCCGGTAATACAAACATTTATGCTCATCATCACACAAATGCTTGTCCCCGTCGGGGATCGAACCCGAGCGCGATTGCGTAATCCGGGTCGCTAACCACTCGACCAACGGGGCGACCAATATTATATATATATATATTGGCCTGGTCTTGCTTCTGTGTAACTAAAGAAAACCGATATATATATCAACGATTCACCATTTGCCGTGGTGAGATAAGTTATACCCATAGCTGAATTTTATTGACCTGTGATCATCGGGACATGTTCATCCTACAGTAAGATCTAGATCTAGACTTCAACTCTTATTGAACATCTTTTTCAAAACACCGTAATTACATTTTTTACCCGACTCGAGGCCAAGAACTAAGGAACCAAGGTACTCATGATCTAACCTGAACGTAACCACTACATCATGAGTTTTTTTTATATCATAAGATAGCAAACAAGCAGATGGGTCTCCTGATTCAAAGAGTCAACCATCGCCTATAGACACCAAAGATGTTAATGGTGCGTTGCTATCTTGTGGCGAGGTCTATTGCCGCAAATAGTTTAAAACATCAATATATTTCATACTAAAATACAACGGATAACACAAATAAATCACAGACTCAAAATTAATTGGATATTTCGCTTGCAAGTGTATAGTCAGTTCTATATTGAAATACTTAATTGTTTTTGGCACAAAGTGACTCCTGAGTACGTCTTAAGATACATAATTAGTATTTATCCGCTAACAAAACTATACACCTGGCGATTCTCTTCTGGTAGATTTATTATTCATAATTCACAATTCTACAAATTGTTGTGTTGATAGTTTTGGCCGGAGCGATTAGGTTTCCGTCAAAAACCTAAATGCACTTTCCGTTTTCCTTATGCTTGCCAAAATGTCAAGTACGAATTCTCTCAACTGATATTGCGTTCTACAAGGATTATTAGCTGCGCAGAGTGATTGGTAAAATCACAGACCACATGAATACTAATAGACACGCCATTGGGAAGGAAACGTGTCGCCGCGCGTATGAGCAAACGCTCCTATCACTGTCAAAATTGTCGTATGTTTGTAGATGTATTATACTATAAAAAAAATAGAAATAAAACCATGTACTATTTTATCGTATCGAATGAGATGACAAGGTTTAAAAATACCTTTGGAGTGATTTTATTTCATCGGTAAGTAGTATAACACTGTATTTCTGTCTGTGAACTGTGAATGCAAGCCACGGTAATAAACTAAGGCATTGCCTTGAAAGGCATATCCATTTAATCCGTGGGTAAAATACTACATATTGTAGGACTCTGTAGTTAGTGATCGTATATAACCTATAAAAATATTAATAATAAATGGGCAAGGTGCGTGTTGGACCACGCACAGTGTAAGGTTCCAAAGTCACCCATCACAATAATGCGGTCTAAAAAGAGGCTTTTATTGCTTCACTAGTTGTTGCCTGCGACTTGGTTTACCCCGCACAGCTCCGCCCCTGTAGGTGATAGCGTGATAATATGTACCCTATATGTTGACCGGACCTTTTAGTAATATTCGTGCAAAATTTGAAGTAAGTCCATGCAGTACTTTTTGAGTTTACCCCGGACATACATACAGACAAACAGACAAAAATTCTAAAAACTATATTTTTGGCTTCGATATAGATATTAGATCACGCCCCAAGTATTCTTTTAAAAAAATATTCAATGTACAGTTTTGATTTTTCTACGATTTTATTATATGTATAGATACTATGAACATTTAACATATTTAATTAAACGTCAATGATGGATATATCCTCACCACAGATTCACCGCCTGTAAAAGCTTATCTAAGTACATATCTAATATTATAAGTTGGTAAACTATTATTAAAAAGCTTATAAAATTTTCTAAACCGTGATAATTTTCTTTTAACTTCATTAAATTTACTACTACCTTGATTTTTTTCTTTGATTTTTTACTTGACTCTAACAAAAAATAGCACTTTAAAGCTTAGTATTTCACAAACAAGTCTCGTAACCAAGAAATTGTTTTTAGAAAACTTGCAATATTTTTTCAAAAACTATCCAACGATACCCAACACTATGGGGTACATGAGAAAAAAAATAACATCCCTACTTTACATGTAGAGGAGCTAATCCTAAAAAATATTTTTCAGGATTTCATGTTAACACTTTGTTGCCGTGACTCACATGTATGCGAAATCACAGCTTTCTAGTAATAAGGATCTCCGAGCTAGACTGCGGGCGGACGGACGGACGGACAGACATAGCGAAACTGTTAAGTTCCTACTTTACTTCGGTAAAATGAGAATGTTGCTTAATTTGATAGTAACCGTTAACGAAATTAGTGTCATTATATTCAAAAAATGTGGTCACCGTGCGCGCCTATTTGATGATTTCTATGTGCTGCGGCAGTAATTTGCTGTCTGTAAACAATGAACTTCAATATTTTTGCATGGGAAAAAAATTGGTAATTAAATTTTGTATTTATTATGCAATAAAAATATTAAGTACGGACATACTTACTTGATATTTTTATTGGATAATAAATAAGTAAAAATTTAGTACCTATTTTTTTTATATATTCGTTATCAGAATCAAGAAATGAACACCCTCCTTCAGTATGTACAATAATAGTCTTTAATAATAATATTATTAAAGATTATTATTTTACCAATCAACCCTATATTTGCTTTTTAAACAAATAGAGCTCTACGAATGTGTGACTTGTCTATTGTCGAACGGCGTGAAGTTTCTAACCAATGCGACAATAAACAACTTCTCATATATTATTTTATAGCTCGTGCGGTATAAAACCCCACTTTAGCCACGCTTTTCGATGTAGAAAAGACTATTTAGGTCCGAAAAGCGTGGCTAAAGTGCGAGTTCAGGTCGCTCTATATATGCTATAAACTTAACTGATCTAAAGTCAATTATTTTATACGTTTCAACAGCCGTGCATCGGTGTCACCTGTACCGCCATCTTCGGGAACGCTTCCCCGGCCAGGCACGAAGCAGGTGACGGTGACAGTTCAAGAGACGGTGGTGGAACCGGCGGAATCCCAACCAGCTTACCATCAGCAGCATCACGTGACTACGACTGCGACAGCGCCGCGGCAGTACCATGCATCAAGCGCTACGAAAGAGCTAGACGACTTGATGGCTTCTTTGTCAGACTTCAAGGTAATTTTTAAAATATATTCTTATACTTTCCATCGTCGGCACTTGCTGAAATTCCATTATTGTTACACAATATATACCGGTTTCACTTTTTAAGCATCTTAAGGATGTAATATACTTAATTGACTATTGACTGTTGTAAGCAGAGATTAATGTACTACGTACTAGAGAAGCTATGCTAGTAGAAGTCTTGTTCCATTTCGTTAACACTCGCTGTAGCGCTGTAAATTGTCCAACGAAAGTCAAAATTAAGTAGAGCTGTAGCATATAATATAGTATAATATGCATTCGCGACCAAAAGGTTTCAACCACCGTGAATTTCACGGCACTTACGCGTTACATTCAACGAGATCTGATGTAGGTGCGGGCCATGGACCGCACTTTAGTGGAGCACATGTGTCGTGACGCATACCTTGTCTAGTACATAAAAGTCTTTGGTTGTAAGTTATCTTAACCGGCTCAATAATATTTTATTACACATATGTATACAGTTTTTAAGATACCATTCCTTTTATTTTCTTACACCATAGACATCTGTACATACTTTCTACGACTATTTAATGAAGTTTCTTCAGGAAAGTCGAATGGTATTTCACTCTATGAAGGGTGAAGCTTTAATGGGCCGCTTTTAAATCCTAAATAAACAATATTCTTTTTGGCCCATATTAATTTGTAAACATTGTCAAACAAAATTGTAATTTGCTTTTACAATGTTGTCCAAAAATTGACAATTGATTGACGTTTGAAATACAAATCAGATCATGATTCATGCAAGATTTTATCAACAGCACCGCTTGTGGCTAAACTATCAAATGTAATGCTATCAAATAGTGGCACTGTATTTGTTGCATATTTAATAAACCATTTTTCATTTTTTCATTTTCAAATGTTATTATAGTCATCGTTTAATTGTTTCTACGTTTATATCATAAGACAGCAAACAAATCGATGAATCTTTAGGTAGGAGGAGATCACCATCGCCAAAGATGTTATTGGCTTTTTGGTATCCGTGTGGCGAAAGTGTAATGCCATATACAAAACTTTACCGACCACCTTACGAAGCTATTGCGGAGGAAAAGGTGAGGCGGTGGTAACAAACAGCCAAATACGGGCTTGTTATTGCAAAACTTTACCATGCACATATGATAACCTCGCATCAAGTATCTTAAGTTTTAAATTTAATTAACTAATTTAAGGCAGTTACTACAAAATTCTATTTTTATTTACATGAAGACCTAACATAACATAATCCATATTAACAACATTATAATCTTGATAGTTGAAGACATCTTCACTTGCCAAAATCTGGTTATCTGATTTTAAGTGCTATTTAGATTAGAGATAAGCTTCTAAATAACTCATTCATTAACCACTTTGCTATTTCTACTCGACCTTTGTATTTATTCTTTCCTTAGAATGTTTTGATTAAGCTGAACCAGCTCATTAACAAAAACAATAATATTGAGTAAATGCTGTAAAGTCTAAAGTTGCTCGGCATCTGTCATGGCCACCTCGGCACACTGCACTACAGATTTCCCGTTTATTATAATATTTACTACTCGCCTTTCTTGGTCCACGGCTATTTCCAGCCGAAACGACGGCCGTCACTCCAGGACTAGTGTCATCTCTTTCACGCTTGCTGAAAAGCTTATAGCTAAAGATAGTACCGCCTGTTACATCATAATCGTAGTGGGGCCAAGAGCTTATAATATTAGAGTAGATAGTCAAAGATTTTACTCGGTCCGCATTCGCTCCAGTCGTCTTCGAGCAGCCGGTTACCTTCCGTACGTGAAGAGAATCGTAAACATTTCTTAGACCACTTGTGGTTTAGTTAATGTTTAATAAAATTTCGAAGACCCATATCAAGTTCAAATATTATGTTGATCTTGATATGTTGGTCTAAAAATAATATTTATTTATTTTTTCAACAGGTTACCGACGTTGCGGCTCCAGGGGTGGAAGCCGGGACACACGTTTATAGAGAAAAACGTGCCTGGCAAGAACATTACCGCAGCAATCCGCGGCAACCAGAATCCGCCTCTTTAGAGCATATGCTCGGATCCCTTCGAGCAGACATGAGCCGCCAAGGTGTTCAAACGCCTCAAAAAGGATGCTGCAACGCTTGTGAAAAACCTATCGTTGGACAGGTGGATTATTGTGAATTTTCTGTGAAATTATTTTGTGAATTTCAAAAGTAATATGGACTTTGTTGCTGCAGGTGATCACAGCTTTGGGAAGGACTTGGCATCCTGAGCACTTCACTTGTGCTCATTGCAATCAAGAACTGGGCACAAGGAACTTCTTCGAAAGGGACGGAAGGCCTTATTGTGAGCCCGACTATCACAATCTCTTTTCTCCAAGATGTGCCTATTGCAATGGACCTATCCTTGATGTATGTATTTGTCGACTAACAACTTTTAAAGTTATAATATTTTTTTTATTTTTTTCTTTTATTTACAGAAATGCGTAACAGCACTTGAGAAGACGTGGCATACGGAACATTTCTTCTGTGCTCAGTGCGGACAGCAGTTTGGAGAGGAGGGCTTCCATGAAAGGGATGGCAAACCATATTGTCGCGCAGACTACTTCGATATGTTTGCGCCCAAATGTGGTGGTTGCGTCAAACCCATCATGGAGAACTACATTTCCGCCTTGAATACCCAATGGCATCCAGACTGTTTCGTCTGTAAGGTTAGTATTGTTCATGACTGGACTTCAAAATGCCGCTGACTCTAGGTCTTCTATGACAGGTAAAGTATATTGCCAGATACGCCAGGATAAGTATTAAATTTCTTAAATTTAAAGTTATAATGTATTATTTTTACACAGGACTGCCAAAATCCCGTCAAGGGAAAAACTTTCTATGCTATGGAAGGGAAACCTGTATGCCCAAAATGCGTCGGAGTCGATGAGGAAGAGTAACGGATGACCAAAAACCCCTGACCCTTTAAACGGATGCTTCCCCTTTTTTTTCAGCTATGCTCGCCAAAACACTGACACAACAATATAAACATGAACCAACACACACTAAACAATTATAAACAAAAACAATTCTAGTCTCAGAATGATAGGGAAATTAATGTAATATATTTTTGTAATGTAATATTAAGTTTTTAATAAAGAAATAAAAATAAAAAAAATAAAAATAAAAAAACAATAATTGAAATTGAAATCAATGAAATTGAACGCGAATGCGTTCGTACGTTCAAGGTCACGTGCATGCGTGCACGCATGTGGGCGTGGCAATGACCTCTTACTAGTAGAAACACCTATAAAAAAGGAAAAAAATTGGTGAAACGGGTCAAGTGCTCCCGTGTAGGGTTACCCGGACAAAGTATGGTAAAAATAGCGCGGTGACGTCACGGGAGACGCGTCGGCTGATACAGAGCAAACCCGCTTTGTTTATAGGCCAGCATTAGTCTATTTTTACACGGTGCACTTTCTATCTGCTATCTTCATGTAACATGTGTATGGGGAAAAATAATCTGCGCGTAACGTTGAGTGATTTAACACAGATTATCGTGATGTTATATTTTGTCTATTATGACTATTTCTGTGGATTCAGAATATTCGCAACTCAACTTTTATATTATAAAGAAGTAAGATTTATTTGCTTGTTTGCAGTGGGAAAGAACAATAATATTATTGGATCTATTTTAAAAATTCTTTTACCGATATTAAGCTACATACCACTGAGTAACATATTATGCTAATTTTACCAGACTATATAACAGGCAAACGATTTCGCGGGGAACAGATAGGAAGAGATATATTTATTATAAACTCAAAAAATAGACAAATCTCATTATGATACTGACATAATATTTTAAATGTACATAATACGCGTCTATTCCATCAAATGCCTTAAAAATTTCTATTGGAGTTATAAACACTACATAATTTCTATTGAAATGCATAAACATTATATACAGACTGCATGCATAAAACAAGCAAAATTACATATTTCGTTGATTAAGCGGTCACTCTTACTTCTCCACAGTAAAACTCTTCTTGTTGTTTCTCTTTATAAAATTATTTTAACTAATTGTGCGCAGTTAATTAGTTAGCATCACAAGTAATAAAACGTTGATTACTACCTGCCACTCAATGGCCCGTTTGAATTAAGGAATGGATGTTTAGCAAAAATATGAATGTTACAAATAAAACTTGAAGGATGTGTAATTATATCATATCGTACTTGGTGGTATTTAATTTTAAATGTGTATAAATTCAAATTTTTAAAACAAACATTGTTGGACAAATTACACAAATTAAAGCTAAAATAAGCAACGTAAAGTCAACGATATTATATATAAATACTGTACATATATAAATACTAAAATATATTTAATAAACATCCAAATCCAGAAAAAAAATGCTCATCACACAAATACCACGAGTCTCATAGATTTCGTAGTAGTCGCTGACCACTCGAACAACGGGACAGTCAAAATGTTGCGTTTAGATAAACCAATCACAAAGAAAATATTACTGAAACAATACTTAATAAAATTTATAAAAAAGTTAAAAAACTATTAACAAGTTTTATCTTACAGCACATCAAACGGCATTTAATAAAATTTGTTATTAAACTAGTTTAATAGCAGTTGTATATTAACGCTTAGTTTGTGTCCTCCATATATCTATAAATGGATGCCACTATGAAATGTAATTAGTGTTACATGCAGTAGTAAGTACCGGTGCACCCAATATTATTAGCGGTATCGAAGTAGACAGCCTGACGGCATGTTGCCTGCCCTTGCCAAATAACGTTATTTAGAAAAAATCACGGTACGAATTTTCCAACCTCTGAATTGCACATCGAGCTTCATACGTCATATATATTTTCTGGCACGTATGCCACAAAACCAGTGAATTGATAATATTGTGATTTAACTATAAAAACTATAAAACGTGTAAGGGACAGTCTATCAAAAATCGAAACCATGGATTTGAACCATGATTCTGAGACGAAATCCGTTGGAAATTTTTGTGTAAAATTTTTGATATTTTTATTTCTCGATTTTTTACCTTAATGTTGTGTAAATGAATACGTATTCTATTACGCTACAGTAATTATTCTAAAAATATATATAATAATGTATAGAATAATGTGGACTAAGAAGAGGGCTTTTATAGTTTCATACATGAACATTTAAGCTATTCAACGCCAACGTCATATATCCGCAACACAGGTCACTGCCTATAAAAACTTCCTCTAAGTACATTTTATAAGTTGGTCGACCAACTTGGAAAACTTTCTAATTCGTGGTAGTTTTCCTTTTAACTTCATTATATTTACTACTACCATGTTTTTTTAACCATCCGTTGCGCCTGCAGAGGAAGTGGGGAGGGACACTTGACTCTAATAAAAATAAGCACTTAAAAGCTTAATATGTACTTTAAAAACGAATACCTCGAAAATTTTTTGTCACAAACATACAATATTTTTTAAAAACCTATCCAACGATAGCCCACGTAATGGGGTACGTATGAAAAAAATTACCATCCCCACTTTACATGTTGGGGACCTGCCCTGAAAAAAATTCAAGATTTTATGTTACAACTTTGTTTATGTGACTAATCCGAATATTCGTGTCAAATTACAGCTTTCTAGTAATAAGAATCTCTGAGCAATCGTACAGACGGACGAACGGACGAACATAGCGAAACTATAAGGGTTCCTAATTCACTTCGGAACCCTAAAACATGCAGTCGTATTGATAACCTCTCTTGTGAAGTCAATTGAAAATAATATTTTTTAAACTGTTATTAAAAGTCATTTAAAATAGATATTAGAGATGATTTTTCCCCGTGTTGGTCCCGGGCTCCTTTGAAGAATAGACCAATTGCCGTTCTGCCAGACAGGTCGTAAAAGTCGACCAATTGGCTATACGAGTCGCTACCATCGTGGCTACTAGGTGGTAGAGTTCTGCACTGTCTCGCCCGGGTCTTGTACCTCCGCCTTACCTATTCCTGCCGCAATAGCGTCAGTGCTTGTCACTGTCGTGTTCCGGTTTGGAGCGTAAGGTAGTCGTTAAACTTATGCATGTGGCATAAGATCTCGCCACAAGATAGCAACGCATCATTAACACCTTTGGTGTCTATAGGCGATGGTTGACTTTTTCCATCAGGAGACCCATCTGCTTGTTTACTATCTTATAATATAAAAAATGTCCTAAAAAATAATCATTTTAACTACTCAAATAATGTATTTATTTCTGTTCATAATATTGTCTGTATTTAAAAAATGATTGATTATGAACATTGTATAAAATATTTTCATACTTTAAGCAACAGTTATTATTAAGTAAATCATTACATAGTATAAAACAAAGTCGCTTTCTCTGTCTGTCCCTATGTATGCTTAAATCTTTAAAACTACGCAACGGATTTTGATGCTGTTTTTTTAAATAGTTAGACTGATTCTTGAGGAAGGTTTTAGTGTATAAACCTTTCCAATATTCCCACGGGAACAAAAGCTGCGCGGGTGAAACCGCGGGCAGGTCGCTAGTGTGCTATAAAGCAATCAACAAAACGATATTCAATATTAATGGTGCTGTTAACGGCATAATCCATTATTTTGAACGTAATGATAACAGTGATTTTCAGTAATAACCTCCTGATAGCTATGAATTATGTTTTACATTTAAACAATCAGTATTTCCATTTTATGTTTTAAACCGATGAAAAACGGAAGTTATCGATTTGACATGTATTACATACATACATATATTGTTGGATTTGGATAATATTCGAGTATGATGATCCATTTATTAATGAGTAAGTTATTCTCTTAAAGAACCACAAGCTTCTAATTTACAAGAAATAACTAATGAAAAAAATAACATTATATAGAAATTAATGCGAAATAAGATTGCCACAGAAAAAAGTTTGTGGGCCATTTTCGCAATGCCCGCGTGACAACAGACGTTCGGACTAAAAGATAACGATAGTATAAAATTGAGAAAGACCATGCTCCGTCGGTTAGAAAATGTTAAAACAACTGAGATAAAAATTTACAAAATCTATATACAATCAATTTAATCGTGGTACTACATCCAAACGAGGATATAGTGGATACCACGATTAAATTGATTAAACACTGTCAAGAGTCTCCAAAAACGGTGTGTTTGCGTGAAGAGGGCTATTAATGCAGAGGAAGCAAGCACTCTGCTTTTCGTGCCTACTTCGTATGAGTACATTAGAATAATTATTTTATACATAATATCCCATCTACATTATAAATTTTGCAAATATATTTAATTGTCTTTTACATGAGGTCTGCATTCTTCTTACCGATCGCACTGACACCAAATGTCGTATTTAAAATGTTGTTTTTAAAAATGTTTTGAAACATATCTCTTTACTCCTCACCGTAATGTTTTGTTGATTTAGAGACCAAGAAAAGATTTCGAACGAGGAGACGGATAATGAAAGGCTTCATAAATAATTCAAACGTTTTCTATTAAAACGCAATTTGTTGTATATTTATTGTACATAATATGCTGAAGTTGGGTGTTCAGTGCTTCTATCTGATACAATATATGTAAAAAATAGATACTTTAGTTTTGACCTAATTATATAATAATAAAAGTTCATTGATTATGAACAGCGGTTTGCCGCCGCTGCTCGTGTAAGTCAAGACACGCGCCTGTCACCCGCTCGGTGACCATACTTTTTGAATATCACACGAATTTCTTTAGAGTTTACTATATTTTTGTTAGTTACTAATGATCACTTACTGTTGTCTATGTACAGTATTTACCAGTCAATCTGTATATTCATGTCTTGTGTAGTGTCTAAGTCTAATTCGACTACGATTAAATTCATTTAAAAAGTGTTGAAATTATTTGGCACAAGCGGACCTTATAATTTTTTTTTTGATTTATTTCAAATTTCGGCAAATAATACTAAATACGTATATTAATTACTGCAATTAAAAATTCTTGTTCTTGTACTAATACATTTTATCTCGGAAAGATGGTGTTCCTTTAAGAATAAAAAAAATACCGGCCAGCGAGCTGCGAGTCGAGTGTCTGTTTGTAATATTAAAATAACCGGTTTTAAATAAAAAAATATGGATGTATACACGGTACACAAATCAAAATAACACTTTTTACGATTTTTGTCTCTCTGTCTGTCTGTTTGTTTCGGCTAATCTCTGGAATGGCTGGACCGATTTTGACGGAACTTTCACTGGTAGATAGCTGATGTAATAAGGAGTAACTTAGGCTACTTTTTAAAAAAAAAACCTACGCGGACGAAGTCGCGGGAACAGCTAGTTTTATAATAAAAACAGGTCGAAAATAGATTTAATATAAATAGCTGAAGAAGTTAGCAGGCTGTATAAATTATCTGAGTCAGTGATAAATGTAAACTTATTACATTGGTTTAGATAATATTTTAAATATAATTGGCAAGTGTCCATTTAGCCTCTGGATTTATCTGAAAACTATTATTTGCATTAAGCGCAGCTGGGAGATATAGTCTGTGAAGTCCATTATGTACTTACAAAGATTAATTTGTTAATAGATACGTTATACAACAACAAAATTGTTGGACGATCTTATGCTTATTATAATATAGGAAAGCCATATTATATTTAACTAACAAAGTATGATAGGTTGGTGTTCGTCCGGGCTCCTTTGATGAGTAGACCATGTCATGAGATGCCATTCTGCTAGGCAGGTCGTAAAAGGCGACCTTTAAATTGTCTATACGTGTCACTACTAGGTGGTAGAGTTCTGCAACTCTCGCCCAGGTTTTTGGTACCACCGCCTTACCTATTCCTGCCACAATCGCGTCAATGTTCTCATTGTCGTGTTCCGGTTTGGAGGGTAAGGTAGACTTATGCATGTGGCATTAACATCTTTAGTATCTATAGGTAGGCGATGGTTTCTCTTTCCATCAGGAAAGCTATCTACTTTTTTGCTGTCTAATGAAATAAAAAAAGGTAAAGTTTTTATATTTAATTGGTAGGCTGAATCAAAATAAAACTGCGTATTCATTTTTGATAGTTTTATCCACCAACAATTTAATTATCAACCTACTTCCGAAGAAAGAATTTTACTTCTGTTTTTTTTCTCTTAGCATTTCAACATTTATGGACCGATTCAGAGAACTCTTTTGTATTTGAGATCGTGTAGTTCTCGTTTGGTCACACACAAAATAAATTAATAAAATTAAAATTATTTATTAATTAGATGTGTGTTTTCATTCAAATAATTAAATTATAAATGAAAACACGCATCTAACCTCAAACTTAGTAATGTATTACATATATGTAATATTAACATATATTTAATAAACACTCAAACCTCAGAAATACAAACATTTCACTCTACTCTCATCACATGAACACTGGCCGATAAGGAATCGACCGGAGATGTATCGATTGCATAGTCAGGGTCGCTCACCAGTAATCACTCGACTTACGCGGCCGGTCAAATATATCTGATTCAAAAAACTTCTATAAACCGGTATATTGATTCAAAACCATTATAATTATCTTCCATAAGGAGAGCGGTATTTTTGTGGTTACAGTAGAGACTAACCTTTACTATACGCTCCTTATGAACTTGCGCTGGTTTAGGTTTGTGAATTAACTGATTAACAAACCCTGTTTGAAACCTCTATCGACAAACCCAAATAACTCCGCGTCATCCTACAGTGTGGCATTATGTTTATGTTTCAGAAAATGTGTAAGAGCCATAAATGCTTTGATTCGATTGAAGTTTTGTTATGGCTCGGCCGTGCTTGTGTCAATCGTCCTGAAGATATTAGCATGCTAAGGCACCGTAGTCCGAAATATATGCGACAAAAGCCGATAATAGCCGGTCACATTTGCTTTTGTGACGATAGTTGCAAGTGCGGCCGACGCATTACGTGAATAGTGACCCAGACCCAGAATCATTACATATTCATTAATTGTGTCAAGTAAAAAGAGTAATTTGTTTTACAGGAATGCCGAGAGCCTTTCCACGGGGGCTCATTCTTCGAGCATGAGGGCCAGCCGTATTGTGAGACACACTACCACGGCAAGCGCGGCTCGCTGTGCGCGGGCTGCCACAAGCCCATCGCGGGCCGCTGCATCACCGCCATGTTCCGGAAGTTCCATCCCGAACACTTCGTGTGCGCCTTTTGCCTCAGACAGCTAAACAAAGGGACTTTCAAAGAGCAGAACGATAAACCTTACTGTCACACTTGTTTTGATAAACTTTTCGGATAATTTTTCCATCGGCGACCGATAGATGGCGTAGATTTATGTAAAAGTTGCCATTGATATTAAAATTATCGATTTCGAAACTGCCATAGCGTACCAGGGAATAGTTTAATACGAAACAGATCTTAAACTATCGAAATAAGTAAATCATGTGTTTGTTATTGTCCCGGTTAACGAAAATTTTTAAATTAGACTTGCTGTTTATCATAGGTAAATATTTTAAGCAGTGTTAAAGTACAATATGCCGGGCGATCACGCATGCTCTTTAATTTGATGTCGAAATGAATAAAACTTATTCATAAAAATTAATATGTTTTAGTTTCTAAATCATACAGCCTTAGTAATTTTTTAATCTATGAATCCTAGGTTTTGACTTTAACATATTACCACAAATTATACAATAGATACTTTATATTACACCCTTGTTTTATAACATTGTTTTATTTTATCCATACTAATATTATAAATGCGAAAGTAACTCTGTCTGTCTGTCTGTCTGTTACGCTTTCACGGCCAAACCACTGAACCGATTTGGATAAAATTTGGTACAAATGTAGTTTGAGACCCAAGAAAGGACATAGGATAGTTCTTATCCCGGAAATCCGACGGGAACGGGAACTATGCGGGTTTTTATTTTCGAATTTTTTCCACGCGAACGAAGTAGCGGGCACAGATAGTACTTCAATTTATGAAAAAGTCACAAGGTTTTTATTTACAGAACTTTTTAGTGAATTTTAAATAAAAAGATATTTGAAATATTAGAAATTATTGAATTATTTTTCGTGACCCTGCATTATTAGTAGCGGTTACAAAAAATATGTTCTGAGACTCTTTTGGTATGTATGGTGGTCGTCAATGTTGTGATCTAAATGCTATATTATTGAATATTATGTATTTATTATCTAATTCAGTCATCACTTATCAATGGCAATAACAGTTATATATTTTGTATGTAAGAGAAAATGAGTAACAAGTTCTTATAAAACAAGCATGAAAGTTTTGAAAACTAACTTAGTGTAAATTAAATACAGCCATTTCGTGATTGATGACAATAAAGGAAATGGCATTTAAGTAGCAAAAAGCGGTCTATAAAGTGTTTTTCAGAAAATCAAAAAACAAATTTAAAAAAATGTAACACTAAGTGTAATTATACATTTGCAACACAAACTAAATTTTATTATTTTGATATACAAATAGAAACTACTAGCTAAGCCGCGCAGCTTTGCTCGCGAGAAGAGTCATCAGTCAGTCATACAAGAAATTTTATACGACTTTTCGTCTATTTTAGCTCCTTAGGGGTAGAAATTTGAATTTAAAAAATACCCTTTGTTGACCCGAGTATCAACTGTTTCTTTGCCAAATTTAATTAAAATCTGTTTAGCTGTTTAGAGTTTAGTTCGACCGCAAGTAGATTAAGAGGTCTTAATATAAGAAGGTCTTTTCTTTTCTATTTCAGCTCTTCACGAGTTTGTTTTTGAATAAAAAAGTAATCTTTGTTTGACCTTAGTTTTCCAACAATCGCTCTGCCAAATTTCACCAAAGCCGGTTGAGCGGTGAAGACATGAAATCGTAACAGACAGACAGATTTATAATATTACTATTACGCATTTTTTTACAAAAGCTTGTTACTCCTAATCTCGAAAGATACATAATTTATTGATATTCTTGTATATTAAACTTAAATCATTGGGTGCCCTAATTTGGTGCCACCCGTTTAAGGATGTTAAGGCTCAATTGTTTACGCGCACGCAAATCTTGCTTTAAGTATTTTTTTTAAATATTAACTCATTAATTCCATTGTTAGTTATGCTTCGCTTTAGACTTAGCAAAACAAATTTACCCTGTTTATTTAGTTCACATATAAGTGTTATTGTTTATATTTTATACATTTTGATAGGTATTTTAATGAATTGATCAATTCGATTAAAAATGTACATTTCCTGTTTCAGTACTTGTAATTAAGTATCTTCGCGTGTTTGGGTATAAATTAACATTTAACAATCCCCCGACCATTGAGTAATTAGTTTAGAGACCAACAGGTCAATTATTTTATCAACACATCAGACTAATAGATCTTATAAGTTATCACAATCAAAACGCAAGAGATATTACTGACTAATCCAGTGAGCTGTAAACACGCGCAATAAAATATCGATTTTGAATTAGTCAATCGGAACATGGTGTTCCTCTTCCACGTGCCTCAAATCATTGACACAATTAATTTAGTGCCAGAAACCAAACATTATTAGTCTAGGTTGTCAATTCCTCCACACATCCCTTTATTACCGGTTAATTTTCAGTCTTAAATCAGCGCAAGTATATAAAGAAGGTTTTATAAAGGTTTAGCTATACCTTCACCTCAAAAATACCGGTTTCCTTATGGAGCATAATTATAAGGGTTTTGAATCAATAAACCGGTTTATAGAGGGTTTTTTTCAAATATTTCTGTGATTACCGCTCCAAAATTTTATCTACACTGTACAATTGTACAACACAACACTGTAAAACCGTCGTACAATTCCACGGTTTTGGCTTATACCGGTTTATATATGAAATGATCTTATCTCAGATACGCTCCGAGCAAAACCTTTTATAAAAACCGAATACCTCTTTTAACCGATGTTTTTCAAACCGGATTAAAGCACTTGTATCATTCATCAGACCACCTTCTTACTTCATAGTCATAATTTGAGCAAAACATGAAAGAGCTGATGATCCTTGAGTATAAATCCTGGAGCATCAGCTTAAGGTAACCTTGTACTTGGTACATGTTTTTGCGTTTGAAACAAAAAATGACAAAAAACCCTCAGCCACAGTATACTGGAGACTAACAGTAGTCAATCTACATACATGTGATATTCGAGCAACGCACACATAGACACCTCTCACGGACGCGATATCTCGGAATGGTACGGGACAGTTTGTACCGCACCAGTCGGAGATATCGCGTCCTTGAGAGGTGTCTATGTGTGCTATGCTCGAATATTACTTGTATGTAACATTGACCTCTGCTAGTCTCTAAGAAATCTGTGCCTCAGCTACAAGGACTATTTTTAATCGAAATTTTCAATTCGCAGCGTCAGTCGTGGTGGGAATAGATTTTTCAATTTATTTTGTAAGTTCCTTTCACGTAAGGATTCCTGTATATTTTTAAAGATACTATAAATACCTTGACACCAAGAGTAAATTGGTCTTAGGTTTTCTAAAATATTTATTATATCTACTTGAAAAGGAGGTGTCCATGCGTGAAAAGGATTTAATCATCGAAATTTAAATATTATTCAATTAGGTCTAATTAGAATGGAATCGTTAATCGACTAAAAATAAATTCAAATTATATTGTGATGTAAAATACGGTCTAAAATGTCATAGACGTTAGATATTTATATGTATATAATATAGTGTATGTGAAATGTTTAAATATGTTCGTTTTGTAAATTGCTTACTAAATATAAACATATATATATGTAAGAAATATATATAACGATTTTATTATGTTATCTTAAAAATCTTTCGTATCGTGTGTTCTTCGCAAAGCAATTTCTGATATATGAGATAACATTTAAATATTCTGTATTTTTAATTAAATTTTATCAGTTTTTCAAGACTTCTTTTTCGACGGGGAATAACGATTATTTTCTTGTATTAGAACGAAGTTCATTATGGGACGTTGCGGAGGGGTACCCTAGCCGGCAAAAAACGTCCGTAATGTTAAAAAAAACGTATTTTTTTATAATGAGGAACTCTCCTCCTATCTGGTGTCCCACGACACCTCGCGGTTGTCTTTTTTTATTATTTAAATATACAAACCTCCATTAAAATACGAAGTATAAATATAATTAATTTTTAATATAATTTTTAGAAAATCCAGTCACTTGAAGTTCTTATAACAGAACATTTGCATTTTTATTCTATGCTTTTGCAATTGTTTAAATATAAGTTCAATATCTTCCATTAGTGTTACAATATTATACAGGTTGCTATATGTTTAACAGATCATATTGTATTTAATTCAATAGTTTATTTAATAGCAAGTTAATTCAAGTATAATTCTTTAAACAAGTGTAATAAATGGTATATAATAAACATAAAAAGCTGCTTTTGATAGTATAGCAAAATATGTTATATTTTCACAATTACCTCTTGCAAAATGACCCTTCCGAAAATATCCCTTTTATAATTTTATAACATACATTACATTGTAAAAAGCCCTTTTTATTAGTATATTTTTAATTGCTAAGTTCCTGTTTTGAAATATTTCCCTTTGTAAAATATCTCACCATATGACCTCTTGTTTTATGAGTGAAGGTGGATCGTTACAATGCTGTCTTATCAAAGGTGGCTTTTATAAAATTCCTTGAGTGCCAAACGATGTAAAGTAACGTTCGCGATATGTTGTGATTAGATCTTAAATACCGGATTTCGCCAAATAGCACTAATATTACCTACCTATTCCGTGACACGGAATATTCCGTTCTATTCTGTGTTTATGTGTGAAATTTAAATCGTCTTTTTATAGTATACGTTCATCTGATTGAGTATAATGTAGGCGTAAAATATAGTCGTTACAATTATGCTAATAAAAAAATAATAATGTTTTATTATCGCCTCTGTGGTGTAGTGGTTCGGTGTCGGAGTTGATCACAGAGGTCCCGGGTTCGATTCCTGGGTCGGGCAATTCAGAAATGTGTTTTTTCAGTTTTCTGATAAAACATTGCCCGGGATTGGAAAATGCCCGGTTGGTGATAGGCTTGCCACCTATCACATAGTGGGACCAAGTATCTTCGGCTAATCGTGGGTGCACTTGTTGTACCTCTGCCTACCCTTTCGGGGATGCGGGCGTGAAGATACTTTAATAATGTTGTCACTTCCGTATTCCAAAAAACTGAGCTTAATCCTGGACTCGGTCCTAGGGCCCCATGCGTCTATATCGGTGCCGTTATACCATAGGGTACAATAGAAGATAGTAAGTTGTAACATAAATTAAATAAGACAGCAAGCATCATGTCGTAGATATTTATATTGTTTTATGTTCCCATGCATTATGCAAAAAGTTGTTCTTTAAAAAAATTAAAACCTATTGTTTTTGAATTTTGAATATAGAAGCAGAAATAACGTTATTTTTTTCAAAAAATCTGTACATAACGAAGTGGCGCCGCCAATTTTCACGACTTGAGCTAATCAATTATCATGCTATACATAATACTTATAATATTTTTTTGTATACAAAAATATATTGTTTTATTATGTTTCTATACGTTATGCAAAATGTTGTTCTTTAAAAAGATTAAACTCTTTGTTTTTTTAATTTAGAATATAAAAGTTTTTATCATTGAGAATTTTTTGTCTACTAAAAAAATTGAGTTTGGAGACATCGTGAACGCACTTTATAATCTCTGAAGGCAATTAATTAACCAAAAGTTTAACTGATGGTTTGAAATGTGTAATGTATTAGATATGTAACGTGATTTTATTGAATCTGTAATATTTAACAAATATATTTAATGTTTTATAAACGGCGTTTAATTTTGTTCGTTTTACACTGGGTTGCCACTTGCCCTCATTGGCATAGATTTGATTTTATGGAGGGAAGGGGGGAAGGTTTGCCCCTTCTGTTACAAGAAAATCCACCGATTGGAAATTTTCATTGATATTTTCATATTTAATCTGCGGAAGCTATATCAAAATAAGAAACGGTCATGAAGCTGTATTATATCTGGAGGCAGCACTTCTAATACCTACTTGAAACACAACTTTAAATACTGCTGTCATCTTCTGAGGTCTCACCCTCTCCTTCTAACACAGCTGTATAAAAAGAGACGGAGAGTCCTCATAGAGCGAGATATAAAGTAAGTATAGGTTTCAAGTGATTAATACGAGTGCTAGCTCCACCTATAGATAATACTTCATGGAAACGATTGTCGGTAATAATCCTACGCTTTATTATCTAATAGTTTGTAATAAAACTAGGTATGTACCATAATATGTTTCTCGGTTGTAGATAATTATTTGATTTCAATGATTTTTGTGTGAAGTTTCTCACGTATTCAGTCCAGAATTTCGAAACGGTAACCCAACAACCTGGGGTAGGCACGGTTCAACCGGCACCCATTCTATATATGCCTATGCTTGCCCTCCTAACATCTAAGGTGGTGCTTCGCACCACTAAACAGTGCGCTTGATAAAGAAGGTACGGAGCCGCATCCGTTCAAACGCAATACGCTAGTTGACTAAGTTGGAAAAACTGTTTAATACTTTACCTTATTAGGTACCTATATTAACCAAAAAACTTTTTTAATTTCGTACATTTATAATAAAAAAATCGTGTTTAAAAATTTAAATTTACGCTCTGGACTGTCATATCTTGAATGACACCACGCCGTAGGTTATACCCATGAAGCTGTATTATATCTGGAGGCAGCACTTCTAATACCTACTTGAAACCAAATTTCAAATACTGCTGTTATCTTCTGAGGTCTAACTCTCTTTTTCTAATACAGCTGTATAAATAGAGATGGGGAGACCTCACAGACAAGTCCACTTTGATATTACTCAAAATGGGTTTTTAGAGTTCCGTACTCAAAGGGGAATCCGTTTTAGTAGCAGTAGTAGATAATTGTGACGATACTATCGTATTACTGCTACTACTACTGAATTATATTAAAAAAACTATTATAATCTGTGTAGTTGTGTCCACAGAGTATGTTTATGGTGTGGCCGCGTTCCGATCCGGTAGTAGTTTTAAACAAATGTTGACCTGTCAAAATAACTTTTATTGATTAAAGATCTTCTGATTACTGATTTCTGTTTACAACGTAAATCGTGCCGAGTCCGCCATATTTTGTCGCTAAGTAAGTTATATAGCGACAAAATATGGCGGACTCGGCTCACGCGTGACGTCACGTAAAATATTGTCAATAAAGCAAAACTATTTCGTATAGAATTGGCGTGTTTTCATTGCATACGTAAGACAAAGACGCCTTTATTTTTATTATTTCGTCTTCTAAACTAGTACATATTATGTAAGTACCTATATGACATTGTAACATTTCTATTGGTTTCCTTATTCAGAGGTTATACCATGGTCTATGAAGCATTACATACCTACTTTATGGTTTCTATGAATAATATGTCAAAACAATTTAAGTTTGACGAATGGAACTGCCATTAATGCCATTGCCATTGACGTTACGCCTATGCCAAGAAAAATGTCAAATAAAATTTGACGTTTAACTACGGTGTGACGTGTACACCTCCAGATTTTCGCTTACTGTTCTATGACTTACCTATAGGTTTCTGTTAACTTGTTATGGCTGTGTTCCTGTTAACTGAGAACAAACAGGCAGCACTGTTTTATTGCGTTTCTATTCTCGTGGTTAGGGATGTCGTCCTTACGATTCACGATTAGAGTCGCTCGGTAGAAAGCGCCAACCGGTGGGATTTTTATTTTCTCACGTTGGGCCAGGCCCCTTCGAAGAATAGACAATCTGCCATTCTGCCAGGCAGTTCGTAGAAAGCTAACTATTGGCTATATACGTGTTAATACCATCGTGACTAGTAGGTGGTAGAGTTCCGCACGTAGTCGTATATAGAGGGGAGCCGGCTGGGCAGTGCTCTAGTCTGGACACGTAAGAAACTTTACACAAAAGTCATTGAAATCAAATAATTGTCTACAACCGAGAAACATATGTACCTATATAAGTTTTAATTACAAACTATTAGACGGTAAGGTGACGGCTCATTACCAAATTTTTTATATGTTGCTTAATCTGAAAACATAAAATGCAAGGTTGGAGGATTTTTTGTATTAGGGGTTACCCCCCCCCCCTTCCCCACTCTGAAAAGCAAGCTTAGATACACCAATGGTTTATGGTTTCGCAACGACTCGTCCGAGTATTTGGTGCATCAATGCTTGTCACCGTCGTGTTCCGGTTCCGAGGGTAAGGTAATCGGTAAACTTAGCAAGTGACATTAATACCTTGCCGCACAGATAGCAAAGTATCGGTATCTGTAGGCAATAGTTGTCTCTTTCCATTAGAAGAGCCATTTGTCTATTTGTTATCTTATCTATACATATAAGAAAATCGTAGGAAAGTCAATGTATGTCCGGGATAAACTCAAAAAGTACTGCATGGATTTACTTCAAATTTTACATGAATATTACTAACAGGTCGGGTCAATATATAGGCTACATATTATCACGCTATCACCTAGAGGGGAGGTGCTGTGCGGAGTAAACGAAGCCCGCGCGAAGTCGCAGGCAACAGCTAATAATAATTATAAAAATATCAATGTCAGGTAGGTACCTACGTCTGCAAGCGTTATCCGAGAATGCCAACTTATAGCTAAAATTTGCAGAATGCGTTTTTGATCACAGCAAGAATGCGTTTTTTATCAGTTGTTATCAGACCTTCATTAAATATTTTTTAAATAATTTATATTTCACAATTTGAAACGCATTATCGCTGTTTACAAATAATTGCCTAATAACGTGGCCTTGAATTTAGATAAATGTTATTTAATTATCAGATAACGAATGTCTGGAAAATTCTGGGGAAATCTTTTTAAACACTAGCATTAAGCATTCGCTACAAAAAATAGGTATACACATTAACTATGTGTTTTTCGTAGAGTGGATTATTGTAAACCGAATTCAGTCATCATCAAAAGATGGATAATAAATAGCTTATACTTTCAGATATCTCAGCTTTAACTTTGAACAGCATTTATAGTAACATTATGATATAATTTCAATGAATAAATATAATTCACTTTATATTTCTAAGCAATACTTATCTATTGAAAAAAGAACGAAAACATAATATAGTAGGTAGCTAGGTATATCTACTCTAAAAATGTATGGTTATTTCAGTCGTTAAAATTTTTTACGATAGTATTATACACATTTATTAATAACTACGATATTAAACCATAAAACCATGTATTGATAGCACAAAAGCAAAAACAATTTAGGTATTTTATGTTTTGTTCAAAGCGTTATGTAACTGCAAAATAAAATCGCCTCTGTGGTCTAGTGGTCTGGCGTTGGCGTTGACCATATGAGGTCCCGGGTACGATTCCCGGGTCGGGCACTAAAAAAAATGTTTTTTCAGTTTTCTGATAAACACAAAGTTGCCCGGGATTGGAAAGTGCCCGGTTGGCGATAGGCTTGCCACCTAATACATTTGTGGGACCAAGTATCTTCGGCTAATCGTGAGGGCACTTGTACCTCTGCCTAAACCTTCGGGAAAACGGGCGTGAAGATACTTTTTAAAATTAATTTCATGTTTGTCAGAATTATCACCTTATTTGCTAGGTAAAATGAAGCAAAGTAACAAACTCGAATTACAGCATGTCTCCCCAAAATAATTTAGGCGTGAAGAATCAAGAAGAGACGGACAGACAGTTACTTTCGCATTTATATTAGTATGGATGCTACACCGGTTTGTGTAGCACGCTACTGATACAACGGAATTATGTTCTGCGACTGCTACTCTTCCACTTGAATATATATAACTAGCTGTTGCCAGCGACTTCGTCCGCGCGGACTTCGTTTACTCCACACAGCACCTGGCCGCTAGGTGATAGCGTGATAATATGTAGCCTATATGTTGACCCGACCTGTTAGTAATATTCATGCTGTACTTTTTGAGTTTACCCCGGACATACATACAGACAAACAGACAAAAATTCTAAAAACTATATTTTGGCATCGATTCGATTGTAGATCATGCCCCAAGTATTCTTTTAAAAAAATATTCAATGTACAGTTTTGACTTTTCTACGATTTTATTATATGTATAGATTAGTTTCATGTACTTATTTACATAGTACGCTGTGTTAATCCGCGCCCCTTTTTGAAGATAGATCAGCTGCTGGGCATCTCGTACGAGGCAAGAGAAGGCTTATAATGGTCACTATCTTGATTACTAATTTATCTAGGTATTCCTGCCAAAATCTGTGTTTGTCGCCGTCGTGTTTCAGTTTAGTGGGTGAGGCAGCCCGTAAACTTAAGGCCGAGCCACACTGTCGGAAACAAGCCCAGAATACATGTCCCCACCGGCAACAAAAATTCATCTGAACTCCACAAGCCTCCCACCAAGGTCACCCTTGTTGGAAGTTTGTTTCCAACAGTGTGGCTCCGCCATTATGCATGTGGCATTATTTAACATATTTGGTGCCCATAGGCGATAGTTGCCTCTTGAGCTGTTAGTTTAC
Source organism: Apodemia mormo (assembly GCA_036924255.1). Taxonomy (NCBI): domain Eukaryota; kingdom Metazoa; phylum Arthropoda; class Insecta; order Lepidoptera; family Riodinidae; genus Apodemia; species Apodemia mormo. The sequence continues at coordinate 7,595,315 of JAUPFN010000005.1, read as the reverse complement.
TTTCATAAGATATAAAAATCTTTACTTGCCTGTAGAAGAACCCTTAACATTTTTATCGTTATTTTAGTGGTAAACTTTTATAACTGTCAGCACGACAGCATGACAAATCTATATACATGTATATAGATTTGTCATGCTGACGTATAATACGTGAAGGGGAAACTGGACCCCTTTTTAGGACAATTTCGCCAACTTTAGAGTATGAAATTTGGCATAGTTTAAGTTTATATTGTGGAGGACTGCAGAAACTTGATACTTTTTAATAAAAAGCATTGGAAATACTTAAAATAATAAAAATGAACATTACACACACTACATTCATGTGACATACATGATATTATACATACATACATAGATACCACAGATTATTTATGTGATAGATACTATTTTCTTTACGGATTTCAGTTGTCAAACATTAGATTTTACTGTATAATCTATGGTCGAATTATGGCCACCTAATGTTCTTTGTGACAGCCACAGGCGATCGCTAGTATGTATAATCATACAAAACTACAACTTTTCTAGAGACTAAAAAGTAAGAAGTAAAAAAGCAAAAACAAATAGAAACACAATATTTACATTATGATCATATTAAGTAAGCTGATAATACTTTTGACGATCAGACAGGGTTTTGTTATATGTGGCACTAATCAGATCTATATCCCAATTCCCACATTGCATTTGCACCATATTATTGCAACAAGTTGCTTGGGTGTTATTCGTAACAAAGTGTGTAATATAAACTACAATATAGACGACAGAATACTCTTTATTTACAAAACACTATTATTTACAACCCTTAACAGAAACCTACATATAAGTATTGAATTTTAATAAATATCTCTTGCTGTAATTTTAAAAAAAAAAAAAAAAACTTTACACACTATAACTTAAGCTAAGAACCTAAGATCTAATCAGTCTTTGGTGGGACAATGCAGAATTAAATCTTACGCTAAGCCAGGAAACAATTCTGAGAATGATTCACACCAAAAATCTGATAGATCCATTGATTCCGGCTCACTGAGAGGTGACGCTAGTGACTCGTAACCTAAGTCTGAACTTAAACTTGTGTGTGAAGGTGACACTCCTAAAAGGTTTTCCTCAATTGACCTTGGTGATAAACTCATTGGAGATAAAAGTTTCATGTCATAATCAAATTTAAAGTCTGCACAATTGTCAGTCAAATGGCTGAAGTCTGTGTCAATAGTGATTGCCGGAACTTCTTCAACAGTTTGATCTTCCGATGGAACTTCTATTGTGATACAATCATTTGCTTCATAACTTGCATAGAACATGTCTCCTTTATCACCATTTTCTTCTTTTATTTGTGCTTCTTTGCTTTCTAAATAGGGATGTGCATAAGAGTGCTGTGCGAGTATTCTACTAATGTCTTCTTTGTTGGCATTATTTAGGACTTCACCTTCACTGGATTCCACATGCTTTGGCGAGGACCCCACCACTTCAGTTCCTTCAGGGCACTTTCCAGAGATGTTGACTTTGACCTAAGAAGAGAAATGAAATCATTATGTTCTAACCTTTCAAAATCTTAAATCAATGTATCAGTTGAGTATGTCACAATGTTGTGCACATTTCATTATTTGGTAGTGTATTATGATTCCTTTATTGGCAGTAGTAATGACAATATTAGCCAGTGAGGTACAGAAATCCAAGTCATTACAAAATGAGTCTTTTCCATCCCTAAAATAAGATTTTAAAACTTCCAAGTATATTCTTAGAAGCCAGTAAGTATAACATTGGGAGTTATTTTTTCGTGTTACAAATGTTCAAGGGCGATAGCGATAGTGCATGGAAAATGTTATTTGAACAACTCTTATGTGTCAAGTCACCAAAATCTTCAATTTGTAAGAGAGTAATGAAGATGCAGGAAACAATTCAAGTCTGCCTGGATGGTAATGTCATTTGAATCTCTCTTGCCTACCACATAAAGAATTCGACATGAAGATACACAATAATTTATTCATATATTGTTGTACTCATAAGACACTAGCTGCTGTTGCCCACATCTTTAAAGATACCTTTTGCTTAGTCAGATAAAAATAGATCAAAGTCAGATACAGGAAATAGAATTTTAAAATTTGGTCCAGTAGCTTTTATCCTTTACAAAAAAACAAATCTTATATCTTCGTAACATTATAGTATAAAAGTATAGATTAATAATGCGCTTCATTAAGATCATCATTCAATAAGTGTTACAACCCAGCCTTATCTGATAAGGCTAATAATGTTAAAATATTTATTTGGAATCTCATATCCACAGACAAAAACAGTGGTACAAGTGTGAGTCATACAAATTTCCAGAATGATGAAACAACAGATATCTATGTTGTTATTTCCTGTATTGCATCAGCATTTTATTTTTTAATAGTTATGAATAAACAATATTTCAAGTACATAATGTACATAATACATTCATTACAATATTAACATAATATAGTAGTATATTTTATATTTCAGCTTTATCATTAACTTTGCAATTTACAATTTAAACATTATATTTTTTTTAATGTTTTTTTAACTCACTATATATTTACCTACTATAACTCTGTCTTATGTAACCCAGCTACAAGATATTCAGAAATAAACCTATTAACCAATACAGTTTATCTTCATAAATGTTAAAATAATTTTGAAAAAAAAAAACAATTGCATTATCCATACTAATATTTTAAATGGGTGTGTGTGTTTGTTTGTCCATCTTTCACGGCAAAACGGAGCGACAAATTGACGTGTTTTTTAAGTGAAAATAGTTGAAGGGATGAACGACATATGTAGGCTACTTTTTGTCTTTTTCTAACCTCCCACTTCCCTAAAAAGAATTTAACATGAGCAAAGCCGCGGACAAAAGCAAGTAATTTAATAAATCATTATATTATTCCATTCGAAGTTACTTATTACATCACTTATTATATTATGTACTTACTACATAGCTTTTTTAATATATAAATATTAGGTCACTGCTGCATAGTGATTACTGATCGTATTCTGTTCTTTTCACCTTGATTGTAAGAATGCATATATCTGTTTATGTTAAAATAAAATTACTTACATCTTCAGCCTCTCCTGTACAATCTCCATTAATCTCTTTGAGGAGGGAGTCTGCAAGTTGATGCAGGGTATCGAGATATTCGTCGGAGTCGAGGTGTTGGAGGAGGTCTGCGAGAGGAGACACATCGCAAGCAGCAGGCGCGCCGCATGGATCGCCGACGGGGGCCCCACCTGTACCAAATAATTATTGTTAACTAATTAAAGTAGCCGTGACAGCATTGATACAGAAAGTTCAGATTCATTCCTCATTTACATCATATTTCAGAGTATGGTCATTTGTTCTATCATAGTTTGATTGAGGCTCTATATTATATTGATATAATTGTTCAACTTGCTATCTATTCAAAATAATGCATAATGTTTTGAGTGCTTCTAATCTTATCTCTAAAAAGAATGCTTGTCATTTTGTTAATATTAGCTATGTTAATTCAGTGGATCAATTTAGGCTTTTCACATCACGTGCAAATACAAATAAATATATTTTCAAATTAAGTTTATTCTAGTAAGAGCTCATATTAAACACACATTATACCTTCAAATATAACTCAATCCATTAATATTTCTGAAAGGTGCATTTTTCAATGAAGGATTCTTGCATTCCAAAAAGAATACACTGAAGTCTTAATAGAATTTTTATTATTTTTCTAATTTATTTAAATAAGTCCAAAAACTTTTCAACTAAGAGAACAATTAATTACTTGGTATGGATTTTGATATACAAGAAATGTCGAGTCACAACTAAAAAAATGAGCTATGCCTAATAGCAGCTAAATATAATATAATATACTTATGTACCTAAATATTTAAACTTTGAGATATAGGCAGTTGTTTAATCAACATTTTGCCATTTTAAATACTGTTACTTTAAACTCCTATTATATTTTATGTGTAAAAATTTAACAACAAATTTATAACAGAATTAACAAAATTTGCCTTTCATAACAAAAAAAAACATAAAAATCTCAATATTTGATGCACTCTATTTATCCCACAAACAATTATTATAGTAATTGCTTTAATTAAGAATTGTTAAACATAAAAATGTTAATTTCCATTTAATGTCACAATAATTATTAATATTACAATATATATATATATATATATATATATATATATATATATATATATATATATATATATATATATATATATATATATATATATATATATATATATTAGGGATGGGCCGAAATTCGTTTTACATTCGGTTTAACCGAATTTCGGCAGCTTGAACCGAACTTCGACATTCGGCCGAAATTCGGTTTAAATGCCGAACATTCGGCACTAGAAAAGTATCTTCTTGCACTATTTTGCTTGAAATCTTCGCTAATGTTATAAAGAGGAAAGATTTGTATTCTATGTTTTTATATATTGCATCATCTAAACTCAAAAACTACTAAACCGATTTGAAAAAATCTTTCACCATTAGAAAGATATGAAATCATGCCCCAGTAACATAGGCTATACTATACTTTCAAAAATAATCCGTAAAACGTAAATAAAAAAAAACATAAAAACAAAATTGAAAAAACTTCAGCATAGATTTTTGAGTTCGAAGAGTTCAAAAAATATGTAAAATGGTTAACCCGGCAGGTCATCCCTGAGACTTCCCGCTAGATTTTTATCTATATCTTAGCATATCACAGATTTTTTCAGAGTTCAAAAATCTTAAATTTGTTACAAATATTCGTTAGTACATAGAAGTCGTTGTAAATGACAGTAATTTCAAAATTTTTGAAATGCTATATATTTTAAAAACGACGATTGATTTTGGTCTTTCGAATGGCATTCAACGTAATTTTTGACCTCTAAAATGTTTTATAACTACGTGATCTACAGACTCAGAAATGTCGAAGCAATTTTTTTTTTTCTAATTTTCGATATTACTAAATCCCAAATAAATCGACCGATTTTGATGCAATTTGCTTATTTGACGCAATTTATAGAAAGAAAAGCTGATTAGACTTTTAAATCAATCGGTATATTAGTCTGAGTCATTTTAAAATGCTAAGTTTGCTGTAAACAACAAAATATTAATATTTGAAAAGCCGTAACTTTTGAAAACTTGATTTAATTTTGATTTTTGAAACTGTATTTGAAAAAATTTCGAATTTGTGTCGAAAAAACACTTCCAAATTTTTTTGTCAACGATAACTTCCGAGCGGATTAACCGATCATGATACAATTTATGAATTAGATGCAGTTTTTTAAGAAAAAGAGCTGCTAAAATTTTATATTTTAATCTGGAAGTTATGTTAAAAAAATATGTTTCGCGATTTTTTCAAAATTTCTCAAAATATTTTAGTCCAAATTGGATAAAATTTTTGGAAGTCTAAGTTGAGCAGAATCTAATTCAATGCCATTAACCGCGTTTCGATCGGTCAAGCCGTTCAAAAGTTATGAAATGTTTACATACACACAACCATACACTCTCTCTCACACACACACATACATACATACATACATACAGACATACTGACGTCATCGCGAAAATAGTCAGAAAATGTTCCGTACGTAGCGGGAAGTTAAAAATCTAAAGTTTGATATAGATGAAGATGCATATATTTTAAAACATGATGATTTAGATCTTTTTAATTACATTCAACGTAATTTTTACCTTAAATGTTTTTATTAGCTCCAAAATCGGTAGGTTAAAAAATCTCGAAAAAAAGGTAAAAAAAATAAGTAAGTCAGTTGACCCTGCAGGCTATCCTTGAAACTTCCCGCTAAATTGAGGTATTTTAGGCTCAAAGGAACAAAAACTATACCTCACCATTATTTTTCAAGGTTAAAAATTCTGACTTTTGACTTCAAACTTCTGAAAATGACAGCAATTTAATTTCTAAAATATATATTTTGAAATAATGTATATTTTGTATAATGTATATTTTGAAAACGATGATCGATTTTCATCCTTCAAATGGCATTCAACGAAATTTTTGAGCTCTAAAATGTTTTTGAGTCTATAGGCTAATATGTCGAAGTAATATCAAAATTTGTTTTCAAAAATTTTCGTTATAATAAATCCTAATAAACCTATTTTGACCCAATTGACGGTATTTGACGCAATTTTTAAAGAGAAAAGTTGATTAGATTTTTTAAGTGAATCGGTGTATAGCCTAAGAGTTATTTTAAAAATATTAAGTAAGTTTTCTGTAAACAGCAAAATTTTATTGTTCAAAAGTTATGACTTTTGAAAACTTGATTCGATTTTGATTCTTGAAACTACATTTGACGTACATGTTTTAAGTACCACAATATTGTAGAAGGTTTGACCTTCAAACAAGTTTTGGTCAAAAAGTCTCTTATTTTATATAAATACTTATTACTTTTTTCTAAATTTTCGTCAACGATAACTCCCAAACAGATAAACCGGCATTGATACAATTTACGATATTTGACGTAGATTTTGAGAAAGAAATGCTGGTTAGATTTTTAAATCAAGCCGGGTATTAGCCGGAAAGTTATTTTAATAAAAATATTAAGAAGTTTTCTGTAAACAAAAAAATATTAATATTAAAAAAGTTGTAACTTTTGAAAACTCGATTTGAAACTAAATTTGACGTAGTTTTTTAAGCACTAAACTATTGTGGAAGGTCAAAAAAAAATTAGTTAGAGAAATTACTAAGTTATGTCTAAAAACACTTTTCTAAAATTTTTCGTCAACCATAGCTCTTGAGCGGAAAAACCGATTTTGATGCAATTAATGCATTGAACGCAGTTATTGTAGGAATAGAGCTGATTAGATTCTGTAGCTAATCTATACATTTATCTAATTAGATTATACAAAGTTATTTATTTATGTATGTTATTTATGTACAAAGTTATGAGATGTTTACACATACACATATATACAGACATGCTGACCTCATTGTGAAAATAGTCGGAAAAGATTTCTAGGACCTCAAAACGTGGAGATCTGGTGAAAACTCGATTTGGTCAACAAGAGCAACAGCTGGTCCATACTAAAATTATAAATGGGAAAGTGTATCTGTTTGTTTGTCCGTCTTTCACGGCGAAACGGAGCGACTAATTGACGTGATTTTTTCAGTGGAGATAGTTGAAGGGATGGAGAGTGACATAGGTTACTTTTTTCTTTTACTTTATGCGAGCGAAGCCGCGGACAATATAATAGCTAGTAGTAAATAGTAAAATAGGTAAATAGCTAGTATAATATAATTTTAAGCAAATTCGTAAAAAAGTCACGACGTGTCGCTTTTAAGAAAGCTCCCCAAAATTAAACCGAAGTTCGGCCGAAATTCGGCCGAATTTCTTAATTTCACCGAATGTTCGGCCGAAGTTCGAATTCGGTTCAAACCACATTCGGCCCATCACTAATATATATATATATATATATATATATATATATATATATATATATATATATATATATATATATATATATATATATATATATATATATATATATATATATTAGGGATGGGCCGAAATTCGTTTTACATTCGGTTTAACCGAATTTCGGCAGCTTGAACCGAACTTCGACATTCGGCCGAAATTCGGTTTAAATGCCGAACATTCGGCACTAGAAAAAAGTATCTTCTTGCACTATTTTGCTTGAAATCTACGCTAATGTTATAAAGAGGAAAGATTTGTATTCTATATTTTTATATATTGAATCATCTAAACTCAAAAACTACTACACCGATTTGAAAAAATCTTTCACCATTAGAAAGATATGAAATCATCCCCTAGTAACATAGGCTATAACTATACTTTCGTAAATAACCCGTAAAACGGTTGACCCAGCAGGCCATCTCTGAAACATCCCAGTAAATAAAAAACATTAAAACGAAAATGAAAAAACTTCAGCATAGATTTTTGAGTTCGAAGAGTTCAAAAAATATGTAAAACGGTTGACCCGGCAGGTCATCCCTGAAACTTCCCGCTAGATTTTTATCTATATCTTAGCATATCACAGATTTTTTCAGAGTTCAAAAATCTTAAATTTGTTACAAATATTCGTTTACATAATAATAACACAATAAATGACAGTAATTTCAAAATTTTTGAAATGCTATATATTTTAGAAACGATGATTGATTTTGGTCTTTCGAATGGCATTCAATGCAATTTTTGACCTCTAAAATTTTTTTATAGCTACATAATCTAGTCTCAGAAATGTCGAAGCAATATTAAAAAAAAATTTTTCGATTTTTCGATATTACTAAATCCCAAAAAAATCGACCGATTTTGATGCAATTTGCTTATTTGACGCAATTTATAGAAAGAAAAGCTGATTAGAATTTTAAGTCAATCGATATATTAGTCTGAAAGTCATTTTAAAAATGCTAAGTTTGCTGTAAACAACAAAATATTAATATTTCAAAAGCCATAACTTTTGAAAACTTGATTTAATTTTGATTTTTGAAACTGTATTTGAAAAAAAATCGAATTTATGTCTAAAAACACTTCCAAATTTTTTCGTCAATGATAACTTCCGAGCAGATTAACCGATCATGATACAATTTATGAATTAGACGCAGTTTTTTAAGAAAAAGAGCTGAAAAATTTTATACTCAATCGATACATTAATTTCAATTAATTAATTAAAAAAATATGTTTCGGCAATTTTTTGCGATTTTTCAAAATTTCTCAAAATATTCTTGTCCGAATTGGATAAAATTTTTGGAAGTCTAAGTTGAGCAGAATCTAATTCAATGCCATTAACCGCGTTTCGATCGGTCAAGCCGTTCAAAAGCTATGAAATGTTTTCATACACACATACATACAACCATACACTCTCTCTCATACACACACACATACATACAGACATACTGACGTCACGAAACTAGTCAGAAAATATTCCATACGTAGCGGGAAGTTAAAAATCTAAAGTTTGACATAGATTAAGATGCATATATTTTAAAACATAATGATTTAGATCTTTTTAATTGCATTCAACGTAATTTTTACCTTTAAATGGTTTTATTAGCTCCAAAATCGGTAGGTTAAAAAATGTCGAAAAAAAGCCGCGGTAGTACGTACTACCGAGAGCCGCGTTAGTACGTACTACCGCGGCTCTCGTTGAGTGTAGTAGTGCTCGTGTCTCCTGAAGATGCTTCGGTTGCGAAGTGAAACGTGCGTTGAGTGCGTCAATTGTGTGTTTTTGTGTTTGGTGCTGTCGTGGTATAAAGTGTGGTGTAAAGTGTGATGGACGAGGGTGGATAACTGTGCCGATGGGGTCTTCATTATTTTCAGACCTACGGAAGTTTGTTCCATTTCTTACACCGCTTTTATATGTTTTCCTTTTCAGTAACATCACAAAGGTACACTTAAAGTTCGCGGAAAATTGCAAAATAACTAGTTTTCTTCGTCTTACTAAGTTATGCCAAAAAACGCTTTTCTAAAGTTTTTCGTCAACGATAGCTCTTGAGCGGAAAAACCGATTTCGATGCAATTAATGCACTGAACGCAATTTTTGTAGGAATAGAGCTGATTAGATTCTGTACCTAATCTATACATTTATGTACTTAGATTATACAAAGTTATTTATTTATGTATGTTATTTATGTACAAAGTTATGAGATGTTTATAGATACACATATATACAGACATGCTGACCTCATTGTGAAAATAGTCGGAAAAGATTTCTAGGACCTCAAAACGTGAAGATCTGGTGAAAATTCGATTTTCGAAAATTGGGGCAAAATCAGTAACTTCCTTATCTATACCTACATAGCAGAAAGTTAAAAATAAAAATCCATGCCTAAATTGGAACAATGTAACTCAATGTATCAAAATTTTGCTGTTACGTCATTAATTCACGTGCGTTGCGAAACCCATTAACGATATCCTATATATCTATACTAATATTATAAAGTTGTAGAGTTTGTTTGTTTGTTTGGTTGTACGCGGTAATCTCGAAAACTGCTGAACCGATTTGATTAATTCTTTTTGCGTTGGATAGCCTGTTTATCGAGGAAGGTTATAGGCTATATAACATCTTGCTACGACTAGTAAGAGCAGAGTAAACAAAGTCCGCGCGGACGAAGTCGAGGGCAACAGCTAGTCCATACTAAAATTATAAATGGGAAAGTGTATCTGTTTGTTTGTCCGTCTTTCACGGCAAAACGAAGCGACGAATTGATTTTTTAAGTGGAGATAGTTGAAGGGATGGAGAGTGACATAGGTTACTTTTTTCTCTTACTTTACGAGAGTGAAGCCGCGGACAATATAATAGCTAGTAGTAAATAGTAAAATAGGTAAATAGCTAGTATAAAATAATTAAATTTTAAGCAAATTCTTAAAGTCACGACGTGTCGCTTTTAAGAAAGCTCCCCAAAATTAAACCGAAGTTCGGCCGAAATTCGGCCGAATTTCTTATTTTCACCGAATGTTCGGCCGAAGTTCGAATTCGGTTCAAACCACATTCGGCCCATCACTAATATATATATATATATATATATATATATATATATATATATATATATATATATATATATATATATATAATATTTTGTTTGGGTCACAATAGATGTAACAATTAGGTAGTATTGCGTAATTACTGTTTTTACAACCTTACTGATCATGGGCGTAAGCAGGGAGGGGCAGCTGAAATGAAATTCTGCTGACACCACAAAGCTATGACATAGTGTTATACAATTATTTGAATAGGTCCAGCAGTAAAATCACTTTAGCAGACTTGTATACTTAGTGAGTAGCTTATATATTTTGAAAATACCTTCTGCTGAGGTTGAGACTCTGCTGGTCCCGGGGCACCCGCGACGGTCCTTGCCGCGGCCTCACTGCGAAGCGTTGCATTCTCGCTGAGCAGTCTCTCGTTCATCGCCTTTAAGTTTTCCACTTCTCCGAGTAATCGCTCATTCATGTCCATTATATGTTTAATTCGACTTTCCATTTCATCCATTTTTGCTTTTTTCCTATCCCTTGACGTTTGCGCAGCAACTCGATTTTTCAACTTCCTGGGTGATGCAATTTATGATATACCTTACGTGACGGTAATACATTCGGAGTAAATAACCAACGATAATCCCAAATATAAGCATGAAACTTAGCTACTACTTGTAAAACCGCATAAGGATATCTTAAACGTTTATCCACAAGCGGTTTTACATGGATCTATAATTTTATTGTAATATCAAATATGGCAAAATGGAAAATACTGAATTTAGAACGTAATTTGATAAGTTCGGTATTTTCCATTGATTAAACACAAAGTTCAAGTCTTGCAAACAAAAATGATCAAAACTACCATGTAAAAGCTGTAAAGTAGTGCAAAGAACCCATAACTAAATAGTACGTATCTATTGACACGCAAGCAACTAAGATTTATTTTATCATGTGTATTAAAATGTGTATATAGCACTTACTTTCTTTGCATCTTTTCTTCCCATGTTAGGTGGTCCAATCTTCTTTTCCTAGACGGCGGAGGAGATACATCGACGACGACCTTCGATTCCATCTCATCCACCGTCAGGTAATTATTAGGAACAGTTATTATAATCGGTGCGCTCATATTGTTTGCTTATTCTCACAAAATACACGAAAACACCGGGCTAGCACCGCACCTTTTATAAAAATCTTGAATAACGCATAATATAATTTGCTTCAAATACAATTACTACAACACTCTTCTCCGGTAAGGCTTTTTCAGCAAACAACTATTCACGTCGTACATAATCAAGCTTGAGACGAATAGTAATATTTTTTTTAACTGTCGTTTCTGGAAAATGTGTACGTGCTTAATTTCTATTGGTTGGGCTGTAGACAAAAGGCATTACGTCGTCACTGATAACCTATTGATATTTAGAGCAAGACGGGAAATGCAAAATTTATTTGATAGAAAAAATAAGAAAATATCCCTGTACTGACGTCAACACTTGGTCAACACTACAGAGTAGATATTAGTGTTGCCGCTCGATAGTCCAATATCGATAGCCAATCGATAGTCTATCGATATTTTAGGAAAAACGTTATCAATAGTATCGATATCTCATTTAGGACAATACTATCGGTAAACAGCAATACTATCGATAGTATCGTACATAAAAAATTAAAATCTATCGACACTATCGATAGTATTGCTTCTCAGTATTACTACAACTATCGATACTATTGATGTAATCGATAGTATCGAAAGTTTTGTAATATCGACAGTGACCTTTATTTCGATACTATCGGTTAATCCAGGGTAGAACTAAATATGAAGTTTAGAAGTAACTTTTGAATGTGGGTAATTTAAATCATTATTAATTATCTATTTTTGACAAATCGTTTAAAGTTATTTTGAATACAAAAATATATTCTGCCACTTATCTTTATACTTTTATGTCTTTACCGATACTATTGAAAAAAACGTAACTATCGATGGTACAAAACTATCGTTAGTAAGTGTTATATCGACGAACAATACTATCGACTTTACAATCGATAGTATAGCTTTTTTTCAAGGAAGTTATATTCTACCCGGAATGCTTACACGCGCTTCAAAATCGTTCCGAAGAGTACCACGACATGAGTGGAGTGTGTCTCTTTCTACTAAATAAAGCGCCAATCGCCATATATAAGTGCGGCCATATATAGTTCGCAAATTACTACTAAGTAATTCTACTAATTTGAGAAACAGTTTTTGCATTGTATAAGTAATTACGTAATAATTAAAATAAGCATATTTTAGAACTCACTGTGTTAATTACAATACATTTTATGCTAATTTATTTATCAATGTGTATGAATAAAAAGTATTTAATGATTACTGAATATGTAAAAATGTACCATCTAGATAGTTTTATTTATACTGGCAATTGCAAGAAAGGGACAACATCCACTCATGTCGTTGTCTTGCTCAGAACGTTTTTCCCCTCTGTTAAGTAAGAAACAAATGTCAACTTTATGAGTAACGAAATAAAGTACATTTTTATTTTTCAAATATTGCTTTGTAACAATTCCAGTTATAGTATATAAGTTCCTTGCTTTTTTTAGATTAAAACTATCGATTTTTCGGCAACACTAGTAGATATATACTTGTCGTACCTATGAATTAAGCCCGCCCCAGATGCAGCAATAATATATATTAATATATAGAAATGTATATTACAGTATAGCAAGCTAACACACACGGGAGCTATAATGTAATACATGGGGCACACTAAAAGTTTTGCACTTCTAGCTAATCGGAACCACTGAACTATTTGAATTATCCCATGTTGGTCCCGGGCTCCTTTGAAGAATAGACCAACTGCCGTTCTGCCAGCCAGGTCGTAAAAGGCGACCGAGTGGCTATGTGCGTCACTATCATCGTGACTACTAGGTGGTAGAGTTCCGCATCGGCTCGACCGGGTCAGATACCACCGCCTTACCTATTCCTGCCGCAATAGCGTCAGTACTAGTCGCTATCGTGTTCCGGTTTGGGGGGTAAGGTAGCCGGTAAACTTATGCATGTGGCATTAGACCTCGCCACAACATAGCAACGCACCATTAACATCTTTGGTGTTTATAGGCGATGGTTGACTCTTTCCATCAGGAGACCCATCTGCTTTTTGCTATCTTATGACATATAAAAAAATTTCGAATGTTATATTTTTAAAACGTTGCAACCACAGACCACTTAGAGATGCAAGCACAGAACAATGATGCAAGCATCTTATGATATTACATTACCCCTTAAAATGGAAATTTATGCTTTTGTTAATATGGCAACATTTTGCACACCATCAGTCGCGCGCAGACTTATCTGGCGCGCACTATAGGTACCTTTCACATAAAAATATTACTTTTTGTGAACTGTTTTCCTGTTACATTGACCCAAGGAACTTTTATTACTGGAATTATTACGATGCAATATTTGAAAAATAAAAATGTACTTTATTCCGTTACACATAAAGTTGACATTTGTTTGTTACTTAAAAAAGGGGAAAAACGTTCTGAGCAAGACAAGACAAGAGTAGATGTTGTCCCTTTCTTCCAATTGGCAGTGTTTAAATAAAACTAATGATGGCAGATTTTTATGTAATCGGTAATTGTTAAATCCCTTTTATTCATACACGTCGATAAATACATTAGCATAAAATGTATTGTAATTGACGTAGTGAGTTCTAAAATATTATTACATAATTACTTATGCAATGCAAAGTTGTTTCTCAAATTAGTAGAATTACTTAGTAGTAATTTGCAAACTACGCATCGCCGCACTTATATATGGCGATTGACGCTTTATTTAGTAGAAAGAGACATACTCCACCCAATACCCATGTCGTGATACTCTTCGGAACGATTTTGAAGCGCGTGTGAATATTCCGAGTAGAATGTAACTTCCTTGCGCTTTATTGGTTATCCTTGGGTCAATGCAAGGAAGTTACATTCTACCCGGAATGTTCACAAGCGCTTCAAAATCGTTCCGAAGAGTTACATACCACGACATAGGTGGAGTGTGTCTCTTTCTACTAAATAAAGCGCCAATCGCCATATATAAGTGCGGCCATGCGTAGTTTGCAAATTACTACTAAGTAATTCTACTAATTTGAGAAACAGTTTTTGCATTGCATAAGTAATTACGTAATAATTAAAATAAGCACATTTTAGAACTCACTATGTTAATTACAATACATTTTATGCTTATTTATTTATCGACGTGTATGAATAAAAAGGATTTAACGATTACCGAATAATTAAAAATCTACCATCTAGATAGTTTTATTTACACTGGCAATTGCAAGAAAGGGACAACATCCACTCTTGTCGTTGTCTCGCTTAGAATGTTTTTCCCCTCTCTCATGTAACAAACAAATGTTAACTTTATTCCTTATGAAGTAAATTACATTTTTATTTTTCAAATATTGCTTCGTAACGATTCCAGTTATAATATATAAGTTCCTTGCATTGACCACAGCCACAGACTAACACTATATGTGGTAACCATTTACCACAGCATTTGACTAGCGGTCACTGGCAACACTAGTGCAAACTTCAAAATAAAAATGAATATTTATTCGACTCGTATTGAAATTATTTGTTTTGTTATTTGTGTATGTGGTTAATGGTTATATTTGTTTACCATTCTCCGAAAGCAAATCGAAAGTTTTAATAGATACTGTTAGCATAAAAATTGTATTACAAGAAAATGGCTTCGACTAGCGCAGATTCGCAGGCAACTATAGCTCAAAAAACTTGGGTTATGGCAAACAACATAGAAACTGTATCCAGTGTTGATGATATTTATAGATACGACAAAAAGCAGCAACAAGATATTCTTACAGCTAAACCATGGGAAAAGGAGTAAGTATAACAAATTAAATCAAGTCCCTTTCTATATTAAAAGACTGCAGTAAAATTGATATCTTTAACCAGATTCAGATGTAGGGAAAATTAACATTGTGGCTGTCACTCCTAAGATATTATCAAAACGAACATTTATTAGTGTCTAAAAGTTTAAATGAACACACATACTCACATTCCAGGTGCAAATAAACAGATAAACTGCTGTTATTCGCACCACACACACGGTTTCTCACCCACTCAAACCCAATAAATATAATTGATTTTTTTAAATTAAAATTTTATAGATTCAGGTGTTACTTGTTTTATGTCATAAGATAGCAAACAAGCAGGTGGGTCTCCTGATGGAAAGAGTCAGCCATTGCCTATAGACACCGAAGGTGTTAATAATGCATTGCTAACTTGTGGCGAGGTCTAATGCAACAAGCATAAGTTTTCCGGCTACTTTATCCTCCAAACCGGAACACGACAGTGACAAGCACTGACACTATTGTGGCAGGAATAGGTAAGGCGGTAGTACCAGACCCGGGCAAGTTAACGCAGAACTCTAACACCTAGTAGCCACGATGGTATTGACTCGTATAGCCAATCAGTCGCCTTTTACGACTTGCCTGGCAGAACGGCAGTTGGCCTATTCTTCAAAGGAAACCAGGACCAACACAGGGAAAATTATTTTATGGAAATCTCTTGTTCAGACGAAAAAAACTAGTTATTGTGCAAATTTCTGCAAACTTTTAGGTGTATTTTTGTGATGTCACTGAAAGGGAAAACAAATAAATGCAATGTAAGAAATGGAACAAAATTGTCTGAAAAATAATGAAGACCCAGCAGCACAGCTATCCACCCTCATCCACACACTTTATACCACAATAGCACCAAACACAAAAGCACACAATTTACGCACTCAACGCATGTTTCACTTCTCAATCAAAGCATCTTCAGGAGACACGAACACTATTACACTTAACGAGAGCCGCAGTGGTAACTGTGTCTTCATTATTTTCTCTGGTCTTGGGTCTTCATTATTTTCCAGACCTGCGATGTGTTTGTTCCATTTCTTATACCGCTTTTATATGTTGTCCCTTTCAGTGACAACACAAAAGTATACTTAAAAGTTTGCAGAAATTTGCAAAATAACTAGTTTTCTTCGTCTGAAATATAATTGATATTTAATTAGACTTTTGCGGGACACATATTCAAAATAGTATTTTTTGTGTAAACTAATTACTCATAATAAAATCTAGTTTAGGAGTTAGAGACATTTCTGTGTAATACATGTAATAATTCTTTTTATGAAATAAACATATATTTTTTTCTCATAGTTTAACCAGTGGAATCCCAGTTGGTCATATTTGACCGCTTTGTATTTTTTAAGTTTCTACTGGCGCTCAATGGGAAAAATATGACCACACCTAATTTGAATCACTACATAGTATAAAACAAAGTCACTTTCTCTGTCTGTCCCTATGTCTAAAATCTTAAATAAAGCTTCTTAAATAAAGCTAAATCTTAAAGCTTAAATCTTTAAAACTACACAACGGGTTTTGATGTGGTTTTTTTAATAGATAGATTGATTCTTGAGGAAGGTTTAAGTATATAAATCTTTCCGATATTCCCACGGGAACAAAAGCTACGCAGGTGAAAGTGCGGGCAGGTGGCTAGTTTTATTATATATGTAAAATATTTTACTGAATACTTTATTTTGAATCCTAGTAGACAGAAAATATATCTATCATTACATAGTCGTTTACAGAATGATAAAATATGGTTTAATTATAGAGAAATCATATTATTTGTACAATATGGTATCAGTGTTGGCACGGGTCAATTAGTAACGGAAGCCACCACTACTAATTGACCCGTGTGTGCGAGGATGGGACTCGAGGGGTTAATATTTGCCAAGACATAATATTGCATACTTTCATCTTTCAGTCCCCATTTTTTCAAAGATATTAAGATATCTGCCTTAGCCTTACTTAAGATGGTAATGCATGCAAGATCTGGAGGAACTTTGGAGGTCATGGGACTACTGCTTGGAAAAGTAGATGCTAATACTATGATAGTTATGGATTCCTTTGCCCTTCCTGTAGAGGGGACTGAGACCAGAGTAAATGCTCAAGCACAAGCATATGAGTATATGACAGCGTATATTGAAGCTGCTAAACAAGTGAGTTAAACTAGCGATTAATAATACTAATTTTGATTTATTTGTTTTAGAAACTAGTATGTTTCTAGGAAAAAAGGTTTGAATGTGAAAGAATGGATAATTTGTATGGATTGTGATGCCTCTTTTGCCCACTTACTGTTTATAAATTATAGGTTAGGTTACACCTAACCGTAAAGTAATTACTGTACTGTATATATTACTGTAGAAGACTGATAAATTAAAAAATGTGTTGATGGCACTTACTGATAATCAGCAATTCCTTGGATTAGTGAAATCCACAATCCAAAGTGTCACAATTCTAAACATTTTGAAAACTTCTCAATGTGAAAATTTACTGTTTGAAAATTATATTAAACAAAATTTTATTTCATACATACCATTTAGTAGTTTTGATATTTTTACTAGATGATATATGATTAATATCACAGCCCAAAAAAATGTAGACATTACTGTCCACCTGTGTGTTTGAGCATATTTCCTTTATTACTGAATAGATTTTGTAAGTTATATTTACAATGAATCAAAAATCAAGTCAATTTAAAGATGTTCGTAAGCAAGATAATCTTGATGTACTGGTGTCATATTTAAACAAATATTGACTAACATTTTTTTCATTTTGACCTCCAGTTGGTAAAATGATTAGATGAACATAACTATAAATCGATGGGGCTCGGGTTCGATTCTCGATAGGGACAAACATTTGTGTGTTGAGCATATAGTAGGGGTGCCCAAGATGTTAAATGTGTAGTTACTCGAGCGTCGTAGAGACTTATTGCATTTTGTACATTAAATTGTGGGAAAATAAAAGGTTATATAATATTTTTCATTTCAATTAATTATTATTTATTTACATACATGCATACATACATATCTTCACGCCAGATCCCTTACAGGGTAGGCAGAGAGAACCGAGTGCCATACATCACGATCCTTGCAGGCTTGTCTCGCTTCCTCCACATTCATCACTCTCTTCATACACACACTCCGGTTGCGAAGACTTTTGACACCACCTTCGGACAGTACTCGATCAATCTGATCGTGGTATGTCAGTCTTGTATATGTGTTTTGTTAACCTTTCATCTACCATTCTTTCTACATGTCCGAACCAACGGAGCATGCCCTTTCTCATCTTTACACCAACACTTTCTTTCAAACCTAACATCTCATTTCGACATTATGAACCCGGTCCGCGAGTGTCACACCACATATTTTTCTTAGCGACCTCTTCTCAACCGCGTTGATTCTACTTTCATGCCCTTTCTGACATACCCAACTCTCACTTCCATACAATAGCGTTGGTATAAGCACATGATTATTATTATTATTTATTTATTATGTATTATTATTAATTAATTTTATTCTTTATTTATTATGTATTATTTATTAATTAATTTTATTCTTTATTTATTATGTATGATTGTCAAATAAATGCTGATATTATGATTTTGCTTGTCTTTAATCTAGGACCTAGTGTGGTCTTGTCCTCTAGAGTTAGTTTATTCAGTTTAGATTATACAGTCCCATATTCAGTGCCCGTGTCAAACAAAAGTTTTATTGAGGTAGTTTTGGTTTACTCTTGATAATTAAAATCTCAGATAGTATCAAATTAGAGGAACATTAATAAATACGAAAGACATCAATCCTAATTATCATCTATACATACTTGGATTTACTTCAAATTTTGTATGAATATTACTAATAGGTTGGGTCAACATATAGGCTACATATTATCACGCTATCACCTAACGGGGAGGGGCAGTGCGGAATAAACTAACTGCGCGCGGACGTAGTCGCTGGCAACAGCTAGTAAGCAATAAATCTAAAATCATATAAACAAAGCTTTAAACTGACATGAATTTCCTAAATTTAACAAAGGTGATTAAAGGTGATTTTTAAATTCTTTTTGTTGCAAGGTTGGCAGACATGAAAATGCAATTGGTTGGTATCACAGTCACCCAGGCTATGGCTGTTGGCTATCAGGGATTGATGTTTCAACTCAAATGCTGAATCAAAACTTCCAAGAGCCCTTTGTGGCCATTGTGATTGATCCAGTAAGGACAATATCAGCCGGGAAAGTGTGTCTTGGTGCATTTAGGACTTATCCAAAGGTAAGATTTACTCTTCTTGTGAACTTTGTTTATTTGATAATGAAATTACCACTGGTTTGGAATTGTTCTACGGCTACTTTATGTTAATACTTGACAGGGTTATAAGCCAGCAAATGAAGAGCCATCGGAGTATCAGACTATTCCATTAAACAAAATTGAAGACTTTGGTGTTCATTGTAAACAATACTATGCTCTTGAAGTGTCCTACTTCAAATCATCACTAGATAGAAGGCTGTTGGATTCTCTATGGAACAAATACTGGGTGAATACACTCAGTAGCTCAAGTCTTATTACCAATGCAGATTACACAACTGGGCAGATTTTTGACCTTTCTGACAAATTGGAACAGAGTGAAGTAAGCTTAGGTAAGTTAAAGGGAATATATGGGGGGGGGGGGAGGGGTTAGGGAATAAATAAAGAATTAAGATTGATAGAGATAGGTGTTTCTAAAATAGCTTATAGAAAGATGGTGTTGCTGTACCTAGGGAACATTTTTTAAAGAAAGCACAAAAAATAGCTGAAGAGGAGACAGCCACTATGCAAACTTCAATTCTTTTAAAACAGCTCACTTTAGAATATATCCTCTGCTATACGAGCGCCAATCTGGCTCCTTTATTTGATTATGTCTCGTTTTTTAAGTAAAACAGCAGTATACATTAGTGTTTCATATTTCTATTAATAATAGAATACTAGTAGAACCGGCAGACTTTGTTCTGCCTTAGAATAGATTTGAAATCGTTAAATATTTGACAGCTAGGTCTTAGTCTTAGCTAAATAAAAGTCTTGATTTTAACATTGTCCTCGCAATTTTTCCATTTTTTTCTCTCCATAACAACCTTTCTCGTATTTTTTTTTATATCATAAGATAGCAAACAAGCAGATGGGTCTCCTGATGGAAAGAGTCAACCATCGCCTATAGACACCAAAGATGTTAATGGTGCGTTGCTGTCTTGTGGCGAGGTCTAATGCCACATGCGTAAGTTTACCGGCTACCTTACCCTCCAAACCGGAACACGACAGCGACAAGCACTGACGCTATTACGGCAGGAATAGGTAAGGCGGTGGTACCAGACCCGAGCGAGACAATGCAGAACTCTACCACCTAGTAGCCACGATGGTAGTGACTCGATAGCCAATCGGTCGCCTTTTACGACCTGCCTGGCAGAACGGCAGTTGGCCTATTCTACAAAGGAGGCTGGGACCAACATTAAAAAAAAATGGCCAGATTGATGCAGCCGTTCTTGAGTTTTGTGCTTAGTAACACATGTGAGAATTCATTTTTATTTATATAAAATAAGGAAATGTAACAATTTTGTATGTAGCTTGTCATTCCTACTGTTAGCTGTTAAAAAGAATTGTAAGAAATAAATAAAAAAATTTTTAAATTTGCAAGAATATTAATGTTGCAATTTGTTTTAAATTATGAATACCAACAGTGGTATAACTATACTGTTTGAGGCAAATTTCTTGGAAAGGTTCTTTCAACGTAAAGAATTTTTAATCCTACTGATTGACTTTCCACAATGGTGGAGGTTCTCAATTTGTGTATGTGTTTTTTAATGTTTGTTATCTCAGAATTCCTTTATGAACCGATTTTGAATTTTTTTATTGTTTGGAAGGATAGAAGGATATCTGTGTGGTCCCATTTAAATTTGGCAAAGATCTGATCAGAAACGATGTTGGTTGTTGCAGTTTTACTGTGTTTA
The DNA here is from genome assembly GCA_036924255.1 of Apodemia mormo. NCBI lineage: Eukaryota > Metazoa > Arthropoda > Insecta > Lepidoptera > Riodinidae > Apodemia > Apodemia mormo. The sequence continues at coordinate 7,574,013 of JAUPFN010000005.1, read as the reverse complement.
AATTATTTCCAACAAAACATCACACACATCACAATCAAGAACACATCTAGTAAGTATGTATCATAACTCATAATCTCACCTAAACAATTTGACATTAGAATATGTTCTGGCCTATATAAATGCTAATAATGTGATCCTTATCAACCGACGAAAAAAATGGAGGTTATCAGTTTGATATGAATGTAATATTGTTGGAACTAGACAATATTTAAGTATAATGATCTATTTAGATGTCCAGGTATGTGTTAGATTTCGAAAGTGTATGTATATTTGTCCACATGCCATATCAAGATAAATCTTTTTATGTAAGTCAGGTATATTCCAACTTAGGGAACAGTACAAGTTTCATCAAAATTCGTTCAGTAATTTTTGAGATACGCATAGTTTGTATTTGAAGTTGGTTTAAATTTTTAAAATACTATTATTTTTATAATTATATAAAATAAAAGTAATTATAATAAATAAATGATAAATATTCACGGGACAAATTACACTTATTGATCTAACCCCAAAGTAAGTGTGCTTAACCCCAAAGTAAGCAAATTATTTGCTTGAGTTATGGATGTTAGTCAATGATATTAATACATAGAAATACATATATAAATACTTTTACATACATAAACACCCAAAACTGGAAATACAAACATTTATGCTCATCATACAAATATTTCCCACCTGGGGATCGAACCCGAGCCCCGTCAATTGCGTAGTCAGGGTCGTTAACCACTCGACCAACGGGGCGGTCAAAAAAATTTATTAATTTTGTTTTATTGTATTTTTTTCTGAATGACAGGTTTCCTTTGGTTTCTTCTGTATCACTGATGTGTATGCAAAATATAATCATTATTTTAGTAGGTAAGAAAATTTAACAAAAAAGAAACACTCGCATATATAAGGATTTCTGAATTCTATCATGCATTTCAGGTCGAGGTGGTTTTATAGTCGCTGGTGCTGATCCTCACGAGAAGAGAACAGAAGATAAATTAGGCAAAGCAACCAAAGACGCCTGCAAGACTACCATTGAAGTGATACATGGTCTCATGGCACAAATGATCAAAGATAGACTCTTTAACAGTGTTTGTGGACGACCAGCCCCTGCCAATGCTATGATTGAGCAGTAAACACAACATCTTTGTTATTATGTAACCCTTAGTCAACTCACATTTCTTAATAAAAAAATTGTCAAATTTAATTTCTTTTGTATTTTTAAATAAAGACAACTTGTACCTGTAGCGGCTCAAAACAATCACAAACGCTACAAGAAAAAATAATAAAAAATGGACAAAAATCAATAACAAATGGAAAAAATGAAATTCAAAATAAAATACTGAATCACGATATCACAATTATTTATCTTGTAACACTATATACAAGTTTCAACGTTTCCAAATGGACTTCGATCCCCAGGCAGTACATCTCGCATGGCTGGGAAGATCTTCCTTTTCCCCTTGTCCTTGTGTGACGTCATCAACCTCCAAAGTAATGACGTCATACTGACAGGTGGGCCCGCTGGTTCCATCACTATGACCCTTCAAGCGGTACGGACCAGCGGCGCCACATACCAATACGTCTTCTTAAACCTGCGTGCAAATGTTCGCATTCGATTTATTTTGTCCATACGAGCCCCTCAAAAAACGGTCTTAGACTTAATATAGAATTGAAGACGACGAAAAAATAAACGTAGTCTGCTTCTCACGAGTGTTCTACCAATGTGATTCAAAATAAACAACACAATTTGATTATATAAACATTCTCAAATATTTATTAACCAATTTACATAAAATCATTACATATATATTTATGTACATCTTCACATAGTTTTAGTTATTAAATGATAACATTTCAGTTGTGGAGGGCCTTCTATTTATGCAGGTTCTATCATAACAAGCACCAAATTGCGATATAACCTCTCAAGCTCTCTTTATAAAAGTGGAGTCCATCATAGATATTTATATTTCGTCTAATCGTCCGCTAAACGGACGAATAAAATAATTTAGTCGTCCGGTTATCGTATTAATTTATTCTAAGTGTATAGACTGCCACTAGCATTTTATCAATTAAAGTGCCGTAAATTAGTATAACTAGCCACACCGTCACTACTCGAATTGGTATATAAATATGAAGTAGTTTGCATATAGGTAACACACTCGGTAAAAGGGCTCCGTCGGCTAAGACATTATGTAAAATTGTGACACTTGAGTGAGTGAGGTCGTGCTAATTTATACCGTAAGAAACGCGCATACGCTTTACTGTCCTTTAACGATAAAGATGCGAGCGACGCCTTGCTTTTATTTTATTCATCCCATAGCTTGACGACTAATTATTATATTCGTCCGATTAGCGGACGTCTGGGAACAGTCTATATATTTAGGGAGAATAGTTGTGCATCTACTGTGAGAAATGTAACACATTTTAAAGTGTGCTAGTATCTAAGATAGGGTAGAGATCAAAACACTTAAACGTGTGTATATGAAATGAGAACCTTGCTATATTTAGTTGGCTTTAACGCGAGACTGTCAATTTCTAATAAGCTACCAAAACAATGTACACAAAATGTGTAATTATTTCAATTAGACGCTATCTAATATTCTCAATAGATCTAATCACAAAATATCAGTCTCATAATTGATATCGTTTTTCCCCATTAGTTTTACGGCACATCCCTATTGATCTACTGATTCGGAAGGGTCGGATTATCTAGCAAATAACTGTAACATTATAAAACTTTATTGTTTAACAGTTTACGACGATGAATACATGTTTTTTAATATTTAAATGTTTCAACTATTATTTAGCAAAATATTTGACCTTATTTCTTAAACAGCACTGTACTAAATACACGAGTAATTACGGTGCTAATTCGACGAACCACACAAAATTAAAAATTCAAAAGTAGTGTTTTGATCAATACCCAACAGTGTCTAAAAATAAATGTAAACAGATTTAATATAAACAATAGATTCAAATAGTCTAGTATTAAATGACTTATTTACACAGTCACTGAATAAAACTTCTCAAAAGCTTACACAGGAACTTCTAATCTATTATATATTGCATTAATCAAGCAACAATTTTATACATAAAAATAATTTTCACAAAATTCCAAAATTATTAGATAAAATAACTAAATGATTAATATAAATAATTTATTAACATTAATGTTCTCAACAAGATTAACCGCGCGTTTTCAATATTATTAAGACAACATTTACGATTTATTATGTATGTAGCCTATTTCCGCGTAGATTCCGATCCTGTGAAATAAATAGGATAAAATGTAGCGTCTGTTATTCAGGAATAACATAGTTTTCTACTGGTGAAACAATTTTAAAAGTTCAGTAGGTCCAGAGAATATTTCCTACAAACAAACTCACAAACTTACTCCTTTATAAAATTAGTATATTATCACATTGATAAGATTTTCCTCATTTACGGTAACTTTCAATATTTAACTTTTCTTTGAATACATGTACTTTTCTTGCATTGCCAATTGTCATTGAAATCTAAGGTCCACTTCCACTGCAAACTATTTAAAAAACATCCAAACAAACACGGTCAAGTAAATTTGAATTTATTATTTATAAATTCAAATATTTTTTGGAATTAACAGCTACTGTCACAGGAGTACTTTAGTGTATGATTCCTAAAATCATAACAATTAAATTTCTAAAAAATTAAGGTCCGCTTGCAACAATTAAAAAAAAAGAATTCAACCATAATAGTTAAATCTATTTCAGAAATTAGAAGTACTTTATTTAATACAACTTTTACAAGTTATTTCAGCGCGTCAACAATTTTTTAAGTTACTACCAAATCAAAAACGCGGCTAATTTAAATAATTTGGTGCAAACGGACCTAAGAATATAAACTGCCTGAGATTCTGAAAATGTCAATAAATTTCGAATGTCAAATGATTTTAATGTTTGTGCAATAGTCCAAGTTCGTTTCAAATTCATATCTAATGTTTAATGCTTTTACCAACAACCTTAAACCTGACACTAAGGCCAGCATATGGGTGCATCCTCACACCACACCTATGGCCACAATGCGTTGTTATAAAAATTACATAATACTGCCAATTTTCAAATTAATACATCAGTTGGTGTGGCAGTGCAGTGCAGGCGGTGAGGCAAATCCATCGTTCGGCCGCCAATGCTCGTAGAGTGCGTTTCATCTTATACTTCCTTTAGCGTTATGTTGGCAGCAATTCAAATACGCAGTCACGTGGTGCGTATCGTCCAATCACAGCGGTTGAAATGCTAAATATAACTTTGCGTGTCGACAAATAAACAGGGGAGCCAACATGTACGGCATAGGAACTATTTGATGAAACGCTGATAGCTGACTAACTCGAGGTGTTAGTTCCAGGTCTGTAAATGCTCATATAGGCTGTTTGCTTCACCACATATTAACTTAGACCCTGTCCACACCCAACACACTCAGGCCGCGGTCTCGATGTCAGCATTCTGCACGGCGGCGGCGTATTCAAATGCAAAGATTAATATGAAACTCTTGAATGGTAACGAAAGTTCCAAAAATAACATACAGAAATATTATAAATATATTTAATAAATTTTTATTGTTTGGTACTCATAACTAAATATGTAATTTTGATAACTCTTAAATAATTTAGGTAGATTAGCGCGCGGTTTAACTTGGAAATAAAATATACAGCCACAATTTCTAGTCTTCAACATCCTAATATATCACACACGCAAAATATGAGTCAAATTCTATGATCGATCTGTGCACAGATGCAGTGAAAAGTAATATACAATAATATAGATTTATGTATTTCAAACGTTACATAATTCCACGTTATTTTTTTAATGATACCTAATTCCTCCACCAAACTCTTATCTATAAGTGAAACTTAATATGAGCTCGACTGAGTTGTATGACATCTTATTCATCAGAAGGTGGCCGTTGTTGATTCAGGTTTAAAAATATTATTGTGGCGTGCTGTGACTCAATCTAATAATAATTAATTATAATGGTTACCATAGCAAGGAAATGAGTATATTATACGTCAATACAAAACGCTTAAAATTTCTAATACTCATTCCCATATTTTGAAATAAAAATGTGTAAAAGTTTCAAGTCAATCAACTATTTTTCGAGTTTTGCAATATCTCATGCATCTATCTCGTTTTTATTCGTACAATTGAATGCATCGGGCTTAATTGACAGTCCAAGACTATAGGAATGATTTTCGATAGGTACTAGTTCATTGGATTTTCAGAATCATCAAATCAAGATGCTCAGTCATAGTGTTCAAATCGATCATAAAGTTTGACGTATGTATGACGTATACAATAATAAAATATTAATAATTAAGTACATTTCGTAGTATCCATTCTCCGATTTTATTTTTACACAATTATATTACAATTTTAAAATTACACATATATTTACAATGCAAGACACGAGTGAAATATATATTTCTAGTATAGGCTTAAATCTATTTTCAGTTAAAAAATATTCGTAGTAGTAACGTGTTTATTTCCCATTGAGCGAGCTATGATATTCAGTTTATGAGACAAGGTATAGCTAGCTCTTTGATAAACTACTTACTTAAAAGTAATTGAGACAGGATCATTACTAGAACATTATAAAATTGAAACTTGTTATGAAATGTAAAAAATACGTCTTTGAATTTAAAAGTACATAAACAAGTGTAAAATGTGATTTTTCATTTAATTGACACGTAAACTTGCAAAGTTGTGGCGTTACGTATATCCCTTTAAGGCGTCCAGAAGAATATTCAGTGGAATATAAGCAATTTCCGAAATCATATAAAAAGTAGTAGTTTCTTCAGACTTTCTTTAAAGCGAAATTTCTAATTTGGGTAGAAAATTAATATTTATAATGTTCACTGTGAAATAATAGATTAAAACTCATAGTTTATCAAAGAACCACTGGTTGCACTTTTGCCGTGTATAAAGTTTAACACAATTTTGATAAGAAATAGTTTGAATTTCGCTTAACATGCTCTCAGCTATCTCAGACTTATAGAATCTAGAATACAAATCTAATAACAAACATTTCATTTAGGAGTTTTCTTGGCCGTCTAAGGGTTAGATCTGGGATCATTTCACATAGAGCCAACACTCCATATTTAACTCAGTCCAAATGGAAAACAGATTTCACATTATTTATATATTTCAGAGCGAACAAATCGTTTGCTTTTTATAGGTAATCGATTACGGTACTGATATCCATTTTAAAATAAGTAGGAAGGCTTGGCAAGTTAATTTCTAAATTATAAGAACAAAACTTAAGTATGAATGTATACATCTCTATTATAAGATTGGAATCAACTATAGAAAAAAATATTTTATTGTCATATTTCTCTCTGATATTTTTATCTGTAATAGCAATGTTTATGATATGGCGTGCAATATGCGCATAAACAATTTACATTTTTATTTTATCATCAAAACTGACATAATTTTAATACTGATTTTGATGTAAGCGACCTTCATTTTAGCCTAGATTCTATACTTTCACATCCAAATCTCGCAATCCACGTGCGGCCCTCTTAACTACTAAATGGTAAGCAATTTAAAAAATCTAAAAGTGGAATGTTAAATGAATCTCTAAAGTAATTGAATAACACTACGTCCCACACTGATTATTGACTCAGTACGTTAGATATATTTCCTTGAAGCTGCCTTCAATGTTTAATCACACGTAGATATCCGATTACACCACAAACTGGGCCACCATTGGCCAATTTTGCGGGTCCCACCGGTGAGAGATCGCTGGTGGGCCACTACAGGCAGTAGAGTAGTGGGGTGGCCACTCGTCAGTTGAACAGGTCGGGCGGGAAGTTGTTCACCTCCGCCTGCTCGAGGACGGGGTTTCCGTCGATGTTGTATGATACTCTTATTCGAAGCCTTAGTGGGGTCTGAAAGTTTGTATAGTGATATTAAATGACACGAGTCCGATATGATTATCTCTTTCTATCAGCAGAGCCATCTGTTTAAAACTAATTGACTTGGAAATTTTCCTTGGATATAATTATGTCAGTGCAGTAGCTTTTTTCCTACAGGAAGTGCAGTGTTGTGCAAAAAATTAAAGGTGGTAGAGTTCTGTAACTTATCACCATCTTATCTATTCAGTTACTCTCATTTAACTCGGCAATAACTTTTTTAACTAATAATAGCGACAAGAGTAATTCAAGAAATCACATATATTTTTCATCACATATATTTTTCATCACATATACCGTCATAATTGAGAAAATAACACTATATGCAATATTTAGATTAGATGCACGACCACCTTGCACGCAAACTGGGACGTCACTATTTATGCTTGATACATTACTTTGATTTAAAATTAAAGTGTCACTAGTGTCATTTAGGGACAAATGTGTAAACCATATGCTTGACAATGCTGGATATAACATTTTGAAGTTTTCTGAAGTGAACGGTACAATAAAACAGTTTTTTTATTTCTTGAGTTGTGACACTATTTGAGCGGAATTGCGACATAATAACCATGCGACGTTATTTTACGACCTGCTTGGCAGAACATCAATTAATTTATTCTTCAAAGAAACTCAGACCAACACGGGAAGGATTTTAGGACGCTCGACTACCACGCACATTTCCCAGAAATTAACTTAATATCTTTGCTTATTTGTGGATTTTCATATGACAACACCCAATTAAATGACGTAATATTATCCTTGTCAGGGAATGTAATATTAACAAAATTCTTACCTTGGATGGATTGGTTATTTTTAGTACTTGTGTGATTTCACCCTGCGGCGTTAGTACTGTGCCGGATGGTGACATCATGTCTAACCGGAACGTCTGTAAAAATAATTCTTTATTACATTGTGTACTGGCTTTTGTCCGTGGTTTCGCTTGTCTTGAAGTTAATTGAAAGCGTAACAAACTAACAAAGAAAGAAATTCCTTTTTTTGTTAGTTAGTTAGTTTCGGCGTGCCTTACGGCAAAGGCCTCCTCTAACTCCTTCCAGTCTGCAGCCACTTATAAATTTATTGATTATCCACTTAGGTCTGTGGCACCGCTGATGCGTCATATAGTGATAGAACCAGCGGGTCAACTTTTGTCAGGTGACGTCATAACTGTCGAGGTTGATGACGTCACACAAGGACAAGGAAGATCTTCCCAGCCAGGCAAGGTGTACTACCTGGGGACCGAAGTCCATTAATTGAGAAGCATTGAAACTTGTATATAGTGTGTACAAGATAAATAATTGTGATATCGCCATTCAGGATTTTATTTTGAATTTCATATTATTCTATTTTTTATTATTTTTTCTGGTAGCATTTGTAGATTGAACCGCTACTGGTCCTGTCATTTTTATCCATTTAGCTCTCCAAAGGTCATTTTAAAGCCATCCTCCCATCTTTTTTAGTTTGCGACTCCGGCTCCTAGTGCCATCTTTGGAATATCAAACTCTCCCCTGATCTCCATTTTTCCTTTTTATAGTGGAGCATGTGTCCAGTCTACCTTCATTTAAGTTGATGGCTCAATGAATTTGGCCCCACTTTTTTTGATTTTCAGATTTTTGATATTTTTAATTATTTGTTCGTCGTTCGTTCTTTAATGTTAGATTGTAAAAATTGTTTGTTCGTCTTTTATTTATTTATAATTAATTAAACAAATGATAACCATTAAGTTGGCCCCCCTTACTAGATATCTTTATTTTTATCACTTAGATTAATTAATTTTGATTAATTATCGTTTGTTCGACGACTATTTGTGATTGTTCGATCATAAAAACAATTAAATTCTCAATTATTATTTATTTTATATCTAATATGCAAACCATTACCTCACGCCTAAATTGCGCATGCGCCAGCAGTCTAATGGCGACTGAGCGATGCGTAGTGCATGTCATGTAAAAAAATGGCATTATAAATAATGCTCCATTTCGAATGTTTAGTTGTAAAAGAATCATTATTAATAAATTATGTACTTATTAATAATCATCGAAAAACATCTAATGTCTATATAGTCCATTTACATGCATTACGTCCAATATATGTACTTAACTCATAAAGCCACATAAAGCTGTTTGTTGAGTAAACAAAAAGAGTAATTACTCTAATTAAATATGAATTTCTTATATATGATATATGTGTGTACCCGTATATCATACAACTGTTTTTAATTTGTTTCTTTGCTAAAATAATAGGCCTATTTATAATTCTGTTAAAGATGTATATATTAGATGTACTATTAGTTAACCTCAAAAAATGTGCAGTTTTTTTTATGTATCGTGTTAAATTTACCACTATCGGAACTACCTACAATATTTCCTAATAAGAATTAAATACCTTTATATTTAATCGAGGTACTCACACTGTTGAATAAATACTTCATTCAAATCGTATAATTTGATGATATTCGAAATGGAGCATTATTTATAATTTATAATGTCATTTTTTTACATGACATGCACTACGCATCGCTCAGTCGCCATTAGACTGAGACTGCTGGCGCATGTGCAATGTAGGCGTGAGGTAATGGTTTGCATATTAGATATAAAATAAATAATAATTGGGTATTTGATTGTTTTTATGATCGAACAATCACCAATAGTCGTCGAACAAACGATAATTAATCAAAATTAATTAATCTAAGTGATAAAAATAAAGATATCTAGTAAGGGGGGGCCAACTTAAGGGTGATCATTTGTTTAATTAATTATAAATAAATAAAAGACGAACAAACAATTTTTACAATCGAACATTAAAGAACGAACGACGAACAAATAATTAAAAATATCAAAAATCTGAAAATCAAAAAAAGTGGGGCCAAATTCATTGAGCCTAAGTTGATCAATATGTGACAGGATGTCTTTTTTTTTTTTTTTTTTTTTATAGAAGAGGGGGCAAACGGACAGGAGGCTCACCTGATGGTAAGTGATTACCGCCGCCCATAGACAACCACACTACCAGAGGTCTTGTAATTGCGTTGCCGGCCTTTTAAGAATGAGTAAGCTCTTTTCTTGAAGGTCCCTAAGTCGTATCCATTTGGAAAAATTTCTGCCGATAGCTGGTTCCACAAAGGAGTGGTGCGGGGCAAAAAATGCCTCGAGAATCGCACGGTTGTGGATTTCCAGACATCGAGATGGTAAGGATGGAACTTCGAATTTTGTCGCGATGTCCGATGGTGAAATTCGGCAGCAGGAATTAATCCAAACAGTTCCTCGGAACATTCCCCATGGTAGAGCCGATAAAAGATGCAGAGTGATGCCACATCTCTACGTAACGCCAAAGAATCAAGCCGATTTGAAAGAGTCTCGTCCTCGACAATTCGAGCCGCCCTACGTTGAATTCGATCAAAAGGAAGGAGCTGGTACTGAGGAGCTCCCGCCCATAAATGAGAGCAGTACTCCATATGAGGCCGGATTTGCGCCTTATAAAGTAATAAGCGATGGGCCTGTGTGAAGTACTGCCTGGCCCTACTGAAAACTCCCAGCTTTTTAGAGGCTAATTTAGCCTTGCCTTCCAAGTGACCGCGGAACTGAACGTCACTCGTAATGTCGACTCCAAGTATTCCAATACTGGCTGTGGCTTTCAGGGAAGTATTTTCAAAACGAGGTGATACGACAAAGGGTGATTTTTTAGCGGTAAACGCACAAACTTGTGTCTTAATGGGGTTGAATTGGACCAAATTTAATCGACCCCACTCCGAAGCAACAGAAAGTTGTGCTTCAATTTCTGACACTAGTTTGTTCCGGCACTCGTTGACGTGTTCCCGAGAAATTCCGCTGCGGCCAGAGTACAAAGCATCGCCCGTACTGTCATCCGCATAATAATGAATGCTGCTCGATCGCAACATGTCATTAATGTGCAGAAGAAACAGCGTAGGCGATAGCACACAACCTTGAGGAACACCAGCATTGACGAGTTTAAGGTCAGAGCATGCACCATCAACAACGACCCTTATACTCCGATCCGTCAGAAAACTGGTGATCCATTTGCACAATTTCTCAGGAAGCCTGGATAGAATAGGATGGAAGCTTGGAAAGAAGTGCCCTGTGCCATACCCGATCAAAGGCCTTCGCTATGTCCAAACTAACTGCCAATGCCTCTCCTTTATTCTCGACTGCCTCCGCCCATCGATGTGTTAAGTAAACCAGAAGATCACCAGCTGAGCGTCCGCGACGGAAACCGTACTGGCGGTCACTAATCAGCTGGTGCTCCTCAAGATACCTCAGAAGCTGGCAGTTAATAATGGACTCCATTATTTTGGAGAATAAGGAGGTTATCGCTATAGGCCGATAGTTGGACGGGACCGATTGATCGCCTTTTTTAGGGATTGGGTGCACTAAGGCGGTCTTCCAAGTTATGGGCACGACGCCTTTTGAGTAGGAGAGTCGGAACAAATGCGTTAAAACCGGTGCCAACTCTGGAGCACACATCTTTAGCACGATTGGATGCCATCAGGCCCACTTGACTTATGGACGTCCAAGGAAAAGAGTGCCTTACGCACTGTAGTTTGCAAGAACTTTACCTCCGGCATGGAAGTATCACACCGCGGGATAGTAGGTGGTGTATTTCCTTGGTCGTCTATAGTCGAGTTGGCTGCAAAAAATGAGCCTAAGAGATCAGCTTTCTCTTTTGCAGAATGGGCTAGAGAGCCATCATCTTTGTGCAAAGGTGGAAAAGAGGGCATACAGAAATTACCTTGAACAGCTTTGGCTAGAGACCAGAACGCACGAGTTCCCGAAGGAAGGCGAACTAGCTTCCCGCCAATTCTTCCAATGTGCTCGGATTTTGCTTTAGCGATGGTTCTTTTAAAAGACCTAGAGGCATAATTGTACTCCTTTCTGAGTGTGCTGGTATTTACATCCTGAGATGCCGATGCCGCAGCCCAGGCATGGTAGGATTCATGCTTTCGGCGTGAAGCCGTTTTGCATTGGTGACCAAACCATGGCTTAGACTTGCCACCAACGGGTACAGCAGAAAACGGAATGTAAAGTTCCATTCCCTGCAGCACCACATCAGCGACGCAGTCAGCAACGACATCTGGATCTTCCAGTGAGGAGCACACACGCCTCCATGGGTAAGATGCAAAAAAAGACCGCATCCCGTCCCAATCTGCTGACCTATAGTGCCAAACGCGACGGCAGCCTGAAGAACGAGGCCGTGATAAGCGCGTAATCGGCACTTTGCTCCGTACTAGGCAGTGGTCCGATGAACCAAGTGGAGCGTCTACAGAAACCTGATAACTGTCTGGGTGTGAGGTCAGCAGAAGGTCTAACAAGGAAGGAAGATGGTGGTCCACATCTGGAACACGCGTAGGCGAGGTAACCAGCTGTGTCATACCATACGCTAAAGCAAAATCGTGAACAGATCTCCGCGCATGATCGGTAGTACGTGAACCGAGCCATTCGGCATGGTGGGCGTTAAAATCACCGATGATCACGATCTCTGCGGAGGGGATCTGCTGCAGCACGGAATCTGTTGCAATTTGGATGTGCTCTATGAGTCGGTCTGATTCGGCATTTCCGCTGTGGGACCTGTACAGGCACGCATAGATGCGGGGATGGTCGTCGCAGTCTACACGTAGCCAGAGGATGGATAGGTCCTTGCCTTCAAGGCTGCTGAGACGTCGAGAACAGATATCCTCTCTGACGTAAGCACAAACTCCCGCCCGGGGTACAAATGAATGCTCAAATTTGTACCCAGGGTAGGAGAGATATGAGGTATCAGCCGGAGAAGATATCTGCGTCTCGGTTAAAAAGAACAAAGCCGGCTTGGCCGTCTCAAGGTGGTGGTGGACGGCATTTAAATTCGAGTGAAGACCCCTAATATTAGTAAAGTCCACGTGGAGTGTGGTAGGGGATGCCTGAAGATTTTTGTTCCGTTTGCCCCGAGCAGCGAAGTGTGTGAGCGCGATTTTGCCCCCCCCCCCCAGAGTACGCAGGGCAGCCTGGGCATCCATGATTAGGTTGATGACAAATTCCTGAACATGGATGTCCAGAGGGGGATTCTCCACTGCTAACGCTAGTGGTACCCCCCTGGGGTAAACTACTACCTTTGAATCGCACTACCATAGTGTTAGGGGGAGGGGGAAAGGGCCTCCGGGAACCTCACAGACCAAACGGAACGCAACAGCAAAGCTGTTACTTTACGTTGGTTTTAAGTGAGGTAGTGGTATTGCCCCGGTCGTGCCGGCCCATTCAGCTAAGCGTAGCACTACCACTTTTAAAATGTCTATTATGTCTATTAATTTTGTTTTATGCCTTATGTCTGCTCTTCTAACTTTATCCATTAGTTTCAAGCCCAGCATACTTCTTTCCATGCCTCCCTGACATCTTGCCAGTTTGTCCCTATGGTATTTTGTTAAAGACCATTCATAACCATATGTGATGCAGGGTAGAATACAGTTATCAAAAGCCTTCCTTTTGATCTTAATGCCTAGTTCTTACTTTTCATATTTTTCATGAATTTTTTTGTCTATCTCTTTGGACATGTGGTCATTGGATGATGTTATTTGGTCAAGATAAAAAATATATTCTTCTGTATATTCGAGTTTCTGCCCGTTAATATTGTATTGTGTAATATTGTAGTGTATTGAATTTGTCATCATTTTAGTCTTACTAGAGTTAATTTCTAAACCAACTTTTCTGCTTCTGTCTGCTAAGGTTTATTTCATGGATTCCAGTAGTATTGGGTCTTCTTCCAGCAAAACCAAGTCATTTGCAAATCTAAGGTGGTTCAATCCTGCTCCGTTTATATTTAGCCCTAGATCCACCCATTCAATTACTGAACATTTGTTCTAGTACTGGTGTAAACAGCTTTGGTGAAAGTGGGTCTCCTTGCCTCACACTTTTTTCGATTCAGCATCTCGCATAGATTCTAGCCTTTACTTTAGCTTTCGTTTCACTGTAAATAATTTTGACGATGTTTATGTAGGCATGGCATTATGTAGGCATTTTGGATCCAGTGCTGTTTTAGGCTTTGCCATACAAATTCGTATTTAGGACTATCAAAAGCTTTGGAGTAATCAAAAAAGGCATGGAAAATGGTTTTGTTGTATTCATTATATTTTTGTATAAGCTGTTTAATAGTATGTATGTGATCAATTGTACTGAAATCTTTTCTGAACCCTGCTTGTTCCACAGGTTAATTTTGATTGTGACAGATTGATATTCTGTCCAGAATGACTTTATCAAAAAGTTTGTATATATTTGAGATGAGAGATATGGGCCTATGTCATCCTTTGGACCTTTCTTATATATAAGTGTTGTGTGATTCCGTCCATTGGCTTAGGATGCTGCCGGTATATAGAATCTCATTGAAGACCTTTGTTAGTATTGGACTTAGTTCTTTGATAGTCCTTTCATAAGTACATTAATGACTATCTGGCCCAGGGGCTTTTTACATCTTTTGATTTTTTGTAGCTTTTTCTATCTTTGATATTAATATTTCTGGTATATCTTCAGTGAATTCGATTAAATATTTCTTAGTTTGTTCTCTGTCGGGTGGCTGTATGTTTGTCTGATTTGAATATGGCAAGCGATAATAGTTTGATGCTATATCTTGTATTGTCCTGCGAGAAGTAGTTGGCAGTTCTTTGTCTCTTAAGTGTGTTATTCATTCTTTTCCCTTTTCTTGTGAGTGCTTTTTATGCACCCCCTGTTCTGTTAATGTGATTCTCTAGGGTTTTGTTCTGTTTGAGATTAGAGATTTCTTTTTGATTTTTTTTCTTATTCTTATTAAACATATTCCTTCGTCTTCTATAAATTTTGAAGCATTTTCGCTTAAATAGGTTTCTTTTCTTCTGTTTGTTTTCTTGTCTGTTCTTTGAGCTTTATTCTTACTTTTAAGTTTTTCTTCTAAGTCTATATCTGAATTAACAACTTTCGTTAGGTCTTCAAGGTGTCATTCGCATGTCTTTTTGCATGTAGTTCGTTTCGCATTAATACACATATTAATTGAGATTTCAGAATAGTACATACACGAGTCAATTATATAAACTTATGCATGTGACATTAGACCTCGCCACACGGTAGCAACGCACCATTAACATCTTTGGTGTCTATAGACGATGGTTGACTCTTTCCATCAGGAGACCCATCTGCATGTTTGCTATCTTATGATATAAAAAAAACGAGTCAATTATATTAATAATTATAGTATTATGTTTTTAATGTTATGTATTATGTATAGTTATGTAGCAAGATTTTTGAAATAAACAAAATTTATGGGTACCTTACTTTTATATAACAAGCTCATATTTATTTTAATCAAAAATTGAAGTAAAGTTAATGAAAGTTTAATAATCAGTTTAACTGCCGCTAGCATCTATAATATAGTAGAGCAGTTCGACTTCCTCAATATTAGTGTGTTGCTATTTGTAGCTCCAAATTTATGGCAAAGAAAATAGCATTAGCGTTTTCCATTGTGGTTTGTATGTTTCGTAAAAGTGTTCTTTTTTTACAGTGTACATAAAAAATTTTTTAGTGTCGTGTTTAAATGTTTGTCGTGTCGAAATTACGGAAGAAGTGTGATAATATTGTTGCAGAAAAATCTAGATAAAAGGGACAGCTACTTTTACTGAAAAACAAGTGTTACTAGAATAATCTAAATAAAAAGAGACAACATCGAAAAAAATAGGTACTAGTTACAAAAACTGCAATGTCATAATGGACCTTCTCGCATAAGGCATAAGTTTGAAATTGGTGTGTGCTATAACTCGTGTACGTTTGTATTGCTTACGACTCATTGTTAATCTCGACTACTGCAGAACTTTCGAGAACTTTTCGAAGCTTACGTGGTGCATATATAGGAGCCTATAAACGTGAAGCAAGTTAGTTTTAAAAAGCGATTCGGAAGCCATAATTTGGACAATATTGTAATATGAAGAAAGTGATATAGCGAATCAGTCTGCATACGGATAGCGGAACAGCTTAGTAATTTGGTTTAGTCGGTTGGTTTTAGTGTGAATATAGTGACGTTTTTTGTTATCAGTGTTAGTCAGTGCGTATATACGTGTTGTATTGTGATGTATCGTAAATTTGTGTGGTAAATAAATACAGTTTTGATTTAAGTGGTATTTTATTATACAATACCGAATTACAAGCTCGTAACATGTATCATTTGTATCGTACATGCACACCACAAGCACATTTGAAAAAAAAGTGCGCACATGTATTTGTGTGCATGCGTGGTATGTGTCCCGCTTATCGACGACACTGCGGTCTGGAACAAGTGAACTGGCAGCGAACGCAGAGGCGGCGCGAAAATGTGTATGTGTGTTTGTGTGTCACCCTCGGCACGGCGGCCTGGAACAGGAAGTCGGTGAGCGCGGCGGAGGCGGCGCGCATGTGAGTGTGAGTGTGTGTGTGTGCGTGTGTGTCTCACCCTCGGCACGGCGGCCTGGAACAGGAAGTCGGTGAGCGCGGCGGAGGCGGCGCGCATGTGAGTGTGAGTGTGTGTGTGTGCGTGTGTGTCTCACCCTCGGCACGGCGGCCTGGAACAGGAAGTCGGTGAGCGCGGCGGAGGCGGCGCGCATGTGAGTGTGAGTGTGTGTGTGTGCGTGTGTGTCTCACCCTCGGCACGGCGGCCTGGAACAGGAAGTCGGTGAGCGCGGCGGAGGCGGCGCGCATGTGAGTGTGAGTGTGTGTGTGTGCGTGTGTGTCTCACCCTCGGCACGGCGGCCTGGAACAGGAAGTCGGTGAGCGCGGCGGGCGCGGCGGAGGCGGCGCGCATGGTGAGCGTGGCGGTGTCCCCGCCGCGCCGCACGCCCAGCTCCACCACCAGACCGTTGCGCTCCAGTGCGCGCACCGTCGTCTCTGCGGACACATACACGCCTCGTCACCACACCGAATCGGTTAGGGGCATAGACAAGTTAAGAGAAACCAATTTTTCTATAAATACATCAAAAAGACTAATAGATCTTATAAGTAATCTCAATCGAAACGCAAAGA
The DNA here is from genome assembly GCA_036924255.1 of Apodemia mormo. Classification (NCBI taxonomy): domain Eukaryota; kingdom Metazoa; phylum Arthropoda; class Insecta; order Lepidoptera; family Riodinidae; genus Apodemia; species Apodemia mormo. Next base: position 7,557,084 of record JAUPFN010000005.1, on the reverse strand, counting down.
GTAGTACCGACGAGTCCCGTGAGCTGTAAACATACGCTAAAAAATACTTCGAAAAAAAAAACTTCGAAAAATACTTCGAAAACAATGCCTCTTCATAGAATATATATATATATATATATATATATATATATATATATATATATATATATATATATATATATATATATATATATATATATATATATATATATATATATATTAGGGTGCTTTTATTTCTGCGACTAATTTTTTTTTTTCGCTCCCATCCCGAAATTTTGTTGGAAATACACCCAAAAAAATTCCCTGAAAGTTTGAGCCCTTAATATTCATATTAAGTACTCCTACACAGCGTGTGAAGATTTCCTATTTAAAATATATGAGAACTTTCATTTTTTTTTTTAAATTTCTATAGCTTAGTGGCATTTCATAGCATCGCTTTGACCATGGACAGGTTTTTTTCAGAATTGAATGCTCTACAAAAGTGTCCATTGCGGCCAAGCCGTAATTCGAACGGGCGAGGTAGTACAGGCCTCTAAACTTGATTTTTCCATGAAATTCGCGTTTTTTTGCAGTTATCTCGTAAATGACAAGAGCTACAGAAAAAATGTACATGACAAACTTGTAGAGCATTCAATTTTCTACAAAAAAGGTCTTAACCACCAAGTCGCTAAAATCAATATTTTCGGAGATATTTAAAAATATTTTTAAAAGATATTTTTTATAATTTGACACAATTTCCGATAATCATTTGAAATTACTAAAAATTAATCATTAAATATCTCCTAGAAAAGCTAATTACATTTTCAAATCAATAAGTACATATATATATATATATATATATATATATATATATATATGTACTTATTGATTTGAAAATGTAATTAGCTTTTCTCTTTAAAAAAATTGGATCAAAAATCAGTCGATGTACTCGGGATTTATCGATGATAAAAAATTATGAAAAATTATATTTTAAATTGTTTCGACATTTTTTAACCTATCAATTATATAGTTAAGACAATATTTCAGATTTCAAAAATTGCGTTGAGTGCTATTCGGTAGAACAAAATCGATCATAATTATCAAAACACTTTTAACAACAAGGTTGTTAAAAGTGTTTAGATAATTATGAGGAATTCTGAAAACATCTACGCAGAACTCTTAAAACTATACCTCTATAATAATTTTTGCTCTTTCTAGTTTAAAATACCACAATTCAGCGGAAAGTTTTAGGGATGACCTGCAGAGTCAACCAGTTTACAGTTTATTATTCTCGTGTTGGTTTGAGCCTCCTTTGAAGAATAATAGCATCTGCTATTCTGCCAAACATTTCGTAAAAGGCGAACGTTGGACTATACGCTATACTAGCATCATGAGTACAAGTAGTTCGACAACATGTCAGTTGGGCCGGTTTGGTGCAGTAGTGTCAGCAATGTAGTGTTACCTGGCGGTTGTGTGGGTGGCGTGAGGGTGGGCGCGGAGAAGAGTCCGTCCAGCAGCAGCGGCGGGGCGGCGGCGGCCGCGGGGTTGTTGTTGACAGCCGGCGGGACGGCCGCTGGACCGCTCGGACCCAGCTCTAGCCCGCTCAGCAAGTCTAAGATATCCTGGAAACAATTGTTTTATTTTACTGCACAACATTTGTACAAAAGGTGTAACACACCGACCGCACAGCCCATAGACGCCTTATATTTGATTTTCCGTATTGAATACATTTTGGCGACTAGCTGAGGTAACACAAAGCGGGGTTGCAACGCCGTCATTGGCTAATTCAAGGCCACAGTAAAAGATAATGCTTTACAGATCTGATTGGTCGACACTGATTGAGTATTTTCGCGTCAATATTTATCTCTGGGCTGTGTGCTCAGTGGTGTATCTTAATGCTTTTAAGCATTTTCTCAGTTTACCTGCATTATACTGAGAGAAAAAACTTGAATGGTGCATATAAATATTGCGAACTAAAGTATCGAAATCTAATCACACATAATTAAGTACCTATTTATAATACTATCGCAGCATAGCATAATTAGTAAATTAACTAAATAAATATATGAAATATCATAAATATAGCACAGGTGCGAAGTCAAAGCGGGCTGTAAAGTAAAACTTACATTGTTGGTCTCCGTGTTGTTGTTGGCGGGCGTCACCGCCGTGTGCTCCACGTCGCCATTCGACAGTGGCTCAGATCCTATTATTAAATCTAATAACGCGTCCTGAAATGTGTAAAACAATATAAATAAATCTCTATATCTAGACGAATCACTAATATTATTACTCGTTACTAAAACGAGTGGTTTTACTGATATAGGAACCGGGCATTAGTGACATTTTACTGCGTTTATTTATAAAGTATAACCAATCATATGCTAGGACATATTGACTTTCCGCACTAGACTGTTTTGAAGAACAGACCAACTGCCATTCGTCAGACAGATCAATTAGTGTCAACTGATTGTATTTACATGTCCAATCGATTGGATTTACATATCGGTATCATTATGCCTACTTATAGATGGTAAAATTGTGCAACGTCATACGCTACGTGGCATTGCCACCCTGTCACACGGATAGCAAAGCACCATTTTTTACATCTTTGGTATTTATAGGCGATGGTTTCTTTTTCAATCAAGAACGCCATTTATTTGGGGACTAATTTTCGTAATCAAACGACAATCGAGTCGGAGTGTTTAAGACTCTCACACATTATCTTACATATTATGCCGCGTCGTAGCACGTCTCGACGTTCTATCGTGTTCATGTGTGTGACAGCCCTAAGCGCATTAAGTCAATTACTATGCGTTCCAACTAAGAATAGGATCGCGCTTGTTCACTTCATACCACAAGTGAGATATTAGTAACGTCAGCAAAAAAAAAATTGTACAAAAAATATTGCTGATTTATTGAAAAACAATTAATAATAACGTTTTAATAGTATTATTTTCATCAATGAAAAATTAGTAAAAAACACCATTATAGCTTTTATATATCTGTATATTATATAAAAAAAAAGTTGTGGTATTTACACCATTTATAAGTAAAAAAAGTTTTGCTTATAAATGGGCCAATTTTGTTGCAATTTTTGTGGGTTTGAGTTGTCTTTGTCCAGAATAGGCTAAAAGTATTATTTTTTATATAAGATAGCAAACAAGCAGATGGGACTCCTGATGGAAAAGTCAACCATCGCCTATAGACACCAAAGGTGTTAATGGTGCGTTACTATTTAGTGGCGAGGTCTTATGTCACATGCATAAGTTTATCGGCTACCTTACCCTCCAAACCGGAACACGACAGTGGCAAGCATTGACGCTATTGCGGCAGGAATAGGTAAAGCGGTAGTACCAGACCCGGGCGAGCCAATGCAGAACTCTACCATCTAGTAGCCACGATGTTAGTGACTCGTATAGCCAATCGGTCGCCTTTTACGAACTACCTGGCAAAACGGCAGTTCGCCTATTCTTCAAAGGAGCCCAGGACCAACACGGGGAAACAAAATATAATATTCATCTATAAAAAACAGTAAAATATATCAGTCTAGCCGTTCATCTAAATATATGTATATATATAAAGGTCGTGTTCATTATTTTACACCTTATTTTAATACATGGTAACATGATCTGATGGGAATTTTTGGAACGAAGTTCCTTACGGCAGGCTTGGAGGGGATAGGGATTTTGCTGCGCGACCGAACTGAAAAAAATGTGATAGTAAAACCGTAAGAAAAATGCGTGGAATAAAAGCGTTAAATGAGACGTGCGCAGGCGCGACAGTCGCGTACACAAGCGAGTAGTGCCGTTTAGCCGAAGGAAGTTCGTTCCTACCTGGTGTCCCGCGACACCACATCATTTTTTTATATATAAGAAATCAATTGCTGTTCGTTAGTCACGCTAAAACTCGAGAACGTCTGGACCGATTTGGCTAATTTTGGTTTCAAAATATTCATGGGGGTTTAGGTTAGGTTTAAAAGGTAAACAATGTAGAAAAAAAAGGAAAAGTAGTCACAAATCTGGCAGAACAACGTTTGCCGGGTCAGCTAGTCTAAATATAAAATATACCAATTAAAATAATATATTTTTTTAAGTATTTCTTTGTTAGAATTTTTTTGCACACGTTACTCATCACATGTGAAGTTTTTGCAAAATGCGGAGCAATACGTCATCCTGACAGTCCTATCATCAGTTGGAACGCATAGTACGTGAATGGGGGGGCTGGTTGTTTGTTATGCAGTGATGTAGTGTGTGTACCTGCTGCGAGTGTGTGGTGGCGGGCGGGTCCGCGTCGGCGGGCGCGCTGTCGTCGCGGTCGTCGCGCGCGCACTCCATGGGCGGCATGCGCTCCAGCAGCGCGGGCCGCAGGTGCGCGTACTGCCTGCACACACACACCGCACGACTCATACACCTCGCACACATTACATTACACGCTCACTTATAGCCAAGGAAGTTACATTCTACCCGGAATGCTTACACGCGCTTCAAAATCGTTCCGAAGAGTACCACGACATGAGTGGAGTGTGTCTCGTTCTACTAAATAAAGCGCCAATCGCCATATATAAGTGTGGCCATGCGTAGTTTGCAAATTACTACTAAGTAATTCTACTAATTTGAGAAACAGTTTTTGCATTGCATAAGTAATTACGTAATAATTAAAATAAGCACATTTTAGAACTCACTATGTTAATTACAATACATTTTATGCAAATGTATCTATCGACGTGTATGACCAAAAGGGATTTAACGATTAACGAATATGTAAAAATCTAACATCCGAAAGTTTTATTTACACTGGCAATTGCAAGAAAGGGACAACATCCACTCATGTCGTTGTCTTGCTCAGAACGTTTTTCCCCTCTGTTATGTAAGAAACAAATGTCAACTTTATCGAGAACGGAATAAAGTACATTTTTATTTTTCAATACTGCTTCGTAGTAATTCCAGTTATCGTATATAAGTTCCTTGCTTATGGCTTATAGCAAATCAAGTAATTCTAACACCTTACAAGATAAACACGCATTTTGTATTGAGACACAAATGGCACGGATGTTGTTACATCCATTATTGGCATTACAGATAAATAATTATACCGACCAGAGCTGGTACAAATATCAGTATTAGCATCATTATTAATGTCAGGATCAGCAACGATCGATGCTGATTCTGAGTTTAAAGTCGTAACATGTTCTTAGCGAGCTTAAAAAAAAATAACACTGAATTAGATAGTAATTTTCAATAGGAAACAATCACGTGACATACTGAAGCTGTTGAACGAATACTACCCATTAGTTAAGTCTTTTGAGCGTAACAGTGGCACATCCATTCCTACAGGCATCATCATCATCATGACAATATACATTATACTTAACCGGTAAAGAACCAGGGAGGCCCGATCGAGTCGTACCAATATATATTGTGGAGTTTAGTTGACAACAGGCCCGATCGAGCTGCAGTCACATTTGATTTTGAATCTTCAAAAACTAATAATACAGACTACTACGAATATTCGTTAATAAGTTTTATATTGTATGGTCCACTATCTTATACCCCACTGCAGAACAGTTCCTAAAAATTGAATATCCTTTCGTCTATAACAACAGTGCTTGAGACTGTCTGGTTTCGGTCTGAAAACTAAGGGCTCATTCTCACAAACACGGCTCTATTTTGACGATCATTTTCTTCACGATTCGTTTTTGACGAGAATGCTTTTCAAGTACACGTGTTCACACGCCTTACCAATCGTAAAAATGATGGACACGTCTTAAATCACGTATCATAATGTAAAAATCACGTTTGTCAAAAGTCACTGCTACAAAATTGGTTGCACAAATGCACACATTGTATTCTTTTGTTTAATTTTTTTAGGTTGTCGATGATACCAAAGTAAAATTATCGTATTCATATCATCGAGTTCGGTAGTTAATCCGATATTGAACTCTAAATCACGAAACGTATATAAACACAATTCGGAAAATGTTTATATCATAAGATAGCAAATAAGCAGATCGTTTTTCTGATGGAAAGAGAAACCACCGCCTATAGACAACAAAGACGTTAATGGTGCGTCGCTATCCGTGTGGAGGGATGACAATGCCACATGCATGAGAAACACGACAATGACAAACATTGAGACTATTGCGACAGGAATAGTTAAGGCGGTGATACCAAATACCCGGGCGAGTGGTTGCGACTCTACCATCTTTTAGTCACAATGGTAGTGACACGTATAGCCAATCGGTCAACAACGGCAGGTGGTCTATTCTGCAAAGCAGCATGGACCAACACGGGGGTAAATTTTTATATTTTGCCTAGTCATAATAAACACGATTCCGTATGCAATGTGAAGATCCATCCATCAGGATGTTTCGTGTTTTTAACGAAACGTCAATGATGGACAGAACAGTCCATAATTAAAGCATATAAATATTACACCTTCGCTAAATATGTGAAAACGCATTGTTAACATCTTTAGGATCTGTACGCAATGCTTATCTTTTCCATCAGAAGAATTTTCTGCTTCTTTACATACATTATAAAATTCTCTAGAGTATAAATAATGTAAATCTTAAACATTTTGAAAAACGATTTCATTATAATTATACACTCAATTCGTCACAACCTTTAGTCATTACATATTAGCTTCAATTTCCAGTTTAAAGATTTCGAGTTGAGCTTAAATTGAACATACTTTCTTAATATCTGGCGTGAGCGGACATAAGAAGTGTAAATGTTAAATATTCCACTTATCGACAAGAAACTTGAAAAACTCTAATTCAAGCGACTGGCAAACTTAAGTACTATAAAATTTAAATTATTTACTTACTTGTATAATTGTGATAGTTCAACGCCTCTTTGTTGTAATTCAATGTGGATGTGTGAGCCGAAAGTGTCAATAATTACACGAATTTTGCTGAAAGTGATTTTTGATAAATTAGTTCTTATTATTAGTTAAAATATATGTCATCTTAGGATTTTCTTATATTAACAATTTATCAATATATCTTATGTTAAAAATTTATGAATTAATCGCAAAATAATATCATTCGAAAAGTTTGTGTTTTTGCTCGAATGTACAATTTTAGATTGGTAGATTCAAAAATACTGATTAAAAAAAACTATTTTCCATTGTTCCGAGATTTTAAAACATATGTCATAAGTGTACACATTATTAATAGAAAAACAATATATTTTAAGACTCACTCTTGGCTCGGCCTCGTAGTGAACCTGGTAGACAGCTTAGCTAGTGATAATAGAAGATATTCCTTAGTGGTGATCGACAACTGGGTAGACCAAAGTAATTTCTGATATATGTCAATCACGTATTCTTCAGAAGGTCGCGTAAATTCATCTGAAAGGGAAATGCCATTTTTTTACTTCATTAATATAACAAATTAATTTCCTACTCACGATATTCATATTCAAGGCAGCGGCCACTAATATCCTATGTATGTTCAGTGGCCTAGCAGTACAAGATTCATTATAAGCACATATAAGATCCTGAATTGATATGAATATATTTTTAGTTTTACTTGTAAACATAATTTGCCCGGAACTTATTGTGTTCTATATATCGATAGATTGACAACATGTCAATTTATGGCACTTAATATGGTTAGATTAATCGTGAGTGTAGTACACTAATTGCAGCTCTGCCTAAAGCTTTGGACAAATAGGAGTATCTGCATTTATTTATTTTTAACACCTACATAGCAGTGATTGCCAAGGTTGTGTACCACACTGTGACGTCATTTCATCAGAGTCGGGCATGTTTGTTCTGTATTAGGGATTTACTAATATGAAAGAGCAAGACATTAAGATCGACATTCTGATCTAACTTGTCAGCCAATAACTATAACGTCACTAGCTGTGTCCGCGACTTTGTTTCCGTGGAAAAAATTTATACAGACAGTCCAGAGGCTTTTGTCTGCATAGATCCCATTCCTATGGGATTTCCGGGATAAAAATTATCCTATCTTTTCTCGGGTCTCAAACTACCTTTGTATCAAATTTCACTCAAATCAGTTCAGTGGTTTAGGCGAGAAGAAGAGACAGACAGACAGAGTTATTTTCGTATTTACAATATTAATATGGATTTCAACATAGTCGAGTTTTGACAAATATAATTGAATACTGTATTGAGTCGGAAAACACATTAACTTGGCTGATGATAGTAGTTTCTTTATTTGTTCGAACCCTTATATAAAATCTATTCTAAATGAAGACATGCCATGAATCTCGTAAAAGCTGACAGGTCTCGCCAAGATTGGGTATATCCCCTTACTTATTCCTGTCGCAATAGAGCTGATGTATGTCCCTATTATGTTCCCGATTGGAAGGTATTCCTACTAAACAAACAGCAACACACCATTACCATTACATACTTATTTTTATACACCATCATTAACTTATTTATTCTATAGGTGATTATTATCTCGTTCCATTACGAAAAATCATATACTTGTTTTCTATTAAAAATGAGAATATTCGTGGTAGGCTGAAAATATTTCTAATCATTAAATCTTCACGTTTGCCATTCAATATCAATAATATATATATGTATATATGTATATATATATATATATATATATATATATATATATATATATATATATATATATATATATATATATATATATATATATATATATATATATATATATATATATATATATATGGAATATCAGTTATAAATTATGTATCACTCAAATATATGACTAACCGACGCCATCATCGTCAACCATTGATATTGCGTTGCTTGCCTCCGAAACTAGCATGTCACCGTATTCCCCGATCGTCCACGCAGCTACCTGTAACATAATTACATCTTTAATCTATGACACATCATGTTATGATTAGTTTTGTGGTCCAGTAGTTGGCATATTAGGCTCGGATTATAAGGTCCCAGATTCAAGTGTTATTATGTTTTTTCGGGTTTATCTCCGAAAACAGAAATGGTATATTAACAAGCCCGTGCTTTGGATGACCATATTAAACTATCGGACTCAGTTATCGGAAGAAATAAGTGACTGTCGTTATTAAGCTAATGAATTAAGGTGATGGGTGTGTTGACAATTGGAAAGTCAATTGACGTTCAGTTCGTTGAAGGCAACATGGTGACTAATACATACTAGTCTAATCCACTAAACTAAAATGATTCATATCCAAGTGGTACAATATCTATACATTAAGGCAAAATCTAAAAAGTTCCCCAGAGGCTCAGACGACTTGAGTGGATGCAAACTACGTGGCTTTATGGATTAAGACTTCTCAAAAGAGTTCTTCAGATGCTGAATTGTGATGATGAGTTTGGCTTTGTGTTCATGTGGCGAAGCTAGAGAGTTGAGGTTACCAATTCTGAAATTGTTACATGTTCAGGAAGGCCCGAAAAGTGATGCTTTTGAAAAACAAACGAGGGGCCTTAGAGTAGTCGCATATGATGTGTTAACATTTGACATCTAAGTGATTGAGCTGGTGCAATCCGATGGGCAAATCTATTGCGTGCGCTCATTGGTCAATTCAAATAGAGCGCGCTTCCCCGGCTGCCTTACACTTACCTTCCCAGTTTCGCCCTGTACAGGGAGAGTTAGGTGTTAGGTATGGGTGCGGGAAGGTCACGGACGTTTAGGGATTTTCAAGAGAAGAGTTTGTCCATGCATGATATGATAAATTTATATTTAACTGATCTCTCTGCACATGTGTTCCTTCTTCTTGTGTGTGTGCGTATGTGTGTGTGTGTATGTGTGTGTACCTGCACGAGCGGCTGGCGGTCGCTGGCGTCGGCGGCGACCGCGCACCGCTCGAGCGCGAGCCACAGCCGCTGCGCCGCGTACGCCTGTCGCTCGCCCGCCGCGCCCGACACGATCTGCAGCGTGCACGACACCGTGTCGTCGCGCAAGTAGTTGCCAGCCTGTGCACCAACAGAACACCCCCAATTATTATTTTTTCTAAATATCTATTCTATATTGAATTGTAAATCTTTCAATTGCGACACTGGACATTTAATACCAGAGTGCTTAACCCCACCCGATATGAACAGTGTATTCTGTGACCGAGCCTTATATCGGAAATGGAATTCTAGATCAAAAATGAAAACAAAAAATGTCACTGCCAATTGTCCTCAAATTGCCTATTCAGGTATACTGCACATTGTTCTAGATAGTCTAATTACAATCATATAGTATTTGTAAAGAAATACCAACATTTATTTAAAACAAACTCATAGGAATACTGAGAAATTACATGTGCCTAAGCAAAAACTTAATATTTCCAAAAGTATATTGTGTTTTTTTTATATTTTATATCATAAGATAGTAAACAAGCAGATGGGCCTCCTGATGGAAAGAGTCAACCATCGCCTATAGACACCAAAGATGTTAATGGTGCGTTGCTATCTTGTGGCGAGGTCTAATGCCACATGCATAAGTTTACCGGCTACCTTACCCTCCAAACCGGAACACAACAGCGACAAGCACTGACGCTATTGCGGTAGGAATAGGTAAGGCGGTGGTACCAGACCCGGGCGAGACAATGCAGAACTCTACCACCTAGTATGTCCATCAATATCTTTTTTTATAGAAAAAGGGCACACAAACAAAAGACTCATTTATGGTATGGATCATCGCCGTCCATAGACAACCACACTACCAGAGGTCTTGCCGGTCTTCAAAGAATGAGTAAGCTCTTTTTGTGAGGGTCCTCAAGTCGTGTCCATTCAGACAAACCCCTGGTTTACCAAGAATTGGTTTCACAAAAAAGTAGCGCGGGCCAAAAAGTGCCTCGAGAATCGCACAACTGTGGATTTTCAGACATCGAGATATGAGGATGAAAATTTGAATTTTGTAACGATGTCCGATGGTGAAATTCAGCGGCAGGAATTAATCCATTCAATTGGAACATTCCCCTTGACAGATTCCATAGAAAGGCAATGCCACATCTCACACATAACACAAAAGAATAAAGTCGATTCTAATAGTCTTGTCATTGATGATTCGAATCGCATTACGTTGAATGCTGTCGAAATGAAGGAGCTGGTACTGAGGACCCCAGCCCATTAATACAGTACTCCACATGAAGCCGGACTTGCGCCCTATAAAGCTGTAGGGAATGGATCGGTAAGAAGCACTGCCTGGCACAGCTGAGAATACTCAACTATTTTGGGCGAAATTTAGCCTTGCTTTCCAAGTGACCACGGAATTGAACTTCGCTCGATATATCGACTCCAAGAACTCCAAAACAGGTTGAGGCCATCAGAGAAGCATTTTCGAAACAACGAGATATGAAAAAAGGTGTTTTTAGCGAAAAACGCGCAAGCTTATGTCTTTTAGGATTACAGTGGACTAAATAAAGTCGACCCCACTCCGAAACTAAGGAAAGTTATTCTTAGATGTCTGCTACCAGTTTGTTCCGGCATTTGGCGTATTCCCAAGAAATTCCACTGCAGCCGGAGGTTTAAGCATTGTCAGTACTGTCATATTCCGCAAAGCATTGGATGTTGCTTAATTGCAACATGTCATTAATATGTAGGAGACACACAGCCTTGGAAAACAACAACATTGAGGGTTTAAGGTCAGAGCATAAGCCGCAATTGCACTGTTTTACGAGAAGTCCATAGAAGGGAAACTTAGAGAGAAATGCTTTGTGACCTACCTGATCAAACCGACCGATTTAAACTAACTGCCAAGGCTTCCCACTTGTTCGCCATTACCTCCCCCCACCAATGTGTTGAGTAAACTAAAAGATCAGTATCAGAGCAAACGCGACGAAAACCGTACTGATTATCACTAATCAGCTGGTGCTCCTCTAGATACCTCAAAAACTGGCTGTCAATAGTGGATTCCATTATTTTCGAGAACAAGTTCATCTTATAAAGATGAATCTGAGCGATTGCCTTTGTTAGGGATTGGATGCGCTTAAGCTGTCTTTCAAGTTTTTGTAACAACACCAGATGGGAACTCGGGAACACAAAAACTTTTAAAAGTACAGTACTGGTATTGTACTGGCCTTTAAAAGTATATAAACACACATTCAATCAATATACAGGTTCACTGGTAAGATATTGTGCATACTAAATGTCGAGTATTGTATTATTGTACATACAGAAGTAAGAAAGAACATTGAGTATTGAACACCCTGTTCAGTACTCAATTTTAAAACCAATAATATACATAAAAATAGGCACTTAAATTTAAACCTAATTTTTCAATTAAATGTTCAGTACGGACTTCGGCACTAGGTGCATAGAAGTTCATAGTTTACAAACAACAAATTTCTGAGCTCGCGGCTAACGAGTGTTAGTACATAATGCAGTGATCATACTTATTGAATATAATTATTTCGCTGAGGTTTACTATGTGGTTGAGCAATATTTTCTTTTATGTTTTAATTATTTAATTATGACCATTACCTATCATGTCTTTCAATATTTATCAGTCAGCCTGTAAACAGTTATATCCCTGATAATCTTTAATCAATACATTTATTAAATGAATTTGGTAAATAATAGTGTGATTTACTATAAATATATAAGATAAAATATACAAGCTATTTTTTTAAGCCGTGGGACCTATTGATGAAGTGTACTCAGTATTCGATTCTGAGCGTAATGCGTAATGTAATGATTATGTGTCCCAAATCACCAAATACAGAAGAATATTTAAAAATTCAGTGTGATTATTGTAAAATATTGATAATAATTAATTAATCAAGTTCAATCATTGTGAAATGGATGATTCCATTTACGCCAGAAATACTAAGGTAATAATATTAGCTATGTTCTTACTATTCGTGCATAGTTTCTTTTTGAAATTATAACACTATAGCATTTCTTATTATTTAGTGCCTTTGCCTGTCCTTCCTAATGTAACTGAACCAGGTACAAAGTACGGAGGGAAAATGAATCACAATTCACACTAGCTTAAAATAAGGAGGTAGATTACATTTACATTACCTACATACTACTGATATTGTTATGATGATTTGTGAATCGTGAAGACTAGCGTAACGACTACAACGACTAGGGTTAACCATGAATTACAAGACTTTTGACAATATTTCAATTACTATTTTCTGGAATATGTTTTTTCGTTATGTAAAAGCGTGAATTTTCACGGGTTTGATTCCGTCCCATTGCTAAAAAATTACCCAGGCGTTTGTTTTTTTAAATGCCACAATAAAAATGTTATGTCCACCAAATATTAACAATGAATATTTAAAAACTTATGTCATATTTCTTTACAAAAATATTTTGACTAAAAATATTATTTTTAAATAGTAAAAATTAGTATTTTTTTTATAAAATTTAAATTATTAGTAAATATTCTTATTGAATCATCAAAATTTCGTATGTCCACCTTACACCTTGCCAACCGCACCGTTAGTCGAGTGGTTAGTGACCCTGGGCTCGGGTTTGATCCCCCGACAGGAACAAGCACTTGTGTGATGAGCATAAATGTTTGTATTTCCGGGTTTATATGTATTTCTATGTATTAGTATCGTTGACTAATACCCATAAAACAAGCAAATAATTCGCTTACTTTAGGGTTAGATCACTAAGCGTAATTTGTCACGTGAATACTCCTATTATAGGAAAAAATAATTACCTTTAATAAAACTTGGAATAATGTGTCTAAATGCCACTTGCTGGAGGGCGCGTATCTTTCAGCAGCCAACACCATCGCGCTCGAACAGTGCGCTTTGAACTCCGCGTCAGATCGTTCTAGGAATGTGAGCAATTCCTTCATCATGGCTCGAATATTCTGACCATTAATAAGAGCAAAAGACAACTCCATTGCTCGCCGACGAATCGATACATCAGGGTCCTGGAAGATATTAGTTATTATTTAGTCCAATTTTGTCACATTTAAAAATTGTATAACATTTTAACTTAGACTAATTTTGAGCTCAACAAAATAAGACTTGATTGGCATCGTATTTTATTTCGTTTTATAACTAGTCATACAGATTTGAAAAAAAAAAACGGTCAATTGCGAGCCAGTCTCGAACACGTAGGGTTCTTACCATCAAGCTATCTCAATCAAGATTATTTATGAGTTGTGATACCAGTCATAGAACGCTGTGAATATTTCAGATGTATACTTCTGTTCAAGAGATAGAGCCCTGTAATAATACAGACAGCGGCAGCATATTAATAAATTTCCATTTGTCACCATTTGATTATGAAACTACAGGGTTTAGGGTAGTATTCGTCCTAAACAAACTAAAAATGTATTTAGGATGAATTTCCAAATCCGGGTTCCAAACCCAGAACCTCAAGATCTATATTGAAGCCGGTTTCCACTAGACTGCGGTGACTACATTTATACAAAAAAATCACAATTGAAAGATTTTTTAGAATTACCTCTCAGCTAACATTATCGTTTAGTATTATTTCATGATTTAGAAGATATGTCTAATGAGGACATTAAAAGTCGAAAGAAAATCAAAACAAACTAAATTATGCGTAGCACGTTTCATACGATTTAATTTTATTCTTGTACGTCTCGTACTATATTTTATAGACGTAATTTAAATATTTACTCTATTAACAAATAAATCACCAGTTAGATGCAATGTATTATACCAACAATTTAAAGTAGTTCTGAAAATTAATAAACTCACAAAAGTGGCGAAGTTTTTGTGCATTAAATTCTATACTGCATAGATGACAGTATTTTTAATGACTGCACCTCTCAAGCTATTGCTAAAAGATTTTTGTGAATTCCACAGAAAGACGGTACTTTTCAGGAATAATTTTTTTTTCCGAAATGAATTTAAGCAGGTGGTCCAAATGACCGCTACTGCGAAACCGAGCGTTTTGGGCGAGCAGAATGCTCAGTCAGAATTTAAATTAAGTGGGCTAAGGGTGTCTTCTGTGGGACCGAACCTCGGCTTAGGGCAGTATCTTAAAGATTGGAGGAAGAGTAAGTGCCATCAGGATTTTGACTCGTTAATGGCTCTTGACCGGCGCCACCGGCGGCGACTTTGGCGTGTATGTGTAAATTGTGACGTGTAGGTTGTGATGGAATCATCGGCATCGGATAGGACGTGACCTTCTAGTTTTTTTTATGGAGGTCGCGTCTGAGGTGAATAAAAGTAAGCCTCTGTTTTGATTTGGTAGACTAGAGATATATTAAATTTCGAATCCGTTCAGCCGTTTAATTCAGTGTAATGACCTAGACATATTTCATCTGCAAAATAGTTTCGTTATGAGAAACTAAAATAGAAAATGTTTAATCTGTTCAGAGAAATATATATATATATATATATATATATATATATATACTACTAATAGATACGGCCGAGAAACATCTAACCAGAGTAGAAATCAGTACTAAACATCTAACCCATCTTGCTGTGTTATTTGCATTTGCAAGATAACATTCCACAGACCACATAAATACTAATAGAGACGGAACTAATAGATACGGTCGGGAAGCATCTAACCAGAGTAGAGATCAGTATTAGTAAACATCTAACCCATCTTTGCTCATATGAGAAAATGCTTGTAAGTGTCAAACGCTTGTAGATATATCGTCAAAAAATAGAAATTGGCCAAGTTGTGTTATTTTCGCCAAGGCTTAAAAATACTCCAGTGATTTAATTTCATCGCTAAGGACTATAACTCTGTATTCCTGTGTGTAAATGCAAGCTAACTTAAGAAATTGTTATAAAAGGCGTACCCGTTAAATCCGTGTTTCTGCTCTTTTAAATTGTGTAAATATAGTTTTTGCAACGTTTTAGAATGAGATACAGTGGTTACATTTTTAACAGTAGTAATAAGATTGATACAATATTTTTGTATCTTTATTAAAATTCATCCGATGATTCAATTACGTAAAAGTGTTTCGACCTATATATCGCATCAGTTAACGATCTATTATTGGCACAATTGGGACTTGTTTTCCTGTCGGAATATGAATTTATATTGTGGGTCCCAAGTTGGTGTGGAATGCCACTTGTTATTTTTAATGTAATTTGTTACAAAAATGACGTCGTAAAAACGTCCTTTTTTTAAATTACTAATTTGCAGTTGACGTTGCGGGTTGTTACTGTGAGTTGTGACATCAGTATTTAGGGGTGACCAAAGAGTAGATTTTTTTACATAACGCACTCATAATAAATAACGGCTCGTCGCAAAAATTTGCCGTATTAAGTTTTAGTAAAATACCGACCCAAAACGGCAAGCTTCACAACCTAGGCTAAACATACTAGCTGTTAAGGCACACCACCCCGGGCCGCGCGCATATACAACGCCGGGCCCGCCGGCCGCCACTTCACTTGGGGACGGCTCCTCGGCCGCGCATCACGCGCACCGATTAGTTACTCAGACATTAAGTACTTACGTCATAACTTGTAAATGCAAGATTAAAAATTTTAATTCAAGTATTTCAAGAGTTATTATTTCCCATCTGGAGAAGCCCATGACAGCTGCCCTAACACTAGCGCAACCAACTTCCAAAATTGCAAAATCTTTAATTGACATATTTTTGCACCAACGTTTTGGAGTACATTTGATTAGTATAGAATACGATGGGATTAACATGTTCCTAAGGAATAAAAGTCCCTTAAAATAAACCAGATAAAAAAGCCGAAAGTTAGTAATTATGAATTCGGTCGTTGTTTTATTACGAGTGCGATAAGTAGATAGGCTCTCCTCGTGGAAAGAAATAATAATCGCCTGGCGATAGACAATACTTCAAACGCAATGAAACTGCAACAACCGATCCGATTTCTATGTATCTCTGGAACCATAGATCAGACTTGATCAGACCCAATCGGAAGTTTAACCTCCAATACTAATAAATAACTTTTCAAATCGGTTAATAAATAATCGGATTCTGAGGTGAATTGGATGGAGTTAAACAAAAAGGATCCAATCCACAATATGGTCAAAAATGAGTTAAGTGCACCAAACTGATGCTAAACATCAATACAATTGGCCAGTAAAAAACATCTAAGCAAAAATAGCTCTTTATTACTTTAGTCAACGTCAGAACTAGACCCCATGTATGGCACGTTAAAAAATAAATAAATATCCAACTTCAAATTTCAATATTTCTAAATTGATTTTGTGTGGATTGGATCCTTTTCGTGTAACTACGTCCAATTATCAAATATCTATATATAAATACATAAAGTGAAAACGTACTCATTTTTACGAAAATTATGCGAACAGAGAAGTATGAAATATAGCATCTATTACGATAAAATATCGAGAGGTGTTAGAGAGAGGTGTTAGTTAGAGAGATAACTAAAATTTATACAAAAATTGCGACAACTTGTCTATAGTCATACATTATGACATAGGTACATACCTTTAAACATTCCAATATAGTTGTTCTGTGTCTTTGTACAGCCGATGTATCTACATGCACCGTCCTCAAAAGCGTATTTAATGCCACGTATCTTATGTTTTTGTCGTTGTTCAACAAAAATCGCCCTAGAATGTTCACAGCCAGCACTCTCAGACTACTTTCCGATTTGATATCCATAATTGACAATACTGTTTCGTAGAGAATTGTGTTTCCAACATTTTTACTAGTCTCAGTGTTGGTGGCCACTTGAGCTAGGATATCGTTCATCGCTTCCGACGCATCGGCATCATTTTTTCCTAGTATTCGAAGGAGACGAAGAATTTTTACCTGAAAAGTGTATTTAGTAATGTATGTAAATAAGTACGCTCATTTTTGTATCATGTTTATAAGTAAAGCTCGTTGGTATTTTACGGACATTAAAATAATTATAATCGCTATGGGACCACGCCATAGTATGTATGTTGTATATTATAGAATATACAGTATTGTGCGTATCTATCCGCGTTATTAGGTCGGTAAAAAGTGGTGATGAAGATTGCGCTAAGCAACATACCTACCGGTGAATCGTGATTTAGCAGAATATCTATTGCCGTTTGGTTCACTTTGCCTACCCCGTTCCGGAGCCGCCGCGGTGCTATTTATTGCTTTTATTAACTAGCTGTTGCCCGCGACTTCGTTCGCGCGGACTTCGTTTACTCCGCACAGCTCCTCCCCCGTCGGTGATAGCGTGTTAATTGTAGCCTATATGTTGACCCGACAAAAATTTCATGCAAAATTTGAAGTAAATCCATGCAGTACTTTTTGAGTTTACCCCGGACATACATTGACTTTCCTACGATTTTATTACATATGTATATAGATTATGGCACGATGGCGCATATTTCGCAAGTAAATATTTTTAGGTGAATTTTAATTTCATTGTGGTGGCAAATTTTTATAATGAAAATATTTTTTACCTGAAGAAAGGGATCCGAAACACCGCTGACATCGTGCTCCGGCGAATAACCCGCCAAGATGAGATTTTTTAATATTCTCACCAAGTTTGGGACGATCTGCAAAGATTATGCACGATAATAAACACACGTTAAAATTTGTATTAAATTTTGCCCAAATGCACACAAAGACAGAAGCGAAAAATGATTTGTCCATTTACCAAAAATAGTTCAGGCAAATATGTATACATAAAAGACTACATATAAATAAAAAAAAAACAAAAAAACTGAAGTATCAAGATTGGAAAAAATATTTTCTTACAAATCCATTTTCCCGAATATGTAAAATATACTTTACGAATTAGTCACAAAATAGTGCGAAATTCATACAAGTGGAAAATTTTCTATCGCCTACCCAGTAGAGGGAACTGGGGTAGTAAATGTATTTGTGATTGTTAGGGATCAAAGACTACCTATATGATGTATGATACCTTCTATCTATTAATACTAATATTAGGTACCTATTAATGACACAGGGCTAAATGGGACACTATCTTAAATTCAATCTACCGAATTTAAAAACCCGTATTAGGTGTAATCCCATGTCTTACAGCCTTAAGTCGGATGACGTTTTATTTCAAGTTACTTGTTAGGTTCAAAATAAAACAGGTATCAAAAATTGGTTCGTAAAATCAGTAATATTAAAAAGGCATACTTCATAGTTCTGTGAGATATCATATTGAGACGACTAATGAAATATTTGTTTCACTTTATTATGGAATTGATGTATGTTACGAGTAGTTAATTTATCTGTGATTGTCAAACTCAATTTAAAAGCATTTTACGTATAAACTAAGGGTGAAAATACACGTAACATGAAATTTTACTGATGTCAATAGTTTATAAAGAAAACAACAGTTTGAATTATAAAAAAATATAGTTATCCGATTTAAGATCTGCAAGACATCCAGCAACCAGACTAATTATAATTGAATACTTGACCAACAAACAAATATGACAACCATGCGAAAATATTTATTTAGCCAATTGACGATTAATAAATTTAGATGTAGTACCACAAATTTCAAGGCTTCAGCACACACGAAACTTTAAATAACAGTAGGTAGGTTGGTTCGGTGATCGGTCACACACGAATTATTAGGCCTCTAATTCGATGTCACATTCAACCGCAGTGAATGTGTCGTACAGGAAATACAAAGGAAGTAAAATAGGTCGAATATAATAGAAATGTAGGAGTACTAGTTGAACTTTTTTACATTTTTTATAGAAACATTAAAACATTTTCTAGGTGGTAGAGTTCTGCATTGTCTCGCCAGGGTCTGGTATCATCGCCTTACCTATTTCTGCCGCAATAGCGTCAGTGCTTGTCGCTGTCGTGTTCCGGTTTGGAGGGTAAGGTAGCCGGTAAACTTATGCATGTGGTATTAGACCTCGCCACAAGATAGCAACGCACCATTAACAACTTTGGTGTCTATAGGCGATGGTTGACTCTTTCCATCAGGAGACCCATCTGCTTGTTTGCTATCTTATAATATAAAAAAAAATTGCGTTTCGTACTTTTGCGTTTTTTATCTATGCATTACGTGATGCATAAATAACGTCAATTTTATTACATCAGCCTAACGCCATGAAATTTATGTCTCATGTGACTGTGCCTGGGGAATTATTATAATCTATTACGTCAATAGGCTAAATGGTTGTGCAAGGATCAGCGGCTGAATTACCTCACGCTGTCCGCTCTCCTACGGGACAACACAAACAAAGAGTATTAGTTGGATATTCACATACTTTAATGTAACGGAACATTCGAGATCTTAACTTTTATGACTCTAAGATTATGTACCGACAGGTATATTGAAAATACATTATTTCGTGACTTTAAAATGTGTAAAGTTTGAAGAAGTATTCATTTATTTAACTGATTATACATGAAATTGATACTAGAATTTGATTTATGTGACAGACATTTACAAAAGATATATATCAATATAATGTCGGTACATTAAGCTAGATAATGAATACACCTTTGAGTACAGTTTTTATCTTGGTTTTTTTTTTTTAATAAATAATCTTTTATTTGGCATAACAATTAAGGCTCTGTTACAAATTAAACTTAGCTTAAAAGTTTTAACAAAAAGTACCATCATCAATCGTCAATAATGTTCAATTGTAACAGGTAAGCAATGACAACTACACTCCGCACTAGTTTTAACTGTATAGCGGCAGTGCAGTATCACCGCAGACACCAACCATTTGATGTTGACACGCTCACATCACTGCGCACGCGCACACGATAGCTCAGACATTTCTGGCCTGCTATCGGCATTGTGCTACTGTATACATAGTATATGCAAAGAAAACAGATATCTTATTTTTACACTAATAAATGGTTTATTCACTTACACAATAATGTACTTGTGATTCCCAGGTCGGGAAATTAAAAATGTGTTTTTTCAGTTTTCTAATAAAAACAACGTTGCCCGAAATTGGAAAGTGCCCGGTTGGCGATAGACTTGCCACCAATCATATTATGGGACCAAGTATCTTCGGCTAGCCGTGAGTGCACTTATACCTCTGCCTCCCTCTTCGGAATACGGGCGTGAAGATACTTAATAGTACTTTTATTAACGGCCTTGTTTAAGGCATATAGTTCAATATTTAATTAGATATTTCCCAGTTCTATCATATATAGTAAAAAATGTTCTGTTTGTATTGAAGAACTGAAGGACTATATTCTATGATTATGTCATATTTTTCAGAGATTGTTTAAAATAAAATTGTGTCATTGATTCCGGCCTTTATAAAACATATATACCAAAACGCTTGCAAAAATCAAATAAAAAAATCTATATTATTCAGAAAATAAACCTTTTATGTATTTTATTTATATAGGATGAAAACAATTAAAAGAATAAAATGATTTCATCAATATAGATTTTTAAAAAGCTACATTACCGGCGAGTTACATTGGTTAATAAATAGGCTATCTTATTAAAAAAAACAGAGGCCCCAACAGTATAGCCAAAGGTAACAAAATATTGGCTTTACAAGTGAAGTCTAATAGGCGAGCGACGCCGCGTGCATCGGCTAGATAATAACCTTATCGTTTAACAAAGTACAAAGAAACCATCAATAATTCAATACCGATAAGCTGACACGCTTTGTGCTTGTCTCGGGAGAAATAGAGCACAGCACGACGTTTTTATTTGTAATTTAAATGTCGCTGCTATTTACATAATACATATGATGTTGGATTTTCAATTAGAATACTATTAACGAAGGATAATAGCTTCAATAGATTACTAGATTAACAGTTAAAATTACGGTTGAAAATGCAAAAATGATCAAAAAATTTCGTTCGTGTGACACAAAAACAATACTTTCTTTTGTTTAGTCGGGTAAAAAAGTAGATCAAGCCTTGGCGTGCATGAGGCTATTTTACACGTAATTTTTTTGGAACGAAGTTCTTTATCGCGCGTTGTGAAGGGAGGCTAGACGGAAAAAAATCTTACGAAAAGTTGTCACGACACTTTGCTATAGTAAGGTATTGTAAGCTGTGTGGCGTGCGGATGTTTCTCTCTCTCTCTCTCTCTTATAGAAAGCAAGCCAGATATTTTCATTTCTATTTCGCATTGAACAGTGTGATGTCGCGACGATTATTTTTGTTGAGTGTATACAGGTTTTTTGTATCGAAAGGAACTTCGTTCCATCCGGGTGTCCCTTGACACCTCTCAAGTTTTTTTTTATATCCCTAAATGGGATTAACGAGTTTACAAAAAAATTTCAACTATAGAAAATGTACAAGTACTATAGAAAGTGTTTTGGAATCGCTTTACTTTACGCTTGGATTATATTACGCCCATTGCCCGTGTACAAAAACTACTAGCACAAGCCGCAATGCCAACATTCAGACACTTATTTTGTTCCAATACAAAATTTATTAGTTTTACTTTTTATATCATAAGATTGCTATCTTTACAAGCAGATTATATAGGCTTATGGAAAGAAATAGCCATCGCTTATAGACACCAAAGATGTTAATGGTGCGTTGCTATAATTGTGGCGGGGTCGAAATGTCACATGCATAAGTTTACCGGCAACCTTACCCTCCAAACTTAATTAATTATCTTGTCTAATGTAATATTTTATCACTTAAGCACTTCATCAGGGCATACAAACAAGTTTGTAATGATAAAATATTACAAACGAATTTGTAATTATAAATTGCCCTGATGATGCTTGTGTAAGCGAAACCGGTTGGAAATAAATGATAATAGCTTTATTGTGAAATAGTACAAGTGCTTAAATGATAAAATAAAACATTAAAATGGAGTTTCACCAAGTGCCGACGATGAAAAGTGTAGAATATATCTTGTCTAACTTAAAATGGCAAAATTTTAAGTATTGCTTAATAAATAAAGTACGGATAACCGCAATAACGAGTCAAATATAAGCCTACAATCTAAAAATAGTATCTTCTTTCAAAGGCGTTACTCCAATACAAAAGTTATGTGCAAAATTTTTCAAATTAAGTGCAAGGATTTTTAAAATAGGTAATTTGACTAAATAAAGACGATCTTTTTAAATACCAAATAAAGTCCCACTGTTGTTCTTTAGCAAACAGGTATAATAAACAGGACGGTAACTTAGAACAGATTTTACAGAGTAGTCAGGGTATTTCAAAGACAGCAACACAATACACAAATGTTTATTTTTTGTTATAAAGAATACGATTTATAAAGAAAAGTTTCTGCTAGCTTCATGTTATTGTGTCGCAATCATTTAGCTCTTAAGCACGGAGTTGCTGTCAGCATCTACTTTGATTATCTTACTTTCAAATATATGAAATTAGTTATTACTAAAATGGCTTCATACTGAGTTGTTGACGTTATTATTTGCTACACTAGTTGTTAACCGCGACTTTGTTCGCTTGACCCAAAACATAATTTTTTTTGTTCACTGGAGTAATAAAGCAGTTTAAGTTACTTCTGGATTGTGTAGTTTTACCTGTCCCATAAACTGCATGAGTGACTTTAGAAAATATATTATGAGAAAGAGGAGTAAACATTTACGCAAATAGTAGTGTTAGGTACCTACGATGTTTCTGTTAACACAAATTAGCAATCTTTTTATTGTAAAATACTCTATTCTATTTACTGTTCGAAGGCAAATACGGAATTAGAAAATTATTTAGTCATTAGTGCTAAAAGTAGTACCGTATCAAAAATACGATAACTTAAACAATTCTATACACATCTCTAAAATTATACCATTTTTACTACGCTTTTTTGTGTTACGTCCCTATATTTCTGTATTTTCCTCTGATCTGTCGTGGACTTTACGAAACACCTATTTAATACACTCATACTATTAATATAAGTAACTAAATTACACGAATTAATCTGATCCCTAAGTGAACAATTTATTTGCTTGCGATATGGGTGTTAGTCGCTGATACTATTACATAAAAATACATATATAAATACTGAAATATATTTAATAAACACCCAAACCCCGAAATACAAATATCTAGGGCCTAAGCTCATTATACAAATTCGTCCCTGTCGGAAATTTAGTCCAAGCGCTATTAATTAGCGTAGTCAGTGTCGCTAACCATTCGAACAAGAGGCGGTCAATAATAACAATAATATTAAAATATCATTGGACAAATTACACGAATTGACTAAACCCAAAGTAAGCAAATTATTTGCTTGTGATATCGGTGTCAACGATACAAATACATAAAAGTTAATATATAAATACTCAAATATATTTAATAAACACCCGAACCCAAATTACAAACAAAATACATGTTTGTCACAAAAAAATTTCGTCCCTGTTGAGCATCAAAGCCGAGCTCGTGTAATGGATAATCAGGTTCACTAAACACTCGCCCAACGGGGCGGTAATAATTACTCGATTACTAATTTCAAATTAAGTAATGTACCTAATTTAATTCACCTTTTCAATGAAAATCTGGCGTTATTTATATTAGTTGTTACACGAAAGCATTTCCAAAGTTGCGGTTATACCTGGAATTTTAATTTTCGCCGTGTTGGTCCCGGCCTCCTTTGAAGAATAGGCCAACTGCCGTTCTGCCAGGCAGGTCGTAAAAGGCGACCGATTGGCTATCGAGTCACTAACATCGTGGCTACTAGGTGGTAGAGTTCTGCATTGTCTCGCCCGGGTCTGGTACCACCGCCTTGCCTATTCCTGCCGCAATAGCGTCAGTGCTTGTCGCTGTCGTGTTCCGGTTTGGAGGGTAAGGTAGCCGGTAAACTTATGCATGTGGCATTAGACCTCGCCACAAGATAGCAACACACCATTAACATCTTTGGTGTCTATAGGCGATGGTTGACTCTTTCCATCAGAAGACCCATCTGCTTGTTTGCTATCTTATGATATATATATAAAAAAAAATGTTGTAATCTGTATTCATTCGCGATGCGACAGAAATTTTATTATTAGAAGTTAATTAATGCAAATTTAAAGATCCCTAATTCACGTTCTATCCGTATACTGACTGCTCGCTTTACCACTCATTGTAGCGCATTGTGCAAGTTTTGAAAGTGATATTTTAAGTACGTGCGGAGTAGGTACCTACGTTTACTAAGTAAAAAATATGAACAGATAAAACGCCTTTTGAGCACATTGACGCAGAGTCCAAGAGAAGCGACGTGACGCGTCATGTTTTATATTATAGGTCTTCATCTCTTTTTTCATTACATGTAATGTACGCATTGAAAATATAAAGTTAGGCGATGCCGCGCGTCGACGAGCGGACTCGCGCTTCGGCGCTTTGTTGGAATCGAGCGAATTGCATTAAACAAATTTTGTACGTTACCTAATGGAAACAGAGACGAATATAATTTAAAGTTTAAAGAACATCACGCGTCGCTTCGCTTAGACTTTGCGTTAATGTGAGCTGACCCTTAGATTAGAGAGTGAATTTAGGGCGTAAGTTATTGAACATCCGCTTTTTACACTTGTTTAAGGAATCTGTTAGACAATTTTAATGCTTGACTTGGAAAACGATTGCAAAGGAAGTGATACTGCATATGCGCTTGTCAAAATAGTTTTTTTTATATCATAAGATAGCAAACAAGCAGACGGGTTTCCTGATGGAAAGAGTCAAGCATCGCCTATAAACACCAAAGATGTTAATGGTGCGTTGCTATCTTGCAGCGAGGTCTAACGCCATACGCATAAGTTTACTAGCACTAACACTATTGCAGCAGGAATAGATAAGGCGGTGGTACCATATCCGGAGAATTGCGAGACAATGCAGAACTCTACCACCTAGCAGCCACGATAGTAGTGACTCGCGTAACCAATCGGTCGCCTTTTATAACCTCTCTGGCAGAACGATAGTTGGCCTAAGGAGCCCGGGACCAACACGGGGAAAATACGTATGTAACATACTGCATATACACACACTTGTCAAATTCAAGTTAAGGACAGATCATCATCATGTCGATGACGAGACGAGCGTTTACACGGTATGACTAACAGATTGGTTCACTTGTTTACGTTGTCTACATCCCGCCGCGTTGGTCCAGGCTCCCTTTCAAGAGTAGATCATCTGCCATTCTGCCAGCTATTTCGTGAAACGCGAACGATTGACTAAATATGTCACTACCATCGTGACTACTAGCTGGAAGAGTTCTGAAAGGTCTCGCCCGTGTCTGGTAACACTGTCTTACCTATTCCTGCCGCAATAGCGTCAATGCTTGTCACTATCGTATTCCGTTTTCTAGAGTAAGGTAGCCGGTAAACCGGCCCGTAAAGTCGGTAGCATGTGCCATTACCATCCCGCCACACGGATAGCAATGCGCTATTAACATATTTGGTGCCCATAAGCTATGGTTTAAACAAACAAATACATATGTATATCTTCGTGATTACTGATTACCGTCAATAGCTGCAACGATGATTTTTAAAAATTCCAAACTTTACCGTATTAAAGATTTCGCAGATTGAACAATCAAAATCTCTTGAACCGCGTATGTATTACTGTAAAGGTTAACAAACTTACATTTCTTGCTTAATGATTTCGTTTTTTGCATTTTTTTGGTTCTTTGATATAATATTCCGACCTAGTCTGTTAAAGTTTTGTACAGCTAGACTTGACTATTGAAGGACACAATAGTTAAAATATGATGAAAATATAGCTTAAGTACATACATAGTAAATCCCTCCACAAAATTAATGTAGAACCTCAAAAAATTTGGCCACCGCGCGGGTAGACGCACGCTTTGGCTCGCTCGCAAATCACTGTTTGTAAAAAATGAATTTCGATATCTGTGCACATATGTCCCTACTAAACATTTTCAAGTTCAAATTTTGCTCCTATTTTTTCGCATATTTGGTATCAGAATCGAATACTGAACATTCTCTTCAATATGTACAGTCTTACCAGTCAACCTGTCAAATTTTAGCTGTATCATATACAATAGCGAGAAGAGTAGTAGTGTTAGCGCAAAAATCAGGCAACGTACCATGATCAAATAGATCGAGTACTGTCCAAAGGTGGCGCCAAAAATCTTCGCACCCAGCATATGTATATGAAGAGAAAAATGAATGTGGAAGAAGCAAGACAAGCCTGCAAGGATCATGGTGTACGGCACTCGGTTCTGCCTGCCTATCCCGTAAGGCACGAGGATACACAATGTATGTATATATGTAGTCGGGTAAAGCTATAGCTGTTTAAGATATGAGGTCAAGTATGATATATACCGGTAATTTTGGTTACATTCAACACATTTTTAGAAATTAGCAGGTTGCTTCATTTTGGCACAACTGAGTCCAAATTATAGTGTGAAAAGATCGTGACATTTCCGCGCGACGATACTTTTACGGCGCGACAGAGTCCCTTTCAGAAGGTTAATTAAAGGGTGTCGGCTGCGTTAGTAAAATTAATGCGAGCGCTTTGGTGTGGAATACTTGAATGCAGATGCGTTACTCCTGTAAAGTAAACGTCTTCAAAACACAAATGTGAAATGAGAGTCAAGTTTAATATAAGAGTATGCGTCTCTGTCGACTTCTCAAACAAAAGTGCCAAGAGGTGCCAAGTTTAGTAATAGACCGTGGTCCCACAAACAAAATTTTTTAAATTAATAACAAGCTGAATTTGTGTGAAGAGCTTCGTTTTGACGAGACGCCAATCTTTTATATCTTCGAAAAATCTCGAATCGGGTAACTAATAAAGTAAAAAGAAAATTTTAATTCAGTGTAGAAAATTATTGATTAATAACAATAATTATTTTTTTTCATTAATCGCGTCATTATTTTATGAAAAACAAGAAAAATCTTTTGTTCTACACATTCGATGGTTTTTCAGACGAGTCCTCCACTCTAAAGATTCGGAATTATGAGATTTTTAAATTAATATTATTCAATTTAAAAACAACCTAATTTTCTCACAACAGCTTGTTAATTATTATTATAATTCAACGATTACTTTGTCCTACACGTAAAGGTGAAACTTTTCCAAGAAAATTAAGTTGTTTCTAAATTGAATAATATTAAATTATTCAATTTAAAAAGAACCTAATTCTCTCACAACAGCTTGTCAATTATTAGTATAATTTAACGATTACTTTGTCCTACATGTAAAGATGAAACTTTTCCTAGTCCGACACTCCAGTTTTCTTTTTTATCTATCTTTATTAGTCACCCGAATCGAAATGTTTGAAAGATAGAAAAGACGGACGTCTCGTTAAAACGAAGCCGTTCACAAAAGTTCAGCTTGTTATTAATAAAAAAAAAATTTGTTTGTGGGACCACGGTCTATAAAGAAACTCCTAAAATTTTAATTGCAAGAACATGTAAAATTCTAAAATAAATTTATATATCTAACAATTTTTTATTTCTTGGTACTACCACGTTGTTTGATACTTAAAAAAGAGTATGCGTCTCTTCTTAAATTTTAACAGACAATTATTTACATTATTAATTTATTTCACTTAGAATATGATTCTAGCCCAAAATTAATAATAATAAAAAAAAAATCAATAACTGCTTGTGCTACATTTATAAAACTGGATTCTAGATGAGCTAAGAGGTTTCATGTACGCAGAATAAATAGTTTTTGAGTAGTGAAGGAGTCAAAAGTAGCTCGAGATGGTTCGTGTAATATTACACACGGATGCTGCGTCGCCAGTTCCTTCTTCGAATTTGGCTGGACACGCGCCCGCGTGTCCAGCTCCTTGTTCTGTGGTCAGACTTTGTCGCAAGCAAACACACTCAAAATGTTGATTTCATTTGTAAAACAAATATAAGTGTAGTTTTTGTTAGTCATGTTTTGGACTTAGTTTTACATAAAGCAGAGGTGACATTGGCTTACCTTTTTAAAATGGTTCAATGTATCCGGGCTGTTTTCACACATCTCCGTTATTAGCGTCACGCCAGTGATAAGGACACCTGTTTACAAATACTTTATTATAATACATTGTAAAAATAGACATTACATCGACATACGTATTTCGATTATTCTCTAGAGGAAAATTACATAGATTAATAATTATTATACGAAATATTCTCCTAAGTTTATGAAGAAGTCTTAAGACTTTAGTCTCGAGTTTAAGTAAATTCATTAAATATCCGATTTTATATTTGATATAAAGTATGTGTTCATATAGGTAGTCTGCTTTTTATACCCGCAAAAAACTGTTCCAATAGGTTTTACAAAATAGTTTTTCTACAACAGAGCTACATGGCGGATCACTAGTTCTAAATAAAAAATCTTTATGCCGTTTTTGCCGCTCCAACTCGCGTCAAGGATGTGAAGCTACATGTGCAAGGCTATCCTTCTTTCTAAAACAAAACGTCAGAAACAAGCAAGGAGGTGTCGTTGTAAAATCTATCATTGCGAAAAATCTATACGTAACCCTATAGATGTAAAGTTTGTGAGTTCGGTATTCTCAAATCTCAATGGACAAAAAAAGAACTCTATGTTGCAGATTTTTTATGATACAACCAGTAAGGTATCATCAATTGTAAGGTTTGTATAATGCTGCGGCCGTACTTGCGTCTATCGTCACAATCGTAACAGCTATTGCAATAATACGATACATGCAGATGTGTCATTTGACCGGCTATTATCAGCTATCGTCGCAAATTTTCGGACTGCGTGTGTTTTATCGCGCGGTCGGCGGTGCGTCAAAAGGTTTTAGCGTGCTAACATATCGCGCTGCGTAGTGGTTGGTCCGACTAGCGTTGTTCATTTTATCCATTGTTTCCGACCATTTCAGACGCATGCGGATGTTTGCGTAAAATGGAGTTGAACGATGAAATGGTAGTACTAGAATTCTTCCATAATTATGAAGCTTAGTCCATCATACGCGATCCAAAAAAAATTCCAAAAAAGGTGAATCACAATAATAAAAAAATTAAAGAAATTCGTCGTCTACAGTTACACGTTTGAAAATAATTTCAGCCATTTTGGGTTCTTGCACAATAGTTCGTGCTCAATATCATTGCCGTTAGTATGACCACAGTTTTTATCGAGATATGTTTTTAGTGTCAAATCGTACAAAGCTTCGGTGTATATTACTTCGGGACGATAGCCGTAAGTGCGGCTCCAGCTTAACACGCCCGAGATAACATAACACCTAGCTCGATACTCGATACTCGATACTCCCCTTGCTAGCCCGCGTGGCGTTCTGCCGTCCGTCGCCTTGCAAGGGCAGCAGCGAGTATTTGAGCTTTAAAATTGAAAATAAATCTTTTTGCACACTGTACTTTGTGTCCCGCAAGTGTCAGTGTTCAGCCAGAGGGCCTACCATGAACTCTTATAATACTTGTCAAATTCCAGGCAGTTCAACTATGAGTATTAACCTGTCAGGTTTTACTATCGTACCATGAGCTAATATTTGTTGAACTGCAATGCGTCGTCTTCTGGCCGGTTACATTATCTCTGGCAGGACATATCAAATTAACGTTGAGAAACACATAACTTGCCGATTTTTAAATTTTAGTATAAAGTTATTATTATTAATGCATTTTAATTAGAAATCTTGAATTTAAGAATACAAATTGGCAAAAGAGATCAAGTTTTAAGTTATTTAAAGTCTACGTAAAATATATGGAACATAAAGTAAACCACGTAATATTAGTTACGCGGCATCCATTAAAGAACGCAACTTTGGGAATATTACACATGACCTTGAACTGTTTAATAAAGACATTTATGTTATGAGCGCGGTTTTTAAATTTCTTGAGTACGTCTTGATTTTTTGAGATTAGAGTTTTGGAATAGTTTGTGACTATTTTAAAGCTTAAAATTACACATTGATTTCATGAACGTGATTGATGTCGAAAGCAAAACGATCGTATGATATCAATATATTCAGTGAACAATTGGAAGTTTTATGAGATATTTTAAATACTCATAAAGATATTGCAACGGGATTCAATAAAAGTGCACACTCAAAACGTTAATTTTCGTCACACATCTAAATTTATGTGTATCTCCTCTGTGGTCTAGTGGTCCGGTGTCGGAGTTGATCACATGAGGTCCTGGGTCGGACAATTCAACAAAATATGTTTTTCAGTTTTCTGACAAAAGCAATGTTGCCCGAGATTGGAAAAAGTGCCCGGGTGGCGATAGGCTTTGGCTAATCGTGGGTACACTTGTTGTACCTCTGCCTACCTCTTTGGGGATACGGGCGTGAAGATACTTTTTTTATCTAAAATTAAAAATAAATAAAAAATGCTTTAAAAGTAAGTAAATATTAAATAATAAATAAATAACTTTATTTAGAAGTAATGAATTAGGTAGTATATTTTATACCAATATCAATATTTGTCTAAAACACAGTTAATGTCAAAAAATATACGGTATAAATTCCTAATAGGACTAGGGCTAAGAATAGCAATAATATAAAAAAATACCTACGTTTACAGTATATTTAAGACAAAGCAACCCAATAAAAGTTACTTTTTTCCACCTGCAAGTGACCGGCAATATTATGACACTTTAGCAGTTCAAATATCGATTTCGGTCTGACAAAAACACTTTATGGTACGCTAACGCAGAGAAGAAGTTGGTTTGAATAGTAAAACGATCGCTCGCCGGCATAGGTCACGTGGTCACTGACTGGCCTGTTACATAACGCTTTCATGGTACGAAATAGCAGGACAGTTTAATTATCGGTTAAAATTGACCTGCTATAAGAGTTCATGGTAGGGCCGCAGGTATCATGTTAATTCGCACATGTTATATTAAAGTTTGTCATCAATAAACGCGATTTCGTTAAATATTTTATTCATTGGTTTTATAATATACATATATCGTATAAAATTACGTGTTGTGCATAAACTGTTGTATCGATTTGTACATATTTCAATTAATTAAATGTCATTGACTATTAATTAGCCAAATTATCGCGCATATTTGGTTACCAGTATAAAAATGTAACTAATTGCTATTACACTAATTCAAGAGAGTGTTTTTGTGACTCATTCGAAATAATTAGAGCTTGTATATATTCTTTAGCGAATTGAATATGTTTCCATTTCTTAGGCGCCCCATAGACCTACGCGCAATTATACGTATTGTGCAATATTATTGATCGTTTAGGGTTAAAATTGAAGATTGCACTAAGATTGAACGAAAGTTTGAGCGGATTTAATTTTTATTGTGCAATATTTTTTTCTTGCACTGTGTAGTCTAAATATTGCCCAATATTTTTCCCTTCAGAGTTTAGAACTGTCGCGTTCGGTCAGTCACGGTGTTTAATATATGGTCGTGTCGTAAATTTAAGTAAAATGGCGAACAAGAATGCTATAAAAGATAAAGAACGGGAGTTTTTACTTGAGTGTATATAGATTTGTATAGAGATTTATACACTTCGCAACCGAAGCATCTTCAGGAGAGCCGAAAACCACTTCACTCTATGAAGGGTGAAGCATTTATCATTAATGCTTCACCCTTCATAGAGTGTGAAACGTGCGTTGAGTACATAACTTGTGTATTACTGCCTTTGCTTCTGACGTGGAAGAAAGTGTCGTGGAAGTGGGTGGACTATTGTGCCGCTGTGGTCTTCTATAATTTCAGACTTTGGATAAGTTTGCCCTATTCCTTACACTACCTTTCATTTCTGTTGCATCACAGCAGTCCCATATAACATTTCGCAGAAAATTTGCAAATTAAATACCATGGTTTCTCCTTTATATTACTCAACAAAATTATTATCTTTTACCACGAAAAATATCAATTAATAGGAACTTAACAGTCATCAGAGCTAAATTTTATGATTAAAAACATTAGGTATTTCAATATTTTTCGACGATGATTATTCTTAAAAGGCGACCGATTGACTATACGTGTTAATATCACGGTGACTACTAGGTGGTGGAATTTCGGAACGTCTCGCCCGGGTATTTGGTACCACCGCCTTACATGTTTCTGCCGCAATAGCGTCAATGCTTGTCGTCGTCGTATTCCGCTTTGGAGGATAAGATAGCCAGTAGACTTATGCATGTGACATTGTGATTCCGCCACACGAATAGCAACGCATTATGATTATTTTTGGTGTGTATAGAAGATAGTTTCTTTTTACACCAGGAGTACCATTTGCTTGTTTGCTGTCTATATAAATAAAAAGTACTTTACACACGGAATTGATATCCTTACTCAATATTTCAAAACATTACAAATTCATACTTAACGACACGTATTACCTTAACAATTTAAATAACATACCATGATTTTTCTCCGTCAATAGGCTTCTAGTAGCCGGAAGGAACATTTCCATCAAGTCCGGCACACGACGGATAATTCTGAAGGCGCACAATGCGGCTTTCTTCTTGATGTAAGCGTTGGGTGATTTGATCAAGCGTTCAACCTCCGACGCGAGGTCACGCGCCATTTCCGGGGAGGCGATCGCGCCGAGGGTGCACAACGCTAGCCCCACGACGAACTGGGTATTGCTATTTAGGTCACTGCAACAAAACTTACATTAGAATCTACCATTTATAATAATTTAGCACAATCAAGGCAGGGCTTATTTGGGAAGATAAATCGCGGGGTAGGTAGAGTTCAGTAACGACCTGGTTTTAGACACTCCTTACCTATTCCTGCCACAACAAGCATAGGTGGTTGTCGCTATCGAGTTTCAGGTTAGAGGATAAGGTAGCCAGTAAACATATGCATGTGGAATTCAAACTCTGCCACACGGATTGCAATATACCAAGTCACGTACATAAGGGCCGGACGAACACAAAAATAAAAAAAATCTTACACTTTTTCAAATTCTAACCAAACCACAGATTATACGGGTCGATCGGTAAAAGGCTGTAGGTACATACTGCATACTAAAGAAGATTGTTTAGTACACGAACCTGATACCAAATATGTGAAAATATAGTTACTAAATCTTATTAGACACTATTACTATCGCACTTGCACTTACACCAAGTTCCGACGATGGAAAGTATAGAATGTAAATTTTTTTACCTAATTTTCTAATAAAAATATTTATTTATCCAACTCGGGATTATTCTATTTAGCGCGCTGATTTCACTCGCGCGGTGATCATACTTTTTTAAATGTCGTGCACTAATTTCTTTGAGATGTAGTTAACCAATATTCTCTTACATAATAATATGATCATTAACTATTTTGTCCTTCAATCCTTCCTCAGTGTTTTACGAGTCAACCCGTATAATAGTGTTACGTACTTCGGGTTCGTAATTGTAAGAAAACGCCATTTATATTAAAACCGTGTATTTACAACACAAGTACACAAACAACAAAATGTAATATGTAAATACACTATACACTGGTCACACTCTCTGCACTAGAACTAAACTTAACCGACTACGTTTAAAGAAAACAATTCTCGTATTCACTTAAACTGGTCGCTTCGCACTGGTCGCTTGTACTATCACTTTCGATCGCTTTATAAAACTGGCTCCTATTTGTCAACACATCTCTATTTATACCCGAGGTAAAATTCGACAACAATCACGAATGTTCGGCAATCATCTCGTAAACAAAAACAATTATTGTAAACAACTTGATAAACAAACAAGTCCTAGTACACGTTATTTTCAACCTTATGCCTTATACCACAAAGTCCATTATGGCATAGCTATTCGGTTAACGGTCAACTATTTGTTTGTCAATTAGGAGTAGCTATCTCTTTCTTTTATTTGTAGATCTCTCCAGCGTTTCCAACTTTTCACGTTTCTAGATTATTCGTAACAATAGTACCTATTGCCCTAGCTTGTAAGTTCAGTCTACGAGTATAACGCATTTTATATTTAACTAGCTGTTGCCAGCGACTTCGTCCGCGCGGAATTCGTTTATTCCGCACTGCTCCTCCCCCGTAGGTGATAGCGTGATAATATGTAGGTATTATGTTGACCCGACCTGTTAGTAATACTCATGCAAAATTTGAAGTAAATCCATGCAGTACTTTTTGAGTTTACCCCGGACATACATACAGACAAACAGACAAACAGATAAAAATTCTAAAAACTATATTTTTGGCTTCGATATCGATTGTAGATACACTCCAAGTATTCTTTTAAAAAATAATCAATGTACAGTTTTGACTTTTCTACGATTTTATTATATGTATAGATGATACGAACATTAACGTCTGCTCAAGAAATTATTTAAGTATATTTCTAACCAAGAAATCTTTTGCCGCATATTTTATTGAGAACGTAAGTGTGTAGAAAGAGGTGAACATAAGAGCATTGCTCCGTCTACAGTAGACGGTAGTTTATTTTAATAAACTCCGTGAAACAAATAGCACTGCGAGAATTTAAACACTTGGTGATTACGAGTTAGATGTCAAGCTCAATTAAAACATTTCGACTTTTTCATTTCACCGAATTGGTGGTTAGTACAAAAAAGTTTGAGGGTTCTTAGCTACACCTTAATTTTGTAATCGCATCTTCAGCATTTGGTAAACTTCATTGTTAATAATTTTTTATTTTATTTAACTTTTCATTTTACCGAATTCGTGGTTAGTACAAAAGAGGTTGAAGGTTTTTGCAACACCTTGATTTTGTAATCACATCTTCAGCATTTGGTAAACTTGATTGTTAATAATTTTTTATTTTATTTAACTTTTCATTTTACCGAATTCGTGGACAGTACAAAAAAGTTTGAAGGTTTTTGCTACACCTTGATTTTGTAGTCACATCTTCAGCATTTGGTAACCTTGATTGTTAATAATTTTTTATTTTATTTAACTTTTCATTTTACCGAATTCGTGGTTAGTACAAAAAAGTTTGAAGGTTTTTGCTACACCTTAATTTTGTAATCGCATCTTCAGCATTTGGTAAACTTCATTGTTAATAATTGTACAATCTACATAGAACACGTATTGCTCCATAATACGAGATTCCTTTATTTTGTCTACTACTTTTTTGTTCTAATTTAATACGGCATTTTCTTTTATAAGCGTACCTATATCATACGTTTGTTATTTGTTTCTACTGTGACATAATTTAATCTTAATTAATTAATTATAGAATTTTGTTTGAATATGGCCATTTATTTTAATCTTATATAAGTCTAATTTATTCTACATTATTGTAATAAGAAAATTATGTGACACATATTATAATTGTTTAAGTTATACTTTGAATGAAAATATTCAATTCAAGTCATAAAGACTTAGGATTTTTTTGTTATAATAATACTTTGACATAATTGTTTTTTTGGCATACTATTCATGTTTTTTGGCATATATGGTTATTTCAGTAGGCATTAATCATTTAGGGTAATGCTTTTGCTCTAATTTTGATGAGCATAACGTTATAGGTAGAAGCGAGCGTGCTGCGGCAGCGGACGCTGATCGCCAGGTCGCTATTGTTGGTTTTATTAAACCATTTGGGCTAGATTAGGTTAGAACATTGATTGGCCGCCGAGTGCCACATCCCCTGTAATGCTTATTACGGAACATTTAATATGATTCCCCTTATTCTAGTTACAAAAGTTTGCACTATATTCCAGATAATTATGTGGCGTATAAAATTATTATTATGCCTATAAAAATATGGTCAAATACATTATGGGTAAACAAATTTACGCTTTAGAATAGTATTCCTAACAATTATTATGCTTAAAAAATGTATGCCAAATTAATATTGTGCATGATTATTATTAGCTTAAGTAAAAGTGTACCATGTTAAATTATGACGTATAATTTTATTCAAATAAATTGGGAACCGCATCATACTGATATTTTTACATAATATGTATTCAAAGGATACAGTGTAGGCATGGAAATTATCGTTAAATTAGATTAACTGTTATGTTGTTAAAGTTAATTAGTATTTAACAGTTATTTATTTATGTTATATTATATCAGTAGCCTATATTTAATAAGTATTAGAAGCAGTAAAAACTCGAAGCTACCAAAAAAAGGTCCTCTAGAATAGTTTTAATAACCTTTAACAGTTATTATTATCACGGTCTCTCGAAACATTTTTAATATTAGCATTATCATAAATCAAGTTAGCGAGCAAAAAAAAAACGCTCTCTCAAATATTTTAATAATATTATTATTATACATCAAGTTATTGGTAATTTTAGTGATGCATAAAAATTACTTTTAACAGTATTTTCTAATATAAATAACAGTTGTTAATTGTTAAAAAAATTTAGTACGAAATTTAATATGTTAACTGTTAAATGATCCATGCCTAGTACAGTGTAGCGTTTTCATGGCTGTGGAATTCCTACCCGCTTATGAAATGAGGGTAGAGGAAGAGAGAGTTCGGCTGCTTTACTCGTCGTTAAAACCAATATTTGTTTCTACCAGTATACTGCAACTACCAAGGTTGCATACCTGATTCAACTCAATATATACGTCAAAAGCCGAGATAAATTATCTTTACATGTGCGGTCATATGGTCATTAATCATTATGTTTCTCGTGGCTTGCAAGATAAATTAGTCGAAATTTTCAAGACTAAACATCGCCGGCACTTGTTAAAAAATTGACGTGTATTTATATGATCTTAAAATTATTTGTATTAATTTACTTCACCATTATTTATTTAACACCAAGCGTTTTATCGCATCCTCAGGGAGACAAATCAGTATTAGGCGCCATCCATAAATTACGTCTAATTATGATTTTTTGACCCTTCCCTTCCCCTTTTCACAGATGGTCACATTTGTGAGACCCCCCCTACCTAGTGTGACGTCACATATCTTGCAATTTTACATTGGAATAATGATCTCATTTGTTTATTTTTTTATATCTACACAGGTGGCTTTTTAAATTTAGTATTTAACTAGCTGTTGCCTGCGACTTCGTCCGCGCGGACTTCGTTTACTCCGCACTGCTCCTCCCCCGTAGGTGATAGCGTAATAATATGTAGCCTATATGTTGACCCGACCTGTTAGTAATATTCATGCAAAATTGGAAGTAAATCCATGCAGTACTTTTTGAGTTTACCCCGGACATACATATAGACAAACAGGCAAAATTCTAAAAACTATATTTTTGGCTTCGATATCGATTGTAGATCACGCCCCAAGTAGGTATTCTTTAAAAAAATATTCAATGTACAGTTTATGGATGGCCTCTTAGGTATTTTTTTGAATTTCCCCGTGTCGGTCTCGGGCTCCTTTGAAGAATAGGCCAACTGCCGTTCTGCCAGGCAGGTCGTAAAAGGCGACCGATTGGCTATACGAGTCACTACCATCGTGGCTACTAGGTGGTAGAGTTCTGCATTGTCTCGCTCGGGTCTGGTACCACCGCCTTACCTATTCCTGCCGCAATAGCGTCAGTGCTTGTCACTGTCGTGTTCCGGTTTGGAGGGAAAGGTAAAGTTATGCATGTGGTATTAGACCTCGTCACAAGATAGCAACACACCATTAACACCCTTGGTGTCTAAAGGCGATGGTTGACTCTTTCCATCAGGAGACCCACCTACTTGTATGCTATCTTATGATATAAAAAAAATATACTTAGTTAATTCAATTCAGTCAACATTTAATAAACCGTATTGATTTGTTGCCCTTTGGATGCGATAAAAAGTGAAACCGATTAGTGTTAAATAAATAAAACTAGAAAGTTTTATTGTACGGCGTACTATACTATTTTTGGAGAAGCTATACTATTTTTAGAAGTCGTGTTACATTTAGTTAACACTCGCTGCAGCACTGAAGTCGTCCAACCAAAGTCAAAATTAAGCAGCGCTGCAGCGTACAATAGAGTATAATATATTTTAGCGACCAAAAGGTCGTAATCGGTGTGAATATCATGGCGCTTACGCGTTTCATACTACGAGCTCTGACGTAGTTACAGTCCATGGACTGCCCTTTATAGAGGTCATTAAATCAATAAACTGTTTTTATTAACAGTTTTATGTTCGTCAACGAATTAACTGTTTGTCTTCCACTCAAAAAGCTGTTAAAAATATAAACCTAATAAATAGTACAAAATATAACGAAATGATTACGTTGAAAATATTAAAAGCTAATAAACGTCAACGTTTTCGCAACTTGCAAATGGGTTGACCTAATATTAAAGCAATTAGGTATTAATTATTTAACCTATTATAAGTTTAGTATATAATCCGTTTATTGAAATCCCCTTGGCTGTTTTTTTAACCTGTTGACCATTGACGAAAAACAGTTGCGTTCAATTAATTTGAAAACCATCAATGACACACCTCTACATTTAGTGGATTATAAGTGGCGTGGTAGATGTTTTATCAAGTACGTTATCATATAGAAATCTTTATTTTATTTGTGTTGCTTTTATTTTTTTATATGCATACAGTTTCGAGTGTTTATATG
The DNA here is from genome assembly GCA_036924255.1 of Apodemia mormo. Lineage (NCBI taxonomy): Eukaryota > Metazoa > Arthropoda > Insecta > Lepidoptera > Riodinidae > Apodemia > Apodemia mormo. Next base: position 7,518,081 of record JAUPFN010000005.1, on the reverse strand, counting down.
CATAATTTAGACAATATTGTATAAGTACATTATTTATGAATCGACCTGTAAGCTTATTGCGTAACTCATTTTTTAATCACCATCAGTTTTATTTGTTTGATAAATAAGAGATTTTTTTATTATTGCTAAAACTGCTTTTTTTCCAATATTTTAAAATATTGTTTAAACAGTTATGATTTTTTCTTGTGGGACAATCGTGCCTTAAATCACATACGATAAACAAAATATATTGCACCTTCGCCAATACAAGGGTACAACTGAACATTTTATAATATTTCACTAGATACATTTTAAGACTTCTGAATTTTTTTTACCAAAGTTTAAATTAAATATTTTTATAATTATGGTCCTAGAAATCGGAACTTAATGGAAAAATTTGATATAGGAAGTAATGAGCAATCTTTCCGATTGAAATATCTTGTAATATTTTTACAATAATAATAATAATAAATATATATATAACAAATATCACTAGACAAATTACATGAATTGATCTGACCCCAAAGTAAACAAATTATATGCTTGTAGTATGTGTGTCAGTCAACGATACTAATTCAAGAAATACATATACATATAAATACTCTAATATATTTAATAAACACCCAAACCCAGAAATACAAACATCTATGATCATCAAACACAAAGTGTTTTTACGATCAAATTATATTTATATTATACACATTAGTCGAAATTGACAAAGAATTTTTTTCTTGCGCGAATTGTCGCACATCGATGATTGATGCGATTGTTTTTACAGTTATTTACTATACTTACTATATTAGTAACAAAAGTTAACAAGTCATGTGCTACTCATAATTGGTCGACCTCCAGTCCTAACCTATCGGTTCCCGTCACCGTTTTTAACTTCGGTATAATCGTTAAAGTTTGGCAAATGTGGCAATAGAGATTAAAAAACTTCTGTCTTTAAATTTATATATCGTTCTGTTACATCCAGCTGTTTCCAAAGTAAGCATCGCAAGCTCATGATCAATTCAGATATTCAAATAACTGGTTTTGTATTCATGAATGCGTTCTAAATACATTTACTTCCACACTAATGCAGAAATCCGTGTAGTAAACAGAATATCTATGGATAATGGAATTATGTCAAAATGTATAGGTGTCGCAAGTTTTCCATCATATTTTCTTATGTAAGAATTTTAATTACATACATAAGAAGAAAAACCTCATTACTTTGTCACTTTTTCCTTAATGACGTACCTAAAATTACAGCAAAATAATGTTACAGAAAATCTGTCTTCTATACATATAATAAAATCGTAGCAAAGTCAAAACTGTACATTGAATATTTTTTTAAAAGAATACTTGGGTCGTGATCTGCAATCGATACCGAAACCAAAAATATAGTTTTTAGAATTTTTGTCTGTTTGTCTGTTTATCTGTTTGTCTTTTTGTCTGTATGTATGTCCGGGGTAAACTCGAAAATTACTGCATGGATTTACTTCAAATTTTGCATGAATATTACTAATAGGTCGGGTCAACATATAGGCTACATATTATCACGCTATCACCTACGGTGGAGAAGCTGTGCGGAGTAAACGAAGTCCGCTCGGACGAAGTCGTGGGCAACAGCTAGTAACTAATATTATAAGAAGGAAAGATTTAATTTTGTGTGTGTTTGTTATGATTTAACTCAAAAAGTGCTCAACGATTTTCAAAATTCTTTTACCTTACACTAATCCAGAAGTGATATAGGCTACTTTTTTACCCGGCTAAGCAAAGGGAAGTCATGATTTTTGGTCACACGAACGAAGTCGGGAGTAACGGCTAGTCTATAATAATGTTATAACTAAAAAAAATGTTTATCGGTTATGGATTAACTTCAAAACTTTTAAAAGTATTTCATCTACAGAAAGCGTCGTCATGATTGATGAGATTTGATTGATTGACTGTGTTGGTAGAAGGCGAACAATTCGCCAATAATAATTATTTATGTAATTTATAGAGTTCTGCAACGTCTCCCTTTCTCAATTAGCGTCAATAGGTATTTGTAATTGTTGGGTTTCGAATTGGAGAGTAAGGTAGTCAGTAAACTAATACTTGTAGCAATAAATCTCCGCGATATGGATGGCAACGTAACATTAACATCTGTGCGCCTCTAGAAATGTGGGTATGAACTTAACTACAGTAAAAACATTATTGACTGAAAAAGTAAACATGATCGGCGCTGAAGAGTGGAAAAAGGTTTGCGATCATGCAATCAAATGTGAGAATGAATATAGAAGCATTCAACACAGTTTAGACAATTACACTGATAGATTAGTAATAAATACGGCTGATAGTGACAGTGATATTGACCTCTTTGAGAGCACAGATAGTGAAATGGAAGTAATTGAGAATTAGAATTATTATTATTTTTATTGCAATGTCTCATTTTAGCAATAGGTATAATGGTGTTTATTATGTACACTAAAGCTGTAATGTTCCAAAATAATTAAATACGTAAACATAATGTAAAAATGTTTTTTTATTTTATTTTACCCCAACCTAAAGCCATCACTTATAGAAAAATTAGTGTATTTTATACAAAGAATAAAAATATCAAAAGAAGCAAATCATACTTGTTTTAACAGCTCCTAATAGGTACCGGACTGTTTGTATTTTGTGCGACAGAGATAACGCTCTACGAAGCCGAAATTAGCCGATTGTCTCTTTCCAAAGGTCGATGTGCAATATTTATCGCCGGGTACTGTACACATTGAAATTATTGTTGCGACTTGCATGATCAAAATTTAGTATTACATTTATTACACAAAAAAAAATTCTAATTATATTCAAATTTAAAAATAAATATATATGTATACGCATTTGTGTTTGTGTGGAGTGTTTGTGTGTGTATGTGTGTGTGTGTGTATGTGTGTGTGTGCGTTCGTTTATATGTGTGTGTGTGTGTGTGTGCGCGCGTAAGCATGTGGATGTGTGCGTGTAAATGTTAATGTATTTGTGCTTGCACATAATGGTTTTAGACAACGTTAGTATATCTCACTAAAGATTCCACTTCCTCATAATGGAGTCCTTTTAGCCACTCTGTTACTTTTATTTTGCATTTATATTTATTAGTTATGTAGATATGTAGATGCCTATTTATTTTATTATAGAGAATAGCAGATTTTTTACAATATTGATTACTGGCAAAAGCTGTTTTAGTGTAAGGGATAGGAGCAACCTCATTAACTCTTCTTTTTGCAAGAAATTCAGAATCAAATTTTAAGTTTATATGCAGTCGCAATACAGTTAATAAAACATATAGTTTTCGAACAGATAAAAGGTTAGTAGATTTGTATAGTTCAATTGTGGGATATCTGGGTGGTTTGAAAAACATTACTTTGAGTAATGCTCTCTGAGCTCTCTCTAATTCCAAAAATTTATATTTAGATGCTCCACCCCATACAGTAATACAATATGTTAAAATAGATTGTGCCAGTGCGGTGTAGATTTGTTTTATTAACTGTTTTGTACATACATGTCTTAACGTTTTAAAAATGTATATTAATTTTCTTACTCTTTTACTGATTAATTGAAGATGAGGATGCCATGACATTCTTTGATCAATATAAATTCCCAAATACTTGACTTTATCAACCTTATCTATTGCGGGACAGCAACATGAAGTATTTTGAGAGCTCCCACAATTATGAATCTTAATTACAAGATTAGAACTAGGTTGGGTACTGTTGTATATTGAAAAGCAAATAAAGTTTGTTTTGGAAGTATTCAACGTGAGGAGATTTGATTTTAGCCAGGCATTTATCTTTGCTAATCCATTTTCTGCGTAAGTAAAGACGTCCATCCATGTTTTGCCATAGAAAACCACAGCGGTATCGTCAGCGTAGGAGAAGATGTTGCCGGTTTCTATTTTCAGGTTACAAAGGTCGTTTATGTATATTAAAAAGAGAGTAGGTCCCAGAACACTTCCCTGTGGTACTCCGTAGGATATTTCTGCTATTTCACTGATGTAACTTCCTATCTTTACACGTTGTGTGCGGTTTGTTAAGTAACTTTTGAGTAACGCTAATGGAGTGTTTCTAATACCAATGTTTTGAAGTTTTTGAATAAGAGTGGGAATAGACACGGTGTCAAACGCTTTTTTTAAGTCTAGAAAAACTGTTAAGCATTTGTCACCTTTATCTAGATTGTTAATTATTTGATTACTAAGTGTCAAAGCAGCATCTTCAGTAGATAAGTTCTTTCTAAATCCATATTGTGTATTTGATAAAATGTTATATTTTTCTAGGTAGGATAATATTCTCTTATTCAGTAACTTTTCCAGTACTTTAGATAATGAAGAAAGTACCGAGATTGGTCTGTAATTGTTTATATTGTCTCTATCACCACTCTTATATATAGGTGTAATAAGGGATTGTTTAAGTGCCATTGGAAAAATACCATGATTAAAACACAAATTTATTAGATATACTATTATAGGAATAAGAATAGTTTTACTAAGCTTCAAAAATTTTGTGGGAATGTTGTCATATCCTGTTGCGCTATTAGAATTAAGGTTCATAATTGTTTGTTCAACTTCCGTGGAACTAGTGTCCAGGAGTACAAAAGATGACAAATTGGGATTTGGAAGATACAAAGATGGATTATAGTCCTGCATATTATTATTAGATTTTATATCTTCTGCCAGTGATTTTCCTACATTCGAAAAGAATTCATTAATTTTGTTTAATGAATCTGTCGGTGTAGGAGCACTATTCAGAAGATTCGTGTTATCAGTTTTTTGGGATTTATATTGTGTAATTTCGTTTATTGATTTCCATAACAGCTTATTGTTTTGCGCTGAATTTTCTAATTTTTCACGTTCATATTTACGTTTAAGTTTTTTTATCAGATTATTACAGTAATTTCTATACCTGCGGTAGGTCAATCTCAACATATCATTGCTCGGATCTAACCTTAATTTTTTCTGCATAAGATTTCTATTCCTAATACAACGTAGTAAGCCTGTAGTAATCCAAGGCTTAATTATTTGTTTAGTTCGTGAAATAGTTATAGTTTTGGTGTTCTCTTGTAAACATTCATTAATTTTTGTAACCAGTAAATTAGTAACAATATTTGGGTCATTATAGTTTAGTAAGTCAGAGATGTTTTTTTGTTCAAGACTTTTATAAGCATTCTCAAAATCAACCATATTTTTAGTTTTAGGGCAACATGAGTTACTCTTTCGCTTTTGTGTTATACTTAGAAAAATCATAAGATGGTCCGTGATCGATGTTTCCAATATGGCGACAAATGCTGATGTATTTTTGCTTTCATGTTAAAAATATATTGTTACGACAAATCTTTGAAATTCTCGCCTTTTCTCTACAATAATAATATGCATGTATGACACATATAAACCTTCCTCTTGAATCAGTTTGTCTACTGATGAAAACCACACTTAACTACGTTGCGTAGCTTAAAAGACATAAATAAGCAAACATACAGCGGAAGCGACTTTGTTTTATACTATGTAAAGTAATAAGGTAAGCAAGGTACCTCTTACAACAAACAACGAAAATTTCATATTTTCAAGTTTTTTCAAGAGAAATATCGTAATAATGTGAGCAGATTTTCCAAAGGGGTATTACAGTTTTTGCAAGATTAAGTCTTGATTTAGTGCACTACATAAGAAGAATACAATTTTTGATAACGGTTTTTTAAAACGAAGACAATCCCTGCATAGCGTTTTACAAAAAATGGCGTCAGAGTTATATTTCAAGACGAATATAACCGTTGTAATGTGCCAAAATATTTTAATTTATCCATTTATCCAACAGGATATATGGTCCTAAAGTGCACTATACAGCCAAAATGACGAAAATATTGTTGTTAGATATTAAAAAATAATATTAAAAAATTACAAAATCAACTCCCTTTAAATTTTTTTTTTCCACCAGTAAGTATTTCAATAGAAACGTAAAATATATATTATATGTGAAATAAGGTAATGTTTATTATACTGTTTTTTTCAGTCCGTTATATGAACTCATTTATTTAGAAGAATTATTTTAAAAACACTATAATTCCTCGCGCACAATCTTTTGCTAATTAAATTTTCAACCTGCGATAAATCGAATAACCAAGACTTAATTTTGCGAAAACTGTAATATCCTTCGAACAATCTGCTCACATTATTATGATATTACTCTGGAAAAAATTGAAAACATGAAGTTTTCGTTATGAACCGAATATGCGCCCTTAATGCCTATTAAAAATCATTAAGGCAGTTAGTTAACCGCCATACGCGAGGTTTTTAACGATGTAAAGTATCACAGTTCATATAGATAACACCCGCAGTACAAAACGCTGATAAACATTTTTGCACGGCTCTATATTCTTGCGATGGTGCGCGGAGCTGCGTGATTAGCGCCTAAGACTAGATAAATGAACTAGGAAACAAGTACTTAGAGTCTTAAGCTTTTTCAAAGTAGTCATTTGTAAAACGGAGAATTAGGTATACTACCGGTGTCGACGGTTGTCCTTAATTAAAATCAAGATAGTCAACAAATAGAACGTCAAAATATAATTAAACCAGTACAGCGAAGTGACGCCGTAAAGACGTTCATCCTTCAGTCAACAAGGCGTAATCACGTAGCCGCTCTAATTACATGTCACACTTGATGACAGGCCGGCTTTGTCTACTGCGAATTTGATACCTTATTTAATACTTTCTTGTATAATGGCAGATACCTATATATATAAAAATCAATTGCTGTTTGTTAGTCTCGCTAAAACTCTGGAATGGCTGGACCGATTTGGCTAATTTTGGTTTTAAAATATTCATGGGGGTTCAGGTTAGGTTTAAAAGGTGAAAAAATATAGAAAAAAACGGAAAGTAGACACAAAGCTGTCAGAACAATGTTTGTTAGTAATAAATAAAACGAGTCATTACATGTTATCAACGCATCAATATTAAGAGTATTTTTGTTGTAGATAGACTGTAAGTTCAGTTTAAGCACATCAAAAATATAAATGATGATCTCTTTAGCATGAGTGGTCTTCGACTTCAAATGGGTAATTTAAACTACTTAAAAATTGAATGATTTCTGGAACGTTTCAAGTAAATAATTTAATGCAATTGTTTACCGTTTGTCGGTTTTATGGTTTGATTGTACCTATAAAAAGATTAATTAAGAAAAATCATAAATATGCTACGTTAATAAAACTTGTTGGACAAGTCATCAATCATGATATTATAATCTAGGGTCAGGGATTTTTTAAATATCACAAGATAGCAAACAAGCAGATGACTCTCCTGATGGCAAGAAACAACCATCGACTATAGACACCAGAGATGTTAATGGTGCGTTGCTATCCTTGTGGCGGGGTCTTAACGTCACATACATAGGTTTAACAGCTATCTTAGCCTCCAAACCGGAACACGACAGTGCCAAGCGCGCTTCCCGTAGGAATAGGAAAGGCTAGGAAGGCAGGAAAACATGTAAGCAAGGAATATTTTTATCGATTGTGAAACAGTACAAGTGTTTTTTATGTAAAATATTGAACAAAAAACATACACCAATGTATTAGCGTTAAGGTCTAATTAAGCTTGGACGCACGATGTTGCCAATCGATATTTTAAACTTGGAATTGATGATACCGGCTTTTTTCAAAATCTCAAACGAGTGCAAATTCTGTATGTAATCTATATATATATATATATATATATATATATATATATATATATATATATATATATATATATATATATATATATATATATATATATATATATATATATATAAAAATATATATATATAGTGAAATTGTCAATACCGTTAGATTATAATCTAAGTGATATTATAATTTAACTGCTAATCTAACCTAACCAAATTATAAACCCCCTAGGTAGATTATAATCTAACGATTATTGACAATTTCACTGCGATATATATAAAAATCAATTGCTGTTCGTTAGTCTCGCTAAAACTCGAGAACGTCTGAACCGATTTGGCTAATTTTGGTTTTGAATTAATTGTTGAAGTCCAGAGAAGGTTTAATGATATGATATCGAAAATTTACGCATTATTTGTTCGCATAAAGGAATGATTAAAGAGTAGAGTTGCTGGACACTTATTATAAAACTAGTCCCTGTTTGATTGCTCTCCGAATTGGATAGATAAAAAATGCAAAATATTGTGTATTAAAAACTGTCCTAAAATTAGAAAAACAGATTAGAAAAATCAATATACATAATTTCAGCACCAATCTCGGGATTAAAATAATCCAATATAAATTTTAAGAGAATGTTTCGACGTGGGCGAGCTTGCGGCTTACGCCTTTTCAATTATGGTTTTCCCAGAGAGAAATCGAGACTGTCTTTACTAATAATATATGGAGACGGAGGAATTAGCCCTTGGTTGTTGTAATGTTATATAGCTTAGGTCAACTATTTGTTTGCCAATAGGAGTAGCTATCTCTTTCTTTTATTTCTAGATTTCTCCAGCGTTCCAACTCTACACGTTTCTAGATTATTCGTAACAGTAATATAGTCAAATAAATAAAAAATATTAAGATATTTTGAAAAAATATTAAAAAAAATTGGCGAAACAATATATATTTTGAAATAACTTTCAATTAATGTACCGATTATTTTATATTTTTCTGTGGCAAATAAAATATTTATTATTATTACAATTAGAAGCAAAATCTTATCATTTCTATTCTACGCCTTCCGTAAATTGCATCAAAATCGATTTATCCGTACCGAAGTTATCATTGACGAAAAATATTCAAAAAGATTTTCGAAATAGGTAGCTTCGATATTTTTCAACCAAAATTTTTTTGATCCTATACAATATTTATATAGTAATTTTAAAATTGCGTATAATGCCGTTTCCGTCGTCGATATTTTTATCACCATTAAAAAGTGACTCGACATTGCAGAAAATTATGTGTGGACATTCAATAGGAGGGATTGTTTCCTAAAAATCTGGTTATTGCGGATATGCGGCGAAAATCGTTTATAATCAAACTTTTACCCACTCTCCATGTAACCACACAACTTCTACCTTATATAAAATAACTATATCAACAGTGACTACAGGTTATACTTACTTTTTAAGGCAGTTGGTGATAAGCAAATGAACGTCTTGTCGCTCGTCCAGCAACAGCATAGCGCCGAGGTAGCCAACCCGCTTGTCCGTGAACCGTGGACTCGCTATGAGCTTGAGGCATTCCAACTGACCGAAGTGTGCCGGGTACCCCAGCATGTGGATGTACAGCAGTTTGGCGATGTTGCGACATCTAAACAATTTACATTAATATTAAATATACCAGATTATATTTATCCCGTGTTGGACTGGCTTCTTTTAAAAGAAGACCGGTCCAGACTTAAAATAACACCAAATCAACGAAGTCACTAAGTATCGTGACTACTAGGTAGGAGATTTCTGTAAAATATTTTCACTGCGATATCAGTCAGTGTGCCGCTGTCGTGTTCCAGTTTGGAGGGTAACCAGTAAACTCGTCCATGAAGGATCTCTGTCACCCGATTAGCAACGTTTTTTTATATAATAGGATAGCAAATTCCTGATGGACAGAGACAACCATCGATTCTAGACACAAAAGACGTTAGTGGCGTGTTGCTTTCTTTGTGACGAAGTCTTTATGCCACCTGCATGAGTTTACCGGCTTCTTTAACCTGCAACCAGACCAGAACGCGACCGTGACAGGCACTGACGCCATTGCAGCAGGGATAGGTAAGGCTGTAGTACCAGAGGCGGGAGCGACAATGCAGAACTCTGCCACCAAGTAGCCAAGATAATAGTGACTTGCATAGCTAAGCGGTCGCCTTTTACCATCTGCCTGGCAGAACAGCAGTTGGTCATTTCTTTAAAGGAGCCCGGACCAAGACGGGGTTAAAAAATGTCCTGTCTGTCCTGTGCCTATTGCGTTCTGCCTGGCAGAACGGCAGATTTTCTATACTTCAAAGGGGATCCCGGACCATCGGGAGACCACATTAACATCTTTAGTGTACGAGAGTATCTTTGTTGTCGTACGCGTATAACTTAAGTAAGTCTAGAGTTTTTTAATTGGCGGGATAACTACCTATTAATCGTGTGGTTAATTTTTATTATTTTATTAGTATTCATTTAAGTACTTAAGTTCTGAATTTTAGATTTGAGAGATTTTTTGGCTCCTGTAAGAATGCGTTCAGCAATTCAACATACTTTTAATCTCGTCAAATAAACAGCAGAAGTCATTCCTACTTGGTTTAGAATGTATAATTTATTTCGTAAAGATTGCAATTTCATTAAAATCGTCACGAAATAACAAAATTCGGCATTACACAATTTTTCATTCGCTGTAACGTTACAAATATTCAATCTGGTTAACCAAATTAAAACGTTAAAAATATTTTATATCTGATAGAATCATTAAATCGTATTTGTTCGCCGGAAATTCATAAGTTTAGACATTTTCATGGCGAACTAGGAGGAAATTGTTGTCGGGAGATATTGGACATGAAAACGGATAGCTCCGTAGACGTAGTATTGTTATCATGTAACAATGCCTATTGTATATGAAAGCAGCGCTAGTTAAACAAATCTAAAATAATCCGCAATCGTGTTTTACTGACTTTAAAAAATAGATAGATACCTTGCAAAGTAGAATACAAGAACAAGTTCCATGAGTACTGAAAAACCAGTTGAGATCTCACTACTAATCCTATCCTCCTAATCTATATTATCTACATTAATATTACAAATGCCAAAGTTTGGATGTTTGGATGGATGTTTGGTAATCATTCACGCAAAAACGGCTCAACCGAATTGGATGCAATTTGGCACACAACTTGGAATGGCATATAGGCTACCTGTAATTACGGAAAAATGAGATGGTTCCGCGGGATGCACCAAAAACTTTTATAATGCAGCAGACTGCACAGTAAAGCTTAGAGTTGTAGTGGTTAACATAACGTATAGTGTTATAATAATAGGTCGGGGCAAAAGTATTTTCGTATTTTAATGTAATATTAGTAATCAAACCTCTTTGGCTGTATTGAATGTAACTGGCTGGTTTTAATATCATTAAATGATATTAAATTTTTTAAAATAATTTTGAAGAAGTCGCCGTGTTGGTCCCGGCCTCCTTTGTAGAATAGGCCAACTGCCGTTCTGCCAGGCAGGTCGTAAAAGGCGACCGAATGGCTATCGAGTCACTACCATCGTGGCTACTAGGTGGTAGAGTTCTGCATTGTCTCGCCCGGGTCAGGTACCACCGCCTTGCCTATTCCTGCCGCAATAGCGTCAGTGCTTGTCGCTGTCGTGTTCCGGTTTGGAGGGTAAGGTAGCCGGTAAACTTATGCATGTGGCATTAGACCTCGCCACAAGATAGCAACGCACCATTAACATCTTTGGTGTCTATAGGCGATGGTTGACTCTTTCCATCAGGAGACCCATCTGCTTGTTTGCTATCTTATGATATAAAAAAAAAAAAAAGATGCTATAAATAAAAAAACTATTTCCCGCCTTTTACAATTTTTTTCAGGCAAGCAAAATGAACGTATGTGACAAAGAAATTCGGTAGGTACGTTTTAAAGTTTTATTACAAAAAAGGTAAAAATGTGACGAACGCCGCGAATAAAATTTGTGCGGTTTACGGACCTAATGCGGTAGCAATAAGAGTAGCACAAATGTGGTTCAAGCATTTCAAGTCTTGAAATTTTAGTGTGAAAGATGACGTCCTCTCTAGGACGCCCTGTCACAGATAAAATCAGTGCCATCTTTGAGAAAGTGGAGCAAGATCGACATATTAGTAGCTACGACATTGCTGAAGAACTGGATGTTGATCATAAAACAGTTTTACGTCATTTACGAAAGTCTGGGTACAAGAAAAAACTTGACATTTGGGTACCAAATGATCTCACTGAGAGAAACTTAAAGCAACGTGTTTCCATTTGCGATTCTTTGTTGAAATGTAACAATTCCGAACCATTTCTTAAACAGTTGTTTACGGGTGATAAAAAATGGGTGACTTACGATAAGAATGTGCGAAAAAGATCATGGTCGAAGCATGGACAAGCCCCACAGACCGTGGCAAAGCCCGGCCTGACTCTGAACAAAGTGATGCTATGTGTATGGTGGAATTGGAAAGGAATCGTCCACTATGAGCTTTTACCTTTGGGTAAAACTATCGATTCTGACCTCTACTGTCAGCAACTGATGAGGTTAAGAAAAGCTATTGAGAGTGAATAGGAAAGGCGTTGTGTTCAACCATGACAACGCCAGACCGTACTCATTTATAGCCACGCAGAAAAAATTGAGAGAGCTTGGCTGGTATGTGTTGATGCATCCTCCGTATAGCCCTGACCTTGCTCCATCAGTTTTCCGCCTGCTTCGGTCATTGCAGAACTCTTTAGGAAGCATAAAACTAACATTAAAAGAACACTGTAAACACTACCTGTCAGGTTTTTTAAATAGAAAATCTCAAAATTTCTACAGGAATGGGATAATGGGACTACCCACAAGATGACAACAAGTCATCGATCAGAACAGCTTATACATATTATAAATAAATAAAAAATTATAGCCAAAAAAAATATTTTCCTTTATATGAACAATACGAAAATACTTTTGTACCCGACCTCGTAGACCTCGTGACGTAGGTCACACCTATAAGTTTTGTGTAACTTAAAAAAACAACATGTTATACCTAAAATATTATGTTTATTGCTTTTCAAAATAATCTCCATTACATTTTAAACATTTTTTTCATGCGATCGAACCATTTTTTAAAACAGGAGGACCACAGATCTGAAGGCATGTTTTCTACGTGCTAATTGAACGCTATCACTGCCTCTTCGGAGTTGGTAAAACTAAACCTCTCATCAAATCTTTGATTTTGGAGAAAATACAGAAATCACGGGGTGCTAGGTTGGGGCTTTGCGCAGGATGAGTGACGAGATGTACTTTTTCGGAAGCTAAGAATGACTTTGTTTTGTTGGCCTTGTGTGAAGAAGCGTTATCATGGTGTAGGAGAATGTGGCTTTTGAGTCGTCTTGCGCGAACTTTTTCTAACACCCTGGGTAAACAAATGGTAGAATACCACTCGGAATTAACACTCTTTTGATCTTCAAGTGTAATTGTACAGATGGGACCCGTAGCTGAGAAAAAAAACACTATCATTTTTTACCAATGTTTTTCGCCTGTCTCACTTTTGTTGGCCTGTTCTCATTTTCAAACACCCATTCACAAGATTGCTGTTTTTTTGGGTTCAAAACAATAAATCCATGTTTCGTCTCCTGTGACAATGTCATAAACAGCATTAGAATGTCCGTGGTCGTACTTCAGTAGCATCTGTTAATACCATTCCACGCGAGCCCGCTTCTGCTCCCTGTTAGTTCATGAGGGATCCAACGACAACGAAGGTTCCGAACTTTCAATTCTTCGTGTAAAATTTTCTGAATTTGGCTCATACCAATCCCCAATAGTCCTCGAATTGTCTCATAGGTAATCCAGGGGTTTTCTTCAATTAACCGCTTAACAGTAGCCACATTATTTTCGTTGACGGCAGTTGAAGGCCGCCCTTCACGAAATTCGTCATGTAAAGAAACTCCACCTCTCTAAAATTCAGCATACCATCGCCTCACGGTGCTCAAACAAGGTGATTCTCTCCCAAAAGCATTTTGAAGACGAGCGGCACAGTGTTGCGGAGAAAGAGAACTCTTAAAATCATAAAAAATCATCCGTCTAAAATCTTTTCGACTTATTTCCATTTTCGTTGCGTACGTAGAACTTTGATGTGTGATAAAAAAACAATTGACAAATCATTTCCCGCCAATTGTTTTTTTATTACTCAGAAGGTTGCAACGTTTTAAAAATATAACATTCGAAATTCAAATATTTCCGATTAGCTAGAAGTGCAAAACTTTTAGTGTGCCCCATGCATTATAATAGCGCGCTACATATACTCAACGTAAAGCGTAGAAAAATATAATTTATAGTTTATAACGCGCTATCATAAAATAGTTTATTTGAATAATACACCACACCTCTAGTACAGCCAATATTTAAATGCAAAAGTATGTTTGGTTGGATGAATGAATGGATGGTAATTACTATTTCACGCAAAACGAGCCAAACCGATTTGCATGAAATTTGTCTTACATATAGATGTAGTCCTGGAATAGCACAAAGGGTAATTTTATCCTGGAAAAAATGTTGTTCTCTTGGGATACACCAATAACTGTTATAATATAGCGGGTTGCGGGGCGCAGCTAGTCATAAATAAGCCTTTGTGACTAGAATATTTGAGTGAGAGAACTGGACATCAATAGACGCATAGATTGAGTAAAATTAGTCTCTGAAAGACGGTTCATTTCACCACGATTCACCTGTTTGTCGGTTTGCCAATGAGTCTGCATCGTCACATTTGACCGACGTCATAACGACTATCGTTTGTTCCATACAATAACCGTTAAGTGCTCTTTGCAGTCGCTGAGGTGTTGACTCCAAGCTGCTACTAAAATTGCAATTTGGAGACCCGGAAAAAACCCAATAGCATTTTGCATTGAGCATCGCAACGCATTTTGACTTCAAGATCTGAGTAATAGCACAATTTCAGGGTGCCCGTCTAGCCCTACATAATTATGTGCTTATCCCAAAGCTATTGTATAGAAGTGAGAGTTGGGTATGTCAGAAAGGGCATGAAAGTAGAATCAACGGGGTCGAGATGAGTTCGCAGTTGTGGTGTAACACTCAAGGACCGTGTTTGTAATGTGGAAGTGAGAGAGAGGTTAGATTTGAAAGAAAGTGTCGGTGTAAAGATGAGAAAGGGCATGCTCCTTTGATTCGGACATGTAGAAAGAATGGTAGATGAAAGGTAAAACAGATATACAATGCGAATATGGAAGGATGTAGCTACCGGGGAAGACCAAGACTAACATATCATGATCAGATTGATCGAGTACTGTCCGAAGGTGGTGTTAAGTCTTCGCAACCGGCGTGTGTGTATGAAGAGAGTGATGAATGTGGAGGAAGCGAGACAAGTCTGCAAGGATCGTGATATATGGCACTTTTTTTTGCTGTTTCTTCTCTCTACCTACCCCGTAAGGAATCTGGCGTGAAGATACGTGTGTGTGTATGTGTGTAAGATCTGAATCGAAGAGGCATCCGGCACACCACGAGATAATCAATAAATTATAATGTAATGTAATTTGGTAAATAAAACACCATAATATACTTTTCAGTATGAAGCGAGCGAAGGGTAAACATGAATCGCAACTACTAGCTGGTTGAGTTTTGCGACAGCGGGCTGCGGGACAGCAGTAACGCGCTACTTTTGCCGCCACAATGCCACAATGTTCAAGTTGTCATTATCGAGTTCTGGATTCAAAGGTAGTGAACCGGTAGATTTAAGCTTGCGGCTTTCCATCCCTGTCAAATAGCAACACAATAGGCGTGTTCGATCGAACTAAGATCTTAATAATCTAACTTAAATAATCCAAACATTTTATTTACTAAGCGCCTAATCAAGGTTTCGGCCTCGACATAATATTTTCTATCTCTTAAGGGTCCAAACCTATAGAAGTGCAAGAAATATACAATGGCACCGTGACATACTGAGTGAAATGGCGACAATGGAGTTTTTTATATCATAAGATAGCAAAGCAAACAGATGACTCTCCTGATGGATAGAGATAACCATCGCTTAGTTATAGACACCAATGATGTAAATGTGCGTTGGTATCCATGTGGTGGGACGACAATGCATAAGTTTACCGGCTACTTTATCGTCCAAACCGGTACATGACAGTGACAAACATTGACGCTAATGCAGTGGGTACCAAAACCTGGGCGAGACGCTTTAGAACTCTACCACCTAGTAGTCACGATGGCAGTAACACGTATAGTCCGCGTTGGTGATATATTTTATAGAATCAGTGATACATTTTCTAAAACCCACCTCCAAACACTATCCTCTTCTCTAAATGTGGATCGTATATAAGCACATTCTTTGTTCACAACACTTCTTTCTTCCGCGGCGGTCCTGGCGGCTCGAATCTGACGGATCAAATCTCTGAGCCGTGTTGGAGTCTGCATCCGCACTGAAACCGGCGCGACTGTTACGGACGACACGCACACAAAAAAAGCGTTGATCAGTGCATTTGAAGTGTTAATTTATAATAAAAGCGTGTGGAGTGATGTCGAAACTTAAAGCATAAAAAAATATGCAAAAAAAGCAAGTGCCGACTACTTCCAGGGGAATCCCTGTATAACCAGAACCTTACAATTGGAATACAAGAAAATTATATGCATCTAACAAGTTCGCTCAAAATCAAAAATTTAGAATCAAGAATATTGGTTTATATTGTCATAAACGCATCATTTATACATATCTTCACGCCACATCTCTTACGTACGTACGGTAGTCAAAGTAAACCGAGTGTCATACAAAGCATTGAATCCTGTCCAGACATATTTGTCTTGCGTCAAATCACCAATGTTTGTATTTATAGATCGAGCAAGACATGAAACCGGTGTTGATATATTTATTTATTTTTATTTATTTATTTATAAAACACACCATGCACATTACAGAAAATATAAATTCCAAGTCATACAGGTGTGAAGTAATTAATTAATTAATTAAATGTTTTATGGTGACCGTTCCAAGTGTCTTATGGCACAATTCTTTACTACCTGCATTTTGGAGGTAAAAATATCCACTTCGCTTTCAACTGAGCGAGCAATATCGTTGATCATTCGTAAATGATATATGTAGAGATTAATATCGTTCATAATTGACCGATTAAATATCGCTCATTGATAACCGGTTAATCAAGTGATCGGTTCGTTACCCTACAAAATTATAATGATTGAAGGTTATAGCTGAAAGTATAAATTTGAATTTGCAGCGCGAGTCGTATTAGCCGGTTAAACTCAGAATTTATTTTCTCTGCAGCAGCAAACGCCTAACATCTTTCCATGCGGATCAATCAGGAGCTCTCTTTGTGTTTTTCGCATATGAGCTTGTATTGACTTTCAAATTATCCGTTTTATTTAGATGAACAGGAGCAGAAATTGCAAAATACTGATTTCTTAATGAATTCGGTTAAAAATCGTAAGTTAAGCCGCAATCATTTTAAGTACGTGTTCATTTATCGAAACTGGTTTAAAAAAAATAGCCAGCTTCTGAGTACTGAGTTTAAATAGGTAGTTATAATATTTTAAGCTACCGTTTCAACAAGTGGCGACAGCGAAAAATATTCAAATGTCTTGCTTCCTCCACATTCAAAACTCTCTTAAAACAAAAACACCGATTAATTATATATCGAAGATACTTGATATCACTTTCGGACCGCACCCTATCAATTTAATTATGGTATATCAAGCCTAGTCTACCGCGGTACCTACATTCATTATATTACATATGCATATAAAATTATATATGTAATTTTTAAAGTCAACTAAATAATACTGTATGCATAAGGGATTAGTGATGTGCAAAATGCAATAAATCGAATTCCTTGTTATAGAAATTATTTTAATGTTACGTTTATACCTATTTTACTAGATTAGTCGATGACTAATGATGTTGAATCTAATCAATAATATAGTTTAGTATATTATTAGTAAATATTAATTACGATGTTTCGACATCACGCCGGAGGTTAGATTAAAGACTAATGAAGGCTAACAGCACACGGCTATTGTCCAACGAACATGAAAGGGATCAATTTTATAAAACTTCTTTCATTATTTTTATTGTATATATTCAGTTAAGTGATATCTAAGTATTGCGGAAATGGCCACAAGTATGGCAGCATTCAACTTCGTCGGTCAATAACGTGTACCATTACAATAAGCTAATAAGTTAGTAGGTTAGATTTAACAAAGAAATAATTAATATATAGGTTAAAACTATGCAAAACGTTTGGATTTATGTTTGTGAGAAAAATATTCAATATGGCCCTAAATCACATTGCGAAACATGCTGAATATTTTTAAATTTATTCAATCTTTGAATAATTAACTTAAACTCATTTAAAAATTACGAAAATTAATGGGTGCTTAAATCTTGTATCGTTGGTTTCTTTCTTTTTGTTATTTATTTATTTATTTATTATCATTTATCACTTAACTTCATAAGGAAATATGCACTTCCAAGATTTTACGTATTATTATTTTCCTGCCTACCCAAAAAATCTACTCAAAGATTTGGAGCGACATGTATGTATATTTTTTACAGGAATAATGTAGATCTTGAAAATGTGGGAGTTCTTTAATGCCAACATTGTTTGTTACCCTCTGAACATGTATTGAGACACGGTATTGGTGCATCAATCTATGTTGAACCCTGCCCCCTGTCTTTTACAGAATAAATCGAAAACAAGCAGGTGATTGTTGTCAAGGCATATAACTACTGCCAAAATACAACCAAAACCACAAAGATGTTTTGCAGTCTTGACTGAGGTGTAGACTTACACTGACTAGATTTGTTTATTATTAATATAAAACCATATCAGTCTACTCTGTAAAAAGTTATGCGTGGCATAACTTAAAAAAAAATAAGCGTAGAATTGAGAACCTCCTCCGTTTTTCATCGATTGAAAATCTAGACAAATATTTAGTTATTTATTGTTATAAGAACTACAACTGATATTATTATTATTATTATTAATTACATTGGTAATAACACGTAAATTAAGATAAGATTTATTAGTATTACTTCTTGGTTCAAAAGTACAGTACATTAGCTTAAATTTTTATTGGACTCCACATTAGGCAAGGCCTGTGGTGTGGATACCATGCAGCGATTTCTGTAGATACAATTACCAAAAATTTCGTGGGAGGTAATAAAATTATACAATAAAACAAGAAGAAATTTTATACAATAAAACAAGAAGAAAACTTAAAAAGAAAAATTAAAAAAAAAATTATAACAGGCACAATCAATTAATTTTGGCCTGACTTACGCATGAGTAAGTGAATGTTTCTTGTGCATGAGTTTTTGTGTGTATGTATGTGAGGAAGAGGGTAGTTGTGAGTTGTATGTTTGTGTCTGTGTGTGTGTGTGTGTGTGAGAGAGAGAGAGAGAGAGAGAGAGAGAGAGAGAGATTGTGTATGTATTTGAATGTAAATTCTAATACTAAATAGTATTTCCCCGTGCATATTTCCTATTTCGCTCTTTATAGTGCATAAAGTATAAAATTCCATGTCTTATTATATTTTTACTGCAATGTGAAGAATGTTAAAAATAAGGAACCACCACGACACACTAGTTTATTGGTGCGTACTTAATACTTTAATATTTTCAATTTTGTCAGCCAGAACATAAATCCACCTTTTCATAACAGATCTGTTTTTAAACTAGAATCAATCCTTGCCAAGTATTTTTACAAAAAAAAATACGAACAGAAATATACATCATTATCGACTACATGATTGCTTCTTGTATATAAAAAGTCTACCTGTCACCATAGAAAAAAGATAAAGGCAATCTATTGAACTATATACTAATTAAAATAAGAAATATAAATAACTAGTTGTAAACAAACTGTTTTAATTTAAATTTTACTTATATTCGTATAGAGAATTTTATACCATTACTAGCTGTTGCCTACGACTTCGTCCGCGCGGACTTCGTTTACTCCGCAAGGCCCCTCCCCTGTAGGTGACAGCGTGATAATATGTAGCCTATATGTTGACCCGACCTGTTAGTAATATTCATGCAAAATTTGAAGTAAATGCATGCAGTACTTTTTGAGTTTACCCCGGACATACATACAGACAAACAGACAAACAAACAGACAAAAAATCTAAAAACTATATTTTTGGCTTCGATATCGATTGTAAATCACGCCTCAAGTATTCTTTTAAAAAAATATTCAATGTATAGTTTTGACTTTCCTACGATTTTATTATATGTAATGTAGATTTATTTCTCATAAGTAAGAGTAAATAAATATTATTAAATAAATGAATGTTTCTGGAAAATTAGCGGATAAATCTGAACCCAAGGTATGGAAATTACTTGTTTGTGAAATGGTTGCTACTCAACGGTACTATTACATACTAAACAGGCTGATTGGTAAGATTGTACAAATTTAAAAAAAAAACACGATACTTATTTTTTATATCATAACGTAGCAAACAAGCAGGTGGTCTCTTAATGGAAAGAGTCAACCACCGCCTATATACACCAAAGATGTTAATGGTGCGTTGCTATCTTGTGGCGAGGTCTAATGCCACATGCATAAGATTATCTGCTACCTTCCTCTCCAAACCGGAACACGACAGCGACAAGCACTGACGCTATTGCGGCAGGAATAGGTAAGGCGCTGGTACCAGACCCGGGCGGGACAATGCAGAACTCTACCACCTAGTAGCTACGATGGTAGTGCTCGCATAGCCAATCAGTCGCCTTTTAGGAACTGCCTGGCAGAACGGCATTTGGTCTATTCTTCAAAGGAGCCCGGAACCAACACGGGAGAAGACCCCCGTGTTGGTCTCGGGCTCCTTTGTAGAATAGGCAACTGGCGTTCAGTAGTTTTTGCGCGATTGAGTAACAAACATTTATCCAAACATCCAAACTTTCGCATTTATAATTTATACTATTAATATAGAAAATAATAATACTATATAATTATATGACGAAATATTTAATTTTTAAGTGTTTACTTGATAATGATTAATTGTTTATTCGTTCAAATACTTCTTCAATTGCCACACGCAATCCCATACGTATAGACATACGCTATCACGGTCTTCCAGAAGGCTTATAAAAATGGAACAATCCCACCTTACATTAATGTTGTTATATTGCAAAGCTGTAGGCAGCGAATCGATGAAATCTCGCAGTCGCTCGGCTTGATTTTTTCGACATCTTCAACAATAATTGTCATAATTTAACCGAGCTCGACTTAAAGCAATATATTGACGATGAGTGGGCAGGAGAGGTATTATGATTTCAACTCGTTATTCACTCTTGATATGACTCTAGAGCGGTGTTTCTCAACGTGGGGCTAACGCCCCACAAGGGGGTAATTTGGTGATTGATGGGAGGGCAATTTCATAAATGGACTCGACACGACTTTACCCTTTCGCTCGGGGCTATTTAAAGGCAATGTTACATATCGTGGCCAAAAATTTAACAAAAAAAAACAAATTCTTAAAAAATGCTGTAAATAATTATTAGATATAATTTTGTTAGTATTTACCGGACGTTTTAAAACTCGCTAAACAAGGCTAAACGACGCTGTTTTTTTAGAAATGTTACAGTGGGGCATGGCACAAAAAAGGTTGGGAAACACTGCTGTAGAGTATTAGTGACACGGAAAACGCAGCTGACTGACGGGTCTGTGTAACTTATGAAATGTATACAGCGATGGGAACATCAGGGTGGTGTGCGTTATACGTGTTTAGATTATTTTCTACATAAACCTCAAAACCAGAACACGAAAGTGGCAAGCATTGACGCTTTGCGGCTGGAAAGTGATTAAAATTTTTTTAAAAGAAACGATCACCGGGGACTTAACCTTAAGCCATAAATAGGCTTGACATAAGTGTTATGGAAATGTTGTTATGAATAATTTTGAAAACAATTTCGTGTAGGTATCTTGACATACAAATGGAAAGCTATTCACAAATCTACCGGCTGCCGGGACATTTCCACGAAAAAATATTAACTTTTTCTCACCTTGTAATCGAGGGCCTAAAGATCTGTGACAAATGAGACTACGACACAGATTGCACTGTGCAAATCTATATTACAATATATAGTTAGTCTATATTATAATATTATAAATGCGAAAGTTTGGATGTTTGGATAGATGGATGTTTGTTTCTCAATCACGCAAAAACTACTGAACGCATTTGACCGATATTTTACACACAGGTAAATGATGACTTAGAATAGCATATAGACTACTTTTTCCCACATCCCAGGAAACTTAGGTGATTGATCCCGCGGGATTCGTCAAAAACTTTTATAATGCCATGGGCTGCACGCTGCGGCTAGTTACATTATAAAGACAAAATATTTGATTTTTGTTTGTTACGATTCAACTCAAAAACTTCTCAACCAATTTTAAAAGTCCTTTCATCTTCATTAAGCTACATTATGCAGAAGTGACGTAGACTACTTTTTATCCGAAGTAATGGTTTTCGATCACGCGAACGAAGTCGCGAGTGACACTTAGTAATTCATATGGTGTTTAAATTAAAACAATTTGTTTACAGTGCTAGGGTACTATTTTTGTAACTAGAAACTTTAAATATACAATAAAAAGGTATTGCTAAAGCTTGCCATAAAATAAATAAGTTTCTACCACCGCTAAGTGTTTATGCTATCGTTTAGTTACCTTTATTAATATAATTAGTTTAAATAATAAATACTCACCTCTTTCTATGGCCTCATTTACCACTTGTTTTATGGTGGCAATATTAAACGCCGGGTTGAACCTGCAATAAATAAAATCTTTAATACTTACAAAACTATATAAAAACATTTTTGGTACCACTGCCTTACGTATTTCTGCCCCAATAGCGTCAATGCTTATCATTGTCGTGTTCCGGTTTGGAGGGTAAGATAGCCCGGTAGATTTATGTATGTGGCACTGCCGTGTGCTGCCATCCCGGCACACGGATAGCTGCGCATCATTAACATCTTTGGTGTCTATAGGCGCTGGTTTCTCTTTCCATCACGAGAGCCATCTGCTTATTTGCTATCTTATGATATGAAGAAAAAATTTAAAAAATCTTTCCTTTATTAAAAAACAAAGATTTTTTATATCATACGATAGCAAACAAGCAGATGGTTCTGCTGAAGGAAAAAGACGACTATCACTAATAGACGCCAAAGATGTTAATGATCCATTGCCATTCATGTAACAGATGCAGCTAGACTGTCAGGCAATTCGTAAAAGGCGACTGTACTGTACGATTGGCCAAATGTATAATTACCATTATGGCTACTAAGTTGTGGAGTTCTACAATGTCTTGTTAGAGTTTAGTACCACCATATTACATATTCCTGCCGCAATGGGAAGGTTCCTGCTAGTCACTGTCGTGTTTGACAGAATTTTGCGAATGGGGCACTACATGCTCGCCTGACGCCTCACGGATGATATTGCACGTTTACTTTGATGCCGATATGACATTGGATTATCTTTGTACCCCAGAATAATCATTTGTTTGTTTGCTATGATAGCTATCATCCTATGGTGAGAAAAAATTAACATCCCCATTTTACATATACAGTGTGTAAAAAAACATTGTCGGATCCGAGAGGTATTTGGGTGGATCAATGACATTATCAAAAAAGACAATAAAATAATTCTTTTTAATAAAATAAAAAATATGGTATATTAAAGTGCCTCATTTTAGTTCTAAAATTAAGGAACTTCTCCTTAAATGAAGCAAATATTTTGAAAATATATCCGTCTATACCCATAAAATAATGATACATTTTTTGTATTAAGCTACCAAATAATGCCTTTGACGATCGGACAGATCGGATACCCTAAAAATATTTTTCAATATTTTATGTTACAACTTTGTTGCCGTGACTAATATGTATATTCATGCCAAATTACAGCTTTCTAGTATTAAGGATATCTATCTGATCAATCGTGAGGGCGGACGGACGGACGAACGGGTAGACGTACGCACGGACATAGCGAAACTAGGGTCAGTGTGCCGGTTGGCGACCACTTAGTGGAGTTGCTCACTTTGGATACGTCAAAATATATGATATCTATACATAAAATAAATATTTTTTATGTAAATTAGTCGTAAATATAGTCAAGTTATGGAGTATGTAATACCGCAATTCACTTCCATTAATAAATTTTGAAAAAATATTCAAAATGTTCAAAATTAGCCAACGCTAGTTTGCGACCACCACTGAGCCAGTATGCGATCATTATGATAAAGAATAATATAGAAGTAAAAAAACGTTTGTTGATGTAAATAAAATATATATATTCTAGTTTACGTACACATACATATCTTCACGCCAGATTCCTTGCGGAGTAGGCACAGAGAACCGAGTGCCATACATCACGATTCTTGCAGACTTGCCTCGCTTCTTCCACATTCATTACTCTCTTTAAGCCCCGTTTTCACTTTGATTAGTGCCGAGTGTTCAATGCAGGTGCTAAGTATTAAAGAAAAAATACGTGAAGATAGCAGTTGATCAGTGCGAGTGATTAGTAATCAGCGTCTATTCACTTTTACTATTACTATACTATACTATACTGAATACTAATCACTCGCACTGATCAACGGCTGTCTTCACGTATTTTTTCTTTAATACTTAGCACCTGCATTAAACACTCGCACTTGCACTAATCAAAGTGAAAACGGGGCTTTATACAAATACGCCGGTTACGAAGACTCATCACGGACACACACACACTACTTTCGGACAGTACTCGATCTATCTAATCATGATCTACCAGTCTTGACACGATCTTCCCCGGTACGATACGTGAATGTGTAAATTGTATACATCTGTTTTGTTAACTTTTCATCTACCACTCTTTCTACATGTCCAAATCACACATTTAACATACACACATTATAACTGCCAATTAAACATAATTTCGCCGTGTCGGTCTCGGCCTCCTTTGAAGAATAGGCCAACTGCCGTTCTGCCAGGCAGGTCGTAAAAGGCGACCGATTGGCTATCGAGTCACTACCATCGTGGCTACTAGGTGGTAGAGTTCTGCATTGTCTCGCCCGGGTCTGGTATCACCGCCTTACCTATTCCTGCCGCAATAGCGTCAGTGCTTGTCGCTGTCGTGTTCCGGTTTGGAGGGTAAGGTATCCAGTAAACTTATGCATGTGGCATTAGATCTCGCCACAAGATAGCAACACACTATTGACATCTTTGGTGTCTATAGGCGATGGTTGACTCTTGGAGACCCATCTGCTTGTTTGCTATCTTATGAAAAAAAAGTAAAAAAGTATCTTCACGCCCGTATCCCCGAAGAGGTAGGCAGAGGTACAACAAGTGCACCCACGATTAGCCGAAGATACTTGGTCCCACAATGTGATAGGTGGCAAGCCTATCGCCAACCGGGTACTTTCCAATCCCGAGCAACGTTGTTTTTATTAGAAAACTGAAAAAACACATTTTTGAATTGCCCGACCCAGGAATCGAACACGGGACTTCATGTGATCAACTTCGACACCGGACCATTAGACCACAGAGGCGACAACACAGAGGCTATCTTATGATATAAAAAAAATTAACAAAAATAATCATGGACCGGTCCCATTTCAAGAAGACTAATTGCCGGTCTGTCAGATAAGTCGTAAAAGGTGACCAATTGGCTGTACGTGTCACTAACATCGTGACTACTTGGTAGTAGAGTTCCGCAACGTCTCGCCCGAGTATTTGCTATACCAAACAAGCAGGTGGGTCTCCTGATGGAAAGAGACAACCATTGCCTATAAACACCAAAGATGTTAATGGTGCGTTGCTATGTATTGACGAGGTCTAAGGCCTAAGGCCACATGCATAAGTTTACCACCGGCTACCTTACAATCCAGACCGGGTCACGACGATGACAAGCATTGACTCTTTTGAGGCACGAATACGTAAGGCAGTGGTACCAAATACCAGGGCGAGGTGTTGCGGAACCACCTAGTAGTCACGATGGTAGTGAAATTATTTCGTGTCAAAAGTTAAATAAACTTTTTGACAAGCACTTACGCTATTGCGGCAGTAATAAATAAGGCGGTGGTACTAGACCCGGGCGAGACAATGCAGAAATCTACCACCTAGTTGTCATTGTCGTGCTCCTGTTTGGAGGGTAAGGTACCTGGTAGACTTGTGCATGTGGCATTGCAAACCCGTCACACGGATAGCAATGCACCATTTATATCTTTGGTGTCTCTAAAGGCGATAGTTTTCTTTCCATCAGGAGAGCCGTCAGCTTGTTTGCTATCTTATAATATAAAAAAACAAATATTCATTTGAACACTAATCATCTAGACCAGTGTTTCCCAAAGTGGTCTATATCGACCCCGAGGGGTCTATGACAACCTGCAAGGGGTCTACGTCAGCGAAAAAAAATTTTGGGGTCCATGAAATGAAAATGGGGGTCCACGATAGTGGATCTCAACACATACACTGATAGTACCTATTTACTTACATCATAATATAATATCAAAACATATACATAATTTATAAAAGTACCTGTGAAGTAAAAAATTTATTATATATGTTTATAAAATTGTGTAAGTTGTAGGATGTTGGTATTCGCTTCGTGGTCACAATACATTTTGAACTTGTAAAAACCTGAGAGTCACAGTCTCAGAGCTTCGCTACCTTGCACTGACTTGTTCAATTCGTCACTCTATAAATACGATTGTGGGACAAATACGTTTATTCGTTTCCTGAATCTTGAAAAGGAAAGTGCTAAGAAAATATTTAAAAAAATATAAACAGATAGTATATCACACAAATTATAGTGAGTCAGTGTTATTTTTTTTGAGAGTGCTGGAGAAAAGTAAGAACATTATTTTTTATTAAATTTTAGTTTTGTACTCGTAGTTAGCAAAGATAGATAAATCACGCCAATCATGACTTTAGTTATTAGTAGTTTAATATTTAATCATGCAAAATTACACAAGTATCCTCAATAGTTCCTTTTTGAAAGTTTTAGCAATCAGTACTATAATTACAGTGCAATCTCCGTAATTCGAGCTAATTGTTGCAAGAAAATGTTCGAATTATAGAATATTTTCGGAAAAATCAAAAAATATTTTTAATATACAGCTGCTGGATTTTCTGTCTTATATTTAAATAATTTAATTTTGCCCAAAGATGACTGATGCCATGTCCGAATCTAAAAAAATGTAGACAGTACAGTGTTGATTATTTGAAATTTGGCTTCATTCCATCATTGTCGGACAAAAAATCGTCTATGTGCCTTTTATGCAACAAAGTTTTGGGCAATGACGCTATGAAACCAACCATTTAAACTGCAAGATCATCTGAGAAGATGCCACCCTGATAAAACAGAGAAAGATTTGAAATACTTTCAAACACTCAAAGATAAACTTCAGAAGAGACCTACACTGGACAGAATATTCGCTTCGACGTCACAAAGAAATGATGATAGTTTGCGGGCGTCTTACAATATCTCGTTACTTATAGCAAAATCCGGAAAACCGCATACTATCGGAGAGAAGTTAATTTTGCCAGTCGTTGAAGAGGTTTTAAAAACTGTTTTACACAAACCTGCATCTGATATCATTAAAAGAATTCCCTTAAGCAACAATACTGTTGAAAGACGTATTGATGAAATGAGTTCTGATGTAGAAAGCTTCTTATGCAATTATTTGCAAACGACCCATTTCTCTATACAACTGGACGAGTCAACTTTACCTGATAATGCAGCATTATTATTGGCATATGTTCATTTTATTATGAATCAAGAAATCTATGAAGAACTGCTCTTTGCAAGAACTTTGATAACCGACACTAAAGGTGAATCAATATTTCATGTTTTGAAGGATTACTTCATTGAAAAAGCAATTCCTTTATCAAATATAATATCAGTAGCTATAGATGGAGTTATCGTGGATTTATAAGCTATTTCAAATTAAAACAAAATGTGTCAGGGTGTTAACAATACATTGCATCATCCATCGACAACATTTAGTTGCTAAAAGAAAATGTCTTTCATCAATTACTCCTTCACACTGAAGTACGCTGGCTGTCGACAGGCTTATGTTTGACAAGATTTTTTGCACTTTTTGAGACTATTTTAGAATTTCCGGATACTAAAGATAAAATTTTAAAAGAAAATTTAATGAAGAGGAAAACAGACATCGCCTATTTAAGATTTGTTTACAAAATTTAAAGAAAGAAAGAAACAAAATATTTATTTGCAAGAATATGGGTATTACAAGTTGTTAAAAATAAATTAAGTTACCGACATATTCTACCAATATATGGTGTGCAAATTAATATGGTTAATTTGCAATTACAAGGCGACAGTTTAAATTTGATTAAAACAAAGTCCATCTTATCAGCGTTTCTTGCCAGAGTTAAACTAATGAAGCAAAATATTGGACGGGGCGAATTTTCTCAGTTCCCCAACTTGTCACAGACAAGCTGCCAGGAAGACGACGTTTCAACTTACGTTCAACATTTAAATGCCCCCTATTCAAATTTTGAATCTAGGTTTAAGGATATTT
Organism: Apodemia mormo; assembly: GCA_036924255.1. Lineage (NCBI taxonomy): Eukaryota > Metazoa > Arthropoda > Insecta > Lepidoptera > Riodinidae > Apodemia > Apodemia mormo. Next base: position 7,489,909 of record JAUPFN010000005.1, on the reverse strand, counting down.
TGACTATGGTAATACCACCGTGGATAATTAATCCATATGGTGACATAGAAGAAACGAATGTCATAATACAAGAGGAACTGACTGAACTAAGTACAAACGAAGAATTTAAGGTTCAGTTTAAAAACGGATATCAGCAATTCTGGCTGCAAAACGACATACCCGTTACTTATCCCGTATTATGGAATATAGCGAGGAAATTTTTAATTTCCTTTCCATCGTCATGTCTAGTGGAAAGGGGGTTCAGCGCTGTTACCAATCTCCTAACGAAAAAAGAAACAGACTGGACATCATTAGTCGAGGAGATTTAAGATTAACCCTTACAAAATTGACGCCAAATTTTGATAATTTATTATTAAAGCATCAGGTTCATCCTTCTCACTAAAAATATTGACTTATTGCTAATGTTATTTTATTTATAGTTTATTTTATGTTACATATATTTTACATAATAGATACAAAATTTTATTTTGAGTAGTTTTAATTTAAATTCAATTAATAAATGTATAAATCAACATGTGTTTTTACTTTAAGTTTTTATCACTAAACTTCACTACAGTTAGAAATTTACAGAAAATCAATATCAGGTAAGTAGGGGGTCTATCCAACACGGAAAAACATGGCAAGGGATCTACGACACAAAAAATGTTTAAGGGGGAGAGGGGGTCGAGTCAAATCTCATCTAATCTTACGTTGGGGAGAGGGGGGGTCTCGGCAAATATCACGTAATTTTTTTTCTGATTGAAACAGAAAAAAATATACTATTTTGGTCCATTATCCAGATTGTGCATGCTAAAGATTTAATCTTAAGAGTAATCGTAATACGATTAAGATTATTCACTAATTCGTTCAAAAGAAAATAATTTCATTCATACTTCGACGCTATACATTACTACTGACTGCCAAACCATCATATTTGTTTTATACCAAATAGTTCAACTTAATCTGAATTTACGGTACAGTGTAGCCTGTCCTTTGTTTTCGCGCCACTGTCAGAGGAGTAGCCTCTAGAAATGTGGGTATGAACTTAACTACAGTAAAAACATTATTGACTGAAAAAGTAAACATGATCGGCGCTGAAGAGTGGAAAAAGGTTTGCGATCATGCAATCAAATGTGAGAATGAATATAGAAGCATTCAACACAGTTTAGACAATTACACTGATAGATTAGTAATAAATACGGCTGATAGTGACAGTGATATTGACCTCTTTGAGAGCACAGATAGTGAAATGGAAGTAATTGAGAATTAGAATTATTATTATTTTTATTGCAATGTCTCATTTTAGCAATAGGTATAATGGTGTTTATTATGTACACTAAAGTTGTAATGTTCCAAAATAATTAAATACGTAAACATAATGTAAAAATGTTTTTTTATTTTATTTTACCCCAACCTAAAGCCATCACTTATAGAAAAATTAGTGTATTTTATACAAAGAATAAAAATATCAAAAGAAGCAAATCATACTTGTTTTAACAGCTCCTAATAGGTACCGGACTGTTTGTATTTTGTGCGACAGAGATAATGCTCTACGAAGCCGAAATTAGCCGATTGTCTCTTTCCAAAGGTCGATGTGCAATATTTATCGCCGGGTACTGTATTTGTATTTGTAACATTAATAAGTATTGCATCAAAAATTCAAAACAGGCACTAAAATATATAAGAGTAATTTATGTAAACAAACTAGCTTAATACTTATAAGTTTTTCATTCTTTCTATAGTCAACAAGCATTATCTGTACTAATAAAGAGTAAAGATTTGGTTGTTTGTTTGTAACAATTTGTTGATTTTCAAAGTTCTTTCACTTTTAGTAAGCTATGTTATCCCGGAGTGACATAGGCTACTATTTTACCCGACTGTGAAAACTGAAGTAATGTTTTTTGATCACGCGGACGAAGTCGCGAGTGACTGCTAGTGAGCAATAATATTGTTGGACAAAATCCACAATTAATCTAATCTCAAAGTGAGCAAATTATTTGCTTTTGTTATAGGTGTTAGTCAATGTTGCTAATACATAGAAGTATGTTACATACATAAAAAAACACCCAAGTCCAGAAATACAAACATCAAGGCGCATCACACAAATGCTTGTTCCAGTCAGGAATCGAACCTGAGCCCTACCAATTCATAGTTTGGTTGTATAACCACTTGACCCATGGAGCAGTTTCAATTAAATGTTTATACATAAATATTTTTATCTTATTTTAGCTTTTTAAGCATGTTTTTAGTTTTTTTCATTCCATGTTGGTCTAGGCTTCTTCTGAGCAATAGCAAATATAGGATTGGTCGGAATCTGGATATGTTACGTTTCTTATGTCCCTGTTTCCGTCTAGTTCAGATGCTTTTGGTTTCGGTGTGCTTGTTTGAAATTACATGTATTCATTCCAGGAACATCATAATGAATAATAAAGAAAGGTTAACATTCAGACGAGAATATGGAAAAAGCCCAGAAGATACATAGATGCAAGATATACGGCAGAAGAAAATGAGCATTAATCAGGCTGCTACATTATAAATGCTATTGATTAATGCTGCTCTCATTTATGGGCGGGGGCTCCTCAGTACTAGCTTCTTCCTTTTGATCACATTCAACGTATGGCGGTTCGAATCGTCGATAACGAGACTATTTTAAATCGGCTTGATTTTTTGGCGTTACGTAGAGATGTGGTGTGGTGTGGTGTGTTAGTCTGGCTTTATCATGGGGAATGTTCCAAAAAACTGTTTAGATTGATTCTTGCCGCCGAATTTCACCATCGGACATCGCGACAATATTCAAAGTTTCATCGTCACCATCTCGATGTCTAAAAATGTGCGATTCTGGTGTCTACAAACTTACGATTTTCCGAAAAAAAAAATCAATTCCGAAAGGAAAACAATCCATGAACCCTCCCATAAATACATACGGTTACCAAAGCGTTATGTATATAACATAATAGTTTGGTTATATGTGTACATAACTTAATTATGATTACTAATTGATCTCATTAATAATAGTAATATATTTTTATTATTATAAAGATTAACATGATGTAAGTCCTACATTTAGGTACTAGATTTAGAGAATAGAAAATATGCAGTTTGTGAAGAAAAATTACATGTTCAGTAAATTAAGTTTTAAATACTACATACTTAACATAGTATTTAAAAACTAATTTACTTTCCTGATTTTACATCATGTGAAGTATATAGAAGTTATTTTTTTAAACTTTTGTACCGAATTTTTCAATAAATACTGCAGTATTATGTAAAATAGTTTTTATTTACGAATTTCCACTTTATTTGTAAGACACAGAGTTGATTTTACTAGGTAGGATTTGGCTGGTCGGAATCTAGATACTTAGTGGTCGGATATAGGGATACTTGTAGTCAGTCGGTCGGAAAACGGTGCTTTCAATTTATTTCCACTTGTAACAGTTTAAATCTAAATTTAAATATAAAAAATTCATTAAAGAATACAATTATGCTCATTTTTTTAAATTAAAGTTCATAATCTTACAGAAAAGCATTTTTTCTAGTGTGTTTTAGAGTGTTTTTTTTAATCTTTTGAAGGATTCATTGAACCATATCAATCAGTGGTTGGAATTCGGCACCATTGCGTTACACAAGATTGTTTTTGTTCCTTGTATTTAGTGCATGTAGGGCACAATTTTTTTTAAGCAAGCAAATATTTTTATGAACATACATCAAGTTTTCATATATATATATATTAGGATATTACAGTTAGAATATTGATTTTCTTGAATTTTTATATCAGGGAAACCCTCGGTCTAAGCTATAATAGCTCTTTTCTGCTATACTAATATATTATTTATTTCAGCAGAATTTCCCCAGAGAAGAAACCCATATGACAATGCTGTGGAGGTAGCTAAGGTATACAATTCTTGCTGTGTCAACATCGGTTAACTGTCTCATTTTTTAACTGCATAAGCTGCCAAAAAGTATATTTCCTAAATTATTAACAGTTTTTTAGCTATCACAGTTTATGAGATACAGCCTGGTGACAGACCGACAGCGGAGGTTTAGTAATAGGGTTCCAATTTACCTTTTAGGTACGGAACCCTAAAAACACCTGTCTATTGTTTTATTACATGTCTAGTTTCTATCTACACCCATAAATAGGAGCATAAGGCTCCTATTCGGACTTATGCTAAAAAAGTACCTATGCTAATGATTGCTAAATGTTATATATATGTGTTGGCCTTAGTATGGTAATGGTTAATAAATTGTTGATTGAATATTTAATAATTTAAAATTGTTGGCCTTAAAAATTATGTTCCTAATTTTAAGTACATGTGTATTTCTGTTGGTTTAAAAGAATATAGCTTCTGATAACAAAAAGAAATATTTCAAGGATATTAAAACTGTTCACTGCTCCTTATCATCTACATCTTCCCATTAACTATGCAGCATACATATAAACACAGCAAAAGGTACATACTTTCTCCAGTACAATCTTATACATGATATAATGATTTGAAAACTATCTGTTGCTGTATCACATAGCAAGTATTCTATCTTGTAAACTGTTCTAATTGCCCTAGATACAACCACAATACATCCTTCAGACTTCAAATTTATTTAATAAAATGTATGTAACCACAAAGTACATTAAAAATTAATAACTGATTTAATTTGTTTTATGAACTTACATAATAGTAAATAGAGGAATGTAGTTATGGTAAGATTTTGTAATTGTTAAGTTTAGCAACGCAACTGAATTTATTTTAGTGATTAGTAATACGTTTTTAAATAAGTTTACTCAATAAGTATGAAAGTTTTTAGAATTATTGCATTTTTTACTTGATAGCAATATACTTGGGAGTGTTTTACTAGATGCTAATGTTAAATATTAATAAAATAATATATAACTTAAAATATTGAAAATTATTACCCAGATTCGGAGCCGTTCATTTTATATTCTTCGAAAATCTTATGTGTATAAAATTAATCAGGTTTCCTGTCGAGAATACTGGTATAAGTTCTTCAAATTCCAGGTGCAACTTGTCAATAGTTTATATTTAACACATAAAATACACTTTATTTCACAGTTATCACTTATAAACATACAAAATAAATTAAATAATAATATTAAGAACAATTCCAGGGGTTAAGTCAGGGTTATAACCATTTTATCTTGTCACAAACCATAAAAATGCAAGAGAAATCGTATGCCACTTTTGGTAAAATATCATATTTTCGTTTGAAACTACAACACATTCATGTTTTTGATAAGAGTCAGATTTGCTGATTTATCACAGAAAAGCCTTCGACCAAATTTGTTATCACAGATTTTTAAAAGAAATATTACAGCAGCAGCCAGCTGACATTTCCTGCGTTGCAAGAAATTCAACATGGCCGATAATCATGACATGACTTGTAACTCGTTCTTGAATTTAATAACAAAATAAATGAAAAGCGTTTAGTTATATGATTTAGTTTACTTTGTATTTAAATATTATTAGAAATCATTGAAAAATATAATTATTTTTCATTATTGTTTATGATGGTGACTTTTATTAAAAATGAGAGTATTTGTTATGACTATATATAATTGACAAGTGACAACTCATGTGCGTACCTATTTTTTTAAGAAAAGACGACGACGTGGTACCGTTATGTTACCATAAATCGGCTTTTTAATATTTTGTATTGAAAACTACCTATATAATTAATTCACACTAAATATTCATAGTTAGAATAGTTTCAATTAGGAATGCCACAGTATTTTTTTTGTTTAAGATCTATCTTGCAATACAAACACCGACCTATTTTAAATATCTACTTACCTTCTATTCTGTTCAGGAGGCAAAACACTCCAATCAACTTCATACATAGGATATGCCATTGTTTAAATATAAATACATATACAAATTGGTAAATAGTCACTTAAAACATTTCTTTGATGCCACAGTAGTCCACGACAGTGTAAACTAAACTGTTATCAGAGGTGTTTTATCAGGTGTAGGTGCTCCTCAAATATCCAGTCATTACGTATCTCTTATCAAGGCACTATTTATCATTAAATAAGGATAGCAATACAGACACAATATTGGTTTAATGTTTTATTTTCAAATGATCAATACTGTACAAAACAATAGCTCGTCGTTATCTTAATAGGGAAACTAATTATTATTCAACGTATTAGTAGTGTGAATGAATAATAATTGTTAGTGGCGCGATAAATTATTAGGCTATAGATTGTCATCATGGTTTCTTGCCGGTCGATCAATGCTGTTTCTTTTGATACAGTCCACGAGCCATCTTATGCCTTCATCAACTCCATCACTGCAAAGAAATAAAATAAATTTATTACGTTAGAAACTATAAATTAGAATAGGTAAAACCATGCTGAAGATTTAAACAAGGTTGTATTTAGAAAAATAAAAATATATTTAAGCCAGAATTATAATAGGTATGTTTGTCTAGATAAGTGCCTAACATTTATCTTTCCTTTTGCCTAACGTTTATATTTACGTGGTACTCTTTTTAAATTTACCGCCCCAATTTAACATTAATGGCGAGGCGTGAGTACTGTTTAGTGCCAATCCAATAGTGACGGCGAACGAATAAATTAACTTGTCTGAATCGTATTAGACCGTGGTCCCATGAACAAATTTTTTTTTCACTAATAACAAGCTGAATCTTTGTGAACAGCTTCGTTTTGACGAGACAGCCATCTTTTCAATCTTCGAAAAATCTCGAAGATTTTTATTAATAAAAAAATATGTAAACGGTTAGCCATGCAGGCCCTCTTTGAAACTTCCCGCTAAATTAAGGTATTATAAGCTCAAAAGAGCAAAAACTATAAGCATAGATTTTTTCAGTTCAAACATCTATTTTGTTAAAAATGGCAGTATATTGGTTTTTGAAAAGCTGTATATTTTGGAAACTATTCCAACTCATTTTTTGAGATCCAAAGTATTGCTTTAGCTAAGTAATCGATAGGTTGAAAAATTTCGTAGCAATGTCAAAAAACATTTTTTTCAAAAATTTTCTTCATTAATAATAATAGTTGCATTTATTTGCATAAAATTGATAAATCGATACCGATCGCAGCATTGATAAATCCCAAATGAATTCACCGATTTTGATAAAATTAACTGCATTTGACGCAGTTGTTAAAAGAGAAAAGCTGATAAGATTTTAACGTCAATAGGTGTATTAGCGTGAAAGTTATTTCAAAAATATTCAGTAAGTTTACTAAAAATAACGTAATTTTAACGTTTGCAAAACTGTAATTTTTGAAAATTAGATTTGATTTTGATTTTTGAAACGATATTCGACGTAGTTTTTTGGTGCTTAAATATCGTAGAATACCAAAAAATGATTGGTTAAAAAATTTCGAAGTTACGTCGAAAAAACATTTTTTTCAAAATTTTTTGTCAACGATTACTCCAAAACGGATAAACCGAGTTTGATGAAATTTATGCATTGCACGTAATTTTTTGACGAATAGAGCTGATTAGATTTTGTACTCAATCGGTACATTAATCTAGAAGTTATATTAAAAAATAGTGTTTCGCCAAAATTTTTTTGGGGTTTTTGCAAAATTTTTCAAAATCTCCTGGGCCGACTTGGTTCAAATTTTCAGTGAGTCTAAGTTGAGCAGAATCCAATCGAATGCCATTAACCGCGTTTCTATCGGTCCAGCCCTTCAAAAGTTATGAGACGTTTACCTACACAAATGCACACACCCACCCATCCACACACACACACACACACACACACACACACACACACACACGGAAAAGGTCGGTCGGAAAAGGTTCCTAGGATCTCAAAATGTGGACATCTGGTGAAAACTCGACTTTCGAAAATCGGGGCAAAATCAGTAATTTCCTTATCTACATAAGTAGCGGGAAGTTAAAAAAGTTTGTTCGTGTGACCACGGTCTCTATTGTATATTGTTCTGTGGTATTGTATACGGTGACAAAATATGAAACGAACATTTTTTGATTTGCTTTAAGCAATGGCTTTAAGAAATGTTTTTTTAACTTTCCGTTACATATGTAGTTAAGGAGGTTACAGATTTTGCCCCAAACCCAAACATAATTTTAATTTTTAAAAGTTGTATATTTTGAACGAAGATGATCGATTTTGAGCTCTAGAATATTGTCGTAGCTCCAGAATCGATTGGTTGAATAATGTCGATGTAATTAAAAAATAAAACATTTTGTTCAACAATTATTGTCATTGATCAATCCCGAATGGATTAAACCGATTTTGATATGAATATGCGATTTGTAATATTTGGCGTACTTTTTAAATAGTTGATTAGATTCTAAAATGATTCTGTATATTAGTCTGAAAATCATTTTAAGAATAAGAAGTAAGTTTTATTGAAACTAACATAATTTTAATATTTTTTCCCAAACGGAAAAATCGGTAGTGAATATTGATGGTATTGAAAAGAGCTAAATATGTATATTTTGTAATCTTTGTAAAATGTAATCAACCGGTACATTAATGTGGAAGTTATTTTATTAGAAAACTTAGTTTCACCAATAGTTTTTGAGTCTTTTTTTTTTCAAAATTCGGACTAGGAGGGTTTGAATCGTTTCACATTTTTAGAAAGAAACTAATCAAATGCCGTCAACGGCGCGGGCGTTTGATCGATCAAACCACAGAACAAATATAATACCATCAAACCGTTCAACCGTTGTTAGGGTTTACATACCTACACGCATACATACTGTAATTGTGAAAATAGTCGGAAAAGGTTCCTAGGACTTCAAAACGTGGAAGTTTTTGAAAATCGAGGTGAAGTCAGCAATTACCTTTATCAGGATATTAAAAAAAACTAGCAGTTACGTATTTTACAGGTCAGGCTGTTAGGCACGTATATTATTTGGACCAATAAAATGAGTCGGACATGCGAATTTTTATAACCAACACACTTTGTTAATTTACATTTTTAATGGTTTTGCGTGATTTTTATTATTATGATCAACAAACTGGTCAAGTGCGAGTCGGACTCCCCCACCAGAGTGGTTCGAACAAATTTCTAGATAAGTACATATTATAATTAGTTCAGGAATCGAGTATCGCAGTTTATTCCGAGCTTTTCCTGAAATTCCGCCAAGTTGGCCCGGACCCCCTTTGAAGAATGAACCATCTGTCGTTCTTTCGTAAGTTTCATAAATTCGTAATGCTTGGGCCGCACTTGCGTCTTTCGTCCCGAAGTAATGTGCGCCAAAGCTTTGTACGTTTTGACACTAAAAAATTATAGCGATAATAGCTGTGGTCACATTAGCCGCAAAAATATTTTGCACGAACTATCATGCAATAATCCAAGATGGAAGTGTAACTATGGATGACGACTTTCTTTACTATCTACATTTTTTTTTTACTATTAGTATATCAATGGTGCCAAAGGTATCAATATATGTCACAAGTTTGGTTCTGCATTTCTTCTTCGGTGTTCATAAAATATTTTCTTTCATGCCAGTTAAGCTGAACTTTTCTTTATTATTATTTTTTAAGTTCATTTGCTTACTTCAAGCGCCTGAGAAATGCGATCTTGTGCCCTATCGATAAATATCAAGGGTCCACCGTGTTGCATTTCACACTCAAAGTTATCTAGAGGCTTGACGATTAGCTCATGGGTTTCACTTATTAAAGCGATTATAGCTGCGAACGACCTTGACTTTCTGACAGGAGCAGCGTAAGTACTATTTCGCGCGCTGGCATGTCCCGACGTCAAAGAGTATTTACAGTGGATGCAGATACGTTTTAACATTTTTGTTCACCCATAATATGAACTTTTATCATCATGAATCGACTGAATGTTGTCAAACTCAAAACCAATGACCAGTAATCGCTCATTTATCGATTACATATCCATTCATTTTAGAAAAACGATAAATATCTAAAGAAAAAATGTATCGAAAATTGACAAAAAATCATATAGCAATTTACACATTAATAACAGTTACGTATCCTATTTTTTTGAAAATTTTGTAATATACAATACATCCCGTGTACCACTTTATTTTAATACATACAATCAACAATTAATATTTAAGAAAACGTTTCAAAATTTGGTTTTGTAAAATGTAATCTCTTGAATAATATTTTAAAACTTTAACTAGCTTCTTAGTTTTTGTTTCAAAATCTCGTAAAAAAGTAGAGATATAATTTAATTTAATGTTTATAGAGGAAAGTACTAAATAAGTTGGTTTATTTAGACTATTTGTATGTATAACATATTTAATTAATTTATTTTTAGTTGCGAAGATTTTACTACCTTCAAATAGTACCAGTTTTTATTTTTTTTCTTCAGAGTTTTGCTTTTTATTCGCTTGCTTGAATTATCTTCGTTATGTTTTTTTATTTTTGTACATTTATTCAAAATATTAACAAAATACTTATCTATCTATAGCTAATAAATCATTCAAGCGTAAACGTAGGTACGTTTTTTTATAAGATAGCAAACAAGCAGATGGGTTTTATTGATTCAGGCGTTACTTTGCGGAAATCCATTATTAAAAAGGTGAAATTAATTAAATTTGCTATTATCCGCGAACTATTCTATGTATTCTCCGTGATGGTACCGAAAAGAGAGACGTCGGTCGGTTTAATAAATGGATAAGACTCACCGATGGTTCCGATCAAACGAAGACCCCCAGCGGCACCATTTATTAAACCGACCGACGTCTCTCTTTTCGGTACCATCACGGAGGATACATAGAATAGTTCGCGGATAATAGCAAATTTAATTAATTTCACCTTTTTAAGCAGATGGGTCTCCTGATGGAAAGAGTCAACCATCGCCTATAGACACCAAAGATGTTAATGGTGCGTTGCTATCTTGTGGCGAGGTCTAATGCCACATGCATCAGTTTACCGGCTACCTTATCCACCAACCCGACCACGACAGTGACAAGCACTGACGCTATTGCGGCAGGAATAGGTAAAGCGGTGGTACAAGACCCGGGCGAGACAATGCAGAACTCTACCACCTAGTAGCCACGATGTTAGTGACTCGCATAGCCAATCGGTCGCCTTTTACGACCTGCCTGGCAGAACGGCAGTTAGTCTATTCTTTAAAGGAGCCTGGAACCAACACGGGGAAAATGTACATGTAAAAAAAAATGTAAAAGTACAATAGTCTCAAAATATTATTCAGCGTCTACTCGCAAACAAAACTATTTATAAAGTACTAGCTTTCAGCCCCTTTAATACCCTCTTTTACCTCTTTAAGAGATAAAATTCACATCATCTTTACATGCTCGTTTATTTAATTCTAATCTAGATGGTGCTGATAACAATATTGGTATACTATGGCATAGTGAGTAAATAACTATTTACTAAAGAAAACTGTACGTATTAAATGACAATAATCTGTTCGCGAATTACACTAATTAATAATAATACAATATCTGGTTGACCGAGCTTTGCTCGGTTTTTCACATATTTTTGAAACCGATCTTTTCTTGGACCTTGAAACTTGATAAATCGATTCTTATAGAATATATAATTTTTTTTTCTGTACCTGGTTGATCGAGCTTTGCTCGGTTTTTCACATACCCATATCTTGGGAACCGAGTTTTTCTTGGACCTGGAACCTTGATAAATCGATTCATTGACCCGAAAAACCCCTAATTTGTGACTTTCATGAAAATCGTTGGAGCCGATTCCGAGATTCCAATTATACATACAAATTGCTTTAGGGAAATCACATTTTATCAAAGACGAGAAATTAAAAGAAGCTGCTTAGGAAACTAAAGAACACATCAAGCGTAATAAAATAATCTTATTTATAAATAATTTTATTTCGTTACGACTTATCTGTTATGACTCTTTATAGTAATGTTATTAAGCTTCTTTCTACTGGTCACTTTCTACGGGTCCAATTTGGTAAAAATTCTTTTTTGTTGGATAATCCATTTATCGAGGAAGGCTATAGTTTGATTTTGTAGTAATTTTCTATTGGGTATTGTTTCGTTAATTCTTTTAACTTTTTTTTATCTTTATATAATAAATCTCTTCTTATTTTTATACCTACTTAATAAAGTAAGTATAAAATTAGGATCAGACTATTTTCACAATGACAGTAAGTCGTATGTATGTGTTTTTAAGTGTGTGTAAACCTCTCATAACGTTTGAACGGCTTGACCAATTGAAAGGCGGTTGAAGGCATTTGATTTGGTTTCAGCAAACTTCGACGTCCTGAAAATTTCAACTGATTGAAAATTCAGCTTCTTAAATAACTTTCAGACCAATGCATGTTTCGATTGATTAAATCTAATCAACTCTTTTTCTTAAGAACTTGCGTTGAATGCCGCAAATTGAATCAAAATCGTATAATTTGTTCGGGAATTATCGTTGACGAAAACTGTTGAAGAAAGCGTTTTTCGGTATAGCTTGGATATTTTTAAAGTAATTTTTCCTTAAAGTAAACCTCAAAAACTGAAAACTCAAAATAAAAATAGAATGCCAACTGAAATATCAAAATTGAATCAAGTATTTAAAAATTACAACTTTTCGAATATTAAAATAGAATTGTTTTCAAGCCACTTCTTTCAGAATATCAAAGTAAACTTAAAACTGATGTACCGATTGTTAAAAATAACTAATCAGCTGTTACCTTTTAAACACTGCGATAAATGCCAAAAATCGTATAAAATCGTGTAAAAAGTTTTTGCGAAACATGTTTTTGACATTACTTCAAAATTTTTCAACCGTTTCAACCGTTATATCGTCACGTTTACCAAATCGATTATTTGGTAAACGTGACGATATAATATTAAGAGTTTAAAAAATACTTTGAAAGCCAATCGAGTAATCAAAATCAAACATCGCGTTAAATGCTTACAGCTTTTAATAATTAAAATGTTACTGTTTTCAACAAACGTAGTTTTTTTATCTCTTTCAAAGTTCAAAACTCTAAGCTTAGGTTCATTGTTTAATGCTTTAAGGTTAGAATACCTCAACTTAACGTGAAGGTTCTGGGATAAACTACACTCAACTGATTTACAATTTTTTACCATAGTTCAACTCTTACTGATCATATCGTGATGTACTTATAAGCTTCTTAAATTAATGCATTAAATATTACTATCGAAGCAATTAGATTATATTTCAGGTCTTTCCACAAATTGACGCGGATGAAACCGCGCAACATCTACCTACACCTACGTGGGGCACACTTAAAGTTTTGCACTTCTAGGTAATCAGAAGTATTTGAATTTGGAATGTTATATTTTTAAAACGTTGCAACCTTTTTAGTAAAAAAAAAATGGCGGGAAATGATTTGTCAATTGTTTTTTCATCAAAGTTCTACGTACGCAACGAAAATGGAATCATGTCGAACAGATTTTAAGGCGATGGTTTTTTATAAATCTAAAAGTTCTCTTTCTCTGCAAGACTGTGCCACTCGTCTTAAAAATGCTTTTGGGAGAGAAGCACCTTATTTGAGCATCGTGAGGCGATGGTTTGCTGAATTTGAGAGAGGTCGAGTTTCTTTATATGATGAATTTCGTGAAGGGCGGCCTTTAACTGCCGTCAACGAAAATAATGTGGCTACTGTTAAGCGGTTAATTGAAGAAAATCCCCGGATTACCTATGAGACAATTCGAGGAATATTGGGAATTGGTATGAGCAAAATTCAGAAAATTTTACACGAAGAATTGAAAGTTCGGAAACTTTGGTGTCGTTGGATCCCTCATGAACTGACAGCGGAGCAGAAGCGGGCTCGCGTGGAATGGTGCTCACAGATGCTACTGAAGTACGACCACGGATATTCTAATGCTGTTTATGACATTGTCACAGGAGACCAAACGTGGATTTATTGTTTTGAACCCGAAAAAAAAACAGCAATCTTGTGAATGGGTGTTTGAAAATGAGAACAGGCCAACAAAAGTGAGACAGGCGAGAAACGTTGGTAAAAAAATGATCGCGTTTTTTTTCTCAGCTACGGGTCCCATCTGTACAATTCCACTTGAAGATCAAAAGAGTGTTAATGCCGAGTGGTATTCTACCATTTGTTTACCCAGGGTGTTAGAAAAAGTTCGCGAAAGACGACCCAAAAGCCGCATTCTCCTACACCATGATAACGCTTATTCACACACGGCCAACAAAACAAAGTTATTTTTAGCTTCCAAAAAAGTACATCTCGTCACTCATCCTGCGCATAGCCCCGACCTAGCACCCTGCGTATTCTGTATTTCCAAAATCAAAGATTTGATGAGAGATTTTACTTTTACCAACTCCGAAGAGGCAGTGATAGCGTTCAATCAGCACATTGAAAACATGCCTTCAGATCTGTGGTCCTCCTGTTTTAAAAAATGGTTCGATCGCATGAAAAAATGTTTAAAATGTAAAGGAGATTATTTTGAAAAGCAATAAACATAATATTATGGTTATAACATGTTGTTTTTTAGGTTATATATTGTTACGCAAAACTTATAGTGTGATCTACGTAAAAATAAAATTGAAGTGCATGTTTATAATGCCAAGATAACAGTTTTTCACTAAGTGCATATGAATGTTTGCACGTTACTGATACCAAAAAACATATTAAAAATAATATATGTCCATCTGCCTAAGTCTGTCGACGGATATTTGTTCCCGATAATTTCCCAGAAGGCTTAACCGATTTTAGTGAAGCTGTATCTGATATATCTGATTAGTCTTAGTCCACGCGAAGTCGCGGTCACATATAAATTCAGTTGGCACAGCTAGTCAAATATAAATTCGAAATCTTTACTATGAACATTTTGTTCCCTCTTCTTTCTCTCATTTCCAGTAATTGTTAAAAAAAATCTAATCGAGATCGGTCATTATTTTTTTTTAACTTTTTTATTTGATATATATTCGATTTGCAACGAAAACTTCATGTTTTCAAGTTTTTTCAAGAGCAATATCGTGATAATGTGAAGAGATTTATTCAAAGGATATTACAGTTTGATTTAGTGTATTACAGAGCATTTTTGATAACAGTTTTTTAAAATTTTTTTTTTAGTTGAAACTAGTTTATCACTCACTTGTACTTTTATTTCACTATTATTATACACTAAATTATTTAATTTTATCGACCGGTTTCGCTTTTTAAAGCATCTTCAGGACGTAATATTCTTAATTTAATAATTCGTAAAGAGTAAAGAATATTACGTCCTGAAGATGCTTTAAAAAGCGAAACCGGTCGATAAAATTAAATAATTTAGTGTATAATAATAGTGAAATAAAAGTACAAGTGAGTGATAAACTAGTTTCAACTAAAAATAATGGAATTTCACCAAGTGCCGACGATTGAAAGTGTAAAATCTAGTTTTTTAAAACGAAGACAATCCCTGCACAGCGTCTTACGAAAATATAGGCGCCCGAGTTATTTTTCAAGACGAATATTACCCTTGTAATGTGCCAAAATATTTTATTTTATGCATTTTTTCAGCGGGATATATGGCACTAAAGTGCACTACAGAGCCAAAATGACGAAAATATTGTTGTAAGATATTAAAAAATAATATTGAAAAATTACAAAATCAGCTCACTTTAACATTTATTTTCGCCAGTAAGTATATCAATATTTATTATATGTGAAATAAGGTACTAATGTTTAATATACTGATTTTTTTTCAGTCCGTTATATGAATTCATTTATTTAGAATTATTTTAAAAACACTATAAATCCTCGCGCGTAATCTTTTGCCGACCATATTTTGAACCTACGACTGCAATATCCTTCGAATAATCTACTCACATTATTACACTATTGCTTTGAAAAAAAATTGAAAACATGAAGTTTTCGTTACGAAACGAATACGCGCCCATAATAATGCTGACAAACACTCATTATACAGATTAATTGACTAGCCCTGGATTCCGAGGTTTTACAATTTTTATGCCTTTACGGCACTCCACTGTTAAATTAACCGCAAAACTATAACTTATATTGAGTTGGCAAAATCATACATTTTTAAAGATTTATATCATAAATTATTAAATCAAAGAAACATAAATTATTAGTCTGGCAAATAAACAATATTTCATTTAATCTTAAATTAACACCAGTACAACGTTATGTCGTCCATTCTATTATAACAACTCAGATTCGCAATTATCGAGTCTGGTACTTTCTGTACTAGTCTGGTACTACTGGTCTTTTCTTACTGCAATAGCGTCAGTGTTCGTATTTCGGTTCAGAGGGTAAGGTAGCCGGTAAAATTATGCATGTGGCATTAAAACCCCGCCGCCAAGACAGCAACGCACCATTAATATCCTTGGTGTTTATAGGCGATTGTTGTCTCTTTACCGTCTTTACATCAGGAGAGCCATCAGCTTGTTTGCTATCTTATTATATAAAAAATTGGTAATTTGCGTGTCGGGCCACGCGCAATGTACGGTTCCGAAGTTGCCCACCACAATAATGAGGACTTAAAACAGGGCTTATATAGTTTCACTGCCTATAAAAACTTCTCTAAGTACATTTTATAAGTTGGTCGACTATTACTCAAAAACTTGTAAAGTCTTCTAAGGCGTCATCGTTTTCATTTTAACTTCATTATTCCTACCCCCAGTCTCACGGTCTTTTTTTGCGTCCTATCGTTGGGGGCAGATGTGCTTCAAGCTGGATGATCCGAGTGTTGTTGCTGACTCTATCGCTGATGTGGTGCTGCAGGGCATGGAGATTTTCATTCCATTTTCTGTGGTGCCAGTTGGTGGTAAGTCTCAGCCTTGGTTTGATCACTCCTGCAAAACGGCTTCACGCCGAAAGCAGGAGTGCTACCGGGCTTGATCTGCTGCATCGGCATCTCGTGATGTAAAAACCAGCCCGTTAGTACAATTCTGCCTCAAGGTTCTTCAAAGGAGCTATCGCCAAGGCCAAGTCGGAACACATTGGCAAAATTGGTGAGAAATTAGTTTGCTTTCCTTCGGGAATTCGTGCGTTCTGGTCTCTCGGCGAGGCTGTCATAGGGAATTTCTCACGGCCTTCTCTTCCATATTTGCACGGAGACGACGACTCTCTGGCCCAACCAGCAAAGGAGAAGGCAGATCTTCTGGGCTCGTTCTTTGCGGCCAACTCGACTTTGGACGAACTAGGGAATGCACCAACAACCATCCTGCGGTGCGGTAGTTCTATGCCGGAACTAAGATTCTTGCAGTCTTCTGTACGTAAAGCACTATTTTCCTTGGACGTCTACAAGTCCAGTGGGCCGGATGGCATTCCTTCTATTGTACTTAAAGTGTGTGCTCCAGAGTTGCCACCAGTATTAATGCGCCTGTTTCGGCTCTCCTACTCACTCGGCGTGGTACCAAAATCGTGGAAGACAACTTTAGTGCATCCCATTCCCAAAAAAGGAGATAGTTCTAATCTGACCTACTATATAATATTGGTCCATAGCCATAACCTCCTTGTTCTCCAAAATTTTGGAAACAAACATCAATTGGGAGCTCATGAAGTATTTAGAAGAGCACCAGCTGATTAGTGACCGTCAGTACGGTTTCCGTCGTGGCCGCTCAGCTGGTGATCTGCTAGTATATTTGACACATCGGTGGGCGGAAGCAGTTGAGTCCAAGGGGGAGGCACTGGCAGTTAGATTGGACATAGCTAAAGCCTTTGATCGGGTATGACACAAAGCACTTTTCACAAAGCTGCCTTTCTACGGGCTTCCTGAGAAATTATGCAAGTGGATAACCAGTTTTTTGGCCGATCAGAGTATCAGGGTCGTAGTCGACGGTTCATGCTCCGACCTTAAACCCTTCAATGCTGGTGTTCCCCAAGGTTGCGTGCTATCACCGACACTTTTTCTTCTGCATATCAATGATATGTTGCGAATTAGTAGCATACTTTGCTATGTAGATGATAGTACTGGTGATGCTACATACTTTGGCCGAAGCGGTATTTCTCGGAAACACGTCGAAGAGAGCCGAAACAAGCTTGCGTCTGAAGTCGAGAATCGACTTACTGATGTCTCAGAATGGGGTCGTCAAAACTTGGTCACATTTAACCCTAAGAAGACATAGCTTTGCGCGTTTACCGCAAAAAGACACCCCTTGTCGTACCACCTCGATTTGAGAATACTGTCCTGACAGCCTCAGCCAGTGTCGGAATCCTGGACGTCGACATATCAAATGCCGTTCAGACATGTTGCTGTAATTCGGACATATTGAATTGGTACAGGTGTTTTAATTTGATCCAACATTATAAAAGAACGGCAGATAAAAGAATAACAAGATATACAGTGTATATTATTTATATGGAAAGAGAAAGATGCAAAAGGACCAAGATTTATATATCATTCAGTATGTACAGTGAATGAAAGAAGTGATTTCTGAATGTGAATGTGGTGGAAGTAGGTCAGTCTAAACTGTGCTGTGCTCTAGATCAGATAATGTTGCTCTCGATGATCTATACCAACAAAATAATTATTTAGGCTTGAAGATATGGATGTGTAACAAGTTAATTGTTATCCATATAAAAAATAATTACCCAGTTAATGCAGATGTTGCCATTAGCATGATATCTCTCGCACCAATAAGATGAGCATTTTGATTAAATATAGGTTTGACTGTATGCACACCCATACAATCTGGAATGTCTTGTTTATTAGCGAGCACCAAAAGGGGAACTCCAGAAAGATGTTCTGATGCAATCATCCGATCTGAAATCAAAAATAAACAGCACTCTTATAGTCAGTTACTTACATAATTTACATACAAAACAAAAATTCAATTTGAACATACACCTGAAATATTTCAAAAAAATCTGTTGTAAGTATTGTTGCATAACTATACATGAGGCAGAACTGCAAGGGCTATGTGTACAAGTTTCCTGGCGAGGGGCCATTCAAATATTACGTAAGCACTAAAGGGGGGTGGGGCAGCCTTCCTTTTGCTTATTTTTGATGACATGGGGGGTTTGGATGGTGATTACGTCAAATTTTTGAGTTTTTTACATATTTGCTGCTTGCTACATTAAATATTTGCGTAAATTTTTATATCTTACCTACCTAACCCTATTACTTACATTTACACTTAAGAAATGCTACTCATGAATTAATCACAAAACTGAGGAACAGATTAAAAAATAAATTTACAAATATTTACAAGTGCAAGTGGGGAGGGGGTAAGTGATTCGCTAACTTTTGCTGACATAAGGGAGGGAGTCAATAATTGTAAAAAAATTGCTTACGTAATACTTGAAGGGCCCCCTACTCGACTCTTCAAATGAGAACACTGAAGTTTCTAACACTAAAATTATGGATTGTCTTAGGGACACTATAGCAAAGTGTTGATACTATATTCATGAGTAATAAAAAAAATCGTACTTGTTAAAGTATCCAAATAAAATTAACAATTATTCAATTTGCACACAACTAAACATCATGACAGTTAATTAGAAAGCTTAGCTTCAACAAAACAAACAAGTTGAATATTAGATGGTACAAAAATTTAAATTACAAAAGAATAATGATCAAATAGTTTGTCCTAAACAGAGAACTAACAATAGCATATTCTTAATTTTAGATTTTGGATGCCTATTTACAACTTCTATTTTTGGGCAAGCCTTTGACCTTTTACTTTATCTAAATTACATGTGTCTCATTAATTATCTTCCATGTACAGTAGTGACACCAAACCAACACTATTAAAAACTAGAGGGTGTTGGAGCATTAGAATATTCAGGTTTTTGGATTATATAGAAAAAAAGCATAATATTTAAATAAAATAAAGCATTTGATTAGAAAAATATTTGACGTATGTTGCATATAAGTATCATATAAAAGCATTGATATAAAAAAACACAAGATACACAATCAGTGTTAAAAAAAGTCCTCAAAAAATGAGTGCGATATTTTAAATTGTGCACTCATTTCAAATAAAATCGCTTCGGTTGCGATACTGTCAATTTTATTACTTTTTGTACATTGCTTTGTAAAAACAACTATAAGTCTGGCGCTTAAGGTTGGATATGCAAAAACATATATTTTAGCCGTATCTATAACTACTTATGTGAAATTAGGGACAGTTTTGAGTGTCAGTTTTGTTCGGGACTGTGCATCTTGATTTTTTTATCAATGTATATAAGTGACATATTTTATCATTAACCTACAGTTTTAAAGGGAGTGAGTAGAGGGTGCAAGATTATTGGACATACTTGCTACTGAAAATGCAGGATTAATAAGACTACTGTATTCCCCAATGAGGCCAGCATTATCATAAGGTGACCTATTCTTGTAAAAAAAAAAGATAAAAAAACACTATGTTCCAAAGAATTATACTTTAGTAATCTTTGAGCAATTATAAGCAATATATTTATCAGCCTATGTACACAAAATAATTTACATTGTTTAGCTCTGATCTGTGTTCTTTTTATTATGTAGGTTAAAAATGTAAATCCATAATTGGCCCACTGTTTAACAAGTAAGTTGGTTCTACCAAGTACGTTGGTACAAGTACAAAGGCTGTGGATTTTGTGAATAAATAAAAATAATTTAAATAAAAAATCATTTATACATACAAATATTTGTTTCAGAAGCTACAAGTAGTACAAAAATTATACTAACCAAAAGTTTCTTTTGATTCAGACACTCGTTCTCTGTCAGATGAATCAACAATATAAATAACAGCATGACATTCTGCATAGTACTGAAATAATATAGATACATGAATTATAAAGCTTAACTGATATTTTAATGTAGGTAGCCAATAAAAAGGTACCTTGTCCCATAATGACTGCAATTCCTGTTGTCCACCAAGATCCCAAAAATTCAGTCTTACACCTTCTACATCTATTTTTCCTATGTTTAATCCTACTGTGGTTGTTATTCGGTTTGGATTCATTGCTTTATACTTTTTAGTAAATCTCGTTTTAGCTGCCTCCAAATATGTCTGAAATTATTATTACAATGCGTTAGGTGTAATAGAAATAGCCATAATAATAAGGATTAGTTTAAAAAAAAACTAGCTTTGAAACAACCATGCCAAAAGAGCTAGCTTTTAGTATGGCATACATATTTATCAAAAAATAGTGATAACTATTACGATTTACTTTATACATTTACGTTATTTAGAAATTAACTTAAAGAATTTAACGCTGACATCGTACGGAAAGTAAGTATCATGATCTCCAATCTCGTAAATAACAACATATTTAAAACTACATGATTAGATGTTCAATTAATGATTTGTTTTTGTTAAACTTCTCTTACCGTTTTCCCTGCATTATCTAGTCCTAGTATTAGAACACAATATTCATCTTTCTGAGTCATATATTTATAAAATCCATGTAGTAGAGTATACATTTTGTAACATTTTCAATAAGTAAATCTATTTATTTTTCAGATTGAATATTACGAACAAAACTAAAACTGAAAACACAATCAATGTGTAAACTACAAACATAAAAGTCAAGTCAAAAATAAAACTTAAATTCTTGTAAATAGTGTTTAAAATATGCCAATTGCCAAGTGACAAGTAATGGTGTGACTGATATATTAATATTCGCTAAGATATTAGTAATATTGAAAGGATTCGTGGATTAGTAATCCGGCGAACTGTAATATGCTAATATTTCATATTCGCCTAATATCTGTAACGGATATCCAAAATGAATCGGATAATATCATTCGGTATTCGGAATAGTTCGGATTCACTAGATTGGCGCCGGTCGGATTCGTGTAAGTATTAAAATATTTTCACGATACGCCGCGTCGTACGTACGAATGAGACGGACGTATTTCCTGCAATATCAGATCTTATTACTGTTGTTTTAAGGTCCAAATTACAGTGAAATATTAGTTAATACTGATATATTAGTTATTTTCCTGCCATATCAGTATAAGATCTTATGTTAGTTACTTTAAGATCCAAATTACAGTGAAATATTAGTTAAGATATTTTCCTGCCGTATCAGTATCAGATCTTATTATTGTTACTTTAAGGTCCAAATTACAGTGAAATATTAGTTAATACTGACATATTAGTTAAGACATTATAATATTTCAAAGTGAATATATTAGTATCACCTAATCTTGAGAAATATCGGTATTAACCCATCTCTAGTGACAAGTTTCTCTTGATGTTTTCCATAGGTAGGTAATTCCATGAAACTATACCTATAGGCACAGATTACTTATGTATAAACCTATAGGTAATAACCAAGGAAGTTACATTCTACCCGGAATGCTTACACGCGCTTCAAAATCGTTCCGAAGAGTACCACGACATGAGTGGAGTGTGTCTCTTTCTACTAAATAAAGCGCCACTCGCCATATATAAGTGTTGCCATGCGTAGTTTGCAACTTACTACTAAGTAATTCTACTAATTTGAGAAACAATTTTTGCATTGCATAAGTAATTACGTAATAATTAAAATAAGCACATTTTAGAACTCACTATGTTAATTACAATAAATTTTATGCTAAGTTATTTATCGACGTGTATGAATAAAGGATTTAACGATTACCGAATATGTAAAAATCTACCATCTAGATAGTTTTATTTACACTGGCAATTGCAAGAAAGGGACAACATCCACTCTTGTCGTTGTCTTGCTCAGAACGTTTTTCCCCTCTGTTATGTAAGAAACAAATGTCAACTTTATTTGTTACGGGATAAAGTACATTTTTATTTTTCAAATATTGTTTCGTAGCAATTCCAGTTATAGTATATAAGTTCCTTGGTAATAACTTTATGGGTAATTCACATTGACGTGTATAATATTACCACTATTATACACGTCAATGGTAATTCATGTTTTTACTTTAAAAAGTTGACATTTGTTTGCCAAATAATTGACATTTGACACAAAACAGTTTATAGTTAGTGTGTTCCCAACAACTGCTAAACTCAAAATTCAAAGTTTGAAATAAATATTCTAGGACAATTAAAATTACCGTAATTTTAATTGTCCTAGAATATTTATGGTTGGTATTGATGAACGATACACACACACAAAAATTCCCCCGTGTTGGTTCCAGACTCCTTTGAAGAATAGACCAACTGCCGTTCTGCAAGGCCGGTCGTAAAAGGCGACCGATTGGCTATGTTAGTCACTACCATCGTAGCTACTAGGTGTTAGAGTTCTGCATTGTCTTGCCCGGGTCTGGTACCACCGCCTTGCCTATTCCTGCCGCAGTAGCGTCAGTGCTTGTCACTGTCGTGTTCCGGTTTGGAGGGTAGGGTAGCCGGTAAACTTATGCATGTGGCATTAGACCTCGCCACAAGATAGCAACGCCTCATTCACACCTTTGGTGTCTATAGGCGAAGGTTGACTCTTTCCATCAGGAGACCCATCTGCTTGTTTGCTATCTTATGCTATAAAAAAAAAGTCAAAATCGTATATAGGCAACGTTCACGACGCTGATCTAATACTAATATAAACTGCTGTTATATTTCATCTTATCTGTTACCTTTTAATGAATATACAAATAGTTGAAATTTATTTGCAATTAAAACTGAAAATAATCGACTTCCTATTTCTTGTATTTCTGGAATCCTGTATCAAGTCTTCAACAAATTAAAATCGGACCACCTGGGAAGTATACCTACTCTTTAAAACAAAAGATGAATTTTCAGAAAGAAAAGATTCATTAGGAAAAGGTTTAGGCGTCTTCAAGTAATCGGTAACATACTTACATAAAAAAGATTTCAACGAACTGATAACTTCCTCCTATTTGAGCAATCGGTTGATAAGAGTGATATACGTGGTGATATTATATGCCCATCTAAGCGTCTATCTATAACTGCAACTGAAACACAAGTCTTAAACTTTGTTAAGAGGAGGGTCCTAAATTAAAAGTAGTGGCTACCAAGGAAGAATGTTCACACGCGCTTCAAAATCGTTCCGCAGAGTACCACGACATGGGTGGAGTGTGTCTCTTTCTACCAAATAAAGCGCGAATCGCCATATATAAGTGCGGCCATGCGTATTTTGCAAATTACTACTAAGTAATTCTACTAATTTGAGAAACAGTTTTTGCATTGCATAAATAATTACGTTATAATTAAAATAAGCACATTTTAGAATTCACTGTATTAATTACAATACATTTTATGCAAATGAATTTATCGACGTGTATGAATAAAAGGGATTTAACGATTACCGAATGTATAAAAATCTACCATCAGATAGTTTTATTTACACTGGCAATTGCAAAAAAGTGACAACATCCACTCTTTTCGTTGTCTTGCTCAGAACGTTTTCCCCTCTGTTAAGAAACAAATGTCAATTTTATTAGTAAGGAAAAAATGATGTGGTGTCGCGGGACACCAGGTAGGAACGAACTTCCTTCGGCTAAACGGCACTACTCGCTTGTGTACGCGACTGTCGCGCCTGCGCACGTCTCATTTAACGCTTTTATTCCACGCATTTTTCTTACGGTTTTACTATCACATTTTTTTCAGTTCGGTCGCGCAGCAAAATCCCTATCCCCTCCAAGCCTGCCGTAAGGAACTTCGTTCCAATAAAGTACATTTTTATTTTTCAAATATTGCTTCGTAAAATTCCAGTTATCGTATATAAGTTCCTAGGTGGCTACATACTCTTTGCTCAAAATATTGACATAAAAATATATTAGAAATAAATAGACAACGTGGACAATTAATGATATCTACGATCTAATGAGGCAACCAAAGAGTATACAATACTACGTAAGGAAGTAACTATTTAAATTATATTAATGACGTTATGTATTATAAGAATTTTTCATAGTTAATTCGACAGTTTCTGCAATTAGAAATATTTCATTACTGTTATTGCCATGCCTCCTAAAAATAAAGAGTCAAAAAAAAGTATTAGATCTGTCACCGATAAATCTAGCACTCTTGGAGATATTGAAGAGGAATTTGTGGTTCCAGATTCAATTAGTCTAAATTTTACTTTAAATGGTGAAAATCCAGGCCCAGGTGATTATAATTTTTTAACAATTTTCAATGGAAAAGTATTACTGGAAACAAAATGGCAAGACAAACAGACATTTCACATAGAAGAACTTCCTATAAACTTGAAGGAAGAATATGACCAGTATTTGATCGCCGACCGTCCTGTAATATTTATCCTTCGAGCTGCTGGTGGTAAAGGTGCAAAAGATCCTGATCCATTGCTTAATGTAGAAAATCGTGCTGGCGGATCACTTGATTTATTACCGCTGTTATTAGGTGAAAATGAAATTTTGCTTAAAGTCCATTTACTTAATATTTCCACAGGCGTAGATACGCAATGTAAAGTAGTGGTGCGTGCTAAACCTACAAACGAAATAACTAGCATTGATACAGTCCCCTTAACTCTTACATTAATTTCTGCACATTGTCTTCCTGTTGCTCGAGATGGTACTGTATACATGGGCGCAATAGGTTTGAATGACGTACATGATCCTTATGCTGTTAATTTTGGTATGTCTGTAAGTACCGCTACTGCAACAAAAGTTGTATGGGCCTCAGCTAGTAATGCTGGACAAGCAGCAAATACACTTTATAATGTTCCTAAAGAGGATATGTTTATTCCAGAAGATTTAATCCCTAAAACTACGGAAAACTGTATTTCTTTCTATTGGAATGCCATGAAGAGGGTACTGATAAACCCTTTATGTTTTCAAAATAGACTAACACGTCCTTTTGTTTTCGAAGTTGCAGGAGTACCGAGATTAGGTAAAATAGATGTAAGAGGTCGTTACATGGCTTTTATTGACGCTGGCGTTTTATTACAATCTGGACAGTATGGAGTTACAGTCTGTACAAAATTATTATTTTACAATGAACTTGATTTGCCTGAAGATGTTGGTGCCTTATTAGAACTACCACCTTCTAGTGCAAAAGTTAGCGCCCGTGATACAGATTTGATAATGGATGAATATGGACACACTGCATATATTGTATTAAAGTTTGATTTATTCGATCCCTTGGTGCTTAAGCCAAAACTTGCAACGCTTTATGAAAGTATTGGCTTTCCTCCTCCTAATGATTTATTAGGAGCAGTAGATCAGTTACATCTGGATCCTCCAGAAGATGATCCCTCAGTTGACGTGCGACGAATTCGAAAGGAGTGTGGTGCTTTATTAGTGCACAGAGAATTAAGTGTATATACAACGTCTGGAACAGTGCAAATGAATCAAAGTATCAAACGAACAGCAGCAAATCGCTTATTACAGCGCGTAAGAACTACGCTCAAGCAATTCACTCCTGATGTTTCATCTACACTTGATTGGCAAGACACTGTGACAGCGCAACATGCAGCTTGTAGACGTGCTGTCATTGCATCTTTTGCTCCACAACCTCCTCCTCCACGTGTGTCCTCTCGTGTCGCTGTTTCTAGAAGTAGAATGGCTGGTGACTCCCGTATAGCAGAAGAAATTATTCATAATAATTTGAAAGCTTCCCCAGGACATCCTAGAATTTTGTTATCTAAGATTTTGCGATGTTTAGAAGAGGGGGATGAAATCGAAGCAATAAATTATCTTCTTAAAGCTGTAAGTGCGCAGCCAAGAAATAGGTTTCTTTTGTGGATTTATGGAGGTATAACATATAATAAAGACAAGGGTAACCTTAAAGCAGCGGCAGCATTTCATATTACAGTTAAAGGCACTAACATGGACGGAGTTACAGGAGCTATAGGTTGGGCAGCTTTACATGCAGTGCATCACTTCTATCAAAATCGTTACGCTGCATTTGTAGCTGCTAAAAGAATGCGTAAATCATTTGAGTTGTCTAAAAATTGGAGAAAGTTTTTACAGAAATGGATGGAAACAAGTGGAGAAGAGGAAACTTTTTGGATTCCAGGAGCAATTGATTCGAATAATCCTATGTTGATTGCTGCAGCATTATTTTTATGTATAAGATGTTTTAAATTTAGTGAAATCATTCTCGATTGCGTTGAAGCTGGTTGCGCAAATCGAGGCTCTAAGCTTTTATTGAAAACAAATATATTACCCGATGTATATTACTTAAAAGTGGCTTCTCTTTTATTGCGTCGTCATTTAACTGATGCTTTAAAATTGACTGAGAAAGCAATTAAAAAATTTGGGCCTTTAGCGATGATGTCGCAAATGCGTGCAACATGTTTAAGTTGTCTCCGAGGTTGGGATGGCGATTGCAAAACAGCTTTAGACGAAGCGGATCGAGCTGGAGCTGAGATAAATCCCACATTGCTGTTACAAGCAGCTATTGGTTGTTTAAAGATGAACCCAGAAGTTGCTCTCCAATACGCAGCACGTGCACATAAAGCCGCTCCTTCGGCTCACTCTGCGCTAGCAATTGGTCGAATTTATGCTAATATGGACTACGAAGAAGAAGCTGAACGTTGGTCTGCCGTTGCCGTTAAAACAGAGCCCCGATTAGCTGATGGATGGGCATTTTTAGCAATACTAGCTTTAGCTGAAAAAAATGTTGACAAAGCCAGATCTATGCTTAGAACAGCGAAACAAGTTGGCCCACTCA
Source organism: Apodemia mormo (assembly GCA_036924255.1). Lineage (NCBI taxonomy): Eukaryota > Metazoa > Arthropoda > Insecta > Lepidoptera > Riodinidae > Apodemia > Apodemia mormo. Next base: position 7,462,531 of record JAUPFN010000005.1, on the reverse strand, counting down.
GCCCAGAAATAAGCAAAGAATTGGAAAAAATGCTGAAGATTGCAAAAATTACTTCACTACCCGATGATTTAGTAAAAAATTTATGTTTCTGTGAATATTATTAAAATAAATATTTAGAATCAATATTGTATAAATGTACCTTTCGGTCGTTATTGTGACACCGGACTTATGGAACAAGCAGAGTGCTCAGTCAGATTTTAAATTTAAATGTGGGCTACAAATGCTCACGAGTGCGACGTTCGGGCTAAGAATAATATATGCTTATAGTTTTGCTGAGTTTCGCTTTGGTTCTTTTTGATTTATGTAATAGAAAAACAAACAAACAGATGGCTCTCCTGATGGCATGAGAAACCATTGCATATAAAGTATAAACACCAAAGATGTTGATGGTGCGTTGCTATCCTTGTGGCGGTTTCTTAATGCCACATGCATACGTTTAGCTACCTTACCCTGCAAACCGGATTACGGCAGTGACAGGTACTGATGTTATTGCGGCAGGAATGTGTAAGTCTGTGGGACCAGACTCGTGCGAGACGATGCAGAACTCTACCATGTTGTAACCACGATGTTAGTAACATGCGTATCGTTCACCTCTTACAAACTGCTTAGCAGAACGGCAGATGGTCTATTCTTCACGTGCATGTGGATTGAGTGAGCACCCTCAAAATTAAATTGGAAATATGCCAGCTATTTAGTAAAAGCTCCCAAACAATTGTAAAATTTATCTCCAATTTGTAAGCAAAACTTAAAAGATATATTATGTGTGCTCACTCAATCTTCACCGAGGACCGCCTAAATCTATGAATGTAATGATAATTATAAAGATTTGTATCATATTTTTTTGTAAAAGTTGTGTTAATTTATGATTTTTATTTACAGATGTCCCAGTTAAGATGTAGTAAAATTTTACAAATATTTTGATATGCTCACACAATCCACACACTTTCAAAAATCCGGTTTTCTATACATATATAGGTTAGAATGTAGTTATTGACTTTCTTACTATTCAATATCACAGGAGCACCGAAGTTTGGTCGGTGGTGCGTTACAAGTTACAACCCCCGTATGTCGTATAAGCATGTGAAGCTATCGCTCCCGATATCGATAGCTTGTCTGTTTCAAATCCTCTGAGAAATTTGAGCGTTGATCTTTGAACGGACTGCATTGACTCGCAACCTTTTTGTAATGGGTACACTTTATATTTTTCAACTATTTAACAAGATATATAACTTAATAAACTAGAAAGAAAAGAAAATAAAAGAGAAACATACGAAACGACGATAATTCAATTGGTTGCTGGTCCTACGTCAGACACTAAAGATTACTACATAAGTCCTACCAACGTGTGCGCAAATCATAGAAATATATTTAGAGGTCAATGGCGTAAACCCAAACTCTGAAAAAAAAAATGGGTTTGACGTGAAGAAAAAACATGGCGAGGAAATAATTACATTTTATAGATAAGAAGAAAGTTTTATAAAGTATTGGCTGTGCCCGCGACTTCGTCTGTGTGGAAAAATTTCTAAAATTAAAGTCCCTGGATTTTACCCGTATAATTCCCGCTCCCGTGGGATTTCCGGGATAAAAACTATTCTGTCCTTTCTCAGGTTTCAAACTATCTTTTTTTTTACCAACCAAATTTTATCTAAATCAGTTCAGTGGTTCAGGTGTGAAGAAGAGACAGAGAGACAGTCAGAGTTACTTTCACATTTCATATATCTATACAATCTATACAAATAAATAAAATTGGAGTGTCTGTTTGTAATATTAAAATAACTAACTTTTTTTTTTAACTAAATGCATATAAATACACACGGTACACATACCAAAATAACACTTTACGATTTTTGTCTGTCTGTCTGTCCATCTGTCTGTCTGTCTGTCTGTCTGGATATGGGTGGACCGATTTTGACGGGACTTTCACTGGTAGATAGCTGATGTAATAAGGAGTAACTTAGACTACTTTTTAAAAAAAAAACCACGCGGTCTAAGTCGCGGGCACAGTTAGTTTATAAGTATGGATTTTTTAATACAATAGGGATGATGACAAAGTTTTTTTGTCATTCAAATAGATTATTGAAAATACACATATTTTTGGAACCTGGCTGGATTATTTAATTTATTTATTAATAAAATTTAAATGTGACGTAGCGCATCCCCGCCCAAAAGCGTATAAGCAATTTTTCAAACCAAAAAATACGTAATTTACGTAAAATAAAAACAAAAAATGATTTTCAAATGTCAAAAGTAGTCATGAAAAATGAATTTATTTTGAAAATATGTTCCCCGTGTTGGTTCGGGCTCCTTTGAAGGATAGGCCAACTACCGTTCTGCCAGGCAGGTCATAAGAGCCTAACGAGTCACTACCATCGTGGCTACAAAGTGGTAGGTAGAGTTCTGCATTGTATTTTCAAAAGTTACAGCTTTTCAAAATTAAAATTACGTTGTTATTATCAAACTTACTTATTATTTTTGAAATAACTTTCAGACTAATACACCAATTGACTTAAAAATCTTATCAGCTTTACTCCTTAAAAAATTCAAAAAATATAGGAATTAATTATTTTTTAGCAAATGCCCAAATTGATAGTGTCGCGTTTATTTATTTATATTTATGCACAAACAAAAAGTACATAGATTTAACTTAACGCCTAAGGTCATTCTATACTAGTCAACCTCATATGTGTTGATGTTAGTGTTGTTTCCAGCCCAAATTTATTGCTATTACTTATAACTCAGTCAAGTTTTAAGTTGATAATAAGCTCTAGAATAATGTTTGGCTACTGCGCTTGCTGTAGGTGGAAGATTTGCCAATATGAAAAATGGTTTATTTCTTGCTGCCTGATATTTTTAAAATTTTAATTGATTTATTTATTTTTACTTTATTGTACACCAAAAACATACATTTTTGTACCAAAAGCGAACTTAATGCCGTAAACTAACTAATGCCGCAACTTTTCGCCGTGTTGGTCCCGGCCTCCTTTGAAGAATAGGCCTACTGCCGTTCTGCCAGGCAGGTCGTAAAAGGCGACCGTTTGATTATCGAGTCACTACCATCGTGGCTACTAGGTGGTAGAGTTCTGCATTGTCTCGACCGGGTCTGGTACCACCGCCTTACCTATTCCTGCCGCAATAGCGTCAGTGCTTGTCGCTGTCGTGTTCCGGTTTGGAGGGTAAGGTAGCCGGTATACTTATGCATGTGGCATTAGACTTCGCCACAAGATAGCAACGCACCATTAACATCTTTGGTGTCTATAGACGATGGTTGACTTTTTCCATAAGGAGACCTATCTGCATGTTTGCTATCTTATGATATAAAAAAACTTAAATTTAATATTATAGTTTCTTTTTACAGAAGAAAGTTTATCCCAAACAGGCTGATGGTAAGTGATTATGGCCTCCCATAGACAACTACCAGGGTTTTTGCAGTTCAGTTGCCGGCCTCTTGAGAATGAGCAGGCTCTTTTCTAGACGGTAATTTAGTCAAATCGCCTTAAAATCTTATAATATTTGATACTTAAAAAATTAACTATTTTCGCATATATTTTGCAACTTTATGTTTCATGGATTTTATTTTTTTAATTTTTCAATTTTTCAATATAATATGAGAACTTACAATTTTCGAGTAATTAAAGTGTAAATAAATAGCTTGAAATTTTATATTGTGATGAAAAAATAATTTTCAAATCCGAGTTTTTCATTATTTTCCATTTTCTGCGAAAATTTTCCGTAGTATTGTATATTTTTTTCATACCATCAGAAAATAGTTTCCAAAGAAAAAAAACTAATACCGATTTTTAAAAACATTAGATATTTTGACGGGTGTATTTTCGATTGAAAATTATGATGTTTTTTCATACTAAGTTAAAATAAGGAAAAAAAGTAAATAAAAAATACAATGTAATTGGGATGTAAAAAAACAACTTTTTATCAAGTTTCGTGAAAAAACATCTATTTTTGTAGAAGATAAATATAAAAAACCAAAAAGTAAGTTTTTTAAATTATTCGCATTATTTTGAGGTTGAAATGAATAAAGTGCAAATACAAAAGTTGTAGATCTTCTTATTGCCGACAACTTTGCCATTAAACTTTTTTCGATAGAACTCGTAGTTTTGCCGAAAATCGTGATAAAACGTTTTCCCCCCTTTAAATTCCCTTTACACTTCCCGAACTCAAATCGCTCGTAATATATTTTTCCTCTTATTTTAGCTTTATTTTCTTCCATTTGCAATGGGTTTAATCCTATTATGATTTTCTTTTGTTTCAAAAATTATCTACGCTAGCCTATAAGAAAAAAGAACAATCAAAAACAGTACAAAAGGTGTATCTACTGTTTTTGATTGTTATTTTCTTTTACGTAATTTTTTGTGCACAATAAAATGTTAAATAAATAAATAAAATTACACCAAAATTGGAGCATTTCGGATAAATAATTTAAATACAAATACACAAGAATTTTTTGTTTAAAGTATAGGGTATTTAATTTTCGTTAATAGATAGTTGTTAGTTGATACTATTTAAAATATTTTAGTTGACGTCAGGCGACTGGCGCATAATATGCTCTTACAAATTACATTTACGGGTACCACCTGTGCTATTGTAAGCTAATTTATCCCGCAAGTGTCACCAATAAGTTGATAAAAATTCATTCCAATCTGGCGAACGTTATAGAAGTGAACACGAACAAACAAGATACCTACCTATATTGATTTTTACGGTTCTGTATAAAACGTAACATCTATATATACATATAATAAAATCGTAGGAAAGTCAATGTATGTCCTGGGTAAACTCAAAGAGTACTGCATGGATTTACTTCCAATTTAGCATGAATATTACTAACAGGTCGGGTCAACATATAGGCTACATATTATCATGCTATCACCTACGGGGGAGGAGCTGAGCGAAGAAACATAGCGGACTATGTGCGAACGAAGTCGCGGGCAACAGCTAGTTATTAATAAGACTCCGCAGTCACGGGTCATGAAATACAGCCTGGTGACCAACGGTTGTTCTTTCACCAGGCTTTTAAGGCCAGTACAAAATTTGTAGATTATATTATATTGTGAAAAAATTAAAGTAAATAATGTTGTACTGTTTTATCGTACGGAATGAGATGACAAAGTTTAAAAATTGCCCTTGAAAAGATTTTATTCCATTGGTAAATAGTATAAATCTGTATTTCTGTATGTAATTGCAAGCTACGCTGCCAAACTAAGAAATTGTCTTGAAAGGCGTATCTATTTAATCCGTGGTTATAACTGTATAAGTAGAATCCCTGTGTGTCGTTTTACTATAGTTTTCCTATAAAATTTGTTTGAAATTTTTGTGACCTTAGTCAGCGTGTCCAGGAAATTAATACCTACCAAAGAAACTAAGACCTTTCCAATCTTAACAGTCAAAGGCTTTTATTATATCAGTTTGATTGGTCCTAATCAATATCAATATCTATATCTATATCAATATTATAAATGCGAAAGTTTGGATGTTTCGATGGAAGTTTGGATGGATGTTTGTTGCTCAATCACGCAAAAACTACTGAACGGATTTGAATGAAATTCGGCACACAGGTAGATGATGACCTGGAATATCACATAGGCTACTTTTTATCCCAGAATAATTAGATGATCCCGCGGCATTAGCCAAAATTTTTTATAATGCAGCGGGCTGCACACTGCATATAGCATAATTTGGACACAAAAAATATTTTCCCCCTTATCCCCATTTACATTTTTTATTTCCATTCCTAAATAGAAGTAGAAGCTATAATAGAGATAGGAAGGTCCTTGGTGATGTGGTCTATCAACCACATAAAACCACATTCTAACTCCGAAGAAATTTGGGGTAATATTGTATTTTTTTGTATATTATATTGTTACGTACTCAGGTTCGTAATTGTAAGAAAACACCACTTATATTAGATTCGTGTATTTAGTATACAAATACAAAAGACTACACAATGTAATACTAAAATACACTTTACACACTAGTCACTCACTATACTATCACTGAACTACACAATAAAACACTTCTCGCTTCGCACTGTTCACTTTAAGTATCGCTCTCGATCGCTTGATAAAAACTGCCTTGTATTTGTCAACTCATCTCTATTTATAGCCAGGGTAAAGTTCTACCTGGATCCAGAAAAATCTAAATGTATCGGGAAACAATGAATCACTTCTCATCGTAAACATGTTATGAGTCATAAATCCCAGTACACATTACTTTCAACCTTATGCCATACCTCACAAAGTCCATTATGGCATAGCCCAGGTCAACTATTTCTTTGTCAATAGGAGTAGCTATCTCTTTCTTTTATTTCTAGATCTCTCCAGCGCTCCAACTCTACGCGTTTCTAGATTATTCGTAACAATATATTGTTTGAGGTCATTATTGTACGAGTATGTCTAGGGCTGTTACAAATAAATTATCTACATGTTTATTAAATAACAAAACCTTATAGATACAAATGGGCAAGACACCGGGTTAACTCGGTGCTGTGGTAAAAACCCAATAAACACCCATAAACACGACGATTCTGAGATGAGAACTGTTGGAAATTGTTGTGGGCTTTTTTTCGATATTATTATCTTAACTTTGTATAAATTGATTTATTGTAATAATCTACAGTGCTTTTTTTTAAAAAGTAAATTTTAAGGAAATGCATGAAACAAGAAAACGCGACTGGTTCAAGAGATATTTATAGATAGATAGAAATATTTATACAGATAGAGAGATAGAAAGCAGAAGGATGTATATTCTAATCTTACAAGGAGACTAGAATAATACGCGAGAAAAAGATAATTTCTCTTGAACCGCATATTAATGTAGTCTTTGAGAAGAATTGTTCTAGATTGGTATTTGTGCCATTGACTATGCGTAATGTGAGCAGAGTTTAATTAACTGATCATTTAATTAGTTGCGTGTTTTAAGCGAATTGCTGAGAAGCTCAGACAAAGGAACAGACAAGGCCTTTTAACATTTTACCTTAATGTTATCTGAAATTATTTTCAAGAACAAAATACGAGTTACGTGAGTTTTTAGGTTTCCGTACTCAAATGGTGACAAACAAAACCCTGTTAATATGGTATCTCCGTTGTGTCGTCGTACAATGAATAGGAAAGGAGATATTGTATAAAAATTTCAATTAGGTGCCATTTTGCAAAATCGAGACGCGGGCGAGGGCGAGGTTAAATACGAAAATACGAGGTTGCAAAGTTAAAATTCGGAAAAGCACATCAAAATGTATACATATATCAATTTTCAAAAGTGCCGAAAAACTTTACAGGTAACCCCTTTCAAACTAAATTACAAGTAAAAACTAACAGGAAAGTTCGGGTGATTTATGATTTTAATATTTATTTTGTGCTAATTTGAAGTTAGATCGACTTTTGCCTTTTAACCTAAAAATGTAGAGTATTAATGACCGGTGAGGCCTTAATATGTGCTAGGTCAAAAAGTATCTGGAACTTATCATCCTATATCTTAACGAGGGTTTGAGGTAAAAACGTTAATTGGAGTCAGAAGGTAATCCACGTTTTTGTTTTTTTTTATAAGCGATAGGGACGCGCTTGACTACGATCTCGCCTGATGGTAAGCTTAGATGCGGTCCAAGATGGAACGCGCTTCCCTAGAAGGTACCTGTTCACTCTTCTCTTGAAGATCCCCAGGTTGTACCCATCGGGGAACACAAACTCAGGAAGCATATTCCAGTTTCTTGCGGTTCGGATCAAGAATGTCGAGTCGAACCGCTTTGTCCGTGTACGTGAAACGTCCACCATATAGCAATGCCTAGTATCTGTGCGCCTCGACGATCGATAGAAAAATGGGGATGGCGGAATTAAGTCGTGCAATTCCGCAGCGCGCTCTCCAAAGTGTATCCGATTAAAGACCGATAGACTAGCCAATCTACGGCGATGAGCGAGGCTCTGGAGTTTTTTGCCTATCAGATCATTATCGTTTATGAGCCTCTTGACTCACCTCTCTATCGCCTCAAGCGTTTCCAGCTGGTATTTGGCGGATACATCCCAGAGGTGAGAGCAGTATAAACGAACGGACTTGTGCTTGATAAAGATGGAGTAACTGTCCTGGGCTGAAATACTGTCTCACCTTGGCCAGAATACCAAGTTTTTTTGAAGCAACTTGGGCTTTCGGTTCGATGTACGAACCAAAGTTGAGAGTAGGCGTTAAATTACTACCAAGGAGCTCCAGGTGGTCAGTTATCGGCACAGACACACCCTGAAAAGACGGAGACAGGTGGAATGTACTCCGCTTAGCGGAGAATAAACACGCCTGGGTCTTAGCTGCATCCACCAGATTGGCATCGCCCCAATCGGAGCAGGCAGTCTCCGATTATTTATTCATACGATCAACCATTGCCTCTCTGAAAGACCGGATCTGTGCCGTACTGGCTCGCGCGCTGGATGCGTAAGTCTCCACAACATTGCTATCTTCTGCGTACCTATACATGCCGGGCTTCAGCAGACCGTTAATATGTAGCAGGAATAGAGTTGCGGAGAGAACTGATCCTTGAGGGATTCCGGCATTTATAGCCATTTGGTCGGACAAGCAGCCGTCGACGACTACTCTAATCGACCGGCCACTCAGAAAATCTGAGATCCAGGCGCAGAGACGAGTAGGTAGACCATACGAAGGAAGCTTGGCTATAAGACTTTCGTGCCAAGCCTTCGAGATATCAAGTGAGACAGCTAGTGCCTCGCCCTGATTCTCGATGACCGCGCTCAATATGTACGTGGCATAAAAGATCCCCAGTGCACCGATACGGCGAAACCCGTATTGGTGGTGAGTGAGTAAATCGTTCGCTTCTAGGTGTGCCATTATAAGTTTCCTGTTCAGTACACGCTCCATAGTCTTGCAGAGTATGGACGTGACTAAAATTGGCATATAGTTGGAAGAGTCGGCGCGATTGCCTTTTTTGGTCATAGGCTACACTTTAGCAAGCTTCCATGTTTTTGGTACTTTTCCAGTCGTCGTCGAAAGATGAAAGAGACATGTTGAAACAGGAGCGAGTTCAGGTGCATAGGTCTTAAGTACCATGACTGGAATCCCATCAGGGCCGCTGGCTTTGTTCACATCCAGATTCCGCAGCGTTTTAAGAACCTCAGTCTTACGGATGCGAATTTCCGGCATTTTCACCTCGCATCCAGGTAGACTTGGAGGTTTCACGTTGGCGGGATCTTGACGAGAGTTTTCCGCTAATAGAGTACAGCGGTGTGAGCCAGTGTCCCATCCGGTTTCAGCAGTGAAGGAAGTGAGGGGCGGCAGAAATTATATTTAACCAACTTTGCTAGGGACCAAAACGCTTTTCTGCCTGAGGGGTACGAAGCCAGTTTGTTCCCAATACGGCTGGCATGGTCGAATCGAGTTTTTAGTAGAGCCTTTTTGCAGGATTTGGCAGCCCGGTTGAAGGCTTTCTTCTTCTCCCAAACGTCCTTGGCCTTGCAGTGTCGAGCATCTGCCCAATGCCTCACGCTTTATCGCCTCAGCGCGTCTATAATAGTCTCTGAACCAGGGCTGAGCTTTGCTGGACATGATTACGTCAGAGAAAGGAATAATGTACTTCATTCCCTCTTGTAGCACATCTATCACAGTATCCGCGCATGTCGAGGAGTCTTCAGAAGAAAAGCAGACAGGCAGCAAAGAAGGAACCAATTTCGTCCCAATCTGCTAACTTGTATCGCCACACACGCCGAGAACCTCTGGGACTGGGATCGGGCGGCGAGTAGACTGATACTGATTTCATTAGACAGTGATCGGAGCTGCCAAGCGGCAAGGAAATTGCCACCAAGTAGCGGTCTGGATCCGTAGTCAGCAGAAGGTTGAATTGTTTGAAACAATTGGTTGTATGGCTCTCAACGTCAGGAACCCGCGTCGCTCCTTGCACCAGATGGGTGAGGCTTAACGCTATAGCGAGTTTACCCATTTCTCTCCCAGCGAGGCCAGTGAAATGGTATGGGTATAACCACTCCTGATGGTGGGCATTGAAATCCCTCAGAAGCACTAGTTGAACGGAAGGGTATTTGTGTTGAGCAGCATTCGCCACCTCACTTACGTACTCTGTGAGCCTGATCATCTCCTGGTCTCCGCTATGCGCACGGTAGACACATGCATAGAGAAGTTTTTCTAGATCTGTGTCCACCAGTATCCAAAATACGGAGAAGCAGGGGTTTTCGAGATATCGGAAACGTCGACAGCAGATGTCGTCACGGACGTATGCGCACACACCTGACCGAGCTTTAATATTGTGCTCCAGGGTGTAGCCAAGATAGCTTAAGTACGCCAAATCAGATATGCATGTTATTTGCGTTTCCGTGAGGAACAAGATACGAGGTTTATGAGTCTCCAGGTGGAAATGGACTGCAGTGAGATTAGAGTGTAAACCTCTGCTGTTAGTGAGGTCCACTTTCATTGAGAGGGAGTGTTGCCGCTGTATAACGTTAATCTTGATTCTTGTCTTTTTCATTTTTTGCTATTGAGCGTAAGTGAAGGTATGAAGACGGCAGTGAATCGAGGCGCTATACTTCCAGGCCCGAGACATACACTTGGAAATTACATTGTTTGGGACCAGTCTGGAGACTGCGGGGACACCCGAGCCCCCCAAGAATGTCCATAGGGCCCTCTCGTTCGGTCGCTGACTGGCACTATGGCGCATTTTGGGATTTTTCGCTAGTTGGCGGGGCAGCCTTTCACGTGTTGCTAGCACGCTACTTGGGCCCCCTAATGCCCCCCTACTAACTAGCGGTCGGCCAGCTGTGCACCGTGCCTCGGATTCCGCTACCGTCTATGACTAGTCTTCAGATGCATCAACGTCAGTGTGTATCAGATCGTCTAAATTGTATAGGCGCAACTGATTCGACCCGTCTTTACTAAGTCTACATCAGCGTTAACATGTCGGAAAAGGGACGCTTGGCGACACGACTTCGGCTGATGGGTGGTCCTTATAGCCGCGACATTTGTCTCCCACCATATCACCTGAATAGCACCACCCAGGGACCACGTGTAGGAATACGTGATTCCGGGTGTTCTCCTACGGACGAAGGTGATTCAGCCCCCAAATTTATCTTGTGTATATTATTAAATACATAATAAGTTAATACGATGTGCTAGTCAAACGTATTCATTCTGTTGCTGAGAATACAGCTTGGGAGCCTAATATACTTCTTAAACGGAAATAAGTAACCACCCTAAATCTTTTACTAAATGTGTAAATACATATGTGTGTGCGTATGAGCACGAAATTATTTGTATAAGTAACTATGCCGCTATCACAACAAATGATAAAAAAGTTCAAAAGTTCAAAAGGTTTTCTAAGCTAATATAGCTCGTTGGTACACAATCCTACGCATGCGAGGTCGACTCGCCCTTGACCGTATTCTACCTTATGCTCTCTTCGCATCTCTCTCTAATTGGAAATTGCCCGGATAATCGGATTGGAAAGTGCCCGGTTGGCGATAGGCTTGCCACCTATCACATTTGTGGGACCAAGTATCTTCGGCTAATCGTGGGTGCACTTGTTGTACCTCTGCCTACCCCTTCGGGGATATGGGCGTGAAAATACTTTTTACTTATTTTGACTTTAAGCATAATTGAAGTACAATGGATTAACTGAACTATTCGATAATTTTTAAAATACTTGTTAAGTATTAATATATCAGAGTAAATGCCCAACATTCAAATACAAGTGAGGATTGAGGAACAAGAGCACACGAAAATAGAAGTGTCATTAGCTATAAATACTTGCAACCCAGCGCGTAGAAAGTAAATTTTAGCTGTCGTCAGCGAAACTGGGTTAAATTACGACACAGCATATGACTATACGATCCAAACACAGGGGTTATCTACATGATAAACTGATAAGACAACAGTAATACAAAAACCACACTTCTTAGAAGCGTCACAATATATTGTATCGATTTAAATTATTAAGAATTCGTGAGTTTAGCTTAGCGGATAAATGCCGATTTAATTCTGTTCGCCGGTGTGTCGTTGCACCGTCAGTCGCGGTTTGTGAGTTAACCGAAGCGACATACAAACAGTCCCTGAGGTGGAACGGTGCTTTGTTTTGAGTCTCAAACAAGATCTCGGACATGTGAACACGGAACACAATGGCACTGTCGTCAAATTGTTGGAAATATCTTGTGTTGATTTTTAATATTTTATTCGCGGTAAGCGTTTATTTAACATTATCCGGTTTTTTAAGATTCTTCTTGCACTGATTCAGCATCAATTTGTTGTCATAACAACTTATACAGTTTTATAAATAAAAACATCAACATAAATTCTTTTAACACCTTTGCATTCAATCTTAAAAGTAATTTACCTGAATTATAATACAAAAACAAATATTTTCTATATCTAATCTTATTTTAAAGTGATTACATAGTGTCTCGATTTTTTATTGTGAATTTTCTCATTTGTTATTGGCGCTGGTTGTTAAGGAAACCCGCTTAAATAAAATGCTTATGTTTTTAGTATAAGCCTTAATCTAGGAGAGACTATTTAAATTGGTTGGTTACAAAATGTATCAAAGTTTTATCTATTTTTCCACAGATGTCAGCAGTGGTTCTATTTGGAGTTAGCGGATTTCTATTATACAGGTTGTTTATTTACCGCCAATTCATTGGAGTAAATGTAGAGTATCCAGCGATTTTGCTTCTTATGATGGGAATCATAACGTGCTCAGTTGCATGGATTGGATGGAGGACAGCGAAATCTATGCATCAGATTCACGTTATAATGGTAATTAGTTTTCCGTTTTGATAATGTATTATAGAAAGTTTGACTAAATTGATACATGCTGTACTCAGTTTATAAAGGTAATTATTGTCCTTACTGGAAGTGATTTAGTGGTTTATCTTGTTTAGGGGCCTAGAGGCTAAAAATATTAAGGGGGTGGGCTGAATTTGTACGAAAGTTTTTTTTATAACATTAATTCATATAGTCTCATTGTATTCAGATTTAACTTGAAACGAGATGAAGATTCCTAGGTAGTGTTTTGTGTTAGCCCGGGACCCTTTGAAGAGTAGATCATCTGCAATTATGGCAGGCAGTTTGAAAAAGACGAACAATTCGCAATACGTATAACTACCACCGTAAATAGTAGTGGTAGATTTCTTCACTTCTCGCCCAAGCTTTTGTACCACCGCCTTACTTATTCCTGCCACAAAAGCATCAATGTTTATCACTGTAGTGTTTTGGTTTAGAGGGTAAGATAGACAGCAAACTTATGCATGTGGCATTAACATTCAGCCACATGGATAGCAACGCAACATTAATATCTTTAGTGTCTATTGGCGATGGTTGTCTCTTTCTTTCAGGAGAGGTGTTTGCTTGTTTGCTATCTAACGATATAAAAAAAAATCTTAACTTTTTGGTAAGGTTTTCTTTTTATAATTATCCCAAGCTCACTTGGCTTTTGGTAATACTGCCATCTATGAACAATATTGAAAACTATTTTTAAGGTAGAACAGAGACCTTTTCACGGCCTCGCTCTTGTTTAAGAGCTATTGAACATCCATTGTTCTAGTTTTTCCCACTGGGAATGACTATTGTCAAGGGATTTATATTAAATAAAGCACAAACATGTCTGTTTATATTAAAATATTCTTATAAGTAGTTGAATATGGGCTCTGCTGGCTTTATGACAGAGGTACTGGATAGCAACGACATTGAGCTTACAGTTATTAAATTTAATTCTATAATTTTAAAGTTATTTGATTCTTATGCACCTTTAAAAAAGGTAAAATTAAAACACAAACCGGCGCCTTGGATTAGTGACTCTATTAAGGTGTTAATGACCAGAAAGGATAAAGCGAATCGCCACTATCGCAAGCATCCTTTTGAAGCTAGCTTCCAAGTTTAGAACCCAACTTAAGTGGCTTCCGATACGTTTGCGTAGGAACACTCATATCCTTTGCTTACTCTATAACATTTTATTTAACCCTTCTCTTTCCCGCTTATCTACGTGATTCGTTTAACTATTTACACCCTCCTGATTCTACTTGTAGGACTAATGTCAGCAATCTTCTCCGTTTTCCATCTCATAATTCCAGTTTTTTCTCTAACTCTTTTACGATTCAGGCAATAAGGCTTTGGAATTCATTACCACTTCAAGTTCGCATGAGTCAATCTATAAATTATTTTAAACGCAATCTAAGGAATCATTATTTGTCTATTCCACATTAATATAATTTGTAATTTGTTTTTTTTTCTTATTTTTAAATGGATCTTACGAGTTCGTATTTTTTGAGCAACACGTACTCATCTCGAGAGGTTAATATCATTTAATGTTTCACAGTAGTTATATATATTTTTTTGTTTTAATTTCTAGTAGATACCTAACGCTGTAAATAATTTAAGTGCCTGTTTAGTTTAGTTTAGGTTTCATTAATAGATGTGTTTAAATATTTTTAGTATATTGTACACTTCGACTTATATTAATGGTCAAGTATTTCACTTTACTGGGTTGGCTGTAAGAAATCTCTTTTTTAGAGATAAGCTCACCTTTTGTACCTTTTTAAAAATACTGCTTGCTGTAATTTTGTGTGTTGTTCTATTGTGTACAATAAGGTATTAAATAAATAAATATTAAATAAAGTTTTAGACAAGCAAAACAGAGTTATATGATTGTAAACAAAAGACCATCTGCCGATTTGTCGGGCAGTTCGTAAAAGGCGAGAGATTCGCTAAATGAGTCACTACCATCGTGGCTACTTAGTGGTAGAGTTGTGCAACGGCTTACCCTGGTCGGTGGTAACAGACCAGCTACCAACTTTGCTTATATTTTCTTATATTTGCTTTGATACGATTACACGTTACTGTCATGTTCCGGTTTGTAGGGTAAGGTAAGACCGGTAAACTTATACATGTGAGTTGTGACATTAGAACCAATAAATTATTTAACTCCAAGTTTGTGCCTTGGAGCTGGGTATTTTATTCCCTTTTTAGATAGCCGCTAAAATTTTACGTGGCATTTCGTGCATGGGATACGGGGATGGTAGCACATCATTAGCATCTTTGTATAAGTTCAGACGATGCATTACTCTTCTCATCAGGAGTGACATCTGCTTGTTTGTTATCGTGTGGTATAAAAATTGGTTACCGAAGTGTACTCCTGCTTTTCATATTTTTCCATGAATAACTTTACGTAATATAATAGTTTCTTTTAATTTTTCTTTACCACTATCTGCTTACTTTATTAAAAAAAATTCTCCGATCTCCTTTCGGGAATAGGCAGGATTAATCGAATGTCAGCAGACGTTTCGGTTAAGCACAATTCCCTTGTTTGTCGATTTTTTTTATATCATAAGATAGCAAGCAAGCAGATGAGTCTCCTGATGGAAAGAATCAACCATCGCCTATAGACACCAAAGATGTTAATGGTGCATTGTTATCTTGAGGTGAGGTCTAATGCCACATGTATAAGTTTACCAGCTACCTTACTCACCAAACCGGATCACGAAAGTGACAAGCACTGACGCTATTGCTGCAGGAATAAGTAAGGCGGTGGTACCAGACACCGGCGAGACAATGCAGAACTCTACCAACTAGTAAATTGCTGGTTGCCCGGATTGACATACATTGTCATATTAGTTATTCCTATTGTTATGCTTTTTTTATGTCTATTTCCAGGCTGGTGTTCTTATAGTATTAGTGGTTGTGATAGAGTTTGCCTGTTTCGTGTGGGCGATGGTGGTGTGGGACAATATAGAGATAGACATTAAGACCACCATGAGCGCCTATTTCTTGTACGCCAATGAAAACAAAGACACGAGTACTGACTCTGTGAGATGGGATAGATTACATGTGAAGGTAAGATATATGTTTGTGTAAGTAATGTAATAGTGGATCTAATGAAGAGCGAAAGAAAATGAAAAGTATCCGTTTTTTTAAATTTCATAAGATAGCAAACAAGCAGACGGCTCTCCTGATGGAAAGAAAAACCATTGTCTATAGATTCCAAAGATGTTAATAGTGCGTTACTCATGTGGCATTACTATACCGCCATATGGATAGCAACACACCAACCAACATTAAAACCTATGTTGTCTATAGGCGATGGATTATATGGCGTGATCATCATATGGCGGGATGGTAATGCCACATGTGTAACTCACCATTAACATCTTTGGTGTCTATAGACGATGGTTTCTCTTTCCATCAGGAGAGCCGTCTGCTTGTTTGCTCTCTAATGATATAAGAAATTCCTTTACCTACGAGCGCTCTGACCGCAAAGCATACCACACAACTAACACTCTTAGCAAAAATTGCTTAACAAATAGCGAGGAAACAAATTTATATCTTAATATATATAAATTACGTGTCACGTTGTTTGTCCGCTATGGATTTCTAAAGTACTGACTACTGAACCCATTTCAATGAAATTTTGTAGATATCTACTGTTTGGTCCAACTTAAAAGATAAGATAGTTTTCATCTCAATTAACCTCCCCCCTCTTAAGTACTCCACCAAAATGTTCTATATAAGTAAATTGTATGTTTATTCCATAATGAATTGTATAACGTTTGCTGGGTCAGTTATTAATATTATAAATGCGAAAGTTTCTGTCTGTTACCCTTCACGGCTACACTGCTGAATCGATTTTCATGAAATTTGGCATGAAAATAATTGAACATCCGGGGTCAAACATAGGCTAAGTTTTTTCAATGATCAACCCCTAAGGGGAATAAATAGGGGATGAAAATTTTCGACGTGTTAATCTCTCTCAGCTCAGTCTAGTATTAAATGTTTATAAAACCTTTTCAGTTTGAGTGCTGCGGTATAAGCGGGCCGAACGACTACAGCACGTCCAGACACGTGCCGTTCTCGTGCTGCGGGCAGGGTCCGTTGGACTCCGTGCACAAGCCCTACGCCTCCGACTGCACCACGCTGTACCAGCGCGGCTGCGGCAACCTGTTACATAGCTACGCCAAAGAGCAGCTATTACTTGTTGCGATGACCGCGCTAACGGCATCTATTTTGCAGGTCAGTTCTTTAATTTTTAATAAATTGGTAAAGTGCGTGTCGGGCCACACGCAATGTAGGGTTCCGAATTTGGCCATCACAATAATGCGTACTAAGAAAAGAGCTTTCAAATTATAGTATCAATCTATGAACATTTAAGCTATTCAACGTTAATGACAAATATATCCGTACCACAGGATCACCGCATATAAAAACTTCTAAAGTACATCTTATGAGTTTGTCGACTTTTACACAAAAACTTGTAAAGCCTTCTAAGCCGTGATAGTTTTCCTTTTAACTTCGTTATATTTACTATTACCATGATTTTTTTCCTACCCCCAAAACCAACCGCTTAGCCTGCAGAGGGGACGACACTTCACTCTAGCAAAAAATAGGACAAGCTTAATATTTTATAAATAAGTACCTCATAACATTTTTTAAAAACCTGTGATATTACATCAGGAGACCTACCCGTTTGTTTGCTACAAACAGCCGACCTGTTTGTGCCCACCCAAAGATAGCAAACAAGCAGATAAGTCTCCTGATGTAAAGAGTCTCTGCAACTCTACTTTTAGAAAAGCTTCGTCAAACTTAACTTTATCAATTTGAGGAGAATGAAAGGCTGCATTATCAATAAATAACATCGAGGATTTTTAAAACTTTCAGAAATTCTAAACCACTTTTCATACATGGTCATATTCATCTCTTCAGAATAATCTCTCGTTTCTTGTAATTTAATAGCCAACAAATTGTCTGACAAATTATGATGCGTTCATTTTTCCATATTGGCACGGCGAAAGTGGATACAGCAGTAACGACGCACCAAGTTTTTCACTTTGTACCTATTATTTGTTAAGCATTTGAACTAAGTTTCACATTACGACATTCAATCAGCGTGAACGACGGCGAGTGATTAAGTTTACATTTCAGAGGAATGCAGAAACCTAATATTTTTAAATAAAATGCATTGAAATACACTACTCACACACACACACACACACACATATATATATATATATATATATATATATATATATATATATATATATATACCCTGTTAAGTTTATGGTCGAATTTTGACCGCAGGCGATCGCTAGTGTAGCGTAAACCGTTGCCTTCTTAATTCGATTTTCAAAAATTTCACTCGATACTGGCAATGTTCATTGATGAATTCACACCTCATCACATTCGCACAACATAAACAAATTTTTGCAGAAAAAATAGACGAAAATAAACACAAAAATGTTTAACAATGTAAAGTTCAAAAATAAATTCTATCGTAGGAAATATTTAGGATAAAAATATTTTTTTTTACCAAAAGTAATAGAAAAAAAACTCTGTAGTTTATTTTTACAAGACGGAATTGTTTCAGTAGTCAATATTTTTTTTACAAAACCAAAGTTGAAAGAGCTATGACGATTTCAAATAATAAAATTTTAATAATACCTTCACCGAAAAGTGTAACACATTTGTTTGTTTTAGAAAGAATTCTTTGTCATAGAAAGCTGTTATCTGAATTTCGCGTCTCCACTCTATTGTGTGATAGAAATATAAGGATCAACAAGTGCGAAGGGCCGCTAAGTTTCTTATCAAAAAGCAATAACTGTTGATTGATTTCTAGATAAGAATGAAGAGAATCAAGAAATGAATATCCACTGTTAAAACAATTTAGATTAGATTGATTAAGTTTAGAATACATGGGCAGAGCGTTTAAATTACGATCACTAGTCGGTAGATATCTGTGCAAAATTGAATCTAGTCATCTGGGCTTTTTTTAAGAAGAAACCATCTGCATTCCTTGTATCATAAGAGTTTGACAATTGACCAATCTTGTTCTATTGTCATATCTTCAGGTTTTGTCACTCTCGTGATCCGATTTGGAACAGCATATAGCTAAAAGTCTCTTTTTTGTCTGGTTTTCGTTTCTGCATTTTCAGAAAGCTGGTAAAATGTTAACAACGGCTAAAGTGTCACTACTATTTTTATATCATATAATAGCAAACAAGTAGATGGCTCTCCTAATAGAAAGAGACGACTACCGCCTATAGACACCAAATATGTTTATGGTACGTTGCGGTATCCGTGTGGCGAGATGATGATGATACATGCGTGCCCGCTATCATATCCTTCAAATTGAAACTCAACAGTTACAATCACTTACAAGCTTTTGCGGCAAGAACAGGTAAGGCGTCGGTACCATACCCGTGTGAGATATTACGGAACTCTAACAGCCTGCAGCCAATCGGTCGCTATTTACGAGATTCTGGTAGAACAGCAGATGGTTTTCAAAGAGGGTCTGGACCATCAAGAAAACTCCTTTTTTTTGTCCTTTTTTTCGCAAGGCAGTTCACTTTCATAACTATGCTGGCCTGATTGGGGAATACATAAAATAAAGATAACAATTCCTACCGCAATAGCGTCAATGTGTCATCGTCAAGTTTTGACTTCCGCTTAGGATGGTAAGGTAGCCTATATGTAATGTTACGAGCTTCGAGTTCGTATTGTGCAATAAAACACCACTTATAATAAAATTGTGCATTTACAACACAAAGGTACAATACATTTCAATGCAATACGTAAATACACTAACAAACACTAATAACACTCACTATACTAACACTAGAATTAATCGACTGCACTGAATCACTAAACTAAAATACTTCCCGTATTCAATGTACTATATCGCTTTACACTGGTCGTCCCAAGTATCACTTCCGATCGCTTTATAAAAATTGAACTCTATTCGCCAACACATCCCTATTTATATCCAAGGTAAAGTTCGACCATGTTCCCGAATATTCCGAAAGTATCGCGTAAACAATTCTAATTGTAAATAAGTCCTAGTGCACGATATTTTCACGTGTATTCCAACGCACCACTAACGTCTATGGTGCGTTGCTATCCGTGTTTACATTAAGGTTTATAGTTTATACGTAAAGTACGTACGTATTTAAATAGTAAGATATTTTTAACGGTTATTGGATGTTGCTCCAATAATCTTTCAAATTGTTCGGGACTCAACCTGAGTAAAGAATCGAACAATTGCCTTCCTGCCAGGCGGTACACAAATATTTTTGTATGTTTGTTTTGTTCTTTGTGCTAATTTCTAAACTAAGCGGATTTTGAAACAATTCTTACGGTTTCTGTGCTTGAAACAGAAAATTGGCTCTATTTGATTTATATCGGATGTCAGAAAATAGTTCCTTCTTAGTTATATTTCCTAAAATTGAATTCCACGCTGACAACAACTATTTCATAACAATAATTGGTAAAGAAGACGTACTTGATCTATTGCAACTTTCCACGCATATAATATTTGTTTTTATAAGCTCACCGACAAGCAAATGGCTCTCCTGATGGAAAGAGGCAACCATCGCCTATAACCAAAGATGTTAATGATGCGTTGCTATCCGTGTGGCAGGATGGTAATGCCACGTGTATAAGTTTACCGGCTACCTAACCCGGTACCGGTTTGAAGAACACGAGAGTGACAAGCATTGAAACTATTGCAACTGGAACCGTTAAGACGATTTTACCAAACCGAGAGCCCTTTCAGAACTCTACCAGTCACAATAGTGGTGACACGCAAAGCCAATCGTTCCCCTTTTACGAACTCTCCGGCAGAATAGCAGATATTCTATGCGAATAAAAAATATATCTAGTCGAAAAGGAGCCGGACCAACATGGGAATTATATACCTAGAGTACTCATAGATTTTTTGTTCCACAGAATATTCTATAAAATAGTACATGGCTTTTTAATAGGCAAAGATAACCGTTGTTGACAACTAAAATTTTAATGGTACTTTGCTATTTATGTGACGGGGATGTATTGAAAGTTGAAACAAACATAGGTTTAGCGGCTATCTTACCCTTAAACTTGAGCACAATACTGCCAAGCAGTGGCGTAGCTAGGCGTGGGCGAAATGGGCCTTCGCCCACGGCCTCGCACCTAAAGGGGCCTCGCACTACCTGATTTTAAATCTTTGTTTATTTTTAAATTAAATAAAAGCCTGAAAAATATTGGGCCTCACTCTTCTGTATCTGAAATACAAACAAAACAATTCCTAGATCCTAAGCTAACGCGTTATAAAGACACGATAGCTTTTCGCTTATTTCAAACTTGGCGCGTGTTTTCGGGTAGCTTTTGGGAACGAACGGAAAGGGGCCTCGCCGATGCGACTTTGCCCACGTATATATTAGTCCATGCTACGCCACTGCTGCCAAGCACTGATTCTAGTGCGACAGGAAAAGGTGTAACGGTGGTACCAAACCTGGGTGAGACGTTGCATGATTTTACAGCAAAGGAGTTACGATGGTAGTGACACGTTTGAATAATAGTAGGTATTTCCCGAACTGCTAGCAGGAAGGCAGTTCGTCTTTTCTGCTAAAGAGGCCCAGATTCTTATGAATGTGGCATTTCTACCGGCCTCATAGACGGCAATGCATCATTAACAACTGTCGTGTCTGCTCGTGTAGGCGATGCTTGTCTAATTACATAAGGAGACCAATTTGCTTGTTTGCTGTCTTATGATATTTTTAACTTCCCGCTACGTATGTAGATAAGGAAGGTACTGATTTTGCCTCGATTTCGAAAATCGAGTTTTCACCACATCTCCACGTTTTGAGGTCCTAGGAACCCTTTCCGACTATTTTCGCGATGACGTCAGTATGTATGTATGTATGTATGTGTGTGTGTGTGTATGTGTGTGTGTGTGTGTGTGTGTGTGTGTATGTGTGTATGTAAACATCTCATAACTTTTGAGCGGCTGGACCGATCTAACGCGGTTAATGGCATTCGACTTAGACTTCCTGAAAATTTGAACCAAATCGCCCAAGTAGATTTTGAGAAATTTTTAAAAAAACCCCAAAAAAATTTTTGGCGAAACACAATTTTCTTAATATAATTTCTAGATTAATGTACCGATTGACTACAAAAACTAATCAGCTCTAATTCTCAAAAAGCTACGTCTAATGCAGAAATTGCATCAAAATCGGTTCATCGTTTGGGAGCAATCGTTAACGAAAAATTTTTTGATATTCTACGATATTATAGTACTAAAAAAACTATGTCAAATTCCGTATCGAAAATAAAAATCAAATTTAATTTTCAAAAGTTAGTTTTTAGCAAAGTTACTTAATATTTTTGAAATAACTTTCAGGTTAATTCACCAATTGACTTAAAAATCTTATCAGTTTTTCTCCTTCTGCGTTAAATACCGTTTATTTAATCAAAATCGGCGAATTTGTTCGGGATTTATCAATGAAGAATATCTATACATATAATAAAATCGTAGGAAAGTCATGTATGTCCGGGGTAAACTCAAAAAGTACTGCATGGATTTACTTCAAATTTTGCATGAATATAGTTAACAGGTCGGGTCAACATATAGGCTACATATTATCACGCTAGCACCTACGAGGGAGGAGATGTGCGGAGTAAACGAAGTCCGCGCGGACTAAGTCGCGGGCAAAAGCTAGTTAAAAATAAAATGTTTAACTTAACCGCTAATTGCATCGAAATCGGTCAATTTGTTTGGGATTTATCAAGCGGGAAATTTCAGGGATGGCCTGCAGGGTCAACCGTTTACACATTTTTTTAATATTTATTACCTCAGAACTCGGTCATTTATGAAATTGGTTTTGAAATTTTATTGGGGATATGCTTTCCGTGCGGCCCCATTTTAATTTCGTGAAGATCTGATGCTGGTCTCCGGAGATATAGGAAATGGGAAGGCGGTTGCGGCAGTTTTACTCCGTTTATATATATTATGCACTATATATACACTATATATACACTGCGATTTTTATTACTCTCACCCACAAAAGCCTTTATCTGAATTTTTAGCCAATTAAAAAAGGAAGGTTCTTTGTTCGTCGGAATGTTTTTTATGTCATGTTTTTTTTTCATGTTAGTTAGATAGGCGAACTAGCAGACGTGCCACCTGATGGTAAGTGACATCGCCAATGAATAAACTAGTTTACCTGGAACTAGCCCAGGTAACTCATTTATGTGTTGCCTATCTTGAGATTTCATTCTTCATTCGAACCGCAAAGAACTGGAATATGCTTTCTGAGACTGTGTTTCCCGACGAGTACAATCTGGGGATCTTCAAGAGAAGAGGTATCTTCTAGGGAAGCGCGTTCCATCTTAGGCCGCATCTTAGCTTACCATCAGGCGAGATCGTGGTCAAGCGCTTCGACTATCTATATCTGTACATCTATACAAATAAATAAATTTGGAGTGTCTGTTTGTAATATTAAAATAACCGGTTTTAACTAAATACATATGGATGTATACACGGTACACATACAAAAATAACACTTTTTAAGATTTTTGTCTATCTGTCTGTCTGTCCGTCTGTCTGTCTGTCGGTCTGTCTGTTTGTTCCGGCTAATCTCTGGAATGGCTGGACTGATATTGATGGGACTTTCACTGATAGATAGCTGATGTAATAAGGAGTAACTTAGGCTACTTTAAAAAAATCCTACGGGGACGAAGTCGCGAGCACAGCTAGTTGATCATAAAAAAAAACATAAGATGTTAAGTCTCAGTGCCAGTAATTACACTTCCTGTCTTGCCCTTCTCTCCGAAACACGACGACACTGTTTCACGGGAGAAACAAGCAAAATGATGGTACCTATGCAGCCGGGAGCGCGGCACAGCGTATCCCTCCCACCGGTAAATTTTTTATGTATGTTCTTCAATTACTCGAAGACGATTGGATCGATTTATTAGATTCTTATTTTGTTTGGAAAAGTGTACTTCTCATTTGTACCATATAAATAAACTTGGTAATGATCTGATCCAGGATTCAAGCGATATAGGAGGTTGGAAGTCGGTTGTTACAGTTACACTTATCGTCAAGATACAGAACTTTGTTTGTACAAATCACATAAAACAACTGTTCAAAATAATTTCCGAAATCTTTGTATTAATACGGGAAGCAAAAATATTGGATCCCATTTTAAGACAATTACGCGAAAGGTGAAGTATGGAAATTGGCATAGTTGTTAAACTTTATATCAAGAACTAAGAAGGATTGAAAAATCTAATTTTTTCAAATATAAATGCATTGGAAATACGTTAAATAGTATGGCATTCATCGACATAGTAATACATCGGTGGAATTCAATTCTCTATGTCTAACTTCGTAAGGGATTTGTCGTTAAAATATGTATGTATTAAATTGATAAAAATAAACATTACACACACCAAATTCATGGGATATACATGGTAATATACACATTTATTAAAAGAGATTTAATTGTTTAGTTTATGATCGAAATTCGACACTAGGGCGATCGCTAGTAAAAATTAATACTTCTATTGTATTAAGTGTGTCATTGCCAGAGAGAACTATTAATGCAAATGAGATGTGAGATTTGTGAAGGCAATAGGAAATCGTGTTGATGAGAATTGTGAGAGTTGATTTTCAAACATTGTATTCTTTGGAGTAAAGAAATCATGCCTACAAATTACACACGTTTTTCATATCGTAGGATGCCAAAGCAGCTTTTGTGTGCTTTTGTGATTGGTGCCGGCGTGAGACGTGGTTGTAAAAGTGTGGTGAATGTGGGTGGATAATTGTGCCGCTGGAGTCTTTTTTTTATCCGGACCATCTGTGAGTCTTTCCATTTATTACACTGACGTCTTTCTTTTCGGTACCATCACGGATAATACATAGAACAGTTCGCGGATAATATCAAATTTAATTAATTTCACATTTTTAACCCCGAGACCATTGCGATAGGAATAGGTTACTATTAAACAAAGGTATTAAATATAGGCAGCGTCCGTCGATGGTCGTCGACGTTGGTATTTAAATCCGGTCGAGACGTTGTAAAACTCTACACCTAGTTTGTAGTCATGATGATAGCAGGGGCCTCCGGGCGACGGGGGCCCCCGTAAGCAAAAATGCTACGCCACTGGATGTTAGTGACATACTTATATTAGCATTTTCTTGCATCTAAAGATATGCCTAGTAGTACGGAAGATGTTTTCGAAAGGGGCCCAATCAATACTTAGTGTTAACGACTAAACCAACAAGTCGGTAGAAAGAAAATAACGAGTACCTAATAAGTACCGACACTATTGAGGCATCTATTTTGAATAATAGACCAGCTGCCTACCTGCCAGATAGTTCGTACAGGGCATCCCTATCGTTGTAATTAAGTGAGAGTGAGTTAATTTCCAATACGATTTTTTACATCTATAATGCATGCTGTAACTAACTACCTATAAGTGAAAGTATATGTTAACTTAGTACCTAATGCTCAAATATGTAATTACTATAAATGACATGTAATTTTGTTGGTGGTTCATAATAAATAAATAAATTAATTAATTACTAGATATCAAAGTTGTAAAACAACTTAAAAGGGTTTTGGTATACCACCTTACTCGCTATCCTGTCGCTATAGCGGCAGTGTTTGTGACTGTCGTGTTTTGGTTTGAGTAAGTCGTTAAACCTGTGTATGAGGAATCACGCTGCCACATGGGTGGCAACGCACCATTAACATATTTGATTTCTTTAGGAATTGGTTATTTAAATATCAGAAGAGCTACCTCCTTTTTTTCTGTCCTATGCAGTAAGAAAGAAAGTAGAGTCATAACTCATAAGTTCGTGTTAGACATATTAACAATGTACTTTTTTTTTCCCCATGTTGGTTCTGGGCTCCTTTGAAGAATAGACCAACTGCCATTCTGCCAGACAGGTCGTAAAAGACGACCGATTGGCTATGCGAGTCACTACCATCGTGACTACTAGGTGGTAGAGTTCTGCATTGTTCCGCCCGGGTCTGGTACCACCGCCTTACCTATTCCTGCCGCAATAGCGCCAGTGCTTGTCACTGTCGATTTCTGGTTTGGAGGGTAAGGTAGCCGGTAAACTTATGCATGTGGCATTAGACCTCGCCACAAGACAGCAACGCACCATTAACATCTTGGTGTCTGTAGGCGATAGTTGACTCTTTCCATCAGGAAACCCGTCTGCTTGCTATCTTATGATATAAAAAAAACACTTCTTAACATACCTATATATTTTTGGTATATTACCCAACCGGTTTTACTTTTAAGCATCTTCAGGATGATTCGTAATATACTTCAGTATACTTCAGTGTATTACGTCTTTCAGTATATTACATTCTGAAGATGCTTAAAATGTGAAACCGGTTGAGTAATATACCAAAAATATATATGTTGTGAAGTGAAATTAAAGCACAAGTGTATTGTTAATTGTGTCTAACAGTAATGGTATTTCACCAAGTGCCGATGATGGAAAGCATATCTTAAGTTTTTGTTTGATCATGCTTCAGGTTTAAGTTGGTAACAGGTTTCAGATTGGTATGTAATGGATTGGATATGTAACAGAAATAGGTACTTTATTTTGACTATTTTCCAATGAAAATATTTAGTACAGACTCCCGCGCACGACGCATAGAAGGTTATTGTTTACAAATGGCGATTTAACGAATTCGCTACTAGACTCGTTAGCACGTCGAGCAGTAACCATACTTATTGAATATTACTGCACTAATTTCGTTAAGGTTAAATATATGGTTAAGCAATAACTTCTTTTTGTTATGTTTTTATTGTTTACTTATGACAATTAACTATTGCTTCCTTTAATATCTAAAATATTTTGCTACCCAACCTGTATATATATATTGCTGGCTAACATAAAACACCGGTTATTTGTCCGGCGATATTTATTAATGATAAATATATATAGCAGATAACATTGATATAAAAAGGGAAGATATTGTTACGAATAATCTAGAAACATCGGAGTTGGAGCGCTGGAGAGATCTAGAAATAAAAGAAAGAGATAGCTAACTCCTATTGACAAACGAATAGTTGATCTGGGCTATACCGTAATGGACTTTGTAGTATATATCATAAGATTGAAAGTAGCGTGTACTAGGGTTTATGACTCATAACATGTTTACGATAAGAAGGGATTCATTGTTACGCTCTAATATCTCAATTGCTAAACCTAAGCTCGATCAGTCAAACGCAGAGTAATGCGACGAACATAGCAAACTACGTTTCTCTCGCTTACTTTTGTATTGTACTATCTCACTCTCGCAAACATGGCGAACTAAACAATAATTTAATCTTATTTTCAAACAAATTGTTTTAACCGTACTTACGAATGGAAAGTAATCCCGTGTGTCTTATTTTTTCTCCTTGAGTGATTATAACACTAGCTGAATATACAAGAAGGTATTTTGATGCGTGTTTAATAGTAAAAACAGTCGGAAAATATAAGTGTATGATATGAAGTCCCGCGCGTGATTGATTGTCACCAATTGCCACTGTGTCTATAGACCTAGTTTTTTAGGTTCAGGCGCTGTGACTAGGTAACGTATCTTCCCTTTTTATATCAATGGCAGATAGTCTATTCCTCAAAACATTGCCGCACTAACACGGGAGCATGATCAGGTCTAAGTTTTAACTACAACGTACTACTAATAAAAATGAGGTCCTATGACGTCTTCTGTACGTAAATATAGATTGCACAATATAATTTGCAACACCCATAATAAGTAACATGCTGTGCCAATGTTAATGATGTCATGTCGAAAGACGTCCCGTTGGTACTAATTGTTCTAAGTCATAAATGGCATGCTAATTATGTTATTGAGTCAAGGATGAGTGTATTGGTTGACTAATTTATTATTCAATAAATATACTTCATTGACTGGTTTTTAACGGTGATTCGTAGTGATACATACCCCCTTCTAGCTCTACAAGTACTCCTTTGCTTATTTAAAACATTCTAAGGATGTGCTGATCCACCTAATAGATTTGTAAGACCACTTAACTTTGCTTCCCTCTAGTACGAATTACAACGGTGATAATAAAATTGCCGGTCAGATAAATTAAAATTGTAAGCCAGATAATAGTAATAAAGTAAAATTGCAGGTCAGAAAATAGTGATAAACACTGAAATTGCAGGTCAGAAAATAGTGACGGCGTAGGGACGTGACGCCATCGCCCACCGGGGGGGGGGGGGGTGGTGAAGTAAACGCGTCGGTTATTCAGTGCAGACTGTATTTATTTTACTACCCTCTCACATAGGACATTATTACAATGACAGTATAGTACACATATTGCAACATAGATGGAGCTAGAGGTATATTTTGATACAGAGTGAATACTTTATAACACCCCCACTTATCAAAATAAACTAAGTGTTAAACAACAAAACTAAAACTACACAAAAAGTTATATTGTTTTTACAATACCTAACTTTTCCATAAACTTGTAATGTTTAACACTACCTAGACCTTTGGTTAATAAATCAGCAGGCATTTCATTACTAGGTAAATAACTGATCTCTATCTTTCCACTTTTGATCGTCTCTCTTACAAAATGATGCCTAACATCAATATGCTTTGATCTACTATGGCATTGATGGTTTGTGGCCATCTTCAGTGCACTTTGATTGTAACAATTTAATTTAATTACTACCAAAGATCCAGTTAGCTCATACAATAGCTCTCTTAGGTATATAGCTTCCCTACAAGCTTCAGAAAGCGCTACATATTCAGCCTCAGTGCTTGATAAGGCTGTGACTCTCTGTTTTCTGCTCTGCCAAGAAATAGCTGAGCCAGACATTACAAAACAGAACCCAGTGTAAGATTTTCTGTCTAAGCTGTCACTGGCCCAGTCAGCATCCACATAACCTACTAAGCTTTCTCTCTTACTACTAAATTTTAAACAATATGATTTAGTTTTCTTTAAATACTTCAGTACTCTTTTGGCATAACTCCAACGTTTGGTACTGTAACTAGTATTAAATTGACTTAAATAACTAACGGCATAGGTTATATCAGGTCTTGTCATAATTGCTAAATACATAAGACATCCTATAAGTTTTTGATAGCAAATTCCTGGCGCACAAGATTCTGCTTTTGCCACATTCAATTTATTTTCTATAGGTGTATCAGCTGTCCTACAATCAGTCAGTTTAAATTTCTGCAATAATTCTTTTATGTACTGTTGCTGATCTACAGTTATCTCATAATTATTACAGTCTCTCTTTACATTAATATTCATGCCTAAGTATTGATTAACCTCACCTAAATCTTTAATCTTAAATTCAGAATTTAAAATACTTTTTAACTTTGCAGTTTCAACCTTATTATTAGAAAAAATGAGGAAATCGTCTACGTACAAAGCTAATATGACCTTTACATCTTTACTCATCTTTACAAATATACATGGTGCATGTGTACATATTTTAAAATTATTTTTAGACAAAACATCTCGTACTCTGTCATACCAAGCCAAGGCGGACTGTTTTAGTCCATATATTGCCTTTTTCAGCTTTAACACTTTTCCATCTTTTTGGGATGTAAAGCCCTCAGGCACACACATGTAAATATCCTCTTTCAAGTTACCATTAAGATAAGCAGTCTTAACATCTAACTGTGTAATGTCTAGTCCTAGCTTTACACTTAGCGCAAATAATAACCTTAAAGTAGAGTACCACTTGCGCTAGCGGTGGAGAATCTCCCTCTGGGCATCCGTGCTCTGGATTTCTTAAGCAGCCAGATCACAGAAGCTCAGGCTGCCCGCGTATTCTGGGTGGAGGGGGGGGGGGATGGGGCGAAATTGCGCTCATTCAAAAACCTGTCTGGGGCTATCGGGGCAAGAAGGGCATGGCACCTCCTTCCGCGCTTACCGTGGACTTCTGCAATATCAGGGGGCTTCATTCCAACCTGAACGCCGTCTACTACCATCTGGAGACGGCGAAGCCAGCCTTGCTCATTTTGACCGAGACACAGATATCTTCTCCGGCTGATACTTCTTACCTCTCCAACCCGGGGTACAAATTGGAACGTGCCTTTGTACCGTGGGCTGGTGTGTGTGCCTACGTCAGAGAAGATATCTGTTACCGGCGCCTCGGTAAACTTGAAGGTCGGGACCTATCCATCCTCTGGCTACGTGTAGACTGTGATGACCATCACCGCATCTACGCGTGCCTTTACAGGTCCCATAGCGAAAATACTGAAGTCGACAGGCTCGTTGAGCGCATACAAACGGCTGTAGATTTCGTGTTACAACAGACCCCCTCCGCTGAGATCGTGATCTTGGGCGATTTTAATGCCCATCACGCTGAATGTCTATGCTCTCGTACTACAAATCATGCGGGAAGGTCTGGTCACGCTTTTGCCTTGGCGTATGGTCTAAAACAACTAGTAACTTCGCCTACGCGTGTTCCAGATGTGGACGATCATACGCCTTCACTGTTGGACCTTCTGCTGACCTCTCATCCGGATGACTACCAGGTATCTGTGGACGTGGACGTGGATCCCACTTGGTACGTCAGACTACTGCCTGGTCCGGAGCAAAGTGCCGGTTACGCGCCTATCACGGCCTCCTTTTGCAGGCCGTCGTCGCGTTTGGCACTATAGGTCAGCAGATTGGGACGGGATGCGGTTTTTTTTGCGTCCTACCCATGGGGGCGAATGTGCTTCAAGCTGGATGATCCGAATGTCGTTGCTGACTCTATTGCTGATGTGGTGCTGCAGGGCATGGAACTTTTCATTCCATTTTCTGCGGTGACAGTTGGTGGTGGGTCTCAGCCTTGGTTTGGTCGCTCCTGCAAAACGGCTTCACGCCGGAAGTAGGAGTGCTACCGGGTTTGGGCTGCTGCGTCGGCATCTCGTAATGAAAAAACCAGCACATTACGAAAGGAGTACAATTCTGCCTCTAGGTTCTTCAAAAGAGCTATCGCCAAGGCAAAATCGGAAGACATTGGCAGAATTGGTGAGAAATTAGTTCGCCTTCCTTCAGGAACTCGTGCGTTCTGGTCTCTCGCCAAAGCTGTCATAGGGAATTTCTCACAGCCCTCTCTTCCATCTTTGCACAGAGACAATGACTCTCTGGCCCATACCGCAAAGGAGAAAGCCGAATTTCTGGGCTCGTTCTTTGCGGCCAACTCGACTCTGGACGTCCAAGGGAATGCACCGCCTACCATCCCGCGGTGCGATAGTTCTATGCCGGAACTAAGATTCCTGCAGTCTTATGTACGTAAAGCACTTTTTTCCTTGGACGTCCACAAGTCTAGTGGGCCGGATGGCATCCCTTTTATTGTGCTTAAAGTGTGCGCTCCGGGGTTGGCGCCAGTATTGACGCGCCTGTTTCGACTCTCCTACTCACTCGGCGTGGTACCAAAATCGTGGAAGACAGCTGTAGTGCATCCCATTCCCAAAAAAGGAGATAGCTCTAGCCCGTCCAATTACCGGCCCATAGCCATAACCTCCTTGTTCTCCAAAATTATAGAAACCATCATCAACTGTGAGCTCCTGAAGTATTTAGAAGAGCACCAGCTAATTAGTGACCGTCAGTACGGTTTCTGTCGCGGCCACGCAGCTGGTGATCTGCTAGTATATTTGACACATCAATGGGCGGAGGCAGTTGAGTTCAAGGGGGAGGCATTGGCTGTAAGTTTGGACATAGCTAAGGCCTTTGATCGGGTATGGCACAAAGCGCTTCTCGCAAAGCTGAGAAATTGTGCAAATGGATAACCAGTTTTTTGGCTGATCGGAGCATCAAGGTCGTAGTCAACGGTGCATGCTCCGACCTTAAACCCGTCAATGCTGGTGGTCCCCAAGGCTGCGTGCTATCACCGACCCTTTTTCTTCTGCATATCAATGATATGTTGGGAATTAGTAACATACATTGCTGTGCAGATGATAGTACTGGTGATGCTACATACTCTGGCCATAGCGGTATTTCTCTGGAACACATCGAAGAGAGCCGAAAAAAGCTTGTGTCTGAATTCGAGAATCGACTTACTAATGTCTCGGAATGGGGTCGTCAAAATTTGGTCACATTTAATCCCAAAAAGACACAGCTTTGCGCGTTCACCGCAAAAAAGACACCCCTTGTCATATCACCTCTATTTGAGGACACTCTCCTGACAGCCTCAGCCAGTGTCGGAATCTTGGGAGTCGACATATCGAATACCGTTCAATTTCGCGGTCATCTGGAAGGCAAGACGAAACTAGCCTCCAAAAAGCTCGGTGTGCTCAGCAGAGCGAAGCAGTATTTCTTGCCGGCCCATCGTTTCCAACTGTATAAGGCGCAAATTCGGCCTCACATGGAGTACTGCTCTCATCTCTGGGCCGCAGCTCCCCAGTACCAGCTTCTTCCACTTGACCACATTCAACGTAGAGCGGTTCGAATCGTTGACGATCAGGCTATTTCGAAATGGCTTGACTTCTTGGCATTACGCAGATATGTAAGCTCACTCTGCGTCTTTTATCGTATCTATCAGGAGAGTGTTCCGACAAGTTGTTTGGATTAATTCCTGCAGCTAACTTCCATCATCGGATATCGCGTCAAAATTTGAAGTTCCATCCACACCATCTTGATGTCTGAAAATCCACAACCGTGCGGTTCTTCCGGCACTTTTTGCCTCGCACTACTCTTTTGTGGAATCAATTACCGGCAGGGGTTTTTCCGAACAAATACGACATGGGGACTTTCAAGAAAAGAGCGTACTCATTTTTAAAAGGGAGGCAACGCAACAGCAAGGCCTCTGGTATTGCAGATGTCCATGGGCGGCGGTCATCACTCAACATCAGGTGCACCTCCTGCTCGTTTGCCCCCTCTTCCACAAAAAAGTGATAAACACTAAAATTGCAGGTCAGACAACATTGATACACGCTAACCACTCAGACTGTACTGTGAGTGAGTGTACATAAGTACGGTAAAGATTACGTTTATAAAAAGTACAATGATGAGCGCAAAACCACAGATTATACATAAAAGGCGCCAACCTTACAATTTTTGGAACTGTTAATTAATACTTTCAGCGGGTCTATTTTTAGGGCACCCAAGTCTACAAGGAACGCTTATAGTTTTGCCATGTTCGTCCGTCCATCCATCTCTGCTTCCGCAGCTTAGCTCAGAGGTCCTCGGTATAAGAAAGCTGTAATGTAGCATAAATATACATTTTATTAGTCATGCTGACAAATAGTTAAAATAACATCTAGAAATATATAATATACTAGCTGTTGCCAGCGACTTCGTCCGCGCGGAGATCGTTTACTCCGCACTGCCCCTCCCCCGTAGGTGATAGCGTGATAATATGTAGCCTATATGTTGACCCGACCTGTTAGTAATATTCATGCAAAATTTGAAGTAAATCCATGCAGTACTTTTTGAGTTTACCCCGGACATACATACAGACAAAAAGACAAAAGTTCTAAAAACTATATTTTTGGTTTTGATATCGATTGTAGATCCCACCCCAAGTATTCTTTTAAAAAAATATTTAATGTACAGTTTTGACTTTCCTACGATTTTATTATATGTATAGATTAGAGATACACTTGTGCCTCCCCTACACGTAAAGTAGCGATGTTTATTTTTTTTCTTACATACGCTATGGTGTGGGGTATCTTTGAATAAGTCTTTATAATATACAAGCTGTGCCCGCGACTTCGTCCGCGTAGAGTATTATTTTTAAATAAAAGGAGCCTAAGTTACTCCTTATTACCGTCGTTTAAAAGATAAACAATCCCGGAGTTTTATCGCATAGTTTCCGTTGCCGTGGGATTTCAGGGCTAAAAACTATCACATGTCCTTTCTCGGGTCTCAAACTATCTTTGTATTTCATTCAAATCAGTTCAGTGGTTCTTTCGCATTTATAATATTAGTATTGATATAGTATGGAATACAAGTTTGTGAAAACATTTTCGACTAAGGAAGCCGTTTGTGAAATAGTTGAAGTGCTAATTTTTGTTAGAGCCAGGTATTTCCCCCCTCTACCAGCTAAATGGTGATACCCTTCAATACAACATATTATGATAATATGATATAATAACTTGAGGACCGTGATATGTAACATTGCTCAGATTATTATATGATAACTAGCTTTTGCCCGTAGTTTCGCTCACGTTAAATTCATTTTAGGGAAGTGGGGGGGTTAGAAAGACACAACAAGTAGCCTATGTCACTCTCCACCCTTCAACTATCTTCATTAAAAAAATCACGTCAATTCGTCGTTCCGTTTTGCCGTGAAAGACGGACAAACAAACACACTTTCGCATTATATTAGTATGGATGGTGCAAAAGAACGAGGCTCATTAAAGCCTATTGATTTTTTATATCATACATAATAAATGCGAATGTAACTCTGTCCGTCTGTCTGTCTGTCACTTCTTCACGCCTAAACCACTGAACGGATTTGGATGAAATTTGGTATAAAGATAGTTTGAAACCCGAGAAAGGACATAAGATAGTTTTTATTCCGGAATTCCCCCGGAAACGGGAACTATGCTGCCTTTAGAATTTATTCCACGCGGACGAAGTTGCGGACACTGCTAGAGGAAAAAAATCTAAAATGTTTAAAAGGTTTTGTCGGGGCTACCATCGAAAATCTAAAACTCAGTAACAGTACTAGCACTCTAGCTGCTACCAAAGACTACTGTCTGGAGTAGTCTTTGGTAGTAGCTAGTCTGCTATGCCTAATTCGACAGAAAGAAGCAATCGTGTCAGTTCACAGGACGTCGGTTAACGTTTAGTTCTCACTGCATATTGCATAAGCGAACCGGCGTCATATTCATTTATTTATTTGTAAATATGGTAATAATTGCATGAAAAGGGTCAACTTACATTTATTTCCATGTGATTCATTATATTCACTGATACCTTGTGAAATGTGTTCGCGTGACAAAATATTATCAGTGTACGTCCCTGCCAGCTAATTACAGCTAAAGCAATTGTAAAAACCCATGGCTGCAGAGATATAACATCAGACATTGGAGTTTATAATCACAGGCGCGTTATTGAAAATTTAATACAAAATAAACTAGCAAACTGTACGATACTTTTAGAGCGGTAATGCTCAGCACCCGATCCGTAGCCGCAAAAAATACAAATCTATGTACCTGGCTTTGGCGTTTCAAAAACGTATTTTATTTATTGTACACGTGTATTGTAAACGTATTTTATGTAGTGTAGGTCTAATCGACTAAAGAGCCGATCCGATCAAGTTCGATCCAAACCCATGAAAATATGAATCTAGAAAAAGGCAAAAAATCTATATCGAAGCAATTACAATTTATACACAGAGTTAGAACAGCAAAAATGACAGAATTTGGATTTAGTGTGTAACTTTATATTCAAACTAGCTGTGCCCGCGACTTCGTTCGCGTGGAAAAAATTCTAAAATAAAAACCCGCATAGTTCCCGTTCCCGTGGGATTTCCGGGATTAGAACTACCCTATGTCCTTTCTTGGGTCTCAAACTATATTTGTACCAAATTTTATCCAAATCGGTTCAGTGGTTTGGCCGTGAAAGCGTGACAGACAGACAGACAGACAGACAGACTTACTTTCGCATTTATAATATTAGTATGGATAATTCCATCGCAGGAACACAATTTTACGGATTCGGATCGGAAGCAGTGCATGACCGCTCTTAAGGCAGGACAGCTCGCTGAATATTAAAACCACTTTAAGATAGCAGATTATTTGTGGATTTTTTTGTTTAAAATATAAATTGTGTATAAAGCACAATTGTGTTTTATTATATGCAGATTAATTTTACTACTTTGAACAAAGAACTAATACAATTCCGTAATTTTGACATTAATATGAAAACACCAAAAACATAGACATTTTTAAGACTGAATCTTAGTCTTAAAAATGTATATTTTTCTGGTTAGTTCCGCAACCTTTCCACTAGGTTTGGTCATACCGCATTATCTATTTCCTATTTCTGCTGCAATAGTGTCAATGCTTGTCACTGCCGTGTTTTGATTTCGTGTTTCCATCAAGAAAGTCTTGTTATCAATCTTATAAAAAATATATCTAATGCTAAATATAATTACCAAGACAGAGGCAATAACTGGAATTGACGTAGCAGTGGGTCTGTACCATGAAGCTATAATATATCTGGAGGCAGCACTTCTAATACCTACTTGAAACACAACTTTAAATACTGCTGTCATCTTCTGAGGTCTCACCCTCTCTTTCTAACACAGCTGTATAAAAGAGACTGCAAGACCTCATAGACGAGATATGCGGTAGGTATTTGTTTCAAGTAATTGATATGAGTGATAGCTCCACCTACACCTAAAACTTCATGGTCTGTACAAAGTATATTGTCAGTATAACAGCCAAGAAGCAAGCAATCAAATTAAGTAGGTACTTAATACCTATATGTCCCACCAAATTAATGTAGGAAGACTTACAACACTCAAAATTTGCTTGACGATTCGTAAGTTGCTTGTTGTTTGTAAGCTTGTTGTAACTATTACCAAGTTATTTGCCACTCCCTTTAAGGTTAACGTATAAAGTACTTTCGTATAATAATATTATCAAATATATTTTGTAAATATCGGCGTCAAAGTATAAATCTACAACACCTTTATTTGGAGTTTTTTAATTTATAAATTACTGTAGTATATTATATACAAAAAAATATCCATACAAATAAATAAAATTGGAGTGTCTGTTTGTAATATTAAAATAACCGCTTTTTACTAAATGCATATGGATTTATACAGTTGTAAAGAAAACCCTGTCCGATCGTCAAAGGCATTATTTGGTAGCTTAATCTATGTTATTTATTATATTATTATTATAATATTATAAATGCGAAAATTTGGATGTTTGGATGGATGTTTGTTACTCAATCACGCCAAAACTACTGAACGGATTTGAATGAAATTTGGTACACGGGTAGATGATGCATTGGAATAGCACATAGGCTACTTTTTATCCCGGAAAAATTAGCTGATCCCGCGATTTTCACCAGATTCACCATAAACTGTTATAATGCAGCGGGCTGCACGCTGCAGCTAGTACAAACATATTTGTGTCATTATTTTATGGATATTGATACATACATTTTCAAAATATTTGTATGATTTAAGGGGAAGTTTCTCAATTTTAGTACAAAAATGATGCACTTTAAAATACGATATTTCTCTTATTTTAATAACAGTATTTTTTTGACAACGCCATTGAACTACCTATATACCTCTTTCGGATCGGACAGGGTTTTCTTTACGCCCTGTATATACCAAAATAACATTTTTTGCAATTTTTGTCTGTCTGTATGTCTGTCTGTTTGTTCCGGCAAATCTCTGAAACGGCTGGACCGATTTTGACGGGATTTTCATTAGCAGACAGCTGATGTAATAGAGAGTAACGTAGGCTACTTTTATTTTAGAAATTTTTCGACGCGGGCGAAGTCGCGGGCACAGATAGTACATCATAAAAATTTGAAGCTGTTCTCTTGACACGTCTTTTGTAAATATTTTTATAGAACACGTGTCAACGCGCTTTATTATTTGTACATACAAACGATCGCCTACTGCCCGAAACCCGACGACACATTACACGATAAATAACAATTACAGAGTACGACTATAGAGTAAACAACAAAATCTCTTCTAAGTTTACTAATTAGACTTTAAACATAAACAAATTTTATAAACCTGAGTGTGACAAACGCATCAAAAAAAGTGTTTTTTTGTTACACACACTATCGTGTGTAAAAAAACATTTTTTTGATTTATTGTTAATGCATATTTTATAAATAAGTATGTATATTAGCTTTCTGTATTTATTTTCTAAATAAAATTCAACTATGCCAAAAGTCGAGTATGACCTACGCGCAATTTTCGTAAAAAGGGGTACAAAGTTTTCGATTCGCGTATTAATAAAAATACTAGCGATAAAAATAACAACAAAATCTTACACAACAGACTTTAGTTAAAAACCATACTTATACTGTACTATTGTAAACATAGTATACATATTATGTGTATGTTATGATGTATGTCAAATAAATGCATATTGTATAGTAATAAAAATACTAGCGATAAGCTTACCTTATACTCATTTTGTATACTATAATTTGGGTACTCAACTCGGGATGTAGCCTGTAGGCATACAAGAAATTGAAATGTTTACCGCGTCCAGTTTGGATAGGCAGAGCGTTTTTGTGATATTTCAAAAATGTATTAAAATATGTATTAAAATGAAGACATAATATGCAATTGTAGATATAATTTTTCACGATAATACATTTATAAAATATGTGGTGATTATAGTTATAACCGATAGTTTTGATGCGATCGTTATCAAACTTTGTAGGATCACCCGCTGGGGTGACCTTTATGTAGATTGCTTGAAATTGTATTTATGTTATTACTAGGAATCGATTTGGTGAGCGAAGTGAACTTCCGCACTATTCTATAGCCTGTAGTTTTAACGCTTAACTAAATGCTTACAAAGTTATGGTAAATATATAGAACAATTACATGTAGATCTTTTAGTGATCTCGCTGTATAGCAAGGCCGGAAAGAGCGTTTTTTTGCTGTTCGTGGAGGCGGATGTATGTACCTCTCTGCTTCCAAGGGTTATTTAAGCACATAAGGTTTAAAAGATAACATATTATAACAAATATCTAAATAGTGTTTATAATATTCAAGAACACTATAAGTGATATAGTTAAAAATGCGTAAAAAATTGTCAGAAAAGCAAACCCAAGAGTTGAATTGAAAAGCGCAATTTACAATTTGTTTTAAATATTTAATGTAAATCCCCACCCTTGTAGAGGCCGAGGGGCTGCCTTTGCATAAATTCGGTCCTGCTGAATATAATTCAGTAATATTACTTAAGTCCTGTATCCGTATCATGGATGAGGCAATACATTCTAAATAAGATTATCAGTTTTTCTGGAAAACACTACTTGCCCGATATGATGTGTCTGATTTGCCGGTAAGTCGGCCTCATGTCACACCACGGCCTTAAACCTTTGGCTGACCGTGGATCGTACACTTCTACCCATCTTGGCATATGGACTTGACGGCATATATTTATATTTTACACGTAGAGAACAGAGATACACAGATGTCAGGGTGGTTCATGCATACTTGATAATTAATACACAGGAAACTGCGCGATTATCATTTTAGTCATCAATGACCTCACTGTGCCCGTAGTGGGAGGTGTGACCTCCAATTTACGTGATTATACGCGTCGCGTGAGTTACGGCCAACGCAGACAATAAGCAAAATTGTATAAATAAGAAATCTCAATATTCTATTACTTATTCTAAGTAGGTATATTAAAGGATAACCAAGGATAACAAACAGGAGATTTCAGATCTTTGTATAAACATATTTAAAGCTTGGATTAATTGTTCCTTATAAAAATCTCTTATTATAAGTATTGTTATTACTTTCAAATTGGACAATTGTACAATGTTATAATCTATATATTATATTATATTATATTATATTATATTATATTATATTATATTATATTATATTATATTATATTATATTATATTATATTATATTATATTATATTATATTATATTATATTATATTATATTATATTATATTATATTATATTATTATACATATAATAAAATCGTAGGAAAGTCAATGTATGTCCGGGATAAACTCAAAAAGTACTGCATGGATTTACTTCAAATTTTGCATAAATATTACTAACAGGTCGGGTCAACATATAGGCTACATATTATCACGCTATCACCTACGGGGGAGGAACTGTGCGGAATAAATGCAGTCCGCGCGAACGAAGTCGCGGGCAACAGCTAGTATACTATAGATTAGAAGAACTCACTTGACTTTTCCTTCAATCTTCTCAGTATGTAGCCGCCTTTTGGAAACCG
Source organism: Apodemia mormo (assembly GCA_036924255.1). Lineage (NCBI taxonomy): Eukaryota > Metazoa > Arthropoda > Insecta > Lepidoptera > Riodinidae > Apodemia > Apodemia mormo. Next base: position 7,422,865 of record JAUPFN010000005.1, on the reverse strand, counting down.
GTTGTAAAAATACATGCAAAAATCAATAGAAAAAATAAACAAATTTACCCACATATATCTACTATTAATAACTGGAATCTTGTGTGCATAGTAGTTTCGTGAAAATCTGACCAGTCACTAATGCAGGATTGAATAACTAATATCTAAACTCGTCATACCTAACCGTAACTAATATCTAAACCGGTTTCGCTTTATAGTTACAAAATTTAGAGTTTGTAACTATCAATGCCCTGATGATGCTTGTGTAAGCGAAACCGGTTGGAAATAAATTATAATTGCTTTATTGTAAAACGGTATAAGTGATAAAATATTACTTTAAAATGGAGTTTCACCAAGTGCCGACGATGAAAAGTGTAGACTATAGCCAAATACTGATTGAAGTATCTTAATGCATTAATATCATAAAATCTAAATTTGTGACGAGTTTTGGATATTAGTTATTCAATATTATAAGTGATAAAATATTACATTAACATGTAGGTTTGTCAACAATTATACTCTTACAAAAAGAAAGAACCCTTAGCCTTCAAAGAAATCTTGATCTCTGTGTATATTCTACCTGAGCTTTATAGCGCTAACATTCACATTTCGCCATTGTACTATCTACCGGAGTATTTTATATACTCATTTTAAATAAAATATATATTTTTTTTAAATGAGTATATAAAATACGTTATTGAACGAGGAATTCCATCCACATCACATTGACAGTTGGTCATCCGCGCCTGATTATCTTGCTCTTACCTTCATTTTACGAATAGTCAAAATTTGGAAAAGCTTACCTTATTTTTGAAGAGTTTCCGTAATGAGATGTTTAAGAGTCTTCGTGTCTGTTTGTGTCTGCTGTATGTGTAGACCTTTATAGGTTAGCTCAAGGTCATATTAGCATTGTTTTATTTAATGAATGAATTATTACATTCTATTCGTTTTAATGTTTTATTTAATAAATTAATTATTACAATTTTTTACATAATGAAGCATACGGAATGTAACGTTCGCTATATATCTTTCCCTAGCTAGGTATAGACACTAAACGTCCAAAATGCTCCTGATTAATTCCGAAAATCAGCAATTTGTCGTCTGAGGATATGAGTGAATATCTCCATCGCGACATTTGCCATTGCCAATTATCGCTTGTTATTTACAATATTAAACCAACACTTTTACGTGCTTTTTAGAGGCAATACGGGCTGCTATTGAGATATACCTAATAAGTAAAACTAGAGATGAGCCATCGACCGAGTAGCTGATATTAGTCTAACCAGTCCCGAAAGTAGTTTCCTTGTTTAAGATCTAACGTGGCTTACTAGCCGGTATATCGCGCACGGGCATACCCACAATGGGGAAGAAAGGGCGTCTATATATATATATATATATATATATATATATATATATATATATATATATATAATATATATATGTAATAATATATATATATATATATATATATATATATATATATATAATATTATATATATATAATATAATATATATATATATGTAATAATATATATATATATGTATATATATATATATATATATATATATATATATATATATATATATATATATATATATATATATATATATATATATATATATATATAAATCAATCCCCATTTTCCTTGGTCACGACATCACGCCTGAATGACTGGACCAATTTCGGTAATTTTTTTTGTTGTGTTTGTAATTGTAAGGAGAAGGTTCTTATAAAAGAAAATATTAAGAAAATTGCGCGGAAAAATAGAAAATTTAACAATACTTAACCACCATATAAAGTTTAATGCCATTTTGGCTGCGTGGAAGGACAATCCCGTAGGGCGTAGACTTATATAAATTACGTGTCACGTTGTTTGTCCGCTATGGATTCCTAATATGAATGGCAAAACAACGTTTGCCGGGTCACCTAGTGATTGATAAAAATAAAAATCACCGAGCGAAACAAAGAAAATAGATAAAAGACTTAGATAGATCAAATATTTTTTTCTCAAAGTTTAAAAATTACACTCAATTATTTCTTTTATTCCTAAAAAACCACAGCAAGAGTTTTTTTAAGCCCCCAGGTAACAAAGACGCAGTCTACTAACACAGCCTTATGATACATTGTGCTACTAATGAGTATGACACACCGCCGTTTGCCGCCCGTTTGTTTATATACTCTGTTATAAAAATATTCTAAGAATCTGTCGTCTCATTCATCATCATTAATATAATGCTTTACCTCTCAGTCAAACTCAATGTAAAGTTATAAATTATTGTAATTTATAACATCAACTATGTAATGTTATGCTTATTTTTCTTGCCCGGGTTTGATAGTACAGCCTTACTAACACCAGCAGCATTAGCGTCAGTGCTTGCATTGTTCCGATTTTAATAAAATTATGAATATGTAGCATTACATCGCCGCCACGCGAATGGCAACGCGCCAGTAACATATTTAGTGTCTATTGAATTAAGGTGATAAATATCACTTTCTAATGCCTCAGCCGTACTTGCGTCTTCGTCACAAAGCTTCGTGCAATGACACGATAAACGCAGATGTGTCCTTTACATTTATCGTGTCATTGCACGAAGCTGTGTGACGACAGACGCAAGTGCGCATAATAAGACAACCATCTGCTTGTTTGCTAAACTATGGTGTAAACAATGATAATTAGAATATCATTGGGTGTAAATATATTTAAGATTAATTGTAACGGTCTTATTTATAAACGTATTTGATAATGTGTGCACTGTGCAAGTCAGAACTTATTATATCTCGTTCATTTTCACGTATTGCTACGTTGTAGGCATGGGCGTACCCAGCAGTTTTTAGGAGTGGAGCAGCAGTGAGAGTGGGGGTAAATAAACGAAAATTAATATTTTTTTATAACAAAAGATAGTAAACAAGCAGATAGCTCTCCTGATAGAAAGAGAAACCATCGCCTATAGACACGATAGATAGAATATATAATCCATAGAGTAAATGGTGCGTTGCGATATGTGTGGGGTGGAATAGGAATATCACATGCATAATTTTACCAGCTAACTTACCCTCATAACCGGAACACGACAATGCAAGTATTGACGCTATTGCGGCAGGAATAGGAAAGGCGGAGGTGCCAAACACCCAGGCGAGAAGTTGCGGAACTCTACCACCTAGTAGTCACGATGGTAGTGACACGTATAGTTAATCGTCGCATTTTAAACGTATCTTCACGCTCGTATCCCCGAAGAGGTGGGCAGAGGTACAACACGTGCACCCACGATTAGCCGAAGATACTTGGTCCCACAATGTGATAGGTGGCTAGCCTATCGCCAACCGGGTACTTTCCAATCCCGGGCAACGTTGTTTTTATCAGAAAACTGAAAAACACATTTTTGAATTGCCCGACCCAGGAATCGAACCCGGGACCTCATGTGGTCAACTCCGATACCGGACCACTAGATCACAGAGGCGATTGCCTCGTGCCTGGTGCCTAAACGTGCCTGGCAAAACGGAAATTGGTCTATTCTTCAAAGGAGCCCGGACCATTACGGGTGAAGTACTATTTTATTGTGCAAGGACGTGTAAGTGAAATAGGAAGTGCTGAGCAATAGACTAGTGTGTTTTTAACTTCGTTCCTATCAGATAACTCGTAAAAGTAGTGGCGTAGCTATCGTAAGGCCAGATGGTATGCTATGCCGTGTTGGTCCCGGCCTCCTTTGTAGAATAGGCCAACTGCTGTTCTGCCAGGCAGGTCGTAAAAGGCGACCGATTGGCTATCGAATCACTACCATCGTGGCTACTAGGTGGTAGAGTTCTGCATTGTCTCGCCCGGGTCTGGTACCACCGCCTTACCTATTCCTGCCGCAATAGCGTCAGTGCTTGTCGCTGTCGTGTTCCGGTTTGGAGGGTAAGGTAGCCGGTAAACTTATGCATGTGGCATTAGACCTCGCCACAAGATAGCAACGCACCATTAACATCTTTGGTGTCTGTAGGCGATGGTTGACTCTTTCCATCAGGAGACCCATCTGCTTGTTTGCTATCTTATGATATAAAAAAAAAATATGCTATGAGAAGGAAATAACAGCCAATTCCCGAAGCTATCAAACCTGCTCACAAGAATTTTTAGGATGCTAAATTAACATCAGGGTGACGGTTACTTAGGCTTTGAAAAAAAAGATGCCACCCAAAGATGTTATTTGGATTAACTCCTGCCGCGGAATTCCATCATCGGACATCACGTCAAAATTTGAAATTCCATCCTCATCTCGATGTCTGGAAATCCACAACTGTGCGTTTCTCTCGGCACTTTTTGCCTCAAGCCCCGTTGTTGTGGAACCAATTACCGGCAGGGGTATTTCCAAACGGATACGACTTGGGGGCCTTCAAGAAAAGAGCTTACTCATTCTTAAAAGGCCGGCAACGCAACTGCAAGATCTCTGGTATTGTGGATGTCCATGGGCGGCGGTGATCACTTACCATCAGGTGCTCCTCCTGCTCGTTTGTCCCCTCTTTTATAAAAAAACCCCAAAGACACATTGGGATTCTACCCCTCAACCCCTCAAAAAGACTACATAAATTTCCTACTTGGAATAAACTCAAGTCATAGTACTCTTTTCTTATCAATATAATATAATCAATATAAGGTCAAGCTACGTGGAAAGAGGAGGTCATGGTGTCTGTTTTTTCTCAATCGTCCATCTAGCTGCGCCACTGCGTAAAAGACCAATAATTTGCCAAATGTGTCGACTACTAAAATATGATAGAAGATTAATATTTTATGCGGTAATTTTTAATTTTACCAATAAATGTATAATTTTGTTACTTCGCAGTTTAAATTTTTATCTTTAGATTCGGTGACCCAAAGAGTATGTAACGTATTTAGGTGACCATTGCGAGGTGGTGCCCTACCTTGCCCCATTGAGAGTTGGTACGGCCATGGTCGTAGTCGATGCGATATAATGGGGTTAATCTGCACTCATGCTCTAATACATTTATTAAAAGCGCCATTAGAATTTAATAATTGGCAGAAAGAAATAATTCTCATTTTCTAAGAAAGAAAGAATTCTAATTTTCTTATAAATTTCGAAACACGGAAGTAATTCTTATGACTTCAAAAATAATATTTATTGACCTGTTAGAAATCCAACAACATTAAGCACCACTTAATAACGGAAAAGAATTTTAAAATGAACTAGTTTTCCTTAATTAGTATTTGAGTAATCAAAAATTATTTATTGCATAGGGGGCGTCCATAAATTACGTGAGGTGTTTTTTTTTATTTTCTGTCCCTCCCTCCCCCCTTGGTGAGATGTCGTGAGATTTTATTCAACCCCCTCCCCCATCCCCCAATCTCACGTGAGATTTTTCAAAATTTGGGTTTCTTAAATATGTAAACGCGTTGGATTTTTATTATAAAAAGAAAAAAAAATTGCTTCGTGATTTTATTTACGACTAGTTAAGACTAGTAATCAATATTGCTGAGTTATTTCATAAAAAATTAACAATAGAATACTTAAATCGTAATTACTGTGATTAAAAAAAGAATGTCTACTCCTCTGACAGTGGCGCGAAAACAAAGGACGGGCTACATTGTACCGTAAATTCAGTTTAAGTTGAACTATTTGGTATAAAACAAATATGATGGTTTGGCAGTCAGTAGTAATGTATAGCGTCGAAGTATGAATGAAATTATTTTCTTTCGAACGAATTAGTGAATAATCTTAATCGTATTACGATTACGCTTAAGATTAAATCTTAAGCATGTGCAATCTGGATAATAGACCAAAATAGTATATTTTTTTCTGTTTCAATCAGAAAAAAAATTGCGTGATATTTGCCGAGACCCCCCCCTCTCCCCAACGTAAGATTAGATGAGATTTGACTTGACCCCCTCTCCCCCTTAAACATCTCACGTAATTTGTGGACGCCCCCATAATAATTGCTAAGTTGGTTTAGTAACCGGTAGATAATGAGATCTGTCATGTGACAGGTGGCCAGGTTTATCTCAAATCGGGCATATATACCTATACCTATAGATTCGGCCAAGTCGTGTTTCGTAATGTTACGCAATTCAGCCCTTCAATTCACGTAATAAAAAGTCAATCGAGTCGAAGCTTAGGCCTTTTACACACATGTACACAACACAAGGGTTTAGTCTACATTCGACAGATTCTACTTTTGACATCATGGTCTAGTATTGACAGATTCTATGTTTGACAGATTCTACATTAGACGGATTCTACAGACGACACGTTCTACATTTGACAGATTCTACATTTGACACATTTTGAAAAAGGTGTAATAAATCACGTATAACTGCCTGGTGGTCTAAGGGCTAGCCTATTCGGTTTAGACCATGAGGTCTCGGGTTCGATTCCCAGGTCAGCTTAAAGTGTTATTCGAGGTTTTTCTTGAAAATCCAAAATATCAGTAACAGCTTGGAGTCTAGCGGGTGGTATGTGGTATGTGGTAACCACTCCAGTCCAGTGGTTGGTGGTAATAAAGGTATTTGACGCAGTTATTAAAGGAGAAAAGCTGAAAAGATTTTTAAGTCAATCAGTGAATTAACTTGAAAGTTATTTAAAAAAATTTAAACGACATTTGACATGTTCGTTTTAGCACTAAAATATCGTAGAACACCAAAAAATGATTAGTTGATAAATTTCGAAACTATGTCTAAAAACATTTTATTTTTATTTTTTGGCCAACGATTACTCCCAAACAGATAAACATATTTTGATGCAATTTGTATTAGACGGAGTTTTTTGTGTAATAGAGCTGATTAGTTTTTGTACTCAATCGGTACATAAATCTGGAAGTTGTATTAAAAATATACTGTTTCTTGGAATTTTTTTTTGCTGTTTTTTCAAAATTTCTCAAAATCTCCTGGACTGAATCGGTTCAAATTTTCAGGAAATCTAAGTTGAGCGGAATCCAATCGAATGCCATCAACCGCGTTTCGATCGGTCTAGCTATTCAAAAGTTATGAGATGCTTACATACACACACACATACATACATACATACAGACATACTGACGTCATCGTGAAAATAGTCGGAAAAGATTCCTAGGACCTCAAAACGTAGACATCTGGTGAAAACTCGATTCTCGAAAATCCGGGTAAAATCGGTAACTTCCTTTTTTTTCAATCATAAGATAGCAAACAAGCAGATGGGTCTCCTGATGGAAAGAGTCAACCATCGCCTATAGACACCAAAGATGTTAATAGTGCGTTGCTATCTTGTGGCGAGGTCTAATGCCACATGCATAGTTTAACGGCTACCTTACCCTCCAAACCGGAAAACGACAGCGACAAGCACTGACGTTATTGCGGCAGGAATAGGTATGGCGGTGGTACCAGACCCGGGCGAGACAATGCAGAACTCTACCACCTAGTAGCCACGATGTTAGTGACTCGATAGCCATTCGGTCGCCTTTTACGACCTGCCTGGCAGAACGGCAGTTGGCCTATTCTTCAAAGGAGGCCGGGACCAACACGGCGATATTTTTTGGTTCTGAAGTTTTCTAACAATTTTTCCGTATTTTTTGTCAAAATTTATGTCGCGACGATTTTTTCTCATACATTGGAAGATGCTACTACTGCTACTACGGAGCCTAGTGTTGTAGTGGTGGGCTTCTTTACGCAACTTGTATATAAAATTAGACAGAAATTGCGGTTCACTACGATTCACCGGTTTGTCACATTGTTGTGACAAGCATAGACACTATTGCGATAGGAGTAGGTAAGGCCGTACCAGACCCGACCTAGACGTTGTAGAACTCTACCATCTAGTAGTTGGGATGGTATTCATAAATTGGTCACCTCTTTTAAAGAAAATCACTAGTTAAGACTAATTGATACTTTAGTATACAGGTCAAAATAAATTTTGACTTGTTGAGTGTATACTAGCGAGGTAGAGGGATTCAGTGGCGTATTCATGTTTCATACTAAGATTCTGACACGTAATTCCGAAAAATTGCACGACTATTCCGATCTATGTTTATTATCCTAACTTGAACTTTATAATGATTGCTAACAATGACGCTATCGCGGCAGGAAATGGTAAAGCATTATAGTCCTATTAGTGCGCGACTTGCAAGACGTTGCAAAAATCTATCATCTTTTGTTTATTATAAATACACCCACAGTTATTATACACGGGGCACACTAAAAGTTTTGCACTTCTAGCTAATCGGAACTATTTGAATTTCGAATGTTATATTTTTAAAACGTTGCAACCTTCTTAGTAATAAAAAAAAAACAATTGGCGGGAAATGTTTTGTCAATTGTTTTTTTATCACATATCAAAGTTCTACGTACGCAACGAAAATGGAATTAAGTCCAAAAGATTTTAGAGCGATGATTTTTTATGATTTTAAAAGTTCTCTTTCTCCGCAAGACTGTGCCGCTCGTCTTTAAAATGCTTTTGGGAGAGAACCACCCTGTTTGAGCACCGTGAGGCGATGTTTTGCTGAATTTGAGAGAGGTCGAGTTTCTTTACATGACGAATTTCGTGAAGGGCGGCCTTCAACTGCCGTCAACGAAAATAATGTGTCTACTGTTGAGCGGTTAATTGAAGAAAACCCCCGGATTACCTATAAGACAATTCGAGAACTATTGGGGATTGGTAAGAGCCAAATTTAGAAATTTTTATTCGAAGAATTGAAAGTTCGGAAACTTTGCTTTCGTTGGATTCCTCATGAACTGACAGCGGAGCAGAAGCGGGCTCGCGTGGAATGGTGCTCACAGATGCTACTTACTGAAGTATAACCACGGACATTCTAATGCTCTTTATGACATTGTCACAGGAGATGAAACGTGGATTTATTGTTTTGAACCCGAAAAAAAACAGCAATCTTGTGAATGGGTGTTTGAAAATGCTCGAACAGGCCAACAAAAGTGAGACAGGCGAGAAACGTTGGTAAAAAAATTACCGCGTTTTTTTTTCTCAGCTACGGGTCCCATCTGTACAACTCCACTTGAAGATCAAAAGAGTGTTAATGCTGAGTGGTATTCTACCATTTGTTTACCCAGGGTGTTAGAAAAAGTTCGCGAAAGACGACCCAAAAGCCGCATTCTCCTACACCATGATAACGCTTCTTCACACACGGCCAACAAAACAGTCATTTTTAGCTTCCGAAAAAGTACATCTCGTCACTCATCCTACGCATAGCCCCGACCTAGCAGCCTGTGTTTTATGTATTTTCCTCAAAATCAAAGATTTGATGAGAGGTTTTACTTTTACCAATTCCGAAGAGGCAGTGATAGCGTTCAATCAGCACGTAGAAAACATGCCTTCAGATCTGTGGTCCTCCTGTTTTAAAAAATGATTCGATCGCATGAAAAAATGTTTAAAATGTGAAGGAGATTACTTTGAAAAGCAATAAATATGATATTTTGGTTATAACATGTTTTTTTTTAAATTACGCAAAACTTATAGTGTGACCTACGTATTACTGTTTCTTTGAAATTAGTTACCTATGCAGAACTTCAAAGTAAAGTCACATTTGTTTAAACCAATGTTTGTTTAATGATAATCACACAGTAAGTTAATACTGATGTCGTCTGTGGTGATACTAAATAAAATAAATATCACTGGTTAAATTACACGAATAAATAATTGATCTTACCCCAACGTAAGCAATTTATTTGCTTGTAGGGGTGTCAATCAACGATACTAATACATAGAGAATACATATAAATACTCAAATACCTAGATTTAATAAACACCTAAGCCCAGAAATACAAACATCTATGATCATCACATAAATGTTTGTCCCTGTCGGGAATCAAAACTGAGCCTCATTAATATGTAGTCAGATTTAATGACCATTCGACCAACGAGGCTGTAATAGTAATACCTATGTGGTAATACTGTTACTGGTTCATTCACAGTGGGTGAAAAAAAGTATTAAGACATTCATTTTTTCGCCGTGTTGGTCACGGCCTCCTTTGAAGAATAGGCCAACTTCCGTTCTGCCGGGCAGATCGTAAAAGGCGACCGATTGGCTATCGAGTCACTAACATGTGGCTACTAGGTGGTAGAGTTCTACATTGTCTCGCCCGGGTCTGGTACCACCGCCTTACCTATTCCTGCTACAATAACGTCAGTGCTTATCGCTGTCGTGTTCCGGTTTGGAGGGTAAGGTAGCCGGTAAACTTATGCATGTGGCATTAGACCTCGCCACAAGATAGCAACGCACCATTAACATCTTTAGTGTCTATAGGTGATGGTTGACTCTTTCCATCAGGAGACCCATCTGCTTGTTTGCTATCTTATGATATAAAAAAAGGAATGAAATGATACTGGCATAGTTTACTGAAACTTGAACTTTGACCGCCGCGTTGGTCGAATGGTCAGCGAACTCAACTGTGAATCAATGGGGCCCGGGTTCGATCCCCGACAAGGACTAACATTTATTTCTGTATTTCTGGTTTGGGCGTTTATTATGTAGTATTTGTATTTCTATCGTCGACAAATGTTCCTGTGTGTACCTACGTCGAATAAAATGTTATTTGATTTGATTTAATCCATAACATTAGTATCGTTGACTAGCACCCATATACCCAAGCAAATAATTTGCTTACTTTGGGCTTAGATCAATTATTCGTGTAATTTGTCCAGCGATATTTATTTATTTATTTATTAAGCCATGAAAGAAGAAGAAAAAGATTCAATTATCAAAATATAATGGTATTTCAAAATGCTTGTATTAATCTTTCAATTTTTCTTAAGTAAAAAGTCCGGGCCCCTTTTAAGGAATAGACCATCTGCGATTCTGCCAGGCAGTTCGTAAAGGTAAGTTAGGTGGTAGAGTTCCGAAGCGTCTCGCCTGGGTATTTGGTTCTACCGCCTTACATATACCAGCCGCAATGGCGTTAATGCTTGTCACGGTCGTGTTCCGATTTATACATACCTACATATATTTCAGCAAAATCTTCTAAGAATGGGCGGAGAGAACCGACAACTACATATAATTGTCCAGGCAGACTTGTTTTATTTCCAACCACGTTCATAATGCCCATTACCCACTTTAATAAAATAAATAAATAATATCAAGCCTCTATCACTAAAGAGATAGGCAAATGCATTTAGTGTGCCTAAGACTAGCCAACGTTTGACAAATAGCCAATTTATGGACATAATATCAAGTCCTGAGCAATCAATCATTTGCGGTGGGTTTTCGAAATGCAAATTAATTTTAACATGCAATTAATCTGTGTTTAACTATTAATTTGCTTGTAAAAATGATGTTAAACACGAATTAATTGATTGTTAAAATTAATTTGCGTTTTGGAAACCGGCCATTATTTTTTATAATGTAACAAATCTTTTACATGCATAGTATTACATTGTTGTTAGCCAGCTCAAGAATATAACCCCAGCTGGCATGCAAAATTGTGCTCGTAGTTGATTGTATTAATTAAAATAATAAAAAAATAAGCTTACAATTTCACCGTTTATGTTTCAAATAAAAAACGACATTTCTAGTAGCCACTTTTTTAGAGATTTTCTACACTTACTTTTACGGAAGTCTTATAGATTACTGGATAAATGATTAATATACATATTTACAGCCATTTATTGGTAATTACTGTTTATCTGTCTATCTTTTACAGCTTACACATTCACGGCTAATTGGCCGAACCTATGTTGATGAAATTTGGCAAGGAGATGATTGAAAACTCGGGACGCTAATGTGCATTTTTTTTTGAAAAGTTATCCTCTAAGAGGCTGAAGTAGGGGGCGAAAATTTGTATGAAAGATTATAACGATAGCATGTTGTTCTACTAGTGTACGAATCTGCGCGTGTTCGCTTGTTGAGTATATTTTTATGAGTGTAGATGCGTAATAAATGACTTTATCATTTATCTTCAAAGCTAGTAATAACAAGAAAATGTTTTATTATTGTGCTAACCGTTGACTAAGTGGCAAATATATAGACAACCTTGCTCTGAAATTAACCATTGCGCGTACGCAGCTGACGTCACCGCTTCACACTCGACTTATCGCTACGACACGGTTAGTAGATGGGTTGAGAACCTCTAGGGCAAAGGCCTTACTTGTTAATTACACAATAGCTCTTTGTTGAGAGGAGTACGACTAGTTGTGTCGGCCGCTAGAATATCAACCTGCTAACCTGTAATATTTTGTTACAAGGGTTTACTATTACTAACGATCGCCTGTTGCCGAAATTTGACCACAAACTAAGCATTAAGTAGCAAGTAAATATTATTAAATAATAATAATAAATATGCACGGGACAAATTTCACTTACTGATCTAACCCCAAAATAAACAAATTATTTGCTTGTGTTATGGTTGTTAGTCAACGATACTAATACATAGAAATACATATATAAATACTAGAATCTAATTAATAAACAGCCAAACCCGGAAATACCAACATTTATGTTCATCCATTGATATATAAAAACCCGTTCATCACACAAATGCTTGTCCCCGTCGGGGATCGAACCCTAGCCCCGTCGATTGCGTAGTCAGGGTCGCTAACCACTCGACCAAAATAATTTGCTTACTTTAGGGTTAGATCAGTTAGTATATAATTTGTCTCGTGGATATTTATTATTATTATTTAAACACGCAAATACTACTAAACGAATTTGGAATAAAGGCACACATCTAGATGAAAACCGGGAGCACGTAGGCTACTTTTCGTCCCCGAAAATGAGTTATTCCTGCGGGATTCACCAAAAACTTTCATAATGCAGCAGGCTACACGGTGCAGCCTAGTATTCTTATAAATTAAAAGTAAATTTGACTATTTCCAAACTCTCAACTTTCTATTCGTTTCTTTAAATCGTCACTGTCAATATCAGTATAGGTATTGTATCGACTGAAGCGCGTATCGGAGCATCCCTAATTAATATAGATTAATTTGTGTCAAAGACACTTCGATAAGGAAGGTTAATTGTCACTAACATCGTTACTACCACAGACTAACTAGATTACTACGTTAATACTAACTTGGTGATAGAGTTCTGCAATGTGCCGCCCGCGTTCTTTTTTTTTTAAATATCGATAGGTAAGCGCTTGACCTCGATCTCGCCTGTGGTAAGCTGAGGCCTAAGATGGAGCGCGCTTCCCTAGAAGGTACCTGTTCACTCTTCTCTTGAAGATCCCCAGATTGTACTCGTCCGGGAACACAGTCTCAGGAAGCATGTTCCACTCCTTTGCAGTTCGGTACCACCACCTGTATCTGCCGCATCAGCGTCAACGTTTGATGCCGTTGTATTCCGATTTTCAGAAAAAAGTTACTAATATACTTGTGGCATTTCAACTCGCCACACGAATATTAATTATGCACGATAACATTATTGGTGGTTATTGATGGTGGCTTTTTTCAAGTCAGCCTAATGCTAGTTCCTGTCAGAACAAAAGTAGTTTTAGTAATTTAGATTAATGCTGGGTTCGATTCCCAACAGGTACAATCATGTGTGTGATGTGAATAGATGTTTTTATTTCTGGGTTTGGGTGTTTATTATGTATGTAATGGTATATATGTATGTATTTCTATATATTTAACAAGGTGGTAGAGTTCAGCATTGTCTCGCCCGGGTCAGGTACCACGGCCTTACCTATTCCTGCCGCAATAGCGTCAATGCTTGTCACTGTCGTGTGCCGGTTTGGAGGGTAAGGCAGCCGGTAAACTTATGCATGTAGCTGTAGACCTCGCCACAAGATAGCAACGCAGCATTAACATTTTTGGTGTCTATAGGCGATGGTTGACTCTTTCCTTGGGAAGTTCTGATCCTTACTTATTCCTGTCGCAATAGCGTGTTTCGGTTTGAAAAAAAGGTGCCGGTGAATGGCATTATGTACATGGCATTGCATCACTGTCTCACGAATAGAAATGCATCTATTACATCTTTGGTATGTAGGGGATAATTATCTCCTGTTTCGTCAGAACAACTTGCTGCTTCCTAGTTTCGGGAAACGATTCGACTCATCTTTAGTTGCATCGTTACGGTACTGTGATAGAATGCAATGACCTTAAATCTATGTATTTCTATAAAATAAGTTTTTGGCATTCTGCGATATTTTAGTACCAAAAAAACTATGTCGAATTCTGTTTTATTTAAAATTAGATTCGAACCTAATTTTCAAAAGATATAGCTTTTCAAATATTAAAATTACGTTGTTTTTAGCACACTTAATATTTTTGAAATAACTTTCAGACTAACACACTGATTGTTAAAAAATGTTATCAGCTTTGTCTTCTTTATAAACTGCGTCAAATACCATTTTTGGATCAAAATCGGTCAATTTGTTTGTGATTTATCAATGACCAAATTTTTAGAAAAAACTGTTTGTTTTGGCATTGCTTCGAAATTTTTCAACCTATCGGTAATTAGGTCAAAAATCAATTTATTGCCATTTTTAACATTTTTTTTTGAATTGAAAACATCTATGCTTATAGTTTTTACTCTTTTGAGCTTAAATTACCTTAATTTATTGGGAAATTTTAGGGATGGTCCGCAACGGTTTTTACATAAAATCTGTAAACGGTTTTATGTAAAAACCGTTTGCAGATTTTTTTAATTAAAATATTTAGATGATGTAATCCAATTAAGTGATCATAACAAGTTGCAGGCGTTGCGTGAAAACAGTCATCGGAGCATCAAAGCAACAAATTACAAAACTAGAGCGTTACAAATTGTTGTTACTCATTTTCCCTTTTTGTTTACACGCAGAAATTATTTCCAAGGGCTGTTGTTTATTTTTTGATAACATTCCATGGCTTTTTGTCCAAACGGGGCGTAATTGTATGAGGAAAGTTTTTATTTCCGTTGTCATTCATTCTAATAATTTGATTAAAGTCTTACTTCTTTTAGCACGTTAGGGATTATTTATGAAAATGATTTTTTTTACACGGGCGAACACGAAATCTACAGCATGAAATTAGCGACACCAAATTTGTACCATTAAGGTAGTCGATGAATCTACCCGTATTTATTTTAACTAGCGATGGCCTGTTGCCGAAATTCGACTGCAAACCAAACAATAAAATCTATTTTAAGTTTGACAACAAATTATAACCGTTAAGAAAACAGCATACAGGTGTGTGTAATATCAAGTATGTCTTATGAATGTAGTGTGTGTAATGAAAATAAACATTAATTTAATGTATTTCTTAAGTATTTAATGTAAAAAATTAGATTTTTGTAATCTTCCACATGTAGACTTTAACTGTGCCGAATTTCATACTCCATCGTTTGCGCAATTGCCTTAATAAGAGGTACAAAGTTTGTTCAATATTGACAACTACTCTAAAATCGTTAAAATAAAATATGAGTTTGATGTGAGGAGCATTAATTCCAAGCTTTTTATCTTCCAAATAATGAGATAATATCACTACTAATATTGTAAAGAGTCAAAGTTTGTATATCGGGAGTAATTTATGTAAGTACAGAACGGATTTTTAACTCTTTTATCCGTTTAAATGACATAGGCTATATTATTATCCCAATTTTCCCCGTGGGATCGGAGATTACGCTGATTATAACGCAGAAAACAATCTGTGTAGTAATAGCCTTTCTTTTACAGTTTTGTTTTAATACATTTTAAATTTGTTTATTGGAAGATGGCTTAATAAAACCTATTGAAGTGTATACATTGCCCCATAATAGTTGCTTCAGTGCTTGTCACTATATTGTGTTGCGGTCTGGAAGATAGGTAAAATACTCTGAAATTCCCACCACACGAATGGCAGCATACCATTGTTGGTCTAGGCTTCCTTGGAAGAATAGACCATCTGCCGAGCTGCCAGGCAGTTCGTAAGAGGTGAACGATTGGCTATGCGAACCATTACCATCGCGGCTACTTTGATGTAAACGACACCTCTGTGTGTATAGGTATGTACACATATTGTGTATGTACGTAACAAAAATACAGTAGTAAAAGAACTGGCAGCGAGAAGCTAGTGGGAAGGTAGGGGGAAGGTAATGGGAAGGTAGGGGGAAGGTAGTGGGAAGGCAGCGGGAAGGTAATGGGGAGGTAGTGAGAAAGTAAAGGGTAGGTAGCCGTAAGATAGGGGAAGGTAACGGTAGAGTAGCGGAAAGGTAGCGGGAAGAAAGGGAAGGTAGCAGGAGGGTAGCGGTTAGGTAGAAGCAAGGTGGAGGCTAGGGAGGGGAAAGGTAGAGGGAAGATAGAAGGAAGGTAGGGGGAAGATAGAGGAAGGTAAAAGGATGGTAGGAGGAAGTTATGAGGAAGTAAGGGGATGTTAGCGAAAAGAATGTCCCATTCAAAGTGAATTCAATGGTGAATTGTTCAAATTTTCAGATCTGTCGGCACTCCCCGAGTGCCAATGTTTAGTTATTACCATATTTTTTTGCCTTTTCTTTTTATTTATATTTGTCGATTTATTGCTTTGTTGACTGTCCGAAATCACTTAAATAAACTTTGGGACAAATCATTGTGTACGAAAAAATACATTTCTCAAATTTAGTTATTCGCAGTATTCGGGTGCAAAATCTGTGAGACCAAACACTGAATAAGTCGTTATTTGGGAAAAAAAAATACTTCAGTTAACAAGTTCGTTTATCGCAGTTTTAAATCAATCGTTAAAGTTTTGCTTAGAGCGTTACAGAATCAGGGTCACATTTTGTTCTCATTGCGGTTTTTTTTATAGAAAAGGGGGCAAACGGACAGGAGGCTCACCTAATGGTAAGTGATCACCGCTGCTCATGGACAACCACACTATCAGAAGATTTGCAGTTGCGTTGCCGGCCTTTTAAGAATGAGTAGACTCTTTTCTTGAAGGTCCCTAATTCGTATCCGCTCGGAAAAACCCCTGCCGGTAACTGGTTCCACAGAGGAATAGTGAATAGTGCGGGGTAAGAAGTACCTCGAGAATTGCACAGTTATGGATTTCCAGACATCGAGATGGTGAGGATGAAATTTTGAATTTGTCGCGATGTCCGATGGTGAAATTCTGCGACAGGAATTAATCCAAACAGTTCCTCGGAACGCTCCCCATGATAGATCCGATAGAAGATGTAGAGCGAAGCCACATCTTTACGCAATGCCAAAGAATCAAGCCGATCAGAAATAGTCCATTGCGGTCGAATTTGCGAAATTTGTTTCTCGTACATTTATTTAATATCTGGCTTGGTACGGAATACCTAAATAGGTTAATGTCGATAGATAATATCCAAGGACGCCACCAGGATCTTTGACGTTTCTCCATGACTACCCTGTAAGTGATTTATCGAAAAAGTATGGATGTGTTTGTATAATATATCTGACTGATTATAGGCTGTATTCAGTTTTTTTCTTATATGGCTTCTAAGCAAATGGCTCTCTTAATGGAAAGAGATAACCATCGTGTATAAACATCTTAGGTATATGTCAATGGTGCGTTGCTATCAGTGTTGTGGGTGGTGACGTTAAATGAATTAAGTTTCAAAGTACCTTACCTATCTCCAGGCAGAACATGATAGCGATAAGCACTGAAGTAGCTTTTCTGGGTAAATGTATAAGGTAACAGTGGGATAGGTGCCCCACTTTTCGAAAAACCACATGCATAAATTTACCGGCTACCTTACCCTCCAAACCAAAACATGACAGCGGCAAACTTTGACGCTATTGCGGGAGGAATATGTAAGGCGGTGATATCAAAAAATCACCCGAGACGTTGCACCTAGTAGTCACGATGGTAGTGAAAAATATAGCTTATCGTTGACCTTTTATCAACTGCCGGACAGAATGGCAGATGTTGGCAAAATGGCAAATTCAAAGGGGCCCAACACAAAGGAAAAAGTTAGAAAACAGCATAAGATATGACATATTTAAAAAATTGACTGTAAATTGAAACATTGGAAACAATAATTATTGATACTTATTATAAATTCGACATCTCTGCTAGAGAAATATTTATACGCTATATAAAGGGAACAGTATCATGTTCTCTTAACTACACTAACCCAGTTTCCGAACATAAACTCTTATAAAAATTACATCTGAAACGATTAACATCTCCCTCGCTCCTGTGACCTCTTCAATATGACATCCTCTACATATCTCCGGACAGCCTTGCTACTATAATAACCCAAGCTCGCAAACTATCGCGATTCTACATGTTTTATCTCTCCCTAAACTATAGTATTAGAGAAGGACATCCGAGTGTATCACGTCGGCGGATAAATTTGTTCCCACGCGGTAGCAGGTGGCACATTGCATCTAATAAACGTTTAGTCTATCTACATCCTCTTTATCCAATTTTCGTATTAAATGCTCATTTTTTAATGACATAAACATGGGTTTCATCTTTTTGTATTCAATTATGTTATTTATTGTAGAATGTTGGTACTTTTGTGGGTCTTGTGAGGAGGACATTTTTTGTAGGAAATCATACAAAAAGTCAATGCTACGAAATAGTTAATGCGTTTCGACATCGAAGACGGTAATATGTAATATGGTGTTGTTGTTCTCTAGGCTGTGTCATGTAAGGCTGTATATTTAGTATCATCATGCCGGTTTCTTTGCGGAGGTTGCAGGGTGAGTCGAACGTCAATAGACTTTTTCTATCATCTCTACTTATTGGTGAGATAAATAGTGATCCGATCGCCGCATTTTACCGATAGGGGCCATCCATAAATTACGTCACACGTTAAAGAGGAGGGAGGGGGTCGAAGAAGTGTGACATTGTGTGACAAGGGGTAGGGAGGGGTCCTAAATTTATATTGTATACCCTGTATACACCTGTATAGACAAAAAATAATCGAAGGAGATCATTTTCTAATGTAAAATTGTAAAATATGTGAAATCACACTAGGTAGAAGAGGGGTCTCACAAATGTGACCAGATCATGACAAGGACGGGGGAGGGTTCAAAAAATTATGGAATTCTTGTGACGTAATTTATGGATGGCCCAATATGATTAAGACTATAACTTGTTTCTTGAGATAGGTCGGGACTGACAGCTATACTTGCTAATCTGAATCATGGTATTGTTAACACACCTCCACCAGATTCTAAGTAGAAATCATCGAAAAGCCTCATTAACAGATTTGTGTGACTCAGGATCGAATCTCATGATTTGATTTGATTAGACTAAACAGTAGACAATGAGGTAGTCGCATTTGGTGTTATTTGCGATGTGATCTTTGATCACTATATTTCGAAGGTCAAATGTGATAAAAACGTCAGTAACAGAACGAGTACCAAATTTCAATTACCACAACAAAATACCAAAAAATTAATACATGAAAAAATACAAATCCCGCTGAGTTCCTTCCGCCGATAGTTTCAGTGTGGCCACACACCCATGCCCCAGTCCCATCCAGTAGTAGTTAAAAAATGTTATTGCGTCAAAATAACGTAAAAAGTTTTATAAAATAAGTTACTTCTAATTTCTGATTTTAAATATGTTTATTCAGTAGTAAATGCATAAGATCAAGAAAAATCAAAAGAGTAAAATAATAACCAATCTATTTCTTATCGCTGCGGATACTAAATTGTTTTTCATAAAAGTACTTATAATACAGTTGGTACATACTACATAATCATACAATATATAGTACATAGAATGGACATTTAGAAAATATTCGACTTAGGAGTGCTAGGGCTGGCAGGATTCTTGTTAAAAACTGTATCTAAGAGACAGAGGTCAGAGATATCTGTGCATTATTTATATATAATAATAGAACGGTAACCAATCGTTGGTGTATCATTCTCATCCGAGGAGCACGAAACAACTACCCGGACTCCCTGATTAACACCAGGAAAATCTTAGATAAAATTAAGACAATGACTATAAAAAGGTCTAGGTAGTCACTAACAAATATTTGAAATGCGTGAAATCGTGAAACTTTCAGAAAATGGAAACGTGATAAATCTTTTACCCAAAAGCGGCCGAAATTGCAATATTTCATCCCAGTAAATCCCAGGCTGTCGAGAAATCGCTAAACGTTGAAATAGGCCATTGTTATCTTGCTATAATAATTAGAGTCATTTGATTTTTCGTTATCCTATGGTTGAAAAAAACACGTGAAAGAACTGAAAAAAGAAATAGTTTAAGAATAATATGCGAAAAAAATTGTTTTTATGCAATTGTATGTTATTGCCCGTTCCGCCAATTTCAATTTTATGACGTGTGATATTAGCATAGAGAAAGCATATATTTTTGAGATAAATTTCGCAATAAAATGTTTGGTCTGCTTCTAGTTAAAACATACAAGGATATTAGAGATTTTTTGTCGATGAAATCAAATGTTAATAAATAGAAACATAAATTTGTTAAATTCTCCTTAAATTGGTTTCACCAATGTAATAAAATTTAAATATTGAGTATTGTAAATGATAAACAAAATTTTGTAAATTGTAAACATTTTGATTAGTAAAAAATGTAATTTTGTAAATAAAAATGACTTTTGTGCCACATGGATGCACCATGGTTTTCTTTTGATCAGGAGAGCCATCTAATTGTTTGTTATATTATGATATATAACAATATAATAACATTTCGCAAAATTCAATCCAGAAACTTGACGTTTAAGCCGAGCAGACTTACCGCTAGACAACCGAAAAATTCATCCATCAGTATCTAGGGTGGATAAAGGCTTCAAATGATATTATATACTCGGATCACTTCAAGGTCGTAACTTACTTTGATTCTTTTCCTTCATTTACATGGTTTCCCCTGTGCAGTTGGTACCGCCTTACCTATTCCTGCCGCAACAGCGTCAATGGTCGTTATTGTCGTGTTCCGGTTTGAAGAGTAGGTATGTCGGTAAACTTATGCATGATACACGGATAGCAACACACCATTAACATCTTTGGTGTCTATAGGCGATGGTTTCTCATTCCATCAGGAGGGCCGCTTGTTTGCTATCTTATAATATAAAAAAGAAACATTATATCTTATTACCGAATTAGCGGCAATGTTTCAGCTCTCAACAAGAGTCCTTAAGTTAGTTGTCATTAAATTTTGTAATTGAAGTCAGTTTAATAGTTTGGGTTAAGCCCAGTCAACAATGCTCTTGTGTTCAGCTCGTAACTAAAAACCGCATTGTTCCAAGCTGAAGAGGCTGAGTCACCAAGCGACGCGGTTTCAAATTACTTCCTTGTGCCGTATTCTGAATAGTGAATAGTACAGTCTAAGGTACTTTCGCACTATCGTGACTATTTCAACTTCTTATTTCATGTATTATTAGATAGGAGAGCTGAAAATGAGATGTATAAGATACCAAAGATGATAATGGTGCATTGATATAAGAATATTGAAAGACAAGGTATATGCATCAAAGATATATGCCATATTTTTTGGTTTGAGACCATACGTATAAATTTATCAGCTACCTTTCCTATAAACTGGAACACAACGGTTTTTTTATATATCATAACTCATAAATAGCAAACAAGCAGATCGCTAATCCAAAGGAATTTTGCCGTTCTACTAGGCAGGTCGTAAAAGGTGACCGATTGGTTATGCGAGTCACTACCATCGTTTCTACTAGGTGGTAGAGTTCTGCATTGTCTCGCCCGGGTCTGGTACCACCGCCTTACCTATTCCTGCCGCAATAGCGTCAGTGCTTGTAACTGTCATGTTCCGGTTTGGAGGGTATGGTAGCCGGTAAACTTATGCATGACTAAAGATGATAATGATGCGTTGCTATCCGTGTGTCGTGGTATTATTGGCATTTGACTAGTCTAGTCTCAAGATATAGATCTTTGATCGGAAGACAATACAGCCTTAATCCTAGTGAATATTTTACTTTTATTTTACACTTGAATGATGTCACTAGAACTTTGAACACTTTGGTCTTAATCAAAAATAATAATATTCTTACAATCGATAAATAAAAATAATAAAAATAATATAAATAAATATTGCTGGACAAATAACACGAATTGATCAAACCCCAAAGTAAGCAAGTTATTTGCTTGTGTTATGGGTGTTAGTCGTTAGACAAAGATACTAATGCATAGAAATACATATTAATATTAATATCGTAACATAAACAATAAACAAAATTATGACTAAGTGTTATAAAAGTTGCCATAAAAAACTAGTAAGGAATTACAGTAAAAGCACCCGCTGAGGGGTCCACAGCGATAATACTGTTCAGCTGTAAGTGTCACCAATTCATAATGGTAACTCACATTGTCATAGGAGACTCTATACACCGCAAACAGTCTGTTTAGTAGTTAGGTGTTTGTTAGATTACACTGAAGAGACCAATACATACTTATGGTCGAAACCACAGATCAGTAAATTGTAGCAAGCTAGTCGAAACTGCTAATTTCTATGCTAGAACAGATAATAGTAGTTACTAGTGTTCAAGTGTGGATAGTTTTTTTTTAGTAATATATATCTTTGATCAGAAGACAATACGTCTTGATTCTTAGTGAATATGCTATTTCCATTTTACATTTGAATGACATGTCACTAGAATTTTGACCGCCTTGGCGTTCATAAAAAAAATGGTAATAATATTGAAAAGGTCAGGAACTAGTGACAAACCACTTTTAAACCACATTTTGGGGATTTCCCAACAATAAAGATAGTATGATTCAACAACACAAGAACTAATTATATGGCTGAAATATTACGTAATATTACCATATTACATAATATTTCACCATTATAACCATTATATTATTAATTTCAATATTTTAACCACGAATTAAATGGATACGCCTTTCAAAACTATTTCATAGTTTGGCAGCGTAGCTTGCAATTGCATACAAATACAGAGCTCTGTATTTATGTATGCAATTGCAATCTACGCTTGATGATGGTGATTTTATTTCATTGGTAAGTAGAATAACTAGTTATACTACTTACCAATGAAATAAAATCATTTCAAGGGCAATTTTTAAATCTTGTCGTCTTATTCGGTAAGATAAAACCGTACAAGATGGTTTATTTCTATTTTTTCACAATATAATATTTACCTACAAATGTATGAATTTTTTTAAATAGGAGCGTGTGCTAATGTGCGCGACGATACGTTTCCTTCCCAATGATAGTACATTGTATGTGGTCTGTGATGTTAACTTACTATTAAATTTAACATGTCATCCATATGCACAAAAAAAATGTTTATCCTAAATCTTGTTTATCATAAGTATATATACATACATTTATGAAATTTATTCCAAATCTGACCAGCAGTTTTATAGTGATGAAGTAACATAAATATTTGACATACATGCGCGCATTTATAATATTATTATTTGCTTAGTCGTTTTAGTCTCATTTTAACTGTTCTTTAGGTCTAATGGTTCCTCCTATGGAATTCTCTTCCACAACTCACAAGTACAAAGAATCCCTGAAAAAAAATTTAAAAAATATATACTTATATATTTTGAAAATAACTTGAAAACTAATTAAAACAACTCATTGTAATTATAACGTGTGAAAACTAGTGTGCGAAAAACAAACAAATCCTTTGTTCCAAATTCAAATAATTTTGTAGCTTTTAAGGAAAACAAAATGAATGTTTATAACGTAATAATAAACAAAAGGCCAATAAATTATAAAATTATTTCTCAGACGTTTGCATAAGACCCATACTTTTACATTATGTTTATTTACCGCCTTCTAATCTGCTTTTCAAAAATATACCATATCTTAGCCACCAACCATAGGATAGATGGTCGGCCTTCTTGCTTGGTAATTCGCAAAAGGTGAAAGATTGGTCATATAATTATCATAGTATTTAGATATATTATATAGAGAGTATATAGGCACTAAATGTCAGTGTCAAATGTCAGTCAGTATTTTGCCTGGTTTAGGTACCAACATCTTACCTAATTCTATTGCATTAGTGTCAGAATTAGAGACAAATCGCGAACCCTGAAAAACCTAAAGTCCAAGACTTACGTAGTTTTGTATACTCTTTAGTCCAAGATATACCTCGTAGAGAGTAGACAACCTCGTTGTTTTTGGGTTTATTTGTTGGAAACATACAAAAATACAAACGTTTTCTCTAAATAGTATTAGTAAGTATAAGTAGTAAGTAAATGCAGAAACAGACGAGAAAAGTTACGGATTTTGGGGATATCCCAACAATAAAGGTAGTATGATTCAACAATTAATTAGTTTTAAAGGTCATGTCATTTTTAATTTACTTAATTTAACTTGGACTAACACACAGGAAAAGCGATGGATTTTAGGGATTTCCTAAATCCTCTGTGAATCAACCATAATCTCGTTTTAAACTCTAGGCAGCCAAATGCGTAAATACATACGTGTCATACTAAACGATGTATGCATATCTAATTTTATAACTTCGAATAACGTACATGACACATCAACTAAAATGACGGAGAATAAAGAACAGTCTAAATATTTACTTCAAAACAATACCCATCTTGTTAAGTATTACATATACTCACGTCCTAGAATGGTTCTAACAATTTTGATGACATCAATGAGCTTTATAAAAGAAAGAAAAATCTACCTGATTAAATCTCATATCTAGGAAACTTTATATATTTTATATTTTTCGTACTTTTTTCAGTTTTGTACAGAGATATTGTACTACGTTAGTACATAGTACATAGAGATCGTTGGTTTCGTAATATAGCCGTGTTCGCTGTCGTTTGAATAGCGTAACTCAATTTGAAAGCATTGGCCTACTCTACTACGTAGAAGAATAAAGGTTCGGAACCGAGCTGTGGACAGATTTTTTGATATTTTTTGTTTTTCTTTTTGTATTATGTGCTTTTCATATTAATTTTTCAGGGAATAAGTTAATAAGTTATCTCAAAATTTTGTGATATTATATTCATACCTATACAATATATGTGATTCGTGTCTGTAAATATATTTACAATCAAGATTTAACAAAAAAATTACTATATTATTGAAAACTAGCTGTTGCCCGCAACTTCGTCCGCGCGGACTCCGTTTACTCCGCACAGCTCCTCCCCCGTAGGTGATAGCGTGATAATATGTAGCCTACATGTTGAACAGACTTGTAAGTAATATACATGCAAAATTTGAAGTAAATCCATGCAGTACTTTTTTAGTTTACTCCGGACATACATACAGACAAACAGACAAAAATTGTAAAAACTATATTTTTGGTTTCGATATCGATTGTAGATCACTCCCCAAGTATTCTTTTAAAAAAATATTCAATGTACAGTTTTGACTTTCCTAGGATTTTATTATACATATGTATATAGATAAAATATTTATCTATTCATTTAAAAATAAAGCTCAAGGCCAAGTTTTAGGTCAACCTCGGTCATAAAAGTACTTTTTTTTATCATAATACTAGCTGTTGCCAGCGACTTCGTCCGCGCGGACTTCGTTTACTCCGCACTGCTCCTCCCCCGTAGGTGATAGCTTGATAATATGTAGCCTATATGTTAGTAATATTCATGCAAAATTTGAAGTGAATCCATGCAGTACTTTTGAAGTTTACCACGGACATACATACAGACGAACAGACAAACAGACAAAAATTCTAAAAACTATATTTTTGGCTTCGATATCGCTTGTAGATCACGCCCCAAGTATTCTTTTAAAAAAATATTTAAGGTACAGTTTTGACTTTCCTACGATTTTATTATATGTATAGATTAAAAAAAATATTCAATGTACAGTTTTGACTTTCCTACGATTTTATTATATGTATAGATAACAAACCAGTGAATAATTCTCTTCATTGAAAAAAAAAGAAATCGGTAGAGATGTCTTCAGGTTACCGACTACCTTCCTCTAGATCTTAAGTGTACAATGTGCATTGTACACACAGCAGTTAAGTGCTTTCCGAGGCACGAAACAGCTGCGTCTTATGGTCAACCAACACAACACAACAAAGGTCGTTCTAATTCCAATATCATTTACTACACTCCAAGTCCAATGACTGCGATACAAATTTCTAAATTTGAGTGCTATGCTCACATTGTTTCTTTTTTTCTTTTTTTTTTAATTTTTTATATAGCAGAGGGGGCAAACGAGCAGGTGGTGCGCCTGATGGTAAGTGATCACCGCCACCCATGGACAACTGCAATACCGGGGGTCTTGCAGCTGCGTTGCCGGCCTTTTAAGAATGAATAAGCTCGTTTCTTGAAGGTCCCTAAGTCGTATCCGTTCGGAAACACCCCGGAACAATACAACATGGTTTATTTCAAATAATAAATAAATAATTTAACTTGAAATGATTTTATTTCATTTGTTTCAGAGCACGGGTATATTCTGTACATTTTTCCTCGCGCACGCCATTCGGGAGAAACGCAAAGCATCGATACGGAACTCTACATCCGTGAGAGAGTCCACTTTCGCTGCTCCCGACGATTCTCTATTGTCACCAACTGCGCCGGCACCGACTCTACCAAAGTATTAGTGATAGTTTTATAATATGACATTAAATAGTGATAATTATAGTTCTAATTGCACACACAATGTTATAAAAAGACATGAAGCGCATTGTAATGGAGCATTTTTACAAGTTTTTCACCGCCTTATTCTTGAATATTATAACGTCATGACTCGTTTCTGGCGTATTTTGACTTAGAGGGTAAGGTTTCTAATGACTTTATACACTTGCAACGTAAACAGCATATTATTAACATCTTTCCTGTGTATAGATGACAGTAATCTTTTATGGTCTTTCCTGGTATTTTTTTGAAAAAAAAAAAACTTTTATACAAGCATGTGAGTGCATATATCAGGAAGCCCTGATGTGAAGTAGAAGTTACTGCCCCTAGATATGTGCAACATTAGAACTTACTGCTTTTGGTTTTGTAAAGTCTTTGCGGTTTTTGATACATTTCCAAAGTCGTATTGCCCCGGGAAACCACTCTTAATCGGGAAAGAAAGGTTATTCCAAAGTTGAAGGATATACTAGAGAAATATACCTGGAAATGTTGAAATAACCAGGTATCTGGACTGGTTGTTTGATATCATAATATATAGAAAGGTGCTATTTAGTAGTATAAAAGAACACAATGTTTTTCAGATAAGTTCAGTCGATTGTAGTCTAAATATTGCTATAATTTAAAAAAAACAGAGCAGAACTCTTTTAAAAATGACTGAAGCGTCTAATTGAAATTAGTGTTAGAAAATTACGACATAAAACTATGGACTCTATTTGCAAAATATGCTGCTTAAAGTATTTATTTAGAAAATTTAAACCATGCTGATGTATGCTGCATGCTGTATATTTGAACAATATATAAGTATACAAGTTATATAATGTATGCAAAATAATATTCTGTTCTCTGTACCTAAATTTTGATCAACAATTAAATGTGAATTTCATGATGATAAAAAAATGTAGACAGCGTTATGCGCTTCTTTGTGTATGATATTTTGCATAACACACCGATCTCGGAAACTTTGAGGCTCTTTAAAATCAATGTGAAACAATGAACAAGCAAAGTTAAAAAGTTTTCTATATACGCATCCATGTTTAGCCGGGAGATATCTCCTACGTCGTACTGCGTATATACCAATTGTATTTTAGTGTAATGTTCTTAAAATAATCTATTTGTCGACGCTATCAGAATGTTGTGTAGAGCGTTATAATACGTACATGTTAATTAATAAGTTTTATGCTCCGGCTGCACCTGCATCCCGAAGATATTAGCGAGCTAAGACACACGCAGTCCGGAATGTATGCGACAATAGCCGATAATAGCTGCTCACATCTGCATTTATCGTGTAATTGCACGAAGCTTTGTGACGATAGATGCAAGTGCGGCCGAGCTATTACAAGAATGCGTCAAAAGTTTATTCAGTCCGTCAAACAAATTTGCCTCTTCGGTCTAGTCTGTAATATTTAATTTCCTCCGTTATATTATAATGGTTTGTCAGTCATTATGATTTATAATATAACATTAAAATTGGAATGTACCCAGTTTTAAATTTGTGTAAATTCATCAAGTTATAGAATAATTTTGCCAGCGATAAGTAGGTAGAAAGGTAGGTAGAAAGTTAAACAAAAATACCCCGACGATGCCTTTAAGCAAGTAATAGGGACATCAATAGGTAGCTTACCAAAATTCACCAGTACGTCGGCTGGTGCAATAGGCGGTATTTTCCACTTGTCACACCTTAAGACTTAATGCCGTTGAATATTCGAAGGTGCGTTTCAGCTCAGTTTGCGGGGATATGAGAGTGACTGTATAATATTGCTATTATTATTCATTCACATTTCTATTATTATATATATAACTCAATTCATTAAATTATGTAATTTAGTTTATGTTATTAAAATTATAGCGATTAATCAACATATCATATAATGTTTAATGATAAAGATGGAAAATAAATAAGATCAAGGGAATCAAAAAATTAAATCTTTAAAAAAAGTGTCGATAGTATCGTTATCTTTCCAGTCTCACGTTCTCAAGTGAATTAATATTAATATGGAAAGCTGTCCTAATGAATCATTTAGTTAAGACAGCGTTCAAGCGTTCAACAAAATATCTACATTAGAAAGTATAAAACAAGCAAATAAAAAAGTAGGCGTAGCACAAAATGTTTTAGATATGTTCCGTGAAATATATAGATACATTATATTATTTGTAAAATATTTCTTCGACGTATATAAATATAACTAACAAATAATTATATTTGTTTACGTCGTAATAAAAAGTTGTTTGAGAAAAACTGGAGCCTTATAATGTCTGTGGTAAGAACTATTTAACGTAATTTAATTGCAGCTGTAGACCTATTATTATTAACATCTGATAATAGATAAAAATAAAAATCACGTAAGTATCTACGTTAGAACCCTATTATTTAATGTAATTTAATTTTAACTTGATACTATTATTAATAGATAAAAAATTTAATGCACATTGGTGCAAGGATCGAATTTATGAAACAAATTTTACACTGCCAAGTTTTACCTACTGTTAAGAAAATAATACTGGAAATGCCAAAATATTAATTACAAGTATAAATCGTAGTTTTACTAATAATTAATGGAACATCAAGAAATTTTATGTCTTTGACGAAATTGAAATGACGACCACAAATTGTTCACAATGTTAATATGAAAGCAAAATGATGTATTAAAGATAAAAGAGCAGGGATGTGATTCTGCTCTGATGAGTGATGAGGATCTCAATTTGACGAAACCTTATTACAACATATCATACACATTATTACAAAAAATATAAATTCCAAGTCATACATGTGTTATTATAATAAATTGTTTATGATAACTGTTCTAAGTGTCTTTTGGCACATTTCTTAACTATCTGCACTTTGCGAATCAAAGTCGTCATCTACTATTTACGACAATCAAAGCGAAGTGGATATTTTTCACTCCAAAGCTTTGGAGTGAAAAATATCCACTTCGCTTTGAACTGAGCGAGCTATATCGTCGATCATTATTAAAGCACGCGAAACGTTTTATGTATGTTCCTTGGTCACTTAAAGACGCATCGATTGATTTGGAAGATTCTACTTTTGTTTGAAAGGATATACTTCTTATTTAGTCCTTACAAATTTGGAAAAGATCTAATTTAGGGTTTCAGAGATACAAGAAATTGAAAGTCAGTTGTCAGTTATCAGTTTTACCACAGAATAATACCACAGAATAATTCTGTGGTTTTACTGCGTTTGAATTATCCTAATTCCGAGATGAAGAAAGACATCAACGCGTACAAATGAGACTGATTATTTTATTCGTATTTTATATTAATTGGCAATTTTATTTCAATGCTAAAACAAAAATAAAGTTGTGCACAAAACATTATACCTATGATTCGCACCATTTTGTTGGTAGCTCATTTGTGACTGTCATTTCCATCAGGAGATCCATCTGCTTGTTTGCTATCTTAACAATGCTTATGATATAAAAAGCATCTGCCAGCTTGGTCCGACGGCCAATTCTCAGTTATCAGGTGCTACAGTTAATTTAATATTACCTCCTTTATCAATAGTCTGAAGTCGGTTTGCATCAAACTGATTAATTACTTCTTTAATTACTGTCACTATGGTTAAATTCATTGGAAAAGTATTTAAATAATTTGGTGTAAGTGAAGCTAAGAGTTGATTTTTATGCATGTAATAGAGAATATTGTTATCACTTTTAAATCAATACTACCAGGAAAATTATTTTTATTGTCCATCAAAAACTAAGTAGGGTCGGAGGCGCTCGATCTTGGACTATTATATTTTATTTTATACTAGCTGTTGCCAGCGACTTCGTCCGCGCGGACTTCGTTTACTCCGCACAGCACCTGGCCGCTAGGTGATAGCGTGATAATATGTAGCCTATATGTTGACATGATCTTTTAGTTATATTCATCCAAAATTTGAAGTAAATCCAAGCAGTACTTTTTGAGTTTACCCCGGACATATATACAGACAAACAGACAAACAGACAAACAGACAAACAGACAAACAGACAAACAGACAAACAGACAAACAGACAAACAGACAAACAGACAAACAGACAAACAGACAAACAGACAAACAGACAAACAGACAAACAGACAAACAGACAAACAGACAAACAGACAAACAGACAAACAGACAAACAGACAAACAGACAAACAGACAAACAGACAAACAGACAAACAGACAAACAGACAAACAGACAAACGGACAAACGGACAAACGGACAAACGGACAAACGGACAAACGGACAAACGGACAAACGGACAAACGGACAAACGGACAAACGGACAAACGGACAAACGGACAAACGGACAAACGGACAAACGGACAAACGGACAAACGGACAAACGGACAAACGGACAAACGGACAAACGGACAAACGGACAAACGGACAAACGGACAAACGGACAAACGGACAAACGGACAAACGGACAAACGGACAAACGGACAAACGGACAAACGGACAAACGGACAAACGGACAAACGGACAAACGGACAAACAGACAAACAGACAAACAGACAAACAGACAAACAGACAAACAGACAAACAGACAAACAGACAAACAGACAAACAGACAAACAGACAAACAGACAAACAGACAAACAGACAAACAGACAAACAGACAAACAGACAAACAGACAAACAGACAAACAGACAAACAGACAAACAGACAAACAGACAAACAGACAAACAGACAAACAGACAAACAGACAAACAGACAAACAGACAAACAGACAAGCAGACAAGCAGACAAGCAGACAAGCAGACAAGCAGACAAGCAGACAAACAGACAAACAGACAAACAGACAAACAGACAAACAGACAAACAGACAGACAAACAGACAAACAGACAAACAGACAAACAGACAAACAGACAAAAATTCTAAAAACTATATTTTTGGTTTCTATATCGATTGTAGATCACGCCCCAAGTATTCCTTTAAAAAAAACATTCAATGTACAGTTTTGACTTTCCTACGATTTTATTATATGTATAGATGGTTAAAAAATTTCTGATTAAAACCCTTATCTACTAATTTGGACTAGTAGTTTCAATCTTACAATTCGCAATTAGTTAGTTGGTATAATTTTTTAATATAACAAACAAAACAGGATTAATACATACTGAATGACCCAAATATGCACTTAAAAAATATCGTAGATCGTATCGTAAATCAATTCAAATTCTGTCTGGAGGTTTAACATTACGATTACATTACAACATTGAAAGTAAGACAGAAGTAACACCTAATAATATTACGATAATTTCACTCAATTATCTGTCTAGACTTTAGAGTATAGTCTAGACTCTAGAGTATAGTCTAGACTCTAGATAATGCGATAACAGCTACATTATTAGAATGGACTTGTTATGTTTGTGATACTCGTATAAAGTTAGTCTGTCAAAATTCGTGCTTGTTTTTGAATATAGTATTTAGAGTGTGGTGTTTGTGACGGACTTATAATAAATTGTACTATATAGTAAATTGTACTTGTATCTCTTATAATAAGGTCAGACTATCTTAGTCTCTAATCTGCTTCGAGAAAGAAGATCATTCGATCAAACATGCGAGTTAGAGTGTTCTAGTAGAGTGTTTTTGTCTTATATATACCTTAAATACGTGATTTATGTTATGTAAATAAATTGAAACCCATCCATAAAAGTACCCAAATCACATTTATCAACTGAATCTTGCATTGTTTTAAAAATTGAAATTATTAATACTAGTAAATTACCATAATGTATGGTAGTCCATTAATAATAATTAATGTAACTTATCTGATACATTAAATTCATTGTTTTTTTTTTCGTATTTCATAAGTCACCATATTTATAGTTCATCTGATTACGATGATACTTTATCAAGTTATTGTTCTCTTTTGCGCTAGATTGTATGCATAGTACAATTAACTTCCAGCCAATGCATTTCTACAACTCTACAATATTTTCTGTGGCAGCAACTCGCTGGTGACTAGCTAATTTTAATTAAAAGGATCATCGCACTCTTGATACGCTTGTTGTGCCCTCTTGTACCACCAGGAAGGAGGGAGTTGGCACTTAAGTGAAGTACGTTCAACGCGATCTGCCAACTAGCGCGAGACACTCATTTAATCCAAGTTTTTGTTAATTCAAAAGTGGTTAAAAAATATCCGATACGATATTTTACTTGAAACCCAAAAGTTACTTTTGAAATTGAACTTTAAAACGTGATCCCGCGCACCGATGCGTGATGCAGAGCATTGCGAGGACCACAGAAATATATACATATGTACAGTGAATTTCATGAGATCGTACGGGCTGCATCTTCAAAGTTAAGGCTCGGGGGTAGCGGAGGGTGGTATTTTTGAAATCAGGAGACAAAACTCTATCATGCAATGGTGTTAACTCCTAGGCTGTTTTGCTCGACCCATTAGAGTATATTTGCACCAGTTGCAGCATGACGCCTACATCTGCACGTCGGTCCGATGCGCATTCCATGCACATGTAGCCTAGCGGACCGATCATGGCCTAAGCTCAGCCAGGTTCATAGGTGAGTTTTGATACCTACTGGACGCGGTGTCGCGTAAACTTATCTTACATCAATGATACCAACAAGTAATGCATACGTATTTTTATTTTCACAAATAAAACAATAATCATTAAAGTAATAGTTAAACTTATAAACTGCACAGGTTTACTAGCTAAAAGGAATGCCTTAAACAGTACTGAGTACATGAATCGTGTGCTTTTGTGATTGGTGCCGGCGTGGTTGTAGTTTTAAAAGTTTGGTGGATGTGGGCGGATAATTGTGCCGCTGGGGTCTTCTTTTGATCCGAACCATCGGTGAGTCTTATCCATTTATTAAACCGACGTCTCTCCTTTCGGTACCATCACGGAGGATACATAGAACAGTTCGCGGATAATAATATCAAATTTAATTAATTTCACCTTTTTAATCATACTGTTTGTTTTCAAACTGGAGAAAAGTGTGTACCTATTTGCGTTAACAATAGAACACTTCACAGTGCATACATTTCAAAATCCTAACTTCTTTGAGCTAAGTGACACGAGCATACACTACTACGGGCTATAACTCCAAAGTTAAGGCTCGGGGGTAGCGGGGGTTGTTTTTGAAATCAGGAGACAAAGCTCTGTCATGAAACCATGCTAACTCCTAGGTCGTTACGCTCGACCCGTTAGAGTGCAGTTTCACAAGTTGCAGAATGACGCCTATATTTGCCCGTCGGTCCTGAGTTGGGATACCTACTGGACGCGGTATCGCGTCAGCTTATTCTACATCAATGATACCAAGAAATATTTGATAACAGTATTTATTTAAAAAAGTGAAGAAAACGAAGCATTGCAATAAGCAATTGTAGCGGCTCAAAACAATCACAAACGCTACAAGAAAAAATAATAAAAAATGGACAAAAAATCAATAACAAATGGAAAAAATGAAATTCAAAATAAAATCCTGAATCGCGATATCACAATTATTTATCTTGTAACACTATATACAATTTTCAACGCTTCTCAAACGGACTTCGGTCCCCAGGCAGTACACCTTGCCTGGCTGGGAAGATCTTCCTTTTCCCTTCCTTGTCTTTGTGTGACGTCATCAACCTCCACAGTAATGACGTCACCTGACA
Organism: Apodemia mormo; assembly: GCA_036924255.1. NCBI lineage: Eukaryota > Metazoa > Arthropoda > Insecta > Lepidoptera > Riodinidae > Apodemia > Apodemia mormo. The sequence continues at coordinate 7,388,925 of JAUPFN010000005.1, read as the reverse complement.
AGCAGCTGGCCCGCTGGTTCCATCACTTTGACCCTTCCACGGTACGGACCAGCGGTGCCACAGTGGTTACACCGACGTGATCATCACCACTAACAGCTATAAACATGCCACACTAGTGACCCTCGGCAAAACAACACGCATCAGCCTTCTGACCATCAGCGACTCCTGATACCCCCTCTGCTTCCAAACAGCATCAGCCAGTTTCACAAGCTATGCCTCAACTACGCTTTCCGGAATCCACTTCGAACTGCCTACGTTCACTGGATCTCCATGCAGCAAACCCTATCCCGCTCGTTCCGACTCATTGCGAACCACAGCGGAGGCGCACTCGTCCCGACTCACCGAGGACCCGCGCATATTCGGCTCGTCTCGATGCACCGCAGACTCGAGCACTCAAGGCACATACGCTTCACTGGCTCAACTAGATCGACCTTCGGTCTTGGGGGAGAGTATTGTAGCGGCTCAAAACAATCACAAACGCTACAAGAAAAAATAATAAAAAATGAAATTCAAAATAAAATCCTGAATCGCGATATCACAATTATTTATCTTGTAACACTATATACAATTTTCAACGCTTCTCAAATGGACTTCGGTCCCCAGGCAGTACACCTTGCCTGGTCGGGAAGATCTTCCTTTTCCCCGTCCTTGTCTTTGTGTGACGTCATCGACCTCCACAGTAATGACGTCATACTGACAAGCAGCTGGCCCGCTGGTTCCATCGCTATGACCCTTCAGCGGTACGGACTTGCGGTGCCACAGCAATATTATAAACCGCACGGTTTACAGAGTAAATACAAACAACCAACGTCTGAACAGTATCAGGTCGATTATAAAGCTTAAAAGTCCCAGTAGGTATTGTAGTCAATGTCGCCACCAAGATTTCCAATTCGGGTCCCACTCTGTCTGATTTCTTAACGCTGTGATGGTCTAATCGCGGTAGGTCTTCTGTGCAGCGGGACCTCGTGGGATCGGAGAGCTGAAAATAGAAAAATTAACATTAATTTCGTTGAAGCTTTTACAAGACCTCCTGAAGAGGTAAGAAACTGGGACGGATCGTTGGCACGAGTTTGTAGAAATGATATACTCACGTCTGTTGGATGGCAGGGCAACTCCGGCATGAGTTTGGCATAACGTGCGCCATCAGGAACATAGCCATCAACACCAGCAGACCTTTCATCTTGGGAGTCTTTGATAATCACAACCAAGTCAAGTAGCTGCAAATGAAAAGAAACAAAATATGAAATTCAGTCATTGAAGAGGTGCTCCATGCCTAAAAGGAATGCGCAGGACAAGTATGAAAATGTAGAAAATAATTGATTGTAATGTTAATGGAGAGGGGACGATGATGCCTTTGCTTTGGGAGAGCTTGGGCACAGTCTTTTCTCCGAAAGAACTTGTTCGCGCAGTGGCTGTCGATGGGCGTATGAAATCATGAGGTATGTACGTTATATAGGTAGCCTGCTGATAAGATTTGCCACACAATGAACAATTGGATTAAAACCCATGACGCAATTTAAGGAAAAAAATATTAGGTAAAAATCCTGAAATAAATGTAATCAACAATGGTAAAATAGCGATATCGGTTAATATTATTGCGCCACCCATTAGAAATAATGGTAATAATACTGTAATAATAGGCAACTATTTCAATACTCGTCCTTAAATCCCGGCGTCAAAGCAATTTGTGCAAGTTTATGCCATACTCAAACAGATGTTGTCATGCGGTTTGTTTGAGTAGAGTTTGTACCTAATGTTATCGAAGCGTACAAAGTGCATACAACAAACGTAATTTTTAAGAAATTTTTTACTCGATCTTAATAAACAGGTCGAAACTTGAATATTTTCAAAAAAGAAGTATTTGGAAAATTATTAACTATAAAAATAAATACCTAATACATAAAAGAAATATTTAAGCATAAAACAAACGTGGTTTTCTGTACGGAATTCTTCGTGCGCGAGTTCGACTCGGTAAAAAACCGGCCAAGTGGGCCGGTTTTTTACAATTACTCGAAATATTTTTACTGTAAACATTTCGGATTTATTTTTTATATATTATACATATGAGATTATAGAGAAGAATTATGAAAAATTAAATAAATAAAAAACCATCTGTGGTGGAATGGCAATGCTACATGCATACGTCTGTGTTATCTACCTCTTGACATGCTAACTTTTTCCAACTCCGTACAAGATTAACGTCCAGGACAACCAGGTGCTCCGTATCTCGGCCGCACCGTCGGGCTACCGATAAGACCGCTCCGCACGTGACTATCCGAGGCCGCATCGAGATCTCGGTAACGCAATGGAGCGAGGTTCAGCGAGTGCGCTTCTTTGAAGAAAAAAACATGTATTCTACTCAGGCTTATCACCAACGCCATCGGAGAACACGTCGCAACATACGAAAAGTTGAGCTCGCAACGGATTGTTCAACTTTTCAGAATGCATACCTAAAAGTTTTGACGCGCGCAGCGATAATTTTTAATTAACTAATGAGGCAAACACGACGCTGAAATTCAGTATAATTCCCTATGATATCATTGCGGTTTGCGATTACCCACAAAACCATATGTTTATCGTTCTCCTCATATTTTATCGGGACTAATTTTACCTCATTATCAAATATGTTCAGTCGCCCGGCTAACAGAATAATTACACCGGGACTTGCGGAATCATGTAGCAACTAACCCGTGTAGTTATTATTTAACCCGAGATAAGGTGTTTGTAACAGTCTTGTTTCTATGGTCACAGAATATCATAAAGTTCATGCAATCTTACAACATCCATATGTGTCTCGGGTATCGCTGCACATTGCAGCGCACAGACAACACATCAGACGTTCGTACTTGCTGCCTCAGCATCAAGGGGTACGCCAAACTATCATTGCTGACTGCTGGCATGATGACGGATCGTACCAGAGACTGTTCACGTCACATTCAACGTCTTGGTCTATGTTACGCTCGTATACGTGTATTGCACATGCACACACACGCACGTACGCATACAAGTAAAACGTGCTATGATCTCGACAAACGTCACAAACGCTTTAAGATAAAGCTAGGTGTCTAGCAGATGTCTAAGAGCGGGTGAGCTTTGCACAGGCACGGTAGATTGTTATGTAGAAGCTGACATTAACCTTAGCATCGACGTTACTTTACTACGAGTCAAAGTTTCGCGCCTTAGCTCTGCGCCGTTTGTCTTCTTACCTTTCTATGCAACACCTGAGAGTCTTTTGCAGAGAATTATGTCTAGACTTCTTCTAGAAGCGTGCCAGGAGGCTAGCGAGCACCGTTTGCGGTGAAAAAATTCAATTACATTTTGACTCAAATGCATCCTAGTGCATTCGGTTGACATTGCAAAGGCAAAACTCCTACTCACACCTGAAGCTGCATCTAGGAATTATGCACCGTACGCTGGTGTGATCCCGACTATATGTATTTTTATTGATCATCCAAATTTTTTCACAAAAGTTTATAATTTTAAGGAAGGCTGTGTTTGAAAATTTCTAAAATTCATCCAGCGGCATCTGTAGAGCCGCCTATAATTGTTCTATAACTCCACATTCGTTTTAAAATGGCGGCTAATCAGCTCATTTCAGAAAATTGTGGCTGCAGTTCAGATTTTGTCTACTAAACAGATAATTTAGTGGCAATGTAATAAACTTTGTCATTAATATAAATAACTATTTATAGTAATATTAATAAAGATCGATATATTTTCTGTGGTAAGAACCGTCTATTGACCGTTTTAAGCAATGCAACCAAATAAAGCAAAAATAAAAGTCTTTTCAAAAATAATAAGAGTGAGAACCCAAGACTATTTTTTAAGATAGCTTTAGCTCCTTTTTGTATATTTAGTATTTTTTATAAAATAAATTAATTTGAAATATTTACTTGTTTTATTTTATATAATATTGTTACGAATAATCAACGTATAGAGTTGGAACGCTGGAGAGATCTAGAAATAAAAGAAAGAGATAGCTACTCCTATTGACAAACAAATAGTTGACCTAAGCTATACCATAATGAACTTTGTGGTATAGGGCATAAGGTTGAAAGTAGCGTGTACTAGGATTTATGTGTCATAACTTGTTTACAGTAAGAATTGATAAGAAGTGATTCATTTTTTCCCGATGCATTTAGATTTTTCTGGATCCAGGTAGAACTTTACCTTGGGTATAAATAGAGATGTGTTGACAAATACAGGGCAGATTTTATCAAGCGATCGAGAGCGATACTTGAAAGTGACCAGTGCGAAGCGAGTGTTCTATTGTGTAATCGGTTAAGTTTAGCATTAGTACAGTGAGTGACTAGTGTTATTCTAGTAACTAGTGTTGTAGTGTTATATTAGTTAGTGTTGAGAGTATTTAAGTATTACGTTGTGTTGTGTGTATTTGTATCTTAAATACACGTAAGTGATGTTTTCTTACAATTACGAACGCGAAGTACGTAACAATATTATGCTACTGCCATGAATGGGCGTGTTTCAATTTGTATGATACTTATAATGTAGGTATATAATGTAAAAAAATTACTCATCAATTCATTCGATATACCTATATAGGATGGCAAACATATAGGTGTCAGGCAGCTTTCCTTATGAGTAGTGATAACCATTGCCTTTATACATCAATAATGATAAGAAGCATTGCTATCCATATGACAAGGATATAAACCATACCCGGCTAATTTACTCTCCAAACCTGAACCGGTTCCGGCTCCAAACCTGATCACTGACACAAAAAAAAGTTACGGCAGGTTTCAAATCTAAATGAGACGTTACAGAAATCTCCTTACCCCATTTCCTTAATACCTCTGAAGTCCGAAGTACTCAGTGGAAATACTGTACCGATTTTGAAAATTCTTTCACGAGTAAAAAGCTACAGTATTATTGAGTGTCATGCCATAAACTACATTTTATTTAAATTTCCTCGCCGGATTAAGTCCTAAGCGCCTTTCTTTCCAGTTCACCATAATTCACCTGTTTGTCGGTTAGTGAGATGAGTGATGATCCCCATCACCGCATTTTATCGACCTGATAACGATAATCGACTAATTCTACCGATAGCCGGGTCCCACGGCTTTAAATGCTCATCCGAGGCATGGAAGTGGTAACACACCACCCGCCATACTCTGAGCTGCTACGGAGATTTTGGATTTTCGAGAAAAACCTCGAAAAAACCTCAACACTTGCCTTATCTGGAGAACGAACCCGGGACCACATAGTCTGAGCCGAGTTGGCTATCCCGTAGACAATGATGCAGTCAAACTATATTATTTAAAGAAAACTTCTCTTAATGCATCGGAATTATCAAAAGTTTAAATTTTGTTTATTCTGAAACCATATGTATAATTTATGTGGCATTACTAGAGATTGCTACAAAGTACTTTGAACTATATCTCGCGAACGCTAAACACTATTTTGTTTTGCTTTGTATGTCCGAGTATATCTTGTCATAGAGCACACGCGACTAGAACAGATTACGATAGAAGTACAAAGTATGAACCGAGTAGGATAGAAGTTCCAGTTTGGTCTATTGGTTTTCGATGTGAAATATCTATTGCCTTGGCTTGACCGAATCATCATTATCATCATCATCGTCATCATCCTCAGCTTTTATCAGCCCACTGCAGGGCATAAGCCTCCTCCCCTCACGCCATTTTTCCTTATTTTCAGCCGCTCTTGTCCAGGTTTTTCCTGTCAGCTTGACGATATCATCGACCCATCTTGCCGTTGGTCTTCCGACACTTTTCTTCCCCACTCTTGACCACGACTCTGTTAGGGATCTACTCTACCTACCATTACTACGTCGAGCTATCTAGTGTCCTGCCCATCACCACTTGAGTTTGTTGATGTGGTAACTTATATCGACCACTTTAGTTCTTCTTTGGATGTCAACGTACCTGACTCGGTCTTTTAGTGTGATACCTAACATGGCATGCGCTTGATCGTATAGTGGACGATAACGGCATGAAGTTCCTTTATGCCGTCTGTGTATACATGCTTCGCATTTACCTATATTTTAACACGGGAAGCAAAAACTTTATTCCCCTTTTTAAGACTATTACGCGAACAATGGAGTATGAAATTTGGCACAGTTAGAGTTTACATTGCGGAGGACTAAAGAAACCTAATATTTTTAATAATACTATGCATTATAAATATATTACATTTTTTTAAACGTAAATTATATAAAAATATTAGTTTTCTGCACAACTGCCCAATGTAAATTTTAGATGCCTTAAATTTCATGCAGGCGATTTTCGCTTATACCACTTTTTTACAAAAATTGTTTGGACATAATGGTGTGACTGATATATTAGTATTAGCTAAGACATTAGTGATATTGAAAGGATTCGTGGATTAGTAATCCGGCGAACTGTAATATTTCATATTCGCCTAATATCTGTAATGGATATCCAAAATGAATAGGATAATATCATTCGGTATTCGGAATAGTTCGGATTCACTAGATTGGCGCCCGTCGGATTCGTGAAAGTATTAAAATATTTTCACGATACGCCTCGTCGTACGTACGAATGAGACGGACGTATTTCCTGCAGTATCAGATCTTATTAATGTTGTTTTAAGGTCCAAATTACAGTGAAATATTAGTTAATACTGATATATTAGTTAAGATATTTTCCTGCCATATCAGTATAAGATCTTATTTCTGTTACTTTAAGGTCCAAATTACAGTGAAATATTAATTAAGATATTTTCCTGCCGTATCAGTATCAGATCTTATCACTGTTACTTTAAGGTCCAAATTACAGTGAAATATTGGTTAATACTGACATATTAGTTAAGACATTAATTATTAAAACATATTAGTTAAGAATATATTAGTATCACCTAATCTTGAGAAATATCGGTATTAACCCATCTCTATTTGGACACAATTTTTGTAAAAAGTAGTATAAAATTTTCGCTTCATATATTTATGTGTCGGGGAGGTCATTAAAATTGAAGCTGATTTGACAACGAGACGCAAGTAATGATGATGTCATCGCTTAGGCAGTGTTGACGTTCGTGTGAGCCCAATACAAGATATTGCTTTTGAATCGATCACCGACGGAACTCTAGATACTTCTCTGTTGGCTGTCGCACAGACCACAAGTCTGGAAACTGTCATACGAATGGGTGCGCTATAATTAAATTTACCATAGCGTAACATAAAAGTACCCGTATTGTTCAAAGTGATAAACAAAATTTTACTTCTTGCTCGTTACCCACACCAAGCCCATACAATATGTATTCCGAAGAAGAGCCTCACACTGATCTTTACCCTACTGCGACAAATGTATAAATAGAATACGCATTCGTTATATCGAATATACTCTAAGGCCAGAACGTCTCGACTCGTTTGGCTTAACTCAAACAATCACACTTACGTCACCGGCATAACTCAGCCCACTTGCGGGCTATTGAGCGTACGTTTTTACTAGCTATAATAACCTACGAATTGTGTTACCACGTAATTGGTAGAGCCCGAAATCAAAAGTCAGACATTTTTGTTTAGAATTACTTATACTGACGATAGAGATCTCTCGGGTTTGATGTCACCGCTTTACATATTTCTGCCGTTGGCGTCACTTTTTGTTAAATGTTACGATGTGAAAGTGAACTTATACATCATATCTCCGCCGCAATATATTTTCTGCTGATATATTTTCGCCGTGTTGGTCCCGGCCTCCTTTGAAGAATAGACCAACTGCCGTTCTGCCAGGCAGGTCGTAAAAGGCGACCTATTGGCTATAAGAGTCACTACCATCGTGGCTACTAGATGGTAGAGTTCTGCATTGTCTCACCCGGGTCTGGTACCACAGCCTTAAATATTCCTGCCGCAATAGCGCCAGTGCTTGTCACTGTCATGTTCCGGTTTGGAGGGTAAGGTAGCCGGTAAACTTATGCATGTGGCATTAGACCTCGCTATAAGATAGCAACGCACCATTAACATCTTTGGTGCCTGTAGGCGATGGTTGACTCTTTCCATCAGGAGACCCATCTGCTTGTTTGCTATCTTATGATATAAAAAAAAGCAACCATGACTACGTAACAAGGTAGCATTTAGCCCGTGTTGGTACTAGCTCCCTTCGAAGAATAGAACATCTGTCTTTCTGCCCGGGCAGGTCGTAAGAAGGAACAATTGGCTATGCTAGTCACTACTATCATAGCTACTAGGTGGTAGCTATGATACAACCCGGGTCTGATACAACCGCCTTAGCTAATCCTGCCGCAATAGCGCTAATGGTTATCACGTTTGTGTTTCAGTTTGGAGGGTAAGGTAGCCAGTAAAGTCATGCATGTGGCATCAAGACCCCGCCACAACGATAGCGACGCACCATTAACATTTTTGGTTTCTATAGACGATGGTTGTCTCTTTCCATCAGGCATCTGCTTGTTTGCTATAAAAAATTGTAGTTTTATAACTTACGTCCTTATTTGGTACCACCGTCTAGCCTAGACATTTTAAAAACAGAAAAAATTAAGTTCCTAGTGAGTTCACACGCGAAAGAAGTGAAACTTTTGACTGAAGTAGCATATAACGAAAGTGAAAGAGACAAATTTAAGGAGTCGAGGGAAAAGGTTTTTCGTATTTTAGAAGTAAAAAGCTGCAGTAAAATCTCTTTGGTTGTACCTATCCGAGCTCCTTTGAAGAATAGACCAACCATTCTGCCAGGCAGGTTGTAAAAGGCGACCGATGGTTACTAGGTGGTTGAGTTCTGCATTGTCTCGCCCGAGTCTGGTGCCACCGCCTTACCTTTTCCTGCCGCAATAGCGTCAGTGCTTGTCATTTTCGTGTTACGTTTTGGCTGGTTAGGTAGCCGGTAAACTTATGCATGTGGCATTAGACCTAGCTACAAGATGGCTAGGCGATGGTTGACTCTTTCCATCAGGACAAAACCATCTGCTTGTTTGCTAACTTATAAAAAAGCTGGATGATGTTTTAAATATAAAATACTGCGTAATATCTGTTCAATCGTATTCCCTTGTTGGCTTAATTCTATACATTTCTGTTTGTTTTTCTAATGTGACGCATTTCTGTTTTTTGTTCAAAATTACGACAATTCTAAAGAAGTTTCACTTTAAAAATAAAAAGTAGGTTACTTACTTTTCATTGATTGACCAATGGGGCGAACAAATATTGAACGTGTCGACTGCAGTGAACGAAGTCGATTAGTAAAAAGTGATACTTCTGAGTAAATCTGTATGAAACATTACCCAAGAAACAATGAAATAACGCATAAATGGCGTTAAAAAGTGAGTAAGCCTGGTTTTGGCGCTACCGTAGTGAATGTGCTATTAATAATAATAATAATTATAATATCGCTGGACAAATTACACAAATCGATCTAACCCCAAAGTAAGCAAATTATTTGTTTGTGTTATAGGTGTTAGTCAACGATACTAATACATGACAATACATGTATGAATACTTTTACATACATAATAAACACCCAAACCCAGAAATACAAACAGCTATGCTCATCACACAAATGTTTGTCCACATTGGGAATCGAATCCGAGCCCAATCGATTTGTAGTTATGTTCGGTAACCATTCGACCAACATGGCGGAAAAATATTGAATGTGTCGATAGCAGTGAACGAAGTCGATTGGTACAAAGTGTGACAAATTTCTGGGTAAATTTGTATGAAACACCCAATTAGGTACTTAAAAAATAATGAATAAAGGACATTAAAAAAAAACAATTATAGTAATCTTGCTACAAAATGACAATAATTGTTCAACATTATGTTTGGTTATTGTTATATGCTATGTTCCTTCGTGTCGGTCCGTGGCCCGTTTGAAGAATAGACCATTTACCATACTGCTAGGCATTATGTCAGAGGCGAACAATTGGCTATGCGTGTGACTACATCGTGACTACTAGGTGGTAGAGATCTGCAATAACTCGCCAGGGTTTGTTTGGGCTCCTTTGAAGAGTAGACCAACTGCCGTTCTTCCAGGCAGGTCGTAAAAGGCGACCGATTGGCTATACGTGTCACTACCATCGTGACTACTAAGTGGTAGAGTTCCGCAACGTCTCGCCCGGGTATTTGGTGCCACTGCCTTACCTATTCCTGCCGCAATAGCATAAATACTCTTCTTTGTCGTGTTCCGATTTGAAGGGTAGGGTAACCTTATGCATGTGATATTACCATCCCACAGATAACAAAGCACCGTTAACATCTTTAACCTTTAATGGCAATTGTTGTCTTTTTCCATCAGAAGAGTCATTTGCTTGTTTGCTATCGTGCAATATAAAAAACAATATCTTTGCATTTTTTTTTCTTAATTTTAATTATTCAATTTACTTTACAATATAACAATATTTTATAAAATTTACAATATATAATAAATTATGAACTTGGATTTTGCTGTACATAAAAGAAGTCAAATCGGACCGATTTCAATAAACAGTTTAACTACAATTCATCGATATGATTGATGAGATTGATGGCGATTCTCGTCACCACATTTTGTTGATCTGATAAATCTTACTTCTTGTAAAAATGTTACCAGCTGTTATAATTATGCTTATCCGAGGTAAAGAGATGTTAAACACCGTAACCGAGCTCTGAACTGCTGTTCAGTCCACTGAGTGAAAAACAAACCAACAGCAATCAGTTGATTTTACTACCCACTGAATATTTTTTTTATATCTTGCGGCAATAAATTAGCAGATGACTCCGCTGATAGGAGGAAAAATCACCGCCTATAGACAACAAAGATGGTGCGTTGCTATTCTTGTAGTGGGTTGGTAATGCCACATGCATAAGTTTACCGGGTACGTTACACTCCAAATCGAAACACGGCAGTAAGAATCACTGACGCCATTGAGTGGTGGTAAGATCCGAATGAGCCGGCATAGAACTCTACCACCTAGTAGTCACGATGGTAGAGACAAGCTTGGCCAATCTTCTGCCTTTTCCGAACTGCCTGGCAGTTTGGCAGATGGTCTATTCTCAAAGGGAGCCCGGACCAACACGGACGAAAATGATTGACATGAGATCTTTCCACATTTATTGTTAATACTTTTATCAAATCGTATTCTATCTTCCTCTTGTTTCTGATTAATTAAAAAAAATATCAACCCGTGTAACGTGTGTATGAAGCATATACTGGATTCATCTATCGATAGTTGAGCTTGTTGTTGGACTTTTGATCTGCCACAATTTACTAGTTTTAAATTAAATTTACCTTAAAGCTATATACTAAATTATTAATAATACAAGGAAGTAAATGAACGGTAGACTCAGCTTACGCTCCATTTAGTAATAATCACCGTTCCATAACTCTACAATAAAAAAGTTTTCGACGTTGTTATCGTTAAAAACTTTTATGTGACCAAAATGTTTGTGAACGAAATATAAACAACGGGTTAGTAACCTGATATTACCTTCCTTTATTAACCAATTTGGGAAAATCTTTTTTAATGTGATAAAGTTAAAACTTTTTTTTTATCCATACTAATATTATAAATGCGAAAGTAACTCTGTCTGTCTGTTACGCTTTCACGGCCAAACCACTGAACCGATTTGGATAAAATTTGGTACAAATATAGTTTGAGACCCAAGAAAGGACATAGGATAGTTCTTATCCCGGAAATCCCACGGGAACGGGAACTATGCGGGTTTTTATTTTAGAATTTTTTCCACGCGAACGAAGTCGCGGGCACAGCTAGTATATTATAAAATGGCAAACAAGCAGATGGGTCTCCTGATGGAAAGAGTCAACCATCGCCTATAGACATCAAAAGTGTTAATGGTACGTTGCTATCTTGTGGCGAGGTCTAATGCCACATGCATAAGTTTAGCGGCTAGCTTACCCTCCAAACCAGAACACGACAGTGACAAGCACTGCCCAAGTAGCACGTTAAGCTGTATATAGGCTGCATTTAGGTTCATTTTTAAACTTAAAGCTGTATACGAAGCCGTACAAAGGCTGTAGAAGCGCTTCTACAGCCGATATAACACCAAAAAGGGCCCCAAGTTATACAGCTTATTGCGTTATATAGGCTACACAATAGCTATACAAGCTGTTATAAACTGTACAATGGCTGTTATTTGGTGTATAAAGAAACTATAACACTAAAAATACTCTCTTGTAACTGTCTTGTACAGCTAAGAGTTAAATAGGCTGCACAATAGCTGTACAAGCTGGTATAGGCTGTACAAAGGCTGTTATTCGGTGTATAAAGAAACTATAATACTTAAGATACTCTCTTGTGCAGCTAAATGTTCTTAATAGGTGTTTGAAAATGATAAAAAGTAACTAATCTGTTTTTGATATTGTATAACATTATATCTGCAGACGCCATAATTAAAAATATATTAATAAACGATAAATTCTTGGACTTGGAGCAGTATTTGGAGTGTATTCAAAGTGCGAATTCTAAACGACTGTGAAGTCGTGTATGTTTTTCCTCAAAATATTCACGCGCTAACGAAATAGTCGAGATAACACAAATAAAATCATTGCAAAATACGGTAAGTGTTTGTGTTTAAGGTTAGAATATACAAGTATTTATGGTACAATATTGTATATAAAGGCATAATGATCATAATATAAGTTGTTTGTCAAGATATAGCTTTAGCTATTGCTAAATATATCTTTTATTTAACAATATATTTCTTTAATGTTGTTTTTAATACACAATAATGGCGGCGTTTTGTTATGCAGCCTAAAGTGTATTTGGAGGGTGATATACTGCAAATAGCTGTACTGAATCTCTTTTTTGTTCTATTATACGGCTATTGGCTTTTAATTACCGTCCAAATACACTTTAGGCTGTACTAAGTCCCTATATAAATCTATTGTACAGTAATTGGCTTTTAATCACTTAATTTGTGTTTAGAGATGCGTACAAAAATTGAAAAACCCTAAATACAAAACATATGTTTGTCACTTGATTTCGCTATTGTGTTGTATTGACGTCGGTCGTTTGACTTTACAACTAAACCAACTTATTGTTAACTATAACTTATGAGACATGTATTTTAATCATGTTTTACTTTATTTTTCAGGGAAATATGCCTTATAAAATAAAAAAAATTGAGAGAAGCCAAAACCGTATTTGTATCGTACCCAGTTTGTGGGAGGATAAAGGTGAATTATAATGACCAAGAAAACAACTTGATATAACTAAGTTGATCAAGAACGAAAAATCAAGTCCTTTAAATATTGGTATCCTATCACAAAAATATTTTTAAGAAGAATACGTTATTTCGTGCTTGTGATTTAATATTATTAGTTCTTCAAAGAGAAACACATACTGTTTTGCCTGTAATTGTATCTAAGTATATAATATTTTTAAAACGATTGTAAGTATACATATATACAGGTTGTTGCAAAAGTGGTACAGTAAGCCGCAAGGGGGTGGCTCAGGGGGTCATTCTTAACAACTTTTGTTTAACGACTTTTGGAAATTCGCGAAAAAAATATTGATTCTCCATAGAAACTTTGTTGGTCACGTGACTTTTCACAATGGAAAAACAAAATTGTTTTTCGGGAATTTTCACAAATCATTGAACAAAAGTTGTTCAAAATGACCCTCTGAGTCACCCCCTTTCGACTTACTATACCGCTTTTGTAAAACTCCGTATAGTAGCAAGTTAAAAATAAAAAAATACATATTTTCTCAGTGCAATGATTTTTATTTCTTTTTTAAATCTTTTTTATATATTCTTTGAAGAATAGACCAATTGCCTTTCGGCCAGGCAGGTCGTAAAAGACAACCGATGGGCTATGCGAGTCACTTCCATCGTGGTTACTAGGTGATAGAGCTCTGCATTGGCTCGACCGGGTTTGGTACCACCGCCTTATCTATTCCTGCTGCAAAGCGTCAGTGCTAGTCACTGTCATGTTCTGGTTTGGAGGGTAAGGTGGCCGGTAAACTTATGCATTGGGCATTAGACCTTGCCACAAGAGAGCAACGCACCATTAACATTTTTGCTGTCTATAGGCGATGGTTGATTCTTTTCATCAGGAGACCGATCTGCTTGTTTGCTATCTTATGACATTAAAAAAATCAGTTATTGTAAATTACCAACCAAGTAACCTTAATGAAGAAGATAAGCCTAAAAAATAATAAATCAGATAACCTACAATCACTTTTTAATGTTTTTGATACGGAACCCTTTTCCTTGAACATTAATAAAAATTATGATTGTAGGTTTACCTGAATTAGTAATTTTTCAGCTTTATCTTCATCACGATTACTTGGTTGGTAATTTATAATATTTAAATATTCCTTTTCAATATTCCTCTTGATTTTTTCCACATGATATCAACTATGCAGATATAAAAACAGCAAACAACAATTTTCTCAGTAATACAGCCTTGAGCTGTACTATAGCTGTATATGCAGATTTTTTAACACCATTGGCTGCATAACAGTCTACAATTACGCCATAAATATTAGCTATAGAACGGAGATTGCATATCCCATTTTACAGAAACAAGCGTTGAGTGATACTATAATAACACTTAAAGCTGTAATAAATTCCCGTGCTAAACAAAATACAGCTAATGTACAGCTTTAAGGATTAAAATCAGCCTAATGAGTTACAAATTGCTTAAAGCTGTACAGTAGTGTATGAATATTCAGATATAACGCCTAAAGCTTACGCGGAACTCTAAGAAAGGCCTTGTACAGCATTAGGCTGTATATAAACTCATAAAGGTCTCTTATACCGATAAAAGCATCTTTTTACACCATTGTACGGCTGCAATAGAACTTTAAGTTCTATATGAGCTGCTTTATGGGTATTAAACATGCTTGATTGCTGCTTGGGTGATGCTATTGCGGCAGACCCGGGCGAGACAATACAGAACTCTACTACCTAGTAGTCATGATATAGGCATGATAGGCTATACGAGTCACCTAGTAGTGACTCGTATAGCCAATCGGTCGCCTTTTACGACCTGCCTGGCAGAACGGTAGTTGGCCTATTCTTCAAAGGAGCCTGGGACCAACACGGGGGAAACTTAATGAAATTTCTACACATCTTTCCATCAAGAGAGCTATTTGTTTGTTTCTATATGATAGGAACAAACAAATAGCTCCTATGATATAATCCTATCCTATCCTCCTATGATATGATAGGATATAAAAAAGTTCTATCCTCCTATGATATAAAAAGGTTAAGTAGTATAAATTGACAGTTGATAAAAGTCATAACAAATATTGGAAAGTGTAATCGAATGCGCAATATTAAGTTATCAGACGGGTCGGTTGACTTTCTCCGATCGTGTTAACTAGCTTTATGGTCAATGTATAAGCCCAGTTTTTGTTGATCGAAAGCAAATTCGGAATGCGTCGAAAGCTGCAACTCGCAACTGATGTAATATTCTACTGCAGGATTGGTGGATACACAGATTTTTTTAGGGTTCCGTGGTTGATCCTATTAAACATGCCACGTCGAGCCATTTTTCAGTTTGGTTGATTGAATTTAAGGTGTGAAACTCCCAGAAATAGGCATTTGTATAACGTAGTTTCTTTGTATAAAACTACATATTAATCACAAAGACAAAATTAAGTAATATTTATTTTTCTTCTTTCTTTTTACACATCCGTGTAATAAGGTAACCACTACACATGAACTGGGAATAAGTTTGTTTATTTATTTGTCATGACTCATAAGTTTCTTTCATTACGTGGAAACAGTTGAAATATGTATACAAAAATATTAATTTCATTTCTTTAACCACCGTAATCTATACATTAATAGGTGTAGGAAAAACATAGTTTTTCCTTATATAAACGAGTTTTTAATTAATTCGATCAGACATTTCATTCAATTTTGAAAATATTTTTAAAACAAAATACTACATAAACAGAAGCCATAGTGTTACATGTGATTCGAACGATATCCTTCACAATACGCAGTTCGAGTCACCAATAGTGGGAAAGGGGTTCATTAAATTTTTTCACAACGCAAGTGAAGCCGCGAGCGACAGCTAGTGATGTGCATATACTAAATTGTTAAATATTTATTACTCTCGTGTGTAAAAATAACTTGCAAACATTCTGGATTTAACATTTTGTTGACTGCTTTAATGGCCCACTGGCCGAGTCCGTTTGGGTCAGGTCACGAGGCCCTAGGTTTCATTACGAGATAAGAAATATGATTTGAATTTTTATATATTTTTTATATCATAAGATAGCAAACAAGCAGATAGGTCTCCTGATGGAAAGAGTCAGCCATCGCCTATAGACACCAAAGATGTTAAAAGTGTCATGGAGAATGCGGCTTTTGGGTCGTCTTTCGCGAAATTTTTTCTAACATCCTGGGTAAACAAATTGTAGAATACCACTCGGCATTAACACTTTTTTGATCTTCAAGTGGAATTGTACAGATAGTACCCGTAGCTGAGAAAAAAACGCGATCATTTTTTTACTAACGTTTCTCGCCTGTCTCACTTTTGTTGACCTGTTCTCATTTTCAAACACCAATTCACAAAATTGCTGTTTTTTCGGGTCAAAACAAAAAATCCATGTTTCGTCTCCTGTGACAATGTCAATAACAGCATTAGAATGTCTGTGGTTGTACTTCAGTAGCATCTGTGAGCACCATTCCACGCGAGCCCGCTTTTGCTCCGCTGTCAGTTCATGAGGGATCAACGATGACAAAGTTTCCGAACTTTCAACTCTTTGTGTAAAATTTTCTGAATTTGGCTCATACCCATCCCCAATAGTCCTCAAATTGTCTCACAGGTAATCCGGAGGTTTTCTTCAATTAACCGCTTAACAATAGCCACATTATTTTCGTTGACGGCAGTTGAAGGCCGCCCTTCACGAAATTCGTCATGTAAAGAAACTCGACCTCTCTCGTATTCAGCAAACCATCGCCTCACGGTGCTCAAACAAGGTGCTTCTCTACCAAAAGCATTTTAAAAACGAGCGGCATAGTCTTGCGGAGAAAGAGAACTTTTAAAATCATAAAAAATCATCACTCTAAAATCTTTTCGACTTAATTTCATTTTCGTTGCGTACGTAGAACTTTGATGTGTGATAAAAAAACAATTGACAAAACATTTCCCGCCAATTGTTTTTTTTTATTATTACTAGCTGACCCGACAAACGTTGTTTTGCCTTACATATTAGGAATCCATAGCGGACAAACAATGTGACACGTAATTTATATATATATAAGTCTACGGGATTGTCCTTCCACGCAGCCAAAATGGCTTTAAACTTTATATGGTGATTAAGTATTCTTAAATTTTCTAATTTTCTGCGCAATTTTCTTAATATTTTCTTTTATAAGAACCTTCTCCTTACAATTAGAAACACAATAAAAAAAAATACCGAAATTGGTCCAGCCGTTCAGGCGTATTGTCGTGACTTGCATTTAACAATATATATATATATATATATATATATATATGTGACACGTAATTTATATAAGTCTACGGGATTGTCCTTCCACGCAGCCAAAATGGCTTTAAACTTTATATGGTGATTAAGTATTCTTAAATTTTCTGCGCAATTTTCTTAATATTTTTTTTATAAGAACCTTCTCCTTACAATTAGAAACACAATAAAAAAAAATTACCGAAATCGGTCCAGCCGTTCAGGCGTATTGTCGTGACCAAGGACCAAGGAAAATAGGGATTGGTTATATATAGATAGGTTATATATAGATAGGTTAAGATGGTTGCAATATGGTATATATATAGATAGGTTAAGATGGTTGCAACGTTTTAAAAATATAACATTCGAAATTCAAATAGTTCCGATTAGCTAAAAGTGCAAAACTTTTAGTTATACCATAACCAATCACGACGACGCAAACATATCAATATTATAACAATAAATCCTTGCATTTAACAATATTAGTGCGATAATGACGTCGTAGGACCTTGTTAATGAAAGGTTGAATTAATTTAGTCATTAAAATGTTTGTGATTTATAGCTTGCATTATGCATAAAACATTATTAAAAATAATGATCACGGTTATTGGCATAATAACATGACGAGAAATGAAAAATATATAGGTACGTATATTTATATTAACCTATTGAAGTATAGTTACAAGCAAATAGCAATGATGCTATTACGGCAGGACAATGTAAGGCGGTGGTACCAACCTGATTAGATGTTACAGAGCTCTAACACTTTAATGATTCACGACAGTAGACCTTGGTTGGAATATTCGCTTTTTGGGTACTGCCAGGCAGGACGCCAGATGATGTTTATTCGAGAGAGTTCCTGGCCACTGTATTGGCATGTGTTGTTCATGGTCTGATTCTTATATCAAATATGAAATAAAAAGGTACTTAAATTGTGACTTGATTATCCAATGAAAATATTAATGTACGCGCACTCGCGCATAGATACAAATTTTGTTCAATGTGTAAATACTTATGTCTCTACAATACTTGCTGAACTTGTAACTAGACTCGTTAGCGCATCACTGTCGCTCGCGCGGTAACCACACTTTTTGAATATTACTACACTAATTAGTTTTAATGTGTAGTGAAGCAATATTCTCTTATTATTATATTTTTATTAGTAACATATAGCCGTGAATTATCGTATCCTTCAATCTACTACAGCCCCCTTTGCCCCCTTTGGGAAGCGTATGGAGTGCCGGTGACGGCGTTGTATAACTGTAAAGCGTATGTACGTTACTTACGGCAAATTAACCCAATTATTTTAATTATTATTCAAAAATTATTATTTTAATAATTAACCCAATATTTTGTTTTAAATAAAATAATACACACCGTAAAGTAATACCATTCATTGCAGACTGCAGTATCAATTACAATTTATGGTATCGGATCTAAAAGCAACCTAACAAACCTACGTTAGCCATTGACGTGTATACACGTCAATGATATTAGCGTAAGTAATAATTTGGGTACAGTTTTTGCCATTAAAGAAAGAAAAAAAATTTTTTGGTACAGTTCTAGTTTTTTTTTTTTTTTTTTTCTTTTTGGCATGGGCGTTAAGCAACTGCCATGATCAAGTAAAACGAGGAAACATATTTTAGACAATAAACTAGGATTTGGAATTTGGATTGACAGGAAAATAGAGGATCAGAAAGTAATCAAAATAACATAGATACTAAAATTATAAACTATTTACAACAATAATATTTAAATAAATATATACAGAGATAATACTTAGTTATTTACAGTTCTAGTTTTAAATCAACTACCTGGTTCTGTTACGACCAAGGAACTTATATACGATAACTGGAATTACTACGAAGCAATATTTGAAAAATAAAAATGTACTTTATTTTGATCCTAATAAAGTTGACATTTGTTTCTTACATAACAGAGGGGAAAAACGTTCTGAGCAAGACAACGACATGAGTGGATGTTGTCCCTTTCTTGCAATTGCCAGTGTAAATAAAACTTTCGGATGGTAGATTTTTATATATTCGTTAATCGTCAAATCCCTTTTATTCATACACGTCGATAGATACATTAGCATGAAATGTATTGTAATTAACATAGTGAGTTCTAAAATGTGCTTATTTTAATTATTACGTAATTACTTATGCAATGCAAAAACTGTTTCTCAAATTAGTAGAATTACTTAGTAGTAAATTGCAAACTACGCATGGCCACACTTATATATATGGCGATTGGCGCTTTATTTAGTAGAAAGAGACACACTCCACTCATGTCGTGGTACTCTTCGGAACAATTTTGAAGCGCGTGTAAGCATTCCGGGTAGAATATAACTTCCTTGGTTACGACTTACGAATCAGAAAAGATCATAGACCACGGAGCTTTTTTTTCTGGGTATGGAACTTAACGGGAACCTAACAAATCTACATACTTCATATTTATATGAGAATGTAGGTAGCTCTAATTTTAATATATTGAGATAGCAAACCATCGCTATAGACACCAGAGATGATTGGTAGCAATCCGTATGGCGGGATGACCATGCATAAATCTACCGGGTACCTTAGCCTCTAAACCGGAACACGACAGTGACAAGAATTAACGCTGTTGCGGCAGGAATAGGTAAGGTGGTGTTATCATAAACCATGACCAGACGTTGCAGAAGTCTTCTACTTACTACTTGGTAGTCACGATGATAGTACATCTTATACGTAGGTCACATTATAAGTTTTGCGTAACTTAAAAAAACAACATGTTATAACCAAAATATTATGTTTATTGTTTTTCAAAATAATCTCCTTTACATTTTAAATATTTTTTCATGCGATCAAACCATTTTTTAAAACAGGAGGACCACAGATCTGAAGGCATGTTTTCTACGTGCTGATTGAACGCTATCACTGCCTCTACGGAGTTGGTAAAAGTAAAACCTCTCATCAAATCTTTGATTTTGGGGAAAATACAGAAATCACAGGGTGCTAGGTCGGGGATATGCGCAGGATGAGTATCGAGATGTACTTTTTTGGAAGCTAAAAATGACTTTGTTTTGTTGGCCGTGTGTGAAGAAGCGTTATCATGGTATAGGAGAATGCGGTTTTTGGGTCGGCTTTCGCAAACTTTTTCTAACACCCTAGGTTGGGTGATTCTTCAAAAATGTGTTCTCCGTGTAATTTCCATGGTATTTCTGAAATCGCTTAATTAAAGTAAATTACACAAACATTTTAAAAGTTTATGCAAATTTAAAGAACATATGAAAATTCGACACGTAGTGATTCTATAGTTTTCCTAAAAAAATTGTATAAAAAAAATAGTAGTGATTCTATAGTTTTCCTAAAAAAAATTATTGAACATTTGCGGACCATGGAAATTACATTAGAGACCACGGAAATGACCCAGTAAGTAAAATTTTACTAAATACCGTATCAGATATGAAAATAAGATTAGATAAAAGAGATTTGGGGAACTATGAACGGCTGTAATATATGTTAAAACGATATTAGGCAATTTTTTTTCAGCAACTCTTTTTTTCTGAATTTCTGTTCTCCGCTAAACTTAGATACAGCAAACCAAATTAGTGATAAAGTGCGTGTGCTACACATTTCTTATTACCTTTTGCTTTTCTAAGCCATGCAATTGAAAGTGTGTGAAAAAGTGTTCGTATTTTCATAAAAATCCTTACAATTGTAGCAACGATGTAATCATATCGGTACATAAGTAAGTAGTCGAGTAACGAAGAATTGCAGGATTTGCGAAAAATATGAATGTATGCTCAACCGAGTAGTTACCTAGCCTAGCTTATGCGTAGTACTACACTTTGCGTTGAATACTTTCCTTAACATCAAAACATTAATAGTAAACTCATTTTTGGGCACTTTGAGCATGATAATTAGACGCTTTAAATGATAATAAGCTTCGGTTTAACAAATTTAAATAAAAAAGGCAGATGAAACTGAACATCTATAGACTTTCTGGTTCACCGGTTTGTCGGTTGGCGAGGTAAGTGATGATCCTAATCGCCGCATTTACCGAGATGTTAACGATTATCGACTATTCCTAGTGATAACCGGGACCGACAGTTTTACGTGCTCATCCGAGGCACGGGAGTGGTAATACACCACTCCGCCAGACTCTGAGCAGCTACTGAGGTTTAAGATTTTTGAGGAAACCTCGAAAAAATTTGAATAACACCTTTGCCTGACCTGGGGCTATGAGGCAGTCTAAATTATAAGCTTTGGATTAACAGATTTAAATTTAAAAAAATAACTGACTAACAATATTTATCACTTAATCTGATAATTGCATGAATTACAGAATAAACAATGAATATTTCATTTTAATTATTGCAAACAATATTAAATAGAGTAATTTCCATGAGTTTTATGTAACTTCCATGGTGTTTTATACATGTAAATTACTCCATGGAAATCACAAAAAAGCATATATTTTGAAATTTCTCGCCATTGGAAAGATATAGTCTACTAGTTTGTTATTGGCTATCTACATTTGGGAGTTAGGTATAAGACCGTAACACCCGTTTACTAAAAATAGTACGATTTGTTCCAAAAATGTGACACGGAAATTCCTAAAAATTGAGAACCAAAAATTGAAAAATTGAAGAACTTACTCTTGCACCGAAATGAAGGGATTCAGGACTACGAATACTTGACCCATAAGTTGCAGTATAAAAGCAGAATCAGAAAAACCTATCCCGATACCTCTAGACTTCACCAGTTCAGAGTAGTACCCGTCGCAATAAGCGAAGCTAAAATTTTGCCACGTGTGTGACATACTTACTTACACTCATAAAATAAAAACTTTCAGTGCAATTGGATTAGAAATTTGGTTAAGATATAAAATGATTTATATTTTTGAATTTTGTGTATAAATCTGATAAAAAGCGTTTGTGAATTAAAAAATATCTGCGATTGATCAGACGACGGCGCATGTGTTACGCGTGTAAAACGTGCAAAATTAACCGGATTTGAGGTGTTGAGGGCAAATAACTTCTATATAAATGGTTATTACATAATAAAATCTATATGACACGATGCATATAGAATGTATAAACAATGTTATAGTAGATTTATGCAAACATTATTTGTTTATATAGAAGATAAGAATCTGTTACGCTCAAAAAATGTACTCCGAAGAATGACCGTTACAAACAAATGGTAGAATACCACTCGGCATTAACACTCTTTTGATCTTCAAGTGGAATTGTACAGATGGGACTCGTAGCTGAGAAAAAACATTTTTTTACCAACGTTTCTCGCCTGTCTCACTTTTGTTGGCCTGTTCTCATTTTGAAACATCCATTCACTTTGATTCAGATTGCTGTTTTTTTTTCGGGTTCAAAACAATAAATCCACGTTTCGTCTCCTGTGACAATCTCATAAACAGCATTAGAATGTCCGTGGTCGTACTTCAGTAGCATCTGTGAGCACCATTCCACGCGAGCCCGCTTCTGCTCCGCTGTCAGTTCATGAGGGATCCAACGACAACAAAGTTTCCGAACTTTCAATTCTTCGTGTAAAATTTTCTAAATTTGGCTTATACCTATCCCGGATCCCCAATAGTCCTCGAATAGGGGGCGTCCACAAATTACGCGAGATGTTTAAGGGGGAGAGGGGGTCGAGTCAAATCTCATCTCTAATCTTACGTTGGAGGGAGGGGGGGTCTCGGCAAATATCACGCAATTTTTTTCATATTGAAGCAAAAATATATACTATTTTGGTCCATTATCCAGATTGTACATACTTAAGTTAATCTTAGGATTTTTTTTTATAGCAGAGGGGGCAAACGAGCAGGTGGTGCACCTGATGGTAAGTGATCACCGCCGCCCATGGACAACTGCAATACCGGGGGTCTTGCAGTTGCGTTGCCGGCCTTTTAAGTATGGTAATCTTAAATGTAATCGTGATACGATTAAGATCATTCACTAACTCGTTCGAAAGAAAATAATTTCATTTATACTTCGACGTTATATAGTCTTAACTAATCGTAAATAAAAGCACGAAGATTTGTTTCTTTTTAAAATAACAATCAAATGCGTTTACATATTTCAGAAACCCACATTTTGAAAATCTCACGTGAGATTGGGGTATGGGGGAGGGGGTTGAATAAAATCTCGCAACATCTCACCAGGGGGGGAGGGAGGGACAGAAAATTAAAAAAAAATACCTCACGTAATTTATGGACGCCCCCATAGGTAATCCGGGGGTTTTCTTCAACTAACCGCGTAACAGTAGCCACATTATTTTCGTTGACGGCAGTTGAAGGCCGCCCTTCATGAAAATTGTCATGTACAGAAACTCGACCTCTCTCAAATTCAGCAAACCATTGCCTCACGGTGCTCAAATAAGGTGCTTCTCTCCCAAAAGCATTTTGAAGACGAGCAGCACAGTCTTGCGGAGAAAGAGAACTTTTAAAATCATAAAAAAATCACCGCCCTAAAATCTTTTCGACTTAATTCAATTTTCGTTGCGTACGTAGAACTTTGATGTGTGATAAAAAAAAACAATTGACAGATAATTTCCCGCCAATTGTTTTTTTTAATTTAAACTCGAGAACCGCTGAACCGATTTGGCTAATTTTGGTTTTGAATTACTTGTTGAAGTCCAGGGAAAGTTTAAAAGGTGAGTAAATATAGAAAAAAAGAGTAGTTAAAAAGACAGAACAACGTTTGCCGGGTCAGCTAGTTTATAATAAATCCGATTCTTATAAATAAATAGCTATTGCATTTTTTACTGTTTCATAATTTGTGATACTTATCTTTTAATTTAAAAAAAATCTATTTTCGCATTATTGAACTACGGTTGACCTGTTATTGTAAATGAAATAATATATGTTATGAATTTAAACTTTAAAGCATTAAGGGCTTTTTAAAAATTAATAGGTATTCAAGCTAATGATATCACAATAATCATGGTTTCATTAAAGTCTTTAAGAACAAACGAGATAGCGAACACTTGAATGAGGGGTCACTATTCATGAGAACTGGGGGTCGCGGGAGGGGCAAACGTCGCCATCGCGATCTCGGTATATTTTCATTTTAGTCGCTTTCGATTCGTCATTGAGGTTAGGCTGCGCGTCTTTTTCGAACACATAAACAAGTAAATCCGTGAGTGACCTTAAATTGTGTAGTGTGTGACTTCGACGCTGTGCTTTCAAAATGGGGTGTGGATCGAGTTTTGTGAAATATGTGCTGTTTTTCTTCAACCTAGTTGTCGCGGTGAGTTGGGGTAAAGGGCGGGAGAACGGAGAACCGGTTTGGTTTCATTGTACGATGGTCAACGGACAGTGAAACCCACGGGTTGTTATTCGACGTGGCCACAGGCTCTGTGCCCGATGGGTCGCTGGTTCTACGATTGTCTTTAAAAGAAACAATTTTATGTGGATAGTGAAATCATTAATGTCGTAACAAAAAGCTATTTATTTAGAAACTTACACTATTTAAAAATAACGGACCTATCCTATCTTTATTCTATACAATCTGGTTGAAAAGGGAATATGTCTATTGTCTTTGTTGGTTGAGTTATGTAAAATTAATATTGGATTTAAATTTTTGTACACTTCATGCACACCCATTTCATTTCTAGCGTCCTAGGATTAAACAATATTAGTCCATGCTCTCAGGAGTCCTAGGCGAAGTTTGAGATCTTAATTTTATATTACCTACGTTTTATTGCACTGAACCTTGTAATAAAATGTCTGATAGAATATTTTTAGTTGAATTACTTTGTATGACTCACTTAAAAACTTCCATTGTCAGTATAATTGCAAGTTTAAAAGTTAAAACGTAATACTGTAGGTTGTGAAGGAGGATTTATCTAGGCAAATAAAAAAACCTGTGGCTACGCTAACTTGTTATTTTTCTTCTCGCTCCATCTTACACAAAGTAAAGCCGTTAAAAAGAGATAAAAAGGACTCCTTGAACGTTGGTATAATACGCATCCTTGACAGGCAGGTAGGGTAAATACAAATACCTAGGATTTTAAGTTTTTTGTCCTTATAAAATATCTTCGAATCCAGTAGCGTAAAACAAGGGCTTATATACAAAAATATGTATAATATTATGAGCTCTGTAAATTGAGTTTTGTACCTAGCTCGATGTTTTACCTAGTAACTTCTTACCTACTAGCTTATAGTGCGTTATTATTCTATGCCTACTAGCACCTAACCCTAAGCTCGTTGGTTCTTACAATCATAGTTATGTATTGACTAGCTGTTGCTCACGACTTCGTCCGCGCGGACTTCGTTTACTCCGCACAGCACCTCCCCCGTAGGTAGCCTATATGTTGACCCGACCTATTAGTAATATTCATGCAAAATTTGAAGTAAATCCATGCAGTACTTTTTGAGTTTACCCCGGACATACATACAGACAATCAGACAAAAATTCTAAAAACTATATTTTTGGCTTTGATATTGATTGTAGATCACGCCCCACGTATTCTTTTAAAAAAATATTCAATGTACAGTTTTGACTTTCCTACGATTTTATTATATGTATAGATTCCTATACACTTATATCTCGTATGCATGTGGCATTCGCTCAGCTTAAAAGTCAAATCACTATTCGACTAAGCCTTAGAATTTGACCTAATGACTAAGCAATCATATTTTGTCATTTATCATTACATAGTGTAAAACAAAGTCGCTTTCTCTGTCTGTCCCTATGTCCTTATGTCCCTATGTATGCTTAAATCTTTAAAACTACGCAACGGATTTTGATGCGGTTTTTTTTAATAGATAGATTGATTCTTGAGAAAGGTTTTGGTGTATAAACCTTTCCGATATTTCCACGGGAACAAAAGCTGCGCGGGTGAAACCGCGGGCAAGTCGCTAGTACATATAATAAAATCGTAGGAAAGTCAAAACTGTACATTGAATATTTTTTTAAAAGAATACTTGAGGCGTGATATACAATCGATACCGAAACCAAAAATATAGTTTTTAGAATTTTTGTCTGTTTGTCTGTATGTATGTCCGAGGTAAACTCAAAAAGTACTGCATGGATTTAGTTCAAATTTTGCATGAATATTACTAACAGGTCGGGTCAACATATAGGCTACATAAACAATATAAAAAAGTAACATCAGCCTGTTTGCTATCAAACAATAATACAGAACGACGTGCATGTGAATCTGTTTCACACTTGATTCATTTTATTCTAATATTCAGTTACTCATAACGTTTAAAAGTCGAAACCCCATTACATACGTGACTCAATGTTCAGCAAACATGACATCATAAATGTTTATACTTTTGTCATTGTTTCAAATCTCGCGTTCATGATATTTCAATGTTATGCATTTCTCACTTCCCAGTTGCTTTTTTTAACGACAAGAACGTGACTTTTCCTTTGCTTTAAGCATTTTTCTGAGAATCGAGAGATAACGTTCTAATTAATTTAAAAACAATTTTTTTTAAATTAATGCGCTGTTTTAAACATTTTTCCCCTGAAACAAGGTCATACGTAATGAGGTAAATAACAACGAATCCTAGTATTGGTCTGAGCACAGAATACTTAACTGAGTCTCCAATATTCTGTGGTCTGGGTCCCTCTAATATATTAATCTATCTGCTTTCTTTATAAAAATCTATCTGCTTTCTTTGACTAGAGTTCTTTCTATCAAGGAAGAGCGCTGTATAGTGGTTCCAATATATTATTAGCGGTAGCGGTATTTCTAATCTGTTAGATTCTTAAGAGATGTTGGTTCGCTCTGCATCTTCTAATCGTAGGGTGTGTTCTGACGAACTATTAAAATTAATTCCTGTCATTTTCATTGTCGGATATCGCATCAAAATTCCAAATGTGTAACTTCACCTTGATGTCTGGAAATCCATAATCCTGCTATTTTTTACCCACTTTTTATCTCGCACTACTCTTTTGTGGAGTTAATAACCGGCAGAGGTGTTTTCGAACGAAAACGGCTGGGGTACCTTCAAGAAAAGAGGATATTCGTATTTACAACGGTGGCAAAGTATCTGCAAGACCTTTGGTATGGCAGATGTCCATAGATGGCGGTGTTGACTTACCATCAGGTGCACCTTGTGCTTTTTCTTCTCTTTTTTTTGTCTCCTCTTCGATAAAAATGAACAAAGCCCAAGCATTTCTCTAACGGAATTAATCCAAACAACTCGTCGGAACACTCTCAGAAGTGTCTTCTGTGTCAGAGTGAACTAAAATCTCTGCGCAGTGCCAGAGAGTCAAGCTGTTTGGAAATACCCTGGTCGTCAACGATTCGAAATCAAGTGGAAGAAGTTAGTATATATAAATAAATATACAAAAATTGCTTGTTCAATTAATGTAAAGAAGGATATTTCAGAATAAGGTATCTAAAGAGTACTAAATAGAGATCGATCGATTTTTTTTATTGACTCATTTGACTTGATTTTTTATGATTGTTTTTGTTTATTTGCATCTCCACGCCCTCTTTACATTTCGTCAGATTTCCCAAGTGGAACTCTCCCCCACATTTTATAACACCAGTAGGACGGTTGTCTGTTTATATATTTTTAAATATATAATAGCAAGAAAACACATGATTCTCTTGATAACAATAAATAACCATCGCTAAAGATGGAAACGACTAAACACGACAGGGATGCAATGCCTCATGCATACATTTACTGTCTACCTTGCACTCCTAATGAAAAACTACAGTCAAAAGAATTGTACGTTTGTCACCTCAGAGTGCTATGTGTGAGTTTTTCTTTTCGCATTCGATCGTGAGCGCGTTTGGAGTTTACTAGGAATTTGTATGTGATTTGTACAGCGCCACCTAGTGGTAAACGTGAGAAACCAGTTTACCACTAGGTGGCGCTGTACAAATCACATACAAATTCCTAGTAAATTCGAAACGCGCTTACGATCGAATGCGAAGAGAAAAACTCACACTTAGCACTCAGAACTCGGACGTTTTAACCGATAAGGAAAATTCTTGTTTTTCTTTGGAAGTTTATATTTCCCGTTTGGTCCCATATAAATTGGATACACATCATATTCAGGGCGCCAGAGATACAGGAAATCGTAAATCGGGTGTTGCATTTTTACTGCGCTTAAATTAATTATTATCCACTTTTTATATATTGTGCTACACTTTATACGAAATTACACAACCTTCGGCAAGTTAAAAACAAGAAGAGTGTCAAGGTCCAAGCCGTAGTATTTAAAAACGGTAATAAAATTACCATGGCCTTGTAGCTATCGCATTGACGCTAATTGCGATATTTTCACTTAATGTTGAACGTTTACTAAAACCAGCTTAGTCTCGGTAATGTCTAATATTGCTAGTTTTTATACTTGAGAATAAATAAATAAATATTCACGGGACAAATTACACTTACTGATCTAACCCCAAAGTAAGCAAATTATTTACTTGTGTTATGGGTGTTAGTCAACGATACTAATACATAGAAATACATATATAAATACTGTAACATACATAATAAACATCCAAACCCAGACATACAAGCATTTATGCTCATCACACAAAAGCTTGTCCCTGTCGGGGATCGAACCCGAGCCCCGTCGATTGCGTAGTCAGGGTCGCTAACCACTAGACCGACGGGGCGGTCGAATAAATAGCAAAAAAGAACAGCAAAAAAGTAGATAACTTTTTAAAAAATAACCAACGTTATTAAACACTGATGATGTTAATAGTTCGGCGCTATCCATATGGCACGAATGTAATCTTACAGAGGTTAACCGACCACTTCACTTTCTGAACCAGAACTTGACACGACACTAACAGGCAAGGGCACTTCGGCGGAACAGACAGTAAAGTGGTTACCACCGATGTGGCCGCACCAATCAAAGAGCACATGAATACTAACAGACACGCCATTGGGAAGGAAACGTGTCGCCGCGCATATGAGCAAACGCTCCTATCACTGTCAAAAATGTCATACATTTGTACATATATCGTGAAAAAATAGAAATAAACCATGTAGTACTATTTCATCGTACCGAATGATATGACAAGGCCTAAAAATTACCCTTGGAGTGATTATATTTCATTGGTGTCTATAGCATAACTGTATTTCTATGTGTAAACGCAAGCTGCACTGACAAACCAAGATTGTCTTAAAACGCGTATCCATTTAATCCGAGGGGCAAATCATCGTACAACTTTACCACCTATTATTAGTCATGACGTCAGTGATAAGTTTAGTTTTTGCCCTCATTTTACGAACGTGGCAGGAACAGATCATTCATAAGTTGCTCGAACTAATACAAGGAAATCGTGTAAACCATATGTGAGCACTATAAACTCACCCACAAATCTTATGTCACTGTAGAGCCTTAAAAGCCTTAATAGCTGTGGTCATTCTAGGAAAAAAACATGAAACCAATCTACATTGTACGGCACGGTCACAGTATACTGGAGACTCAGTAGTCAATCTACATACATGTGATATTCGAGCAACGCACTCATGACACCTTTGACGGACGCGACATCTCGGAATGGTTCGGTACAGTTTGTACCGCACCAGTCGGAGATATCGCGTCCGTGAAAGGTGTCTATGTGTGCTATGCTCGAATAATACTTGTATGTAACATTGACTTCTGGTAGTCTCTAAGTATTCTGTGACACGGTCATATAAACTTTGGACTTCGCTGGAATGCGATTCGCTTCTATGTGCGCTTGTTTTGCATCCCCTGCCGAAGAACCGTTATAATGTCATCGCAATTAGACTAACATCATAACAATTCGTCGATATTAGTTAATAAACCCGAAACATCTAATTATTCGGCCCAGAGATAATTGACAATGTTCTGTGAGAACAGAAGCCTTAGGTTAAAAAATAGCCTTACTGTCATTTCAATAAAACACAAAAAAAAATGTATATGGCACGCAAATTAACATAATAAATTAACGTAGTAACCTTAGACCTTGCCGACTATTTATTTATTTATTTATTACTTAGACTAAGGATGCTTATTTCTACTTTTAGCTTCTATTTTCCTGTCATGTCATAAAACTGCGGTGTTTATTTTACACTAGCTGCAGCGTGCAGCCCGCTGCATTATAAGAAATTTGGCTAATCCCGCGGGATCACCTAATTTTTAATAAAAAGGAGCCTATGTGCTATTCCAGATCATTATCTACCTGTGTGCCAAATTTCATTCAAATCCGTTCAGTATTAATAATTAATAATATAATATAGGTTCCATACCAACACACAATTATGACGTCATTGTAGTCAGGTTCATAGATAATGTGACCTTGTAGTATGAGATCTTATTTATTTATTTATTTGTCTTCTCTTGTTTATTAGCCAAAATTTCCACTCTGTAACCAATTGGTACTGTGAAAACAAATAAACTTATTAACTGTGTTGATACTCGGTAGTATCGTATGAATCTTGCGTGACAAGCTGCCCTATACCATTCTTTATACGCCACCCCAAAGTAAACCAACAGGTGTGTTACATTGAATAATTAATGATTCGATAACTCCGGTTTTCCGGATATCCGGTTATTTAATCTAACTACTGCAGTCTGTAACATTTAATTCTAAAGCGTAAGTGAAAATATATATACAATTCCTTACAAGTTTTTTACTTCTCTTATAAATAGAGAAGGTTTATATTTTCCCTTTCAACACTGAATATTGATTTATTGCCCTAATGAGGGTAAAATTGTACAAGTGCTTATTATATATATATATATATATATATATATATATATATATATATATATATATATATATATATCTTTGCTTGTATATATACTAATATTATAAAGAGGTGAGATTATAAATACGGTAAAAATAGTGCAGTTGCAATATTACATGTCTCAAATTGATATAATCCAATTTAATTTAATCCAGTAATTCAAACTAAATATTATTTACTTTGATATAATACGTCGAATATTTTGAGTATTAAAATACTCAAAGCGACGAATAACATAAACCTATACAATTTTTGTTGTTTTCTATTATGGCCTTGTGCTTGTTAACGAATTTCTCTTATTTAGATATTTTTTATTCTTGGTTTTTCATTGATCAAACTGGTCCAGCTTTTAAATACGTGACAACAGAAATATAAAATAAATAATAAATTGCGATTCTCTTAATCCCTATTGGAAGGCATGGTAGTCGGTAGAGTAGGTAAGCCGATAAACTTGTGCATGTCGACGCCCCCCCGCGAATATTCCGGTAATAACCTACTACTGAGTTTTTCGTGTTATGTGTTTTTTAGCATTTAGAGGTCATGATTCACCTTGTCAATTTTTTTCACAATTTTTCTATTGATATTTACAAAGATATGAAAATACTATTTATCTTTATATAAACGAAGAATATGGTTTTAATCTAATTTATACTCTCCATCGTCGACGAAAACATATCGCACTTTTGTGAGCAAGTGTATTTTGTCTCGATATAAAGACAGCTTAAAGAATTAGCTTTCTTTTGAGATGCAAAACTATTTGAAAAGTAAATATATAAAAAATACTATTTTATTTTTCCTGAACAATATGTGTTTTTATATTACCGGAATATTCGCTGGGGGCGTCGATGTGGATTTCAATCCTGCTACGAGAATAATGGCGAACTAATATTCATATTTATATTTAAGTCCATTGTGTTATTCAATTAATTCTTTTTTAATTTCATGCATGAGGATAAATATTTTGTAATTTAAAACAAACTTAATAATTTGTTAACATGTTTCTCATTGTAGAGCCCTGAAGATGTCAACAAAGTTGACGAAACGTTGGTGATAAAATTAAAAAGTTTCACATAAGCTATTTGTCCATCTTTCCCTTTGAAAAGATTGGCTCCAACGGAATTGAAACGCTTAAAAGCAAGTTGTGTTTTGCGACAGATTATGAATAATAGTTATTATTACTCAGATACAAGACTTTTGTAACTGACTCTTTAACCTCTGCTCTATATTGATATGGCAATTGCTTCTGATATTCCCAAATGTATCATCATATGTATCACGTTACTGGCCCTGTCTCAGTGAAAGATTATCAACTTACAACCTTTTTAAACTTATTTTTATGTATAAAAGTTATAACAATAAATGTAATTTATAAAATTATAACTGACTTCATATAATCTGTCAACTGTACCATACCTCCAAAACTACTGACCTTATTTTGATAAAACTTATACTGTTATCTAAGTTGGAATATACCTAATTTAAATCAAAAAGAAATATCTCGACATAGCTTTTAGTTCCCGAGAAATTCATAGGTTCATTTACGTCTTACGTCTAAATAGATCATCATATTTAAATATTGTTCAATTCCAGCAATATTAAATACATATGTGTCATAACTGATTTTTTTTGTGTGTGTAATGTTTTTATAGATAGGGGCAAGGGGAAAATATATTTAAAAATAATTTTAGCAGTGTTCATGGTTCAAATAGTTTTTTTAACACAAAATTTACCACAGTGGGTAAGGGGAAAATATATTTAAAAATAATTTAAGCAGTGTTCATGGTTCAAATAGTTTTAACACAAACTCAAAATTTACCACACTTATTTTCAAGCGAGTTCACATTATGGAGGGTATTAATTTTATAGAATTTTTTGTCTTATACCTCAGAACTTTTTCAGTTGAGAACCGATTTGGGTAATTCCTTCTTTTGTTAGCAGCGTAATCTACCTTTTGATCTTATTTAAGTTTAAATGGCATATAAGAGTGAGAAATTAGAAATTAAATTTTTTTGGACTAAAGTTTAAAGTGTAATTGGTTTTTTTTTTGAAATCGTGTTCAGAGATACATAGTATAAGATTTGAAGTGCTATAATGCATTTAAAATATTAGAGACTAGCTGTTGCCAGCGACTTCGTCCGCGCGGAGTTCGTTTACTCTGCACTGCCCCTCCCCCGTAGGTGATAGCGTGATAATATGTAGCTTATGTGTTGACCCGACCTATTAGTAATATTCATACAAAATTTGAAGTAAATCCATGCAGTTCTTTCTGAGTTTACCCCGGACATACATACAGACACACAGACAAAAATTCTAAAAACTATATTTTTGGCTTTGATATCGATTGTAGATCACGCCCCAAGTATTCTTTTAAAAAAAATTCAATGTACAGTTTTGACTTTTCTACGATTTTATTATATGTATAGATAACGTTGGTACGACATAGCTCTGCAATTTGTGTGAGTACTTGATTTTAATTAACGTTTGAGGTAATTATTTTAATATACATGTAGGTACTAAAGTTACGGCCAGCTAACATTTTTAGTTCTTTTTTATTGTTGATTTTTAATTACATTTTTACACTGACTTTGAAAAATAAACATAATTATTTTTTTGTCATGTCGTTGCTTACACGTAGGAATACGATTCTTAGCTTTGTAATTTAAAATTGTAAATAAAACAATCCGTTTGGATTTATCTTAGACATAATATTCTTATACCTGTTTTTTATATTTTATAATTCATACAAATATACATATGATTTCGGTAAAACATCAGCTATTCGTTTAAGTACCTAATAATATGTTTCAGGAATTCGTTTTCATGTTTCTGTTTTTTTGGAGGCATTTAAACTTTATTATTACAGGCAATAAATGAAGGTCCTAATTTTTTGGTTCAACGGTGACAGTTGGTTTTGAATTGTCTAGGCGAAGCAGACAAAACAATAAGTCATTGTTTATTTAGTCATCATAATGATGATTAAATTGACGTCACAGTGGGAATCCCAATAGTTCGTAAACCCGATTCATATTTTCTGACGTGACACCTACAGTCGTATCGTAGAACTGTGATGTGTTCACTCAAGGAAAATTCCTTACGTTAAAAGGAGACGTGTACGTGACTCAACTCCAAGGTCTGAGGATATTCAGAATTCAGATACTTATCCTCATCGCTATATTCGCTTGTTAATAGCGCCTTGAAGGTTGCATAAGGCAGAACACACGCGGGCGTATTTTGTGAGCTGTAATGACACTTCTAAATGTTTTGAAACGTTGACAGTGTTACAGTACACAGTTGGTACAGGAACCACTGATTTTCCTATTCCAGTCGCAATAACTGCAATGCTTATCACTGTACAGTTCTGGTTAGGAAGGTAAAGTAGCCAGCAAAATTATGTTCGTGGCATTTTCATCCCGCCGCAACAGATAGTAATGCACCAATAATAATGTATTTGGTTGTCTATAGGTAGTAATTTTTTTCATCCATCAGGAGAGCCATCTACGTGTTTGTATTTTTTTAATTTGTACCACAAAGTTGTATTACCTGTCCTTTCGTCCATCGTTGTCCTCATTGCTCCGTTAGGAAAGTAATGTAGTCGTTAATATTATGCATGTGGCATTGCATCGTGCCAGACGAATAACGAAACATCAGTAACGTATTTGTTGTTTATAGGCGTTGGTTAACTCTTTGCATAAAATAAATCAACTTTTTGTTTTCTTTCGTTTAAAAAAATAGCATTCTACCTAATCTAATGCTACACCTGTAGCAATGTTTGTTAACTTGATGATATTACAGTTCTATTTTGATGTAGCAGGGCGTTATGTATACGTTAAAATAAGACAATATACGTAGCAAAAACAACATACACCTAGTGGTTTCCAACATTTGGTTTCCACCAAAGATCTTTTTACCTTTTTACCAAGTAAACATTTAAATCGGTTGCTTATTAACGCAGACTAAATAAACACTCAGGATTATTATATTTTGGAAAAAAACATTGATTATAAAACTGTATTTTAGTTTACTTTTTGTAATTGGGTTTGTGTATAGAGAATAAAAAAGTACATTAAATACAATAATTGAATAAAAAGCTTTATCATGTTAAATGACAGAGACGATCTGTAGATAAAACAAAAACTGACTGTATGTATGTATAAATGATATTGCTGGTAAATTACGCGCATCGAAAACGCATATATATATATATATATATATATATATATATATATATATATATATATATATATATATATATATATATAAACGCACGTGTGTCCTCGCCCTATGTTCAGAAACTTTTCGAGACAGATTACTACCATCGTTTGTGATACGTTATTATGTGTTCACATAAAACATAAATTATCCATTCTTTTCATTAGCGGTCTAAGCTGACTTAACTGCCATTCAGTTGGGTCGAATATCGCAAAAAAACACTAAATGCTATGGGCTATAACCAGGCTATAACAAATTCCGAGATAAATGAATGCCATAAATTTTGGGTACATTGCCAGGCTATCTTTTTTTACTACAATCATTTTTAATACCTTTATAATTTTTTTGAAGCAGATAGAGATAATTAATTTAAAGGAGACACCTCATCTTATGGAAGGAGACAACCATAGCCTATAGACACCATAGATTTTAATGCGTGTTGCCATCCATGTGGCAAGCATGTAATGCTCT
The DNA here is from genome assembly GCA_036924255.1 of Apodemia mormo. Classification (NCBI taxonomy): domain Eukaryota; kingdom Metazoa; phylum Arthropoda; class Insecta; order Lepidoptera; family Riodinidae; genus Apodemia; species Apodemia mormo. Next base: position 7,353,180 of record JAUPFN010000005.1, on the reverse strand, counting down.
ATGTATAATTTTATCAGCTACCTTACGGTTAAAAGAAGATACTTTCTTACAGTTAAAACTGGAAAATGGGGGACAAATATGCTTTTGCGGCCGGAATAGGTACAATCAATATTATAAATGTGAAACTCTGTCTGCTACGCTTACACAGCTAAGCCACTTAACTGATTTGATGAAATTTAGCAAGGACATAGTTGAAAACCCGTAGTCAAAGATAGGCTTCAATTTTAAGGGTTGAAACAGGGGATTCAAAAATTGTATAAAAATTCGCGGGAAAAGCTGCGCGGATCAGCAAATACATTATAAAAACAGATATTCTCGTATTGTAAAAAAGTGTTTTTGTAAAACAGGACGATTGCATTTTATTTAACCTGAAAACGTTATAGTAATATATTACAAGTAAGGCGAGCTACGCGTACCCGGGCGCCATCGAGCCGTCTGAGATGGTATGATGTCATCGCTTCTTAGGTCACGACTTAGGGTTGCCAACTGCTATTTATGGAAATGTAGGAAGCTAATATATATATATTCATTGGTCGAATGGTTAGAGACCCTGACTACGCAATCAACGAGGCTCGGGTTCGATCCCCGACGGGGACAAGCATTTGTGTGATGAGCATAAATGTTTGTATTTCCGGGTTTGGGTGTTTATTATATATATTCTAGTATTTATATATGTATTTCTATGTATTAGTATCGTTGACTAACACCCATAACACAAGCAAATAATTTGCTTACTTTGGGGTTAGATCAGTAAGTGTAATTTGTCCCGTGAATTATTATATATATATATGTAGGAAGTGGGTCAGATATGATAAATAAAATGCGGATGTGGTAATATAACAACTCTTTATATTTTGTTCAACTTGTATCAAGTAAATATCATAAAATCACTATTAAAGCTTTCCATCACTAATGACTAGTTCTGGTTTAACAATTCCAAGTAACTTAATTATTCCTTATTACAAATAAGTCATAATTTAAGCAATAGATAGTCAATTATAAATTGTACTGCGACTAATTTATAGTTGACAATAATAATTAACTTGTTTGCACAAATTAATTATCCGAGAGTCAAGGATAAGCTACTAGCAAGATACAACAAGTGTACCGAGCCACGCCAGAGCCTAGACTGCCCGAACGGAGGGCGCTCAGAGCCTTTTATACAGGTAGCAAAACAATTTGAGTAGTAGGGATATCGAACGATGCGCTCGGTGGCTTTACGTACACCTGTTGTTTACAATATTCTTGCATTTGATGACGCGGACGCCGTCACGGCCATACTGACATGCACACGTCCTCGTGTGCGCATCTTTATACATCTGAGGACAAGGAACGCCTCGTTCATCCTGACATATCTTTTAGAAAACTAAACGTAATCTTATTTTTTACAACTCTATAATTAGCGTGATCTTTAGCGAAATTGTACAATAGTGTGCTGGTCCGGCAACCACTTCAGCAACTACAACTATTAAACCCCTCTCTCTTTTCGTTTTGAAACCGGAGACTGGATTCTAACTAAGCTAGGAATCCCTCTCAACAATTAAAAAAAACCGGAGACTGAACTGTACTAAGCTCCCTCTCATCAGTTAAAAACCGGAGACTGGAGTTTATTAAGCTCCCTCTCATCAGTTAAAAACCGGAGACTGGAGTGCACTAAGCTCCCTCTCATCAGTTAAAACCGGAGACTGGAGTGTACTAAGCTCCCTCTCATCAGTTTAAAACCGGAGACTGGAGTGTGCCGTCACCTTCCTACATTTTTTGTTAATTTTTTTTATTTTCAATTGATTTCTTTTCATAGTTTTATAAAACTCCCATTTCCTTTAATTATTATTATTATTTTTGCTTTTTTTTTACTTACATTTTTAGTGATATTTTTTTTTATCATCATTTTACTACATTTTTTTTTTCGTTTACTTTATATCGTATTTTTTTGCTGATGATGCAGCCTCATGAACAGTGGCATTAGTTATTACAAGATTAGAGAATCTCCTTCGCAGGTATTTCAAAGATATTAAAAACTGACTGTTATAACTATTTACAATATACACTGCATTTCTATCAATATTGTTTGGACCAGTTTTATGAACAAGATCATTATCATGAGTATACGCCGTCACGTCATCCTTGTTATAATTTTCATATAGGTACCTCAAGAAACCCTGCAGGAATATGGGTACTTCGCAGAGGCTATCATGGGCGCACTTGTTTTCTAAAATTGCGGTAACTTAAGGAGCCCTAATATTTTGAATCAAGTTTCGTTTAGTGTCGTTCTTCATTCCTAACAAAGACAATGTCACCTACACTTAAAGGTTTAACATTTCTTTTACCTCTACTCGTAAAATGTCCGATTAGACTGATTTTTTGATTCTATTGGATACACTGGATCTTCAATGCTTGTAGATACTTTTGCGAGTTTTAGTTAGTTGCCTTGAATTCCGAATGTCAAATCTATGGGGGTAAATCCAAATACTCTACACCTAATGTTGTTGAGCGCGTGTTGAATATTACCTAACCGCTCTTGCCATAATTTGTCAGAGTTATACTCCGCTATCATTATTCAACCCTACAATATTCGCATCACCTCGCTTTGAGAACACTCTCCTGACAACCCCAGCCAATATTGGAATTCTTGGCGTTGACATATCGAACAACGTTCAGTTCCGCGATCACTTGGAAGAAAAGGCCAAACTAGCCTCAAAAAAGCTCGGTGCGCTCAGTAGAGCGAGACAGCACTTCCTGCCTTCTCATCGCTTGCAACCCTACCAAGCGCAAATTCGCCCGCACATGGAGCACTGCTCTCATCTCTGGGCGGGAGCTCCGCAGTATCAGCCTCCTCCACTTGATCGCACTCAGCGTAGAGCGGTTCGAATCGTTGACGACCAAGCAATCTCCAATCGGCTTGACTCCCCGGCTCCACGCAGAGATGTAAGTTCGCTTAGCATCCCCCACCGCATTTATCATGGAGAGCGCTCCGACGAACTGTTTGGTCTGATCCCTGCTGTCGAATTTCATCATCGGACATCGCGGCAAAACTCAAAGTTCCATCCTCATCACCTCCATGTCCGGAAATCCACAACTGTGCAATTCTCTAGGCACTTCTTACCACGCACCACTCCTCCGTGGAATCAATTACCGGCGGGGGCGCTTCCGAACGGACACGACTCAGGCACCTCCAAGAAAAGAGCATACTCCCTCCCAAAAAGCCGGCAACGCAGCTGCAAGACCTCCGGTGATGTGGCTGTCCATGGGCGGCGGTAATCACTTACGATCAGGTGAGCCTCCTGCTCGTTTGCCCCTTTTTTCTATATAAAAAAATAAATAAATAAATTAAACACGTTCGGACTGACGTTAGCTCTTTATGTGCCTGTCGCAAGAAGATGTAAATCTGTATTGTTTTTTTCTTTAATATTAATTTGAGTTCAGTTGGTAATAAACTTTAAGATCGCTTATTAACGGTCTAGGGTCAACTAAATCGATTTAAGTTCGCTGGTTTTAATTCAATTAAGTTAATCATTTGATCTATTGAGTGGAAACTACATCAGGACAAGCGACTTCTTAGATTCTTGTTCATAAAACCGTTCTCCTACAAAGAAATCACAAGAGATTTGTTTGATATGGAATTTTGAACAGAGTCAAATATAAAAGGTAATTAAATTTCACTTAGTGTAATACACCATGTGACGCTCTGGAACAGATGTTGACTGGTTTTCTGTTTTTCGGAACTCGAAGTGGCAACTTCTTTCTTCTTGTAGCGCATCGGTCAAATGGAAGCTTTGTGGCTTGGCCGGGGTCACAACATACATAGCAGACCACTGGTGGTCGGCCACTGGACATGCCACCAGAGATAGTGGTAGATGACCTGCTTTCCCTGCAAGCAAAAATTAATTGAGATAAATTTCTGTTTATCACGACAATCGTTGTCACGATGTTCAATTCTATCACGAAGATTTCAACTTCCTCGAAATGCAGTGGTGCTCTTAAATCGGTTCATATCTACGTCTAAAAGAATATAGTTTGCCAAGACAGCAGTTTGTGAAGTAGGTGACGGCATGACTCAAGTGAGTGAGTGAGTAGGTACAATGATTTGATCTACCCCGTCTAATTGTTTCTTTTCTATAATAATTTTACTTAAGGCACACCATCTAGTAAGGTACACCACAAAAATGCTATGAGACAGATGAAGTGTCTTTGGAACGACAGAAGCATCTCATTAAAAACCAATCAGAGGCTGGTTCGTACGCTGGTGTTCTCCATATTTACGTACGACGCAGAGTCATGGACACTAAGAGCTGCAGACAGACGTCGCATTGATGCATTTGAAATGTGGTGCTGGAGGAAAATGTTACGTATCCCTTGGACAGCACACAGGACCAACGCCTTCATACTAAAACAACTTGGAGTAAAGACCAGACTGTCTGCTACGTGCCTTCAAAGAATTCTATAATACTTCGGCCACATCTCTAGAAAGCAAGGAGACAATCTCGAAAAGCTAATCGTGACCGGAAAAGTAGAAGACAAAAGACCACGTGGACGTACTCCTATGCGATGGTCAGACCAGGTTTGCACCAATCTCATGTCTAAAAAGTTTTATGATGCTCTGCACGCCGCTGAAGATAGAGTCCAATGGCGTAACATTATCAAGAACTATCCAATGAGGAGGTTACGACCCTCAGTAATGAAGAAAACGAAGCAAGGAGGAGGACACCAGTCAGTCATATCGGAGTCTACCTCATCAGAATCAAAGTATATCAACTTAATGGGAGTAGATGCTTTTACAGAACGTGAATTAATATTTTCTGCTATTTCAAAGAATAGTTTCCACACCACAATCGAAAAGAGACATTTACTGTTCTACATAATTAACCGAAATAGTTTGATGCTGAAGTGGGAGTGAATCCGATCCCACTTCTGATGTAGGAAGTGGGTCAGATATGATAAATAAAATGCGGATGTGGTAATATAACAACTCTTTATATTTTGTTCAACTTGTATCAAGTAAATATCATAAAATCACTATTAAAGCTTTCCATCACTAATGACTAGTTCTGGTTTAACAATTCCAAGTAACTTAATTATTCCTTATTACAAATAAGTCATAATTTAAGCAATAGATAGTCAATTATAAATTGTACTGCGACTAATTTATAGTTGACAATAATAATTAACTTGTTTGCACAAATTAATTATCCGAGAGTCAAGGATAAGCTACTAGCAAGATACAACAAGTGTACCGAGCCACGCCAGAGCCTAGACTGCCCGAACGGAGGGCGCTCAGAGCCTTTTATACAGGTAGCAAAACAATTTGAGTAGTAGGGATATCGAACGATGCGCTCGGTGGCTTTACGTACACCTGTTGTTTACAATATTCTTGCATTTGATGACGCGGACGCCGTCATATATATATATATATATATATATATATATATATATATATATATATATATATATATATATATATATATATATATATATATATATATATAAACTAGAAAAACTTTAATTAATGTAATTTGTAATATTCTTTTTTCTTTTAAAATTTTAAGTAAATATAACTCATTTTAAAAAATAAACTTTTCGTTGTTACTTACCGCACTTAATCATCACAATATTATACAATTTTGTAATTAATAATTATTTAAACATATTTAACTTGACTTTTTTTACAATTATACTTGTTATACAAGTGTGCCACACTAGGTGGTAGAGTTTTGCATCGGCTCGACCGGGGCTGGTACCACCGCCTTACCTATTCCTGCCGCAATAGCGTCAGTGCTGATCACTGTCGTGTTCTGGTTTGGAGGGTAAGGTAGCCGGTAAACTTATGCATATGGCATTAGACCTCGCCACAAGATAGCAACGCACCATTAACACCTTTGGTGTCTATAGGCGATGGTTGACTCTTTCCATCAGGAGACTCATTTGCCTGTTTGCTATCTTATGATATAAAAAAAATTGTAATTTGTACTTGAATTAGTTTTTCTTTCTAACCTAGGTTAGATTTACGTTAAAGCGGTAAAAATTAGCGTCCCGCAAACCCATCACGGGACACTATATTTAGCAACGGTTGGCAACCACAGACGACACGGAACCAATGTTGGCAACCCTAGTCACGACTCACGTGCCGCGAATAAACTTCAGCTAATACTATTTTATTGTAACATTTGTTATTTGAAATTGTATTTTTATAATAGTATACCTACATTTTTGTATGCATTCAGTTACATTGCCACAATCTTTTCTCATTCATTGGTATAGGTAGTGATTATTTCCGCAGCTATTTCGGCTCGGCAGCTATATATTATCAAGGGCTCGTTTCCCGGATCGATCAGTTTTCTGGAGTTTGTCTCTTATAGAAACCCCAGAAGCGGGTGTAGTGTTTTATCGACACTACCCTGAATCTCGTGATCTGAGCCGTATAGGGTTAAGCAGTAGGCCACAAGACAATATTTTGTGTTGCAAGTGACAATGGGCAAACCGCTTTTCGTTACCGCTATTACCGCGCATTAACCGCTCGTATGCTTGCACATACTATAAAAATGACAGTCAACATCAGTAAGAACAAATGTAAGTCGCATGCTTTGTACCAACATCAGCTTTTTCATGAGTAAAACCCTTGAATCATACTCGTAACCATTGATATAAAAAACCCAAGATGCACATTCTGTGTTTCAAAACCGTCCTCTAAAAATGAGCGCACAATTTCAAATTTTGCGCTCATTTGAAATAGAATCACTTCGATCGCGACGCTGTCAATTTTATTGTTTTTTGTATATTGTTTTGTAAAAACAACTATAAATCTTATGCTTAAGGTTGGATATGCAAAAACATGTTTTTGCCATATCTTTAATTACGTATGTTGAAATTAGTGAGTTTTGTTCAAGAATGTCCATCTTGGTTTTTTTTTTATCAATGCTCGAAACATTATTTTTGACACCTATAATTTAGGAGGATAAAATACTGAGGCGCATTTAATCGGTGAATTAATGGTTTTTTTATATGAATCCCATAGGAGCGCAGCGATGTATATTTCGGGAATGTTGCTATCTAGAAATAACAGATTGGATTAGTTACTGGGTCAATTCCTGTAGAAAAAAAAATAAAAGCAAAAATTTTGTCAGTCAAAAAATAAAATTAGAGTCGTAGATTTTTTAATAATAAAATTTTATTTTTAATAATAAAATTAAAAAAATAAAATTTTATGATTTGTTTTATTACTTATAGGCAATATTTCTCTACAACGTACTTTAAATTCTGGATAGAATTTCCGGACATGTGAAGTTATTTTTATGTATTTTTCAAATAAATTTTGACTAGGGATGTGCCGAGCACCTACTCGATAATAACTCGGTTATGTCTTTATATTAGAGACTATTACTTCTGCTCTGTGAAATATCTGGCTGCAAATTATTGACACTCGGTTATAATAATTTGCATATATTATTTTACTTAGACAGATGCCGTATAATATCATAGGAAAGTAAATAAGCAGATGGTTCTTGTGATAGTAAGTGACGTATTCTGTCTATTTAAGTGTGGAGGTGCTACTGTATTGCCATAATGTGTAGGTATACGCCACGGTTGACCTTTACTTATCAAGATAAACGCCTTCTTGTTTTCTATTCTTCTCTATTATTAAGCGTAGCCGAGATACCAATATATAAGAAGTTATTTTTGAGTTTACAAATAGCGACTAATGGGATACTTCAAGGTATCTAATTGCAATTGTTTGTAAAATATCAACTTATTCTACAAATAACATGCAAGTTTGCTTTTCAGCACAGTGTGTTAAACAATATAATGGTTTTCATACTTGAAAGGAACGACAAAGATTATATGCCCTTATCCGCAATTAGTAAAAATTAATTGTTAATAACTTTAGTATCAATATTCTAAATAGTGTTTAGTAGATTAAAAATATTAATGTAAAACCGTGACGCATAAGTGTTTTTGTGTAATTATTGATAAACTTTTTTTTATATCATTAGATAGCAAACAAGCAGATGGGTCTCCTGTTGGAAAGAGTCAACCATCGCCTATAGACATCAAAGATGTTAATGGTGCGTTGCTATCTTGTGGCGAGGTCTAATGCCACATGCATAAGTTTACCGGCTACCTTACCCTCCAAACCGGAACACGATAGCGACAAGCACTGACGCTATTGCGGCAGGAATAGGTAAGGCGGTGGTACTAGACCCGGGCGAGACAATGCAGAACTCTACCACCTAGTAGCCACGATGGTAGTGACTCGATAGCCAATCGGTCGCTTTTACGACCTGCCTGGCAGAACGGCAGTTGGCTTATTCTTCAAAGGAGGCCGGGACCAACACGGCGAAAAAACTATTTACAAAATTAAAAATCGGTTACTAAAATGATGCATTAATTGAAATCGGAATCGATATCGTTTTAATAATTAATCGAAATTTTATTGCTATTGTAACATCCTGTTTGATTGCTCATTACACAAATGGCATTTATTACGAAATTACGAATATACGGGATATTGCATGTTTGAGTAAATTACCTTGGTAGTTATATCACTCCCTTGATACACATTTAGCTAACTTAAATACTCGACAGATATTTTTTTATGTCATAAGATAGCAAACAAGCAGTTGGGTCTCCTGATGGAATGAGTCAACTATCGCCTATAGACACCAAAGATGTTAATGGTGCTTTTCTATCTTGTGGCGACGTCTAATCCTACATTTATAAGTTTACCGGCTACCTTACCCTCCGAACCAGAACAATGACAGACATTGAATCTTTTTTTTAATAAATAAATAAGCGTTATAAAAATCTATAATTGTAATCGCAAAAATAGGGCCTCGTTTGCAATTCGGTCACCTTTTATTAACTAACTAGTTGGCAGAAATATAAAGTCATCATCATTATCATTAGAAAATAAATAAAACAATATGATAATTCATTTTAACACCTTACTGGAAATATTAAATTACATCCCAGTCACACAGAACGTACCATTCACGGTTTTGGTAGCTTTATCTATTATCATTTTAACTACAGTCAAAACCGTTTATGGTGACATCGTTTAGGACAACATACCGGTTATACTGACCCAGAACAAAGGTCCCGGCTGAATGTGACCGCCTTATCAAAAACATTGCTTTTAACGACATTGCTCATACAACATATCTGATTAAACGACTACATTTACAGTACCCGGCGATAAATATTGCACATCGACCTTTGGAAAGAGACAATCGGCTAATTTCGGCTTCGTAGAGCGTTATCTCTGTCGCACAAAATACAAACAGTCCGGTACCTATTAGGAGCTGTTAAAACAAGTGATTTGCTTCTTTTGATATTTTTATTCTTTGTATAAAATACACTAATTTTTCTATAAGTGATGGCTTTAGGTTGGGGTGAAATAAAATAAAAAAACATTTTTACATTATGTTTACGTATTTAATTATTTTGGAACATTACAGCTTTAGTGTACATAATAAACACCATTATACCTATTGCTAAAATGAGACATTGCAATAAAAATAATAATAATTCTAATTCTCAATTACTTCCATTTCACTATCTGTGCTCTCAAAGAGGTCAATATCACTGTCACTATCAGCCGTATTTATTACTAATCTATCAGTGTAATTGTCTAAACTGTGTTGAATGCTTCTATATTCATTCTCACATTTGATTGCATGATCGCAAACCTTTTTCCACTCTTCAGCGCCGATCATGTTTACTTTTTCAGTCAATAATGTTTTTACTGTAGTTAAGTTCATACCCACATTTCTAGAGGCTACATAGCCTTTCAGTTGAGACCATCGCCGGGTACTGTACAAAAAAAATTACACTGTACTGTACTGTACAAATTCTTTCGGAAAAAGAGGGAAACCTTTACGAGGTCAGTCACGTGAAATTATCTACAATGTTTATAAATACTTTGTAAGCGAAGCTGATAGATTTAAAAAAAAGTAGATGAAAATGTAAGTTGTTATTTTAAGAAGATTCAAGAGCGAGTTGCAAATGCCACTGGAATTTCAAGAAGAACTTTGAACAATATATTAAACGAAGTCAGTACTGAAACACATTCGACTGAAATTAAGTTCAGCACTCCAAAAAAAGGGAGACCAAAAAAGCAATTTCGTTTGGATATGGACGATATTGATTACGATGTTGTTCGAAGAATGGTGTATGATTTTCACTTACGATTTAATGAACTGCCAACAATAAAATCATTAAAAGCTAAGTTATCTGAAGCTATTAATTACAATGGGTCTGAAAAAACATTGAGAAAAATACTTCATGACATGGGATTTCAGTTCACTAAAATGGAAGATAATCGAAAAATTCTAATGGAAAAGCACGACGTTAGTCTCAAACGAATGGAATACCTTGATAAAATACGCAAATTTCGCGAAACAGGAAAAAATCAGGAATCGAAACAGGAGTCATATATACATGCATCCCACACTAAAGGGAAATCTTGGAGTGACGATAAGAAAAAAGGAGTAAAAAAGCCAATTTCAAAAGGTCAACGTTTGATAATAGTTCATGCGGGAAATGAAAAAGGCTTTGTACCCGGTGCTTTTTTAACGTATAAATCCACGGACACTACAGGTGACTATCACAATGAAATGAATAACGATAACTATGAGAAATGGCTGGTTAACCAATTAATCCCAAATATACCCAGTGATTCTGTTCTAGTTATCGACAACGCACCCTATCACAACAAGTATGTTGAGAGACCCCCCAACTCAAACACCGTTAAACGGGAAATGATCAACTGGTTAAACAGACATGAAATTCCAGTTGATCCAAAATTAACAAAAACCCAGATTTACGCTATTATATGTCAGCACAAGGAGAGGTATACAGAGTTTTCTGTGGACAAAATACTTGCCGAACATGGGCACACTGTGTTGCGATTGCCACCATATCATCCGGATTTTAATCCAATTGAAAATATATGGTCTCAACTGAAAGGCTATGTAGCCTCTAGAAATGTGGGTATGAACTTAACTACAGTAAAAACATTATTGACTGAAAAAGTAAACATGATCGGCGCTGAAGAGTGGAAAAAGGTTTGCGATCATGCAATCAAATGTGAGAATGAATATAGAAGCATTCAACACAGTTTAGACAATTACACTGATAGATTAGTAATAAATACGGCTGATAGTGACAGTGATATTGACCTCTTTGAGAGCACAGATAGTGAAATGGAAGTAATTGAGAATTAGAATTATTATTATTTTTATTGCAATGTCTCATTTTAGCAATAGGTATAATGGTGTTTATTATGTACACTAAAGCTGTAATGTTCCAAAATAATTAAATACGTAAACATAATGTAAAAATGTTTTTTTATTTTATTTTACCCCAACCTAAAGCCATCACTTATAGAAAAATTAGTGTATTTTATACAGAGAATAAAAATATCAAAAGAAGCAAATCATACTTGTTTTAACAGCTCCTAATAGGTACCGGACTGTTTGTATTTTGTGCGACAGAGATAACGCTCTACGAAGCCGAAATTAGCCGATTGTCTCTTTCCAAAGGTCGATGTGCAATATTTATCGCCGGGTACTGTAACCAATTTTTCTGGAGAGTAAACAAGTCATCGTTTGTAGGGTCTTTTGAATCTCTTAGAAACAAAACACGTGTATGCAGTAGAATCAAAGACCGCTTTTTCATATCTCTTCAGTTAAGTTTGTTTATTGTTACTTATCTGTGCACAAGATGCACCAAAACATTTTGTGGAGTTATTTGTGAAAGAAAAAGGGAACAAATTATGTACTTACACAATGCACATTCAATAATAAATACCACTTCATAAAAAATAGAACTTCGTGTCTTGAAAACAATATCGGTTGTTACGACTATCGGTTTTCACGACTAAATATGAGTAGTCCCTTCGATGTCGTTATAAATAGATTTTACTGTATTTTCTTGTTTTCAAACCAATGATATATAAAAACTATAATATAGATTTCGATGTCGTGAAAACTTCTAAATAAGAATATAATTGAAAATGAAAGTCTCGCGTATTCGAAAACATCAAATTCACCCACTCGTAAGTGACGTTCGCAGAAACTTTGTAATCAGGCGGTGTCTCTTGTCAAATATCCTCTTATTAACTGAATGAATATTCGTTTTTGCCCGGGTTCCTTGTGAGGAATAAATCATCTGTATTTGTGATGGGCATAAACGACGATAAAAAATCATTAACACCAGTGATATTTGAAGCTCTGCGTGCGTTGCGTTCTAAGACGCTTCCACTGCCTTGTGTATTCCTGCCGCCATAATTTTTCGATTGTTCTTACCAGCAGTACAGATGCCTGCTTGTTTGCTATCACGTTGCCAAAATTTAAAAAAATGTCTATTTAAATTTTAAATTTACTTTATTCATAAAGTCATTAGTTTCGATAATGCCAGGCTCATACGTTATTCCATAGCGTTAACGCTAGAATAAAAGCTTCATGCGACTGATCAACACGCTTCTAGTACCTTTGCTTTCCTTCGCCTTCATTTCGGGACGATAGGCGCAAATGCGGCCTCAGCATAATAGTAAAAGTATTTTTAAGATCGGTCCATTAGTTTTTCAGTTTATTCGTTACAAACATACAATAACACAATTGTATTTTTGTCATATTTGTATCAATTACGCAAATTTTTATGGTGTAGATAGAATTAATGAATATTCATTCGCAATATCAGATGTTCCAATTAATTACGTCGCTTATTATTATAAATTATACCGCGACTGATATCTTTATTTGTTCTCCTAGTCCTCGGCACGCGTGATCTCAAATCGCAGTCAGAGAGTCTTTGATCGCAATTAATGTAGGATGTATATCTAGGGTTGCCATAAATCCCCGAGGCCTTGTCGGGACATTTACAATTTGGGGTCCTTTTTCAGTATTTATTGAGTTCGTCGGTGTGCACAACCATCGCATCGCAAATTAAAAAGAAATCTTTAAAAAAACCATTTGGGATTATTTATATTCATTTATTAAATATCGAGGATAACATAACAATTAATTATCAACATTCCTTTTTATATTTGTCGGATGATTTTACCTGGGACAGTAATTGTCGGTTACCTTTTATGAATTTATAAAATTCTTCATAAGTCATTGGAAAATCAATTTTACATTGAAAAATAGCTTCCACAGTGTTTTTTAAAAACTTGTAGCTCTGCGCTCGACGCTCACTAGATGACGCTTTATGAATTTTTAAAAACTAGCTCAGCGCTTGACTATGTTTGTCGGGACACCACTATTAATAACGGTGACACGGCAACCCTAAGCATAATCATTGATTTATTTTTCGAAAGTTTTCATGTTATATGTTTTTATTTTTATATATTCCTTAATTTTCAACAACATTATCTTTGCTTGTAGTCCGCAATTTAAAGCATCGCCTTATTGGTGTAGTGGTGTACACTGCAGTATAGTTACAGCAAAAAAATTGCGTGAAAAAACTTATATACAACCATTTACTGGTCTAAATGTCAAATGCGGCAATGTTCTTATAGCCAGTTGATTCTCCGCAAATTTTCGTAAGTAATTCACCATTCGGAAAACTGGTGAATGTCTTGCGTCGCGTTGTAAACTGTAACTGCATCCGTAGATAACTGCGTTTACAACGCGAGGGACACGGCGTTTATGATACACCAGCTATATTTTAATTTAAGTTTACCCGAACTAAATAACGGAATCCACCCTTATTCCTGTAAATTAAATAGCGTAGTTACGAGTTGGAGTCCTTGAAATAAGCTCACCCTCCTGGCGCCACGTCCCTTCAAGGACATTTGGAAAGTTGCTCCTTCGCTCTCATGTCGCGTCGCGCTATCAAAACTACGGAGATGAGTGCTCTGTATTTTGTTAATGGTTTTAGTTTCCCGCTGGGTAGCCGAATGTGCTAAAAGGTTATGTTTTTCGAGTATATATAATATGTACATGTATATAGGGTATGGCGGGGATAATTGAGCAACTTTTCGATTGACCTCTCATTATTGTCTTAAATATGAGAGTGCTCCATATTGCTTAACGGTCCCAATCCGTGGGGTAAGTTAGTAAGGCTATGGAGCTAGTTTTGTTTAATTATTTCTAGCTAGTTAGGTAGTTCAGAGTGCTAAGTGTGAGTTTTTCTTTTCGCATTCGATCGTGAGCGCGTTTCGAGTTTACTAGGAATTTGTATGTGATTTGTACAGCGCCACCTAGTGGTAAACTGGTTTCTCACGTTTGCCACTAGGTGGCGCTGTAAAAAACACATACAAATTCCTAGTAAACTCCAAACGCGCTCACGATCGAATGCGAAAAGAAAAACTCACACTTAGCACTCTGTTCTGTTGGTTAGTTTTAAAATGATCTGAATACGAGATAAAATTACAGTGAACATGCAAAGATATATTTTTATGGCTTTTATAATTATTGTTATTGATATTTCGAGAACATTACAACAAAAATTTGTTGATGAAAACAGGATAAACGTTAAGAATAAATAACCATTTATATGTATAATCGAACGAGCAATAATTAAGTTATCTTTAAATACTTAGTAGCTGCAGCGTGCAGCCCGCTGCATAATAAAAGTTTTTTACGAATCCCGTGGGATCACCTACTTTTTCCGGGATAAAAACTAGCCTATGTGCTATTCCAGGTCATCATCTGTGTGCCAAATTTCATTCAAATCCGTTCAGTACTTTTTGCGTGATTGAGTAACAAACATCCATCCAAACATCCAAACTTTCGCATTTATAATATTAATATAGATATGATCACACTTTAAGGCTTTTTTATACGAATATATAAGAAAAGTCGCATCTGTGGTCTAGTGGTCTGGTGTCGGCGTTGATCACATGAGGTTCCGGATTAGATCCCATGGTCAGGCAAATCATAAATGTGTTTTTTTGTTTTCTGATCTAAACAACGTTGTCCGGGATTAGATAATTACCCGGTTGGTGATAGGTTTGCCATCTATCACATTGTGGGACTAAGTATCTTCGGCTAATCGTGGGTCGTACCTCTGCCTACCTCTTCGGGACATGGGCGTGAAGATACTTACTTTATTGGTCCAGTGGAATATCTTACTTTATTAGCCATTGATAGAAATGGATACGGGCATGAAGATACTTTTTTGAAGCCCAAAAAAACAAAGCACATCTATATTAATAATTTTCAATTCAAGGGATATGGTAGACTCGATCCAAACCTTACCTGAATTATAAAGCGTAAAAATAAGGTAAAGTAGCTATATCCGCAAAATTCAGATTGTCCGGTATTTTGTTAAAGTCGTAATTGAAATTCTAACGGTGCTGACTGCTGACAGACAAATCTGCCATATTTCTTTAAAGGTTACAAAAATGTGAGCATCTATATAAATATAATAAAATCGTAGGAAAGTCAAAACTGTACAATGAGTATTTTTTTTAATTATACTTGGGCCGTGATCTACAATCGATATCGAAGCCAAAAATATAGTTTTTAGAATTTTTGTCTGTTTGTCTGATTGTTTGTCTGTATGTATATCCGGGGTAAAGTCAAAAAGTACTGCATGGATTTACTTCAAATTTTGCATGAATATCACTAACAGGTGGGGTCAACATATAGGCTACATATTATCACGCTATCACCTACGGGGGAGGAGCAGTGCGGAGTAAACAAAGTCCGCGCGGACGAAGTCGCTGGCAACAGCTAGTAAGCTCAAAGTATCGTAGAACGGAGTGTAAATTACCGTGAAACTTCGTTTCTCTTCGTTCATAAAATAGAATAAATTAAAAAATAGCAACACTATAGTGCTGTCCCTTTCAAATCAACGTAATAGTTGAAAGAAGACGTGAAGAAAGAAGACTGCAGTGTTGCTTCTTTTTAATTTCTTATACTATTTGAGATAGTACCTAAATAAGATTGTGTATTATTAGTCTTGCATTTCACCCGAGCAAAGCCGGGTTTCCATCTAGTTTCTTATTAAAGCACTGGACGGCCACGCGATATGTTCGGTGTTCCTCTCTAGAAGGAGCTATCCCTTCTTTTCACCATTTACACTTTTGTTGTAGGTTGCTTAGTTTTTAGATATTCCGATTGCACAACTTTCCTCATTGCTTAGCTAGGGGCTACATATATTTCTTTGGAAAGCTCTGAGTCTATATTTGAGCCTAGGCTTGATGGAATTCAGCTTCAGAAATATCGTTAGGTGCGTTTTAATTGTGATTGTTATAGTTTTGATAATTACTTCGGATTAGGTCGCAGTCGGGTTTTTGTTTTTAAAATAATTAGGTACTTGTTTTATTTTATTGAACATAAATAAAAAAAAATCACTTTCGTTTATTATTTTCGAAATTAATCCTGTGAATAAATTATAGTCGTCATGAGTTACAGGCTACAGCCCTCGAGGCGGACTCAGATTTCTGGCGCCGCGTCTCCCCATGGACATTACGTGATGTTGCTACATCGATGACGTCACTCCTCTTCATCAAAACTAATATATTACATAAGTAAAATGTATTAGCTGGTATTTACGTACAATGCACTTCATTTTCCCGATTCTTATATTCGGACCTCTTTACGCTTAATAGCCCCATTATACATATTTTAAACTAGCGACCTGCCCGCATTTCAACCGCGTAGCTTTTCCTGTTCCCGTGGGAATATTAACCTCTGCCTCTGTTTGGCGAAGTTGGAATGCCACAAATATAAGTTTACCGACTACTGTACCCTCCAAACTGGAACACACCAGTGACAAGAACCCACTCAATAATTGGAGTACTAAATCCGGTCGAGACTTTGCATAACTCTACCATCACATGTCTTTTTTGAGATATCTATAAACTAAGTCTGAAATAAACTACAGATAGACAGACTGGCAGACATAGCGAAATTAAAACCAATCTGAACCTAGACAAATGCAAGTGACATTAGTCTAGAAAGCTAAATAAATCTCAGGGCTGGATTTACTTTCCTTTGTCCTCCCTCCCTCCCCTACGCCTCGCTGTCAGCCGGTCGACGACCGGGCTTATGCAATACACGTCAAATTCTATAAACACGTGAACTCTTTTCTGTGTCCATATATACTACTATATAAATCGGTAGCGTTTGTCTGTAAATTCAAATTTTTGTGTCAAGTTTCGTGATAAATATTTTAAGACTCACTAACAATTTTATCATTATAAAAACTTAAGAAGGACTTGATCGATCTTGATAACATTATAATTTTTATGTCTGTCTATCTATATTGTTATAAGTCAAAAATACCTTGACCGATCTTGATATAAACTGATGTTTTTTTTTTTTATAATACATATAAGATAGCAAACAAGCTGGGGGCCAAGTCTGCTATTTAAGTAAAATTACGATTCAACTGCCAGGCTATTACGACGCGATTATGATTGTGACAAATTTGGTATTCTGCTAAATGTTAACCACAATCGTAATAGTATCACAATTGGATTGTAATAGCATCTCAATGACACTATTCTAAGTGTTGCTTACTAAAATCTACCATTACATTGAATTAATACATGAATGATTATTTTATTTTAAAACGACGACTTTTTTATTTTCTATGATCAAATTCGAAGTAATTATTATTATATTGATTGTCTAGTCAATAGAACATAACTATGGGTTATTTAAAAACACTTTATTTATAATACGTTGGCTGTATATAGTGATTATCCATGCCAAATCGAAAAATTGAAAAGTAAAAAGCCAATCGATCATCTGTTTTGGAAAAGTCAACCTAAGTAAATATTTAAAAACAATAAACTTAAATCATAGATTAAGATGTGTATTGCCTTAAAAGAAATATATTACAGCGTAATAATATATACTGCGTATATTTCCGTGACTTTTATAATAAATCATATAATGTACTTATACAAAATAGGCCTGCCAAGAATGAAACTGCACCGAAGAAAGATTACTAGAAATCGAATATAAAGTAATCTGCCTTCATGATCTTCAAAAAGAAAAGCTCATAAGAATAGACGTGAGAATCCTCGAATGACGATACCAACCAAAAACTAAAACAATTTCAAACGAACTTACTTAAACTTAAATATGTATTATAGTATTATGCATACGATTCAAGTCAAATCACAGATACAGGGCTGCTTTCATCTTGAAAACAGAAAAAAATATTTAAAAAACCCATTCAAGTTACTCCACAAACAGACGAAGAAATTTCAAGATATCTAGTAATATCATATGGCACAATCGCCAAAATACGGTTATCCACCAACACGATCAAGTTTCAGTCCAAATTTATTATAATTATGTAGTTTTGTTCTATCGAAAATAGCTTAAAATATAGCTGTAATACATAGGTAGATACTATAAGGGCAGCAAAGGAAATGCTACACTATTTCATAATGTGTGAAAAAATAACACGAATAAGAGACAAATGATGAAGTCCGATCTAGAGTAATGAAGAATGAATTTATTTTGTTGTACACATGAATTTGCATTTTAGTGAATAAAGTCTTGCTGAACGATGATTTGTGTATTTAATATATAGACATAAATGATTTGAAATTTATTAAATATTATATTTTTTAAGTGGAAGTGTTTTCTTACTTTAAAATAATAAAACCTTTATTTGTTTTTATGACTACTTCTTTAGGCATATTATAGTGAATCATTTTCTGCAATAGAAATGAGTTTACTCTGAGTTTTAAGTTTTTTTGACTATTTGGGAGGACAGTTGAAGCTATTTATTAGTTTGTGCATGCGCATAAGTCATGCAATAAAATAAAATGTATTCAATACCCAAAATTAGTAAACAATCACCAAATAATAAGCAAATTTTTGCATTATTACTACCCGGTACCCAAATATATCACAACTTTTGCTTTAAAATGTATTACCTGTCTGTTTAAAATGTGATTTCATGATTTTTGAAGACTTTTCTTCTTAAGATCTTCATTATGATTTTAAAATAATTATAATTAAACAGAGAGGACTGAGTATTAAAGTTTTTGGAGATTGATCCTTCATTAAGATTTTAAAATTACAAGGAAAGACTTCCTTATTAAGTTTTAGGTTCATTTTTAAGTAACATGTTGACTGTTGAATTTATTAATAATTTGAAAAAGATTTAATAAATACTTGAATAATAATATTGTTTTAGTAGCCATTATTTTATTTAAAGCTCTAAGGTGGTGCGTGGTGCTCTAAGGTACTTAAGTAGTAACTTGAACTCCCTTGAATTTGGTTTGAGATGCATTATGAAATGCACTCTTGCCAACGGACATTTAGCAAGTGCCAGTTACTTAAAATGTTAACATAATTGCTTAGCATAGTAGTAATAGGTTTATGTTTAAACAATCACTAGATATAATTAAATAAAATGCCAAAAAAATCACTATAAACTACTAAAAATAGTAATTACCAGAATTTAATCCTCCTTTTAGTATGAAATTGTAACCAATAAATTTAAAGCCTGCTAACTTATATCCAAAATAATTCTGTATCTCCAAAGTAATTGCTGAACAACCCAGATATAGTAAACAATCACCAAAATATTACCACATTATAATTTGAAAGTTTATCCAAGTATGTGACATATTTTTTATCCTACAAAAGAAAACAAAATCTACATTTAATGTAGATAAATAATTGTTTTCTCAAAAATTTTAAATGATTTTCTAAAGTTTAACTTATGGTACCGAAAATGTTGACCTTAGAGCTTTAAATAAAATAATGGCTACTAAAACAATATTATTATTCAAGTATTTATTAAATCTTTTTCAAATTTTTAATAAATACAACAGTCAACATGTTATTTAAAAATGAACCTAAAACTTAATAAGGAAGTCTTTTCTTGTAATTTTAAAATCTTAATGAAGGATCAATCTTCAAAAACTTTAATACTCAGTCCCCTTTGTTTAATTATAATTATTTTAAAATCATAATGAAGAATCAGTCTTCAAAAATTATGAAATCAATTTTAAACAGACAGGTAGTACATTTTAAAGCAATAGTGATATATTTGGGTACCGGGTAGTAATAACACAATGCTTATTATTTGGTGATTGTTTACTAATTTTGGGTATTGAACACATTTTGAAGCGCAGGCATGACTTCAATAGCTAGATAGATGTTATTTAAGGTATCTTATTTTTGGTACAGATTTAATTTTTTTGGTGAGACATTTTATGGTTACAATTTTTTTTTGGTGGTCATTATATTTCATCTTAAGTAATAAGTATAATATTAGGTATCTGAAACGGAAAATCAACACAACAAAATCTGTTCAGAGTATCTTCTGAGTGGCAAAGATTATCAGAATAGATAGGGTATGATTTTGTCTTTTGATCTGAGTATAAATACTAACCTGCTGATATTCACACCATTGTGCAAGATTTTAATTGAATTTTGGAATTGTTTGCTCTGGAAGTTCTTTTCCAAGTGGGAAACTTTACCAAAATGCTACTACTGCTAAGATTGTGAAAAGCATTTACATAAATTCACAATTTAACAATTACACCCTGGTTTTGGGATTAACCTATTTAGCTTATATCTTGGGTCCTTTTCTCGGGTCGGGCAAAATTAGTGTAAATGAGATATTTTTGGTAGCTCGGAGTCTGTTGGTGATGTGGTAGCACCACCATGTTTTGGATGAGGCGATACTCCGTTATTACGTTTATAAAAAAACAGCAATGAGGATCACCATTTAGCTTGCTAGTTGCTAACAGGCGAACTGGTGAATCGTGGTGAACTGAAAATTTTATTAACTTCTCTTTGCTTTCCACATTAGGGATCTTGCATGAATATGTGTGTGTGTGTGAATTATTCTGCAGTCTGCAAAGGAACTAGCGTGATAATACTTAATCCGACGGAAGATTTACCTATCATGCTATTGAGCTAAAATCTACACCAGAGACCAGAATAAACCAACATAGGCTTGGTATTAATGGACTCCTATAAGAATAATAACAATAATAATAATAAGCCATTTTTAATTCCTTAACACTAATAGAGTACATTTTTTTATAGGAAGATACATTATTGTTTATTTATGTTACTGCATTTTAAAGAATTTATTTTTCACTAGTTTTTAAAATTCTTCTAATTATTTAGGACCTCTAGACGAATATAGACCTTCTCCATCTCTCTCCACTTTACTCTGTCTTGAACAGGGGGGGGGGGCAGCCCATGTAATGATTTTTCTAGCCCACCTCTCTTTATTTTGACATGTTACATGGCCAGCCCATTTCCATTTTAATTTCTTACAGAGGGTCAAAGCATCCATAATATTGATCTTTTTTCTTATTTCACTATGTCGTTTTTTGTCTCTTAGTTTCAAATACTCCTCTCCATGGCTCTCTGACATGTTACAATTTTTCTTCCCGTGTAATTATTATACATTCACATTTGGCTTGCATTAGAGAGGCAAGGTAAGATACACAAGTCAGACTTTCTTTTTTATTGTTAAGGGTAAATCATATTTCAAGACCTCTTTGTTATGCCAAGACAAGAACTTATCTCCTCTTCAATTCGTCTGTGTCTGGATTTTGAAAAAGATGTTTGTTTACCTAAGTTGCTAAGCTAATATTTATGCCTTTATTTGCCCACTTAAATTGTTTCATGGTCATTTGCAGCACAGTTATAAATAATGTGGGCGATAACGGGTCTCCTTGTCTTATACCTCTAGAAATGTTTATTTCGGGGCCGGTTTTGTCTAATTTCACTTGGCTGACGTTTTTTTGTATATATCTTATGTTAATTCAATTGTTTCTAATTGCACATTACATTCTCTCATGTATTTTGCTAACAATTTCAAGAAAATTCAAAGAAACAATTCTAAAAAAGCTATTGTTGTTGAATTGTACTTCAATAGTAAGATTGTCACTGAGAGGCAATTGAAATAAATGTCAAACATACGTCAAATACAGAGCAGACTACCGTTTAGTGCGCGATCGAGGGACAACTGTAACGCGATTGAAAGGTAGAAATGGAGCAGAATAGCGAATTTTTCAATAGCGGTTGAATCGTATTTGGATGGTGTGTCAATGAAACGCAATTGGTCTTAAAAAATTAACAGAATACGAAATGTGTCAAATTATTCAAACACGACCCAATCGAGATGCTATTGATCCAATTTTTAATTAGCAGAATTGGGGCCCTGATGGGTCTCCTGATGGAAAGAGTCAACCATCGCCTATAGACACCAAAGTTGTTAATGGTGCGTTGTTATCTTGTGGCGAGGTCTAATGCCACATGCATAAGTTTACCGGCTACCTTACCCTCCAAACCGGAACACGACAGCGACAAGCACTGACGCTATTGCGGCAGGAATAGGCAAGGCAGTGTTACCAGACCTAGGCGAGACAATGCAGAACTCTACCACCTAGTAGCCACGATGGTAGTGAATCGCATAGCCAATCCGTCGCCTTTTACGACCTGCCTGGCAGAACGGCAGTTGGTCTATTCTTCAAATGAGCCCGGAACCAACACGGGGAAAATGTACAGTGAGAACAAGTGATAGCGTAAGTTATTTAATTTAATTTTAGTATTTCGCTAATGATTTTACGTCCAGCGATACGGTACACCCGCCCGCATCATGCGGCTTACGGTACACTTGTAAGCTAGTTTTTGCATAAAATAACACAGGACAACAACAAAACGAATTGTTCAGATTAATTTCTATTGTTGAATTCCATTATCGGTTATCGCATCAAAATTCAAAGTTCCACCCTCACCATCTTGATTTTTGGAAATTCACAACCGTGCGTTTTTCTCGGCACTTTTTGCCTCTCACAACTCCTTTGTGAAAGCAATTACCGGTGGGGATGATTCCGAACAGATACCATTTGGAGGCTTTCAAGGAAAGAGCTTATTAATTCTTAAAATACTGACGACATATCTGCAAGACCTCTGGTATTGCGGATGTCCTTGGTACCTGTCCAGGTACCTTTTAGGGAAGCGCGTTCCATCTTAGGCCGCACCTTAGCTTACCATCAGGCGAGATCGTGGTCAAGCGCTTCCCTATCGACAGTAAAAAAAATGTCCATGAATGGCGATGATCTCTTACAATCAGATAGCAACGCACCAGTAACATCTTTGGTGTATATAGGCGATGCTTCTCTTTCTATCAGGACCCATCTGCTTGTTTGCTTTCTTATGATATAAAAAAATCAAGTGCTTCTCCTGATCGTTTACCCGTACTTCTATTAAAAAATAACTTAAAACCCTAATGCAATAATGGAAGCTTGCAAAAACATTAGCTTCATTAGCTTAGAATAGTCCAATATTTCGGTTTATTTCGGGAGAATATGGGTCGTCGCTAGACCAGGTTGGTGACCTTTGCTGTAAACATTTTATCACCAACAGTGCTACTGTTCGCAGTGATTACCAACGCCTATGTTTACGGGAAACGCGGATGGGCAAATAGCCAACTTTTAGCCTAATTTCGCGATGGAAGAGCAAAAAATAACAGAAGTAGAACGTGTTTTTGAATAGTTATTGTTAAATAAGATATAAAACTAGATGCGTAAAGTTTGAATTTTCCCACCTGCTGCAAGTATTTCTGACATCCTAAACAAAAATATGATTAGATTGCAAGGTCCTAAGTTAATCTTCTAAAATACATATAAAGTTCAATGTTATGTTTTTCATGTAAGTATAGGTATGTTCATTATGGATTCCATTATGGGGGGAGCAATTTTCAGACATTTGACCCGGGCAGGGCATTTTGTGAAGAAGACTATTGGATCGTCAACTTTTTTTTTTTTTTTTTTTTGTCCGTACAAAAATCGACGTGTGTTAATTTATGCCCCCTCTGGGATCCAAAATTGCTGAAGTGATTTTAATAAAACGCAATCTTCAGACTAGTCAGCGGCATGATCGTGTGCGATCTTTTGCTTGGTAGCCATCGGATCCGCAGTTTTTTTATTATTGCAGAGCTTTAAACCAGTTTAAAAATACCGGTTAATAGAGGTAGATATTTGTTATATTCGTTATATCACAGACCAAATCCTTATATAGTTACTATATAAGGCATTGTACGTATTAGAATTAAGCATTGACGTGTATAATATTACCACATTATACACGTCAATGGAATTAAGTAATATAAAATAAGTTTTTTTTTGTATACCTATCTATATTTAATATTATAAAATTGTAGAGTTTGTTTGGTTGTACGCGGTAATCTCGAAATCTGCTGAACCGATTGGAATTTTTTTTTTGAGTTGGATAGCCTTTTTATCGAGGAAGTTATAGGCTATATAACATCTTGCTACGACCAGTAGGAGCGGAGTAAACAAAGTCCGCGCGGACGAAGTCGCGGGCAACAGCTAGTTGTATATATTTTCTAAATTAATAATTTGTGCACTTGTATTCTACACTAGCTGTTGCCAGCGACTTCGTCCGCGCGGACTTCGTTTACTCCGGACAGCCCCTCCCTCGTAGGTGATAGCGTGATAATATGTAGACATTATGTTGACCCGACCTATTAGTAATATTCATGCAAAATTTGAAGTAAATCCATGCAGTACTTTTTGAGTTTACCCCGGACATACATACAGACAAACAGACAAAAATTCTAAAAACTATATTTTTGGCTTCGATATCGATTGTAGATCTCGCCCCAATTATTCTTTTAAAAAAATATTCAATGTACAGTTTTGACTTTCCTACGATTTTATTATATGTATTATTATTAGATTTCTTTCACGCATTCTCACTGTTTTGGGTTTGCTGGAAGAAATCTCTTACAAGGATAAGTTCGCCTTTTGCGTAATTTTCAAGAAACAAAATGTAATTTTGCCTCTATGTGTACAATAAAGTATTAAATAAATAAATAAAAAATACTTTACTTAAATTAACCGGTTAAGAAACCCTGGTTTATAGTTTATATTCGTGTTATACGCATAAGGGCACAGATAATAAATAAGTCCTATGCGTGTGACGCAGGGGTAGGTCGCTAGCAAAAGAATAAATAATAATAAAATATAATATGGTAGAGGAAACATGGTTTGTTTGACTATAAGTCTTATCCGTTATTTGTGAAATGTAGTAAACTATTTCTTTAGAGAAGCATACAGGGAATCGATGGATTGGTTACGAAGTAGGTCTGAAGTATTCATAAATCCGCTGCCATAAATACATCGTTCGTCGTTTTTATTGGATTTATTAATATGTAATTAAAAGTTATATCTTCGAGATGAAAAAGTAATGAATATATCTTCGAATTCGTTCCCTATTAGTCTTCGGGTAGATGTTGGTTGTCTGTGTAGGCTCTAAAGTCTATATTTTATACCATGAGTGGTATTCTTGCGAAATGTTTAAATTATTCCCTCCATTATCATTTCCAGATGTACCACCTGTATATGTAGTTCTTTAACGTTAATTACTTGATTTTCATATACATTACTCACGCGTACAGTTAATTTATGGAAAACCCTTTCTAGTTCGGTTTCTTTGTAAGTAATGACTAAGGTGTTTTCAAGAGGCTACTAAATAAACACTTAAGTCGGTATCACATTGGCAGCGCTCTTGTGTTGTAAATTTCTATGAGCGGTGACTTCATAATTGTAGCGCACCTGGGCTTATACACGGTATATTTTTTTTAATAGATCATGGGATAGTTAAGAGGCAGATGGCTCTCCTGATTGAAAAATATAAATATTACCTGTAGAATCTTAGCCGGTAAGTTTATTGATACGTTGCCATCTCATCGGGATACGACAGTGACAATCATCGACGGTTTTGTTGCAGGAATAGACAAGACTGGTACCAAATACCGTCGAGATTTTAGAGGAGAGAATACATGTAGTAAATGAATCCATATATAATCACACTCAAGAGTAATATGGTCTGTATTTTAGGAAGTTTACGTTTTTCACTCATTATCCATCAAAGCATAAAAATTACGTGCATAAAGTTTGGCTTCGTCCATCTGTTAGTGTTGACTGACACATGTATAGTCTTACATATGCTTTTTGGTTATTGTTAATCGCGATAGACTTATAAAAAAGAATCTAAAATCGTACTTTTTTCAAGCAGATAAGACTACGATATATATCTTCTATATTAATAAGTGAAGGGAAAATGTTTGACCCCTTTTTAAGACAATTCCGCGAACGGTGAAGTATGAAATTTGGCATAGTTAAAGTTTACACTACACTACATTCACACACTACATTCATGTGACTGCATCCATGACATATGCATTCATTATACACATATGCATAGATACTATTTTCTTTAAAGCTGTCAGTTTTCAAACTTAAGAGATTTTATTATATGTAGTGTATGGTCGAATTTCGGCCACAGGCGAATAAAAATGCGAAATAATTTCAATACCCAAATTCAAATGCACAGTTTTATACGAAATAACCTCACTATAATGCACTATAAACCATATCAACACCGTTACATGCATACTGTATTTTGAGGAATTTCCTCAATACCTCATGGATCCCATCATTGTACTATTTTTTATAAAAAGAGACCAACCTGAAATAATCTTGAACGGATAAGTTGTTCTAACTATGAAAAAAGAAAATGAGATTGTTTGTATTATGTTTGTTAGTCAAAGTTGTGATAGTAATACATGTATTATTATTATGTTTCCCGAAATCGACAATTGTCTTGAAATAGTTTTTTATGGCATTGTTTACAAATCGTATTTCCATCTCACAAAATACCCATCACTAATATTGAATTAATAATCCCCGGGACATAGATGATACAAAATAATAAAATTATCTGTATCACGGGATGGTTATATCAACAGGAAATGACCGGCGCTCCAATCTATCAGCGACGGCTTATTAACTTATTGTCCGTGATGATAGACCGGTCCCAGTAGAGCTCAGGAATGCCATTTTCTAGAATTGATTTCAGTAGGTACGTACGTGCGTACATTTTAATCCCAGTAATAATAGCTTATGAGTTAATTTGTATGTGTAAATACGAAAAAGTACAAGTAATTTGTATTTCACGTTTATAATATGGGGTTTCATTGTATCTATACAGATAGATATTTACACAGATTTGTATAGACATGTATACAATCTGTACAATGTATAATAAATCCATTTTTTAAATTTTACTCGTAGCATCGGTACTGAAGATGTGTTTGTCGTGAGTTTTGAAGGACTTCTGTTTTTTTTTGTCATAGGATAGCAAACAAGCAGTTGGCTCTCCTGATGGAAAGAGACAGCCATCGCCTATTGGCACCAGAGATGTTAATGATTGCTATCCTTGTGTGCGAGTCACTGCCATCACGACTACTAGGTGAATTCTTTATTGTTTCGCCCGGGTCTGGTACCAGCGCCTTACCTATTCCTGCCACAATAGCGTCAGTAAGTTCATTATTGAGTGCCCGTTTGGAGGGTAATGTAGCCGGTAAACTTATGCATGTGGCTTTACGACCCCGCTACAAGGATAACAACGCACCATAAACATCTTTGTTATCTATAGGCCATGGTTTTCTCTTTCCATCAGGCAAACCATCTGTTTGCAATCCTATGATTAAAAAAATGCTTCAAACATGGGAATTTAAGACACAGCTTTAAATATTTGATCAACCATCAAGTTACGTAAATGGTAAAAGAAAATTAAAACTGTTACGGTGATGACGAAACGTGTATGTGCGTAGGATTAATGAGGCTCCAAACTTATCGCTAGGTTATGCAAAGGCCGGTGTGAAATATCTCGGTCATCGTATGCATGCCAAACCTGTTTGTGGTTAAATTATTCAGCGTAGCGCCCACTTGAAGTTGCCTTCTAACTTACAATATTTTTAAATTAAAATCTGAACCGGATTTTGCAAAAGGATTTATTTGAGCTGCTCTACGTACTTTTAACTTCAATTAATGACGGTGCTTCAGTGCCACCAAGGTGTACTTGTTGTTGTTGTTACTGACGTAAATGGCTTCGCTAGTTAGGCGTTTTTATTATAAAAAAATTGTAAAGTGCGTGTCGGGCCACGCGCTATGTGGAGTTTAGAAGTTGACCATCACAGTAATGCCGATTAAGAAGAGGGCTCTTACTTTTTTCATACTATGAATATTTAACCTTAGATATTCAAGATATAAAAAATAATGATAAGCCCTGTTTGCACTTTGATTAGTACGAGTGTGAGTGTTTAATGCAGGTGCTTATTATTAAGATAAAAATACGTGAAGACAGCCGTTGATCAGTGCGAGTGATAAGTAATCAGCGTAGTAAAAGTGAATAGATGCTGAATACTTATCACTCGCACTGATCAACGGCTGTCTTCACGTATTTTTATCTCAATAATAAGCACCTGCATTAAACACTCACACTCGTACTAATCAAAGTGAAAACGGGGCTATATATCTGCACCGCGCCTGTAAAAACTACACTAACTATTAATTGATCGACTACTACTCAAACAATTGTTAAGCCTTCGAAGCCGTAATATTTCTTTATTTTAATTTCATTATATCTATAATAAAATTAAAATTAAAACTACTGCTAACTAAACTACTGTTACCATGACTTTTTTCATATTCCCAAAACCAAATATTAACGTCCCCATTTTACATGTAGAGGAGCTACCCTAAAAAAATCTTTTTCAAGATGTTATATGTGATAATATGTGATTAATATGTATTGCCAAATTAATGCGTTCTAATCCATAGTATGGATATTATAAATGCGAAAGTAACTCTGTCTGTCTGTTACGCTTTCACGGCTAAACCGCTGAAACGATTTGGATAAAATTTGGTATAAATATAGTTTGAGGCCCAAGAAAGGACTTAGGGTAGTTTTTATCCCGGGAATCCCACGGGAACGGGAACTATGCGGGTTTTTATTTTAGGATTTTTTTTACGCTAACGAAGTCGCGGGCACGACTAGTACTGTATAATTGAGCTAGGCTGCGCACGGCCGGACGGACGGACATAGCGAAACTGACAACGGAATTACATTTCAATTTTGTCTACTGACTAGATAAGGTGCCACACTATAATTATTTACTTGAACGTTTTAAGCAATGCCTATTTTATAGAATACTTGATTCAGCTTAAATACGAGGTTCTTTCCTCTGTGCTTCAGCCAGTCTCATTCTCGTAAAAACACATTCCGATTTTGTGATAACATTATTATTTCGACAATCTTTGCATATTTTTAGAAGTTGACGTCGATGACTAAACATTTTTGAATTTTGAAGATGTATCCCATGAATAGCAACAATTGTTTTTTATTCTCTACTAGCTGTTACTCCGCACTGCGCCTCCCCCGTAGGTGATAGCGTGATAATATGTAGGTATTATGTTGACCCGACCTGTTAGTAATATTCATGCAAAATTTGAAGTAAATCCATGCAGTACTTTTTGAGTTTACCCCGGACATACATACAGACAAACAGACAAAAATTCTAAAAACTATATTTTTGGCTTTGATATCGATTGTAGATCACGCCCCAAGTATTCTTTTAAAAAATAATCAATGTACAGTTTTGACTTTTCTACGATTTTATTATATGTATAGATACCGGGGCACAACTATAATAACTATTAGGTGGTAAAGCTCTGCATATTCGGTTTTGGTACCAAATCTTTTGGATTTTTCCTTTATTAGGAAGCCAGTAAATGTAAGTGTATGGCGCTAAAACATGTAACATGAACAGTAACAATTTACATTTTGGGTCTCCATTTTCGATAGGAGAAGTTTTTGAATGTCTGCTTAAAAGAAGCAGTAATATAATATAAATAAAACTATTTTTACTGACTTCAAAAGTTAAGAGTTCTTATGTGTGTATGTATATTAATATTATGTTATGTTTATTTTGCATGAAAATAATAATACTACGCAAAAATGCCTCTAATAAAAGCATCGGCACAGCTAGAGAGGAGGAGGATACGCAATTCCCAACAAAGAATGTCTGCCGATGTTAAAGAATTTCCAAACTTTTTAATTGCTGAAAATTCTTCATCTTTTGCTATTTTTGTCCGGCTTCCCTGTTTATCAGTTATATCTTTTAAGGTTCCCTGCCTAAAAGGTAAAATGGAACCCTATTACTAAATCTCCGCTGTCTGTCTGTCTGTCCGTCTGTCTGTCTGTCACCAGGCTATAGGCGATGGTTGACTCTATAGGCGATTGTTGACTCTTTCCATCAGGAGAAATATCTGCTTGTTTGCTATCTTATGATATATCAAAAAAAGGCTGTATCTCATAAACCGTGATAGCTAGAAAGATGAGATTTTCGAAAATTATGTATTTCCATTGTCGCTATAACAACTAACAATAAAAATAAACATATTAAGGGGGGTCCCCATACAATAAACGTGTTTTTTCCTTATTTTTTTGCTCAATATTAACGGTAACGGTACCACCGCCTTACGTACTTCTGCCGCAGTAGCGTCAGTGCTATTCATTGTCGAGTTCCGGTTTGGGGATAAGTAGCTGGCAAAGTTAAGCACATGGCAATTAGAACCCACCACAAGGATAGCAACGCACTATTGACATCATTGGTGGTTACCTCTTTCCATCAAGAGAGCCAGACATCTACTTATTTGTTATCTTATGATATAGAACAAAACTTTTAATCGACCCAATCATACTTGGAATTTTATAAGGTGTACTACTACACTAATATATCCTCGGCCCTGAGTAGGTCAAGTTGCAGCAAATGCTAGTCCATTTTAATTCTATATTAATCAATAGGTGCGCCCTTAGCTTCGTTCTCCATAAACAACTTCCTACTGAATTTCGGAAGCGCTCTGACCTAATTTGTACGCCTTCTATATACGGATTCACAGATCTTATTAACACACCGCAAAATAAAGCTTGAACCCGACTACGAAAAAGTAGAAGTGATTTTATTCCATACTAGCTGTTGCCTGCGACTTAGTCCGCGCGGAATTCGTTTACTCCGCACAGCCCCTCCCCCGTAGGTGATAGCGTGATAATATGTAGCCTATATGTTGACCTGATCTGTTAGGAATATTCATGCAAAATTTGAAGTAAACCCATGCAGTACTTTTTGAGTTTACCCCGAACATACATACAGACAAACAGACAAATATTCTAAAAACTATATTTTTGGCTTCGATATCGATTGTAGATCACATCCCAAGTATTCTTTTAAAAAAATATTCAATGTACAGTTTTGACTTTTCTACGATTTTATTATATGTATAGATTAAGTGGTAGAGTTCCGCAGTTTCGTCCGGCTTTGGTTCCATTTTTACTTATTCTTGGCTTTACTTATGCTCCTGGCGCAATAGCGTCAATACTTGTCATTGTCGTGTTCCAGATTGGAGAGTAAGACAGTCGGTAAATTCATTTATGGGACGTAACCATCGCACCACACGAATGTCAACGCACCAGCAACGTCTTTGGTGTCTATAAAAGATGTTTGTCTTTTTATGTCAGGAGATTTGCCTGTTTGTTATCCTAGGATATAAAAGAAAAAAAATGTATTGCCAGTATTAAATCCTCCAAGAAACCCTTGTGTACGTGTTTAAATACTGATGATTATTATTATAAGTTGTAACATAGCCGTAGTTTCAGTTTCTAATTACATGGAGTCATTTTGTAAAATCAGACGTTCTATTCAATTACATTTTTACCCGACTGCATATACCTCCGTATTGTGTTTATCAGTCTATATATGTATGTATGTATGTATAGATTTCGTAATTTAAATTGCTGTGTGTGATGCAGGACGAGATTTAGTTATTTTTTACTTTCATCCTTGAAATTTTAGAATAGCTACATTAAATCACAATGAACAAAACCGCTGAAGAGCATTTGTATATTCTACCATCTTGTAGTAACAATGGCAGTGACAAGTTTTTCTATCGTTTGTGTCGTACGAACTGTCTGATAGTAGGCAGATGGTGTATTCTTCAAAAGTGTCCGGGATCAACAAGAGCTACATATCTTCACGCCAGATCCCTTACGGGGTAGGCAGAGAGAACCGAGTGCCAGTATCACGATCCTTGCAGACTTTTTTATATCATAAGATATTTTTTTTTATATCATAAGATAGCAAACAAGCAGATGGGTCTCCTGATGGAAAGAGTCAACCATCGCCTATAGACACCAAAGATATAAATGGTGCGTTGCTATATTGTGGCGAGGTCTAATGCCACATGCATAAGTTTACCGGCTACCTTACCCTTCAAACCGGAACACGACAGCGACAAGCACTGACGCTATGCGGCAGGAAAAGGTAAGGCGGTGGTACCAGACCCGGGCGAGACAATGCAGAACTCTACCACCTACTAGCCACGATGGTAGTGACTCGATAGCCAATCGATCGCCCTTTACGACCTGCCTGGCAGAACGGCAGTTGGAATGTTCTTCAAAGGAGGTCGGGACCAACACGGCGAAAACTTGTCTCGCTTCCTCCACATTCATTACGCTCTTCATACAAACACACCAGTTGCGAGGACTCTTAACACCACCATGGGACACTACTCGATCAATCTGATTATGGTACATCAGTCTTGGTCTTTTTCGGTACCTACATCCTTCCACATTCGCATTGTACATCTGTTTCGTTAACCTTTCATCTACTATTGTTTCTACATGTTCAAACCACCGGCTATCTTCCAAATTCCTAATATTAATAATATTCTATGCAATTACTATTCCATGTATTAATGTTAGCCGGGAAAACTTCAAGTAGGTACCTATCTTAAATCTATATAAGGCTAGCATAATATGTACTATGAGTAAATGTTGACACACAATTGTTGATAATTTATCATTTTCAGTTTTATAACCTTGTTATAAAGTTCCCATTCCTTTGATAAATATGCAAGAATGAGAACAAGAACAATGGGTATCATAAAAATATACTCATATAAGAAGTCGTTAACATTTCAAAGATAAGGATATTTACTGCTGTAATATGTACGTAGTGTACTGTAAAATGTAAATGTTGGTATCTGTGTTGCTCTGCATCACTACATAGTATAAAACAGTCGCTTTCTCTAGCTGTCCCTATGTCCCTATGTATGCTTAAATCTTTAAAACTACGCAACGGATTTTGATGCCGTTGCTTTTAATAGACAGATTGATTCTTGAGAAAGGTTTTAATATACAAACCTTTCCGATATTCCCACGGGGACAAAAGTTACACGGGTGAAACCGCGGGCAGGTCACTAGTAGTGTATATGATCAAAAATCAATATTTTTCTATCTGTTCGTATGAGCCGAGCAGATTTGTAGTAGTAGATTTCGTGACAACTCGCCCGGGTAGGGTCCTGTCTTCCTATTATTATATTAGTTCTTTTTATAATGTAGTAAACTGATACAGTTTACCCCAAACCGGGTCACGTTAGGGGGTACTTGTCTTTCTTTCCAATCCATGAAGTTGTATTACATAAAATTCCCTCATAGAAAAATAATTCTATATGATATAATTGTTGTGCCAATAATATCTGCTTCACAAAAAATTAAACCAACGAAAAGTTATTCGTGGTCATACATTAAAATCATTTTGTGAAATCATCCTCGGCTTTCGTACCCCTTTGAGTGGATTTTTCTTCCAAAAAAATATATGGAATTACCTCGAGGCACATTATCTTATATATAAAAATCAATTGCTGTTCGTTAGTCTCGCTAAAACTCGAGAACGGCTGAACCGATTTGGCTAATTTTGGTTTTGAATTAATTGTTGAAGTCCAGGGAAGGTTTAAAAGGTGAGAAAATATAGAAAAAAAAAATAAGAGTTGTTAAAAAGGCAGAACCTTTGCCAGGTCAGCTATTATCCAATAAAATAAGAATTGTCAAAATCGGATCACTATCTAAAAAGTTATCCGTGGTCATACATTAAATTAGTTAGTTTACAATACATTAAATCAATTAATCATTCCTTTTTTTGTTGGAACTTAAATAAATAGGATCACCCTCAGGGTAAGTGCATTCTAATAAAAAAATATCAAAATCGAACTACTCAGTAAAAACTCATTCCAATAAAAAAAGAAATATTAAAATCTGACTACTCTGTAAAAACACATTCCAATAAAAAAAAGAAGTATCGAAATCGGACTACTCTGTAAAAACCCATTCCAATAAAAAAAAAGAAGTATCAAAATCGGACTACTCTGTAAAAACCCATTCCAATAAAAAAAGAAGTATTAAAATCGGACTACTCTGTAAAAAGTTATGCGTGGTCTAAAAAATTATACGCGTCGAATTTTCTTCTCTGTTCTCTGGTTTTTCATCGGTTGGTAACTAAAGTATAAAATTCTCTAAGCTATGTTAACACCAGCTACCTGTCTCACATTTATTAATTTCAAATAACTTAAATAAGGCTATTAGCTAAATTATCGCTATGCTGCCTCAACATAATAATGCAAGAATGTTTATATCTAGTTTTACTCTTAACTAGCTGTGCCCGCGACTTCGTCCGCACGGATTTTTTTAAAAATAGCCTAAGTTACTCCTTATTTCATCAGCTATCTACCAGTGAAAGTCCTGTCAAAATCGGTCTAGCCGTTCCAAAGATTAGCCGGAACAAACAGACAGACGGACAGACAGACAGACTAAAATCGTAAAAAGTGTTATTTTGGTTTGTGTACCGTGTTCCATATGCATTTACTTAAAACCGGTTATTTTAATATTACAAACAGACACTTCAATTTTATTTATTTTTATAGATGTTATAGGTAATGCTTTATAGCCACAAAGTGTAATTCTTTTATTAGACACTTACTATTGCACTTGTACATTAATTTTTTTTTTAAATTTATGTACAAGTGCAATAATAAAAGTGTCTAATAACAATGGAATTTCACCAAGTGCCGACGATGGAAAGTATAGAATACCTATGTAATTATTTTCCTAAAAGCTATTCTTTGATAAATGATAATGGCTTGCCTTGCATTAGTCGTTAAAAAATTTCAAACTTGGCTTCAATTCCAATTAATAAGAGATTGTTGACATTGATCTAAAGAACAACTTTGGAAATTGTATTCTTCACTTCATCTTATTTGCCAACTTATCACAAAATTAAAGCATCCGCAAACTACGTTTCACTTATGTATACAAAAATCGAAAATGTACTAAGATGCATGCACACCCATGACAACAGCACCTAGGTCTTACTAAAGTAATAATATCAACGAACTGAATACTGCTATTTGAGTGAGAAATCAGCAGATTAAATTTCTAATCTCATATCAGTGTAGTTTTATGGTAGGTATCAAGATCAAGAAAGTTGACTTAAATTACAAGCAAACAAATTATTTAAACGTTGCTATCTAGTAACATGTCACTTGCTTGCACTTCCTGGTTTTCCGCGCCATTTTAACGTTAGAATCTTGTTGCGTATTCTTCCCAGCATTGCTGCTGATTTGTACTCTAATGCTTGTTTGTACATCATGTGAATTTTTGAAATTTTGCCTCGTGAAATTCGTCCCATTTGGATTTTCAATCTGTTAGACTTATTTTGTGTGTGTGTGATGCTTATTTTGTGTGCAATTTTAACCGTTTTTTATATTTTTTTATCTTATTTATGGGGCAAACTTATCCAATGTCTGAAATTAAAGAAGACCACAGCGGCACAATAGCCCACCACTTCCACCACACTTTCTTACACGTCAGAAGCAAAGGCAGTAACTAGGTCTGGGTGTTCTATACTAATATTGTAGAGAGAAAACATTATTTTATGTTTGTAATAAATTTAAAAGCTACTAGACAAACTTGAAAATTCTTTACGATTAGAACGCTACACTATGCAGCAGTGACATAGACCACTTTTATACCCGACTGAACAAAGCGAAGTAATTATTGTGGGTCACGCGAATAAAAGTTAATTAAATATGATTTAAAATTTATAGACGTATTTCTGTGTATGAGTTGATATAATCACATGCAAATAATCTGCTTACTTTGGGGTTATATCAATTCGTGTAGTGTATACAATAACTCTTTTAGAAAGTATTAGCAACCATCACTTTCTTTTAAATATATAATGTATTGCGTGTACTCATCGTAATTCTTAATGAGCTCGAAAGTGAAATCTATTAGGTCATAAAACAATACGGAAATATGATCAGACGTACCCACACAGTTTATTTTAATGTAATTGAATCTATTTCCGTGCAGTTGCCTTACGAGATGGTATAATAAGTCTGAAATAAACATCTTAAATTGATCCAGTCGTCATTTTACGTCCATCCAGACAATAAGTTATTGCGGCCTGCGAACCGCATGTGGCCTGCCAAGCTTTACCGAGTGGCTCTGTAATTTATCAAATTTATAAATCTATACAAATAAATAAAATTGGAGTGTCTGCAATATTAACCGCTATATACCAAAATAACAGAAAAAAATGTCATACATTTATATGATGTATTTATGTCTTACATTTTTGTCTGTCTGTCTGCTTGTTCTAACTAATCTCTGAAACTTTTGGACCGATTTTGACGGGACTTTCACTGGCAGATAATTGATGTAATAAGGAATAATTTAGCCTACCTGTGCCATGAAATTGTGCTTTTGGGTGTTTGAAAAATATCTGCCTGTAATAAACTGACATGTCTGTCTATCTGTTTCTTATGCTTTTTTTGTGAGATTTGGTTAGAAGATATGATACTCCGGTTTAAATTTACCCCTAAGATGCTGAAAGTTTGTGTATTACACACACATTTACATATTGAGATGTGCTCAAATCGGTCTCATTTGAAAAGCAGTAATGTGAAGATGTGA
This sequence comes from Apodemia mormo, assembly GCA_036924255.1. Taxonomy (NCBI): domain Eukaryota; kingdom Metazoa; phylum Arthropoda; class Insecta; order Lepidoptera; family Riodinidae; genus Apodemia; species Apodemia mormo. The sequence goes on along the minus strand of JAUPFN010000005.1, from coordinate 7,316,554 downwards.
CGGCATTTAAACATCGCCATTGATAAGCACTCTCAATGGAGCATTTAAATTTAAATAGAGTATTATTATTTGTCCCTTATCAAGGCGGCCAGCCGCGGCTGTTTGAGTTTATGTGCCGAAAAGATTAAATTGTGTATTAGGAAAAATGGACGTTGAGGTCATTTCGAGCGAGACAATTAACCCTCATTGAGACTAATTGGACGAGTCAGTAATTGAACAAGTGTTGCTAGTTGGGAAATATAGACCACTAAATTCCCTAAGAGTACGGAGAACTCGTTTTTATAGTCAATTGAGCTACGATTATCATTTGAAATTCTAGTGCAAGCCCTGCGTTGATCCAGGCCTCGATACTAGGCTATTTTGCCAGTTAATTCGTAAAAAGCAAGCGTTTGGCGAAGTATTCTACTACCATTGTATTTACTAGGTTGTAGAGTTCCATCTCGTCTTGCCCGGATTTGGTACCACCGTTTTAACTATTACTGTTCCAATGTTTTTCACTGTTAGACAATCGTTATGTCTATCCATCAGGACTCAGGAGAGTCAAATCATTTTCATTCAAACTATGCTTTAAACGAGTTTTTTTGAGTTACTACCGGTTCGGAAATTAAAGATTTCATAAGATAGGAAACAATCAGATGGGTGTTTTGATGGAAAGAGGCAAATATCGTCTATAGATACCAAAGATGTTAATGATGCGTCTCTAATAATGCCACATACATAAGTTTACCGGCTACCTTACCCTCCAAACCGAAACACGACAGTGACAAGCACTGATATTATTGTGGCAGGAATAGGTAAGGAGTTGGTACCAGACTCAGGCGAGACAATACGGAACTCTACCATGTAGTAATCTATCACGAATATTATAAATATGAAAGTCTGTATGTATGTTACGTATTTATAAATGTTGAACCGGTTTTGAAAAAATTTGGAAGAGAGATAGTTGACGACTCGAGGTCAACCGTAGGCTACTTTATTTTTAAATAATCAACCCCAAAGGGGTTGAAATAGCCTATGAAAAATACTATGAAATTTCTTATATTTTATAATCCTTTATTCGACTCGCGGGCGAAGCTACGTGGGTCAGCTATTAAATATATACTAGCGATCGCCTTGTGGTCGAAATTCGACCATAGGGCAAACAATAATATCTCTAAGTTTGACAGACGACAGAGATAACGCTCTACGAAGCCGAAATTAGCCGATTGTCTCTTTCCAAAGGTCGATGTGCAATATTTATCGCCGGGTACTGTAATTGCTCGTACAATAATTGAACATTCATGCTGCAAATTATAAACAACGCAACCTGCAGCAATGCAAGTCGCAGTCACCGTCAGTTTTTAGCATTAACTTGTGTCATCGCAATTTATTTCACAACTTGATTTCACTGACCCCATTCAAGCGAGACGAGACAAGAGCGGAGGGAGGGTATCACCCGTTTTTAATTGATGTTCCCCGCTTAGTCGTATATTGCTTCATCCTTTATGATACGAATGGGACAGGATTGAGGTCTTTGAACGTGACAGCTTACAGAATTGATTGGTACTTCGAAAGGAGGGAATGTGTGTTTTTAGTATGTCTATATTAGACACCTTAAGAATAAAGTTTTTAGGGCGGTTTTTGGTAACTGTCTTTCGCCAATGATTTTCAATCCAGATAGACGGTGTAATTTTCAAACTTAGTTCCTGATAAGTTAGGAACTTTACTATTATCTAAAATGAAAATCCAAGAATTTGAAGGGACAATGTCTACTAAGTCCACCAAGTCCGTTAGATTCTTTAAATTATACAATGAGTAACTAATAAAACCCTGTACGAATCGAAAGGGGTATATAGGTGGATCGATGACATACAAATAAATAATGAAATTATTTTTTAACGAAAATAAAAACATTATGATATTTTAAAATGTTTGTATTTATCTTTCAATTTCCCTAAAATGTAGCAAATATTTTAAACTGGACAACACCAAGTCCTGTCAGTGGAGGCATGGCTTTGATGTAGCCACGGATGTAGCCGTCTCCGTGTCGAGGCGACTACGACTTCTAAAGAGTTCACTTTATATCATAAGATAGCAAACGAGCACACCTTGATGGAAAGAGAGAACTATCGCTTATAGACATTAAAGATGTTAATGGTGCGTTGCTAATGCTGTAAAAAAAATTAACCAGATCTATCATTTTATGAAATACAGTAGATTTTGTATTATGACAGCAAGTCAATCCATTTAATACGATGACCACAAACGATTCGAATAGATTCACAAATAGCGTTGTTAATGTAGATTTCGAATGATTTCAGCTAGTCACTGGCCACCCGGGCAATACTCACGCCTATTTATGTATCCGAACGATTCCGCTTTCCTACGGAGTCTGTAAATATACATGAAGTTCACCGCTCCCAGATTTGTTTACCAAAGTATTCTCAAAATTTTGGCTTTTTGAACAGACCTTGATAGAGGCCGTCCATTAATCACGTAATGGTTTTTTTGGCATTTTTCAACCCTCCCTCCCCCTTGGTGATATATGGTGATGTTTATCACGTGTATTATAAGTAGGTATCTATAATTTTCTTATAGAAAATTAAAGACTACAATAATAACGTCTAGAGGTAGACAGAAAGGTTGCAGGTTGTTTTTGGCTAACATAAGTATAATAAAAGGAACGCGAAAAAGTTTTTTGTACTAAAACAGGAAAATTATTGAATGTATAGTGTCCTCGGACCATGGATTAGCAAGACTTTCTTCAAAACCAATAACTGGATACACCCCTCGTCCCCCTTGTGATATTTCGTGATTTTTTATGAATCCCTCCTCCCTTTTCGAGGTTCACGTGAATTGGCTCCATAAGATGTAATCGAAACAATATTTCACATAGCATTACATAATATACTTTTTTATATGATATAGCAAACAAGTTGAAGGTTCTCCTGATGGAAAAAGACGACTATCGCATACAGAGTTACCAAAGATATTAATGGTGCGTTACTAATTGCTATTGATTCTGTTTCGTAATCTTTTGATCCATTGTCTTTAGAAAGAACAGATTACCTGCCTTACTGTTAAGCATCGTATTAAAGACGAGAAAAGGCTAATAAATGTCACTAAGGTCGTGACTACCACTTAGGTGGTAGAGTTCTCTAACGTCTTGATCTGGTTTTGGTACCCCCGCCTTACTATTACATACACCGTCAAAGCTTATCACTGTCGTGTTCCGGTTTGGAGGGTTAACACCCCGCCACAAGGATAGCAACGCACCATTATCATCTTTGGTGTTCCATTTGCTTGTTTGCTATGTTATGAAATAAAATAAAAATTCACCCTTAGCTCGAGTTTTTTACATCATTAGCATAAGCAGATGGTTAATTAATATTTAAGAGGATTTGTTTTGTAATATATGTAGCCCAACATCGGCTGACAAAAGCTGTTATAGGATTAATCTTTAAGCTCATGACTACGCGTTTAATGCGATGAAATACTTCGTCATATCACTTTGGAGCGCCGGCGCTTTATAAGACAATTTCTTAGTTTGTCAGTGTAGCTAGCAATTACACACAGAAATACAGAGTTATACTACTTACCGATGAAATAAAATCACTTCAAGTGTAATTTATTAGTCTTGCCATCTTATTTGGTATGATAAAACAGTACAACATGGTTTATTTCCATTTTTCACAATGTAATATAACCTACAAATGAATTAAATTTTTGACAGTGATAGGAGCGTTTGCTCATATGCGCAGTGACACGTTTCCTTCCCAATGGCTTGTCTATTAGTATTTATGTGGTCTGTGGTTCCTTCAGTATTTATGTGGTCTGTGGTTCCTACAATTAACAACATTCTGTTAAGGATAAACAACGTATGATAAATCGCGCGCAAAAGAAGGGATTTGAAAAATAAGTATGAAATAATAAACTATCGATATTTGATTTTGAATGTGTGCACACAGTTACATTCTAAAGCATTTTTAAACATCTCCTACCTTTATTTATAAATATTATATTATTTTATTTATTTATTTATTTAATTAATTCTTTATTGTACACAGAGAACAGCACAATTAGGGAAAAAAAATAAACGTAACATAAGTACAATGGGCGAGCTTATCTCTACTTAAAGAGATTTCTTCCAGCCAACCCGTAAAAGGAGATTAAAAAAAAATCAAATGATCAAATGAGTAGACTTGGTGTACAAAAGAATAATATGCTTACATAAATAAACTAAATATATACAGGTGATAATGAAAAAAAAAATAAGAAAAAAACACATACCATATAAGGGAATCTCACAATTCAGCTAGTAAATGTTCTATAACGCGTTTTTTAAAGGAATCAAAAGTCTGGCAGAGGCGAATCTCCACTAGGCAGAGAGTTCCACAAATTTACTGCATGTACCGTAAAAGAGTACGAGAAGGTAGCAGAGTTACTAGGAGGAAAACGCAACAAGCTTCTAACGTTAGAGCGACACGGGGAATCAGGAGAGTGCAGAAAACTAAAAGAGTTACGGAGATATTTAGGAGCTACAGGATTGAAGAGAATCTTATATAGTAAGCAAAGGATGTGCGCATTTCTTCGCTGTCTGATAGGAAGCCACCGAAGTTCAGCTCGAAAATCAGAAACGTGGTCATATTTTCTTATGCCATAAATAAAACGAATACAGAGGTTCTGCAATCTTTCAAGCTTGTTTAATAGGTCTTCTGTAATATCTGGGTAGCAAGAGTCGGCGTAATCTATTATTGGTAGAATAAGGGTATGCATTAAAAATATTTTTGTTTTGATAGGTAAAAAATTTTGAAGCGATTTAAGAGAGTGAAACGCATGATGCACTTTTCGGCTTAAGTTATTAACATGAGTGTCCCAAGAAAAATCAGAATTAAAAGTTACACCCAGATTAGTAGCGGAAGAGGAAAAAGGTATTATTATATAATATTATAAATAAAATGATAGATGTGATAGCACATTCCACAATTCTTTTCTATTTTTTAGAAGGACTGAATTACTGCTGACCTAAAAGGCCTTCACAGGTTCACCGGGCGCGTGAGCAGTGCTCAGCCAGAGTTTAAAGTTGGGGGCTATACACCCTCCCTCCTAAGGGTGTCTTTTGTGACAATGAACCTTGGCTTAGGGTGGAGTTGCGAATTGCGAAGGGAAGGTTGGTAGCATTGTTTTGTCCATCGGCTGATCCTTCAGCTTGGTTTCGGTTCACTGATGGGCGAAACAGAAGTCCTCGTCGCCACCACGGTGTCACGTGTGTAACGTAATATCTACCTACTCCAAAATGTCGAGTGTTTTTAGCTCAATTTTTGGTGTTTACCTTAAAAAATAGAACAACACCTTTATTGAATAAAACGTTATTATTGTTTGAAAATAAATCGATTTTTATAAGCATACCCATTTATCAACATGGTTTAAAATAACAAACAACCCAGATGATGTCTCAGGTATCTGCTAGTGCTATATAAGAGGCTTTGTAATTGAGCGTGTGTACAATAAACAATTCGACTGATATGTTGCGAGCCGTAATAGGATTATTCCGTAAGCTCGTGACTACTTCGTTCACTTACAACAAATAAGAACAAAGAAAGATGTTAGCCACCGGAGAGATGTGGGTTCTCTATGTGGTTTCTACCGCTTATATAATGGGGAGTGTTCTTTCTGATGAGCTTTTTAATCTAATACCGGCTACCACGTTCCGGTAACGCACTACACGCCGTAGTGAGGGATTCCACTCACACCATCTTGACGATTGGTCATCTACGACTGTTCGATTTGCACGTACCTTCTTTATACGAACAGTCAAGCTTTGGAACAGTTTACCTCACACGGTTTTTCCGAGTAGCTACGATATTGGGATTTTTAAGAGGAGGATCAACAAATTCCTTAAAAGCCGGCATCGCGTTGGCAACTAACCCTTTATGTTGTTAATGTCCATGGGCAGTGGTGACCGCTTTCCATCAGGTGACTCACTCGGTCTTATGCCTGCAAATTCAATAAAAAAAAACTGAGCCGTCACGGGATTCCTGACAGATGTGAAACATCGGGGTCACGTAGTTGGTTGCCATGGCGACACATCGCCACATCGTATACGCTACTAGTTATGGACTGTATACTTCGCTGTATACCCTACCTTAGTACATAATATTATAGCGTGGCGACCCGTCGCCACGAATGCCGGTCGCCACGCCAACGATCCGTTTTACACCTGCACCAATAGATGTTTCACATCAAAAAAAGACATAGAGTATCAGTACATTAGACTAAAGGGACTTTTTCGAAATGAATGACAGCTGTTAACCCCTTAGGCTAGTACATTAGTCACCTATTAGTGGGCAGTAAAGTGCTGAGATATCTTGGTGGATAATTTTTAGGTGGTTGGCTAAAATGGGCGCAGCTAGGGGGATCAAGAATAGCTAATACCCACCCTATATTGCCTTAGGAAAGTCGACAATGTTAAAATCACTGTTAAATTGCTTTCAACTTCCTGATCAAGGAAGTTGTAATAGTTCTAACTTTGCAAATCGAAATGTTCATGTTATTACTAATGGGTGCGCTATTTCAGTATGAACATAGTGTGATTTATTTTTATAATAATATTAGTAATTTAAAATTTTAATCCGACTTCAAATATCATTTATATCCATTTCTCAAAAACTACTGACTGACTTGACCGATTTTGATGAACCTAGGATCGTTCCTTGAATTGGAATATACCAGATTTAAATCAAAAATAATTACATCGATATCGCTTTTAGTTCCCGATAAATTCATGGACGAATATACATACACTTACGAAATTTAATATTCGTACTTGGACGCCTAACCAGATCAGCATAATCAAATTTCAACAATATTACATAAATTGATACCCTCCTGATTTTCGTCGGTTAAAAAAAAAAAACCCTAAAATCTGTTTGTCTTTTAGATAATATAACTTTACTCAAAACCCGCCTATTGCGAGGCCGAAACGCAACTTAGGGTACTGTGCAGTATTTTTTAATATCATACAGAATATTATGCTTTGCGCTCACACAAATAAACACCTACTACTTAAAATCCCAAATGTGATTATTGCTTAAATGTATTTTGCAGTGTTTGGTTTTAGATATTTATTTGTTACAGTTAGTTATTTAACGCCAATTTAATGTAACAGTTTATTTACAGTTATTATTTAGTAAGGATGTTAAGGAATCGGTTAAGTAAACATATACGTGTTAGTAACGCATTAGTTACCAAGAGTATGAGAATTGGTACGGCTTTTATTAAGACAATATTGTTATTTTTATTTATTTTACTACCTGACCCGGCAATCGTTGTTCTGCCATTTTAACTACTCTTATTTTTTTCTGTATTTTCTCACCTTTTAAACCTTCCCTGGACTTCAACAATTAATTTAAAACCAAAATTAGCCAAATCGGTTCAGCCGTTCTCGAGTTTTAGCGAGACTAACTGGTTAAAATCAGGGACTGTTTACCGGTATGAATAAAAGTACAATTTATTTCTGTATGACGTCACATAATTAAATTTCGGTATTCCATTCAAGTACAGATATTTCTTCTACTACCCATATCATAAAAATTCAGCACAGATGTTTTTGATACACATATTTTTGAAATACTATATTGATATTTTGGTTGTCTACTATGCTTTTAATAATAACATCTTGTTGCTGCGTGTTGGTCTCAATATTTTCTTGCATTTTATGTGATATTGATATGGAATTAAAATATCATCATACTGATATATTAGAGCTAGAGGTAGGTAAAACTGGTAGGCCTACATGCAAGCACAATTAGGACTTCGCCAGGTGGGTAATATTTTTCGAGTGTACCTTGAAATGTGTCATTGATATGACTTAATTTCGAGAGTGACACTGTATATTATAAAAAATTAAATTACTCTTGTTGGTTATTATTATAATATTTAAAAGATTAAACAAATATTGTAATAAAAATAAGTAATTTTTAAGCATTCGAGTTTTTGGTTTTATAATAATTACTTGTTTCTTATTACTTATTATTTTACAAAGCTATTAATATAACGATTAAAGGCATAATAGTTTTTATGAAATTAGTCATTTAAATATAGTTTTATTGTAACGAATTCAATAGTATGCAAAAATTATTATTGTTGCAAAATATCTTTGCCCGTCAACCAAACCAAGTAATATTGCTAGTCTAGGATTTAAAAGTCTTTTCTGGACTTTGAATCAGTTCCCAAGTTTTATAATTTTACGATGCGATTACGATCTTCAGAGAAATAGTGTTACCACTTATCTGCATAGTATCAAGCGTTTATGCGGTAGGTATATTTTTGAATGACAAATAGTATTAATCGTGTAACAGACAGTTTATTCACGATGACCTCGATATCCAGCCATCTGCGTTATGCAACACTATTTCAAACAAAGACCACATCTGCCGGCTCTTAACCGCACGAGGTGATGTAATGTATGTAAAAACTGTGGACACGAAACTGACATTTACGTTAAGAGTAAATAAGACGATAATTCCTTGTGCTATTGAATTGAAAGTTTTGATACTAAGTTACTTGTAATTTATATGTAAGTGTTGTAAAAGAAAAAAAAAATACATAGTCTTTGTTAAGGATTACAAATAGATAGATGTTAGCTATTGTTTCATTTTAACCAGCAAAATACGCGAGTCATTTTTGATTTCGTAACTTTAGTACTATATAAGTACGTATAATTTTCATAACGAAAGATCTTCAATTCTTGAAACAAAACTTCATTTGAGTGTTGTTAAATACCCCGCGAGAGCTAAAATCTTCTAATTCTAAAATATTAGAAGATGATTAAAAAAATGCGCAAATTCTTGACACCAAAAAAGTTGTTTTATTCTATTATCCCCGCGTTGGCAAATCCCTTTTGAAAAATAGACTAGGTATCTTCCTGCCAGGCTATTCGTAAAATTTGAACGAACAAATGTATCATATTTTGTGACAAATAAAGCAAAAGTTTTGCAAGGTTTGGTCCAGAGAGTACCTCAGCTTTAAATTTTCTTACTGCAATAGCGTACTGCATTTAAGGAGGTAAGGTAGATATTTACTATGCGGATATCAAAGCACAAATGATATCTTTTGGGATTAGGCGATGGTTATCTCAATCCATCAAGAAAACTGACGGATTGCTTGCTACGATATAAACAAGTAATAATTATAAAAACAAAAAAGTCCTACTAGGTCCCGATCCGAAAAACATTATCTCTACTAGTCGGGTGTAAAAAAAGCAAAGGTAATATTAAAGTTCCGTAGTTAGATAGGCGACAAAGCTACCGACAGATCAATCATATAATATATTTTACTCGGAATGAAAAAATTACTCAGTATGATTTTTCCGATCTAAGATTTGAACCAAGGACAATAGATGCCCGAGGTCGTGGACCGTGGTAATTTGAATCAAGAAATTAAAGCCGGTATTGAGTATATACTAGGCCAGTGAGAAGAAATTATACGTAATATATTTTTGGAATTACGTGCTTAAAGAATCAATTTCAATATATTACTTAGTCAGGAGTGAAAAAACAAAATGTATTTTGATTAATTCTGAATTTTAATTAAAATTCGTCTTCACAAAGAACTATTACCGTTATATTTTACTTCCCGAGACCATGGAACTAAAAGTGTACGATAATAACACGTAGTAATGACCTTTACGATACTTGAATTTAATGATAAACAGGTCAGCGACTATTAAATTTATGACAGTTAAATAGAAGGGGGGGCAGACGAGCCGGAAGCTTACCTGACCGCTTAGGATATGCACGTGAGATATGTCGCGAACAAGAGAGATGTTTGGTCGTCGTTCATTATGATTATGAGCATAAATATATCGGTCACGGTTATTACAAGAAGCGATTATTAATTATTTAATTTGTCCATCCATATTATTATTAAAATGGGATCAAACGGAAAGCTTTCCTTCCAAACAATTAAAATCAAAATCGGTTCATAAATGAGTTCTTAGGTACCAAAAATCCACACTAATATTATAAAAGCGAAAGTCACTATGTCTGTCTGTCTGTCTCTTTTTCACGTGTAAACCACTGAACCGATCTGGTTGAAATTTGCTACAAAACTAAAATGGTTAAAAAAATAAAGTTATAGAGTAGTTTGAGGTCCGAAAAAGGGCATAGGATAGTTTTTATTTCGGAAATCTTTCGGTAACTATGCCGTTTTTATTTAAAAATAAAAAACTAAAAACGCTTTTGATAGAAAACCAAACTAAAAAATAGAAAATAAATTTTAATAAATTTAAATTAAGAATAGTGTTAAAAATTTCAATAAATATAAATTAATAATAGTGTGAATAAAGAATAATTATTTTATTTAAAAAAAAGCGTGGGGTGCATGGTGTCAATAGTTATAAATATTTTATTGACATATATGAGTAGAGTGGATTATTTGATATTGATGATATCTTAAAAAGCACCCCACGCTTTTTTTAAAATAAAATATTTTTTCTTTATTCACACTATTATTAATTTATATTTATTGAAATTTTTAACACTATTCTTAATTTAAATTTATTAAAATTTATTTTCTATTTTTTAGTTTGGTTTTCTATCAAAAGCGTGTTTTTAGTTTTTTAAACTATTATTTATTTTCTACTTTTTAGTTTGGTTTATTTATAATAGCTTGTTTTTTAAATTTTAAACTATTGCACGGCTCATGATGCGAAGCATCAGAGTGCTTTACGATCGAAAAAATTTTTTCGCCTCATTTTTGCAGCTATTATTAGTATTTATAGCCTTGTTAGTTAACGGAATCAAGATATTTTGCATACTATATCTATAAATATTATGTACATTTATTCTACCAGAGGCACTTGTGCAGTACCTTCCTAGTATATAATAGCTGTTTTTTCGGCAAAACAAAATGGAATAATTTTATCTAATTAGTGTATTGTCATCGGTCCTCGAAAAATCTACAAAGTTTGAACAATATCTGGCCGTTTAAAGTGGGTCAAAATCGCGCCCAAAGAAGTCGGTTACAAACATACAAACATACAGGTGAAGCTAATAAAAAGCGTGTAAAAAAAGAATTTTTTACTTGTCAATAATTTTGAATAAATAAATTTTGATATAGAGCGAACGCAAGTTCAAATGACTTAACTCTTAATATAGACCTAACTTTCGCTAATTATAGAAATAAAGTGAAAATTGCATTTACCCTAACCGAGATTCAAACCCGAGCCGCGCGCTTACCAGATCGACCACTAACCCCTACTCCGTACGATCGATAAGTTAACGCATATTTCACCATTCATATAAGCTAAATCTATATGGTGACAGAGTGTGACGGTTTATTAGGTTGGGTTGCCATTCAACGGCCAAGGCTAGGCATCCCAGTCTTGGCTAACGCTCGGGTAATCATTGAGTCGGCCAAAGCTAGGTTGCTCAATCCTGGCCCAAGTCTGGATTGCCATTTAATGGCCGAGGTTAGGTTACACAAACTTGGCCCAAGTTAGGGTGACTCTAGGCTTGGCCAAGGCTAGGTTATTCAGTCTTGGCCCAAGCCTGGGTAATCATTGGAATGGCCAAGGCTGATTGCCCAGTTATGGCCCGGGCATAGGACAATATAGGTTTGCCAAGATGGGCTTCCCAATAATGTTCCAGGCATGGCCCCGTCGTTCAACTCTAGGGCTTCCTGTACGGGCTACTATTCTTTTATCAGAACTACTTTTTTAACCATTTTAGTTTTGTAGTTTATTAAAAATTTACTACCTAAGAGGCAATTTTTATCTAAAGCATCTAATATAAATATTTTATAAGGAGTAAAATTTTTTCAAGTGGTAATAAAAAAAATGATTTTTTTTATTACCACTTGAAAAATGGAATAATTTTATCAAATTAGTGTATTGTCATCGGTCCTCGATAAATCTACAAAGTTTGAACGAAATCTGGCCGTTTAAAGTGGGTCAAAATCGCACCCAAAGAAGTCGGTTACAAACAAACATACAAATATACAAACATACAGGTGAAGCTAATAAAAAGCGTGTAAAATCCATGCGGATGGAGTCGTGGGCACAGCTAGTAAAAAAATACAACCAATTTTAGAATCTTCCTCTTTTTAAGAAGTCGGTTGAAAATAAAGTTCTAACACCACGTGCCTCCAATGGTAGGATATCGGAAATCGTGACCGAGCCGTGCGTGCGATGTGCCCGATTATTGTTCCGGTGCACGGCGCCGTGAGAAATGGGGAGGGCCACAACTAACGAGCAACAAGTGAGACGAATGTTACATAATGACTGAACTCGACCGTGAACAATTCATACATAAATCAGTTATTGACCATATCTGTCTGAAGCATTATAGCTTTTAACATTATACCACTGAATTCAAGAAACAAAACTCTTCGTCCGGACGTTTTTGAAGAATAGACCATCTTTGATACTGCCAGACAGCTCGTAAAAGTCCCTCAAAAGCCAAACATATCGCTATAATCGAGAGTAACATTCTGCAACGTCTGGCTCAGATTCAGTACTACTGCCTAATATTTTCTTTTATTTCATAAGATCGCAAACAAAGAGATGGCTTCTAATGGAAATAGACAACCATCACCTACAGACATCATTTATTGCAATCTAATGATAATATATAAAAAATTAAAAATAAACACAAATAAATTAATAATTTCCTCCTTTTTTGGGAAGTCTCTTAAAAAACAATTAATGTATATTCAGAGTCCCAATTGAGCCGAGGCATCACTTGTATTTAGTATATTAACTTGTTGCCATGTGAAACAAGTACTAATCAGTAACAGTCATGATAGATTACTCATTCGCAACACTCCGTTGAGTCCAAGTTCAAAGTACTTTTAAGTGTTTAACGCTTGTCAGTTATCACTTAAATGAATACTAATAGACCATATAACATGTACTTAACGATACGACTCAGATAGTTTCCCGCACATAGGTTACTATAGGTACTTGTGATATTACCGCCGAACGCCCCGTTGGTCGAGTGGTTAGCGACACTAACTACGCAATCAACGGGGCTTGGGTTCAATCCCCGACGGGGACAAGCATTTGTGTGATGAGCATAAATGTTTGTATTTCCGGGTTTGGGTGTTTATTAAATATATTCCAATATTTATATATGTATTTCTATGTAATAGTATCGTTGACTAACACCCATAACACAAGCAAATAATTTGCTTATTTTAGGATTAGATCAGTTAAGTGTAATTTGTCCCGTGAATATTTATATTTATACTAGCTGTTGCCCACGACTTCGTCCGCGCGGACTTCGTTTACTCTGCACAGCTCCTCCCCCATAGGCGATAGCGTGATAATATGTAGCCTATATGTTGACCCGATCTATTAGTAATATTCATGCAAAATTTGAAGTAAATTCATGCAGTACTTTTTGATTTTACCCCGGACATACATACAGACAAACAGACAAAAATTCTAAAACTATATTTTTGGCTTTGATATCGATTGTAGATCACGCCCCAAGTATTCTTTTAAAAAAATATTCAAAGTACAGTTTTGACTTTCCTACGATTTTATTATATGTATAGATAAGGTGAACTATGCAGTATGTTGTGAGGCATAATGTTACTAGACATAGAAATGATTGCTATTTTAATTAATTTTCTTCAAATAACAATTATATTTTAAAAACTACTGAAGTGATGTTAATAAAACTTGGATTGTTTCCTAAGGGTGTAGACAGATGGACTGCATTTCAACTGCAATCCGACTGTTAAATGGCAGTTCAGATGCAGTTGACACGACTGCAATAGAACTGCAAACTAAATGCGCAGTTCGAATGCAGTCGGCGTGGAGTTGTGTGAACTGCACACCGACTGCAAGTGAACTGCACGGTTGGTTCTAGGCATTGAAATTATTGTTAAATTAGTTTAACTGTTATGTTGTTAAAGTTAATTAATATTCAACAGTTATTTATTTATCTAATACCTTTAAACGAGCAATTCTTGTATATATATAATTGGAATCTTGGAATCGGCTCCAACGATTTTCATGAAAGTCACAAATTAGGGATTTTTCGGGTCAAGGAATCGATTTATCAAGGTTCCAGGTCCAAGAAAAGCTCGGTTCCCAAGATATGGGTATGTGAAAAACCTAGCAAAGCTCGGTCAACCAGGTACAGAAAAAAAATTATATATTCTATAGGAATCGATTTATCAAGTTTCAAGGTCCAAGAAAAGATCGGTTTCAAAAATATGTGAAAAACCGAGCAAAGCTCGATCAACCCGATATTGTTATATTATATCAGTAACCTAAATATAATAAGTATTAAAAGCAACAAAAACGCAAAGCTATCGAGTTAGCGACAAAAAAAGGTCTTCTGAAAAAGTTTTATAACTTTTGACAGTTATTATCATAAATCAAGGTAGCAAGCAAAAAAAAGCCCTTTCAAATGTTTTTAATAACATTATTATCCTATTATTAGCAATTTTAGTGATGCATAAAATTTTAACAGTGTTTGCTAATATCAATAACAGTTGTTAATTGTTAAAAAAGATTAGTACGAAATTTAATATGTTAAATGTTAAATGATCCATGCCTAGTTGGTTCGCAGTTCAATTGCAGTTGTGTCAACTGCATTCAAACTGCACCATTCCCACCCGCCCGCACTACTTAACACTCCGGCGGGGTGGGGTCAGAGCGCCTCTGCTGACGAGGGAGGTAGTAAATGATGTATAAAGTTGTATTTCATATGAAATTTCACATGCTACTTGTGAAAGGTTCTATGCCTATTACAAAGGTACCTGTACCTGAAGTGCTTATCGCTATTTCATGCCATATTAATGCAAAAAGCAGGGGCGTTCCTGATGGAAAGAATATCCTTATTGCAGTGTCCTATAAATTAGTATTATCCGATTTAATATTATAAATGCGAAAGTAACTCTGTCTGTCTGTCTGTCTGTTACGCTTTCACGGCTAAACCGCTGAACCGATTTGGATAAAATTTGGTACAAATATAGTTTGAGACCCAAGAAAGGACATAGGATAGTTCTTATCCCGGAAATCCCACGGGAACGGGAACTATGCGGGTTTTCATTTTAGAAATTTTTCCACGCGAACGAAGTCGCGGGCAGAGCTAGTTTATTATAAATGCGAAAGTGTGTTTAGATAGACGGATGAATGTTTGTTACTCTTTTACGCAAAAATGGTCGATCCGATTTAGATGAAATTTGGCACACGTATAGGTGAAAACTGGAATAGTACATAAGATAATTTTTATACCTGAAAAATAAGTTAAGTCTCTGCGATTCCCAAAAAACTGGTAACTTATAATACAGCAGGCCGCAGCTAATCATTCATAATTTTTGATTAGTGTAACAAGTCGGGTAGAGTTCTAGTTATAAATCAACTAGCAGCTACTCGCGACTTCATTCGCGTAACCAAAAATCGTTACTTCCAGTTGCTTAGTCGGGTAATGTAACTTTCTAAAGGTATAAGATTTTTAAAATCGGTTCATTAGTTTTCGAGTTAAATCGTTGCAAACAAACAAACAGTCAAACATTTCCTCTTTATAATATTAGTATAGACTACTGTTTATGTAACAAGTCAGATTAGGTCCTATTTGATGGAGCCTCTGTGAAGCTATGTGTGGGACCTAATAAACCTACTTAATATTTGGATAGCGTCTAACTTGCGGCTTTTCGAGTCACTGCCGCTAGAGGCGATCTATACATTTTCTCATGTACGAGTAAATATCCATTAACCAACGTCCAAAACCCTAGCAGCCTTAGTAACAAGTTACCATATATGTATAGCCTATATACAAGTTTTACCCCCTAATATCTAATTTCACGTGAAACTTATCCTGCAGCAAATGGCTCCGAATTCCGATATATCGATTCTGTAATTGATGATAATATTTATCGGGCACTTGTAGGCCTGCCCTTTAATATTTAAGGTCCATTTGCCTGCCCTATTTTGCTGTTGACCCAGTAACACCCAATATTTGATTTATGTGTATCGAGTTATGACACTTTCGTTTTTTTATTAATCGATTTCATATTGAAAACAAAATTGATTAATTTGATTCAATATAAACGATTGTACTTACTGCTGAATTATTTAATCTGATGGTTTTGAATAAAACTAATTTATTGGAAGAAAGAATATAAAATATTTTTTATTAATACTATACACTAGCTGTTGCCCGCGACTTCGTTCGCGCGGATTTCGTTTACTCCGCATAGCTCCTCCCCTGTAGGTGATAGCATGATAATATGTAGCCTGTATGTTGACCCGACCTGTTAGTAATATTCATGCAAAATTTGAAGTAAATCTTAAAGTAATCTTAAGTAAAATTTGAAGTACTTTTTGCGTTTATCCCGGACATACATTGAATTTTCTGCGATTTTATTATATTTATATAGATATAGATAATGTAGATTAACATTGTATTAGTTCTCCTCTAATGCTGCTATTAATGAACAGACTACTTGCCTTTCTGTCAGGCAGTTTGTAAAACGAAGGCTAAACGTCTCACTCCTATCATTGAATACTAGTGATAGGTGATGGAATTCTGCTGGGCTGCCTCTGGGGTCTTTTGGTCTGGTGTAAGTTTTGGCCGCATGCATAAGGTCCCGGATTCGATTCCCGGGTCTGGCAATTCAAAATGTTTTTTTCAATTTACTGATAAAAACAACGATTTTGGCGTCACGCTTGCCGCCTATCATATTGTTACGTACTCGGGTTCGCAATTGTAGAAAAACACCACTTATATTAAATCCGTGTATTTACACGACCCAACACAACGTAATACTAAAACACCCTTTATACAATAGTCACTTGCTGTACTATCACTGAACTTATAACACTACACAATAGAACACTTCTCACTTCGCACTGTTCACTTGATATATCGTCCTCGATCGCTTGATAAAAACTGACTCGTGTTTGTCAACATCTCTGTATTTATAGGCAGGGGAAAGCCCTAGCTGGATCCAGAAAAGTCTAAATGTATCTGGAAACAATGAATCACTTCTTATCGTAAACATGTTATGAGTCATAAATCCTAGTACACGCTACTTTCAACCTTATGCCATATCCCACAAAGTCCATTATGGCATAGCCCCGGTCAACTATTTGTTTGTCAACAGGAGTTTTCTAGATAAATAGCGCGCGCGCGCTCTAATTCTACACGCTTCTAGATTATTCGTAACACTACCCCCCTCTTAGTTATGTTCGTCCCGAACATCATTACTTCCATTATAGATAGCTAATCGATCAACATGAACAATCTTCATGGTCCCTCTTGGTTGCTTCTGCACTCGGTAGGTTACGTCATTGATCCGTGTGATTACTTTGTATGGCCCATCCCAACGTCGCTGTAACTTAGGTGATTTTCCTTTTCGTCGAACCGGATTATGTAGCCAAACAAGAGATCCTTCCTGAAAACCTCGATGATTGGCGTTTCGGTCGTATCTGGTCTTCATCCGCTGACTTGATTCCAATGCATTTTCACTTATTAATGAGTGTATATCGCGTAACCTCTCACGAATGTCTTCAACATGTTCCGGTATACTTAATTGGGTCTCTGCATTCGGTGGCGGGCCTCCAGTCATTAAGTCTGCTGGTATACGTAACTGTCTGCCGAAGTTGGCATAGGCTGGCGTCACTTTTATGCGTTCGTGTTCCGCTGTTCGGTAAGCCAGTAAGAACAGAGGTATGTATTTATCCCAGTCCTTTTGGTGATCTTCTACCAGCTTGGCTAAGTGTCTTTCCAAAGTTTGGTTAAATCGTTCGACCATTCCATCAGATTGCGGGTGATAAGGCGTAGTTCTTGTTTTGTACACTCCTAATAATTTACACATTTCCTGGAATACATTAGATTCAAAGTTTCTGCCTTGGTCTGAATGAATCTCCAGCGGAACGCCAAATCTGCATATCACCTCATTGACTAATTTCTCAGCAACCGTCGTGGCTTCCTGATTAGGGATTGCGAACACCTCCGGCCATTTCGTGAAGTAATCCATCACGACCATAAAATACTTGTTTCCGTTATCTGTCTTAGGAAATGGCCCAGCCACGTCAATCGCTATCCTTTCCCAGGGGGCTCCCACGTTGTATAGTCTAAGGTTGCCTCGGCTTCTGACCTGCGGACCTTTCACTGCTGAGCATGACGTACATTTTCGGCACCAATTCTCGACATCTTCTCGGCAATTCAACCAGTAAAAACGCTCTCGTACCTTTACCAATGTTCGTCGTACTCCAAGATGTCCTCCAGAAACCCCATCATGCAACTCATGTAGTACGTCCTTGATGAGTTTTCTTGGCACGACCAACTGTAGATGATGTTCTCTTCCTGAAGGTTTTTCCCATTTGCGGTACAGTAAGCCGTTTTGCAACACAAGGCTTTCCCACTGCGCCCAATAAGTTTTCGTAATGGCGCTGAAGGGAGCCAGCTCCTGCCATTCGGGCTTTTCCGACTCTTGCTTCTTCCAATCTATTAGAGGCCGCAAATCTCTATCTTCGTACTGGGCCTCACGCATCTCATCAGTTTCCCACCTGTCATCCGTAGGCTTAGCTCGCAGTACTTGAACCCTTTCCTTCATCTCCATCCTTACACAATGTTTACAATCTTCCGCACAAGGTCGTCGTGATAACGCATCCGCATTCGAGTGAGACCTTCCACTGCGGTGTTCTATGTTAAAGTCAAACTCTTGCAATTGCTCAATCCAGCGAGCCACTTGGCCTTCCGGGTCCTTGAATTGTAACAACCACTTCAAAGCAGCATGGTCGGTACGCAGCTTGAAGTGTCGCCCAATTAGATACTTCTTGAAGTGTCGAAAAGTCTTCACTACTGCCAATAGTTCTCTTCTTGTAACGCAATAGTTTCGTTCCGGCCGTGATAATGATTTGCTGAAGTAAGCTATCACAACTTCTTGATCGCCTTGCTTCTGTGATAAGATACCACCAATGGCAGTGTTACTTGCATCTGTGTCTACGATGAACTGCCCTTTCCGATCAGGATAGCCCAAAATTGGTGACTCACACAACCGCTTCTTAAGTTCATCGAAAGCTTGTTGACACATGTCATTCCAATCGAAACTCTTCTTTTCTTCAGTGAGTCTATGCAGCGGTTTTGCTATTTCAGCAAATCCTTTCACAAAACGTCTGTAGTAAGAGCATAGTCCTAGAAATGCGCGAACTTCGGTCTTGTCTCTGGGTGTTGGCCACTTCTGTACTGCACTAACCTTTTCTGGATCTGTCTGTACGCCGTTTTGTGATATTACGTGACCCAGATAGTTGACTTCCTTTCGAAATAAGTGACACTTCTTTGGGTTCAACTTTAGCCCTGCAGCCTGTATTTTATTAAAAATCTTTTCCAGTTGGTACAGATGATGCTGAAAATCTTTTCCTATGACTATTACGTCATCTAAATACACTAAGCAGGCATCGCCTACAAGTCCTGCTAGAACACATTCCATTAATCTTTCAAAAGTCGCCGGCGCATTGCATAATCCAAACGGCATTACTTTAAATTGCCATAATCCTTGTCCTGTGGAGAATGCTGTCTTCTCTTTATCATTAGGGCTAAGTTCAACCTGCCAGTACCCAGATTTTAAATCTAAAGTTGAGAACCGAGACATGCCTGCCAGAGTGTCCAAAGTGTCATCTATCCGAGGTAGTGGGTAACTGTCCTTTTTGGTGACTTCATTGAGCCGACGATAGTCGATGCAGAAACGTGTAGACCCATCTTTCTTCTTAACCAACACTACAGGAGAGCACCATGGACTAGAAGATTGCTCTATCACTCCGCTTCTTCTCATTTCATCTATCATCTCCTGTACCTCCCTCTCTTTGGCTATAGGGACAGGTCTAGCTTTCTGCTTTATAGGCTGCGCATTTCCAGTGTCAATCTTGTGTTTGACTACAGATGTTCTGCCTATATCTCTATCAGTCTTAGAAAAAATGTTGGCATAACGTGTAAGTAGATCCTTAGCCTGCTGCCGTTGTGACGTGGTAAGGTAGCTGCACTTGTTCACCAAATCCTTGAGTTCCTGTGGTACGTCTCTTGATGCTGTACTTCCTGTCAATGTCAGTTTCCTTAACGTCATAACTTCATCACTCTGTCCTACAACATCGCCTGCTTTGAGCACTACATCACTGTCACTCAAGTTGACTACCTGCACCGCTGCCAAGCCCTTGTCACAAACCAAACTCCGGCCTGTAATACAGTGTGGAATTGCTCCATTGTCTTCAATTAACACACTCCTATTACCCCGGCCTTTGTAACTGGCTGGTAACTTCACGCGTACCAATGTCTTCGATCTTGAAGGTAAGATGGTTCTTCTAGCCACTGTTACCTTTCCCTTTGATCCCCCATCCATGAAAATTTCTACTAGCCCACATATGAAAACTCCTGTCTTGCAATCAATCTTGCAGGCATTCTTCTTCATGAAGTCTAAACCAAGTACACAGTCATCCATAATATCGGCCACTACGACGTTGTGAGTGTAATACCCGTCGCCTATTTGCATCACTACAGATGCTTCACCGAAGACGGGTATTGGCTGACCTGTGACAGACAGAAGCTTGCTTTGCCCAAAATTCCTCAATCTCAGGTTGCCATTGTCAGCTACTTCTGGTCGCACCACAGTTCGTGTAGCTCCAGTGTCCAACGTTAAGCTGCAGTTCTTGCCATTAATCACTCCCTTAATGGATAAACTGTTGCCGTCGCACACCTGGGATATGACAACTTTTTCTCGTCCAGCCTGCACCTGCCGTTTGCTCCTAGCTGTTACTCGTTTCTCTGCTTGTTCAACAGGCTGTTTGACGTGCCTGCTCTCTTCAGCTGCTGAGATTCCTCCCGCTTGCTGTCGCCAATTCATGGAACCTGTAGCCATAGGTTTGGCTGGGCAGCTAACTCTAATGTGCCCACGTCCACCGCAGGCGTAGCACATGGGGCCCAGTCTCCTAGGTTCCACTTCCTTTATTTGAGCCACAATTTCTGTAACCTCACGTACTTTATGTGCTCGAGGTTCGTGGCGAACAGCTTCTACCTCCAACGCATGAGCCAAAGCCTCCTTCATCGTCACGTGGTGCTGAAGGCGAACAGCAGCACGCACTTCCAGGTCTCTAATTCCATCAATAAACGCCTGGACGATGGTGTTATTAACTGTGTTAGCGTCGGCTGAAGGATACGCCTTCCTTACAAGCTTCTCAATTTCCACGGCCCATTGTTGAAGTCCCTCGCCGCTCCTCTGTACACGGTCCTTTAATTGGGCACGGAACACATGCTCCAAGTGACGCTCACCGTAGCGAGCTTCCAATGCCTCCATCAAATCAGCGAACTGATATTCTTTAGGCATTGCATCCAACACAGAGAGCGCCTGTCCCCGCAACGCCGTACTTAGAGCTGTTAAGCAATGTTCATCTGTCCAACCACTGGCCTTCGCCGCTATTTCAAACTGAGTGCGGTACGCACTCCATGATGTAAGACCATCATAAGTGGGTACCTTTACCCGAGGACCCACCTGGTGAGAGCAGCTTGTAACGGCAGCACCCGACTTAACTCCCGTGATCTTCATTTTCATGACCTCCCTCTCCAGTTGGTCCACGTTTTCACTTATTTTGTCGCAGCTGGCCTCCAAGTGGTCAACCCTCTTCTCAACACTCTTCATATCGCGCTTGACGAGGCCCACATCGCTTTTTAACTGGTCTTGCTGCGCCAGGATAACTGACAATTTATCATCAAAACCAGTTAAATGTTCCTTGATCTGTTCCCGTAGTATTAGTTGTCGCTCTTCTTGTAGCTGTTGATGTTTCTGAAGTTGTTCTTGAATAGCTGCCAGTATGACAGAAAGATCAGCAGGGGCTGAGCTCGATGCTAACGGCGTGCTGGCAACACTCGGGTTCCTCACCTGCACGCATCTCAGTTTCCTCTGACACCCTCTGTGTCTCAGCTTGAGACCTGGTGGTAACACCTTCTTTCGGAATAAGTGGCATTTCACAATTTCACTTCCGACACCAGTTGTTACGTACTCGGGTTCGCAATTGTAGAAAAACACCACTTATATTAAATCCGTGTATTTACACGACCCAACACAACGTAATACTAAAACACCCTTTATACAATAGTCACTTGCTGTACTATCACTGAACTTATAACACTACACAATAGAACACTTCTCACTTCGCACTGTTCACTTGATATATCGTCCTCGATCGCTTGATAAAAACTGACTCGTGTTTGTCAACATCTCTGTATTTATAGGCAGGGGAAAGCCCTAGCTGGATCCAGAAAAGTCTAAATGTATCTGGAAACAATGAATCACTTCTTATCGTAAACATGTTATGAGTCATAAATCCTAGTACACGCTACTTTCAACCTTATGCCATATCCCACAAAGTCCATTATGGCATAGCCCCGGTCAACTATTTGTTTGTCAACAGGAGTTTTCTAGATAAATAGCGCGCGCGCGCTCTAATTCTACACGCTTCTAGATTATTCGTAACAATATTATGGAATTGATTATCTTCGGCGATCGTGGGTGCACTGTTTATACCTCTGCCTGCCTCTTCGGGGATATGGGTGTGAAGATACTTATTAAAGTTTAATTCTGCAAGATTGTCTATTGTGTTCAACATTCACTCAAATCAACAAAATAAATCCCAAAGGAGAATGATAAGGCTCCATATAAGTTTGGCCTAAAACGCAACACACGATGATAGCTGCTTACCTTATTATATCATCTATACATATAATAAAATCGTAGGAAAGTCAAAATTGTACATTGAATATTTTTTAAGAGAATACTTGGGGAGAATACGTGATCTACAATCGATATCAAAGCCAAAAATACAGTTTTTAGAATTTTTGTCTGTATGTTTGTCTGTTTGTCTGTATGTATGTCCGGGGTAAACTCAAAAAGTGCTGCATGGATTTACTTGAAATTTTGTACGAATATTACTAATAGGTCGGGTCAACATATAGGCTACATATTATCACGCTATCACCTACGGGGGAGAGGCTGTGCGGAGTAAACGAACTCCACGCGGAAGAAGTTGCTGGCAACAGCTAGTAGATAAATAATTGGTCTCGCGGCGCTTGACAATATAACGCACTATCTTAAAACAATAACTCCGTGAATGCGGCAACTCAATATTGTAGTGTGTGTGATATGACAGTGTGCCAATGGATAATAGTGAGTAGTGTGCTCATAGAGCTTGCATTGTGATTGGTGACTGAATCGGTTACGCCAGTTTCGGCGTAGTATTTGTTGCCGCATTTCACAAGTACGTCGGCGGTATCTAGTCAAGCACAGCGAGACCAATTATTTGTCTAAGTATATTACATTATTTATTTCTTCTGAAATGTAAAATGTAAAATTAACTCAAATCAATAAAATAAGTAATGTTATTTTGGTAAAGAAATATATTTCAAAAAATCTAATTGGTATCCGTCATTTGACAAGGTTACCTGTATGACTTTCCAACGCAACATCTTTACAAAGATTTCCTCTGTGGTCGTAGCATTACGGAATTGTAGGTCTCGATCGGTTTTTAATAAAGTTGCCTTAGTGAATCGCTTAATACTCGCAAAAAATTGTAAACGTTTAAACCTTGACGTTTTTTACGATAACCGTAGGAATAAACTGCCTTAACTACGGAAATGACATCAGTAAGCAAAAACGAAACAGTTTATTTTAATTTTTCAACCGACGAAGAAGGAGGTTCTCAAATTGACGTGTGTAGATTTTTTAATGTTAGACCATGCATAATTTTTTACAAACTAGTCCGATTTTTAAAATTATTTTTATATTGGAATGGGTATACCCCGAGGGTGATTCTATTTCATTATTAAAAATCCAAAAATAAGGGTACGTAAACAAGGGATTGTTAACTCACTACTTTTATTTATTTAATTTATTGTACACCTTAAATAAATTTGTACAAAAGGCGGACATAATGCCTATTGGCATTGTCCTCCAGTCTCTTTTTCTTTCTCCTACTCCTCCTCCTCCTCCACTTTTAGTATATGACCACATATAACATTTTACAGAGTGATTCTATATTAATTATTCTTCTTTGATTGGATAGAGGATTCCCGAGGGTTTTCTTATGAAAAAAATCCAAAGTTTACGAAAACAGAGGATACGTCACTCACTGATATTAATGTATGACCACGCATAACTTCTCATTGGTTTAATTTTTTGTTAAAAAGATATTATGAAATAACGAATTAAATAACAAACAAGCAATTGCTTTTCCTGCCCGCTTAGGATATACTTATCAGTTAACTTGGGCATGGAAGAGAAATATTTGTCAATGTCGACAAATATCTCGTTTTGTCCTTTTCCCCTATTTATCATTTTGCCCTTGTTGATGGACGATTGGCTATGCGAGTCACTGCTATCGTGGCTACTATATAGGTGGTAGAATTCTGTATTGTTTTGCCTGAGTCTGGTACCACCGGCTTACTCATTCCTGCTTTATCCTAAGCGGGATGGTAACTGGTAACATGGGAAATAATAAGCGACATTTAATTGTGATTTATTTTAAAAATATGTACGAGAACTTATTAATTTAATACGAGTAAAAAGATCAGGTATATTACCTATGTAAATATTAAGTATGTACTTAGTCAAGTTGAGAGTGTATCACGAAATGGTAAGCCTTTAATAAATAAATAAATCCCGTGTACCAAATTAGTTGCAGTTAGGGCCTGATTTTAAAGTCTGAAGGCACTGTGGCAAAGCACTAGCGTTTTTTTTGCTTAGCACACGGAGATGGAGGTACATTCTTTTGGAGGTTCTTCAAGCAGTATTCTTACAATTAAAATATAGCAAATAACAAATGTCAATGAGTTTTTTAACCTTCAAGTACAATAAGGTACATGCATTGTAGTCAAAAATGCGAAAAAAGACATAACTTATGACTCATGGAATTTCATATTTTTTTTATATCTGTTGTGGGAGCCTCCCTTTGAGCTCTACTTGATCCGGCCCTGAATACTGCAGACAAATAAAGATTATATTTTCAATGACGGGAAAAAGTCGACAACGTTTTCTCACATTATGCCTACCGTGTGTAAAGAAAACCCTGTCCGATAATTAAAGGTGTTATTTGGTACCGTAATACGGTTGCATATGTGTAATTATTTTATGAATATCTATAATATAATTAGTTTTCCTAATAAAAAAAGCAATCTTAAATGGTATTTTCATACATTAGGTATGACAACACCAACAAATAAGTAAATTTTATTATCAAAGAAAGCCGCGCAAGTCGGATGCTACCGAAGGATAGGCGGCGCGTTTAAAGTTCGTTTGTAAATAGCCGAAAAACGAATACCGCGCCTCCGCACGGCGTTTGTGCGAAAGCCGCCAAAGCGAAACAATGAAACAAACAGCCACAAGCTGCTGTCATTTTTAAAATATTACCTTAACTCTAGGGAGATATATGTAAAAATACGAATATTTAAAAAACGATATATATATGTTTTATTTTTAAAAATAGTCATTTTAATATTTTTTTCAGTAATGCTTTTAACCCACCTATATGCCTCTTTCGGATCAGATGGGGTTTTATTTACACACTGTATATCTGAATGTAATTGTAAGAAAATCAAAGATGTTAATCATGTATTAATTAAGAACAAGTTTTTCAACTACCCTACTTTCCAATAGACGTTAAATACATTACTTGCATATAAATATCGCTCCATTTTCGCCATCGAACATTGTCCCATGGGAAATCGCGACATCACGGACAACAGCAATGTTATTTTGTGGAGCAAAAAATATTTTATTAAGTTCTAATTATTACACCTCTTTTAGGGTTCCGTACTAAAAGGTAAAACCTACTACTAACCATTACTATATCTCCGCTGTCTGTCTGTCCGTCTAACTGTCACCAGGCTGTATCTCATAAACCGTGATAGCTAGAAAGCTGAAATTTTCACAAATTATGTATTTCCGTTGCCGCTATAACAACAAATACTAAAAATAAAAACATGAAAATATTAAGGGGAATCCCAATAAAATATACGTGTTTTTTTATAAATTATAGTACGGGACCCATCGTGCGCGATTCCCACTCGCACTTGGCTGGTTTTATTATTTCGTCGCACCATTAACATGTTCGTGATAATAACAATTATATTATACTAATCGATTTCGAATTTCCCTTCCTGACCTACTTATTTTATGTTGGTTATTGTTTTTGCTACGGTATTGAAAAACTAATCAAGAATATTTTGCACATTGCACTTGAACCTTTGTAAAGTAAAAAGAAAATGAGCTAATTTGCAACTTTCCACGGACTAAATTCATTGATTTTTGCTCTCCGTGTTGGACTAGGTCCACTTTTGAATAATAGACCATCTGTTCTGTCAGGCGGTTCGTAAATGGCGACCGATTGGCTATACGAGTCACTACCATCGTGGCTACTAGGTGGTAGAGTTCTGCATTGTCTCGAACGGGTTTATACCACCACCATACCTATTCCTGCTGCAATATTTGTTAACAATTTTTTGCGAGTTTTTTTCGCTGTCGGTTTAATGGGTAAAGTATTGGAATTCAATTCCCGACAGAAACAAACATTTATTTGTGTGATGAGCATAAATATTTTTATTTCTGGATATAGGTGTTTATTAAGTATGTATGTTTATATGTATTAGCATATTAATATCTTTGACTAACACTCATAACATAAGCAAATAATTTGCTTACTTTGGGTTTAGATCAATTCGTGTAATCCAGTGTCCAGCACCATATGGTATTTCAACCCGCCACACACGGATAGCAATGCACCATCAACATCTTTGTGCCTATAGGCGATTGTCAACTCTTTCCATCGGAAGATTCATCTGCTTGCGTGCCCCTTGAACTAAAATAAAAACTTAAGCAGAAAACCTGGTGGTCTATTTTTAAAAAAGGACTCTGACACATGTGCATAGTTTTAACCTACGGTTTTATGATATATTTTTTACAATTTATTGTTTTTTACAGTTATTCGGGCTGGCCGTCATCGGTATTGGTGTGGCCGTGCTCCTGAACTGGACAGCCCTCACAAAAGAACTCCAAGGTCACTTGACGGTAGCGCCATGGGTGTTTATTGTCATCGGAGCGGTTATGTTCACGATCGCTTTCTTCGGATGCTGTGGAGCTATACGAGAGAGCCACTGCATGGTTGTCACGGTAAGACTTTTAATATAAATACGTTAGTCATATATTACTTTTTATGTGCGTTTGTTCCCCTACAGAACCACCATATCTCATCCCCATTAGATGATAAAGTTTTCTAACTTTTTTTTATCATCTATCTATTACCCAGCATAATATAAAGAAGCCCTATACAAAATTATATGTTTAAGGTTGTGTTTTGTCTGTCAGTCAGTCAGTGTCAGCCTTTTATTAAGTATCACTGTCAATACATCCGTGGTCAACACCATATCACTGAACAAATTACATGGGTTTACCTCACTAAACAAATGAATTGTAATATTATAAATACGAAAGTAACTCTGTCTATCTCTTCTTCACGCCTAAACTACGGAACCGATTTGGACGAAATTCGGTACAAAGATAGTTTGAGACCCGGGAAAAGACATAGGATAGTTTTTATCCCGGAAATCCCACGGGAACAGGAACTATGCGGGTAAAACCCCGGTACTGTCTTTCTTTTAAACCACGGTGATAAGAAGTAACTTAGGCTACTTTTTAGAATTTTTCCAAACGCATGAAGTCGCGGGCACAGCTCGTATGCATATAATAATAAAGTGATTGACTTAACCTTTACATAGGCAAATTATTTCTCTGTAAAATGTGCGTTAGTCAACGATACTAACACATACATACACACACATAAAATACATATACATATTTATATTTTTATATACGTATACAGGCTAAACCCTCTCCCAACCAAGCGTGTCATATATTATGCATATTTATTTTAATGTATTACAGTCATGAATATGACGTCATAAAGCTGACACAGTAAACTTTTTTCCACCCCAATTCTGTTTTGTTTATTGCTTTGTGTAATGCAACGATTTGTTTTTATTGGAATAAGTTTAGTCATCGCTCGTCATACACGTTACAGCCTTGAATATTACGTTTATGATAATAATTATATTTTGCTGTAGATTTTGAGCCGATTTTTAAACTATAACAACTATTTGTAGCACTTATTATATAGGATTTTATTAGATGACAGTACAGATGCGGCAGTAGAGTCTATCGTAAAAAAATATTAATAAATTCTTCTTCTGTACTAAAATTTCTTTAAAATGGTGAAGACATTTTTGACATAACGTTACCACGGTTGTCGGTAATGTAGATAACATTACTCGCTCGGTATTCGGTATCGGCATAGGTAGCGTTACCAGGCGTCTGGATAAAGCCAGAAATAGTTAGGCTTTTGGAATTCGTGTCAGGACAAATTAATAATATTTGATCAGGCACAAATATTAATTATTTTCGTTTTGTTTACTTTAAATTTTGTTAATAAGTAATGAAGTTCTGTCTTGCTTTCCGGTACAAAATCATGTTGTATAGAATTTTTTAATTTTATTTTTATTGAATTAAAACTTAAGAAGATTTGTGGAAAGTAATGAAATAATACAATTAATTTACAATAGGTGGCGCCCGCGTCGTACCGTAATTATACTTGAAAAGAGCATTTTGCAGCGCAAACGTGCCGAGTTCCAGCAACAAATAGTAAATACTCGTAGTAATTTTATTAAGTTAGCCAGCTAATCAAACTAATAATGTAAAACGAAGCCGCTCGCCGCATATGTCTGTCTGTCTGTCTTTACGCTATATTTTTAGAAACTACTAAAAGGATTTTCATTCGGGTCTCAAGTGTCTCCTAAGAAAGGTTTAGATAAAGAATTCCTTTCATTTGTGTGTGTATTTGTTTGAAATATGACAATTATTGTTGAAGATGTCGCAAAAAATATAGCTGACTAAAAGCTTAGAAAACGCTGCCTAATCTGCCTTTTCATATAATTAGTAATCAATAATCCGTTTATTAGTTTTCGAGTTTATAACGAACAGACAGGGCCTATGTGTTATTCCAGATCATCATCTACCAGTGTGCCAAATTTTACCTAAATCCTTCCAGTAGCTTTAGCGTGATTAAGTAACAAACATCCATCCATCCAAACTTTCGCATTTATAATATTAAGTAATTAAGTAATTGCTCATTGAAAGAACACGAAATGTTCTAATTCAAACGCAGTAAAACTGCAAAATCCGACTTTCAACCTTCTGCATCTCTTGAACCCTTGAATGAGATCTATATGGAACCAAATTAGAAATATACTCTCCCAAACAAAAAAAAACATTTTTGCAAATCCGTAAAACGACGGAGCGTTGGTCCGACCTCCTTTGAAGAATAGACCAACTGCCATTCTGCCACG
Source organism: Apodemia mormo (assembly GCA_036924255.1). Lineage (NCBI taxonomy): Eukaryota > Metazoa > Arthropoda > Insecta > Lepidoptera > Riodinidae > Apodemia > Apodemia mormo. The sequence continues at coordinate 7,287,176 of JAUPFN010000005.1, read as the reverse complement.
CAGATCGTAAAAGGCGACCGATTGGCTACACGTATCACTACCATCGTGACTACTAGGTGGTAGAGTTCCGCAACGTCTCGCCTGGGTATTTAGTTCCATCTCCTTTCCTATTCCTGTCGCAAGAGCGTCAATGCTTGTCATTGTCGTGTTCCAGTTTGGAGGGTAAGATAGCCGGTAGACTTATGCATGTAGCATTGCCATCCCGCCACATGGATGGATGGATGGTTTCTCTTTCCATCAAGAGAGCTATCTGCTTGGTTGCTATCCAATAATATATAAAAAAAGGTTACGCCCACGCGTTAAAAAAACATAAACATCCGAATTGAGAAGCACTTCTTTTTGGGAAGTCGGTTGAAAACTCCTCATAATCATCTTAATATATTTATATTACGTGTTACGTTGTTTGTCCGCTATGGATTCCAAAACTACCTAATGCTAAAAGCCTATTTCAATGAAATTTTGAAGATGTCTACTGTTTGGTCCAACTTAAAAGATAAGATACTTTTTATCTCAATTAGACCCCAGTTAAAAAGAGGGAGGGCCTCTGAAGTACCCGACCAAAATTTGTATGACAAAACATTTGCCAGATCAGCTAGTTTTAATATATTATACGCGTGTGTAGCAATATTCTTCCTATTTTATTTTAGGTATGGATGTTAATTTTATTTGTCTGATATTTACGGTTCCTTTTTAGTGTTACAAATTTGTTTTTGCATAACTTGGCGCGTATTTGATTCGTAACGAAAACTTCACGTATTCATTTTTTTTCCAAAGCAATATCGTAATAATGTGAGCAGAATATTCGAAGGATATTACAGTTTTTGCAAGATTGATCTTGATTATTCGATTTATCTCAGATTCAGATCGGCAAAAGATTGCGCGCGAGGATTTATAGTGTTTTTAAAGTAATTCTTCTAAATAAATGAATACATATAACGGACTGAAAAAAAACAGTATATTAAACATTACCTTATTTCATATATAACAAATATTTTAGGTTTCTTTTGAAATACTTGTGAAAAAAATGTTAAAGTGAGCTGATTTTGTAATTTTTTTAATATTACTTTTTAATATCTAACAACAATATTTTCGTCATTTTGGCTCTGTGTTGCACTTTAGGACCATATATCCTGTTGGATGGAAAAATGCATAAATCAAAATATTTTAGCACATTACAATGGCTGTATTCGTCTCGAAAAATAACTCTGACGCCAATTTTCTAAAAGCGTTACGAATGGATTGTCTTCGTTTTAAAAAACCATTATAAAAAAATATATTCTTGCTCTGTAGTGCACTAAATCAGGACTTCTTCTTGCAAAAACTGTAATATCCCTTTCAATAATCTATGCAGCAATGGGGTGGTTCCGAGATTATTTGAATGGTCGCCGACAAAGGATTCGCTGGGCAGATGTACTTTCTGATTGGTCTTGTATTACTGCTGGCGTACCTCAAGGTGGCGTGTTGTCTCCTCTACTATTTTCTTTCTTCATTAGTTCAATTACTCATTAATTGTCTTCTCTCTACCACATGTATGCCGACGATCTCCAAATTTACACACATACTGATCTTGAAAATCTTCATCGTGCTATCAACGACATCAATGCTGACATGGCTACCATTTGTAATTGGAGTGAAAATTTTGGCTTAAACATAAACCCAAAAAAGTCTCAAGTTATTATAATTGGTAGTCCAAAACTTATTGCAAGAGTTGATTGGTGTAGATTACCTGCTGTGCAACTAAAAGGAATTAGTATTTCATACACAAACTCTGTAAAAAATTTAGGAATATATTTTGATAGCACTTTTTCATGGACCTGTCACATTAAAGAAATTAGTAAAAAAATATTTGCATCCTGGAGTTCCTTAAGGCGATTAAAGAATTTACTACCCATACCTACCAAAGTTGCGCTTGCTGAATCTCTACTACTTCCAATTCTGGATTATGCAGACGTATGCTTTGTTAACCTTACGAAAGAACAGCTAAATAAACTTGAGCGTCTCCAGAATATATGTATCAGATTCATATTTGGCTTACGCAAATATGATCATGTGTCCAAGTTTCGTTTACACCTCAAGTGGCTTCCTATTAAACTTCGCCGTGATGCTCATATTCTCTTCTTATTGTACTGTGTGCTGTTTGATCCAATTACTCCAGAATATTTAAAGGAAAAATTTGAATTTTTTAACAGTCAGGTTATGAAACTGCGTTCAGGTGAAAATCTTACTTTGCGTATGCCTGTTCATAATTCATGTTTTTATGAACATTCCTTTACGATTCAAGCTATTAAGCTGTGGAACAAGCTACCTACTAACATTAGACGTGCGAAATCATTAAATACTTTTAAAAATTTAGTCCAAACGTATTATTTGAATTTAAGTGTTACAGAATAAATAATATATAATTTCTTTTTTTGTCATATTTTGATTTTTGTGCATTTTGTTGTGCATCAATGTGTTTTTATGTTGTGATCTCGGATTTGCCTATATGTGTGATTGCATAATTTGTATGTATAGATGTAAAATAGGTATATAGTCATAAGATAATATAATAGTATATATATCTGTTATGGATACCCTACTCTACCTTTAAATGTTATTCTTATCAACAAAGGTTGTCTGGCAGAGATCGCTCTTTTGGCGATAAGACCGCCTTTGTGTACTACGAGTATAGTAATTAATTATACTAAAAATGTATTTTTAAATTCTAAGTTTGTGCACAATAAAGAGTTTCATTCATTCATTCATTCACATTATTACGATATTTCTTTTGAAAAAACTTGAAAACATGAAGTTTTCGTTGCCAATTGAATACCCGCTCTTAAATCTAACTACTATGTAAATCTATATAAAATATGTCTGTAAATTAAATCTCCACACCCGTATCCCCGAAGTGGTAGGCAGAGGTACAACAAGTGCACCCACGATTAGCCGAAGATACTTAGTCCCACAATGTGATAGGTGGCTAGCCTATTGTTAACCTGGCACTTATCCAATCCCTGGCAACGTAGTTTTTAACAAAAAAACTAAAAAACATATTTTGAAATGCCCTACCCGGGAATCGGACCCGGGGCCTCATGCGGTCAACATGACATCAGAATTAAAATATTTATTTATATTAAAAAAATGGAAAGTAGTGTGCTTAAAAATACCAAATCTAAGAATTATCATAAAAACTGCCTACGTTTCGCATTTTTTATATAGCAACATCGCACTTCAAAAGACCAAGTAAGACCAACTTCGGAAACCGGTATTATATTTCGTAATAAAACAAGTTACTGTAACACGCCCATAGGTAGAGTTCTACATCCTACGCCTTGTCATCAGGCGAGGATCAAGCATCTTGTCGGAACAACAAACGACATAATATCTATGTATTAATACTTACGCAAAGTAAAAGCTTTTGTACCCCTTTTTACGACATCGAAATTTGTCATTTTTAAAGTTTACATGGTGAAGAAGTACAGCAAGTTAATATTTTTATAAATCATGCATTAAAATCACATTAATTTGATTAAAATAACCATTACACACACTAAATTCAATTGACATGTTTATTAAAGAGTATACAATATGTTTATGGCTAAAGTCTGTTGTCAAACTTATGACAGATTTTATAGTTTAGTTTGTGGTCGTAATTCGATCACGGGGCGATCGCTAGTCTATATTAATAATTTCGTCAAGGGTTACGGTAGACTCAATCGAAACGTTACCTAAATTATAAAGCGTAAAAAAATAATAATTTTGAGTCGACAACATATATCCGCAAAATTCGGATTGTCGAGTATTTTGTTAAAATAGTGATTAAAAATTCTAACTGTGCTGACAGATAAATCGGCCATATTTATTTAAAGTTTACAAATATATGGTGTAGATGGAGTGAGCATTTATTAAAGTATCGTAGAACGGAGCGCAGATTATCGTGAAACTTATTTCTCTTCGTTCATAAAAAAGAGTAGAAATTAAAAAATTGCAACACTATAGTGTTGTCATGGTGTTGTCTTTATTAATCCAACGATGATCCAACGTAATAGTTGAAAGAAGACATCACTACAGTGTTGCTGCTTTTTAATGTCAACTATTTGAGTTAGTATAATAATATCTGGTTGACCGAGCTTTGCTCGGTTTTTCAGATACCCATATCTTGAGAACCGAGCTTTTCTTGGACCTGGAACCTTGATAAATGGATTCTTATAGAATAAATATATTTTTTTCCTGTACCTGGTTGACCGAGCTTTGCTCGGTTTATCACATACCCATATCTTGGGAACCGAGCTTTTCTTGGACCTGGAACCTTGATAAATCGATTCCTTGACCCGAAAAACCCCTAATTTGTGACTTTCATGAAAATCGTTGGAGCCGATTCCGAGATTCTAATTATATATATATACAAGAATTGCTCGTTTAAAGGTATTAGATAAATTGCGTATGCAAATGAGACTTTCGAGCGAAGCCGGGTTTTCATCTAGTTTTTATAATTCGTAGATTTGCTCACTTTATAGATATGCCCGCACATGTAATGAGATATTTTGTTAAAATAAACCTAAATACAATGTAATTTCCGAATCCAAATAAATAAATATTTATTTTATGTATTAGGTATTTAATTTTATAGTTAATATATTTCCAAATACTTACTTTTTGAAAATATTCAAGTTTCTACCTGTTTATAAGATCGAGTAAAAATTGCGTTTGTTGTATGGGAAATAAAGCGGGGCCTTTAATATTTACTTTATTTTTATTTTTCAACTTCAACACGTTTATTGTGTATTGTATACCCCCCCCCCCCCCCCCCTTAATATATTCATTTTTTTTATTTTTAGTATTTGTTGTTATAGCGGCAAACAAAATACATAATTTGTGAAAATTTCAGCTTTCTAGCAATTACGGTTTATGAGAAACAGCCTGGTGACAGACAACGGACACTGTTGGAGGCTTAATAATAGGGTCCCGTTTTACCTTTTAGATACGGAACCCTAAAGCGGTAAAGTCAACACTTGCTGATTAAAAATTATTTAAAAAATCAGCGAAATAACTAAGTAGGTATTGGTTTAAGAGATCCCATAAGATTACCGAATGGCATATACATTGTTAGATTTATCATTAATTGGAGAATACGGAATGGCTATGCTGATGCTGCTGATGCGAAAAACCTGATGGCGCTATTAAAAAAAGAGAAAAGGAATGAAAAAACAATTGATTTCTAGTACGATAAGTTTACCGAATTTCGTTTGTTCCTCGATATAGAGGAGGGGTAGGACTATACGAAAATGCGGTGCTGCATGTCCCCATGATTGGCCGTATCCTAGTACCATCTTACTACCGAACGAACCAAAGCTTATCTAAAATATCATCAATTTTTGTGTAAGAAAAACCACTGCTGCATCTTCGAAACAAGTTTCTCGCATTGCAGCATAGCCATTTCGTATTCTCCAATTGACGACGAATCTAACTATGTATATACCATCCGGTAGTCTTATGGGACTAGGTTTAGTGTTATTGGCTCCCGTACTATATGTATTGATTCTTGTACCAAACAATAATGTTTAAATGCGGGATTTTCGTGGTAGTAGACAAGCTCATCGAACAAAATATTTTTCGAATTACCTATTAAATTATTTTGTGAATGCATTAAACTAATTATGTATCCATCAAGGAAGAAAAACTTATAAATTAAAAAAATGTTGGTCATGATTTGAAAAAACGCAGTGCTTTCCTAAAACGCCGTAGATATAAAGTTTGTTAGATCCGCCCAAAGGAAACCACTCACGAAATTTCAAGTATGTATGCATCATTTAAAAATTAGTGTGATGTCCCGCGCACTATCTACTCCTTTTTTGAAATATTCCAAAAAACTTAGCGAAGTAGTCTAGTCACTCATAATTAAGACGAATCTAATGATACTTCTAAAGCTTAAAATTTAAATCCTTCTCTCCAATAATTCACTTTCCATAATTCGACATTCGACCTTATGTAGTCAAAATCGACACCGGACCACTATACACAGAGGCGATAGAATCTAGTTTTAGATAGGATTTAGTAGATTTGTTAGTCGTTAATAATGTTCAATCAGAGCTATAAATCACAAGACCAGTGTGAAAGTAAAAAAAAAATCTTTAGTCTAAAATAGGGAAAACAAAAATATCTGCACCTTGGTATTTAAATCAAAACAAGATACCAATTGACACATTTAGTGACGTACACCATGTAGTTAGCAAGAATCGAGCAATTGTTATCCAAACAAAGCCAGGCCGCTCTCTATTGAAAGAAAGCCGCTTTCGTTCCACTAACTCCTTCACAATTGCAACATGTACTTTAAGTGTGTCATCTTTGACTTGAAAGTAAATAAACCTCTTACATTGAAGTTGGCGATTGACTTGACCCGCTTTTAAAAGTAGTATCAGGTATTAGATATCAGTTTAGGAACACATTTACATACATTAGGCATGAATATAGAATTTAAAGAAAAACATAGGATAGCAAACAGCCCGCCTAGTTGTTCCGGGCTCCTTTGAAGAATGGACTAACTGCCATTCAGCTAGACGTAAGTGGCGATCGATTGGTATAGATGTCACTTTCACGGTGACTACTATGTGGTAGAGTTTCGCAACGTCTCGCCCTGGTATTTGTTACCACCGTCTTACCTATTCCTGCCGCAATAGCGTCAATGCTTGTCACTGTCGTATTCCGGTTTGGAGGGTAAGGTAGCCGGTACACTTATCCCTCCGCACGGATAGCAACGCACCATTAACATCTTTGGTGTCAATAGGTGATGGTTTCTCTTATCATCAGGAGAGCCGTCTGCTTGTTTGCTATCTTATGATATAAAAAATATATATGTCTAGTTGTTCAACCGTCAAGAAGTAAGCAATAAGCGTATTCAAAAAGTTACGCATTTAAAATATTGAATGGGATAAAAGGATGATATAATAGGTGCTCTATTATCAATGTCAAATCGAGCAATAAGGATTTAGCTTGGTGTTATCTTTGACTAATCTATCTTTTTATATCGTAGCATAGCAAAAGAGCAAATGGCTCTCCCGAAGGAAAAATACAATCATCGCTTCCAGACACCAAAGACTGGTGCGTTGCTGGGTTTGAACTTTGAACCAGCGACCATATTACCTTAAATACAGCTCTTACCACTGAGATACTTCTCGATGGTTCTATGTGGGGAAATTAGTTTCCATGATAGGGAAAACATAAAAAGTTTTTAGGATTTCCCTAGAACGGGCTTAGTGCTTAAACAATATATTGTAGTAAAATTTTCATATATACCGAGAAATCTATCCATATATATATATATATATATATATATATATATATATATATATATATATATATATATATATATATATATATATATATATATATATATATATATATATATATATATATATATATATATAAATCAATTGCTGTTCGTTAGTCTCACTAAAACTCGAAAACGGCTCAATTATGGTTTTAAATTAATCGTTAAAGTCCAGGGAAGGTTTAAAAGGTGAGAAAATATAGAAAAAAAAAAGTAGTTAAAAAGGCAGAACAACGTTTGTCGGTTCAGCTAGTATATATATATATATATATATATATATATATATATATATATATATATATATATATATATATATATATATATATATATATATATATATATATATATATATTAGTGATGGGCCGAATGTGATTTGAACCGAATTCGAACTTCGGCCGAACATTCGGTGAAAATAAGAAATTCGGCCGAATTTCGGCCGAACTTCGGTTTAATTTTGGGAAGCTTCCTTAAAAGCGACACGTCGTGACTTTTTCACGAATTTGCTTAAAACTTAATTATTTTATATTAGCTATTTACCTATTTTACTATTTACTACTAGCTATTATATTGTCCGCGGCTTCGCTCGCGTAAAGTAAGAGAAAAAAGTAACCTATGTCACTCTCTATCCCTTCAACTATCTCCGCTTAAAAAATCACGTCAATTCGTCGCTCCGTTTTGCCGTGAAAGACGGACAAACAAACAGATACACTTTCCCATTTATAATTTTAGTATGGACTAGCTGTCTCGCGACTTCGTCCGCGCGGACTATATTTACTCCGCTCCTACTGGTCGTAGCAAGATATAATATAGCTTATAACCTTACTCGATAAACAGGCTATCCAACGCAAAAAGAATTATTCAAATTGGTTCAGCAGTTTTCGAGATTACTGCGTACAACCAAACAAACAAACAAACTCTACAATTTTATAATATTAGTATAGATATATAGGATACCGTTAATGGGTTTCGCAACGCACGTGAATTAATGACGTAACAGCAAAATTTTGATACATCGAGTTACATTGTTTCAACTTAGGCATGGATTTTTATTTTTAACTTTCTGCTTTGTAGGTATATAAGGAATATAAGGAAGTTACTGATTTTGCCCCGATTTTTGAAAATCGAGTTTTCACCAGATCTCCACGTTTTGAGGTCCTAGAATTTTTTTCCGACTATTTTCACAATGAGGTCAGCATGTCTGTATATATGTGTATGTGTATATGTAAACATCTCATAACTTTGTACATAAATAACATACATAAATAAATAACTTTGTATAATCTAAGTACATAAATGTATAGATTAGCTACAGAATCTAATCAGCTCTATACCTACAAAAACTGCGTTCAATGCATTAATCGCACCAAAATCGGTTTTTCCGCTCAAGAGCTATCGTTGACGAAAAACTTTAGAAAAGTGTTTTTTGACATAACTTAGTAATTTCTCTAACTAATTTTTTTTTGACCTTCCACAATAGTTTAGTGCTTAAAAAACTACGTCAAATTTAGTTTCAAATCGAGTTTTCAAAAGTTACAACTTTTTTAATATTAATATTTTGTTGTTTACAGAAAACTTCTTAATATTTTTAAAATAACTTTCCGGCTGATACACGGCTTGATTTAAAAACTAACCATCATTTCTTTCTAAAAATCTACGTCAGATATCGTTAATTTTATCAAAACCGGTTTATCCGTTTGGGAGTTATCGTTGACGAAAATTTAGAAAAAAGTGTATGATTTATATAAAATAAGAGACTTTTTGACCAAAACTTGTTTGAAGGTCAAACCTTCTACAACATTGTGGTACTTAAAACAATTACGGCAAATGTAGTTTCAAAAATCAAAATCGAATCAAGTTTTCAAAAGTTATAACTTTTGAATAATAAAATTTTGCTGTTTACAGAAAACTAACTTAATATTTTTAAAACAACTCTTAGGCTTATACACAGATACACTTAAAAAATTTAAGCAACTTTTCTCTTTAAAAATTGCGTCAAATACCGTCAATTGGGTTAAAATCGGTTTATTAGGATTTATTATAACGAAAATTTTTGAAAACAAATTTTGATATTACTTCGACATATTTTAGCCTATAGACTATGTAGCTCAAAAACATTTTAGAGCTCAAAAATTTCATTGAATGCCATTTGAAGGATGAAAATCGATCATCGTTTTCAAAATATACATTATACAGCTTTTTAAAATTTAAATTGCTGTCATTTTCAGAAGTCAGAAGTCAAAGGTCAGAATTTTGAACTTTGAAAAAAAAATGCTTAGGTATAGTTTTTGTTCCTTTGAGCCTAAATAACCTCAATTTAGCGGGAAGTTTCAAGGATAGCCTGCAGGGTCAACTGACTTACCTATTTTTTTACCTTTTTTTCGACATTTTTTAACCTACCGATTTTGGACCGATATATCAAACTTTAGATTTTTAACTTCCCGCTACGTAACATTTTCTGACTATTTTCGCGATGACGTCAGTATGTATGTATGTATGTGTGTGTGTGTGTGTGTGTGTGTGTGTGAGAGAGTGTATGGTTGTATGTATGTGTGTATGTAAACATTTCATAACTTTTGAACGGCTTGACCGATCGAAACGCGGTTAATGGCATTGAATTAGATTCTGCTCAACTTAGACTTTCAAAAAATTTTATCCAATTCGGACTATTATTATGAGAAATTTTGAAAAAATTGTAAAAAAATTGACGATACATATTTTTTTAATACAACTTCCAGATTAATGTATCGATTGAGTATAAAATTTTAGCAGCTCTTTTTCTTAAAAAACTGCGTCTAATTCATAAATTGTATCATGATTGGTTAATCCGCTCGGAATTTATCATTGACAAAAAAATTTGGAAGAGTTTTTTCGACAAATTCGAAATTTTTTCAAATACAGTTTCAAAAATCAAAATTAAATCAAGTTTTCAAAAGTTACGGCTTTTCAATTATTAATATTTTGTTGTTTACAGCAAACTTAACATTTTTAAAATGACTTTCAGACTAATATACCGATTGACTTAAAAGTCTAATCAGCTTTTCTTTCTATAAATTGCGTCAAATAAGCAAATTGCATCAAAATCGGTCGATTTATTTGGGATTTAGTAATATCGAAAATTCGAAAATTTTTTTTTTGATATTGCTTCGTCATTTCTGAGTCTGTAGATTACGTAGCTATAAAAACATTTTAGAGGTCAAAAATTGCGTTGAATGCCATTCGAAATACCAAAATAAATCATCGTTTTTAAAATATATAGCATTTCAAAAATTTTGAAATTACTGTCATTTATAACGACTTCTATGTACTAACGAATATTTGTAACAAATTTAAGATTTTTGAACTCTGAAAAAATCTGTGATATGCTAAGATATAGATAAAAATCTAGAGGGAAATTTCAGGGATGACCTGCCGGGTCAACCGTTTTACATATTTTTTGAACTCTTCGAACTCAAAAATCTATGCTGAAATTTTTTCATTTTTGTTTTTATGTTTTTTTATTTAGCGGGATGTTTCAGGGATGGCCTGCTGGGTCAACCGTTTCACGGATTATTTTCGAAAGTAATAGTAAAGTATAGCCTATGTTACTCGGGGATGATTTCATATCTTTCTAATGGTGAAAGATTTTTTCAAATCGGTTTAGTAGTTTTTGAATTTAGATGATGCAATATACAAAAATATAGAATACAAACATTTCTTTATAACATTAGCGTAGATTTCAAGCAAAATAGTGCAAGAAGATACTTTTTTTCTAGTGCCGAATGTTCGGCATTTAAACCGAATTTCGGCCGAATGTCGAAGTTCGGTTCAAGCTGCCGAAATTCGGTTAAACCGAATGTAAAACGAATTTCGGCACATCTCTAATATATATATATATATATATATATATATATATATATATATATATATATATATATATCACTTGCTGTTCGTTAGTCTCGCTAAAACTCGAGAACGGCTGCACCGATTTGGCTAATTTTGGTTTTAAAATATTCATGGAGGTTCAGGTTAGGTTTAAAAGGTGAAAAAATGTAGAAAAAAAAACCGGAAAAGTGGGCACAAAGTTGGCAGAACAAAGTTTGCCGGGTCAGCTAGTCAATAAATAATAAGCTGTTGAGTAGGAACTAGGAAGGCCAAAGCGGATTGGCGTCAGGCAGGCGGGCCGCAGTAAAGCTTAGGTTGTATTTTTGCAACGCGATATGTGAATTATTGTGAGATGGAAAACATCAATGTATCATTCTCAAGGCTGTTTTCTCTTATTATAGGCTATGTATGCTGTATTTTACATATATGTGTCGCACGATAGAATACAAGCAGATAGTTGCTTGATAAAAATAAAGAATTACTTTACTTATACTTACTTTAAATAACGCATACCTACTTTCTGTTAGGTCTCGGTTACATTTTGATTAGTGCGAGTGCGAGTGTTTAATGCAGGTGCTTAGTATTAAGCAAAAAACACGTATCGACAGCCGTTTATTAGTTCTATTTAATTACGCTGATTACTACTCACTCGCACTAACCAATGGCTGTCTACCCCTGTTTTTTTGCTTAATACTAAACACCTGCATTAAACACTCGCACTCGCACTAATCAAAGTGTAACTGGGCCTTTAGCCTAAAGGTTAACTGGTGGAGAATGCCGATAGACATTGCCTTTTGTAGAAACCTATTTTAAGATGTGCAATAAAATCAAAAAAAACAAAAGACCGTCTCTGGACACCAAAGATATGGATGGTGTGCTGCCAGCTGTGTGGTATGATGTAATGACACTTGCATAAGTTTTTCGGCTACTATACCATCCGAACAGTAACACGACAATTACAAGCGTCACTGGCGCTTCTGTAGTAAGAAAAGGTAAGGCGATGATACCAAATACGAGCAAGACCACAGAGTAAGACATTGCAGAACTCACAGATGATAGATCTAGTAAAACCTGTTTGTTAACATGTAATAATTTTACATCGGCCGGATGGGTTTGGCTAATTTTTAAAACAAATATAATTGTTATATTCTAGTGAGGTTTGTCCAAAAGAAAATATTTTGGGAAAAAAATCTAAAAATGAGGGAAATATGGAAAATAGTTGCTGTTTCTTTCTAGAAGGCTATACAGACATCTATATAAGTCGATGATTCAAACACATATGTACCGTAAATAATGGGATGGTCCTCAGTGGTGTTGGGAAGAAAACTAGAAAATTAAAAAACAAATAGCAAACTATGTTGCATAATATAACAAATTAATGGGCTTGTTATAAGAATCTCATTTTTTATTGCTTTGTAGCCGAGCCACACTATTTGAAACAAGTTTCCAACACGGGTGACCTTGGTGGGAGGTTTGTGGAGTTCAGATGGATTTTTGTTGCAAACAAGTGCTTACACTGTTGTAAACCGCCGATGGAGACCCATGTGGAGGGCTTGTTTCCAACAGTGTGGCTCGGCTTTTAAGATAAACAATTTTAAAGATAATTAAGGAAATAGTCCTTTTATATCTGAATAACCGATGGCATAACATTTTGAATAAAGACGTAAAATAGTTCTTTATCTCTAGATTTCAGAAAAAAGTCTGTATTATTTAAAATAATGAACTTAGCTAATCATATACGGAACACTCTCCGCGTAATTTTAGCTCCCACTTGGTTCTGATATTTCTATAAATTTGCATAGTTGATAACGTTTACTTATCTGTGATAATTCCATTTCAGTACGCGATCTTCCTCCTCGTGATAATCATCGTGCAAGTGGTACTTGCGGTGCTGATATTCGTGTACGCAGACTCTATTAAGGAAGCCCTGGTCAAGACTGTCAACAACATGTTCGATAAACGTACAACCGACCCCGCTTCAGCAACTGTCTTCGATAACATTCAACAACAGGTAACATATGTTAAGTAACTTATTAAGTAAAAGTAAAACTTATTAAGTAGGTAAGTAACTTATTCCATGTTTTCTGTAAGATGTAGACTGACGATCTGCTTGATGAGTCTAGGGTTGTAACGCAGGCATTGTTAGCGGATGCGGAGGAGAAGAGATTTACCTCCGCGGATGCGGAGGTTAACGGAGGCGGAAGCGAAGGTGAAATTTGAAGTAGAAAAAATAAAAATGTGTGGTTTATTAAAGTCAAAAATATTTATTTCAAATGGGTACATCATATTAATCATGCACTAAATCACATAAAACAATCACGGCTCAAACACAAAACAACAACGCGGTACCGAACGATTCAGTAAGTTGATTTCTGTCATTCATTCACGCCCCCACCACCGTCCACTCGCCCGTGTTCCCGCGGCATAAGCAAAATATTGACCATAGATAAATATGTGTATTACTATAGGTATAGATAGGCAACTTTCTAAATTTATAATGGCGTACTACTGGCGTCATCTATCTTATAGCATGAGAACTATTTTGTTTCGGCAGCTTAATATAGGTACCTACTTTTTTATTAAAATTTTAATAGTAAGTAGGAATTTATCAAACACTATACAGCGTGCCATTCAAACAAAATGTAACTCTGACAAGTCCTTTTGCAACTTCGTTTTATTTCCACGCTGTATAATGTTATATATTTAGAATTAAAACATTCATATTATAATTTAAGACTTTATTAACTCACAATAAATAGCACAATATATTAGTTTTGTGTCACGATTAAGCAATCCGGAGAATAAAAGTTCAAACTCAACGAAAACAACACTAATACACACAAAACAAACTGAATTTCAATGATAAAATGCGCACGAGTATCAACATTTAACACCATGACGGCGCCATTTGTAATTGTGTTGTTTTCGTTTGATAGATTGGCCAAACTTTGTTATTTTGAAAAATAAGTGTATTTACCACAAAAAAATATATGTTTATAGTTCAGATAGTTAAAAAATATAATGTTATATAATATCTTATTTAAAAATATATATATTCTATACTTTCCATCGTCGGCACTTGGTGAAATTCCATTGTTACTAGACACTTTTACTTTTCCACTTAGTTAAGTATATTACAATCCTGAAGATGCTTTAAAAAGTGAAACCGGTCGAGTAATATAATAAAAATTGTGTAAAGTGAAATTGATGTACAAGTGGAAAAGTAAAAGTGTCTAGTTAAAAATATATATTTAAGACATTAAAAGGTTATTTTTAATATTCGTATGTAGTGGCAAAAACCTTGAATCCAGATCTTAAGTCTTTAGAAATAAAATCTTTTTCAATTCGTGTCCTAGGTGACGCTATTTTCAATACAATTATCAAATATTTTATAGTACTAAATTACCATCGCATGATATTGACCATTTCACTCGCAAATACGCAGCCGTGCGGCCGCGTTTCCCAGCGTCACTCTTTGCGCGTTGTATGTTAGCGTAAATAAACCTCTAAAATAAAGATGCGGAGGCAGAGGTTTGATTCTTTGCGGAAGTTCCGCAGTAACGGAGGCGGAGGCAAGTTCCGTTACAACCCTAACTTAAACTATAGGGTAGCTGCAATTTTGTTGATTGCATTCTTTATTGTACTGTACTGCATTGAAACTGCCTACTGACTGCGCAGTGTGCTTGCAGTTCTTGTGACTGGATGGTGGGTGACCAGTGGGTGAGTAGAGTAAATGTCATCAGCATAATCTTTCATACAAACTTCAATTCCCTTGTGGGTTGATTTTAGAAAAAAAAACGCTATGTGTGTGTTCGCCGCCGCCGCCGCCTCCGGGTGTTCAACTATCTCCCTGCCAAATTTTATCTAAATCAGTTCAGCGGTTTGTCCGTAAAAGCGTAACAGTCAGACAGACAAACAAACTTTTTTCACTAATAATATTAGTACAGAGATAAAAACGAATATTTTTCCATAATATAAAAACGAATAAGATAAAAACGAATACCAGTTGTAAATAACTATTCCACGAACATAAACAGACTGACAGATAGACTTTTGTATTCATAATATTTGTATGGATAGCATGAATATCAAATTATTCGTCGTGCATCAGCGTGACTGTTGACGTTAGGTTCATTCTATTTCGCAAGGAAATTGGCATGATGGTATGATATTTCTCTCATATCATTTTACGTTCTATACAATATTTATTGTTTATAATGGATAATTTCAGATGGAGTGCTGCGGAAAGACTGGCCCCTCAGACTACGGTTTCAGTGTTGTTAATCTACCTCCATCCTGCTGCTCGACCTACGGCGCTGTTGGCAAGGTGTTGGATAACCACTGCACGATAGCGGATGCCAACACCTATGGTTGTGCTACACGTGTTGGAGATCTTTATCAGAAGTGGAGTAAGACCATCGCTGGAGTCGCTATTGGTGTTGCTTGTGTTGAGGTAAATTTAAATTATTTTCAATTTTTTTGTACCTAGTCCTGACGCAATAGAGTTACTTCTTGTCATTGCCGTATCCCGGTTTGGAAGGTAAGGTAGCCGGTAAACTTATGCATGTGGCATTATTATCCTTCCACACGGATAGCAAAGCACTATTAATACCTTTAGTGTTTATACGCGATGCTCGATGCGCGATGCGATCTGCTTGTTGCTATCTAATTTTTAGTTAAAAAATGTATAATTAAGTTGAAATTTATTATTTAGGGGCCATCCATATATATACTTCTAACAAATTACATATTTTTTTATATTATAGAACTCAATCAATGGAATCGATCATATAGCAAAGAAAAATTTCGCCACGTCGAGCCTGTCGACACTAGCTCAGCGGTAGAACGTCCCGGCTCTGGGAGACGGTTGCAGATTCAAATCCTGCGTGTCGATATTTTTCTTCCATTTCAATTTCGCGTTTTATTATTTTAGATTTTAACATTTGACGTTACAAAGCCCGCCTCGTTTTATCATACAATGTTACATTTTGTCGGCCCCCTCACTCCCCCTTGACATGTGACGTGAATTATGGATGGGCCGTTTAGACTTTAGCTGAACCAGATCGCATGGATGTTAGCGTTACAAATCGAAACCAGCCAGAACTGAACGAGCAGTAAGAGATTTACGTAAGGTACGAGTCGTTATGCTGCATACACCCGATCTTTTGGCAGAGTCGCAGTTTATGAATTTTTTAATGATAATATAATGTATTTTTATAACATGGATGGTAAACAAGCAACCGCTTAATTTTTGGTGTTGAGTTAAAAGCGCAATATAAATATATCATCTAAATAGCTATTATACGATCGTATGTTCTAAGGTCACTGAATTTGAACAATCTCCATATTGTTTTTTTAATCATAAAGTAAATAAATAAATTTCCCTGGACAAATAACCCAATTTAGGTAGCTTTTACATTACAATTATATTACATTAGATCCTTTTACATTAGAATATATAAAAACTGTTCAAGTGCGAAGCGAACTGGTACACGTACCATCGAGCGGTAAAGGGGGTCTATGCTTTGAAATCACTATTATTTAATGTAATGACGGCTGCAGAACGCGCTTTTTATGAATATTTTTGGTATCATCCTATTTTTGTTTTAGAGATAGGGTGCTGTGATAAACAGACATAGAAAAACAGCGGAGGCATATAATTCGGTTCCGTTTGTGCCCCTTTAGGTTTAACAGCCTGAAAAGTGATTGATTGATTGACATATTATTCCAGAAAAATGTAGTTCCCGTAAAATTTAGAAGTCACCTTTTAATGAATGTTCACATTTGATTCCAGGTGGTTGGAGCATTGTTCGCGCTGTGCCTGGCCAACGCCATAAGAAACATGGACAGAAGGTCTCGCTACTAATATTTTGTACATTAAAACTGGTACCTACACATATTTTTGGTTCTTTTTACTGATTGGTTACTTGTTGGGATGTGCCCACTGCATGAATGCGCATTAATCAATGTTTAAAGGTAAGCGCACATTAGCCCACAGAATCGCATCATCCGCAAGACCGAAAATGTAATAATTTATTCGATAATTTCAACACGGTAAATCGTAAATAACTGACATATTTTTCTGGAATATTAATTTACATCTAAATTTATTTTGTACTTTTCAAAATACCCTTATTAAGAAAATTAAATAAAATTGTATCATGGAAGTTAATATAGTTAACTAATCAAGAGTGCATTCGTTACGCCTCTGGCCACTCCTTCAGGGTTATGGGAATGTCAGTATTAAATTTGTAGTGTGAAGGACTGTTGTATAATTAATATTAGCTGTAACTTTCTTCTTATTTAAGTGACTATGTCGGTAATATAATAATAATCTTTAAAACTAATTTTTACTTAAATTTAAACCACGCCATACATAACGTATGCCAAGCTCACATCTCCTCTTAGTGAATATGAATCTTCTTTAAAATTTACTCTCCCATAAAAAATTTTTTAAAGAACCTCTTTTTCAGCCGTTTTCAGTTTGGCTGCATTTTTTATGTTTGTGGTCTCAAAACTTGGCCATTTAAAAATATTTTTCTGTTTGGGATGACTTTCCGTTTAAACTTGGAGAAGATCTGATGTAGAGTTCTTGAAATATCGGATGTCAGTTGTTGCAGTTTTACTTTGTTTAAACTCTTGGGAGTCGGTTAAAAATGTCAAGGCACCGTCGTGTCTAAATTGTGCAAGTTTGATTCGTCGAATTGCTGCCTAATCTGCGCTTACCATAATTGCTATATATGCATTATGAACTCAAAACAATGTCCGATAAAAGAAGCTATTGCAATATAGGTTCAACAATCTGAAAATTTATAAAACAGAAACCCTCCTGGTGTTAGCTTAGTAATGAATTAGACTGAATAAAATAACTTTTTTTGATAATTCAGACGGACAGACAGACGGTATTTCGCCGCATTTCCAATCCTGTAGCAGCTAAAAAATTGTGTATTATAAACAAAGAAACATTTTGATAGGTTTGGATTTTTAACCTTCGTCTTCACCGCAGATGATGTTCTTTCTGCAATGCCACATTGTCGCTCATTCAACTTGGTGATATTTTACTTTGGTACTAATTTTTCTATTATTTGCAATCCATTTAATCGATTCCAAAGGTAAAGGTTTTCTTGGAGCCAAGGGGAAGCAGCGACAGTGTGGCTTAGCAGACCTATATCTGCACCAAAGTCAAAAGTTTATATTCAACCAGTAGTATTTTTTTCCTTTAATTAATAATTTATTAATTTGTCCGTACTACGGTAATACATGTATTTTAACAATTCGTGACTTGAACAATAAAATTCAATTCGATTTCCTTGTATTATTTTTATTTTTTTGTTACTTAAACAATTTTCCATGCGTTTTATATTTTATGGACAATAGAGACAACCCCTATGCGAATAAACACTGATTTTTTCAAACATCTTTGATGTTATAATTTTTCAAACCTATGATTAGTCTTGTTTTAATGCTGTTAACTATTGCGTCATCGTTTATATAAATCAGATATATTCTAATGTAAAAAAACAAAAATAAATGATATCATCCGCTTATCGTAAAAGTTCGAAATAGAATCATTTAACCTTCAATGAATTATTTAAACAGAACGAATATTTTATCGGACACTGTTTTGGTTGGCCTGAACTTGTATGATAAAGCAAATGTTAACAATAAATTAGTAGTAAAGGATAACAAGATCTAATTGCTTTCGTTCTTAACAAATTATTTGAATGTTTAAAATTATAATTAAATGTGAATTTAGTTTACAGTGATTTCGTATTTACACAGTTAACTCGCATTGTTTTAATATGGGTTTTATATGTAAAAAATATATGGTATCGCAATTCCAATATGTTGTCGTGGTTAGCTGTTTTGATAATCTGATTATATATACAATCATAAATTTATACAGCTTTAACAGTACAGTAAGGATGTCGTAACTCTTAAATCAGTGTGATTCTAAGGGTTCAGTCAAATTGACGCGAATGCGCTGTTGCGACGTGCCATAATACATATGTATTGATTACTGAATAAGAGGTATTCACCGTTTTTACTGCATTCTTTGGTCACGCCAATTCTCTTGGAGCATTCAGCTATGTATTGAACGACGCGATTTTTATCAACTGTTCAATGTCAAAATGTATGCCGTAGACTGTATTATCACAGTCTACGACACACATACCTTATGGTATCGCAAAAATATATATTTATAAATAGGTGGTGTAACATTATTGTTAATATTAATAATTTAAAAATTGCTTGTGTAGCTTTGTAACACTAATTTAAATAAATTAAATTCACACTTTTCCGACCATTTTAGCCTCAAACAGTATATGTATCTAATGTTTAAAATGGTCGTAAGGATTGATAAATTGTGCGTAGAATGTTAATATACTATGTAATGCTTTTCTAATTGTAACGCAAGCTCTTTACATGAGCGAAGAAAACATTTTAACAGTAAAACGCAAAATCCTGCTCAATTCGATTTGACTATAATAAATTCATAAGTTTAATTAATGGATAGAAAAAGTTGCTACCCACAAAGGGTTAGCGTCCAACGACGGCGAAATTAGTAACGAACGATGTTTAATTATTCTATAAAATTTAATTTGCTGCCAAGTGTTGTAGGTAATAAATAAAAATTTGCTTCTGCATACGACTGTAATTATGTGCTAGCTAATAATATGAAATAGCAAAAACTAATGGTCTAAAGGCAGCCGAGGCTCAGTGTAACTGACGAGCTTTTTTTCATGATACTGATAATCCACGCTGACGCGCTGAAGTTAGTATGTTCAAAATATTAAGTACATACCCATATTTTTAATTTTTTTTGGTTACACTATCAATGAGATATATTACTAGATATTTATGAAAGATTCTTTACAAATAATAACAATATATCGCCATAAATAAATTATTCCTACTTATTATTAACTGTAGTCTTACAGAATGCACTTAACAAAAATCTTTATATACAATTACAGTACCTTGATAATTGTCACTTTAAAAATATGAAGTGTAAACACTATAAATGGAAATATTTTGAGAGAAATATTGCCATTTATAAATATAAACCTTGAAGAGAACAAACATTGTAAAGTGACCTTAAAGATGACAATAAATATCAAATACAATATTGGTATCATGATGTGACATAGTGATGTACAACAGTAAAAATTAAATCTATACCTATTAAATTTGTCATCGTAATGTTACACCTTACGCTTCTGTACTAATTTATATACCTGGTAGGTGGGTTTTAGAGCTCCTAGAAAAATTATTTGTAATAACTTTGTGCTCACTTAATAGTACAGGAATAACAAAACTGGATTTGGATACGAGATTGTAAAATATATTAAATCAAAATATTAAACATCGATATTAATATTCTGTTGTTATTAAAAAAGGAATGAGTTTTTTATTATTCTCAGTAGATACGTAATAAAAGTCACTTACAGAGGCAAAAGTCTGTGTGGTATTTTTTATCTAATTTTTCTATAATACTAAACGCACAATATAATTTTCGTAGCAGTTTTTTATTCTTCAAGTTTCAGTACATTGGTGTAACTTCAATATTAATTTGATTAGTAGGAAACACTTGTATTGATATATGTTCAGGCCTTAATATACTGGGACATATTTAAGGTGATGTAAAGATATCAGCCAACACCGTTATATGTAATTCTGCAGTCATAATGTCAATTCTGGTCACTGTCGTAAAAAATCTTAGTTACTGATTCCTCAACTCATTGCCCTAGAAATTATTTTACTAGAGAAACCATTTGGTTTCAATTTAACTATAATTAGGGAACATTACAAGTGATTGCTATTATTCAAATTAGGGTGTTTCTATTCTCAGTGTTTGTATTGCTTTTGCTGTAAATATTATTGTTCTTTTAGTGGGAATCTCACAAATAATCTTTGAAATACGTTAAGAAGTTTGTGAATGCTTGCAACAACGCTTTACTAATATATTTATTGTATGGTACTAAAACGCCTGCATGATAAGCACAAAACCGGAGTATGTATGTAATATGACAAACATGTTAAAAATAACAGTGTATCTAATAAAAAGTTATTGCTCAATCAATACGTGTACATCTGAGTCACAAACTACATTCTTTATTGAAGTTATTATTACAGTTCAGGGAAGTAATTTTTTAAATAATTGTTAAATTTTTCATAAGCAAAAAAGTATACTATATTGCATACGAAGAACGATAAAACGTTTTCCAGATCCTAATAAATATCTATAATAAATCTTTTTCATGGCATTAAAACAATAAATTCATTCCAAATTTCAATTACTTTTAAATTACAAGCACCAAATATAACTTTTATTGTTGATATTATCTTAATTAGATTTTATGGCAGTCTAAATATTTTCCTGAATCTATTAAAATCCAAAGGGTTAAACGCATATATAAATGGGTGACCGTATTATTTATACCAGAAAACATATAGCGATATGTTAAAATGATTAAACACCTGCTTAATTAAAATGCCCTTGTTGTGTACTATAACAAAATACAAAGTTTCTAAAATAGGAAATGAGGGTAGTTTTATTATTTTTTCCAAAATATTACATGTTTAATTCGAAATATAATTTTTTAGCTGAAGTTATTCAAAAAATGCCCAACAAATATAGATGTTAACAATAAATTTGATAGTTAAGTGTTTTAGAACTAAAAATTAGAAAATAAAAAGAAAATTTTAGCAGTTACAATATTCATACTAATATTTAATCAATATTGCCGATATGTGTACATGAAACTGGAAAATTAAATATTTAAAATAATAATGTTAACAAGTTAATATTGAATAATGAGTGTCAATCACAAATCACACTCGGTACTCTTAAATTTTAGATGTTTAAAATATGTTGCTTATATTCGAATAATGTACGTATTATATAAGTAACGATTTTGCCGATTTTTGACTTATTGTACTTTTGACTTACTATACTTGTTTTGAATTACTTTACTTCTTTAATAAAGCATTTGTATACACTACTGCTTTTCTTTGAAATTAATATTTTTATTTGCCGAAAAAATTTAAAAGAACAAGGTCATTTTTTATCATAAATTAGAATATAAATTTTCATCATTTTACAAAATTTGTGTTTTAAAGGTTTCTTTTTCAAATTGGTAGGAACGTAGTATGGTCACCATAATGTGGCTTGGTTGGCTACATCTGCAGCTTTGTTGCCCTGAAGTATACTTGTAATACCAGGGCCACTTCACCGCATCTTTCCCGCAAGGCGGTTTATTATATAGCTATATTATAAGTATGTCTTTAAACTTGTAAAGCAAATAGCAGAGATAACAGTTGAGACATTTATTAAACAAACTTATAAAGAAAGTACCTGCGATGTTTGATAGCAATCGAAGGGCTCCGTATTTTTTATCACCACAAGTTTTAAGCATATAGAAAAAAATATTTTATATGTGGTGAAAATTTAAGACATTTAGCATTTCCCATGCAATTTTGCTAATTTGATATTTCTATTTTTAATTAATTTAATGTATAAATCACGAGTATATTCGCAAATCGAAAAAAATAATTTACAATTTGTAAAATGATGGATAATTTTCAATATTGATGCTATGAGGTTAGTAATATATTATATTTATTATTTAGTATTAAAATAACCATTTTCTTTTAAACCCCCTGTACTCAAATACTTAGTACTTATAGTGACGTAATTATAAAATGCCTAGCTTGAACTGGTTACTGATTTTGGAATTAGTTTTGTCTGGGAAAGGTTACTGGTAAAATGGTAATTTACTTGTATTTTGATTGAATATTCAATTTTCTGTATATATTATTGTTTAAAGGTAACTAATAATAATTGTTGTATCTAATTTTCTTTGGTACCAGTGTAAAATCATTATTATAAGTTTGTATTACTTTAGAATAATAAATCTTTAAAATAATAACAATTTTATGAATTTCAGGTACGCTTGAAGACATCAGAGTTAAAATTACAAATAAGAACAATCAGTTTAAGAAAATCACAATCTAACATACCATTATAAATGTACAATTTAATAGTAAGTATTAGCCCCACCTTGTTTACACTTTGAAATTCCAAGTTGTTACCAATTTTAAATTTTACTTGAACGAAAAATTTGCGATTATAAAACTTAGCGTTCACTTATTAAAATTGTATGTTATAATTGGCCATATGTAAAGTTTAAATTTAAAATATTGTCATATAAAGTACCTCAATTAATATTAAAATGTGACGAAGCGCACTACTAGTATACGCGCGTAATATATTTTTATAGGGTTAATGTTCATTTATTTGTTGTTTGTCAAACATTTTATTGATTTAAAAATGAAAGTGATTGTATTCCTTGTAAGTATTTGATTTTGAAAGACGTATTTCTTTAAAAATCGTTTTAGCGTATCCATTTCAACCGCTAAATATTATACATAAGTTTAGAAGAGTTGTGATTGGATTGCGAAATGATTTAAATTCCGTATTGCAAGATGAAATATTAAACATGGAATCGCATCGATATTGTTAAGTTAGTTAAGGGACTGTTTCTAAATGTTACATCACACAAACTTACAGATATTGTATTTTTTTAATTCGATATTATAATGGTTATACGTCCATTTTACATTTTATTATAATATGTAGAGATTAAAATTTTTATGCATTTCTATCGACGTGTTTATTCGAAGACTTCACTCAGTGTATATATTAAATGTTATTGTATCGGGAACAAGTGTCTGTTTATTGTATTTGAATCTCTTGTGCATTTCGAAGATACTGCTTTTGTGAATGATTTACATTGTATGAATAAATATATTTCAACAGACAGTTGTTTTTATTTTAAACACCTTCCTTAATTAAAAATTGCTTATTCGATATTGTATTTCCTATATTTGACCCGGACTGGAAATTTGTATCTATAAGGAGGTGCCTTAAGAAAAGACTAAGAAAAGGCCACCTACTTACCTAAGGATAAGGCCTTTTCTTAAAAAGGAGCACGAATATTTCGATTCCTTTGTATTTTACGAACTGCATGGCACCAAATGTATCACTACCATAATTCCCGAAATCCATAGTAGCGTTTTTGCTAGCGTCAGCGTTTGTATTGAATGTTTCAGTTACAGTGTAGTAAAGAGAACTACGTTGTGACGGTTTAGAATGTAAGGTCCCATATTATCATGGAGTCTAGAGTAAAAAGGGCAGACTGTGAATAAAAGTGTCCGTTAAAAAACATGCAATATTGGTCGTGGCACCAGCATTTTTTAAAAAGCAAGCGGTAAAGCGCTTCTTGGTCCAAGAGCTGGCGACGATATTTTCGCAATTCCAATCTGCTAAAAGGACCTTCTCAAAATTCGTCGCCAGCTCCCAATCCAGCTACAAGCTACAAGCTCTGTTATATGCTCAGCACACTTTACTAATCCTAGTTTCCCAGCTAACTTCATATCCTAGTTTATGCTAAGCCAGTACTACTGAAACTTAATTTGTAAAACTGTAAACAGCTGAATACTTTTTCAACTGTTACCCTATATAAATCTGCCCTCCTTATCTCTATTACTCCATGCGGTTAACTTATACATGTGACCAAAAAGTACCTATTAGTAAAGGTGGAGCTAGCACTCGTATCAATCACTTGAAATGCTTGAAACAAAAACCTATGTTACATCTTATTCTATGAGGTCTCGCTATCTCTTTTTATACAGCTGTGTTAGAGAGAGTATACCCTTTGAAGATGACAATAGTAATAAAAGTTGTGTTTCATGCAGGTATTAGAAGTGTTGCCTCCAGATATTATAATAGAGCTTATCAATCTATTGCAAAAAATATTTACGTTATATCTCAGTCTATAAGGTCTTGCCATCTCTTCTTAGAAGCTGTCTTAGAAAGATAGAGTAAGACCTTAGAAGATGACAGCAGTATTTAAAATTGCAAACAAATTACAAAAACAAAATGCATTGTTTTTTTTAGTTATAATATTTTAGCTTATTATTTTACTTATTAGAATTTCGCGACGATCGATCGCTTATCGCGTTGCCGTAGAAGATGTACATGAATAGTAGTTCATCTAAGACTTGTTCTGTTGGCACGGTTTCCGACTTAGAATCCGTCGCGTGACTGTGGCTATGCTAAAAATCTATACGGATTTTTAGCATAGCCACAGGATAGCCACGTACCATAAAATCTATGGCATTAATGTTTATAGGCGATATTTGTCTCTGTCTACTGGAAGAGCAAATTTCTTGTTTACTATCTTATAATATAAAATAATGTTATTAGGATTATTAAATATATATCACTCTAAACCAAGGCGATGCAAGATTATAGTGCAGTAAGTTCTATAGTGTTGAAATTTTTGCGGATTCTCATAGACCTACCTATAATAGATCTCAACAACGTCAAGGTAATATGTTATCTATACAATGTGGTTGAATGGTGCGCTTCTTACGACATGGCGTTAAACAACGAAAAATGTTTTACTATTGGATTTTCCCGTTGTAAAAGTAAACTACCACGTGTATATGAAATAAATGGACATATTTAAAACAAGTTTCCGAAATTCGCGATCACGGTCTAATTATTATTGACTCAAAACTACGATTTGATCGTCGTTTTCAAAATACCGTGAAAAGGAATGATTAAACGCTTGGTTTCATTATCAGGTTGTGCAGCGTTTTTAGAGCACCTAAAAGTAAATTAATCCTATTTAACGCCCTAGTACGGAGTAAACCTTAATACTGTAGCGGCGTGTGGAACCCATATGAAATTCATAAGGAATGAATTGTAAAAGTCCGGAAAAGATTTTGCGATATAGATCGCAAACATATAAAAAGAAAATGATACAGTAGGCAGAGAGAACCGAGTGCCGTACATCACGATCATTGTAGATTGGTCTCGTTCCTCCACATTCATTGCTCTCTTCATACACACACGCTGGTTGCAAAGACTCCTGACACCACCTTCGGACAGTACTCGATCAATCTGATCGTGGTACGTTTTAGTCTTCCCCGATACCTGCATCCTTCCACATTCGCATTGTGTATCTGTTTTGT
The DNA here is from genome assembly GCA_036924255.1 of Apodemia mormo. NCBI lineage: Eukaryota > Metazoa > Arthropoda > Insecta > Lepidoptera > Riodinidae > Apodemia > Apodemia mormo. The sequence continues at coordinate 7,260,961 of JAUPFN010000005.1, read as the reverse complement.
TAACATTCCATCTACCATTTTTTTCTACATATCCGAACCAATATATATAATCTATAATTTTCGCATTTTATTGCAAAAAGGCTGACTACATACTATGATTGTCGCCGTCATTATAAAATGTCTTCATTATCAAACCGGACACGTATGAACTATGCACTTTTTTTATAAGTTAGTAAAAGAACTTGTCGATGCTCCAGAGCTTCTTGCAGATAATATAATATTCGCCCTATCCCGTAGGCATCTCCTCTAAATCAGCCAAATACTAACTACATAATGGAATCCTCAATAGTTACGTTTCGGCGCCATGTTATCGTAGTTCAGATCTTACCCTTATAATAGAGAATCGACTGTAGTAATAAATAGGTACAGCTCGGACTGTTCCTGTTTACTACTACAACTCATCGGAGGCATTTTTAGCCTTGTCAGGAGTACCTCAAAGAAGTCATCTGGGATCAATTCTACTCAGTTCATTCAGTTTTCTGATAAACACAAAGTTGCCCGGGATTGGAAAATGCCCGGTTGGCGATAGGCTTGCAACCTATCACATTTGTGGGACCAAGTATCTTCGGCTAATCGTGGGTGCACTTGTTGTACCTCTGCCTACCCCTTCGGGGGTATGGGCGTGAAGATACTTTTATTTGCAAACTCAAAATGAGCTTTATTTATTTGGACGGTCTCAAGATCTATAGACGTGTGTAAATGTGCTTTTTTACCCGACTGCAGGAGGGTAATCTGTTTATCAGTGTATATATGTATGTATGTTTGTTCCTATGTGGTGTTCTTCAGGCCAAACGCGTAGGCCGATTTTGATGATTCTTATGTCAATCGATTTGTCTTAGGTGCCCCCTAAAACCTACAATAATATTGCGCAATATTACGTATTGTGCAATATTATTGACCGTTTAGGGTTAATATTGAAGATTGCACAAAGATTGAACGAAAGTAATGGTGTGACTGATATATTAGTATTTGCTAAGATATTAGTAATATTGAAAGGATTCGTGGATTAGTAATCCGGCGAACTGTAATATGCTAATATTTCATATTCGCCTAATATCTGTAACGGATATCCAAAATGAATAGGATAATATCATTCGGTATTCGGAATAGTTCGGATTCACTAGATTGGCGCCCGTCGGATTCGTGAAAGTATTAAAATATTTTCACGATACGCCGCGTCGTACATACGAATGAGACGGACGTATTTCCTGCAGTATCAGATCTTATTAATGTTGTTTTAAGGTCCAAATTACAGTGAAATATTAGTTAATACTGATATATTAGTTAAGATATTTTCCTGCCATGATCTTATTTCTGTTACTTTAAGGTCCAAATTACAGTGAAATATTAGTTAAGATATTTTGCTGCCGTATCAGTATCAGATCTTATTACTGTTACTTTAAGGTCTAAATTACAGTGAAATATTAGTTAATACTGACATATTAGTTAAGACATTATATTATTTCAAAGTGAAGATATTAGTATCACCTAATCTTGAGAAATATCGGTATTAACCCATCTCTAAACGAAAGTATGAGGGGGTCATTGACGTGTAATTATACACGTCAATGGAGGGGTTTAATTTTTATTGCGCAATATTTTTTTCTTGTGCTGTGTATGGTTAATATTGCACAATATTTTTCACTTCAGAGTTTGGAGCGGTCGCGTACGGTCATTCATGCTGTTTAATATATGGTCGTGTCGTAAATTTAAGCAAAATGGCGAGCAATTATGCTATAAAAGATAAAGAACGGGAGTTTTTACTTGAATATATACAATTTTATATAGATTTATTTAACAAAATCACCAGCATGGTTGTCGCCAAAACATCGTAGTCAGACATGTTGCTCGCTCGAAAATATTGATCAGACTGGTTTGTCAATTTTATTGAGTGAATTTATTGAACATTTGGAGTCAAGGGGGTATTCAATCTTATTACACAATAAAAGTATTGCGCAATATTATTGTAGGTCTATGGGGCACTTTAAGTAGAAAGAAACACACTCCACCAATGTCGTGGTACATGACGAACGGTTTTGAAGCGCGTGTGAACATTCCGGGTAAATTGTAACTTCCTTGGTTTAAGGTGACGTTAATTTTCTTAAATGATTTGAAATTAGAACACTGACAAAATTTTGTAGCTGTCTTATTACGAAAATTCTAACTTGTTAGACAGAGATAAAACCATTTTTATTTGTTCAGCGTTAGAATGCATGCAATTTTATAATTTTGATTGATTATGGAAATTAATGCTAAGTCCTTATCTTTCTGTTGTCAAAGGATATATTACACTGTATTACACGCATGAAGTATTAGGTATAGGTGGAGCTAGCACTCGTATTAATCAATTGAAACAAATATTTACGTTCTATATGTCTGTCTATAGGGATTGAGCAAGATGACTATGATGCCATCTGGTGGGAAAAATCTAAACTAATGTGATGTAAACAATTTTTTGAATATATGTATTATTTAAATAAATAAAAGTATTACATATCAATTGTTACCTTTTTTAAAACTAAAGTTAATTTTCGTCATGTCCTCATCAAAAAATACTTGTTGTATTCGTGAGTGTTCACATATTCCATATAAAAATAACACGGAGATTAAATTTTACTGTTTCCCGGAAAGTTTTTTAAACGCCGCGTCGATAATCTTCAAACGCAAAAAATGGATAAATGCAGTGAAAAATTACGATAAGTAAAATATTTTTCTTGATAACTTTGATTAATAGTATTTTTTTGTTCCTATTAATAAAAATAAATAAAGGCGGAAAAATATTAGTCAAGTATTTTCTTTCCTTTCGTCCAAAGGGACAGGCTAAGACCAGAAGTAATGCTGCCTTATCAGTCGTTACCTTATTTCGTGGTAATTTCTTCCATGGATAAGCTTTTAGATTTTTTTTTAATTATAAATATTTAAAACAAAATAGAAACAGATTTAGAAAATAGAAACAGGGACTAATTTGAAGGTAAAATATTGTTTTTTATATGGAATTTTGCTTTAATAAATCTTGTCAACACAAGAAGTAAGAGTATTTGGATGATAAGAATCTGTATGAAGTCTAGGTTTTTCAGGTTTTAAAATTGGTCCCAAACAGTCAGTTTTCCAGGAAATAGGAATCTTATTATTTATCCAAAGATTGTTCAATAAATTTAAAAATATCAATATGCAATTTTCATTTAAGTTATTAATAATTTTGTCCATCCCGTTGGTGCAGTGGTTAGCAACCCTGACTACGCAATCGACGGGGCTCGGGTTCGATCCCCGACGGGGACAAGCATTTGTGTGATGAGCATAAATGTTTGTGTTTCCGGGTTTGGGTGTTTATTAAATATATTCTAGTATTTATATATGTATTTCGATGTATTAGTATCGTTGACTAACACCCATAACACAAGCAAATAATTTGCTTACTTTGGGGTTAGATCAGTTTTCAAAAAAAAAAAATCCAGTGTTTTCACGGCAGAAGCTGTTGCCATTTCAGCTGCTTAAACATTTAAAAAATAAAAATCAGGGACTTCAAAAAATGGCTCATTATTAGTGACAGCATGAGTGTTTTGTCAAATTTAAAAAAACAACAAACTACCTGCTAGTATGAATTACGTAATTAACCAAATTAAAGAAATTTGGCATAATATTTACAATATTGACAACATTATAGTTAGCTTTATGTGGGTTCCATCTCACAAAGGTGTTCTTGGAAATGAAAAAGCAGATTACCTCGCCAAAATTGTCAACACTTCGTCCTTTTCTTTCAAAACTTTAGATGATATCTTACTGACATATTCTGATGTTAATACCATATTGTGTTGGATGAGCTAATCGAAATTTGTAATGGTGAATGGTAGAAATTAATAATTAATAATCTCTGTTACTCACGAAATACGATAGGTAACGAGTAACGACTGATAAGGCAGCATGACCTCAGGTTTTAGCCTGTCCCTTTGGGACGAAAGAAAAAAAAGTAAACAACTTTAATATTGTAAGATGCTTGGCTCAGTGAATTTGGCCCCACTTTTTTTGATTTTCAGATTTTTGATATTTTTAATTATTTGTTCGTCGTTCGTTCTTTAACGTTCGATTGTAAAAATTGTTTGTTCGTCTTTTATTTATTTATAATTAATTAAACAAATGATCACCCTTAAGTTGGCCCCCCTTACTAGATATCTTTATTTTTATCATTTAGATTAATTAATTTTGATTAATTATCGTTTGTTCGACGACTATTGGTGATTGTTCGATCATAAAAACAATTAAATTCCCAATTATTATTTATTTTATATCTAATATGCAAACCATTACCTCACGCCTACATTGCGCATGCGCCAGCAGTCTAATGCAGTCCTAGTCCTATATATAATGTACTTTGTGGTCTAATGGCGACTGAGCGATGCGTAGTGCATGTCATGTAAAAAAATGACATTATAAATAATGCTCCATTTCGAATGTTTAGTTGTAAAAGAATCATTATTAATAAATTATGTACTTATTAATAATCATCGAAAAACATCTAATGTCTATATAGTCCATTTACATGCATTACGTCCAATATATGTACTTAACTCATAAAGCCACATAAAGCTGTTTGTTGAGTAAACAAAAAGAGTAATTACTCTAATTAAATATGAATTTCTTATATATGTGCATATGTGTGTGGGTGTGTATATCATACAACTGTTTTTAATTTGTTTCTTTGCTAAAATGATAGGCCTATTTATAATTCTGTTAAAGATGTATATATTAGATGTACTATTAGTTAACCTCAAAAAATGTGCAGATTTTTTTTATGTATCGTGTTAAATTTACCACTATCGGAACTACCTACAATATTTCCTAATAAGAATTAAATACCTTTATGTTTAATCGAGGTACTCACACTGTTGAATAAATACTTCATTCAAATCGTATAATTTGATGATATTCGAAATGGAGCATTATTTATAATGTCATTTTTTTACATGACATGCACCCCCTCGTTTACACTAAAAAACATGTTTTATACTTGTTTTATACACAACTTGTAGAATACTTGTCAAAACATAATTATTTGTTTTATACATGTATTGCAACTGTCTCAAACATATTTTCGTTCACACTGTGTAGCCAACAAGTCTTTATACAAGTATAAAACACACTCGCGTTTACACTTGTGTCTAAGACATGTTTTTGATTTGTCGGATACATTGACAGCGTTCTCATCTACGAAGACCTGTCGTGTTTTATACAAGTATTGTTAATTTTATTGAAATTTCTGTATACAACTAGTTGCAAACATGTTTTATACTTTATCCATGCTTGATGGATAATGTTTTATACTTTTACTAAAAATTATAGTTTAAAAAACTAAAAAACACGCTTTTTATAGAAAACCGAACTAAAAAAATAGAAAATAAATTTTAATAAATTTAAATTAAGAATAGTGTTAAAAATTTCAATAATTATAAATTAATAATAGTGTGAATAAAAAAAATAATTTTATTTAAAAAAAAGCGTGGGGTGCATGGTGTCAATAGTTATAAATATTTTATTGACACATATGAGTAGAGTGATTATCATTTCGGTAATATCTTAAAAAGCACCCCACGCTTTTTTTAAAATAAAATTATTTTTTTTATTCACACTATTATTAATTTATAATTATTGAAATTTTTAACACTATTTTTAATTTAAATTTATTAAAATTTATTTTCTATTTTTTTAGTTCGGTTTTCTATAAAAAGCGTGTTTTTTAGTTTTTTAAACTATTATTTATTTTCTACTTTTTAGTTTGGTTTATTTATAATAGCTTGTTTTTTTAATTTTAAACTATTGCACGACTCATGTTGCGAAGCATCAGAGAGTGCTTTACGATCGAAAATTTTTTTTCATATATACATATCTTCACGCCAGATCCCTTACGGGGTAGGCAGAGAGAACCGAGTGCCATACATCACGATCCTTGCAGGCTTGTTTCGCTTCCTCCACATTCATCACTCTTTCCATACACACACTCCAGTTGCGAAGACTCTTGATACCACCTTCGGAATTTTTTTTCGTCTTATTTTGGCAACTATTTTTAGTATTATAGCCTTGTTAGTTAACGGAATCAAGATATTTTGCATACTATTGTCGAGATAATTTAATGGAAATTAATTCTAACTTGCTAAAAATTAATTTAGTGCAACAGAAACAGAAAAAAATATGAAAATAGGTCAAAAAATTTTCATGTCCGTCATGTATGAAACTCCGGAAACACTGTAACTTATGAAAAAATCAATTATTTGAGTTATTTTTTTTAATTCTAATCGGCAATTGTAGATCATCGCATGCGAATGGCTAATAAATTCAGTGTCGTTTAATTACAATTAATAAAAAACGAAAACTACAAGACTGTATGTCTATATATATCCATGTAAAATTAACATGGATGGTGATATATCTATATCTATAAATATTATGTATATTTATTTTGTTTTTGTTTTTTGTTTTTTTATTCAGTCAATTAAACTCAGTCACAGAGACGGTGGCGGATTCTTCGTGGCTCGTGAAATCTAAGTTATATGCGCAGACACTGTTGCAAACTCTAATGCGCATACCTAGTCGAGTGCCGCGATAGAAGCACGGAACTACTTATACGCTTATAGACATGTGTGTGTGTGTGTGTGTGTGTGTGTGTGTGTGTGTGTGTGTGTGTGTGTGTGTGTGTGTGTAAGTGTGCAAGGCGTTCCTGTCGTACTCCCATACAGGACAATACGACGGGGCCAGGTATGGGCCATGCTTGGCGCAATGCTGTCTACCTCTGGCCCATGCTTGTAAACCCGCTTTGGCCTAGCCTTGGTAGAAGTAGACTCGGTAAGATCCAAGAGCGTCTAGCGAATGAGTCTTTTGAGCAGAGAGCTATTAGAGTTGTTCTCATTATTGAGCGAACTAGCGAACTAGCGACTAGCGAGAGAACTACTAGCGAACGAGTCTGCCGAGCAGAAGGCTCATAGAATTAGTTTCATTGAGGAGCGTTTAGCTAAAGAGTCCGCCGAGCAGAGAGCTCGTGGATTAGTAGTGATACGAAACCGTACAGTAATTGAGTCTGCTCAGCCACGTGAGAACCGCCTAGCGGTAGCGCGTCAGACGTCACAAAGATTTCGTTCAATTACTGAGCGTAATTTTATAACCACCATAAATCAATATGCTGAAGTACCATGTACAATCTGTAAGAAATTATTATATCCAAAACAACAGACGTCATTAGTTAAAGCACGTCTTGATTTTTTTTTGCTCGGCTACCATAAAAAAAGAAAAGTTCCTTCTCAGGCCTACTGGAACAACATGGAAGTTATAACTTTACCTCTTGAACTGACCGACTTGACAGACGTAGAATAAAGACTTTTGTTAAGAGTAGTTCCTTTTACAACTAGTTTCCACCCGCACCAAAGTGCTCGTCAACACGAATCAAACGAGCCCAAACTCGATAGAGTTGTGTTATTTAATTGCTGAGCTCCTATGGTCACCTTCTGGCTTCATCATCGAACCCTGCAGGATCCTAGTTAGCACCGCACCAAGCACCAAAGTGCTCGTCAACACTAATCAAATGAGCCCAAATTCGATAGAGTTGTGTCATGTAATTGCTGAGCTCCTATGACCATCTTCTAGCTACATCATCGGACCCTGCAGGATCCTAGTCACCACCAAGCACCAAAGTGCTCGTCAACATGAATCAAATGAGTCCAAACTCAATAGTCTTGTTATTAACCGATTTTTAACCATTTAATTATTAAGTTCCTGTGGTCACCTTCCGATTCAGATTCATCAGATCAGCTCCATGTCATAATAAGGTTTCATTGTCATTCAATTAACATACGTATACAAAATTTCAGCTCAATCGGTAACCGGGAAGTGGATCAAATTTATTTGCGGGATTTGATTTCAGACATCGAGATAGGTACAATAAATAAAAAAATGCTCATAAAACAAAAATTACTGGCCCTACCTGAATCAAATTTTTATGGGACCAATTCGAAACTATTCCGCATCAAACAAAAAAAGAATCACGTAATTCGGTTCAGAAACCTCGGAGAAATCGGTGTACATACATGAAAAAAATATACCAGCCGAATTGAGAACCTCCTCCTTTTTCTGAAGTCGGTTAAAATTGGAATAATTTTATCAAATTAGTGTATTGTCATCGGACCTCGATAAATCTACAAAGTTTGAACGAAATCTGGCCGTTTAAAGTGGGTCAAAATCGCGCCCAAAGAAGTCGGTTACAAACAAACATAAAAACAAACATACAAACAAACATACAAACATACAGGTGAAGTTAATAAAAAGCGTGTAACATATCGCTCCTTTCATCCTTTAGTACCTATCTAATTGCATTTTTTCCTAAATTTGTAACATTTCGTAATATTATGTTAATTATTTTGTAATCTTTTTATTATTGTAATATGTTTATTATTTTGAATTTCATTTTTTGAATGCGAAGAAAACTAAAGTTCTAGTATTTGAAAGAGAAGCAACCAGAACGGATGTAAGAGTTTTGGTCGATGATGTAGTGCTGGAACAAGTGGAGATGACTGTGTATATCTTGGATGTGCTTTTTGCAGGGATGGAAGGTACATCGGTGATGTTGAAAGAAGAGTGTGTGCAGGGAACAGAGCGAATGGAGCGTTAGGGAGATTATTTAAAAGCACAGTTTTAAGTCAGGGTGCCGTCTAGCCCTGCATAATTATATGCTTATCCCAACTCTATTATTGTGTGCGAGTTGGGTATATCAGAAAGGGCATGAAAGTCGAATCAACGCGGTTGAGGTAAGATCGCTGGCGAAGAATATGTGGCGTGACCCTCGCGGACCGGGTTTGTAAAGTGAAAATGAGAGAGAAGTTAGGCTTGAAAAAAGTCTCGGTGTAAAGATGAGAAAGGGCATTCTCTGTTGGTTCGGATATGTAGAAATAATGATAGACGGAAGGTTAACAAAGCAGATATTATACAACGTGAATGTGGAAGGATGTAGGTACTGGGTAGAGCCAAGACTGGCATATTATGATCAGATTGTTCTAGTACTGTCCGAAGGAGTCAAGAGTTTCCGCAACCGGCGTGTGTATATGAAGAGAGTAATGAATGTGGAGGAAGCGAGACTAGCCTGCAAGGATCATGATGAATGGCACTCGGTTCTCTCTGTCTACCCCGTAAGGCATCTAGCATGAAGATATGCATGTACTTTTATTGTCTAATACAGTGTACACTGCACCCATGAACAAAAAATTCCTCACTATCTTCACTTTCCATTGTGAATGTTGTGTTAAACAGCAGTTAATTGGGCACCCAGGACTTAATAAAACTACAGAATGGCCGATTGATATGTTCCAATTGTAAAAGAACTAAAATAAGTATATTATGTGAGATCATGAACAAGAGGCAGGCAACTAGAAGTTCACAAATAATTTACCTACCTACAACAAGTTTCATACAAATTTTGTCTACATGTTTTATACAAGTTTTGTATAAAACAAGTTTAATACAAGTTTTGTCTACATGTTTTATACAAGTTTTGTATACGACAAGTTTCATACAAGTTTTGTGCACAACAAGTTTCATACAAGTTTTGTATACAACAAGTTTTATACAAGTTTTATAAATGTATTCCAATGTGAACAAGAAACGAAAACATTGCATAAAACTTGTCAAATACATGTATTATACCTTGGTGTAAACGGGGGGCTACGCATCGCTCAGTCGCCATTAGACTGCTGGCGCATGCGCAATGTAGGCGTGAGGTAATGGTTTGCATATTAGATATAAAATAAATAATAATTGGGAATTTAATTGTTTTTATGATCGAACAATCACCAATAGTCGTCGAACAAACGATAATTAATCAAAATTAATTAATCTAAATGATAAAAATAAAGATATCTAGTAAGGGGGGCCAACTTAAGGGTGATCATTTGTTTAATTAATTATAAATAAATAAAAGACGAACAAACAATTTTTACAATCGAACGTTAAAGAACGAACTACGAACAAATAATTAAAAATATCAAAAATCTGAAAATCAAAAAAAGTGGGGCCAAATTCACTGAGCCAAGATGCTTGCATCTCTAAGTAGTCTGAGTACTCTAATTGGTCTGTGGTAGTCTGTGATTGTAAGTAACAAAGAATCAGATGTTTTTTCTCAAAAAAAATAGTAATTACAACAAACTAATAGATGTATTTCAATATTTTTAAATATTTCTGCTATTTGTTTTCTATTTTTTTCTATTAAATTCCACAAAGTCTTAAATATATTTTTAAGAAAGCCTAAATGCTGCTAGATTTTGGTATTTTCAATATCATACAATTAATTTAATTTCTTTAAATTTAATTAAAGTTATTTTAATACTTATGATAATTGTGATATTATAAGTATCTGATATATTGGTTTGCGTGACAACTGAACAGGTAATAGATGAGTAATATCTAATATTATGTTTATTTCTATTTACTTCTTCTTAGTTTCAATTCTTATATATCTCTATAATATTTCTTCTTAAATTCAATTTAAGACATGACCTGATTCAATTAACTTTTTGCCTTTAGTATGATTCTGACCCATAATACGGTCGTTTTTTATAGGTAAAAAACCAAATTTTATTATTTTTTGCATGTTTTTCCAATATTGGAGTTATTATATTACAATGTTTACATCACAAAAGTTCCTTTATCTGACACCAGAGCGCACTACTTTCGGCAACAGTGCTGCCCCTATAGTTCGTGCACGATCCCTATGAGGTCTCCCCATCTCTATTTATACAGCTGTGTTAGAAAAACAGGGTTAGACTTCAGAAGATGACAGCTGCGATATTTGAAATTTGGTTTCATGTAGGTATTAGAAGTGTTGCCTCCAAATATAATACAGCTTCATGATTACACGTCCAGATTGATAATTGGGCGATAAAAAGTGTCCCCATTAAAGATATATATACTCAAAGTATTCAAAGCATTTTCTACAGATTATGCAGAATAGCGCGGGAAACCTGATAAAATTTTCTACAATTACAGAATACAGGTTTGCTATAAATGTTGTTCTCATTGTACAAGTTGCAAAGTTATGTATCTTTCATTCAAAAAATATTGAAAACAAAAATCCCGACTGCATTTAATCTTGAAAAAGATTCATTGCCTTAAATGAAAACTAAAAAGAAAGAAATGAGCCACTGGGCTTACTAAGCTACTGAAACTACTGAATTTAGAATCATGTTAAGTAATAATGAAATTAATGAATAACTACACCATTGAAATAGTTGTATAGTCGACGTTCATATAAATCAATTCATGAATTTTAATTCATCGTAGAATGACTTACAATCGGGACCGTTTAATTTTTAACTATCAAATTCCTATTATAATTTTTCGTAAATACTTTCGGTCAATCATTGTGCAATCTTTAGGCGCCAATCGCCATATAAAATGGTGCCATGCGTAGTTTGCAAATTACTACTAAGTAATTCTACTAATTTGAGAAACAACTTTGCATTGCATAAGTTATTACGTAATAATTATAATAAGCACATTTTAGAACTCACTGTGTTAATTACAATACATTTTATGCTAATGTATTTATTGACGTGTGTGAATAAGAGGGATTTAACGATTATCGAATATATAAAAATCTACCATGAGATAGTTTTATTTACACTGGCAATTGCAAAAAAGGGACAACATCCACTCTTGTCGTTGTCTTGCTCAGAACGTTTTCCCCCTCTGTTAAGTAAGAAACATGTGTCAACTTCATGAGTAACGAAACAAAGCACGTTTTTATTTTTCAAATATTGCTTCGTAATAATTCCAGTCATCATATATAAGTTCCTTGCCTTAAATAGCTTGCGGCCAAAACGCCATTACTAAAATACGCTGTCAATATAGGTTAGTTAAAATTTAATGTCAAATAACACTTTGATTACAAAATATTAAATTGATTTTAGCGTTTATTTGTATTTTTCTATAATTTTAGTGTGTACCTTAAATCAGAAATAAAAAGTAATTGTTAAAATAACATGCTCAATTGGAATATAATTTATCAGTTGTTATGTAGACAGTAAACAGCTGTTCTTAAGTCCGCCATTGATAGGGACGAAATGACACGGTTTTCCCTTGGTTATTTCATGGTATCTAGTACCTACCCAGTAGTTTCCTTCATCTAAGAATATATCTATGATCTATGAATATAACGAAAAACAGAGAAAAATTAAATTTTGTTTTGAGAACAGCCGGTTTCAGCCTGAACACCCTTGCTATCTTTGGCTATAGATAAGTGCTAAAACCTATTGAAGTGTCAGAATAATGGCGCCGATAAATAAAGCCGCCCTGGAGCAATGTTAAATTTGCCGTCCCATTTAAATAGAAGTGCTATTCAAAAATAATAAAAAAAAAAAACACCTTGAAAATACTAGCCCCGTGTGCCCCAATCTAGCCATGCTGGAATGCTTCTAAGTATTTATAAAGTGTCTCGACTCCAGGCGGAAGCTCAGAATTCTGAATATCCAACCTAAATGATCTTAGATCTACCCAACACGCCTATTGACACTTTACAGTGATAACGGCTAATCTATCTACAGTACCTCTATTTACTAGCACTCAACCACTTTTTGACTTCATTTTATCAAACTTTAAGTAGCTAGGTACTATGCAATATCATAATTAGTAATTACCAATTTATAATCTTTAATTAACTGAATATTGAATGTATGAAAACATTTTTATTACATTTAATGCAGTAAACATGAAACTTTTTTAATTTTTTAAAAGAAATGATGTCAATATGTAGGGGCCTTAAACCTAGTGACCCATCCGTGACCTCTAGGTTTTATCCATGAGTTCCATGATTTCTATCAAATTTATAAACTTACTAGGTGCAGCGTGCAGCCTGCTGCATTATAAAACTTTTTCATGAATCACGCGGGATGACCAAATTTTTTCAGATTAAAAAGTAGTATGCACGGGTCGGATTGTTAGTACTAAAGTTAGTACTAAAAAATCGACAGCAGCGCTATCTAAGCGACAAGCATAAAACTTCATTCGCAACTAATCTGTGGTCGAAATTGAAAAGTCAACAGGTGTCAAACGTCAATTGTCAAATACAAACACCGCTTACAAATTAAATGGCTGCCGGCTTGTTTACATGTTTGTGCGCATTTAATTTGTGTTTCGGTTAATTTGCGTTGTTTTCTGCAATATTCACGTCGAGTTGACATCTGTCCTCCGTGTCTATCAGATAACTATTTGCATTTGGACCATTTCGTTTGAGCCTGTGTCTTTTCACGTTGAGTTTGTACTCCGTGTTGACTATTTTCGGCCCTCTGTTTTCGGAGTTTGGACCTTGTAATTTAGTGTTAGTGGTTAGTGCCTATTCACGTTGAGTTAGTGCTCCGTGTTGACAATTTTCGGCCCTCTGTTTTCGGAGTTTGGACCTTGTAACTTAGTGTTAAGTGTACCCGTCGTTGCTTGGACAATGTCGTCTCGAAATACGTGCTGTGTACCTATGTGCTATACTACAACTAAAGATGGTAAGAATTTTGCTAAATATTACTTACACGATACCACTGGAACTACAGTTCTTTTAAAAACTGAGATGCAGTTATTGTGCACTTTTATAGTTCTTGTATTACAGGGCAAAATAAATTTAAACTGACGACCTGATAATACACACTTTCTTAACCAGATAATTGTGATACCAAAGGCATTACACAATATATTGTTGATCTTACTGGGATATTAAGCTTCTCAAAACTGTCTATTGGTTACTTTATTTTCCGTATAACAATAAAAAAACTATTTACATTGGCTTTATTTTCCATATGAAAATAAAAAACGATTACTTGTGGCTATCTTTCCGTAAAATATGTTTATAAATCTATCTGAAAACTTCAAAGTGATTTAATAATATAACTGGTTGCAGCATGCAGCCTGCTGCAAGATTTTGTTGAATCCTACGTGATCACCAAATTTTTCTGGGATAAAAAGTGGCTTATGTGCTATTCCAGGTGCATCATTTACATATGTGCCCGACTTTATTCAAATCGGTTTAGTAGTTTTTGCATGATTGAGTGACAAACGTTCAAACTTTTGCGTTTTTAATATTAAATAATGTAGATATATTGGCTCAACTCTTAAATTTGCTATTTTTAAAGGTTAAAGACCATAGAAAACCATTATTTGTAGTAATGGAAAATTTTTCTTTTTACAAAATATAAATCACTAATTTGTGCTTGTTATAATATAATTTAAAGATAGTAAATCACTTAATCTGATAGTCCGATTATGACTTAACTAAAATTTTTTTGAATTGAATATTTTGTTAATTTTTCATACATATAAATGTCTATTTTCACATTGTTATTACAAAGAAGAGCACAGACAAGCATAAAGGTATTCATACATTGTTGGATATGATCAGTATTTAACTACAATTTAGTATTTAGCTTTAGATCAAAACATGTAATATTTATAAATGGAAGTAGTTTCTTAGGAATCATTAAGTAGAAACGAAATTTCACCACCAGACGTTAATGATTTCCAGAATTCAGGTTATGGCAAATTTCAATGAAAATTGTTTGCCGTTACTAATCAGAAATTGTATAGCAGCGGTGCATTTGGGAGAAAAATTAAAAATAAACCGTATGATGTCATGGGACACCAGATAGGAACGAAATTCCTTATTATAAAAATATTAATTTCAAGTTCTATTCGAGGTATAAATAAAATTATTAATTGGATAGACATTTTTAATTATGATTTTAGCTGTTTAACTGTTTTAGAAAATTATCTTAACACCTTTATTTTATTTGCAATGATTTATAATAATATATAATAATAATAATAATAATAGTCATCATGAAGATTTTACATTAGACACTGTATAGCCATCATACATAGAATATACCTAAAAATCTTAGCTTTTATTTAACATAACGGACTTTTTTGCTAGCTAGGATAATGGTTAGGCGTTGTGTAGCAACCCTCCACAAAGCCTCTTATAGAACTTTATTCCAAAATATTTATTAATTAATTTCCACACAATTAAAAGCAAAAATCTAATTGTCAGAACAGTTAAATGGAAAATTTTCATTTTCCCCCAAAAATCTTTATAGGTCCTTTGCCCTACTTCCTTTTTAAATCATAAGTATTTCAATAAAAACGAAATTTTCACAAATGGAAATAATTTGTTTAGAATCGTTTATGTCTGGTCAAGGAAAAGTAATTCCACCATCAGACGTTAATTGATTCCAGAATTCCAGCTTATGGCAAATTTGACTTTTTTTTGTTTGTCTTGGTATCAAATATGATTGCAATTTATTCTATCAATGAAATTTTAGTTTTTTAATTGAAGATTCAAGACCATATTGTGATCCTTTCAAAAAATGCAATAAGAAATTTTACTTGTATGTAGATTTTTTCTGATAACAATGATATTTTTTAAAACTTTGCTGCAATTGTCCTTATTTCTTTACCCTAACCAGCAGATGGTGAATAACAATCACTTTTTATTATCAACTGAATCATGAAACAAGTGTTACCAATGAGGTGCAATCCTCAAGGCAGAAGTATAAAGCTGTTAATTTTGTAAACAAGTACAAATCTACCAAATACATTAACCTCTAAACTATAACATATCAGTAACAAAAACTGACATTTTAATGAAAAAATTGATAATGCAGAGAGTACCAAAACTAGTGAACCATCTAAAATTGGTCCACCTTCTTTGTTTCATTCAAAATAATTTTTATTTTTGCAAACAAATAGTGGCTGTTAATATTAATACTATATGTTTATTACAGTGTTTATTTATATAATCATTCTAAATGTTTTTCCTTTCAGGCATTCTTTATTACTTCCCTAATCCTCAAACGGAGTTGGTGCGGTTTAAAGAATGGGTGTCAAGAATCGGTGGTGAAATCAGTAGAATGGCAAACAACATTATTTACAAATCATGTAGAGTGTGTCATGAACATTTTGCTGAACATTTTATCTACCAAAGTAATCGTCTCAGCAAAATTGCTGTTCCACAACTACATCTGCCAGGTACCATCCACAGTAATTTACTATCCACATTACTATCACATATTATATTTTGTACTGATACTCTCAGTCATCGGATCTTAGGCGAAAAGTTATTTATGACCTTTATTACATTTCGTTAAAGTACATTTCGATTTCATTACTGGATTTGTTTATAAATGACAATAATATTTATTTATAATCCCATTACGACTATTTTGTACATTGTTAACCTAGTTGATTTTGAAAAGTATTGTCAAAAGATACTGTAGTAATTATTTTGTAATTGAATAAACAATTCTGTACTTAAATGGGAACGAGTTCCAAACGCCAAACGAAATCAAAGGCCACGGTATGATCAACTGAACTAAATGGACTACTGAAGTAGGTGAAGTCAATAAACATTGACGAAGTAAGGGAGTTAAGTATTATGAGACATTCTGCGCATGTCTCATAATACTTTACACTGACTTTCATTCATACATTAGATGGACTAGATTAATCATAGAATTCACTGAAGGAAATGAAGTACTGAACTAAACCAATGAAGTACTTCATTGGGCGAAAAGATATACTTCATTCATTTCGTTTCATTGACACATTTTGTGTATGTCTAGGCGCTACCATTGTAAGTACTAGTTGGCAGAGTTCCACAATGTTTTGCCCGAGTATGTGGTAACACTGCCTTACCTATTCCTGTCCCTATAGCATTACTTCTTGTTATTGTCGTGTTAGTCGTGTCGTGGTAGTTATTAGTGTCGGTTTAGAGGATAAGGTAGCCGATACATTTATGTATGTGTTGGTCCCGGCCTCCTTTGAAGAATAGGCCAACTGCCGTTCTGCCAGGCAGGTCGTAAAAAGCGACCAATTGGCTATTGAGTCACTACCATCGTGGCTACTAGGTGGTAGAGTTCTGCATTGTCTCGCCCGGGTCTGGTACCACCGCCTTGCCTATTCCTGCCGCAATAGCGTCGGCCCTTGTCGCTGTCGTATTCCGGTTTGGAGGGTAGGGTAGCCGGTAAACTTATGCATGTGGCATTAGACCTGGCCACAAGAAAGCAACGCACCATTAACATCTTTGGTGTCTATGGGCAATGGTTGACTCTTTCCATCAGGTGACCCATCTGCTTGTTTGCTATCTTATGATATAAAAAAATGTGGCACTGCCATCCCGCCGCACAGATAACAATACACCATTAACATCTTTGGTGTCTATAGACGTATGTGTATGTGTGTGTGTGTGTGCAACATTAAAATCAAATGTTGATTTTTTTACAGGAAATTTACAAATATAGATATTGTTTTTTTCACAAAGAGATATTTCATTTTCTTATAAAAACCTTTAATACTTGATATGCCTTACTTGATATGCCTTAGAGTCTGCTAAATTAAAAAAAAAGTTACATATAATTAACTAATTTTATATAAATCAAGAGGTAATTTAATTTGTAACTTTGCTTTTCATACAAGTATTAATGGGAGAGCTACATAGATCTCTAACATAACATTGTGTTGATGAGTACTATTATTTGCATGCAGGACATCATTATGCAAATATCATTATGAGTAGGTAGGATAGGTATTTAGAACAGTGAAATAATCCATACCTGAAACCATAAATTATAATAAAAATCACAGTTACTTTTTCTAACTTTCACTCTATTGTCATTTCACTTTTCGCATAGTATATGACAGGTCGCCTATTGCAAATTTCATTTCCTAATAATTTAGATGTTTATTTTGATTTCTTACAGTTCTTCAAATGCCCGAGTCAAATACCACCCAAGTTAATGTAACAAACTTACCTTTAGAACAACAGACGATGCCGGTTTTAAATGTTGAACCTATTCCATCAACATCACAAGCACCTACTACATTTCAATATAAATATCCCAAAACAGGTAAGGCAATCAACTTAGTAGTATGTAATATTTCACCTTATTGAGTTAAAATAAGAGATAACTTTAAAAAAATCTAAAAATTAATATTCTATACAATGCAAGTATGCCCAGGAAAGTGACACCTAGGTCTACTCAATGTATTATAGTGCATAAGCAACCATTAATCATATGCGGTATTTCATCATACAGTAAGCGCTAGTAGGTAAGATTGGTGCTTTGAGTAAAGTAAAGGATCCCTGATACCACAAATCATAATAAGGTATTGGCTAACTGTTTTTTAACTATCAAGTAGGTACTAGCACCATATACCTAAATCATATCAATTATCCATACTATAATATAATAATAATATTATAAATGCGAAAGTAACTCTGTCTGTCTGTCTGTCTGTCTGTCTGTCTGTTACGCTTTCACGGCCAAACCACTGAACAGATTTGGATAAAATTTGGTACAAATACAGTTTGAGACCCAAGAAAGGACATAGGATAGTTCTTATCCCGGAAATCCCACGGGAACGGGAAATATGCGGGTTTATATTTTAGAATTTTTTCCACGCGAACGAAGTCGCGGGCACAGCTACTATCACTATAAGCCAACAATTTTCTTCCATAAAAATTCCAATGTTTAACTAGACGCTAATTTCTTACAGCTCCTCTTATACCCGAGTCAATCACCAACCAAGTTGATGTGACGAACATGCCTGCAGGGCAACCAATAACACCGGTTTTCAAAGTTGCGCCCATTCCATCAACATCACAAGCACCTGCTACATCTCAATATAAATATCCTAAAACAGGTAAAGCAAATAAAATAAATAGGTAGTATTATTAAGACATTTAATTTTGTGATAACTTGGCAAAAACTTGAAACCTAAAAATTCTATAAAATAACAATTATGTTGATTTTTCATGTCATGTCAAAATAAATATTTAAATAAATTTACTTTCAAAAATATCAATGATTAAAAAAGCTTATATCTTTCTGAGATAAACAAAAATTTAATACATTGTTCATTGACTAGACAAAAATGATCCAATTCCATTTACCATAAAATGGAATTCGATACAATTTCTTACTCCTCTCACAAGCTGATAAGGTTTTTTTTAATCAATCCGAGTATTAGTCAAAAAGTTATTTTAAAATATGATTAATTTTGTAATCAACATATTCTTGATTTTTGAAAAGTTGTAACTTTAGGAAAATTGATTCAATTTTGATTTTTGAAAGGGTATTAGATGCAGTTTTCAAGTTTTAAAATATTGTAAAAATTCAATATTTGATTGGTTGGAAAACCTGAAAGTTATGTCGAAATACACTTTTTCCAAAATTTAAACAGATAAACCGATTTTGATCTAATTTGCTAGATGCCTAGCAGTAAAGCAGTTGATCTATTCTTTAAAAGAGGCCCATAGCCTGGCTCACTATTAATTAACAAATGAGGAATAAAAAAATAAACTTTGTATTGTGATTCTGCCTATCTTATGCATTTGTTTATTTTATTTCATCAGATAGTAAACAAAGAAATTGTGCTCCTGATGGACAGAGAAACTTAGGTTAATATTGTTTGTAGTTAAGCTAGTGGTACCAGAACCTATGCGAGACAATGGTAGTATTGGCCAATATATAGCCAATCTTTTGCTAATTACGAACTGCCTGACAGAATGACAGATGGCTTTTTTTAAAGTAAGCCTGTAACAACACGGGAAAATTATCACTTATATTGTGTAATTTTATTTTAGAAAAGATTGTTACATTTGCTAAAAAAAGACATGTCTAATAATTATCTGTTTATTTCCAGCTTCACAAAAGATTTCTCTAACTGAAGTTAATGTGGTGAAGCATATTATAAAAACATTTAAGTTAGGACATTCAAGCAGAATGTCGAAAAAGAGTGTCAAATCTGCAAGCAATATTTCAAAAACCAAAGCATTTAAGATATTAACTACTAAATTATCGGATAATGCCAAGCGATTATTTAATATGCAGATAACCCAGTCAGGAAAAAAGTTGAAAGGGAGAAGATTTACATTAGAAGAAAAAATTTTGGCTTTATCATTATATAAGCCGTCTCCCAAATCATACAGAGTTTTAAGAAAGATCTGTGTGTTACCTTCAAGGAGATGCTTGCAAACATTACTGCAGACAATTAGACTGACCCCTGGATACAATGACCGCATTTTTCAACATTTGAAGAAAAGGGTTTCCAAATTACCAGAAAAACACAAGTACTGCATATTAGTATTCGACGAAATGGCAATAGCTCCATCATGTACATTTAACACCTCAAAAGATTTAATTGAAGGGTTTGTAGATAACGGACAAGATCGAGAAAATGTTTTCTGTGACCATGTATTGGTTTTTATGATTAGAGGAATCTTGAAAAAGTACAAACAACCCGTGTGGTTTTCTTATGCTGCTGGAACTACAAAATCATTATCATTAAAGAACCAGATAAAATCAGTCATAGAAAAATTGTCTAGTACTGGTTTAATCATTGTAGCCACTGTGTGCGAGCAAGGGACTACAAATATAGCAGCTATTAATAGTCTTATTAGCGACACAAGAGCTAATTATTTAAGTACAAATAGAAGTTATACTGGCGGTTTCTTCACTGTTGAAAACGAGAAAATTTTCATTGTCTACGACCCACCACACTTAATGAAAGGTGTCAGGAATAATCTTTTAAACAAAAATTTAAAATATTTTATGGATGGACAAGAAAAAACTGCAAAATGGGAACACATACAACTTTTATATGAAAGGACACCATCTTACAAGGGTGTTAAAATTATCCCAAAATTGACAGCACATCACGTTGTACCCCATTTAATACCCAAAATGAAAGTGAAGCACTGTACTCAAGTTTTTAGCAAATCTGTTGGCGGAGCTCTTGGATACATGGCAGGTAATTTAGTCTCGTATTAATTATATTAATCCTATTAATATTGTATACTACTAGTTTTTTTTATATCATAAGATAGCAAACAAGCAGATGTCTCCTGATGGAAAGAGTCAACGATCTCCTATAGACACTAAAGATGTTAATGGTGCGTTGCTATCTTGTGGCGAGGTCTAATGCAACAAGCATAAGTTTACTGACTACTTTACCCTCCAAACCGGAACACGACAGCGACTAGCACTAAAGCTGTTGTGGCAGGAATAAGTAAGGCGGTGGTGGTACCAGACCCGGGCGAGACAATGCAGAACTCTACTACCTAGTAGCCACAATGGTAGTGACTCGCATAGCCAATCGGTCGCCTTTTACGACCTGCCTGGCAGAACGGCAGTTGGCCTATTCTTCAAAGGAGCCTAGTACCGACACGGGGAAAATATTAATTAGTTTTATATTTGTTTATCAATATGTTGACATGCCATTACTAAGGAGCATATTTAAAATAGGAGTAACAACAGTTTTCCTCACAATGTTTCTGGCAAAATAATAATTTCCAATTGAATGTCTTGAGACAAGCAAAACGTATATTTTGTATTTTTTCATTTGAAAAATTCATGCTTGCAACGCCCAAAGGGTTACACAGTGGTACGAGAAGAGGTATCTTACTAGCTCAGATGTCAACTGCTTGTGCATTTTATTTCTATTGACAAGACTTCTATTTAATGGATAGTAGCCAATTCATATGAAACTTATTCTAGTCAAATAATCATCAACATAAACACACAACACCAGATGGTTTGTAAAATAAAAAATGCTGAGTGTAAGTAGTGCTGGCCCGGTCAGGACTCGTTTGCCAGGCAGTTCGTAAAAGGCGGATGATTAGCTGTATATGTCACTAACATTGTAACTTTTTAGCATTAGTGTCAGAATTTCAGCATAGGAAGTAGTCTGATGACAAAAGAAATGTATAAAGGAATTTAAATTTTTTTTAAATATTACAAAGAGGTAAACATTTTTTGTACTTAATGGATAAAAATATAAAATTGCCGGATTGATCTAAAAAATTCTTTCATTGATAAAAGTTACATAACTAATTCAAATACCTAGGCTACTTTTAGCCGTCTTCTCTTTCTTTCCCTCCCTCCCTCCTTTGGTCTTAACTGGTAGTTAACCTATACAATTTGAAAGTATAGCTGAAATTCTCCCAGATATACTTCTTGTGGGAGACACCTCTTGAATTAGAGAAACAGTTTTAAATAGTTTGTTATTGAATTACAGAATCTGGATGCCTGCCAAAGGAGACAACACAAACAGCCGATTTATTAATATTCTTCGACGAACTCTTTGACAGTGTCAATGGTAACTACAGCGCACCAATTGGAGGAAAAATTTATAGGACCGCGGTTACGCCAAGATCACCACATCACAAATTATGGCACAAAAGCCTGCCGATATTAAAAACTATGAAATTTGACACTCCACTTAGAGGTGGAGTGGTACCGTCACTAACGAGCTGGGTAAAGACTATAGAGTCTTTTCAAAACATTTTTAAATGTTTGCAAAATAAAGACATCAACTCGCTTCTGCTGCGCAATTTTAACCAAGACGCTTTAGAAAATTTTTTTGGGTCAATACGGGCACATGGTCACGCCAACATAATGCCTGGTGTCTCCCACTTTGAAGCAGCTTACAAAACCCTATTATTAAATAATTTAACGGGTAACCACGCTGTGGGCTCTAATTGCGAGGCAGATGATGGCTTCGCATTAGAGTCCTTTAAACAATTTTTGAAAGAAGAGGAGACACCAGTGCCAGTAAATAATCAAATTATAAATATCGATTTTGACCATGTGCTCGTAGAGAAAATAGACACAGAGTTCCTTATTAAAAATAAAGAAAGAAAAAATGTCGAAAAATGTGCAGCAATCGGCTATTGTGCTGGGTGGATAGCAGTTAAAGCTAAAAAGGCTGTATATAAAAACTGTATAATATGTAAAAATAATATGGAAACTGAAGTAATCCAAAGTTTCCACGATTACATAAAAATTAAAGAATATCAAAATAAGAGGTGGCTCTGCTATCCTACAAGGCACATGTTTGACTTCTTTGCACAAGTAGAGAATATTACATATCAAATTTTAAAAACTAATGCGACCAGATCATTTATATCGGAATATATTAAAGTAGTAGTAGGAGTAAATGTGAATTTAAATTTTCTGGAATGTGTGAAGCACGAAGAATTGCTAAAAAGATTTATTATCAATAAAAGCATAACATTCTTTATTAATAATTGGTGCAAAGAAGTCAGCCACCTTCTTATTGGGAAAGCTGATAAATTTGAAGCGAGTGATGTTTTTAAAAAGGCAGCTCATACGGTATTTTTAAAAAGTAGGGGCAGAAAGAGACGCAATAATTAAAAAAATGCGCTACTGCAGCGAAACTCGTGCTATAAAAATTTTATCAAGATAATTCTTAATTTCGTAGCTTGTTGCCAGTGTGATGTTAAAAAAATTTAGTGAAGTCATTTTATTAAGAATAATTGAATTGAATGATTAAAGAAAAAGAAATGTTTGAAAACGATGTTTTGTATGATAATAATATTACTCTATACAATAATAACGTTCTATAACTTAAAAGTAACTTTGTAGTATTGGTCAATGTTGTTTATGTCATAAGATACAAACAAGCAGAAGCCTTTATTAATGTAGAGAGACAAATTTTTCTCTTCTCCTCTACGTAACGTACTACGTAATCGCACTATTATTATCTTTAGTCTCTATGACTAAAGATAATAATAGTGCGATTACTCTCCATATTGCAGGATGTTAAAACCATGTGCATAAGCTTACCATCTACTTTACTCGCCAAACCGGAACACAACAGTGACAAGCACTGTTGCTATTGTGGCAGGAAGGTAAGGCAGCAGAATTACAGATGGTTCATATTTTAAAGGGAGGCCGGACCAATAGGGAGAAAAATATAACCGATCGTGAGTTTATGACGTGTTTGTTCAGATTTTCGATATTTCAAGTATTTGTAACGTTTTGGTACATAATGTCTTGAAAAGTGCGTAATATATAACAATGAAGTTTTATACACAAATGCAGATCAATTTATTATACTCATATAACTTTTATTTTGCAACATGCTTAAAGTTAAAAGTAGTTCTTATAAATACCGTCTAACGCGTAAATGAAAATAAAGAAGAAAATTAATTACAAGTATTATTAACAAGTTTTACACTTCTTCAATTTAACATGTCTTTATCACCGTGTTTCTAATTTTTAAGTTATTCACTATTGTGCCAAAAAGTAACTGGAATGTCAAATAATGGAAATAATTTCAATGGCAAATTTCGTTTCCTGCGGTTTAAACCCGCATAGGTCTCGATCTTGAGAAAAATTATGATAAAATATTCTTTATGTTACTTAGAAATAATGTGGGAACTACTTAAGAAAGAATTTTCAAAAACGAATCAGTGTTTTCAGAAATTATGTCCCTCAAACCTACAAACTTTTTCCCTTATAATAATTTTAATATAGAGACTAGTGCAGTGTAGTGCTTACTTAGATTTATTAGAAATGAATATTAACCAATATTTAATATTTTGTGTAATACTCCTAAAAATCACGAAATTCATAGTTAAGAAAGTAAATCCAGATAAACTAAAAATTAAAATCTCTAAATTCATCATAAAACGTTGTTCAGAATTGAATGAAATTTTGTATACCGATAATTATACGCATTCGGGTTTTACGCAAAGGATACTTTTGATCCTGGAAATAATGTAATTGTTCATTATGTACTTAGACTTTATATACGTTTTAATAACGATGAATTTAAATAAACTATGGAATAAATATTCTGACACATAATATGAGCATAAATCCATCTATATTTGTGCATCGAAATGCATAATTATGCCTCAGACACTTTCCGAGTATGCAAATTTACCAAAACGTTACTTTAACAAAAAAAATGAAAATCTTGAAAAGCTAGAAAACCACATTGATTCGCATTTAGATCATATTAATCCAAAACACAAAGTTATTTTTATGCTGTTAGACTCGTTACTTCATTTTTCTTTTTCTTTTATAGGACAGCACACAAGCAGATGACTCCCCTAATGGAATGAGACAACCATTGCCTATAGACATAAAATAAGTTAATGGTAACTATTCATTTGACGAGATGGTACTTGTGATGAAGAGATCTTATTTTTATGAAAAGAGATAACCGCCACCTACAACATGTTAATAGTGCGTCGCTATCTACGTAACTAGATAATAGGTTTTTACCTATGAAATTGCCGTTTTTCATGAAATAAATGAAGCGTGTTTTTTCTATATTTTTTATTTCTATTAATCAAAATAATCACCCATGCAATCAATGCATCTTTGCCAGCGCATTGGTAGCTTATTGAAGAAATCAGCTGGACGGGAGGCTACAAATTTTTCAAAGGCATTTAGTACTACCTCTCGGGTATTGAATTTTTATCCCGCCAAGAAGTTATCTAAATTCTGGAAAAAGTAGAAGCCTGTACTGAAAAAGTAGAGGTCTGGTGAGTACGCTGGATGACTTTGGTCAATCGTTCGTCTATTGCTCTTGTACGAAAACGCGCGACATCATAGTGCACAGCAGACGGTCTCCAAGCTACAAGAGCTAGATTGGAAGTTCTCCGTTATCCGCCGTACTCAGGCGCAAGGTCTGGTACCTTGCGCCTACAGACTTCTACTTTTTCCAGAATTTGGATAACTTCTGGGCGGAAAAAAAATTTAATACCTGAGAGGCAGTACAAAATGCCTTTGAAGAATTTGTTGCCTCCCGTCCAGCTGATCAATTCAAGAAGGGCATCAATAAGCTACCAATGCGTTGGCAAAGATGCATTGATTACATGGGTGATTTACTTTGATAAAAAATATAGAAAAAATACGCTTCTTTTAATTCATGAAAAACGACAATTTTATAGGTAAAGACCTATTAATAACGCCACAATTATAAGTTTACCGGCTATATTACCCTCGCAAATGGCTAGCATTGACGCTATTACGGCTGGATAATGTAAGTCGGTGGTACCAAAACCCTGGCGACTAGTTGCAGATTCTACCGCTTAGTAATCATGATGATGTTAGTGTCTCGTATAGCCAATCGTTCATATTTTACGATGCCTTGCAGAATGGCAGATGGTTTTGACAGTGTGTACGGGCAATAAAAAAATTTGCTCCAACAACCCTTTGTTTAGGTTGTTGGAGCAACGATTTTTGTTTTTCGTGAGTAATTTGAAAGTGGCTGAACTCAATATTTTTTAACATCATACTGAACAAGATAAGGCACTATGGATTTACATTGTTAGATTTTTTATAGCTCTGTTATTTTGTAGCAGTAACGCAAATAAAATATTTCCTGTTCCTTAATATATACAAGTATGTGGTGATTTTGGAAAACTATTATTACACTTAATGTACTAAAATGCATTATGTAATAAGTGAATAAAGATAAATAAATATATAAAAACTAAAAAATTTGTTTTATTTGTTTTATTATAAGAAAAATATATTTCGTAAACAGGAATAGCGAAAGCCGGAAGGGATTTGGGAAAAGTTTGATGCTTGGTTTCTAGATGGCGCTGAAGTCGTTTTAAAAATGTTGAAGTTTCCGGTCTATACCGGATATATAATATACTAGTCTATGGTAGTATGCTATTCCAGGTCATCATCTGTCTGTGTGCTAAATTTCATTCTAATCATTCAGTAGTTTTTGCGTGACGAAGTAACAAACATCCATCCAAACTTTCGCATTTACTTGCATAATACTAGCTGCAACGTGCAGCCCGCTGCAAAACAAATGTTTTTCGCGAATCCCGCAGGATCACCTAATTTGTCCGGGATAAAAGTAGCCTAAGCTCTATAACAGGTCGTCATCTACCTGTGTGGCAAATTTCAAAAAAATCTGTTTACTAATTTTTGCATGATGTAGTAACAAACATCCATCGATCCAAACATCCATCCATCCAAACATCCGAACTTTGGCATATAAAATACCCATTAATATAGATTAATATAAATGTCGTGTTAAAAGCTGCGAACTAGTTGGATGAATAATTATACATATTTTGCCTCTGTAATTACTAGATATTCTTATATTTTCTGATCCTTCCTCTTCCATTCGGATTGCTTGTGATGCCTTCACAGCCTTCAAGCTAAGAAGGCGAATTGTAGAATTCTTGTGATTGCCGCTTAGTCTTCACGTCGAAATAAAAAAAAATTAAGCCGTCCTTAAGGTCCGTTGGGTTTTCTTTTTCATACAAACACTGTTGCCCATGGACATCAGCAGCAAAAGGAGCTAGCCACAAATGTAATGCCGACCTCTTAAGAAATCCTTTTAAAAATACCCATGCCAAAGTTCCTTCGACACACCATGTGAGGGAGATTGTTTCAGAGTTTTACTGTTCGGGCCAGAAATGTGTGTGAAAATTGAACAGTGGTAGGATAAGCTTATTGTTAGTGTAGATGGAATCTTTCGCCACGGCGTTTAGTACAGTGGGAGGAAGTTGATGCAACTACTTGAAAAAGTTCATCAGATCCCCATTGTTTTTTTGTATTATAAAAAGATAGCAAACCAGGGGATGGTTCTCCTGATGGAAAGAAGAACCATCACTTACCTATAGATACCAAAAGTGTTAAATGTTAATGGTGTGTTGCTATTCCTGCGGCAGAACGGTACTTTACGTTCCGTTCTTAGCGGTTCCCATTGGTGGCAAGTCTCAGATTTGGTTTGGTTGTCACTGCAAGACGGCTTCGCGCCGAAAGCAGGAGTGCCACCGGGCCTGAGCTGCTGCATCGGCATCATGTGATGAAAAAACCAGCGCCTTAAGAAAGGAGTATAATAACGCCACGAGGTCCTTCAATAGAGTTTTCGCCAAGGCAAAATCGGAGCATATTGGCAGGATTGGTGAGAGATTAGTTCCCTTCCTTTGGACAGCTGTGCGTTTTGGTCTCTCGCCAAGGCTACCTTAGGGAATTTTTGTCAGCCGTTCCTTCCATCCCTGCACAGAGGAAATAATTCTCTGGCCCACACCACAAAGGAAAAGGCCGATCTCCTGGGCTCATTCTTGCGGCTAACTCGACTCTAGATGACCAAGGAAACACACCGCCTACCATCCCGCAGTGTGATAGCAATATGCCCAAAATAAAATTCCATTAGTCATCAGTGCGTGAAGCACTGTTTTCCTTGGACATCTATAAGTCATCTGGGCTGGATGGCATCTCTCCGATAGTGCTTAAAAAAATGTGCTCCGGAGTTGTAACCGGTATTGACGCCTTTGTTACAGCTCTCCTATTCACTTGGCGTAGTACCGAAATCGTGGAAGACGGCTTTAGTGCACCCTGTAGCTAAAAAAGGTGATCGCTCGAATCCGTCAAACTATCGGCCGATAGCCATTACCTCCTTGTCCTCCAAAATCATGGAGAAGATAATTAACTGTCAGCTTTTGAAGTATTTAGAGGAGCACCAGCTGATTATTGACCGCCCGCGCCAGTACGGTTTCCGTCGCGATCGATCAGCTGGTGATCTCCTAGTATACCTAACACATTGCTGGGCGCAGGCAGTTGACTCCAAGGGTGAGGCATTGGATGTCAGTTTAGACATAGCGAAGGCCTTTGATAGGGTATGGCACAGAGCGCTTTTTTCGAAGCTTCCTTCTTATGGGCTTCCTAAGAAATTAAGCAGTGGATCACCAGTTTTTTGGCAGATCTGAGCATTAAGATTGTAGTCGATGGTGCGTGCTCCGATCTTAAATTTGTCAATGCTGGTGTTCCGCAAGGCTGCGTGCTATCGCCTAATTTGTTTATTCTGCACATCAATGACATGTTGCCAATCAATAACATTCATTGCTATACAGATGACAGTACTGGTGATGCCTCGTACTCCGGTCATATCGGTATTTCTCGTTCACGAGAGACGTCAATGAGAATCGTAATAAACTAGTGTCTGAAATCGAAACTCAGCTCGACTAAATCTCGGAATGGGGTCGACTCAACTTAGGCCAATTTAACCCTAGGATGATATAGCTGTGTGCGTTCACCGCTAAAAAGTCGCCCTTTATACCAACTTGTTTTGAGAACACTCTTCTGACAGCCTCAGCCAATATTTGAATTCTTGGCGTTGACATATCGAACAACGTCATCTAAACACACATGAACATAATCATCAGTTCTGTGATAATTTGGAGGTAAGTCTAAATTAGCCTCAAACAAATTGGGGGTGCTCAACCGCGCAAAACTTAAGCGCGAAGCGATATTTGAGCCCAAAATACATCTTGCAACTTTATAAGGCACAAGTTCGGGCTCATGTGGAAAATTGCTTACATATCTGGGCGAAAGCCTTTCAATATCAAACCCTCTAATTTCACAAAAAAATACAGTGGAGATCCATTCGGCTAATCGACAATCCCGCACTTACCAACGGCTAAAAGCCCCTTAGTCTGCGCAGAGATATTCGTTCTTTACGTATATATTCTACCGTGTTGGTCTGGGTTCCTCTGTACAATAGACCAAATAGAATGGGACCTTAGAAATTTTGACATCCACTATAGAGATCTTTGAAGAGATGTTAAGGCGTATGTTCTGAAAAACAAGAGCCTTAATAGATGGATTCTTTTTGGCAGTTAACGCACAGACCTGTGTCTCTTGAAATCGGGTTTTAATCACATTTAATCTTCACACACAAGCACGACACGACACTCATTCACATTTGCTCGTGAATTAACAGTACAGTCTGCATACAACGCATCACCCGTATTGTCATCTGCATAGCAATGAATGTTGTCAAGTAGCAGCATATCATTGATATGCAGGATGAATAGA
Organism: Apodemia mormo; assembly: GCA_036924255.1. NCBI lineage: Eukaryota > Metazoa > Arthropoda > Insecta > Lepidoptera > Riodinidae > Apodemia > Apodemia mormo. Next base: position 7,231,292 of record JAUPFN010000005.1, on the reverse strand, counting down.
GTGAGAGATAATACAGAACCTTAAAGAACATCAGCATTAAATTTTATACATTTTATATCAGAGCACGTGCCTTCTGCAACGTCCGTAGTGCTATGGTTATGTGAAATGTTAATGGTTATGGTGGCCAGTTAAAAAGTTTCACAGACAATTGATTTATTCAGAAGTGTTTTGTGCTACAACTGATCGAAGGCTTTAGCAATATTCAGACTAACTACCAACGCTTCCTCTTTGCTCTCAATCGCTTCAGTCTAGCTATGAGTAAGATCATAGATATATTACTCAAATAGTAAGATATACGAGTATATTACCAGCAGAGCGCGGCTGTCGGGACTGAAACCACATTGCTTGTCGTTAATAAGCTGATGATCTTCCAGATTATTAAGGAGCTTTTTATTTTTTTATTTATGTTTGTAAAGGTGATGGTTGAAAACGAAGTAGATTGTTGATTATCCAGATCACTGTCTTTGTCAATTATCAACGATGCCAGCTGATAAATGATTTCAAAATAATAGGTGTGTTCAGCGAGAGTAAAACCTCACAAATCTGATATAGTCAGCATTCTGAAGTTTGTCAGTATAGCTTGCAATTACATACAGAAATATAAAGTTTTACTACTTACCAATGAAAATAAAATCATTTCAAGGGTAATTTTTAAACCTTATCATCTCATTCGGTACGATAAAACAGTACAACATGGTTTATTTATATTTTTCTCACAATATAATATAACCTACAAATGTTTGAAGTCTTTGACAGTAATAGGAGCGTTTGCTCACATGCGCGTCTATGTGTATCTATTATATATTCATGTGGTCTATGGACTTGTCAATAATAACGATATAGATGGGGCTGTATACTGTTAGCACCTTTGCTTTGTTCTATATAAACGAATTAAAAAAAAATAGATGTCTCAATTTGTTTTCCCAATCGAGATGAAACGCAGTCTTATTGGATCCAAAATAATAGTTCTTGCTTTCGAATATTTAATTTAAAATAATACGAGATAAAATGTGGTGTTGTAAATTCTAATTTTGTCTGATAAACTAATTTAAATGTCTGTAGACCAGTGTGATAATCATAATATTAAAACTATATGAATGGTGTGATATTTTTTATGAAAATGGCATATAAAAAATATTGTGTTGTGATTACTACTTTCGCGCTTGTGATAGTTCAAGCTGTTGGTTACGACACCGAGTTATACGAAACGACAGCTTGCGATAGTAATGCATGTTTTGAGGCGCTTCATGGAGCACTAGGTGATTGTTCGTGTAATGTTGACACAATAGACTATTTTAACAACGTAAAAATTTACCCACGGATTCAAAGTCTCGTAAGTAAAGACTATTTTCGTTTTTTCAAAGTAAACTTAAAAAAAGAATGTCCTTTCTGGGCTGACGATAGTCGATGTGCTATGAAGTATTGTCATATTAAGACATGTTCAAAAGAGAGTGTTCCTGGTTATCCAAATAACTATGAAGATGAGGAAGAAGAAGCACCAGCCACAAAATATTCTAATGATGCTCAGACCAGCTGTGATTCAGACACAGACCATGATCCGGCATTAGGCTACTTAAATATGACTTTAAGTGCTGCTAGTCAATTTGAAATTGCTAAATGGAAAGCTTATGATGACTCAGTAGATAATTTTTGTGAATATGATGATAAGGGTGCAGATGCAGAGTATGTAGATCTTTCCCTAAACCCTGAAAGATATACTGGTTATAAAGGGTCTTCAGCACATAGAATTTGGAGGAGTATATATCAAGAAAATTGTTTCAGACCTAAATTAAATCCTTATGAATCTTTTCCTTATGTAATGACATCAGATTTGGGTAATATGTGTTTGGAGAAAAGAGTTTTTTACAGAGCAATATCAGGGCTACATAGTAGTATAAATATTCATTTATGCTCCAAGTATCTATTGTCAGAAAAAAAACTAGGTTTTGCTGCTCCACCTGAGGGTGAATGGGGACCAAATTTGGCAGAATTCCAACGTCGTTTTGATCCATCTCAAACTCTAGGAGAAGGTCCAAACTGGTTGAAGAATTTATATTTTGTTTATTTGCTTGAAATGAGAGCATTAGCAAAAGCTGGACCTTATTTAGAGAGAGAGGATTACTTCACAGGAAACCCTGTAGAAGATGAGGAAACCAGAGATGCTATCCGAAATATGCTTGGTGTTATTTACACATTCCCTGATCATTTTAATGAGTCCTCCATGTTTACTGGAGGCATACAAGCAACAGAACTTAAACATGAGTTCCGTGAACATTTTTTAAATATATCACGGATTATGGATTGTGTTGGTTGTGATAAATGTAAGCTTTGGGGTAAGTTACAAACCCAAGGACTTGGAACAGCATTAAAGATTCTATTTTCTGGGCACTGGGATGAGCCTATGAAAGATGAGGATCAGGGAAGATTAATAGTGCGACATAAATCACATAAGAGATTGCAGAGAACAGAGATTGTTTCATTGTTTAATGCTTTTGCGAGACTTTCAAACAGCATAAGACAGTTAGAAGATTTTAGGAATATGCTCAGGTGAGATATAATGCTCAATATTATATAATGCTATTGATATAATGCTATTACACACTAATGTATATAACAAAAACAATGGGCTTCCAAATAATAATACACAAAAGAGGTCTTGATAAATTCTTTCAGGAAATTCTTTAACACCAAACAATTCTATATATTTTTCTTATATTTTTATAATTACATATTTCTATATATTTTATAAATTCTTAATTTAAAGTAATGACAGTATAGGATTTTCACCAAAAGATGTCTAACTTCCTTATGTTTATAAATGTCTCAAAGGTCAAGTTGCTTTATCAATTAAGCCTTGTAATTTTTGCCAGATAAAGTTTATTTATGGCTGTGGTTGCTTCTTTCACTTTTTATTAATGAGGTATATTACTTACCTCCATTATCATAATTTTCCCTGTGTTGATCCAGGCCTCTGTTGAAGAATAAGCCTTCTTTTATTTTGTCAGGCAGTTAATTAATATCGAATGATTGGCCAAATGTGTCACTACTAGGTGGTAGAGCTCTGCAATGTCTCACACAGGTTTGGTAACCTTACCGATTCCTTCCGCAATAGTGTCAAAGCTTGTTCGTATCATGTTCTGGCTTAGAGGAGAAGGTGGTGGATAAATTTATGCATGTGGTATTACTGTACCACTACATGGATCGGCAAACACCATTAACATCTTTGTTTCTATAGACAATAGTTATCTCTTTCCATCGAGAGATCCATCTGCTTGTTTGTTATTGTATGTTTTGAGAAAAAAAAAATTATAAATGAAACTTGTGTTTGAGATAATACTAATAATAAAATGGCTTTCTAAATTTTCACTCCATCTTAAGAAATAAGATTTGCTAATAGGTAGTGGGTATGGAGTTAATTTTTTTAGTAATTCTAAGGTATGTGTTGGTCATGTCTATGTTTTTGCATTTATGGACAGACAAAATTAAATGATTATGATTCATGTAATAAAGCCATCTTTGTGAACACAAATGGCTATTTTGATATATACAGTTAAAAACCAGTGAACAGCACACTGCAATTGCAAAAATACACACATTGCAAACATATTTAAGTAATTATATGCTAATTAGGTACCATTTTTTAAACAATTGTATACAATTTATAAAATGCTTGATAACATTTGAAACCTACAAAAAAAATCAACCTGTAGATGCCTCATTTGCCTAGCAGTATTAGTTTCAGTGTAGGTTCATGAAGTCTTTTTAAAGTGTAAAGTTGAAGTCTAGGTAGTAGAAGGCAGCAAAACCTTTTTTGATGTAAAATTGTTGGGTATTTTAATAGCTAAATGATCTATGCGGCTTTGCCCACAAGTACATTAACATATCATCAATATGATCTTTTGTCAAACTTCCGTCCAACGTTTCACCCATTTAGGGATTGATTTTTAAGAGCTCAGCAAATTTCTTTAAAATTGGTTCAGTGGTTTAGTTGTGAAACCGTAACAGACAGACAGAATTTATAATAATAGTATAGATAATAATACTTTATACCATTCCTTAATAGGGGTATATTCCTTTCCGTTATTGTTCTGGCCAATTTTTAAAGTGATTTAAGTTTTCCCTCCTGTAAATAACTAACTGCAAATTGAGAAATATAAAATTAAGTTTCCTGTTTCTAGTACAGCCCTCTTTATAGAGAATATTTCAAGTATTTCCTGTTCATGAAATATTAGATAATTACAAATGCAACAGACAATTATATTATGAATAAAATAAAAATAAGGGCCACTTTTGTGTGCATTTTTATTTATGCTTTAAGTATGGCTTTAAGTATGCTTTAACTTGTGTGTAATTACTGAATTGATGCATTCTTGTATATAATAGCATGGTTAAAATGGTTTATGTCAGCAAACATTGTATTGAGAGATTTGTGCAGTAACAAAGGAGTCACAACATTGTTTGAAATTAACATAAATTGATCATTCTGGTTCACCTTACCTATCTCCTTTTAGGGTAGGCAAAGCGAACCAAACATCTGCAGACTTTTCGATTAACCAGTGAGTTCAGTGTGGCGATTCCCACCTCCACATTTTAACGACCTCATAACTACCTATTTTTTGTGTTTTTAAGTCAGGTTTAGTTCAGGTAATGTCAGGTTTTTACTTCTTATATCCCGGTCTCATAATCATAGCCATACAGTGTAGTAAGTAACCTGTAGACGTATGAAACTAAATTAAACTTAAATTGACCATAATGTGATGACATCACTATGTACCTAGTGGTTCAAGCAATCTACAAATGCTACAAGAAAAATATAATAAAAAAATAATGAAATTCAAAAATAAAATCCTAAATCGTGATATATATTATTTGTCTTCTACACACTATATGCAAGTTTCAACGCTTCTCAAATGAACTTCGGTCGCCAACTTTTCTCTTCCTTATGTGATCAATCTTCACAGTTATGATGTTACCCTGACAGGTAGTTGGCCCACTGGTTCCATCACTATGACCCTTCAGTGGTACGGACCACTGGTGCCACAACTAGTAGTTATGTAAAATTACATTAAAGAAAGTTGTAAATTCCAACTGTTTTGATGCATAATATGCTATTCTGTTTCCAATCTATCTAAGATAAGATATATCCATAATATTCTTAACTGTGGGTTTTTATTATAATATTCATAATTTGCATGTTTTTGGAAGGATCACCGACTGCGGCATCCATAATGTGTCTGTGTGTCTTCTACAATATTTTATAATTAAGATGGATGTGTTACTATTAATTAATCAATCATAATTTAATGAAATTTAACATAGTACAACCACAAAATTGCTTTTAGAAGAAAAATAAAGTTTACATGCAATATTTATTTTTGTGGAATCATAAATTTCTGTTGCTGATCAAAAAGTTCCTTATCGCTCCTATATGTAAATGATACCGCCATGAATATAAATATTATGGTGTTCAATTTGTTTGCATAGTATTTATGTGAGTACTTGCATATTTAACATGATCATTGGCACTATGTTTTCCATGAATTTACTTAGCATTTATAATTGCACAACAATAACTTGACTATAAAATGAAATTACTGCAAAACCTATGTTTTATACTTATTATTAGTAAATTTACTTTTGATCAATAAAATATATCTAATCCGTTGGTCAAAAATAAATTTATATAATATAGTTCTTTTATCTTAATTTATTACAATACCATCTTTATATTGTACCTAAAGGACAGTATTTTCTATAACTAGTACTGACAGACGGCATTACGCAATTTTTCCGAGCATGGTGTTATTAAACACGCTACTACAGATTTTTTTGAATAGCAAAAATTTGAGAACACTGCCATACCCAGAAATCGAATACTGGACCTCAATTTGTCCCTTACATGTTCGCTATATCCGTCCGTCCATAGTCTAGCTTAGACATCTTTAGTACTAGAAAGGATTTGGAATAAATATACATGTTAGTTATGGCAACAAAGTGGTAACATAAAATCTTTAAAATATTTTTTTAGGTTAGCTCCTCTACATAAAAAGTGGAGATGTTAATTTTTTTCTTGTGTACCCCAAAGTATGGGATACTGTTGGATAGATTATTAAAAATATTGTAGGTTTATGAAAACAGTTTTTCGATTAAGGGACTTGTTTGTAAAATATTACCTAAGATTTGAAGTGCTAATTTTTGTTAAAGTTAAGTGTCCCCCTCTCTGCCAGATAAACGGTAGGTTTTAGGGGTTGGATAAAGCCTCTGTAGTAGTAAATATAATGAAGCTAAAAGGAAAACTATCACGGTTTAAAAGGCTTTATAAGTTTTGAGTAATAGTCTACCAACTTATAAAATGTACTTGGAGAACTTTCTATAGGCGGCTAACCTGTGGTGTGGATATATCTGTCATCGACGTTAGAGGTTAAGTGTTCATATCTAGTATGAAACAATAAAACTGCTCTACTTAGTCCGCATTACTGTAATGGGCAACTTCGGAACCCTGCCCTTCCGTGTAGCCCGACACGCACATTACCAATTTTTTTTATAATAGGATAGCCAACAAGCAGTTTGCACTCCTGATGGAAAAAGATAACTATCGTCTATAGAAACCAAAGCTATTGATGGTGCATTGCCATCCGTGTGGTGGGCTGAAATGCAACATGCGTTAGTTTAAAAGCTACCTTTCCCTCCAAACAACGATAGCGTTATTCATTGATGCTATTGTGGTAGAATAGGTAAGGCGGTGGTAACAAACCCGAGCGAGACGTAGCAGAACTCCACCATCTCGTAGTCACGATGTTGGTGACATGTTGTCCAATTGTCTTCCTAATACGAACTGTCTGGACCAACACGGGTAAATAAAAATTATATATATACAGTCATATCTTCATGCTAAATCGCCTTGGCGTTACGCCACCGTCTTTCCTGTTGCCAAGCAATAGAGTCTATATTCGTAGCTCGTGTTCCGATGATGAGGTAGCTAGAACTTTCTCCACATTATCACTCTACACATAAACACGCCGGTTTTGCAGACTTACTACAAAAACAGATTATCAGAACATAAAAACGAGTGGTATTGTAAGCAAAATATATTCTAGTATACATAGCATAGTATAAGACAATATTGTCTTGGATATATTGTATAGAAATTGAATCACTATGTAAAGCAATACTTGGCTTTATTCTGAATAACAACTATGCAAACACTATCGTCATCTCTTTATTATGAAAAAAAAACAACGTACTCGCCCTCCCGTGTTGGTCTACTACCCGGAGCCCCTTTGAAGAACAGACCATCTGCCGTTCTGTCGGGCAGTTCCATGAGGCGAACAATGAGTTATACGAGTCACTACCATCGTGGCTACTACGTGTAGCTCGCCGTGTTGGTCCCGGCCTCCTTTGAAGAATAGGCCAACTGCCGTTCTGCCAAGCAGGTCGTAAAAGGCGACCGATTGGCTATCGAGTCACTACCATCGTGGCTACTAGGTGGTAGAGTTCTGCATTCGTCCGGGTCTGGTACCACCGCCTTACCTATTCCTGCCACAATAGCGTCAGTGCTTGTCGCTGTCGTGTTCCGGTTTGGAGGGTAAGGTAGCCGGTAAACTATGCATGTAGCATTAGACCTCGCCACAAGATAGCAACGCACCATTAACATCTTTGGTGTCTATAGGCGATGGTTGACTCATTCCATCAGGAGACCCATCTGCTTGTTTGCTATCTTATGATATAAAAAAAAGACTCGTTTACTTGTTTTCTATGTTATGATATAAAAAAATCGGTCAAGCGTGAGTTAGGCTCGCATATCGAGGGTTCCGGATAAACTTGTATTTTTTATGTAACTAAAAATTTGTAAGGGAAACTAAGCGAAAGGGTGAAGCCGCTGATCTTCCCGGTGGCATGATGGCTTTGTAGTCTGGTGTACCTCAAAGCAATCTCGCCAGTGCCGGAGTTGGTATTCTCCTATCGTCTCGATTAGTTTCTGGTGGATTATGGTTTGGTCGGCCCTAGTCTTTTCTGGGTCCGTATTAAGCTGGGAGTCACGCGGATTTTTACGGTAGCAGCATATGCAACGGTAAGCTCGTCGACAATCGGCGACTTGGAAAAATGTTGGGATTCTGTTAGAGATGTTCTGGATATGGTTGAGGCTAATGAATAAATTATTGTGTGTAGCGATCTGAGTGCTAAGTGTGAGTTTTTCTTTTCGCATTCGATCGTGAGCGTGTTTGGAGTTTACTAGGAATTTGTATGTGATTTGTACAGCGCCACCTAGTGGTAAACGTGAGAAACCAGTTTACCACTAGGTGGCGCTGTACAAATCACATACAAATTCCTAGTAAACTCCAAACGCGCTCACGATCGAATGCGAAGAAAAACTCACACTTAGCACTCTGATAAGTTGAGTTGGGACGAGGAGCCTGAGTTGATGTTTAACATTAGTGGGGTTGGTCTACCATAACAATAAATAATTTTGTAACAACTTTCGTAACCGCCATCACTTGATAATAAAATATTTAATTAATTCAACTTTGCTCTTTTAAAAAGTTGTTGTACGTAGGTATATTAGCAATTGGCTCTCGTCTATAAATATCTAATTATATTTAACTAATAAAGTGAAGGTAATTAAATTTTCGTATATATCCACACAATGTGTTTTATATGCCAATTGGCAATCGGCTCCGGCTACGCCTAAGCCATTTAGAATATACAACTTGAAAAAAAGTCAACTTATTTTCTCGTCGTCTTTCCTGACGTAGTCATATTGTGGTCCACTACAAATAAACATTAATCTGCCAATATGATGCATTATTTAAATAAAATATTATTATGAAATTTGAGTTTTCGGAATGTGCACCTTGGCCGTCATCTTCAAAAATGGTGAGATTAGTTTTGCACATCTCAACACAAAGCGTTCAGGGTGTGCTGTTCTCTCGCTTAATCAAAATGAAGTACTTTCGGAATCTATATACATATAATAAAATCGAAGGAAAGTCAAAACGTTTACTTTGGGGTTAGATCGATTCGTGTAATTTGTCCAGCGACATTTTTTGCATGTTTTTTATTATCATAAAATTTATAAGATTAAAACATTTGTATTTTTATATGTTTGCATGTTTTAATCAGTAAACTCAAATATCCACTAAAATCCTTTTACAATTAGAAGACATTTTCCAGGTGTGACGAAGGCTATTTTCACCCGAAAAAGCAAAAGCAAGTAATGATTTTGTGTTACTCAAACGAAATCGTGAGTAACACATGAAAAGAAATGTTTTTTGTTGTAGTGTTTCATATACCGAGTACTGTCGTAACTCGTGACTAAAACTTTATCAACTTTCACTTTTGGCGTTATTGCATAATGTTTTGAAAACAGTGTCAGTCCACACGTAAAATCATTGCGTCTAACTTTTAAAAGTCGTGGGTATGACTAGCTACCCAAATATCGGCAATACAATGAGTTGACTAATTATTAGCTCCGGCTTTATTTCCAAATTCCCTTTCATTTTTAAGGTTCCGTACCTCGAAAGGAAAAAACGGAACCCTTATAGGATCACTGTTGTCCGTCCGTCTGCCAATATCCTTTTTCTCAGGAACGCGTAAAGGTATTAAGCTGAAATTTATATCAAATATATATATATATATATATCGTCTATATATATATATATATATATATATATATATATATATGATAGAAAGAGACAATCATCGCCTATAGGCACCAGAGATTTTAATGGTACGTTGCTATTCGTGTGGCGGAATGGTAATAAATACCACGTGCATAAGTTTAGCGGCTACCTTGCTATCTAACTCGGAACACGACAGTGAGAAGCACAGACGCCATTGCGGGAATAGATAAGGCGGTCGGGCGAGACGTTGTGTAACTCTACCACCTAATAGACCCGATGGTAGTGACATGTTGTATATCCAACCGTTCGCCTTTTACGAACTAACTAACAGAATGATCTATTCTTCATAGGGGTTGGTCCGGGACCAACATGGGATAAAATCGGCGTTTTGTTTCTTAAAGGCCTTATTGCTTTTACAAGTATAGCAATTTACCTACGTTTCTTGTCTCACGTAGGAGGTAACTATTATTAGGCATGTGATGAATCACGTTCTGTGTATATAAAGCAGTTTCAATGTTTACGTGTCTTTTCGGCACGCAGTCTAAAATACACGTCAACCGATGATATTTGTAAAAACCTAATTACTTATATGATTTCATCTATATGGTGATATCATATATCTGTAACAAGTTTGATAAACCTATTAAAGCAAACGGGAAAATCGATTGACATAAGGTTTAGGTTACACAAAGAAACCAGGTAGCGAAATATGAGCAGATGACTTTCCTGATGGCAAGAGACACCCATCGCCCATAGACACCAAATGCGTTAATGGGGCGTTGCTATCCGTGTAGCGGCGGGGTTAATGGAATGCCACATACATAAGTTTACCGGCTACCTTACCCTCGAAACCGAAACATGGTATTACGTAGGGCGAAAACTACAGGGGCTAAACTCTATTAGGTACCTAGTAATTGTGATGAAGCATAGTCAGCCGAATCGTTAGATGTACTTTGTTACAATGGTACACCAGTTTCTTGGCTGAAAAGGTGTTTGAAGTCCCATATTACCGCACCTGCAACCAAGGCTCAAGGATTTTGATACACACTAACTTCCAATTTCCCAGCTGCCAATAGATAAAAACACTATTTTATGGGATCCGTACCTGAAAAATAAAACAGGATCCTTAAAAGATCACTTCGTTGATCGTCTGTACGTCTGTCTTTCTCTTAGGAACACGTAGAGATATCAAGTTGTTTATATCAAATACTCGGGTTTAGGGTCCCTCTTAGCTGTGAAAAAATTAAACTTTTAAACCAACGCGATCAAAAGTTATGACTAGTTATGTCGCATATTTTGTAATTTTTGCGAATCTAAAAGGTAACGAAATCTAGAGGTTATTTCCCGTTAACATAGATTTACGGAATATGCAAAGAATTTACAGCACAGTTAGACACAATCACCAATGCAATTGTACTTTAATTTCACTTCACAACATACATATTTTTGGTATATTACTCGATCTGTTTCACTTTTAAGCATCTTCAGAATGTAGTATACTTCAGTATAATATACTTCAGTATATTACATCCTGAAGATGCTTAAAAAGTGAAACCGGTTGAGTAATATACCAAAAATATGTATGTTGTGAAGTGCAATTAAACAGCACATGTAAAGGAAAAAACCCGAAAACCGTAAATTTTAGTTACGTCACAAAAAACAATTATACGGTACCACCCTCGGTATGCGAGTCTAACTCGCGCTTATATTTTTTGTATGACCAAGGGATTAAATCGGGAAACAAAATGATTTATAAACAAAATGTAGCTAACCATTAGATCAGTTAGAAATTTAAGCGAGAGGAACCTTATGCAATTATCAGTTATTGCGTGATATTGTATAATAGGGCAGCTACACTCAGAAAGACACGTAAGCAAGCAAAACAGATAAACAGGGAACATGATTCACACACCCTACGTGAGGCGAGGATCGTACCTGCACTATGACGTAATACAGGGGCAACTCTACACGCAACCACCTAATTAACAAAGGCCCTTATTAATAAACACGATTTGATATTGTAACTTGGTGCTCTTTGTCTTTCCCTCTTTTTCACTTGTCACATTTTTATATCATGGGATAGAAATTACGTAGCTCTGCCCGCGACTTCGTCCGCGTTAATAAATGCTAAAATAATTCTAGGCTAAGTGACTCCTTATTACATCAGCTATCTGCCAGTGAAATACCCGTCAAAATCGGTCCAGCCTTTTCAGAGATTAGTCGGAACAAATAGACATTTTTTTTATGTCATAAGATAGCAAACAAGCAGATGGGTCTCCTGATGGAAAGAGTCAACCATCGCCTATAGACACCAAAGATGTTAATGGTGCGTTGCTATCTTGTGGCGAGGTATAATGCCACATGCATAAGTTTACCGGCTACCTTACCCTCCAAACCGGAACACGACAGCAACAAGCACTGACGCTATTGTGGCAGGAATAGGTAAGGCGGTGGTACCAGACCCGGGCGAGACAATGCAGAACTCTACCACCTAGTGCACATACAGACAGATATAGTAGACATACAGACAGATAGACAAAAATGATAAAAAAATTTATTTTGGTATATGTACCGTGTATATATACACGGTACATGCATTTAGTAAAAAGCAGTTATTACAATATTACAAACAGACACTCTAATTTTATTTATTTGTATATGTATAGATGATTATCATGATTACTAGGTGTTAGAGTTTTAGTGAAATTCAAACTCAAAATGGGAAAACAAGTGTGTAGATGACTTTCCCGATGGAAAAGGACATCTTTTATAGACATTAAAAATGTCAATTTTGCGTTGTCATTCGTGGTGGGTAAAATGCCACATGCATTTAGTTTACAGGCTTCTTAATACCCTTTAAATAGAATTAGAATAAAGAATTTATTAGACATTTATTAGACGTTTTCCAAAATCGAAAAGGTAATTTTTTTGCCGTGTTGGTCCCGGCCTCCTTTGAAGAATAGGCCAACTGCCATTCTGCCAGGCAGGTAGTAAAAGGCGACCGATTGGCTATCGAGTCACTACCAACGTGGCTACTAGGTGGTAGAGTTCTGCATTGTCTCCCCCGGGTCTGGTACCACCGCCTTACCTATTCCTGCCGCAATAGCGTCAGTGCTTGTCGCTGTCGTGTTCCGGTTTGGAGGGAAAGGTAGCCGGTAAACTTATGCATGTGGCATTAGACCTCGCCACAAGATAGCAACGCACCATTAACATCTTTGGTGTCTATAGGCGATGGTTGACTCTTTCCATCAGGAGACCCATCTGCTGGTTTGCTATCTTATGGTATATAAAAAAAAATAACTAGCATAAGTCTGCCGGCTATTCTATCCTTCAAAACGGAACACGCAATGGCAAGCATTGCGGCTATTGCGGCAGGAATAGGTAAGGAGGTGGTACCAAAGACCCAACGTAGCCACGTATAGCCAATTGGTCGCCTTTTACGACCTGCCTGGCAGAACGGCAATTGGCCTTTTGCCCGGATTGCAGAGCTTGGACCAACACGGAGAAAAACACACGAGGAAAATGATAACAACACATGTATCTAAGTCATTTAGTAATTCGTCATCTTAAATATAGTAATTTTTTTTAAATATTTCTCGGGAACTGTACTTTTCCGTGACAAAACGTATCTTTTGTATTTAGGTTATAAACTACTTACCTACTCTAAACCGAACGTTTTCCCCGTGTTGGTCCCGGGTTCCTTTGAAAAATTTGCCAACTGCCGTTCTGCCAGGCAGGTCGAAAAAGGCGACCGATTGGCTATGCGAGTCACTACCATCGTGACTACTAGGTGGTAGAGTTCTGCATTGTCCCGCCCGGGTCTGGTACCACCGCCTTACCTATTCCTGGTTTAATAGCGTCAGTGCTTGTCGCTGTCGTGTTCCGGTTTGGAGGGTAAGGTAGCCGGTAAACTTATGCATGTGGCTTTAGACCTCGCCACAAGAAAGCAACGCACCATTAACATCTTTGGTGTCTATAGTCGATAGTTGACTATTTCCATCAGGAGACCCATCTGCTTGTTTGCTATCTTATAATATAAAAAAAAACGTGAGGAAGAAATGTGTCCTTAGACACTGGTCGACACGAACACCAACAATCGCAGAAACAGGGTCGCCTTCTAATTGGTCATCACTTTGGTAGAGCAATCAAAGTGGTATTGAATATCTTAACATATTGTACTATCACTCTACAATAATTCAATATTAATGTAACGATATTCAGTGATCATTGGCAATAGGTATATGACTCGAATTTAACTTAACGGCAAACTTGTTTGAATTATATACTCGCCATTATATCTAAAAATATTAATAAAGTTTCCATTATCAAATCTAAATGTTTTATTAGTTTATCTGTCGATCGATGAATGTATGCGTTTCAAGTGCATGCTAAATGATGATAGGAGTTTTGACATGATAAAATATGATTAAAAATCCAATCCAAATATTCCAAAAAATTGTTTTTTTTGCAACTTGATTTTTATTTTATTTTTAACTAGCTGTTGCCAGCAACTTCGTCCGCGCGGACTTCGTTTACTCCGCACAGCACCTCCCCGCTAGATAGCGTGATAATATGTAGCCTATATGTTGACCCGACCTGTTAGTAATATTCATGCAAAATTTGAAGTAAATCCATGCAGTACTTTTTGAGTTTACGCCGGACATACATACAGACAAACAGACAAAAATTCTAAAAACTATATTTTTGGCTTCGATATCGATTGTAGATCACGCCCCAAGTATTCTTTTAAAAAAAATATTCAATGTACAGTTTTGATATTTCTACGATTTTATTATATGTATAGATCTTATGATATAAAAAAACCTGCAGTCTACATTTTGTATGTTTTTCTTTTGCTATCCGTGTGGCGGGCAATGCCACATGCATAAGTCTGTTACTCTCCAAACCAGATCACGACAATGGCAAGCACTGACGCTATTGAGGCAAGAATTATAAAGGCGGTGGTACCAAATAAGCCTCTCAACGCCCCTCGGTACACCCATGTACTTTTTCTATAGCACTGTCATGTCATCCGTAAAAAATATTATAACAAAAGTGTTATCGAAATGAAATCTGTTGAAATGATGATAGATTTTTGTACAAGATAGAGTTTTATCAATATTGTTAAAATTGTAACAAAAGTTCCCTACATTGCATCAATGAAATTTAGCCATTGTTTCGTTGCTCGTATTGTAATTGTTTGCGTGCAAATACCATAATACCATAATATGTACGGTAAATATCCGTGCCGTTTCATATACGATTTACTGATGAAATTTCTATTGTGCTGGATGTGATTAAAGACGGACAAGTGGTGAACTCTCACAGAAGGGTTCTGTGGTACCGTATGTATTTATATGAATTACTAGCTGTTGCCTGCGACTTCGTCCGCGCGGACTTACTCCGCACAGCTCCTCCCCATTAGGTGATAGCGTGATAATATGTAGCCTATATGTTGACCCGACCTGTTAGTAATATTCATGCGAAATTTGAAGTAAATCCATGTAGTACTTTTTGAATTTACCCCGGACATATATACAGACAAACAGACAAAAATTCTAAAAAACTATATTTTTGGCTTCGATATCGATTGTAGATCACGCCCCAAGTATTTTTTTAAAAAAAATATTCAATGTACAGTTTTGACTTTTCTACGATTTTATTATATGTATAGATTAAGTGGTAGAGTTCCGCAGTTCCGTCCGGCTTTGGTTCCATTTTTAATTATTCTTGGCTTTACTTATGCTCCTGGCGCAATAGCGTCAATACTTGTCATTGTCGTGTTTCAGATTGGAGAGTAAGACAGTCGGTAAATTCATTTATGGGACGTAACCATCGCACCACACGAATGTCAACGCACCATCAACGTCTTTGGTGTCTATAAAAGATGTTTGTCTTTTTATGTCAGGAGATTTGCCTGTTTGTTATCCTAGGATATAAAAGAAAAAAAAATGTATTGCCAGTATTAAATCCTCCAAGAAACCCTCGTGTACGTGTTTAAATACTGATGATTATTATTATAAGTTGTAACATAGCCGTAGTTTCAGTTTCTAATTCCATGGAGTCATTTTGTAAAATCAGATGTTCTATTCAATTACATTTTTACAAGATTTTTTGAATCGTCAACATTTTTTTAAGTTATTACCGGACTGAAAACGCGGCCAGTATAAATGGCCGCGTTTTTAGTCCGGTCGTTTTTAGTCCGGTAATAACAAAATATCAAAAATTAACTCCGATTTCGTTTGCGGGACCCAAAAACATTACTTTCTTTTTATTATTTGGAATAATCCCGGAATAATGTAGGTTTTCATAAGTGAAATGTTTTTTAAATCAGCTTAGTAGTTTTTGAGTTTATTAATAACAAACACACGACCAATCATAATTTCCTCTTTATTTTATTAGTGTAGATGAAAAAAATAAATAAAAAAGAATATAAAATTTAAAAAAAATACGTTTGAAGGAAAGTGATTTTTAAGCCTAAAACACGGACTATGGAGACCCAATAATAGGATCCCTTTGATAACCCAATGGTTGACAACTCAAAAAACCCTAATAATTGTTGAAATGTTATCAGTTATCACTTAATTGGGTTTTCCTATTCTGTTTCAAATTATCATATACCCGTACCTAGTGTGTTTTAAATACGTATATGAAATTGATAAACGTTTGATTAATAATCGGGCTTATCATTTTTTTTAATAAGCAGTAGGTACTCACAATAAGGGGCCATTTATAAATTACGTCACACGAATTTCATGATTTTTTTTTTACCCCTCCCGCGTCCTTGTCACAGTTGGTCACATTTTTAAGACCCCTTCTACCTAGTGTGACGTCACGAATTTTTACAATTTTACATTGGAATAATGATCTCATGCGTTTATTTTTTATGAATACAGGTAAATTTTTAAATTTAGTGTTGTAATATTTATATATAAAATATTATATTTTGAAAAATGTGATATCACAAAATTTGGGACCCTTCCTTATCCGCTGTCACACAATGTCACGCTTCGGCGACCTCCTCCCTCCCTCTTAACTTGTGACATAATTTACGGATGGCCCCTAACTGTAGAAATCTGTTTATTTGAACATGTTGTACGGTCTTTTAATTTGGTAGGCATAGTTTTGAGAAGGATGTACGTGCTCCTTTTTGAAGAATAGACCCTAGTAACCTGCCAGGTTGTTCGTAAAAGGCAAACGAGTTACTGCCATCGTGTCTACTAAGCGCTATAGTTCAGCAACAGCTTGTCAGGAAAAGGTAAGCCGGTGATACTAATCTTGGTTTAGCATCACCGCGCTTTACCTCTTCCTGCCGCAATAGCGTCAGTGCTTGGCGCTGTCGTGATTTACTTTGAATTGATTCGGATGACGGGGATGTAATTCCACATCTGAGTGCTAAGTGTGAGTTTTTCTTTTCGCATTCGGTCGTGAGCGCGTTTCGAGTTTACTAGGAATTTGTATGTGATTTGTACAGCGCCACCTAGTGGTAAACGTAAGAAACCAGTTTACCACTAGGTGGCGCTGTACAAATCACATACAAATTCCTAGTAAACTCGAAACGCGCTCACAATCGAATGCGAAAAGAAAAACTCACACTTAGCAGCACTATACATATTTATCTATGCTTAGCACTCAGATGTGGAATTACATCCCCGTCATCCGAATTCTAACGCACTGTTAATATGTTTAGTATCTATGCAGTTAGGCGATGGTGTTTTATTTTCGTCAGGAGTTTTTACTACCGTATAATATAATAAAGCAAAGTTGTGCATATTAATAGAAAGCAATAATTACTTTTGTGTGTCATACTATATTACAAATCGATGGCTCTTCCTGATGGAAACACAAGTCGTTAGTGTATGTTTTACGTAATGGCTGTTGAGTTTAACGATTAGGTACATTTTTTTGATACACATGGTTTAATAATTACTAGGGGTCGCCTGCGGCGGAAATTCGACTATAGACTAAACATTGAAGTCTCTTTTAAATTTGACAACTGGATTTAGCCCTAAAAAAATAGTATACATACTACATGTGTGTATATTACCGTGTATGTCACATGAATGTACTATGCGTTCCAACTGAGAATAGGACTGTCACGGTGACATATTGCTCCGCATTTTGCAAAAACTTTGGAAGTGATGAGTAAGATGTGCAAAAAAATCTAACAAAGAAATACCTAAAAAAATATTATCATTGTAATCATTATATTTTTTATTTAGGTTACCATAGTATTAATATGTATTAAAATAGGGTGTAAAATAACTAAATAATACTATGTAATACTTTTATGTATACATATACATAGATGAACGGATAGACTGATATATTTTACTGTTTTTTTTAATGATGAATATTATATATTAATACTTTTTAGCCTATTCTGGACAAAGACAACCCAAACCTACAAAAATCGCAACAAAATTGGCCCCGTCGTTTTTCACTTACGTTTTTTACTATTTTTTTATTGATATAAATATAATAGTGATGAAAATAATATTAAAACGTTATTTGTTCTTTAATATTTGAGCAATATTTTTTAAACAAATAGTTTTTTGCTGACATTACTAATTTCACACTTGTGGTATGAAGTTGATAACAATCGCGATCCTATTGTTAGAATGCATAGTAGTGTGTGTAATATTTATTTTTATTAGTTTAATATATTTCTAATGCATTTTATTTCAAAATATTAGGTTTCTGCAATCCTCCGCACAGTGCCAAATTTCATTCTCCACCGTTCGCGCAAAAAAAGGATTTAAAGTATTTCGTATTAATATTTAGATGACACATTAATATGTAGATAACGTATGATATGTATACATATTATGTGTAATAGACACGTATCAATATGTAAATTATATTTACTGCACATAATACTATAATACTTTAATAGACCGTGGTCCCAAGAACATCTTTATTTTAAATTAATTAATAACAAACTAAATTTTTGTAAGATGTGAATTGTTAGATTTTTAAATTGATTAATAACAACCTAATTTCCTCACAACAGCTTGGTAATTATTATAATAATGCAAGGGTAACTGTGTCCTACATCTAAAGTGGAGACTTTTCATAGTCCGACACTTTAAAGTTGCAGTTTTACGGCTACAGTTTTCTTTTTTATCTATCTTTATTAGTGATTCGATTCGAGATTTTTCGATAATAGAAAGGATTGGCGTCTCATCAAAACGAAACTATTCACAAATATTCAGTTTTCTGGGACCATGGTCTATAATAAAGTGTTCAAGAATGTATTATGTAAATTATGAAGTCGTTCGTCATCATAGCCTATCGTAGTATTAGTGACGCTGCATGTTTCCTTGGTAATGCTTATCAAGTTCAGTTGGGGATGTATATTGTATATACAATTCTATTCTTTGTTATTTTTATGTTATGCTTTGTTAGTAATATATTCAAGGGTTAATCTTCATGCCATTAGTTTCGAGCAATATGTTGTGAATGGTGTATTTTTTTTACTAGCTATTTCTGTACTTTTTTTTATATCATAAGATAGCAAGCAAGCAGATGGGTCTCCTGATGGAAAGAGTCAACCATCGCCTATACACACCAAAGGTGTTAATGGTGCGTTGCTATCTTGTGGCCACATGCATAAGTTTACCGGCTACCTTACTCTCCAAACCGGAACACGACAGCGACAAGCACTGACGTTATTGCGGCAGGAATAAGTAAGGCGGTGGTACCAGACCCGGGCGAGATAATGCAGACTCTACCACCTAGTAAATGTTAGTAGTAGTTAGTATATTCAAGGGTAATCTTCATGCCATTAGTTTCGAGCAATATGTTGCGAATGGTGTATTTTTTACTAGCTATTTCTGTATTTCATGTCGAATTATTCACACTTAACTAGGATTAGTTCCGTCAATAAAAGCAGAATTGTAGATGGATATTGCTTTAAATTATGAATTTTATGCGTATTAAGAAAATTGTTGACTGCTTCAATTTTATACTCTTCTGTCAGTTTAGTGTGACCGTCGCTGTATTGAAATTTTATATTCTAAGGTCATAACAATTTTGCAAAAACCTAAAGACATTAACTTCTGTTGTGTATCTATATGCTTTAATTAAAATATTTTTTAAGTTTAACAAATATTTTTGATTAACATTATTTTAGTTTCGTAAGTTTGGTAAGCACATTTCAGCTTAATGTTTGAGTTGTGCTAATCTATATATATAAAAATCAATGCCACTTTTCGCTGTAATTTTATAACTCAAGAACGGGCTCACCTATCCAAACCAAATGTTTAGGATTTGTTCGGACTATTTAGTAGATGGTTTATGTGAAGTTTGCACAAAATCGGTAGAGCGGTTCTTCAATTATCACATTTTTAATATTTCACTTTATACGTAGCGAAGCACGTACCTTGCCGCTAGTTATTTTTAAAATGCATGTTATTTCTAATTACTAATATTTTGTTGTTAAAGACTCGTTTTTGCATGTGACCGTCTAAATTTATAAAAGTTGTAAAAAAGTTTATAAATAGAAGTAAAAATCTGTCAACGTTAAGTTTGGTATTTCTTCATATTTTATAAAACAAGCCGTTTGATTATTTATATAGCTAATGTGTTTATCTTTTCAACAGCACACAAACTGAAATGTATCAAGAAAACGTATTCAAGAAGAAAGAAGATCCTGCAAGCTTTGAAGCCGAAAGATGCTCTTCTGGAAATAGTAAGCCACAAATATGGAGTTAGGGAGTTACTTTTTGTGAAATCTTAAATGTGTAGATGGACACATAGTACCTATTAGCTTTAGTGTGGCTCAGCCGTTAAAAGACGTTGTATAGTATTCGTTATCTATAATATTTATACTTTATGTTAAAATATCAACGTTACTAACGTCTATAAAACTACAGAAAGAGGAATTTCGAGGGTAAATCAAAAAATGTTTCAATATACACAGCTATACAATAAAAAATATCAATGAAATTAATTTTCTATTTGGATTTCATTGATATATTCATTTTTTACTTAAGACAGTATTTGCTTAACGCCTGAGAAGATTTTAAAGCTTTATTTAATTAATTTTAAAATGTATTTCACGTTTTATTAAAATTTAACGTCAGCTAAAACCAAACAAATACGTCCTCAACTGATGTTTGGAGAAGAATGTGACAAGATGAAATAATTTTGCAGTTCCAAAGTCACTGATATATTTTAGAAAAACCTAATGTGACGTTCAAATTATCGCCTACGCCAATAAATAACTATCCTATCCTATTTTCATGATTGTTTCGAAATTTTACATTTGTGTCATTGTCTATGTAAAACTTTTGATTTACCCTTCACAATTAAAATGTCAAATTATAAATTAACCAGGGTTATTTACTAACTTCAGCATAATATTGTTAAGAAAAGATTTTTAAATTTTAAATGTAAGACAATATTTGATCTTCAATGGTTAAATATTTTAAAACCATCACAAATAAAAACCAGTGATCAGTTTGATACAGTTTAATCTGAATATTTTTTTCAATTTTGTAATTAGTGATTAAAATGTACATGTGGTGTAGATATCAAATAGAGATTAATTAATGTTCAATACGCCCCCTAACCAATCTCTTTGGTTAAATATGAGATTCATCTGTTTATAACGCTATCATATTTCTATCGATTATAAAGTTATTTATATTACATCGTACTATACCAAGTATTTTCTAACAAGGGAACCTGTAATTACTTTAAAATTGGGCAAAGAATCGATTAAAGTCATTCGCAATATAATTATTATTATCTCCATTATGATGACAAAGAATAAACGGACTAAACTCATAAATATCAATGAAAATGAACCTTAAGTTAACGCTATAAGTAATTTCCAAGAAAGTAAAAATGTTTTGCGAATGATGACGATAAGAGTTGTAATGTCTTGGTCGTTGGTAGTAAATCTGTTGTTATTTTTTATATCATTAGATAGTAAGCAAGTTGAAGGCTCTCCTAATGGGTCTTGATAGAAAGAGAAAACCATTGTCTAAAGACACCAGATATATTAATGGTGCGTTGCTATCCGTATGGCAGGGATGGTATGCCAAATACATAACTTTACCGGTTACCTTACCTTCCAAACCAGAACGCAACAGCAATAAGCATTGACGCTATTGTAATTGTCAAAGAAATAATAGAGAAAAGACGAGTAGCAAGTATGGTGTGTGTTGGTTATGTGGTCCGCCGTGTTGGTCCCGGCCTCCTTAGAAGAATAGGCCAACTGCCGTTCTGCCAGGCAGGTCGTAAAAGGCGACCGATTGGCTATCGAGTCACTACCATCGTGGCTACTAGGTGGTAGAGTTCTGCATTGTCTCGCCTGGGTCTGGTACCTCCGCCTTACCTATTCCTGCCGCAAAAGCGTCAGTGTTAGTCACTGTCGTGTTCCGGTTTGGAGGCTAAGGTAGCCGGTAAACTTATGCATGTGGCATTAGACGTCGCCACGAGATAGCAACGCACCATTAACATCTTTGGTGTCTATAGGCGATGGTTTAATGTCATGGTTTTAGAATTAGCAAACTTTCCGTTCACAAAGCGACCTATTTAGACGTAGGTACACATTAAAAATGGCTGTAATAGATTTTGTAATCAATTATTGAGGTAACTTTAGGACGTGATTATTTATAGTTTTACTACAAAAATAAATTCCATTCCATTCAGACGGCTTCATACAACGTCGATTAAAACAAAAAAGTCACGCTATGGGCGATGCAGAATAGCCGGCGCGGCGCGAATACATTGCTTTATAGGTAGCTGAAATGTTTTCTCACCTTTAAAAGTCTATGTACTGCGCAAGTACATTATTGGAACAAATTTTTGTGGTGCTACTGTGTCACTTTGTATTTCAAGCAGACTTAACTTGTGGTGAAATGATTGGTCCATATATTTTAGTAGTTACTATATTAATATATATTTAAATATAATAAATGTGAATATCCCAATTTTTCTGTATATTTTGTCTCTGTTTTATTCCTGGACTCTTGTTTTTCTCTAGTCACTTAAAACTTATGAACGTTGACTGGTGAAAGATTGTACACATGGTCGTACCCAGGTTCTGGGCCAGGGGGGGCACCCGTAACATTTTAAGACTCAGATTCTGGGCTAGAGGGGGGGGGGGGGGGCAACCGTAACATTTTAATACTATATTTTTATGTTATTATATTTTTATCTACAACAGTAGATACTTAGTAGAGAGGTAAACAAAAGGGGGGTGGGGGCTCCCCCTGCCCCCCTCGGTACGCCCATGATTATACATATTAAATGATACTGTATTTAATGATCATAAGTAAACAATAAAAATATGTATTAACGAGTCTAATCTAGTTCGTAAATCGCTGTTGTAAACAATGAATTTGTATCCGTCATGCGCGGGTGTTATTAATCGTTTTAATTGGAAAATTAGTTAAGAATTTAAGTACTAATAATTTTACATTTTCAATATCAGAATCGAGTACTGTACACCCTCCTTCAGTTTGTATAGATTTTTATCAGTCAACCTGTATATTATATAACTATTAATTTTGTACAATGTACAGCGAGTAACAAAATCCCTGTCAGGCCCGAAAAGAGCATGTATAAGTGGATTAATGACATTATAGAAAAAAGGAAAAATTCTATTTATAAAAATTAAAAACATAAATCCTTCAATTTCCCTTAAATATTTTGCAATTATTTTAAAGTGGATAACCGCACGTCTCGTCAGCGGCGGCGGCACGCTTTAACGTCGTAGCCGACTCGACACGGAGGCGTAAGAACGCGACTACGACTTCAAAGCGCCGCTTATTCTGAGACTTACGTCATATTTTGTGTTGCCATAGATAATGTTAAAAATATCATTTAAGATCAATTATTTTAATCGGGAAAATTTATGTCAACATCCAAAAAATCATGACATAATATTAAGCTACGAAATAATTCCTTGTTGATCGAAAAGAATATATAATTTTGTTACATACTGTATATGTAATTTTTATATTAGAATCTGTTATTTTAATCTGTGGATTGGTTTAACTGACTTTCCTTATTAATACATTTTTAATCTAAAGCGCTTCACACACGGCAACTATAATGTATATTAATGTACAGTTATCTGCGAAAATTGTCTGCGATATGTGCCTTTAATATACATTATAGCTGTCGTGTGAGGTCGCCTGATAATTTCTATGTAAAGATGTAATAAGATGGATCATGCTATCACCTATAATATGACATCTTTATATTATAGCTGCCGTGTGAGGTTCTTAATGCAAACTCTTATTTAGAACAAACAGGCTTTCCCGAACTTTTGTGTACCCATTACTGATTTTAAAATAGACATAGAATGTAAATTATTAACAAAAAGCGTACCTAGTCTTGATTCGTAATAAGCGACTAAGGTTGGGGTCAGATAGCTTGAGTAATTCAGTGATTAAGGTTGGGGTCAGATAGCTTGAGAAAAGTCCTGGTCTAAAAAGGGGGCGTCCATAAATTACGTGAGGTGTTTTTTTTAATCTTCTGTCCCTCCCTCCCCCCTTTTGTCGTGAGATTTTATTCAACCCCCTCCCCCATCCCCCAATCTCACGTGAGATTTTTCAAAATTTGGGTTTCTTAAATATGTAAACGCGTTGGATTTTTATTATAAAAAGAAAAAAAAATTTGCTTCGTGATTTTATTTACGACTAGTAAGACTAGTAATCAATATTGCTGAGTTATGTCATAAAAAATTAACAATAGAATACTTAAATCGTAATTACTGCGATTAAAAAAGAATCTACTACTCTACTACTACTAGTCTACTCCGCTGATAGTGGCGCGAAAACAAAGGACTGGCTACACTGTACCGTAAATTCAGATTAAGTTGAACTATTTGGTATAAAACAAATATGATGGTTTGGCAGTCAGTAGTAATGTATAGCGTCGAAGTATGAATGAAATTATTTTCTTTCGAACGAATTAGTGAATAATCTTAATCGTATTGCGATTACGCTTAAGATTAAATCTTAAGCATGTACAATCTGGATAATGGACCAAAATAGTATATTTTTTTCTGTTTCAATCAGAAAAAAATTGCGTGATATTTGCCGAGACCCCCCCTCTCCCCAACGTAAGATTAGATGAGATTTGACTCGACCCCCTCTCCCCCTTAAACATCTCACATAATTTGTGGACGCTCCCAAACTCATTAAATCAAACTTCTTAAGCGATCAATTTGTTTTTATAAATTCTTACTTTGAATGTTGATTGGTTCATTTGTTGTTAATTGTGACTTAAAAGCTTGCTTTTTATTGGTTGAGACTGTTGACATTACTTAAAATTTAGTAAAACATTACTAAAGAGTAAGGTGCTATAAACTTACATATTCTGGGCTCCTTAAGCCGTTACTTATTTTTAATTTGTTAATGTTCCTGTTTTTTATTTTAATTGCTTTAAGTATCAAATTAAATATATTAGAATAATTTAATTTATTTTTATCTTACTAATAACATTTGGTTACTAATAAGTATTACATTATTCGTAAAATATATTTCTTTTAAATTTAAATATAGGGATGCCTTTTAAACGACTGATTTTGTGTTTATATTTTTTAACTCCAATCCACTTTTTAACTGATCGAAATCGTTCTCTCAAGACTGAATCTTTGATAATATTTTATTTTTTATGAAAAAATGTCACAAAAGTTTTCTTCAATATTATTAATCAGTTTAAAGGTCAGCCCTCAAAATGTTTTTTTTTTTAATTCTTAGTATTCTATCCTAGCACTGTATTCCTCCTATAACGTTGAGATTTTATTTTAAGTAATTAAAAAATATATATATTTATAACGATGTAATTTTTCTTATTTCTGTAAAATCGTTTGGGTAAAAATTTTTCCACTACCACCCTAAAAAGTATGAATATATTGTCTCGTAGATATTTAAATGTCTTGCAGTGGATTCAGATTGTTTAAACATACACAAAATTCTGTTTGATGAATTAATGGTGTAAAAATCTGTCAATAAAAATATTGTTCTTTCGTATAAGTAATAAAAATATTGTAACTAAGGGAGAATTAAAAATATTTGTAAAATCATAAAAGTTAAAGTTACATACATGTTGGCCCTGCGTAAATAATTATTCTGTGAGATCTTGACTAACTTGTTTGAGATAGATGTTAAAAACTAGTCGTGGGCGTTTAAACGATATAGGCTTAAAAAATTAGACTTTTCAAAATAAGCAAATAAGCGCGCTTACGGATTTAAGCTGTTTTCGTTTAAACGTTGATGTTTAAGAAACAAAAATTTAAATACCATATTAGCATGATTGACAAAAAGTAACCTTATTTTAATAACGTTAAAATTCAAAATAAAATAGAATAAAGAACCTTATTTCTATACTCTAAGACTCAATATAATTTTTCATTTTATTGGATTAACAACCTTATTACTATTCCCATAAGAAACGATAACAATTTGGATTGGTTATCGTATTAAGCGGCTAAATTATTTTCTACTTGTTTACGCAATATTTGTGTCGGACTGACAACGCTCCGTTTTTGGTTGCTTAGTACTTTTTACAACGAATTAACAACTTACGGTTTTTCAAGTTCCAGTACGCTTTTCGTTGTTGAAGAAATTCGACGCGTTCATCAATTGTTTATTTTACTTAGCGCGCGTACGAACATGACACGTTTGAAATTTTCAAATTACTTTGAAAATTTGTAAAGGGATTCCTTTACTCAAAGTAATTTTGTTTATATTAATTATTGAAATTAGGTTATGGATAAAAAAGTGTATATTGTGTTACTATTTATTTCAGATAGTCCTAAGCCTAAAAAGTACGAAGGGAAGTTGATTGATTAATAAAGTATCTTATATATAAAATTCTCGTATTAAAATGTTATTTACCATACTCCTCCGAAACGGCTTGACCGATTTTTATGAAATTTTATAAGCATATTCAGTAGGTCTGAAAATCGGCTACTGTTTATTTTTCATACGCCTAAGTGATAAGGGTTGTCCACCCCTAACATTGTTTTTTTTTTATTTTTAGGACAAAATTTTTTATTTTTATTTTTTATAAAGTAGCATTAAAAATACATACACCCCTAATATTCACCCTTTTATCATCAACCCCTATTTTTTAGTTCAATAATTTATATGGCATAACAACGTTTGTCGGGTCAGCTAGTATTGTATAATAAATTGTATTGTATTTGATAACACGTCATTTCTATAAGTAATAACACTAACAAAAACACAAAACATTGAACGCTTTTTTTAGCTCTCGGCTTTATCGGTCGCCACTAATTCACTAAAATTTTCGTTTTATAATCGACCTTCTCCACGATCAACAACTTTTGTTTAAAAAAGCGTTTAAACGAAAAGAGCTTTTTAAGCACGCTTAAAAGTATAAGCAAAACGTTTAAACGTGTTAATAATTAAAAGCCGTTTATCACATCTCTATTAAAAACTCACATTGATCGAGCTTCGGCCAACCTGTATTTTGGACGTTACATTCCTTTGTAAGTAAATTTCTCAAATTTTTTCAAGTTATATTTTTTTAAAGATAGTTCTAATTCTAAAGAGTTAATCCTAAACTTTAGCACCATGCCCGGTTGGTTCTCGGTTCTGTCGACTGTTTGCCATTTAATACGGATTACGGATTAATATTGTCCGTATCAAAGTGATAGATAATAGTAACAAAAAGATTTGCAAGCATATAAGACAGATTGAAATTGCCGATATTTTTACCCTGCACAAAACATCTCTTGTAGCATATCGTAGGCCAGTAGGGCTGCTGACAAAAAAATAGAATCAATCTATACAAATTGGAGTGTCTGTTTGTAATATTAAAATAACTGGTTTTAACTAAATGCACATGGATGTATACACGTTACACATACCAAAATAACACTTTTACGATTTTTGTCTGTCTGTCTGTCTGTTTGTTCCAACTAGTCTCTAAAAACGGCTGCACCGATTTTGACAGAACTTTTACTGGTAGATAGCTGATGTAATAAGGAGTAACTTAGGCTACTTTTTTTTAATTCCACGCGGACGAAGTCGCGGGCATAGCTACTAAAAAATAATGAAATAGTTAAAATCACAAACGGGTGGATAAATTCGATTCCAAGCAGTTGTTTGATTGAAATAATCGTAAAATTTTATCGATCGTTGTTAACGGTTTCTTAATTGAATATCACACAGTTAATCAATTTTTATTGTTTGGTAAATTAACGATTTTTGTGTACTGCTTTAGAATTACATTCCCTTAAAACCATTTAATGTGGGGTATAATCTAATCGAAGTTTTATAATATTTAAGCATGATGATTCTTTACATATATTAAGGCGATTACACCTGCGAACGACCTTGAGTTAGTGACAGGCGCAGCGTAAATACTATTCCGCACGCCGATATCTCCAAAAGTCAAAGAGTATATACAGTGGGTGCAGATACGTTTTAACATTTTTGTTTACCTATATGAACTTTTATCATCATGAATCAAATGAATGTTAGCAAATTCAAAACCCATAACCGATAATCGGTCGTTTATCGATTCATTTTATAAAAACGATAAATATCGAAAGAGAAAACAGTAAATATCGAAAATCGACAAAAGAATTATTATATGACAATTTTACACAATCATGACTGTTACGTATCCTATTATCTTATAATATACAATACATCTCGTGTAGCACTTTATTTTAATACATACAATTAACAATTTTAACAAAACCTTTAAAATGTGATTTTGTAAAAAGTGATCTCTTAAATAACCTTTAAAAATTTAAGTTTTGTTTAGAAATCTCATAAGAAAAAGTAGAGATTTAATTTTTTTAATTTTAAAGTTTTTTTAATTTGGATTGAATTGAATAAGCAGGTACTACATTTTATGAGAGTTTAGATAATATAAACTTTTTATTTTAATACAAACTTATACATTTACCCTTTTAATGGATAAAATTAAAAAAAAAATCTAAAATATGAATTTCTTTAATTGTATTAAAAAGCATAAATACTAAATTTTTAGTAATTTCTACGACAAACAATTCATTTTTCATACAAAAATTAACTCTCCTTTTACCCCTTTATGGGATGAAATTCAAAAATGCGTATTTATTTAATCGTATTAAAAAGCATTAATACTAAATTTTAAGTAATATACATTTTTTTTAAAACAATCATTAACGCCCCTTTTACCTCTTTAAGGGATTAAATTACATCATAAGAACAACCTCTGTAAAAAATCAGCCTTCCCGCTCCAAACTTATTATCTACTATAAAAAACGTTCAAGCGTAAACGAAATGTCCAATTTTTAAACAGCACAACCTTATTACTGTGCCAAACGCACTCTCTGTATTATTACTCTTTGACTCTAATGTGGAGAGCGGTATACGCTGACGTGCGACACAGTCTCCTCGTACAAACGCTATCGGGAGACTGACTTTCGGAGCGAGCGCTGTCCGCGAATGAAATAATAAGGTTTTTATTGATTTAATCGCACACTATAATGATTTTGTAAAATGTTGAACTTAAATTTTATAAAGCAATAAATTGTCTGTAACAAAGTGAAAAAATCACCAAAATCGTTTCAGTAGTTTAGAAGTTATAAGAAAATTCTTGCGTAAAAATAAGAGAGATATTCGATTTTTTTTCGTCAAAAATAACAATGAAATTTGAAAAAACGAACTTAAAATTTAAAGTTAATTATATTTTACGTACAATGTATATTTTTTTTTAATTTATTGGATTAACGGTTTAGGAGAAGTAGGCTTTCAAAGAGAAGTAGGTCTAGCTAGTAGGAAGGAGAAGGTCGCTAGTTTAAGGCGATAACATACGCCAAACTACGAAATATAGTTTGGCGTATGTTATCGCCTTAAACTAGCGACCTTTCACGTTTTCACCCGCGTAGCTATTGTTCCCGCGGAAATGTCGGAAAGGTTTATAAACTAAAACCTTTTTCAAAAATCAACCTATCTACAAAAAAACGCATCAAAATCTGTTGCGTAGTTTGAAAGATTTAAGCATACATAGGGACAACAGAGAAAGCGACTTTTTTTATACTATGTAGTGATGCTGTTTTAGTGAGCGCATCATTTGAAAATGGCTTGACCATTTTACTATTTTTTAATGTAAATATAAACGTTTACAATTTTATTATTTACTAGCTACAACGTGCAGTCCGATGCATTATATAAGTTTTTTAAAAATCCCGCGGGATGACCTAATTTTTCCGGGATAAACAGCAACCTATTTGCTATTCCAGGTCATTATTTACCTGTGTGCCAAATTTCATTCAAATCCGTTCAGAAGTTTTTCGAGATTGAATAACAAATATAAATAAATAATTATAAATAAATAAATATTCACGGGACAAATTACACTTACTAATCTAACCCCAAAGTAAGCAAATTATTTGCTTGTGTTATGGGTGTTAGTCAACGATACTAATACATAGAAATACATATATAAATACTGGAATATTAACACCCAAACCTGGAAATACAAACATTCACAAATGCGTGTCTCCGTCGGGGATCGAATCCGAGCCCCGTTGATTGCGTAGTCAGGGTCGCTGACCACTCGACTAACGGGGCGGTAACATCCATCCAAACATCCAAACTTTCGCATTTATAATATTAATGTAGATTAAAAAATGCGTATGGTTCAAAAAGCCACGACTGCATTTTTTATATCAGTAAAAAAAATGCCTGAAAATATGAATAAATTAGACACCACAATTCACGTGGAATTCAAGTCAAGCTATACATTGTAATTACATACTCAAACCATATGCCAGGGTTTGTTAACCGGTTAATTTTCAAACCTAAACCAGAGCAAGTATATAAGGAGCGATTTATAAAGGTTTAGTGCCTTTACCTCAAAAATACCGATTTCTTTATAAAGAAAAATTATAATGGTGTACAACGATAAGCCGGTTTATAGATTTTTTTAATCTCTTCGATATTTGCCGCTTCCAATTTTTGTCCACACTGTACGTGATACACCATTCGTGGTTTTGGCTTAAACCGGTTTATTTAGGTTTATGAAGCGCTCCCATCTCAGATACACTCCGAGTGAAACCTTTAAAAAAAACCGCTAAAACCGGTTTAAAAAAATACCGGTCAATAGGGAACAGGTATTTTTTAAACCGGTTTCATGCCCTGCTAAACGCAGGCGACGCGTCCTGGTTTCCTTTCCCGACTCTCCAATTATCAATAGCGACAAGTTACAACACACTTGACAACGTTGACTTCTTTCGCCGCGTGCCAATGCGGTGCATAATTTATGACCTATTGAAACGTCAAAACTTCCCACAGGAGGAAACCCTTAGCACGGATGTTAGCAGCTCAAACATAACACTAAAATCGGGCCGAGCAGTTTGTTCGTCCCAAAAGTACTGTGGAACAACTGCAGCCTGTAGAGACTACAATTATCATTTCGTAAAGAAAGAATGTAACACGTTTCATTACCTTCACAGACATTATGTAAATGTCAAAAATACGTCTCAATAGTGTGATAATTTTTCTTAATGCTATGTTATTAAATCTCATTATTTAATAAAACGGATCAGTTTGTTTTTCGAAAGTACTGTGGAACAACTGCAGCTTGTAGGGACTCTACTATTATCATTTCGTAAACGAACAATATAACACGTTTCATTATCTTCATAGACATTATGTAAATGTCTGAAATACGTCTGAATAGTGTGATAATTTTTCTTAATGCTACGTCATCAAACTCATTATTTTTTACAACGGACGTTTATAGAAGGTTGAAGACTACTGCATAGGAAAAAATATTTCTTTTGTATTTTTACAAAAGCTAAAAGATAAAAACTCCTCCATACTCCTATCATCATCGATGTATCTTTCCATCAAAATATCCTATACTGTATGCGTGTCTTTATTAACTAGTATAAAATTATTTATAATTAACTTATTATTTATTTATTTTACTTTTGTTAATTAACTTAAGATTTCGTTAAACTAAACAAGGTCAGAAATGATTTTAACATGGTGTATAATAAGTGTTAACTAAGTTTTCTAGTGGCATTTGATCCGAGTCTATGGTGCTATGGAAAGATTTAATATGTAAAATCATTGTCTGTGATTATTTTAAGGTCTACAGCTCATCATGACATGAAATTTTGATGTTTATGATTTTTAATAAATGTTTAGGTGGCATTTGGAAGTTTTTTATTTATAACCCTTTGCATGTTATTTTTTTAATATAAATAATTAGCACGCACGCAATCGGTTGCGGCGGTTTGGCGGCCAATTGCGCGCACCATCGATATAATGCATACATTTCGCTGGCCACTGCACTGCATTGACATACCAAAACCTAAGAAGTAAGAGCTGATTAAATTAATTTTATTTTGTTTGGCTTGGCCTAAGATATATAAAGTAATCACTATAATTTTATTTCTCTTCCATTTTTCTCTCAAATAAATACAATTACGAAAACTTTTCCTTGCGCAAATTGAGAAATTCACAACTTTTTGCATAACATTAAAATGATTTAAGGAAGAAATTGTGGTATTTAATTTGTAAAATTTCCGCGAAACCTTTTATGGAATTGCTGTGATGCAACTGAAACGAAAGGTAGTGTAAGAAATAGGGCAAACTTATCCAAGGCCTGAAAATTGGAGAAGACCACAGCGGCACAATAGTCCACCCATTTCTACCACACTTTCTTCCACGCCAGAAGCAAAGGCAAACGCACACTCAACGCACGTTTAACTTCGTAACCGAAGCATCTTCAGGAGGACCTCGTATGGTCGACGCCAACGCCGGATGATTTTATATTTCAAAAATCCACTATTGGCTGACTCAAAAATGGGAATTACACAAAACATTATAGAATATATACATACAAATACTGATGACCCGAATGTTATAGATTCTGTCATTCTGTTCGTAAAATGCAAAAGAACTACTAGGGTTAGAAACCTGCAATCTTAGAAGGTTAAAAAAAGGTTAGAATCTGCCGAGTTTGCTCCAATCGCCTTTATTATTTTTGTCATAATAGCTACGTGATTGTTGCTGTTATTTAGAACTCTGGTTTAGAGGGTAAGTTAGCCGGTAGACTTAATGTAGCATAACTTAACATCTCGTCACACAAATGGTACCGCATCTTTAACATCTATAGTGACTATAGGCGATTTTGACATTAGAAGAGAAGAAAAAAATCTATTTTAATTGAATGGGCGAAACTTTATTTGAAATAATCTATACAAACAAAATTGGAGTCTGTTTGTAATATTAAAATAACCGTTTTTTACTAAATGCATATGGATGTATAGGTACACAGTACATATGTACCATATATGTATTTTTGGTATATACTAAAATAACATTTTTTTCAATTTTGTCTGTTCCGACTAATCTCTAAAACGGCTGGGCTGATTTTAACAGGACTTTAATTGGCAGATAGCTGATGTAATAAGGAGTAATTTACGTTACTATTATTTTAGATTATTTTCCACGCGGACGAAGTCGCGGGCACAATCGGTTTCGGTTAAACAGGCATTAGGGTATGTACAGTTACTGTTTAGGTTGGAAATCAATTATAATTACCTTATTATAGAATTATATTAAAGTGGAGTTTCACCAAGTGCCGACGATGAAAATTGTCAATTTATACTAATATGGCTGCTGCATCACTCAAACAATTAACTGTCCAACTTTCAGACGCTAGGTGGTTTATAAGGCGATTAATAAACTGCGGCTGAATTTCCCCAATCCTTAGCCCTTACTTTATTGTTGTTATTTATTGCTTGGTTTAATTGTGCTTTTTAATTTGCAGACCCCATGAAGAAAATGAAGAATATCTCAGTTGCAAGAAGGAAGTTTAGAATTGATCAAATTAACATTGTTGTTAATATATATTATATTATGTTATTCTTCGTATTAATAAATATGTACGTAGTAAGTAGGATATATTTTTAATTTATTAAATTTTTAGGATTTTTTATTTAAATTTAACATTATAAAAGTTTTAGGTGAATCCCACGGGAATATCTTATTTTTTCCGAGATAAAAAGTATTCTGTGTGCTATTTAGGTCATCATCTACTTGTGTGCCAAATTTCATCCAAATACTTTCAGTGATTTTTTTATCCTAATTTGTGTGTGTGTGTGTGTAATTTGTGTGTGTTGTAATATTAAGATATAAAAAATTATATTAAAAAAATGTGTTGTCACAAAATTCGGGACCTCTCCCCACCCCTTGTCACACAATGTCACACTTCGTCAAACCGCTCCCTCCTCCTTAACGTGTGACATAATTTATGGATGGCACCTAAGATAATACCTAATACAAGGTACGACAAGTCGTTTAAAAAATTATGTATTACTAGCTGCAGCATGCAGTCCGCTGCATTATAAAAGTTTTTGGTGAATCCCGCGGGATCACCTAATTTTTCTGGAATAAAAAGTAGCCTATGTGCTATTCCAGCACCTGCCTGTTCATTTTCTACCTGTGTGCCAAATTTTATTCAAATCCGTTTCGTAGTTTTTGTGTGATGGAGTAACAAACATCCATCCATCCAAAATTTCGCATTTATAACATTAACATAGATTTTCCATTTGATTCTAGGTTGGTACAGGAAGAAGTAATTTTAATAGAAGGCAACTACAGTTGTCGAACACTACAAATATTAATTTACTAGCTGTTGCCCGCGACTTCGTCCGCGCGGTCTTCGTTTACTCCGCACAGCTCCTCCCCCGTAGGTGATAGCGTGATAATATGTAGCCTATATGTTGACCCGACCTGTTAGTAATATTCATGCAAAATTTGAAGTAAATCCATGCAGTAAGTACTTTTTGAGCTTACCCCGGACATACATACAGACAAACAGACAAAAATTCTAAAAACTATATTTTTGGCTTTGATTACGATTGTAGATCACGCCCCAAGTATTCTTTTAAAAAAAATATTCAATGTACAGTTTTGACTTTCCTACGATTTTATGATATGTATAGATTTGTGCCTTCGTCCTGTCTATACCTATTGCCCTTACGTCAGTGTCACTGTAGTGTTCCGGATTGGAAGATGAGGTAGGTACACTTACGCATGTCACGGTACATCGCTGCCACAAATATGTTTACTTTCTATCTATAAGCATCCTTACGATCAGGACAGTCGGACTGTTATCTGTCCTATGATATAAAGAAAAAATATGACACAATTTTTCCCCATGTTGGTCTAGGTTCCCTTTGAAGAATAGACCAACTGTCTTTCTGTCAGGCAGTTCATAAAAGGTAAACGATTGGCTATACGTGTCACTTTCATTGTGACTACTACGTGGTAGAGATCTGGAATGTCTCGTCTGGGTTTTGTACCAACTCTACCTATTTCTGCTGCATAGCATCAATATCTGTCACTTCACTTTCGTGCATTGTAAAGTGGCTAGTAAGTTTAAGGATTTGGCATTGCCATCCCGCCACACGGATGGCAACGCACCATTTACATCTTTGGTGTATATAGGTGACGGTTGTCGCTTACCATCAGGAGAGTCATTTGCTTATTTCTTTCATTTATCTCATGATATAAAATATCATTGCGATAGACAGTGGATAGAATGTTTAGAGACACTTCTACTCACCATGACTTTCTGGTGTGTTGATGAAGGATTATTCCTATCGCAAAATTGCTGATCTTGATCGCTTGGTCGCCTCTTACATACGATGGCCAGACGGCTTATACTTTATGTAATGTCGGAGTTTCAGATTTCCGGCTGGAATTGACTAAGAAAACTCAACATTTTTTTTTATATAGACAAATCAAAACTATCTATAGCTTAAGTCTTACAGACAGTCATATTTTGCTACTGCTTTCCCACAAAAGCAGTAGCAAAATATGTATAGTATCGGTAAGTTTTTGGTCTTGGAGCATTAAAAAACACATACAAGCAAGGGCCCTGAGGCAAAAATGTTATTTGGGCCCTACTTAAACTAAATACCTACTCTAAGTACTATTTCATAAATAGCTTTTTGTTATTTATTATTAAGTATCATTCAGAAAAAAATAAAAGTTAAATATTTTATATTCAACTTGGATATCTAATAGGTATTAATTGTGAACGTGAATTTTTCCCGTGTTGGTCCCGGGCTCCTTTGAAGAATAGCCCAACTGTCGTTCTGCCAGGCAGGTCGTAAAAGGCGACCGATTGACTATGCAAGTCACTAACATCGTAGCTACCAGGTGATAGAGTTCTGCATTTTCTCGTCCGGGTCTGGTACCACTGCCTTACCTATTCTTGCCGCAATAGTATCGGTGCTTGTCACTGTCGTGTTCCGGTTTTGAGGGTAAGGTAACCGGTAAACTTATGCATGTGGCTTTAGACCTACCCACTAGATAGCAACGCATCATTAACACCTTTGGTGTCTATAGGCGATGGTTGACTCTTTCCATCAGGAGACCCATCTGCTTGATTGCTATCTTATGATATAAAAAAAGAACGTAGCATAGAGACTGAGGGCCCCCCGAGGTTGAGAGCCGCAGTGCGCTGCTACGATAGCTACGCCATTGTTTAGAAAACTGAAAACTATTTGTAGCTTAGGTAAGTAATCACCACCACCCTTAAACAGTTGCGAGATCAGGGGTATTGTAGGTACATTTTCAGCCTTCGAGGAATAAATGAGCTCTTTTCTTGAAAGCCTCCCAAGATATATCGGTTCGGAAACACATTCGCTGGCAATTTTCTGTTGCTGGACATGGGAATCTAACATACGATATTGATAACATACGACAATAAAGCTAAACCAGCTATTTACTTGATCAAATAAATTCGCCTCTGTGGTCTAGTGGTCCAGCTTTGGAGTTGACCACATGAGGTCCCGGGTTCGATTCCCGGGTCGGGCACTTTAAAAAAAAAAGTGTTATTTCAGTTTTCTGAGAAACTCAAAGTTGCCCGGGATTGGAAAGTGCCCGGTTGGCGATAGGCTTGCCACCTATCACATTTATGGGACCAAGTATCTTCGGCTAATCGTGGGTGCACTTGTTGTACCTCTGCCTACCCCTTCGGGGATATGGGCGTGAAGATACTTTTTTTTTTTTTTTTTACTTGATCAATAAGGCAGCCAGAAGCATTTTGATTATGATAGAATACTGTACACTAACATATTGGTCATATCATTTCAAATATTCCAAAAACTTTTGTGTGGTAGAAGAAATCCTAGATCTAAAATATTCGCCAAAACCTCTGTATGCTTGTTGCTTTGTTCATGCTAAAATAGCTAGAAGGATTTGAAGTAGCCAGTCAAATTATGTATATGGCATAACCATGCCGCGACCCCCATTAATTACATGTATGTCTATATTGGCGATGGTTATTTCTTTCCATCAGAAGAGCCATCTGATTATTTGTTATGAAATAAAAAAAATAACGCTGAAAAGCAATCTGCTCTAAGGAGGACCCAATCAGGAGATTAGGTTTTGGCCGCGGCTGATCACGTGATACCAGTGGGTTTATAGGTAAAACAAATCAATTCTTGGAGTTGAAAGGTAATCAAACAACATATAATTTGGGAACGGAATCGTTTATTCAACTCATCTGCATTAGACCATTAAAATTATACCATACTCTACACATTTTGTACTGTTCAAAGTACCTACCTATCATATCTTCTATGTCTTAGGTCCGAATGTACTAACAAATGCAACCAATCGAGTTTCTTTCAATTGTGCTTCAAATTTCAGTGGTAGTTACAGATCACAGTACTTTCTGGAACCTACATTTATTATGAGTACAATGTTTAATACATAGTTTAGGTACATTTTTTAAATAATGTTATACCAATTAATATAGGTACACATGATGTGTTAGGAATTAATGGTTCATGAGAATTTAATTGAATTAAATTACCTACATTAAATAAATTCTTATAAAATAGAACCGTTATGTATCCAAAAATTTGAATTTGGAACAGAAAGAGCGCCAAGACGGTTAAATTTAAAATGGAAGGCTACTCACACACTATCGATTTTTTGCTGGCCATGAAAAACAGACAATCTTTACGATCAATATACTACTAATACCTAATTGTATTGAATATTTTTTTTTCTTTTAACACAGTTCATCGAAACAGTATATGACCGGTTTTGAGATCGGATATTTAAAAAATTAAAGAAAATAATTTATTTCAAGTCAGGAAGTGCTTGAAATTGAGCCACAGATCAGACAGACATTGTCCGTTTCTCTTAGTTTTTCATATTATTAAAATTTTGATGTGGAGAGCAGAAAATTGAATATGTGCAGCCTATAACTCTACCTGACTTTTAATGGTTTATCAAATTTCATAGTAACAGATCTTTGTTATATTAACGAAAAGGC
Organism: Apodemia mormo; assembly: GCA_036924255.1. Classification (NCBI taxonomy): domain Eukaryota; kingdom Metazoa; phylum Arthropoda; class Insecta; order Lepidoptera; family Riodinidae; genus Apodemia; species Apodemia mormo. The sequence continues at coordinate 7,193,364 of JAUPFN010000005.1, read as the reverse complement.
GCATCCACTTTACTCTTAAGCAGCTAGGGTTATGCAGAAAACTGATTATAAGTCATTTTATCTAAGGACATATTATGTTCATATTTTAGATATCAATCAAGTATTTGTTATCTTTTATATTAGGTATAAATCTCCCTTTATTGTCTTCAATATTTGCCGTTGAAATGATTAAAAGTAATAAAATTGATCAGGAAAATTAGTGTAGCAGCATAACAAGTGGTGGCAAAATGATGTATTTTTGTGTAAATCGCTTTGGTTTCGCCATTACAATATCTACAAAAGCCAAAATACCTAAAAACTTCACAAGGTTTATAACCATATCAATGAAAAATAGATTTCGTATTTTAAGACATAGGTATGGAATAACAAAATCTTACATATATTAGCCAGACATGCAACATAATTGTATTAATTTATATTATTGGTCTTTGTTCCATAAAAACCTATATTTTAGATACATTTTAGACATTAAGTTAAATATAAGTTATTCAATACCTATGCCTCTCTTAACTTATTAAAATTACGAAATAATATAGTAATGATATGTACCTAAGTATACACAAATGATTGACGAATCGCAAATAATACAACTCAATAAATAGCTATAAATGACATCATAGTTCATAACATATTATATACAACATATTTTAGTACCCTTGGATTTAATGAATTTAATGTTATCGATTGTTATATGACTATCCTCTATAATTAACGTTTTATTACTAGCTCGAGAATCGTCGTCAATATTTACAATACTTAATAATAAGTTGCTTAAGTAATGGTCTGGTTATGTTTCTTGATTGACAGTGTCCCAGACCCAAAGCCAGAAAGAGACATAAAACCGCTGCAATATTACTGTCAGAATTAATTTTTTTTACGTATTGACTTCATATTCAATTTCATTATTGTCTCGTTATGCCATTTTGTTGTAAAAAACTTGCGACTTGACCGAGTTACATTTCTTTACACTTTAACATCACATTCAAGCATAATATTACATTTAAAATGTCATAAATAACTTTCAATCGGGACACTTTGCATCACTTCCTTACATTTTGACATTTCATTCGTATTTTTCACTTGCAGAATTACATTTTTCTAATCTTTCTGTTAAAGTACACCACTAGTCGGCATAATACGTTGTATTTTCTGACAATATTTGCAAAATCGATCTTTGGTCTCTTTCGGTCTCTGCTTCAAAAACATCACACTCTATATCCAACGACAACATTTCGTTCGATTAGAAAGGAATCTATTTAAATGTATACGAAAATAATTGGGACTTACAGTATATACAAAAATATCACATTACTTCGAGGCCGCAGCTTTCATTACTTAGTCATTACTTATTTCTTCTTACCTAATTCGTCGGTTGGCTCGAAGCGTAAGCTAGACACTGCAGGAAGTAACCTGTGTTTAATGAAGCTTTTCTTGCTTTTTATTTAACAAATTTTTTTGATTTGGGTGGCAAGAATTTATGCGTGTACCAAAAATGCAGAAAACTATATAATTTCAAACTTTTATAAAAATCACGCTGTTAATATGTCGTACAAACTTTGCCTTTGACTTCAAATACGTTAATTCTAAATTACTAGGGCGGACACTGACAAGCTGCAGCCTTGCGGACGTCAGGCAGCCGCTATAAACAAAACATGGCTTGTTTCAGTGACGTATTCACTAATATCAATCAGGATTTACTAATAAACGCACGATTGCTTCCAAAACTAAAACTAAGCTTATGTAGTATTAATAATTGCAAAATTTATACCGAGCTGTTTTAATGTGCGGTCTAATTTTTAAGCTAATTAATTTAGGAATACGTCCTCGATTTGATAGTCCGTTTCATATTAACAATTTCAATTAAACCAAATCACCGAATTTTCACAATTCGACGTGACAAAACATTTTTCACGGCGAGTTAATATTATCACGATTATCATTTTTAATTTAATTAAAAATATTAATTCTAAAATAGTAATTCGAAAATAGTAATTCTAAAATTAACTTAATCTCTAATTGAGACAAAATTTATGAGGCTTAATATTTATTTTACGTCATCGATGTCTTCTGAATCGATAAAAATCAGTGTGAATTTAAGCAATGTTTCTATTAGGTACTATTTATTTTAGAGCATGGTTAGTGGTTATACGTTCAAAGGAAAGAACGACAAAAAACATTTGAACCCGTATAAGTATTAAAATTTATATGTGATTTTGCTTTGTATTAGTGATATTCATTGAAGTATTTACTTATCGTTGTTTGCTGATATAATTTCACAATGTAACTTTTAATTATGTATATTATTTAACTTTAATAATGATAGTAACAAGTGAGTGTATTGTTTTTTGACGTATGCAAAATTGTTAATATGAAACGCACGTAATATTACAAAAGCGAACGGAACCAACGTACCTATCACAACGTAGAAAAATACACTATATTGCTAATGACAGTCTTTGGCGTCGGGCGATGATCCGGAGAGGTCGTCCAGGAAGTCGAAGGCTGCGACGGCGGCGCGTTCCGGCTCGGAGTACCTGACGAAGAAGCCGTCGCGGCCGAGGATGGAGGGGCGCCGCCAGCGCGGCCGCGGGCCGGCACGCGCGCGCTGCACCGCCGCTGCGACACACGCCCGTTAGCGCCCGCCCTAGTCTACAGCCCGCCACGTCACACTCCACCCGCGCCGCCCACTCGCGCACACCACTCACTTTACACTACCGTGCAGATTTCATATCTAGCTAAGGTTTTCAACAACTTTTTAAGTAACTTTCGATTAGAACTAAGAATTTTTGATAGGCGTGATAAGTGATTATTTTTTAAGAGGTGAATCTTTTTACGCGTCAATAATTTTTTAAACTACTACCGGTTCGGAAACGCGGCGAATACTGCTATTTTAATAAATAAACTAATATTATATAGCACAGCACAAGAGTACTATTTAGTAATAATTAATTAATAATTAATTATTTAGTAATAAATAATAGTAATAAGTAATTTAGTAATAGATATTTAGATATTATTTAGATAGTGATGAAGGAACGTCACACGTTTACCGAAAACAATTACTCCCAATCACTGGAAACTTTTTCTCGGCTAACGAATCGTATTTGATATGTTGATATATTATGGGATATTATAACACTGAAGGATAATCGTAGTTGTATAATTGCACATTACGAAATTTCTTTAGGGAAAAATTATAAAAAAAATAATTAGCTTTTTTACGCGGGTTTGTTTGAACTTTATCGAGCTGTTATCGCTAATGCAAATATCTTAAAGTTAAAATATAGTTCATTGATCACTCTTGTTTTAGAAATTTAAAATTTGATTCCAATATTAATTTGGTCTAAAATAGTTAATCCGCGTAACATATTTTTCTAACTTTATTTATGTAAATAAGTACCTACATAACTTAATATGTGTGACGTCACGGGTTGTATTTTGTAGACTAAACGCGTCATAGGTTATTTTTGGAAGAAAATAGAATTTTACTGTAAATCCTGTGGGCTATATTTACATATGAAACACATGTTCAATATATTTGCTGTGTCATTTTTAATCATCGTTATAATAATATAATGATAAATTAATTAAATGAAGCTAAATCTCCTCAGATATGTTTAGAAACTGCACAACCGTTATTGCGTCTTTCTAAATAACCTTGATATAATGATTAACCGTAAGCCTCCGATATGAGGATTAACTCCTTAAACCATATTAATCTATGCTTACGTCAAGTTTATTTTTAAGACAAATAAGAGTTTTACCAAGTTTTGGAATCTTTGACCAAGTTATATATAATATATGAAGTGCACTTAAGACTTTAGTTGGCAAGATATAAATAATATCTTGTAAAATATATAAATGTGAAATATTCGACTTTAAGCATAATTCCGTTATACCCCTAGGGATTTTTTAAAATTACTGATGTTCTTAATTCCCTACGACGTATCCTTGTAAAAGAAAAATCGTCTTTCTGTATGTATGTATAATGTATATACAAAGTATCTAACAAGTACATACTTACTAAATTTAATACAAGTCTACCGATATGAATCTAAATACATTAATTATTGTAATGCGAAAGTTTGGATGTATGGATGGATGGATGTTTGTTACTCAATCACGTAAAAACGGCTATACAGATTTGGGTCAAATTTGGCACACATGTAGATAATGATTTGATATAGCATATAGGCTACTTTTTATCCTGGAAAAAATGAGTTGTTCCCGCGGGATTCACCAAAAACTCTTATAATGCAGCGAGCTCCACGATGCAGCTAGTATATACAAGGTGTCTTTTACTTAAAACCGTATTTTTATATGAACAATTAATAAAACATTAAATAAAACGGAAATAACAAATACTCTTTGAGTTATCGATAGACTTAGTTGTATCAGTGACGCCCCAAATGTAAGGTCACCCTATGCGTAAATGAACCGGACCGATCGCCTACACCCGGTAGGTACTATTAAACATATGATGATAACATTACCCTTTTGACTATCAGAAGGGATCAGCGGTAAGAATTTAGGTGATTCAAGTAAAGAATAATTAGGTAAATAAACAAAATTCTCCTAACAAACTAGAGTGGTCCACATAAACAATTATTTTATAAATTTTTGTAGTAAAATATAACATACTTAAAAAAAAAATTGCAATCGACTACTAAAACTAGTTTCAGCTTTCGTATTAAGTGAAAGACACTCTGTATAATATAATGTATAATCAAATTAGCTTTTACGATTATATATAACTTGGTCAACGTAAGTTGGAGATGTACATTTTTTTATATTAAAAATAGAAACGTATTTGTAGTAGTGCGTCAATAATGACATCTACACGAAATGAAGAGTGAGATGGTGCGTTTGAGTGAGAGCGGAAATGTGAAACACATGAATGGACACATAATAATATCATGGAATACCTACACACAGTGAGTAATAAAAACGTAATTATATAATTTTAATTATAGTTTAAAATCGAAGCTTATCAAACAGAAAAATAACGTCATCGATTCGAAGCTCACGAGATGATATTTACCACTGCCACGCGTGAATAAATATTTTTTTCTACCGTCACAAAAATTATAACCGCGAAAATATTTACTTAAAGTTTTGCATTGATAATTGAAACATAAGGTGCACTTAGAAAATAGTTTTGGCAAAAGTTTATAGATTTATTTGTATAAAAAAAAGAAAAGTACAGCAAAGAATTATTTATTAATTTGGTGGACTTTATTGGAACCTTAAATACTCTTAGTAAAATATATACAAAGTGTCAATAAATAAACGTATTTATATCTCTTAATAGTATTCGATCAATAGTTTGATAATACATTCCGTTGATATGCCGAGACACAATGCGTAGTTAAATTTTTGTGTTTGTCCATGGAAAAAAATTGTAGTAAAGATCTATGTTTAAGAAAATCTTAGGTACTCCATGATATTTTAAGACAGCACATAGAAAATTAAATATAGGAAAACAAAAAAAATGGCACAGTTCTTAAAATCAAAATAGGCTGTGGAAAATTCAAAGAGTAGAGATAAATAATATCATCATTTATTATTATTAATCGTTATAATTAGGCACTTCTAGGGTTGCCAATTGACCCCAATATTATAAAATATGTACAAATATATACAAATTATGCGAATACTGACAGACTTGTGTCAAATTAGAACCCGATAATAGAAAATAATACACAGGCAGTAAGACATGTTTTTTACTGCGCGCAGCTTGTACCTATGTGTGCTGCTCGTGTATAAAACCATAGAATACTGGCGACTAACATAAGACAATTTACATACAAGTAATATTCGAGTAACGCATATAATATAGACATTTATCGATATCTTGGAATGGTTCGGGAAATGACGCGTACAAGCAGCGCGCAGTAGAAAAAATGTGATAATATTCATATTTTCCCGCGTAAAAAATTGAAAATGGTAATGATAATATATCATAATAAAATTTAATTTAAAGTAAGATTATATTTTTAAAAGAAAGTGTACGAGTAAAATGAAGTATATAAATATTGAAACCCCAAACAATTTTTCCAAATAATCTTTATGACACTGCTGGGATCGAATCAGCGACCATCATGCCTTGAGGCCAGTCAACGCTTTTTTAGCTGAATTACCTGTCAGTGGTTCAATGTGGCGAAATGATGCTTTATGATCGATTCTTGATCCCGGTTGTATAAAAATTTTTCTATAAAAAAGTTTTTAAGTTTTCCCTAGCGCGAGATCAGTGCTAAAGCACATAATATAGAATAAAATCCCCATTTTCAATTTCAAGATTTAACATATATGCAAGAATTAACATTCCAATACTTTGTAAAGTAATAAAATCTTTTTTTAATTCCAATAATATGTTATGTTTACAGTTGAAACTTAATACTTTTGTTCGAAAATCTTAAATTTGCAACATTATTAATAGCCTTTTGCACAGCCCTCAAATCACCAAAATTATTTATAAACTAGGGACTTTCAAATAAATGCATATAAAATATGTGTCTTCTAACACGCCGAAATTAGGTTAGAAAGCACCGACCACACAGCCTATAGATGGCTAATGTTTGATTTTCCGTATTGAATGCATTCTGGCAACTAGCTGAGGTAAGACCATGAAACATAGAACAAGGGAATTGGCAAGTACAAACATTTGTATCAGGACCGTGATCGCCATACTCATACATAAAATAAGCATTGCATATAAACTACTAATGCAAACATTGTTTCATTGGTCGTTTTCATTTTAAACAACAATAATCCGAAACACACAAACAGAACATTTAAAAATATACCAAACTGCGTTACAATAAATTTTATTTTGCTACAAAAAAAAAAGAGTATTTACGTCCTTTTGTAGTCTATTCAAAATAGACTCATCTATTTGTACAACAGTGAAACTTAAGATCGTAATAGTTTCGCTATTCTACAATAGATGGCAGCATTGGTTTTTCCGTAGTTTTCAGTTGATCATATTTGAGTAGAGAACTTTCTAGAACGATATACGTAATGACTGTCATTACGTATATCTTTCTAGAAAAATTAGGTCAACCTAAAATGAACTTTATATGTAAGGTGTACGGCTGATTTTAGCTTGACTTTCTATTATATCATTAGAGATTATATTAAATCAGGAATTTAATTAAAATAAAATGAAAATTGTACTTTCAGATGATATGAAATATCTCCATTCTTAATCATCTGTATTCTACTATCATTTCTGCATTCAAGGATGGCACAATACTGCATAATTCAGTGTATAATAGATTTTCGCACGACGACTATCTCCTAATGATATGGTAAGTATCACTTAGGCAATTTAGAGTAAAAGCGCATAATAGTGACGCACGCGGCACGCCCACTCTTCACTTCCCTTGTTCTATGTTCCATGGGTCTGTCTAAGTGGGGTTGCAACGCCGTAATTGGCTAACTCAAGGCCACAGTGAAAGATAGTAATGTACAGAGCATCTGATTGGTCGACACTGATTACCCAATCACTACTCATTGGCGCGTGGACATTTATATCGGAACTATAAGTCAGATGTGTTGACACAAGTCAATCGCCTATTATTAGGTGTCTATGGGCTGAGTGGTCGGTGTTAGAAAGATAAATAGAATAAAATACGATAGTCCATATCTGCACAGATGGCGCAAATAATAATAAAACACAACAAGAATAATATAAAGTCACTGACTTATTAATTTAATGAAAACATTTTAATGTCATACATGTCCGGAAGTCCTTAAAAACAATAGACAAACATTTAGACATAAATGCATGAATAACACGAATAATTGCAACAAATAATTAACACGAAAAATGTTAAGCACAAAATGGACAAAGCTAAATATGCGCGTTTTGGAATGGGTTTTAGTCATGAGAATTACGTTATAGGTAGTTTTGCTTAGTCAAATTAAAAATACGAGAAAATTTTGTTTTCCGGCAAAAGCATAATGTACCTACATAAGGCTCTTTACAATTTTATAAAACTTTCCTAGTTTTTTTATTTGTTACAGTAATGGTGTAATCAGACTGGTTTACAGATGTTAATAGGCGATGTTTATCTACGTTTACCCTTAACTAATTCATTAAAAATTGACTGCATACTTTAGTTTTAAAGTAAATAAGCACGCTCAAGACCTCACCTATATTGGTAAACTAATAGGCATAGGTTAGCTCTTGAGTCTACTTGTCCATGTGTTCCCCTAAGTGTGTAAGAGTGTGTGTATTGTGCGTATATATGTGGTGGTATAGGTATATACGCGCAAGACATGATATATCAGTGGTACAGTATATGTATGTGAAAGTTTAGTGTCGAGTTTTTTGCGTGTTTTTTGCTCGGGCCGTATTTACGTCTATCGTCCTGAAGTAATATGTGCCGAAGCTTTACACGATTTGACACTAAAAAATATTGCGATAAAAGCTTTGGTCTTTTAGCGCAACTTAGCGGCAACGAAATTTTGCACGAACTATCGTGCAATAATCCGAGATGGCTGAAATTATATTCAAATGTGTAACTATGAACGACGATTTTCTTATTTTCTTTAATTTTCGCATGTGTGCTAAGAACTAATTTTTTTTTGTGATGATCCAGTATGACGGGATTCAAAAAATGGCGGAATTCCTGTATCTTTTCATCGTTCCACTTCAATTTAAATAACCACCCACATAAGTCAGAACTAATTGAAAACAACGGCTGAAGTGAATAACGCCAATCTGACCACGCAGCGCGATATATTAGCGCGCTAAAGTTATTTGACGTACTGCCAACCGCGTTATATCGCACATGCAGTCCGAATGTTTGCAATGATAGCCGATAATAGCCGGTCACATTTGCATGTATCGTGTAATTGCGCGAAGCTTTGTGACGATAGACGCAAGTGCGGCCGCAGCGTTACAGATATGCATTCATGTATCGCGCAATGACGCGATACATGCAGATGTGACCAGCTATTATCGGCTATCGTCGTAAACATTCCGACCACGTGTACCTTAGCGCGCTAATATCTTCGGGACGATACACGCAGGTGCGGCCGAAGGGTAATACATAATAAATGATATGCCTCATAATATGAAGTTCAGACTGTAATTTATCCATTTTGGTCTGTAATGTGAGGTATATGTGGGTACGGTTGTGCAGGTGTGTGGTAGTTACCGGTGGTCTGTCGGCGGCTGCGGTGCAGGCGGTGCAGGCGCGAGTAGGGCGGCGGCGGCGGCGGCTCGGCGGGGGACGAGCCACACGACGACGGCGACGAGTCGCTCGATGCCAACATCACGTCCAACAAGTTTGCTCGCGCCTGAAATTGTCAACAATATATTTTGTAGTAGGGCAGCTGTAGGACCTGGGGCCTAATTCACGTAATCAAGCGGCAAGCGAGTCGAAGCATTTAAGACACTTACACATTTTCTTACATATTATACCGCGTCGTAGCACGTTTCGACGTTCTATCGTGTTTATGTGTGTGAGAGTCCTAAGCGCTTTGACTGAATTACGTGAATTGGGTGGCTGTATTCTTAATGATAACGTTGATGTGCGACAATTGAGATCTTTCTATTATATTCCTTTTCCAGATAATTATGTAGTTCTTGCCCCGCACATTACCTCGTCTTATAGTTTTAATTAAAGTAGTAAGGGGCCATCCATAAATTATGTCACACGAATTTCATAACTTTTTAACCCCTCCCTCCCCCTGTCACAGCTGGTCACGTTTGTGAGACCCCCCCTACCTAGTGTGATGCCACATATTTTACAATTTTACATTGGAATAATGATCTCATTCGATTATTATTTTATTCGTACAGGTAGCTTTTTAAATTTTGTGTTGAAATAATTAGATATAAAATATTATACTTTGAAATTATGTGATGTCACAAAATTTGGGACCCCGCCCTACTTCTTGTCACACAATGTCACACTTCGTCGACCCCCCCTTAACGTGTGGCGTAATTTGTGGATGGCCTCTAATATAATTATCCTTCACTGTTAAATCATTACAGAGAATTTTCACGCATTCCCACTATTAAATGTCACCAGTTTCTGTAATGTTGTTTATTTTTTACACGTACTGCAGATAATAGTAATTTTCTTCCATTATTAGGAAATCTGCGACTTCGGTTTGCCGAATTTTTTAAATTTTAATTTTTTTTTATTTGCCGAATTATTATTGAAACATATTTCATTAAAAAAACTTGGAAGAACGCACAAATCTCGCGCTTTTTTTAATTAACACAGCTTCTGGTTAATACTGAACTTTTATTAAGATTGGAGTTTAACAGAATTTACCTTCGGATCACTAAAATCAATATCCTTTTCTACATGCACCCATCCTGTCGTCGCCCATAAAGCACTATCTTTGTTTATAGTCTTCTCTGCTCCTTCTTCATTTTTGCTTTCTGAAGCTGCGGCTGCGCCTTCATTTTGCCGAATCATTCTGAAATAGAATTATTATAAATTAGCTTTTCGCCCCTAGAAAGATTTAAAATTCTTTACCTGTGTATGATAAAGTAATTCAGAATAAATACGTAGAAAATTAAATCTCACCTATTCAATTCTTCAATCACGTCTTTTGAAGTGGCCGCTTCGTGAAAACTTAAAGTATTTTCTTGTTTTATAATAATTGGTTCAGGCGTTGAATTGACTTGAGTAGATCCAGGCCGATTTCTATCAGCCACAGGAATCTTAGATCTAGTCTTATTCGGGGATGACGGAGGTCGTTTCCCTCCAAGAAGCGTTGGTATTCGACTTTTCTCGTTTCTTCGTCGAACTTCTTTATGCGTTACTTCATTCTTATTACTTATTATCACAGTTTCAGCTGTTGATGTGCTCGTTGTGTTAGACTCAGTCATTTGAGGTGAGCTCGTCTCCGGCGATGAACTCTCCTCTTCCTCAGGAACAGTACCCAAAGTTCCTGAGGTTCGTCTACACGCATTTAAAACTTCTTCAACAAGAGACATTTCTGTTTCTACAGGGAATTGAAAACTTGATGATTTTGTTAAGCAAGGCTCAAATTCTTTATCATGTGGATTCGTTTTAATAAATACTATGTTCTCTTTTAATGTAGGATTAGGTTCAGTACAGAGACTAGAGTCTATATCGTTCATTCTATCTTCTTTAATTGCAGTAAGTCGATCTAAATCTGCGGAATTTTCTAAATCAATACTACGATTTATTTCATTCTTACGTTGAACTTTTAAATGATATTGATTATCTATTTCATTTTCTGCATTTTCTACTCTTGATAAATCAACATAATAGTCTCCTGACTGTGCGTAAGGGCCTTCACGTTCTATGAATCTAGGGGATGACTTTGGCTCGGATACACTATCACAATATGAAATTCTTGGTCTGTCAATAGGCATGATATCACATGAATCATTTTCAGAAAAACTTCCAAATGAGTCTGGCCTCTGTCTTTCCTCAGAAACTTCACTCCGAGGATCCACTGACTCATCATCAAAGTCAGCTGCAGGATATGGGGGTGGCAATTCCCGTATCTCTGATACAGGACGTGACGACATTGAATCAGATTCTTCTCTATCACGACAATATTTTTGTTGCTCAGCAATAAAATGTAGGACATTTTGAAGGGCTTGCTCTCTATCTTGAAGGGCCATAGATTGAACATCGTTTATCCTTAAATGGTTATTTGGATCTTGCGTAGTTATTCCTTTAGATGAATTTGATGCTAAACTTTTTGTGCTTTCATACTTAACGAGGCGATAAAAATCTCTGGTAAAATCAAGACCAACATTGGCACAATCTCCATCTTCACTTAAAGCTGTACTACATCGTTTTTCAGGCACATCAGATGCGCTAGACCATGATCCTCCAGGAGAATGAGCACCGGAATACTCCCATCTTTTTTCCGACGTCTCATTTTCATCCGCAATCCTACATTCATCAATTTCTATTGTGGCAAATCCACAATCATTCCATAAACAATCTCCTACATCTTCTTCTAATTCTAAAGCGTCATCTTCCCTGATACTCGGTAATGTTGATAAAGATATTTGACCAGGTGTCGTTATTTCAGCAAATGGTGATTGTCGATCTCTTAGATCTTCACATGATAAAGATAAACTCCAATCTTCTAATTCAGCCCTATCGTATTCTAAATCTGCTAAATCTCTGTGCCTTTGTTGTAATGCAGACCTAGCATCATCTAATTCTAACCAATGCTGCACATAATCAGCTTCATATTGCGAACCGTCGGCCCGTTCATCAACAGTACTTCCCCATGAAGCTCTTTCTGAACTCGTTGTTGAAGCTATTGCTGGTCTTCTCAATGGTCTTTCTGGAGCTGGTTTCAAATCTAACACTAATACTCCTGAACTGGGTGAAGGCGTATCTAAACAACTAGTGGAACACGTCGTGCCAGTTAATAACTTTAAGCATAAATGAGAATCTGAAAAACTTCTTACGACATGTTGGAATGGTAAGACGGGCCTAGATGGTGGATAGCTTCCTCTTATTCCAGCAAAAGCTACACCTATTGGAAAATATATATAATCAGCATCAGCTAACAGCCTAGCGTGTCGTCGAGATTCACGTGGATTAATTGAAACTATTGTTTGGTTATCAGTCTCGTCGGAGGCTTCGTTGAGATCTGGTAGCACTCTGTCAACAGCATGATCACTTTGTCTAGAAGCGTCCGCTTGAACATCGCTAGACATTGTGGAATAGCCCTCATCTTTAGCGCCGCTCTCAGGAGATTCTGCACCCGCTTCACACGCTTCACCATTTTCTTCCTCAGCTCCTTTTTCCCTTGTTTTTTCTGAAAAAAAATAATAAAGTCCTTGAATATCATACAATAAAAAAGTATCATCAAGATTATAACCTTGAGTGACAGGGTCAGTGTTTCAGATTATACTAATGTTGGTCTGAACCCATTTTGAAGAATAGACAATATGCTTTCCTGCCTGGAGGTTCGCAAAAGGCACACGTTTGGGTAATTATGTCACTAATCATTACCATCGTGACGATGAGGTGGTAGAATTGTTTAACGTATTGCTGGGTTTGGTATTAACGCCTTACCTATTCCTGCTACAATAGTGAGACACTATTGCAGCAGGAATAGGTAAGTGGTTTATACAAAAATCAGGTAGACGGTAAACTTATGGATGTAGTATTGCACTGTAGTATATACGACATATGTAATGTCTAAAGTCGATTGACTCTTTCTATCAGGAAAAACATCTACTCGTTTGTATGTTTATGATATAAAGCTAATAAATAAATGACATATTATGCGTTTTACGACGATATACCTGTTTGTTAGCTGCCAAGTAAGGTGGATATTACCTTGATGACTACCTTATTTGGCAACCTTAACGACTACTTATTGTTAACAAGAATATTGATACTAACAGTTGCACGTGCTCTTCGAGGCACGAAGGTGTTGTAACTTTTGTGTTTATTGACAAAATTTTAGCACTTGTTAATCAAATGGATGGCTTGCAGTGTTTGAGACACTTTAAAGAATAGACGAGATATATGTCATTCTACCAGGCATTTCGTAAGAGGCGAACGATGGGAACGATTCACTACCGTGGTGACTATTAAATTCTTTCGGGCTTTGTAAAATCTCGCCCGGGTTCGATATCGCCGATATTCATATTCCTGCCGCAATAGCGTCAATCACGGATTAAATGGATGCGTCTTTCAAGACAGTTTCTTAGTTTGTTAGTGTAGCTTGCATTTACACACTGAAATACAGAGTTATACTACATACCGATGAAATAAAATCATTCAAAGGGTAATTTTGAAACTTTGTCATCTGATTCGGTACTATAAAACAGTGTATGATTTATTTCTATTTTTTCACAATATAACAACAATAATAATGCATTTTTTAGATTTCATATTACATGCTTATAATTAGGGTTTCAACGGAGGCATTATTAGCGGAAGCGGAGGCGGATGCGGAGGAGAAGAGTTTCGCATCCGCGGATGCGGAGGTTAACGGAGGCGGAGGTGAAATTTGAAGTAGAAAAATTAGAAATTTATAGTTTATTTAAGTCAAAAATATTTATTTCAAATCATAAGTACATGCATGTAAATGAAACGCTTTCATAAAAAAACTAGTAATCAAAACTGAGAAGAGGCAAATTATAATTTTACGAAAAATCACGGCTGAAACACAAAACAACTACTAAAAAAGTAGTAGGTACGCGGTACCGAACGATTCTACTAGTTGATTCCTGCCATTCATTCACGCCCCCACCACCGTCCGCCCGCCCGTGTTCTCACGGCAAGCAAAAAATTGACCAATCACGAATTCATTCGCAAATACGCAATCGTGCGGCTGTGTCTCCCAGCGTCGCTCTTTGCACGTTGTATGTTAGCGTAATTAAACCTCCGTTAAAACTCCGCATAAATTTGGCGGAGGTGGATGCGAAGGCAGAGGTTCGATTCTTTGAGGAAGTTCCGCAGTAACGGAGGCGGAGGCGGAGTTCCGTTACAACCCTACTATAATGTTACACGATTTATAATACATATATACTTATAATTAAATTAAATTAGCCAACGTCCAGATTTTATTACATTATAAAAAATATAACCTACAAATGTATGATATTTTTGACAGTAATAGGAGCGTTTGCTCATATGCGCGGCGACATGTGTCCTTCGCAATGGCCTGTCTATGAGTATTTATGTGGTTTTGTGCCGTCAATGCTTACCTGTCTGTCGTGTTTTGGTTTGAAGGATTAAAAGTGGCCGGAAACTTATGCATATGGCATTATCTTCCTGCCATTTGGATAGTAATATGTAAACATGTATGATATCTATAGCTCTAGTCAGAGCCATCAGCTTGTTTGCTGGTGTATGATATAAAGCGATGAATGTGAGGTGGAGAGTGGTGTGTTCAGTAACCTGTGTGGTCGGGCGAGCAGGGCTGCGGCATGTTGAGGCTGAGCGTGTGCGGGCGCGCGGGCGCCGCCCACAGCGCCGGCTCCACGGCCGACAGCGCGCGCGCCAGGTTCGCGGGGGTCACCTCCAGACCCTGGCACACAATGATACGTCATTGCAAACTCCGGGAAATAGGCCGAAATAGGTCCGAGCCGTAGGCGAGAGCTTCAATGATACAAGATAGGCAATTGTCATTGCCACCGAGGCATCGTCAAAGGCATTATTTGATAGCTTAATAAAATCATATACAATGGGCACACTAAAAGTTTTGTACTTTTAGCTAATCGGAACTATTTGAATTTCAAATGTTATATTTTTAAAACGTTCCAACCTTCTTAGTAATAAAAAAAAAATTGGCGGAAAATCAATTTTTTTATCACACATCAAAATTCTACGTACGCAACGAAAATGGAATTAAGTCGAAAAGATTTTAGAGCGATGATTTTTTTATGATTTTAAAAGTTCTCTTTCTCCGCAAGACTGTGCCGTTCGTCTTCAAAATGCTTTTGGGAAAGAAGCACCTTGTTTGAGCACCGTGAGTTGATGGTTTGCTGAATTTGAGAGAGGTCGAGTTTCTTTACATGACGAATTTCGTGAAGGGCGGCCTTCAACTACCGTCAAAGAAAATAATGTGGCTACTGTTAAGTTAGGTTAATTGAAGAAAACCCTCGGATTACCTATGAGACAATTCGAGGACTATTGAGGATTGGTATGAGCCAAATTCAGAAAATTTTACACGAAGAATTGAAAGTACGGAAACTTTGTTGTCGTTGGATCCCTCATGAACTGACAGCGGAGCAGAAGCGGGCGCGCGTGGAATGGTGCTCACAGATGCTACTGAAGTACGACCATGGATATTCTAATGCTGTTTATGACATTGTCACAGGAGACGAAACGTGGATTTAATGTTTTGAACCCGAAAAAAAATAGCAATCTTGTGTTTGAAAATGAGAACAGGCCAACAAAAGTGAGACAGGCGAGAAACGTTGGTAAAAAAATGATGGCGTTTTTTTTCTCAGCTACGAGTCCCATCTGTACAATCCCACTTGAAGATCAAAAGAGTGTTAATGCCGAGTGGTATTCTACCATTTGTTTACCCAGGATGTTAGAAAAAGTTCGCGAAAGACGACCCAAAAGCCGCATTCTCCTTCACCATGATAACGCTTCTTCACACACGGCCAACAAAACAAAGTCATTTTTCGCTTCCGAAAAAGTACATCTCTTCACTTATCCTGCGCATAGCCCCGACCTAGCACCCTGTGATTTCTGTATTTTCCCCAAAATCAAAGATTTGATGAGAGGTTTTACTTTTACCAACTCCGAAGAAGCAGTGATAGCGTTCAATCAGCCCGTAGAAAACATGCTTTCAAATCTGTGGTCCTCCGTTTTAAAAAATTGTTCGATCGCATGAAAAAATGTTCAAAATGTAAAATTTTGAAAAGCAATAAACATAATAATTTTTGCTTAAACCGCTTAACGCCACATTATTTTCGTTGACGGCAGTTGAGGGCCGCCCTTCACTAAATTCGTCATGTAAAGAAACTCGACCTCTCTCAAATTCAGCAAACCATCGCCTCACGGTGCTCAAACAAGGTACCAAAAGCATTTTGAAGACGAGCGGCATAGTCTTGCGGAGAAAGAGAACTTTTAAAATTATAAAAAATCATCGTTCTAAAATCTTTTCGACTTAATTCCATTTTCGTCGCGTACGTAGAAATTTGATGTGTGATAAAAAAACAATTGACAAATCATTTTCCGCCAATTGTTTTTTTATATTACTAAGAAGGTTGCAACGTTTTAAAAATATAACATTCGAAATTCAACTAGTTCCGATTAGCTAGAAGTGCAAAACTTTTAGTGTACCCCATGTATATAAGAACCAGGGCACATTGCTTACCTACATAGTAAACTTTAACAAAATTAGTGTAGTAATATTCAAAAATATGGTTACAGCACCTCTTATGGTTACAGACTAATGAGTCTAGTCGCAAGTACGGTAAATTAGTGTTTGTAAACAATGAACTTTTATGCGCCGTCCGCGTAGTTTAATGTACTACCTACTAGAAAAGTGATAAAAATTATTGCACTAATTATCAAGGAGCATATTTATCTTGATAATTTCCAAGCCTGCTCTTAATATACCTTTTATATATAAGAATATTCCCCCCCCCCCCGCCCGTGTTGGAAGAAGAAGCCCGGAACCAACAAGGGTTTTCCCCCATGTTGGTTCCGGGCTTCTTAAAAGAATAGGCCAACTGCTGTTCTGCCAGGCAGGTCGTAAAAGGCGACCGATTATGAGTCACTACCATCGTGACTACTAGGCGGTAGAGTTCTGCATTGTCTCACCCGAGTCAGGACTCAGTTACCACCGCCTTACCTATTCCTGCCGCAATAGCGTCAGTGCTTGTCACTGTCGCGTTTCGGTTTGGAGGGTAAGGTAGCCGGAAAACTTATGCATGTGGCATTAGACCTCGCCACAAGATAGTAACGCACCATTAACACCTTTGGTGTCTATAGGCGATGGTTGACTCTTTCTATCAGGAAACGCATCTGCTTGTTTGCTATCTTTATCTTCTTCTATATATATAAAATTCTCGTGTCACAATGTTAGTCTCCATACTCCTCCGAAACGGCTTGACCGATTTTGATGAAATTTCGTATGCATATTCAGTGGGTCTGAGAATCGGCCAACATCTATTTTTCATCCCCCTAAATGTTAAGGGTTGTCCACCCCTAAAATTTTTTTTTTTACTTTATGGACAATTTTTTTTATTTTTATTTTTTTATGATTCAGCATTAAAAAATACATATAACTCTACATTTTTACCCTTCTATCACCAACCCTTATTTTTTTATTAAATAATTTATATGGCAAAACAACGTTTGCCGGGTCAGCTAGTAATATATAAAAATAAACTTGCCACGATTAGTTGTAGGATCATTTAAAGGTAAGATCCCGCTAATTCTTAATAATTCGTTTGAAAGAAAAATGGGAAAGGTTAAAAGCATACCTTGAGTTCAGTCCAAATTTCTGCAAGGATCTGGTGTCGGCGCTTGTCGTCGTGGCTGAGCGGGTGCGGCGCGGGCGGCGGCGAGTCGCGGAACGACACCAGCGACCCGCAGGACCCCACGTCTACCAGGTGCACTGGAATTGCAAATCAAAATCGGTTATTTTTTATGCTTCGGCAGCACTTGCATCTAATGTCACAAAGCTTCGCGCCATGACTCGATACATGCAGATGTGACCAGGTATTATCGGCTATTGTCCTAAACATTCGGACTGCGTGTACATTATTGCGCGGCTGGCGGTACGTCAAAGGGTTTTAGCGCGCTAATATCTTGCGGACGATACACGCAGGTGCGGCCGAAGGGTAACAGATAATTTAAAAATAAGTAGATATGGGTTAATAGCGATATTTCTCGAGATTAGGTGATACCAATATATTCTCTTTAGAATGTAATATTTTTAAGTAATATATCAGTATTAAATTATATTTAGTTTGGACCTTAAAGCAACAGAAATAAGTTCTCAGCAATACCATTCTCTCAGGTGCGGCCACGATGAGAACAAGATACTGCAGGAAATGCGTATGTCTCATTCGTACGTACGGCGCGGCGTATCGTGAAAATATTTTAATATTTTCACGAATCCGACGGGCGCCAAGCTAGTGAATTCGAACTATTCCGAATGTTGTTATCCGATTCTCTTTGGATAGTCATTACAGAGATTAGGCGAATATGAAATATTAGCATATTACAGTTCGCCGGATTACTAATCCACGAATCCTTTCAATATTACTAATATCTTAGCGAATACTAATATATCAGTCACACCACTAAAAATAAGTATGTGTTTTGATTATCGGAATAAAAACCGGATATTCGGTATTCGGCAATATGATTATTGATGGCATAGGTATCAATTTTTTATGTAGATACCTTGTAAATCTCTCGGCGTCTGTGGTGTCAGAGGTGTGTGTGGCGTGGCCGGCGATGGCCTCGGTTGCGGCCGCAGTTGTCTCACCAGCAGGGAGCTCAAAGCTCTGTTCTGGGTCTCGAGCTCACGAATCCTGGCACGAGCGCATCCCAACTCCTCACGAACACTCTGTAATTTTAATTTATTATACATTATTTAAACGGAGTAAAACTGCAACACCAGACGTCTTCAGATTTCATGTACCTCTGGAACTTTGCATCTATCTTCACTAAATTTAAATGGGACCAAATAGGGACAAAAATATAATACGTACCCTAACAAAAAAAATATAAAATCAGTGTATAACTAAACGAGTTCTGAGTTAACAAACATAAAAAATATAGCCGAATTGAGAACCACCTCCTTTTTCGGATGTCGGTTAAAATAAGTCAAAATATTTAAGCCGACTAGAATTCAAGTTTAAAAAATAAAACTAAGGAAACTGACATTTCTGATCAAGCGAGTTTCTTTTTATCACATCGATTCAGAGGTAACATCTTCAGCCAAAGTAAATTACTTTGGTACTACATTTGAATGGAAGAGACAGAATGAAGACTAACTTACGACCGTGATCAGTGTTATTAATAAGATCCAAATTAATAGATAAATTCTCATAAAGATGTAGGTTCTTGAAGGCGTTTCTTATCTTAGAAATAAACGCGTATATTTTAATTATGCTTCATTAACCGAATTAAACTCCAGTAATTGAAGGGTGGTAATTATAGGGAGAGATGGCAGATAGAAGACGTCAGTGCGGCAGTATTTAACAATGACAGTACCAGGCTGGCTTTATTAAAAGATTTTCATTTGGAGAATTAATTTTAAAACATTAAAGCACCTTTATTTCATTAAAACTTTGTCGTTTTAATAACTAATTTACTTAGGACGAAACAAAGTTTTAATGAAGTAGCAGAATAATATTTTAAGCTATAGAAAGTTTTTAATATTTAATTAAATAAAGTTAAGGATTTTTCCTGAAATTATAGTATTTGCAAGAGGTATACCTTTATTAGGGGGCGTCCATAACTTACGTGAGGTGTTTTTTTTAATTTTCTGTCCCTCCCTCCCCCCTTGGTGAGATGTCGTGAGATTTTATTGAACCCCCTCCCCCATCCCCCAATCTCACGTGAGATTTTTCAAAATTTGGGTTTCTTAAATATGTAAACGCGTTGGATTTTTATTATAAAAAGAAAAAAAAAATGCCTAGTAGTCAATATTGCTGAGTTATGTCACAACAATTTAACAATAGAATACTTAAATCGTAATTACTGCGATTAAAAAAAGAATGTCTACTCCTCTGATAGTGGCGCGAAATCAAAGGACGGGTTACACTGTACCGTAAATTCAGATTAAATTGAACTATTTGGTATAAAACATATATGATTGATTATTTGGCAGTCAGTAGTAATGTATAGCGTCGAAGTATGAATGAAATTATTTCCTTTCGAACGAATTAGTGAATAATCTTAATCGTATTACGATTACGATGACCGCCCTGTTGGTCGAAGTAAATAATTTGCTTACTTTGGGGTTAGATTATTAAGTGTAATTTGTCCCGTGAATATGTATTATTTATTATTATTATTACGCTTAAGATTAAATCTTAAGCATGTACAATTTGGATAATGGACCAAAATATTATATTTTTTCTGTTTCAATCAGAAAAAAAATTGCGTGATGTTTGACGAGACCCCCCCCCCTCTCCCCAACGTAAGATTAGATGAGATTTGACTCGACTCTCTCTCCCCCTTAAATATCTCACGTAATTTGTGGACGCCCCCTTATCTTAAAAGGGGAATTGAGTAAGTGATGTGGGAGAGCAGGTGTCTTTCTGCTAGGCATAGGAATGATTGCTACTTTTAATTCGTTTTCATTGAATGGAATCACAATGATTTCACTCGTGAAATTTCACTGGAAAGGACTTTCGCTCATAAAATTACTCAAACGTCAAGTGACCGTGAGCTATTAAAAATGAAGTATGAATTATAATCCAAGCCGCTCTTATGCGAATTGATTTCATTGAGTATGACATTTTATAGACACAATGAAGGGAAGGTAAGAAAATGCATTTTATATGAAATTTCACATGATACTTGTGAAATGTTCCATGTTTCTGTTATGTTATGTTGTCTGCTAGGTCGTTAAATGTGAACGATCGGCTAAGTTGCGTGCGTGCGTACGTGCGTGATTGCTTCCGTGCGTGCGTGCGTGAGTGTGTGTTTAAATGAAAGCGCTTTAAAATATTATAAAATTATATTTTCTATTGCAGCATGATTGTGAGTAATTTAAACCAGTTATACAACTTTTTAACGAGTATGAGTTGATTTGCAAACATGTAAAAGCTTATGAATTAACGCACACATTAAACAGGCCGTATATAAAAATATTAAATCAAAGTCGCATTAAAAATGCAACTTCCTCTTCTAAATCGGTATGTACCATTGATATAAAAAACAGTCCCGAACACAACTGACACTCAAAACTGTCCCTAATTTCACAAAAAAATATGTAGTAATAGATATGGCAAAAACGTATGTTTTTGCATATCCAACCTTAAGCGCAAGATTTATATTTGTTTTTACAAAGCCTCCAAAGCATTATACAAGAAGTAATAAAATTGTCAGTGTCGCAATTGACGCGATTCTATTTGAAATGAGATTTTTAGAGGGCGGGTTTAACGCTGAATGTGCATCTTGGGTTTTTTATATCAATGGTATGTACAGTATTTTTTTGTAGAATTGCAGGACTCATTATGCGAAGCATAAGAGAGTGTTCTACGATTGAAAAATCTTTTACGCTTCCTTTCGCAACTGCAACAGTTTTGCTATTGAATAAAATTCTTGCTATTGAATAGAATCTACATTATTTACATGCCACTGCACAGATAATTTAATCAAGATAAATCCTGAAATTTTTAATCGACTTCCCAAAAGGAGGAGGTTATTAATTCGACTATGTTTTGCTATGTTTGTTACCTCAGAGCTCGGTCATAAATAAACCGATTTTGAAAATTTCTTATTTTGTTTGGGGCGGTATACTTCCCGTGCGGTCCCATTTCAATTTGGTGAAGATCTGACGCAGGGTTCCGGAGATATAGGGAGTAGGAAGCTGGTTGCTGCGGTTTTACTGCGTTAGAAAATGACTAAGAATGAGTTTAGTGTAACAGAGGATAAAATCAGAACATAAAATTTAAAAAATAAGCTTAAACATTTTCCCGTTCGGCAGTAAAAATAAATTACAATAATTAATATATTCATTAATTATGATTAAACGAAATGAAGCTAGATAGCCATTTGAAATAGAAAATCCTTTAAGGGAAATAAGAGTTTACTTGAACTCGTATTGTAACCCAAAAAATGGATTTAATAATGATCTTTTCTGGAGAAGTCGTGTTTCCAATCTATACATTTTCAACATATAAAACGCAGTCACATTTGAAACATCTCTGGAATGTAAGGCAGGCCTACCCTTAGCTCGCCTGGTTAATAAGTGTCAGATTGGCCACGTTCAGCATTTTTGTTACCGATACGCGCGTAGATAATTTGGTTAGTTTCTGTTATTGTTATATTGTTTTTGGACATTATTGTTACGTTTTGCGCCAAATGACGTCATCAACGGCGTGCGTCAAGTTAATCTGACCGCGATGTATATGGATATTTTTTCTATCTAATGCGTATGTGCACTGTGCAGTCTTTATATTTTTTTTTTGATATTTTTCATGATCATAAAGAGCATTATGAGTCGTGCACTTTTGGATTTTACAAATAATTTTCTATATTTTTACTTTAATGATTAAAAACGCAGTACAATAATTGCATCAACCGGCGTAATATCTTTTGTATCTCTGGAGTTCTGGATTATACCTTCACCAAATTTATATGGCACAATACCCTAAATAAGTATACAGTGAGTATACTTTAGTATCTAAAAAATATAGAAAATTATTTGTAAAACCCAAAAGTGCACAATTCATAATGCTCATTAGATCATGACAAAAAAATATCATGAAAAATAATAACAAAATAAAAAAAAAAAAACTACACATTGTTGCACATACAGTAAAAAATGGCTCAATCAAAAAAAGCATTTCCTAAATCAGTTAATTACTGAACGAGTTCTGGGGTAACAAACATAAAAATACAGCCGAATTGGAGGCCTCCTCCTTCAATAGTTTTTTATAACATAAGATAGCAAACAAGCAGATGGCTCCCCTGATAGAATGAAGAAGAGAAAGGAACCTGGAAAGAAACCTCCTGGAACCTCCTAGAAAGAGAAGTCATCGCCTGTAGATACCAAAGATGCTAATGGTGCGTTGCTATCCGTGTGGCGGTATGACAGTGCCACATAAATAAGTCTACTGGCTATTTTACCCTCCAAACTGGAATAGGACAATGACAAGCACTGACGCTATTGTGGCAGGAATAAAAGTATAATGCAGTTTTGCTAAATACATATATAAGTAGCAGTTTTTGATTTATAAATTTTGAAACTTTAAAGTAAACAATGATGTCTTGAATTAGACTGAATATCCATAATATTTTTCCTTCAGAAGAGTCATTTTTGTTTGTTATCTTATGAAAAAAATATGGGGATCACCACCAATTCACCTTCTCGCACATCGATTAATGGTGGCAAACCAGGGCATCTATTGATTTTCGGTTAACTTTGACTATACCGCAGTGGAACATTCTGTCATCAGTGATCGCTAGGCCACTATCACCCAGTGTCACCAAAATCTTTATTAATGTGTTGCTGCAGATGAAGAAGTAATAAACACACACATACACACATATAAACTTTTGCATTTATAATATTATTAGTTGTATCTGTCAAGTGCACGTTTGACCAACTTTATTCATAAAGTTGGCGCCAAAACTAAGTCAGCATGGCGGACACCCGTGGACCGGATTTAAACACGAGCGTTCGCATTATCGGTCAGATTATGCCAAGATTATAGTGGTCCAGAGGCTTGGTAAAATTATTACGGTGCAAGCTTAGGCCAAAGTGTCCCATTTGGTACAATTTATGTGCGAATGTGCCCGAGTAATCCGCACCAGAGGAACAGCCAGCGTATAATTATGAGAAAACAATTTCCGGTTTCCATCTTAATGCTTTGGTCGGATTAAGAGATTTCGTTAGGCTTTTTTCGAGAGTATTAATTTACATTTTTCTAACGACATTTTGCATTACGAGATTTGCAGTTCACTGAAAACTGTTAAAATCTTTAGAAGGAGATTAGTTACTAAACACTTTAAAAATTTATTTTATTTAGTTCAATTTTAATTTAATAATAGTTATAGCGTTTTTAAACTTAAACTAAAGAAGTAGTGCACAATTTAAATATGCCAAATACATGAGTTTTTCCTTTTTCATGGTTATAATTATACCTACTAAAGGTTGATACATTTACAAGATAATTTAATTCTACACTTCTAATTGTTGGCACTTGATGAAACTTCGTATTCGTTCAATATAATATTTATCAATTAATACACTTGTAGTATTTTACTACATTGTATAAGTTTTTGGCGAATCCCGCGGGATCAACTAATTTTTTCGGGATAAAAGTAGACTATGTGCTATTCCAGGTCACCATCCACCTGTGCCAAGTTTCATTCAATGGCGTAATTGAGTAACAAACATCCATCCATCCAAACATCCAAACTTTCGTATTTATAATATTAATATAGATTTCCAACCGGTTTTGCTTACACAATCATCATCAGTATTTACAGTTACTAAGTAAAATTTTTTTTTTTCAAAAAGTGATGAATATTGTATTGATAAGTAATTTTAAAACGTTTTGTCCGACCAAATTACTGCATCTGTGAGCTTGTGTATCACCGCGAACATTCCACTTTAGTGTTAGCTTTAGCTGAATTGTTTTATAATTATTCACGTTATCAAGTGGTTATAGCGTTCGACCCGACAAATTCACTGCTGCGTTATTTCAGACTTCAGACTGATAGGTTAAATATGACATTACCATAATAATATGTCTCGCAGCGTTTTCGACAATAATCGTAAGGAGAAATTTCAGTTGACTTGACAAAAGAACTCACGAAATTTCAAGTATGTATAGTTCATATAACGAAAAGAGCACTTATTGTCCCGCGGACTATGCCGTGTGTGTATGTGTGTGTAAACTGTGATATGTAACCTATAATGGGATCATTAGGATTCGATAAGTATTACCTACAACAAAATAATGTGTAATGTACCTTCTGAGAGAGTAATGCTCGCACAACTTGTTGCGCGACATCGTCAAGTCGCCGCTCGTGCTGGCTGTCGACGACCCCCGTCGACAGCGCCGATAACTCGTGCCGTAGCCGTTCGTTCTCCGCTGACAGCGCCGACAGCTGGCTTTGGTAGTGTGTTGCGGAGACCTGTAATTGATATTTTTACCTTTTATTGTTAAGCAAACATCAGAACGAGTTCGGGGAAATAGTAATTTTATATGTTACCTCGTCATATACCACGTGTTGGTTCGGGCCCCTATGTAAAAAGGCCATATCTACATTTTGTCAGGCAGTTCGTAAAAGGCGAACGATTGGATACGTGTCTCTACCATCATGACTACTAGGTAGTAGAGTTCAGCAACGTTTTGGCTGGGTTTTGTTACCATCTCTTGCCTATTCCTGCCACAATAGCATCAGTTGTTGTCATTGTCGTGTTTCGATTTGGAGGGTAAGGCAACCAGTAAATTTATGCATGTAATGACATCTCACCACACAGACGTCAACACACCTATACGGTGTCTAAAAAACCATGCCCGATCTTCAAAGACATTGTTTGATAGCCTAATATAATCATATGTATGTACAATGTACATGATATAGGTAGGTGAATTTTCGCTGATTAAAATAAATAATCTTAAATGATATTTTATAAAACCAGCCAAGTGCGAAAGGACTCGCGCACGAAGGATTCCGTACCATCATAGCAAAAAAAACGAAAAATACACTATTATTGTATGTACCGTTAATATATATATTTTTTTATTTTTAGTACTTGTTCTAGCGGCAACTGAAATATACAATTTGTGAAAATTTCAGCTTTCTAGCTGGTGAAAGACAGACAGACAGCGGAGTTTTAGTAATAGGGTTCCGTTTTACCTTTTAGGTACGGAACCCTAATTACCATGGCAAAACAAAATGCCAGACAAAAAATAGCGACAGACAGACGCGTCTACGAGGCCGCGCCCGCTTACGAGACGGAGTCACGGTAATATTACGAGACGGAGTGTTGAACATTTTGAAATATTCGCTAAATTTTAGCGATATTTTGATTAGGTAAATACAGGATTTCAAAATAATACAATATTTATATTTTTATAAATAGAATCATTTTATCATGTTTTTGTCTTCGACATGATCAAAAAAATTGACATTATAGCACGTAAAAAATCCTAAAACCCATTCCGATTTACACGCTGTACCTATATACTCGTATCTTTGGTGGTTTGGAAAAGAGTTATCTATCGCCTACACGGCGAGGGTTATCACTCTCTTTTAGGAGAGCCATTTGCTCATTTGCTACTCTAAAGCTGGGTATCCATTTGAGGCTGCTTCGGCCCGAGCGGCTTCTTCGGCCCGAGGTAGCTCTAGTGGAAAATCTGCCGCGAGTCGAAGCTTGCCGCGACTTGAACCAAACGTGTGCCGGGTGGTCGCGCAGCGAGCCGAATTATGTTGGTAAATGGCCATGCTCAAAGACGCGGGACGCCTCAGTGTTGAGTGTGAGCCTTGCGATGAGTGGAGACGTTGGTGTGTGTTCGGTATGCGACAAAAATTGTTTTGCATCTGGGTATCCACTTGCGCAGCCTGCGGTACTCCAAGCATGAGGCAGCTCGTCACGAGGCAGCTCAAGTGGATACCCAGCTTAAGATATAAATAAGGCGAATATGCACTACATAATTACTTTTCCCACATTCTTGTATTAATAATGTAGGTAGTTTGTTCGTGTCAATCATGCTTAATTGACTAGCCACAGTCGCAACGAAAATTAAACAATCCACTTTTAAAAACGCGTTTATTTAACGAACTGTTGCGTTTCGTTTTTTATGCAAAACCTTTCTAAAATGTTCTGTTAGTCATCGAGGGGTAGACAAAGGGGTTGTGTGTGTCTGTCTGTTCAAACGCGATTGATTTAGTGTCAAAGGGGCGAAGTATCAATGGTTACGTGCATTTAATTTGTTTAGGTGCAGGCACTGCCTAAAACTTTTCTGTTTTTGAACGAGTTTGAAAAAGGTGTTAATATTGAAAGATTTTTATTTTTAACTTAGTTTATTTACTTCTTTTTAATAGTAAAGGCTGTTTTGCAAGTAAGATTCCTGCACGTTGTACAGTATATTCACGGTAGATCTCTTACAGAATAAGCAAAGCGAATCGTGTAAAAAACAGAAACACTTGCTTGTGTTGGTCCGAATCACTTTTGAAGAATAGATCCGGGATTCGGAGTTCAGACCACTCCATCTGCCATAGGTTCAACTCACATTGACGCATAGTCGAAGCGAAGCGACGGGTCATGTTTTGGCAAATTTTGAAGTATATTTATCTCTATTTTCATCAGATAAAGTACAAAGTGTTATGTAAATAGGTATAGGTGTAGACGCCCTACACCGTGCGTCGACGACTGGATTCGCATGTCGACGCGCGTTGTTGCAGTCAAACGGATTTAAGACACGGTACGTTTACCTTATGGAAATATTAAATAAAAGTTTAAATTATGACGCGTCACTTCGCTTCGACTCTGCATCAAAGTGAGTTGACTCTTTTTATAAGATAGCAAACAAGCAGATGGGTCTCCTGATGGAAGAGTCAACCATCGCCTATAGACACCAAAGGTGTTAATGGTGCGTTACTATCTTGTGATGAGGTCTAATGCCACATGCATACGTTTCCCGGCTACCTAATCCCCAAAACCAGAACACAACAGTAAGAAGCACTGACACTATTGCGGCAGGAAAAGGTAAGGCGGTGGTACTAGACCCGGGCGAGACAATGCAGAACTCTACCACCTAGTAGCCATGATGGTAGCGACTAGCATAGCCAATTAGTCGACCTTATGACTTGCCTGGTAGAACGGCATTTGGTCTATTCTTCAAAGGAGCCCGGACCAACATGGGGGAAATATAACACTGTTAAATAGTTCGTAAAATACGACCACCATTGTGACTACTAGTCTTGGATATTGCTAGTGAATACAGTGGTAGTGTTCTGCAATATTTTAGTGTCGTTAGTTATTGTCAAGTTTTGGTTTGGAGTACTGGCTAGTCGGTAAACTTTTTTACGGAGCATTACATCTCTCTTCACGGGAATATAATACATCTTGCATCGACTTTGATAAATTTAGACATTGACTTCAGCCTTGTTCCTTACAAGACTGCAGTCAGCCTTGACAATAGTGAAATGTAATAAAAATATTTGTATATATATAAGTACTATAATAATCTCCTATAATAGGAGATTATTATAGTACGATAAAGGCTGGCCTGCATTTATCGTACTATAATAATCTCCTATTAAATGGAAACAAAGTCAAGTGCGTTAAAAGAAAAATGATGAGCGTCCATACAATGTTCGTCTAGAATCCAACGAATATTGATAGATCGGCATTACTTTACGATAAATTAGTAATTTCTTCTGAAACATAAATTGTATCATGGACACTTTTTTAAATGTCATAATGCAAGAAAACCCAACAAGGTTTACAATAACTTAAATTTGGACAAATGGTAATATTATTACATTCCATTTTTAAACATTTACGACGTAATATATAGGTAAAACAGTTTTAATAAGTTTCTGTTTGTCTCATCATTCAACTATTTGATTTTAAAAGTTATTTGGTGAAAATAATAAACAAAACCAGAAAAAAATAAATATTTTATATCACTCACATATTAAGTAGAATTTAGTAGATGTCACTTGTTTTTTCTTGTTTCGTAAAAAAAAAACAAAGATTGTTTATACAGCCATGATATTTATCTTAATACAGCCATGCCGCATTATAAGGTTTGACTAATAATAAATACTTTCCCTTTTTTACATTTTATAAAATACTTTATTAAACTTTTTATATATCTAACATTTTTCTAACTTGTTCCGTTTATCATAAATGGAACAAAGTATTAATTTTGTGGCAGAAAAGGAAGAACTTTGCTTGTTTTAAACGTAAGAAAATATATTATACCAGTTTGAGGAGTAAATGACTTCCGTAGAGAGTTCCTTTTCAAAATTTACTTGCTATTAATATGTGTCTGTTGAACCCTAATATAGCCTATATTGTACATTTAATTAATTTGATAATTTCGGTTGAGGTTATATTTTAGTAGTCTTTTTAGGCCGACTGCATCAATTTTATTTGCACAACATGTTGGTCCCGGGCTCCTTTGAAGAATAGACCAACTGCAGTTCTGCGAGGCGGTCGTAAAAGGCGACCGATTGGCTAACGAGTCACTACCATCGTGGCTACTAGGTGGTAGAGTTCTGCATTGTCTCGCCCGAGTCTGATATCACCGCCTTACCTATTCTTGCCGCAATAGCGTCAGTGCTTGCAGTGTCAATGTCGTGTTTCGGTTTAATGCCACATGCATAAGTTTACCAGCTACCTTACCCTAGGTAGCTGGTAAACTTATGCATGTGGCATTAGACCTCGCCACAAGATAGCAACGCACCATCAACACTTTTGGAGTCTATAGGCGATGGTTGCCTCTTTCCATCAGGAGACCCATCTGCTTGTTTGCTATCTTATGATATAAAAAATAATAAAAAAAAACATATCATGGTACAATATGTTGCTTTAAGTTAATTTTTAATAACTTGTAAACCCAATATTTTTGAAAATAATCTTTAATTTTCATTTCATTTTATTTCTCCTTTTAATGACTAATGTAAGACATGTTGTACAACCAATTTGCAATTTAATGGAAAACAATTTGGCGTGAAAATATACGTACGTTTACAAAATTGTATTCATACAGTTTCTATCAAAGTTTTGAAATCACAATTTAATTAATCGTACCAATACAATTTACATAAATGAAGTAACCACAGATGTTTTCAGAAAGTAATTTAACTAGCAATTGGCTTCAGAACGACTCCCATCAAAGAATGCTCCTGATAAATCAATTTCCATTTCATATTTAGATTCAGACATTCCTAATTAATTTTGTTATTAAGTAAGATATATAAATGAATGAAAATTAGTCAACTGTGGGGAAATTGGAGGAAATGTTGTTGAGATTTATAAATAAGATATGAAGGGTTCAGTCGTTATTTTAGCTTGATTTATATTTAACTGCCTCGTTAGTCCTGTTCGGTCCACATTATGTGGTCCCAGGTTAATTTGTTTTGTATCATAATATAGCAAACAAGTAAATAACCTGATGGAAAGAGACAATGAAAATTGATTATTCAATAGCGCGTTAGTAGGTCGTAAAAGGCGGCCGATTGGCGCTTCACGAATCACTGCCATCGTGGCTTCTTGGTAGAGTTCTGCATTGTCTCGTCCGGGTCTGGCACCACCGCCTTACTTATTCCTGCCGCTTTAGCGTCAGTGCTTGTCACTGTCGTGTTCCGGTTTGGAGGGTACGGTAGCCGGTAAACTTATACATGTGGCATTAGATCTCGCCACAAGATAGCAACGCACCTTTAACACTTTTGGTGTCTATAGGCAATGGTTGACTCTTTCTATCAGGAGACCCATCTGCTTGTTTGCTATCTTATGATATAAAAAAATGTAATGCTACATCTGTATTAATATTATAAATGCGAAAGTGTGGTTATTTGAAGTGTGTGTGAATGAAAATGTGAAATGTAAATGTATGGATGTATGGGTGGATGGATGGATGGATGTTTGTTAATCACGCAAAAACTACTGAACGGATTTGGATGAAATTTTGAATACAGAGTAATCCTGCAGGATTCGTCAAAACTGTCATAATGCAGGGGGCTGCACGTTGCAGCTAGTAATATAATATTTTTACCGGCAAATTTACTCTCCAAGCTGGCGTAAGTAACAAATATTGACGTTATTGCGGCAGGAATAGGTAAAGCAAGGCTACCTAGTAGTCAAAATGCAAGAGACGTTTGGCCAATCGTTCGCCTTTTATGAACTGACTGGTTTAATTTTTATTAAGAGCCCGGACTAAACCGGACGAATGGAACTTGACCGGACCAACGCGAGGGGAAAATCAGGAGAGCCGTCTGCTTGTTTCTCATCTTATGATATAGTAAAAAAACTTTTTTAGTCAAAATGGCTAGCCCTTTTATGTTAGCCTGGGACAGATTTGGCTTAAGTTTGGCATACAAGTAGTCGATGTGCAGACTTGAAATATAGGTTACTTTTTTCAACAAATGCATAGTTCCCGAGTAATAATCGAAAACATTTTAATCTTGGATTTCGTGGTTGTTGGTTAGTTACCTATAACTTTTTATGATCTGAAATTCCATCAAAACCTGTTTAGAAATGCTTGATTGAAAGAATAAGAATTATCCAGCCATCTTCCCATACTTTCACGCTTATAATAGCAGGAACATTGTATATTAACATAAATCAAGTAATAAAAAACGCGGAACTAAAAATACATATTAAACAATCGTTAAGGCATTTTTTATTGTCTGCCAAACAAAACCACGAATCACAAGATTAATGGTAGCCAAAACCCGATTTAGATTAATCCGAAATACACATTGTTTCCTACGTGACTTTGGAGAAAGGGGCCTTTGTAAGAACTGATTACATTTACGGCAATAACTGGGATTAAACTGTGCTACTATTAATCATGGAACAGAGATTATTAGAAGTGCTAAAGAACTGTCGACACGCGTTAAACTTGCGGCATAACATGCGTTTGTGTTGGGATGTAATTAGGTAATAACTTTAATTGCAAATACAGTTTGCAGCAAACTTGTTAAATACTTTTTAAATGATTTTTACAATGGTTTAAATTCATTAAAAGTTTGGTGCAAGCGGACCTAAATATTATCATATGGTGTATTATTTGAGTTTTTATCGATCTTAATATTATATGAGTGTACATGATATGACAGTTTAATATAAATAGTAAACTTATATAAGTGATTAACTAGGACATAACAATTTTTGTGATCTTGCTACTATGAAGTCCTTACTGAGTTTTGTGTAAGTTTTTTATTTATTTATTAAGGTAGCTCACAGTGTTTTAAAACAGTAGCAAGGTTTTTACACACAATTTACTAAACATTTTGTAACTAGATAGTTGCATTAACAACGATGTGCAAATTTGACTTAAACAGATTTGAAAAAAGCAAAATTAATTTTCAAAAAATATGTTTGATAAAAGACTCTTTGTTTTAGATGAATTTATTTATAAGGCGTTGATAATTTTATTGCTACATTTATTTTTGTGGTTACTGCTACATTTAAGTTTAGTTAACATTTATTTATATTTATTACATTTTCTACTTATATTAAATTAAAGTTCGTAAACATTTTTCATTATCGTTACTATTTTTGGAAAATAAATCTCAAGCCTAATAAGTCCACTAAGAGCTTAAAATTTAAGGGTCTTTTATTTGCAAGAGATTGTAGTCGTGATGTCGCAATAAGAAAAATGAAGACATCCCAAATTCTACATAACTTACAGGAAATGTATCGTCTTTTAACTCGTATAATTTTAGTATTAATTTATAGTTTTTAATTAGTTAGAAACTTACAAACCAAATAAAGTTTACGGCAACAAATATTTCTAGTATTTAATTATTATAAACTAACCATTCCCTGCGACATATCCCTCAGAAAAATGGCATAAAATACAACTTGTATCACTCAGGAACAATGTAACTTGTTACAAGTCTAATAATTTTTTTTATAGTAGTTTATTAATAGTTTTTATTAGTAGTTCCAGAGATTACTTTCTAATAAAAAATCACAAATCAAATTATACGTCTTCATAATATTAGTAAAGATTTATAACCTTTTATTAGGTGAAAAGGTAAAATTAAGAATAAGAATTTATTTATTTGAGACGCACACCAATCTAAACAAACAAAAATAATTTAAAAAAATAGTTACAACATTTAAAAAAAATACTTTTGAGCTTATAAACACTTATTTTAAAAAAAAGGAGAAACAAAGACAAACAAATAAAATAAATAAATAATGCTGGTGCACCGTCTCAAAATGGCAATACCACTCAGCATATGTTGGCATTGTGTATCAATACCAACGCTGACTTTCAGTGGTAATTCACGGAATATTTAAGGCAGCAATAGTTTGGGCGTTTGTTTTCAGTGCTGTCAGTGCTGTCACTGTCGTGTTCCGATTTGGAGGGTAAGCAGTGCCGGCGTTAGGGGGGCGCGTGATGGGGTGACGGCCCGGGGCGCCAATTTTGGGGGGCGCTGAGGTCTGAGG
Organism: Apodemia mormo; assembly: GCA_036924255.1. Lineage (NCBI taxonomy): Eukaryota > Metazoa > Arthropoda > Insecta > Lepidoptera > Riodinidae > Apodemia > Apodemia mormo. The sequence goes on along the minus strand of JAUPFN010000005.1, from coordinate 7,160,073 downwards.
CCTCGGCCTTATGCCTTCCGCGCTATGTACTCTCAATACTGTGCTCTATGTGCCGTATTCACAGTTCACAGTTCACAGTCGGTTAACCGACTGTGAATACGGGACTTACGTCTAAGAATTAAGAATTCTTAGACATAAGTCCGTGCTTAAGTCCACGTTTTCATTGACTTATTCTGAATATGATTAAGTCAATGAAAACGTGGACGGACGACGGACCTATGCTCTGTGTTGGTGTGTGACTCTGGGCTCTACGCTCTGTGCTCTATGCTCTGTGCTCTGTACTCTACACTCTACGCATATCGTTGCAGTCGGTCCTCGACCACCCTGCGATTGCGATTATGTTATGATTTATGATTGGTGAAATGCTTCCACCACCAACCTTATACCTTACACGCGTAGTGCATGGTGGGGGTGGGGATACCGAAACGTCCTATATGTCCTATGCTCGTGCTCGAGCGTGGCGCAAGGTTGCTGATTTGTATACTTGGTCTCTCGACTCGAGCGTTGCTCGATCACACAACGAGAAAACCGTCCACAATATTTTGACTGCTACAGAGTGTACGTTGTACGTGCACGAATTCTTTTTCTTACTGACTTTGTAATATCGTTCTTCAAATATCCCAAATCCTTTATTCCTATATATTTTTTTCAGATTGTGAATTTTTCTACCGCTTCCTTTGCGGTCGTTACCATTTTTTAAAAGTACTAGTAATAGGTTAACTACAATTGCATGTTTTTCCTATAGATTTTTGCAACTATTCCGGTTACAGTTGCAAGTGGAGAACGCAGTTTTTCCAAATTAAAATTAATAAAAACGTATCTCCGATTAACAATCTCTCAATCGAGACTCTCTAACCTGGCTACTCTCTCGATTGAAAATGAAATCGATGGACAATTAGATTTTTCTAATTTGATTCGCGTCTTTGCTGACAAAAAGCCCGAAAAGTTAAATTTTACCTAAGAAAATCAGTAAGTTTAACTGAAAAAAATTAAGAACATTAATCAAAAAATAACAAAATGTTCAACCAAAATAAAAAGTAATAAAAAATATAAAAAATAATAAAAAAAATTGAAAAAAAGCAAAAAAACAAAAATATTTAAAAAAAAAACAAAAAATTAAAAGAAAAACAAAAAACAACAAAAAAGAGGAGCTACAAAACTTTCTATGTCCACGTCGTTGGCTCTGGATAACGCTAAAAGAAAGTTGAAATTATTAAACTGTGGGAGTATGTGAAATACGCCTTATAATTTAAGATACAATTGAAAATTGAAATATGTAAACACACTCTATATATATTATATTACATTATTATTATATAATATGCTTGCTCCATTCCGAATTTTGTCTCCGTCTCCGTAAGAGTTAGTCTCGAGAGAGTTGTTATCTCTCTTTATGTTTATTATGAGAGTATGAGAGAGAGAGAGAAAGAGAGAGACTTCGAGCAACATCGAAGTACATTGTATCTAGTCTGATAATAATAAATATACATCATTCTATTCGTTTTTTTTCATACGCCTCCCAAATCTCAACATAAACTACGTTCACATTGGTTCAGCAAAAAATAAATACTCGATATTGATTTGCTTAAGTGGGCACTTAAATATTTTTGCCCGGGGTGTCAGTAGTCCTAACGCCGCTGCTGAGGGTAAGGTAGCCGGTGACCTTATGAGCGTAGCATTAGACCTCCCTACAAGATAGGTACGCACCATTAACATCTTTGGCGTCTATAGGCGATGGTTAACTCTTTCCACCAGGAGACCTATTTGCTTGTTTGCTATCTTATGATATAAAAAAAAGTTTCTCCAAGACGTCAAAAAAGTGAATCTTATTGTTAAGCTAATTTAATCGTGTCTCTTTCATTCAAACGTAGAGTACCTCAGAATGGATGCAATAAAATGAGCGCTAATTTAGGAGTAAGATCAAACAAGTTTATTAATAGGACCGCTGGAATTTATTTAAATGCAATAAAGCAATGAAATGGTGTAAACACTAATTTCAATTTCAAATATGAAAATCAGAAATAATTACTGGAAAGGCTTTGTTAACCAGAATTCCCTTAACAAACGCTTGTTACTGGCAATTTAATTGATTCATCGCTTATAACGGCGCCGCTGTTCGCTCCAATAGTTGCATAAATCTTATCCGGGGAGGAGAGTTAGGGGGGGATGTATAAATAGGGTTACCAGTTCCCGAAATCGAAAAACCTGACTGCTCAGCCATTTAAACTCGGCAAAATTGCTATCTTAATACCCAAAGAAGGGATTTAACTTTAAAATAAAATGTGTTATCTAGAGTTAGCTATTAGCTTAGATTGAGGTCACGGGTTCGACTCCCGGGTTGGACAAAAAAGCATGTAAAACTGTCGGATCTGTTATCGTGAGAAAAAATCGATACTTGTTATCAAAATAAAATGTGACGACGGCGATCTCTATCCATATCACATGGACTTAATTTTAAATGGACATCTCTACCAGACAGCTTCAATTAAAACTATCACACCAACCTACGAAACTATATGTAAAAATTTATTGGCGTTAGGTTCACTCTGCTTAGTACGAAAAGGAACCGGCATGATGATATTTATTTGAAATAAAACTAATTTTTCGCGGACGAAGTTAAGGTAATAGGTGGTGCATCTTTATGTATTATTGAAAGATAAAGAATTTCACGATGACGAAGTAGTAATAGCTTATAAACTGCTTGACTCTTGGGCGGAAATTGATTTCGATAAAGATGTAAGAGTTTTACAAAAGCATTTGCTCATTTAAGGAATCGCATGGTGAGATTGTCTCTTTTGCAAAGCAAATATTACAAGTCTTTTTACTATTTAGGGGGATTATAACTCATGTTTGAAACCGTCAAACTGGTGAATCGTGGTGTACCGGAAAGTACAGATGTTCGGTTAATTTTGTTCAACCTATTTTATGTCGATCAATGACATTTCACTAATAGACAGGTTGTACGCCAACATTACTGTGATTTAAAACAGCGCGAGTGTAAATATTACCACAGCTAATAATATTATGTATAATAAGTGACGTGCGAGACTAAATAAAAGTCAGACAATACCTTGTTTTTCATGATGCCACTTTGAAATGCGAACAACGCCTCTATACTTTTTTACATCATTGTTGATCATAATTTAAGATTTTCTTTGGACGTCTGGTAACCCTAGATAGAGGATAAGCTTTATAGTGAATACGTTTACAATGACGGTGCTTCATTGAGTTTCGTAGAGCGGTTTGTTTAAAGTCCTGAATAAAAACGCTGACAAATGAACTTAAGCGATTTATTCTATACCTAGATTAGGGTTTTCCAGTGTAGGTCTGGGCTCCTTTGAAGAATAGATCAAATGCTGTTTTGCCAGGCAGGTCGTAAAAGGCGACCGATTGGCTTTGTGCGTCTCTACCATCGTGACTAATAGGTGGTAGAATTCTGCAACATCTCGCAAGGGTATTTGGTACCACCGCCTTACCTATTCCTGCTGCAATAGCGTTAATGCTTGTCATAGTTGTCACTGTCGTGTTCCGGTTTGGAGGGTAAGGTAGCGTAGCCGGTAAACTTATGCATGACTAAATACCTCTTTTTGACCTCCCACAAAATAGCAACGGTATGTGGCGCATAATACACTTATTTTGTGTATTTCTTTAAATTTTGCTATTTTTTAGAATAAGCACTATAGTTTAGCAATAATTTTTAATTTTAATTTAGCACTTTAGCAATAAATTAATTTATACATTTGTGGTAACAAAATCGGTAAAAAAAACAAATATTTCCCATACTATTTTCCCCGTGTTGGTTCCGGGCTCCTTTGAAGAATAGACCAACTGCCGTTCTGCCAGGCAGGTCGTAAAAGGCGACCGATTGGCTATGCGAGTCATTACCATCGTGGCTACTAGGTGGTAGAATTCTGCATTGTCTTGCCCGGATCTGGTACCACTGCCGACTTCATCCTCTTAGGGTTGATAATTTAAAAAAGTAACTATATAATTGATATTTGAATAAAAGCATGGGTCTTCAACAGTCTCCTAGAAAATTTTGGTCAAACTTGGTTTAGTAGTTTATCTGTGAATACGTAACAGACAGACATACTTTCGCATTTACAATATTAGTATGGGTATAATAATTAGTACATAAACTACGGTCGCATTTTGACGACTTGATGATGACTAGTTTAACTTATTAAATTATAATTTTAATAAGTTCCTTAAGGAACCTTCGTTATGATATTGATATCATGTCGTAATTTGTATAGTACAATATAAATTAGTTTCGTTAGCGCTTAACTATACAACTCTATCTCCGACGTGGATTTGCGGTAGCCTCAGAGTATTGGTATGCATAGATAGGCGGATAACGCACAGTATATTAATAATGACATTTTTTTTCAAACACAACAACTTCATACGGTTCCCAAATAACATACAAAGAGGACCTTCTTTTAACTACCTGTAGCTTTAGACGATTTTCCCGCTAAAAATTATCTAATAGTGAAGGATTCCATTGTAAGATGACCTTCACTGAGATGGTTAATGGATAAAAAGTATTTTATATCCAATAAAATATGTCAATAAATATATTGCAAATGAGTGGATATAAAATCCAAAAGATATGTCAATAAATATATTGTTAATGGGTGGATTAAAAAATATCAGTCCAGAATATGGTAAATTAACAATTTTTTTAACATTTCACTGGTTTAGTTAATAGGCAAATTTCATACCAGTGGAAAATATGAAGTCTATTAGAATATGCAAACGTTACTTTAACTATTTTTTTCCCGTGACAACTCTTGGGTACGCAGGTTACTAGAAATCGATTTACCTATTTTTACCTGCCTACCTAAGAGTAGTGTTGGGTAAAAATAGTCAACATAGCGTTTGCATATTTTTTAGGCTCCATAATTCGATTTATATGGAATTTTTCTATTAACCAAACCAGTGAAAAGTTTAAGAAATATATATTGGATTACATTTTTTTCGTCAATCCATTTGCAATATTTTTATTGAGATACTTAATTTGAAATAAAATACTTTCCATCCATTAACCAGCTCGGCGAAGGTCGTTCTACAGGAATCTTAGACTGTAAAGTCAGTCTTATAATTGAAGGTACTATATTTTTCACAAAATTTTGCTACAAAGTGAAAAGATTTCTTAATCCTAAAAATCGGCAGCTACGAAATACATTGCATAAATTGAGTATTAAATGTAGATGGAAAATGATTGAGATCGTTCTTTTTTATTGTTATTAAGGTGATTAAGAATACAAGTTTAGATTACAGAATCGAGCTTTTAATTTTGTCCGAAAATACAAGTTGTTTGGTTCTGGCTATTAAATTATGGACCCGTTTTCAGAATAATGCGTAAAGCGGTATTTTTGTAGCAGAACGTGCTGCAACACGCTGATGTGTTTTTTAGTATAGGATAGAAAGCTAAAGGTAAGGTCCCTTTATGAAAAGAGATAACTATCGCCTTTGGACACCATAGATAGTAATTTGGGGTTGCCATTCGTATGGCGCAAATAATGCCACATCTATAAGTTTTCCGGCTACCCCACTACCGGATATTCGACAAAGCAAAACAAGACATTGACAAGCACTGACGCTATTACGATTGCAACGAGTACGGTATAGTTCTACCACCCAACAGTCATGCAAAACCCCTGTGTTGGCTCCGGGCTCCTTTCAAGAATAAGCGTTGGCCTATTATTTGCAGTTGTGCCATTCAGCTAGGTAGGTCGTAAAAGGCGACCAATTGGCTATGCGAGTCACTACCATCGCGACTACTAGGTGTTACAGTACTTACTGCATTGTCTCGCCCGGTTCTAGTACCACCACCTTAACTATTCCTGCCGCAATAGCGTCAGTGCTTGTCTCTGTCGTGTCCCGGTTTGGAGGGTAAAGTAGCCAGTAAACTTATTAGACCTCACCACAAGATAGCAACGCCCCATTAACATCTTTGGTGTCTATAGGCAACGGTTGACTTTTTCGCCAGGAGACCCATCTGCTTGTTTGCTATCTTATGACTTACTAGCTGTTGCCAGCGACTTCGTCCGCGCGGACTTCGTTTACTCCGCACTGCTCCTCCCCCGTAGGTGACAGCGTGATAATATGTAGCCTATATGTTGACCCGACCTGTTAGTATATTCATGCAAAATTTGAAGTAAATCCATGCAGTACTTTTTGAGTTTACCCCGGACATACATACAGACAAACAGACAAAAATTCTAAAAACTATATTTTTGGCTTCGATATCAATCGTAGATCACGCCCCAAGTATTCTTTAAAAAATATATTCAATGTACAGTTTTGACTTTCCTACGATTTTATTATATATATAGATTAAAAAAATCGACAAAATATCCCTTGACATAAATGACGTACTAGGATCTAGGTGATAAAGTTCAGCAACGTCTCTGTAAGGTTTTGTTCCCTAACTATTCCTGCCGTAATAGTATCAGTGTTAGTCACTGTCGGTTTCCAGTTCGGTGGCTAAAGTAGCCAGCGAACTAATGCATATTCATTACATCCTCACGGATGATAATACACCATTAACATCTTTGTTATCTATAAGTGTCTCTTTTGTCACAAAACCATCTGCTTGTCTGCAATCTCATAAAAAATCTTATATTTGAATGCGTGCGATCTTTTCTAATATATAATCTGAGTCGGTAACTAAATTATGAAGATGCCACCGTCGCTCTCCCAGCGCCCGCCAGGCCGGATGAAAAACCTCTGCAATTTACAATTCCTCACATTCCAGAACATGGCATCCAGCTTGTTTCATCATTCGCGTTTTGAAATGTTCATAAAATTTCAACTACCTTCAATATACACAGTCATAGTTTGTATTTGGCTTTTTATTTGACTGCGCATTTGGGATTTTCGGATGTTATTTCGCGTATGTAGACAGAAAGGTCGAATATTAAAAAATGTATGTATAGTCGCCTCTGTGGTTTAGTGCTCTGGTGTCAGTGATGATCACATGAGGTCTCGGGTACTTTTCCCCGATCTAGCAATTAAAAAAAGTGTTTTTCAGTTTTCTGATAAAAACAATTTTGTCCCGGATTGGATAAGTGCCCGGTTGGCAATAGGCTTGCAACCTATCACATCGTGGGACTAAGTATCTTCGGCTAATTGTGTGTGCACTTGTTGTACCACTATCTACTTCTTCGGGGATACGGGCGTGAAGCTATTTTACTTTATGGGGAGCTCCGGCCCAGAGATGAGAAGAGTACTCCATGTGAGGTCGAATTTGCACCTTATAAAGTTGGAGGCGATGGGCCGGCAAGAAGTACTGTTTAGCCTTACTTTTCAAATGTCCGCGAAACTGAACGTTATTCGATATGTCGACTCTCAGAATTCCGACAGCGGCTGAAGCTTTCAGGAGAGTATTCTCAAATCGAGGTGATACGACAAAGGTTGTCTTTTTTGCGGTGAACGCACGAAGCTCTGTCTTTTTGGGTTTAAATGTGACCAAGTTTTGAAGACTCAAATCCGAGACATCAGTAAGTCAATCTTTACTTCAGACACAAGCGTGTTCCGGCAATCTTCGATATATTCCCGAGTAATACCACTACGGTCGGAATGTGAAGCATGAATAGTACTATCATCAGCATAGCAATGTATATTACTAATTTCCAACATGTCATTGATATGCAGAATAAAAAGTGTCGGTGATAACATGAATCCTTGAAGAACACCAGTATTGATAGGTTTAAGGTCGGAGCATGCACAGTCGACTACGACCTTGATGCTCCTTTCAGTCATAAAACTGGTGATCCACTAGCATAATTCTCGGGAAGCCCGTAGAAAGGCAGCTTCGCGAGAAGCGCTGTTAGAATGAGCGATCAAAGCTAGTAAAGTTCTCCAGCCCCCCAATTCACATAACATAACGTCAATCGAGTCGAAAGGCTTAAGGCTCCTCACATAATCTCGCGTCTAGCACGACGCGGCATAATATGTAAGAAAATGTATAAGAACCTAAACGTTTCGACTCGACTGACGTTTTGTTACATGAATCGGGCGTTTTCTCTCGTGGTTCCGGCCAGGAAGTCACTTCCGGGCTCCATATCTATTAGAACAATCCGGCGTATGGATGGATGGATGGATGAATGTATGGATACAATCCATACTTCCATACTAATATCCATTCTAGTCCATACTTCCATACTAATATTATAAATGCGAAAGTCTGTCTGTTACGCTTTCACAGTTAAACCGCTGGACCGATTTTCGTGCAATTTGGCATGGAAATAGTTGAAGATCCGGCGTTAAACATAGGCTAACTTTTTTTTCAAAAATCGACCCCTGAAGGGCTAACAAAGGGGATGAAATTTGTTTTAAAAACTATTTGGACGACATGTTAATCTAATCGCGGGCGGAGCCGCGCGGGTCAGCTACTCCTTGTATAAAAATCTTGGTTACACCAATCACGATATCACGAATATTGTTTATCGAAACGTCGTAAAATTTAGTGAACAAAAAAATCTTAAAATTCGAACATACGAGATATGGGGGGTGTGAGACATGGCTTAAATCTAATGTTAAAACTATGCCATCGCAAGTTTACGGTGCGGGGCGAACTACTTGTCTATTAAGTTCTCAAAACCTCTGCAAATGAATAACTGATGAGTTAGCGGACTCACAAAGAAGATAACCAAATAACAGACAAACACAATTAGTGTGCGAGTGTAAATTTGAGATGCGCGAAGCCGCGATCAGCGGGGGGCCTTTATAAAGCGATGCACCCTAACTTTGACCATTGCTAGTGATGTGCTACAATTACACATATATATCGACAAATCTACGGTGTAGAATAGATTAATTAATTTGTTTAAACACAATTGCACAAAATTAAGCGTTAAGTTACGCCTTTAGTACTGCTAAAGGCGTAAATTAATGCTATTCTCACAGTTTACCTTTGTCGATGCTGAGAAATGAAAACTTTGATAGTGCATAAAAACATATGGCGAACTAAATCTAAAATATCTTGTAAATATTAGGTAAAGAAAACCAAAGGAATATATAAATACATATAAATAATATATATATACGTTCACAAAATGTATCTCATACATATATAAACAATTAATTTTCGGGAAATGTATATAATACTAATATATAGTATACATAACAAAGATAAACATGTCATTGTTATGTTATGTACACATTAAAACAAATGTAAATTCAGTAATAAATTTAATAGAAATATAGCAAGATATTTATGAATTCTGACATTTTCAGAAGTGATCATAAACTCGAGATTTAAATAAGTACAAGGACGAAAAAATAAATGAATTTTTGAAATAAGTCTAGCTTGTCTCTCCGAAAATTTTCTACTCACCGATTACGTAGCCTACTGTAAATTGAATAATTTTAAAAATCGATTTAGTAGTTTTTGAACTTAGTCATTACAAAAAGATGAATGAACTATACTAATACTTTGTAATAACTAGCGAATCACTAAGTGCGAATTCCAGAGCAAAAGTGCAGTTTCTTCAATAGATTAAAATATAGGCTATGAGTAACTATAAGACCAGACATAGACTATTTGAATACGAATTTTTTTCCAAATCTGTTCAGTCATTTTTACACATACAACTATTTACCTTAAAACAATGATTTTTTGCATTTTCAATATTAGTGGGACTACAGATTATTATCATATACAAGTTGCAACATATACTCGTAGTAAAAATCAAACAAAACTTATTCTTATAATCCAGGATTTTCCAGGTGTGTTAGTAGTCAATCAATCATGAGAAACAACAGTCATGCAACCTTTCAGGTTAGGATAGCAAACCTAATACGATTGCTGACTAGCACACCCTTCACGCTGATTGTATTTCTATTCACAAACTCTTCTGTGTGGTAGCCATTACAAAGCACTGAAAATATGACAATATTGAGTAACACAAAACTTTGCCAATTCTTTTAAAGCTTATCTGCAACAATCAAACTTAAGGGCTTATCAGAAAAGTACCATGACGTGTCATAAGTACGTGATATTGACGTTTTCATTACGAAGTCTTCTTAATCTAAACACGCTGTACTGGTTGTATATGTATGTCGCTATATTTTGATGGCATTGGATATATCTGCCAATGCCAGTTTTCAGAGGCTGTTCAGAGTTCAGAAGTTCCGGCCAAATTTTCAGAGGCTGTTCAGAATCGATAATATGTTCGATTTATGTAATAAAAAAATAATTTAAAAAATTCAAAAATTATCCGATACAATTATTAAAATTATTCTTTTCAAAACGTACGGATAAAATTTCAATTACGCGAAATTCGAACTAAAATATTTTAGTGCCTTCAACCAAATTGAAAGTGATCGGGAAAAATTTACTTAGAGCGACAGATTACATAATAGTTAATATCGTAACTAAAATGACACACTGCCAGCATTACAGAGTTCATTCACAAGGCACGGTAGTAGGGTAGTAGGTAGCATATATTCCTAATGTTCGAGTTTGATTTTCAGCAAAAACAGGCATTTGTGTAATGAGTCTAGGTTTTTATAAAATATTAATATAATAGTTGCCTCTGTGGTCTAGTGGTCCGATGTCGGTATTTGACCGCGTGAGGTCCCGGGTCGCGCGATTCAAAATTTTTTATTCAGTTTCCTGCTAAAAACAACGTTGGTCGGGATTGGACAAGTACCCGGTTGGCGATAGGCTAGTCACCTATAATATTGTGGGACTAAGTATCTTTGGCTAATTGTGGGTTCACTGATTGTAACTCTGCCTACTTCTCATTGATGGATGGATGGATGAATGGACCAAATTGGTGATACGAATATATTCATTTTCTTTGGCTTTTTCTTTCTATTTACGGTACACAGAGTCAATTTTCATTCTTATGAAATTCAACTCACAACAATACTCCACAAAATCGGAAGAAACCCATATTATATACAATAGTTTGTCATTGATTCATAAAGAGCATTTGGAAAAGCTGTAATGAAAATATTATTAGCTAGAAACTAGTGCACTTCTCGTCTTTGCATACAATATTACCTGCGTCATATCTGAGGCCTTGGCCTGCATTATGACTTGAATAGCGTGCTGCGCTTTTTAGCGCTCAAGGTATTTGCGAATTTTATTCTTCATTTGAGATTTTTGTTATTGTAGGTTGCATACTGGAATAAATATCAATTTACGTTGAACTATTTTAAATTTTTGTGTAATAATTAACTGAAGAAAGTTTATAAAACGATTTTTATATGCATATAGCATATATATTCTCTCACTGACAAGGTAGACCGAGTGCTATAAATATCTGCAAATTTACCTTGCTTTTTCTAGATGTTCTCTCTCATACGTGGGTCTCTTGTGGGTCTCTTGTCACCATCATCAAATAGATTCGATTTGATCGTGGTGTATCAGTTTTGATCTTCCCGCGGTATCTACCTCCTTTTCATATTCATATATTTATAGCTGTAACCTAGGTGGTTACATTTTGCAAGCACGTTATGCACTGGTCTAGCAGTGGCACGCCGAAGCAGATGATGGCCTGGGATCATCAAATCTATAGGCAATGGTTATTTCTCACCAGGCTAATCCCCGGTAAAAACATAACACCTAAGATTTTATGGTGTATTACTTTAACTTTACATAAATTTATTATGCTTACAACAGTACGACAGTGGCAAGTACTGACGCTATTGTGACAGTCCCAGTTCAGATAATTTAGTAATAAGTCATTGATCCGTTTGTTGATTAATTTGACATCAATCTCATCACTACATAGTATAAAACCAAGTCGCTTTCCCTATCTGTCCCTATGTATGCTTAAATCTTTAAAACTACACAATGGATTTTGATGCGGTTTTTTTAATACATAGATTGATTCTTGAGGAAGGTTTTAATATATAAACCTTTACGATATTCCCACGGGAACAAAAGCTACGCGGGTAATCGCGGGCAGGTCGCTAGTTAGATATATAGTACCGTAAACCTCATAAAATAATAGATATATACTAGTACATCGTGGATTTATTTTATTTTGTCTATTTTTTTCATAACATAGCAAATAAACAGATAGCTCTATTGATGGAAAAATAATACTATCGCTTATATACGTGACATGAGTTCAACGTAGTCGCAAGCAACAGCTAGTCCTTTAGAAGTAATTATTACGAAATACCTAATTGTTTAACGAATTTTAAAATAAGAGTCGATAATAGTCGATGAATTGTTAAAAATTATCGATAAAAGTAATCAATCCTTACTAAGCTGCCCCTGGTAACTGCGCCCTTGCACTTCGGAAGGGTGAATCTGAATTATTGTTTAGAGGTGCGCGGGGGGAGACTTTTAAACCGGGAAACCCCAGTCATTGTGCATAGCCGATTTCCCGCTTTCCGCCATTTTAATGTCCTGTTATGGGCGGCTCGTGTCTAAGTGTGCGTGCATCATGATAGCTGTTGTGTTACTTTGGTAAGTGTGTTTGTATTTAGTCACATGTATCTATAGAAACGTTACCGTACTGGATACGCATTTCAAGGCAATTTTTCAGGTTGTCGTTGTAGCTTGCATCTAAACCCAAAATACAGTCATAGTACTAATGCCGAATTTTTAAACTTTATCTTCTTATATGGCACGATAAAATAGCACAATATAGCATATTTCTATTTTTTCACGATATGATGTGTCGTAGGCATATAATTCATCCGTATCCGTTCTATAATTCATCCGTATAAAAATGGCGTCGTCAGATTGCAGACAAATACGTTTTAGAATATGCCTTACGCCAAATGTAAAATTTCGTAATTCTCTAATACGGATGACATTTACCGCCGCCGTTAACAAATTGCCGCGGCATATTGTTCAAATTACTTGTTATTTGTAAATGGGTTGTTTATTTAGAACTAAAACTCTATCCAACTTTTTACATAAAAAAAGAAGTAGGTTTGTTAGGTTGCCTATATGTCCCACACCTGGAAAAAGGAGCTCTGCCTTTCTTTGTATTTTGTCATCGGAGTTTATAGTCGACATTGATGCAATTTATGTCATCAACAATTTGCCTTCGGCAATTTGTATTGAACATTTACGTTTATAAAATGACGACGCCGTTTGTATAACGACGAAACATACAAATTGTCTGCGACATATCTACAAGCGTTTGATAGGTACAAGCATTTGCTGCTAGGAGCGGCTACACATTTCCCGGCCCACACCATGTCAATTAGTATTTTTGTTGTTTGTGGGTTTTTCTAAACCTACCTTATGTCAGAATTCTGCTATAATTCGCCCCTATTTGCTATAGCCTCCTACATGTGTGAGTAGCGTACCTACATACTTTTATTCTTAATATGTGAAATCACACACTAAAAAAAATAGTGAACTGACACGGATGCAATTCCAAGTTTAATTGGTCTAACATGGTTAGTCTGTCCTGGAAGAAATTCTCAGGTCGGGCAATACAAGATGTTACCAACAATTACCATTAAAAAATCTCACTTTCATCTCTTGGACACTTGTGGTGGGATACTTTAATCATAAGATAGCAAACAATCAAAGATAACCATCGTTTATAGACACTTAAGCGACGAAGCATTGCGATTTGTATAGCGGAGATGTAATACACTCAATTCCGGAACATGATAAAAATATGCACTGACGTTATTATCTACAGACTTTGCAAAAATCTAGCATCATAGTAGTCATGAAGGTAGTGATAGGTATCACTTTTTACTAAATACCTTCTCAAAAGGATGGTTGTCAATTTTATTCTTCTAAAGGGCACCAAATCAACCGATTTTTTTAGAATAGCGAGCTGTAAAAATAAATAAATATTCAAGGGACAAATTACACTTACTGATCTAACCTCAAAGTTAGCAAATTATTTGCTGGTGTTATGGGTGTTAGTTAACGATATTAATACATAGAAATACAAATATAAATACTAGAATATATTTAATAAACACCCAAACCCGGAAATACAAACATTTATGCTCATCATACAAATGCTTGTCCCCGTCAGGGTCGCTAACCACTTGACCAACGGGGCGGTCAAAATAGCATCATATCAGGTTTTTATACTGTGGTTATTTGATCCAAACTAAAATACTTTGTTTCATAGCTATTATTATATATATATAGTATAGAAAATTTTACATTTTCTTATGTAGTGGAGTTTAAAAGGGTATCGAGTGCTTTGATGCAGGGAGCAATGGTAGGGTAGATATAAGTTTAGACTTTGTAAGGACATTTTGGTAAATAAATCTTATATCATCTTATATATAAAAATCAATTGCTGTTCGTTAGTTTCGCTAAAACTCGAGAACGACTGAACGGATTTGGCTAATTTTGGTTTTGAATTATTTGCTGAAGTCCACGGAAGGTTTAGAAAGTGAGAAAATATAGAAAAAAATAAGAGTAATTAAAAAAGCAGAACAACGTTTGCCGGGTCAGCTAATCTATATAAATAAAAATCAATTGCTGTTCGTTAGTCTCGCTAAAACTCGAGAACGGCTGGATCGATTTGGCTAATTTTGGTTTTGAATTAATTGTTGAAGTTCAGAGAAAGTTTAAAAGGTGAGAAAATATAGGAAAAAAAAAGAGTAATTAAAAAGACAGAACAACGTTTGCCGGGTCAGCTAGTATATAATAAATATTCACGGGACAAATTACACTTGCTGATCAAACCCCAAAGTAAGCAAATTATTCGCTTGTGTTATGGGTGTTAGTCAACGATACTAATACATAGAAATACATATATAAATACTGCAATATATTTAATAAACACCCAAACCCGGAAATACAGACATTTATGCTCCTCACACAAATGCTTGCCCCGTCGGGGATCGAATCCGAGCCCCGTCGATTGCGTAGTCCGTGTCGCTAACACTCGACCAACCAAACAAACAAATTCAGGAAAATGTCGGACGTTTAGTCAAAAAATAGGTTTTTATGAGGATATTGTTATAAATAAATAAATTATTCATTAGTATACAACGAATAATTAAGGTAAAAATCAACGTAAATGCTTAAATCTTTACGAATAGGAACCTCACAAGAAATTGATTACTGACTATCAATAACAACGGGACTTTGACGGGACGGGGCGGGGCGGGACGGGACAAATGGACTTACTTTAATGGAATCTCTAGAAAACGTCAGCACTACTTTTTTGTAATATTTGGTACGTTAAATGACGCCGAGAGACGATGAATAAGATTATTTGTATATGTTTTATATTAAACTTCTAAAAAATGTATTTTGTGTTTAAGTGTAAAATAAATGAATAAATAAATTACTGAAAAACCGCCTACATATTAAATTGAATTCATTAATATTTTATTTTGAAAACAAACTGTAATAAGCTTTACAACACACACAATAAAACTATACACGATTTAAATGTTTCCAAGAAAAATGTTAGAGTCTTGTATGTAAACAGTAAAGCATCACGAGAAGATGAGAAATATTAAGCCCAAAGTATGTAAGAGCCTCAATTACAATAAATTACATGAAACATGTCCTGAATTGAACTTGATCATGGAGAGCGGAGTAGTTGAGAGTTTACGCAATATGCTGCCAGATGGCGATGAGTGGAACATTAGCTTAAGGAGACTGCTGTGATACCCTATACATGTTTTTTAGAAACATTGAATTAAATAATCACATGTAAGTGTAATCACAATAAAAACGCATGTTTTTATTAATTATAGTAGTATTGCAAAAAAAAAATAATAATAACAGAGTAACAAGACAATAAAATGTAGCCATGGGGATTACCAACCATTTTGATCAAACCGGTGAATCGTAGTGAATCGGAAGTTCTGTCGACGGTCAGTTAACTCTGCTTACTTCGTATAGAAATTGAGGTAATTGTATGTACTTAGTTAATTAAGGACAGTGGTAAGCGATGTAACAGCTGTAATCTAGGTACACCATATTGGGATATATAGATAGTTGTAATAAATTTGTAAACATCACTGGACAAATTATATAACACATCACAGTAACGCTTGTATCTGCAAAAAAATACCCGAAAACTGTAAATTGAATAGAGTCGCTAACCATTCGACCAACGGGGTATTTCTATCGATATATTGTGTACATACATATAACATGCCCAACGGAAAAGTTTAGTTTTTAAGAAAATTATAAAACTCATAATATGAATTACCTGATATGAATCAAACTTGAGGAAGCAATTGACCAACGAAACACTAATTATATATTTTTGTTAAACTAACCCTCTAAAGTATACGACAATGCAAATAATTATATCGTATGTTTTCCCGAAAATTTATTTAGTAGAGTACACAATACCTACGTTTATATTTAGTTCTTCGAATTTCTATCGACAAATTACTACGTACTATTATAAGATACACTTGGTTAAGATAATATATTTATTATTATTAAAATAATTTACATTTAAATTTTCACGTAACAAAAAGTTTTTATACAAATTATCTTTACGCGAATTCGTTGTGAAAAGCCTGAAAAATTTACCTCTAAAAGAAATTTCTAATATTTCAAGAAGAGTTTTGAAACATCCAAACGTTCGTGAAATATTAAGTCTCAAATTGTTCCCCAAATATTCTCTAAGCTTCCAAATTAAAAACTCACTGGGGAGGCAGTTGCTTACATTTTTCCGACGAAATCATTTATAATTTTTTGCAATATCGACATTAAGAGTACGCCCCTAGTGAATATTTTACAACTGCAAATTTGAATCAAATACAAATATTCGAGATATTTCATTAAACTGGACAGTTTGTCCGTTCCACCCTTTAATATACTTGTTGGAATGAAAGCATCGCGGAACTCCTTTGTAGAAGATTCACATTTTTTACAATTTTTCTACTGTGTATGCAAATGTACTAGTATAACTTTGATTCCTTTAGATATATCTGATGTTAATCAAATTGGGATGGTAAAATTATAAAACATTAAACGAATCAGCATAGCTATAGCTTTGTTAAGTAGTTATATTTTTTATATAGTATAAGATAGCAAACAAGCAGATGGGTCTCCTGATGAAAAGAGTCAACCATCGCCTATAGACACCAAAGGTGTTAATGGTGCGTTGCTATCTTGTGGTGCGGTCTAATGCCACATGCATAAGTTTACCGGCTGCCTCACCTTCCAAACTGAAACACGACAGTGACAAGCACTGACGCTATTGCGGCAGGAATAGGTAAAGCGGTAGTACCAGGCCGGGCGAGACAATACAGAACTCTACCACCTAGTAGGCACGATGGTAGTGACTCGTATAGCCAATCGGTCGCCTTTTACGACCTGTCTGATAGAACGGTAGTTGGCCTATTCTTCAAAGGAGCCCGGGACCAACACGGGGAAGTTATTCTAGGGTTTTAACATGTACATGAGGAAGAGGGCCGTAAAGTTTGTTTGCGTTGCGTTAAATTGTTATTTTTTATGAATAGTTCAGTAGGACGTACTGAATGTAAATGCACAAAATACTTAAAAATTAGGGGGGCGGAAGTTCCGCCATTTTGCGAAAATCCGTTTTGACTAACATCTGCGTAACCGTGCACTTAAAGGCAAAAAATGGTAAGGGCCTTTATTGTAAAGAATTAATTTTCATTAATTTTTTTTCCAAAATTTTAATATCACATACAGCTGTTTTCGACTTAAGACTATTACTATTTATTGACTTTTATATTTCATTTTTATTTACCAAAAAATCTATCTCAAAAAAGTACTTCCGCCTCAATTTGTAAGTATTTTGAGCATTTAAATTCAGTACATCATACTGAACTTACCTATAAAACAATAACTCCTGCAATTCAGTGCAAGATAAATTCCTCTATTGCCTGTACTATTAGAAAAAAATTGGCAGAGTTCTGCAACGTCCCGCCCGGGTATTTGGTACCACTGCGTTCTCTATTCCATATCCATAACATCCATAACATGGATGATGGTTTTTGTTGCTATGGGGTGTTTCTTGATCTTGCAAAGGCTTTCGACACAGTTTCTGTCCCTATTCTTCTACGTAAGCTGGAGGGGATGGGAATTCGTGGGATTTCATTGGAATGGTTCCGGAGTTACCTCACAAATAGGAAGCAGCTTGTTAAAATTGACAATATCAAAAGTTCGATAGTCTCTGTTGAGTTTGGTGTACCACAAGGCAGCATTTTGGGTCCTCTACTTTTCATCATATATGTCAATGATATCCACAATCTTAACATAGATGCGTCAGATATTGTGTGCTATGCGGACGATACTGCAATTCTCTTTTATGGAAAAGGGTGGGAAAATGCTAGAACTGCTGCGGAGAAAGGTATGTTTTTAATAAATAAATGGCTGCAAAATAACCTCCTTACATTAAATACAAAAAAAACAAAATTCATGTGTTTCCACAAAACCATTAAAAGTCAGCCTCCACAAACACCAGATCTCAAGATCCACACATGTGAATATAACAACGTAGGAACCTGTAATTGTGACGTTATACAACACTCCAAAAACCTTAAGTATTTAGGGCTTATATTAGACGAACGTCTAGACTTTGAAATGCACATTTTAACACTGTCAAACAGGATCCGCAAAATGATAGGTATAATGAAAATATTGCGCCACTCTGCTAATGTTGAAATCCGCAAAATCGTTTATCTTGCCATCTGCCAGTCCTTGATTACCTATTGCATTGGTGTGTGGGGTGGTGTGGCTAAAAAGTTAAACCTTATTCTTGAAAGAACGCAGCGTGCCGTCTTAAAAGTCATGCTTCATAAACCATTTTGGTTCTCTACAGATGCTCTTTACAGGGAAATCGGGGTTTTGAGGGTTCGGCAACTATTCATATTAAAAGCTTGCATCTCAACACACAAGGTGACGATAAATTCCAACTGTTACAAGATGTTATTACAGAAAAGAGTTTTTAACGTAAAGTTACCAAATGTAAAATCTGCTTTTGCTAAAAGATTTCCATTTTACGCACACAAAGCAATTTATAATAAAGTCTTAAAGTCATGTGACATAAAAAATTTTACTGCGAAACAATGTTCATACGAAATTACCAAATGGTTAAAAACTCTTGACTATAAAAGTACTGAATCAATTTTAGACACAGTATGAAACTCACTAAAATAATTGTTAATCTAAATTTGTAACTTTTGTTTTATTATATACAATTATTTTTATTTTATTATATAATTTATTAGTTATATGTTTGTTTGCGTTAATTCAAATTATATAATTAATAATGGTTTCTCAAGATACAGGCTCTGCCTAGTTTGAGAGCCCCTGGTTATTCTCAATAACAATGTTTTATTTAAGTTCATATATGTAATGTAGTTCTGATAAATTTACTTGTAATTCGAATATTGAAATAAATTATTATTATTATTATTATTATTATTATTATTATTATTCCTGTCACAATAACATTAATGTTTGTCACTGTCATTCTTCCGTTTGGAGGGTAAGGTAACCGGCAGACTTACGCATGTGGCGTTATCACCACGTCACACGGATAGCAACGCACTATTAACATATGTTGTGTTTATAGGCGATGGTTTCTCATTTCATCAGGAAAGCCACCTGCTTGTATGTTATCGTATGATATAAAAAAAATCGAATAAATTTGACAATGTTCGGAATTTAAAATTGTATTTTGCGAAAGGGACATTCGGTCATTGTTGCTCAGTCGGTCCCCGGTCGCGTTCTATCAGTGACTTTGAATGGGGAATGCGAATTATGATTTTCTCGTTTCCCGTCACTCTTTATCGATCCTACCTTTTATTGTGTAGGTCCCTATTTTTAATATTGGTTCCAAACATTTTCTATTGTGAAACGCGATATTGGAGGAAAGAATTTGAATACTTCATATCAAAAAGTTGAATTACCTGGAGATGGAATAATGTAGAAACGCTACATACTTTGTATTGAAATGATATACATATTATAGGTAGTAGATTTAACTACTCAGTCAGATCATGAGATTTCGTATTTTAATTAAAATTTAAAAAATAGTAGGTTTTTAAAATATTTAGAACCTGGACTTGATTGGAATTAATTTAAAAATTTGGTCTCTAAAGATTTTAGAAAATAAAAATTAAGGGAAAGCCAGGAAGCTCAAGCTGATGGCGGTGTGTTAACTCTCCCGTGTTTCGAATGAGTAAGGGAGCCAAAGTTATGCTTTTTTTATTTGATTGTTAAAAAATATCGATTAAGGATTCTTCGCAAATAATTGATTCTATATAGACTGCATGTTTACACAATATTTTGACTATAAGTATTTTAATGGACGTAGATACCCTTTGAAGAACAGACCATTTGCCATACTGCCAGGAAGGTCGTACAAGTCGAACGATTGGCAAACAAGCAGATGGCTCACTTGATGGAAAAAGAATCTATCGCCTATAGAAACCAAAGATGTTAATGGTGCGTTGCTATCCTAATGGCGGGATGGTAATGCCATGTGCATACATTTACTAGCTACCTTACCTTCCAAACTGGAACACGACAGTGACAAGCATTGATGCTATTTCTGCAGGAATAGGTAAGGCGGTGGTACTAAAAACTCTACCATCTTGTAGTAACGATGGTAGTGACACGTATAGCAGATCAGTCGCTTTTACGATCTATTCTTCAAAATTAAGCCCGGACCAACACGGAGTTAACTCTTTTCATTAAGAGCTTGATTGATATCCTGTTATACAAAAAACCTCGGACAATTATATATGTTTGCTTTTGTACAATAAACATATCAAAATTGACGCATAACAATATTCCACATTAATAAACTCGATTTGCGCTTAGTATCTGCAGACGCATTGTTATTAAGCACCACTCGTAATAGAAAGGTCCTTGCACCACTAATTACGCAAAAACATCTATTCCCCCTTCAAACACACAGCTCGTAATCCCTCAAAGAACGTCCAGTGACGGCCAAACCAAACTTGTTTGACCCACTCATACCGTGTCGCGAAACTTATACAAAATTAGGGCTGTCCAATGTTGATTACTAAATAAATAACTAATATTAATATAATATATAATAATAATATTAGTAAATCTATGTAACGATTACTACATTAATCTAGCCATACTAGTAGAAACACTAAAAAATAATATACTTATCCAAAATCTTATTATATCAATCGCCGCGTGGCTACTAGTCATACAATCCAGTGTAGCTTTAAATATTGTTGACGCCTCAAAATAACTTTTTAAGAGTTTAATTTACAAGTTTACAAGTTATGACAGAACGATAATGGTCCGATGTCAGTGTTAACCACATGAGATCCTAGATTCCCGGATTCCCGGATCGGGCAAATAAAAATGTGTTTTTTCAGTTTTCTGATAAAACAACGTTACTTAAGGTTGAATATATGCCCGGTTGGCGATAGGTTTGCCACCTATCACGATGTCACACTTCGGCAAATTGTGGGCGCACTGGTTATACATCTGCCTAAATATTCGAGGATACGGGCGTGGAGATACACATAGTAATATATGAGAGTGGCACTGTACACAGATGAAACAATGCAAATTTCTAGTAGTCACGGTGGTGGTGGTGGGTGATTTGATGAGATGACTCATCACTTACCCGTTGCATTGTAGAAAGACATAGTTAATTCTCTATTAAGGGGTCTGACCTACATCGAAATTACAAAAAAAAACATATAAACCTGCGACGATAATTATAAGATGCGAGCGCTTCAATAAAAATTATTCGACAACCCTGTCTTAAGTCCTCCGAGGTCAAATTAGTTTGGAACGGGAGTGGTACTTTCGTAAATTAATTCCTCTATCTGGAGGGCAACTATGAGCTATAATCCAGAAATGATCGGATGTCCCCTCAACGCGATAAATGCTCTTTAATGGGCACAAATAACCTGCTGAGCGAAAACCTTGTAATGGCAACAACAAGAGTAAAAGGCAAAATTATATTGAGTTCCAATACATAAATTCCCCTATTAATAAACATGTTTGTACATCATCACAACTTGGAGCATAGCCTGTCACTTTCATCCTAATGACAGGCGTCCTTTGAACTGCTGACGCGTGCACCACAAAGCTCATGTCAACAGATATTTTATAACTATAGTATTAGTTCGTAGACCGTGGTCCCACGAACAAACTTTTTTTTATTAATAACAAGCTGAATTTTTGTAAAGAGCTTCGTTTTGACATGACAGCCATCTTTTCTATCTTCGAAAAATCTCGAATCAGGTAACTTGCTTGTTATTAATAAAAAAAAAGTTTGTTCGAGGGACCGAGGTCTATCACTTATAGAACCTTATTTTATTCTATACAACGAATAATTCTTGTATATTTGAATGTAATAGGCCCACGTCCACTGAGAATGAATCGGATATACTGTAGTTTTTAATGATTAATTATGACATGGTGATAAAAAAAATCGAAGGCAGTCATGAGGCCTGCCAACAGAAGTGAAAACATAAATCTGTGTTTTGACATATGACCATGAAGCTGTATTATATCTGGAGGCGACACTTCTAATACCTACTTGAAACCAAATTTTAAATACTGCTGTCATCTTCTGAGGTCTCACCCTCTCTTTCTAACACGTCTATATAAAAAGAGATGGCGGGACCTCATAGACTGAGTTATAACGTAAATATTTGTTTCCATTGATTAATACGAGTGCTAGCTCCACCTATACCTAATACTTCATGGATGTGACATACATGATACATAGAGTTACAGAACTAGAAAGAGACAAATATGTATGGACGCGCCTCAGTGAAGCGTCCATTATAGAGAGCGCCATGTACATATTATAGTAGTCTGTAGCTATATACAACGTGCTTTGTTTAATATACACAGTATACATATAGCTCATCGAAAGTGTTCGGTGACGATGACGTGAAATCCATTATTTTTATTCACCCAAAAAGTGCTCAACGCGCCTAAGGAAGTTTTCACATTAAAAACTACAATATTTTTTTATAAGATGAGGCATTATGATATTTTTCATATATAAAATCGGCAATAATCAATATGTAGTGTCATGTGACAGTGAACGCAAATCTGGAAGCATTACGTCACGCCGTGGTAAAAAGACATTTTGATGTTGTCATTTTCATAGAAACCACAGAGTATGTAATATAAATATTACCTCGGTGTGATGTCATAAGTATGCCATGATAGTCCAGAGCGTTTTCGCCATAAATTTTAATTTAAATTTTTAATCGCGATGTTTTTAGTGTTTAGGTAATGTACATTTAACAAAAATGAATAGTTTTTTGGTTAATATACCAAATAAGGTAAATTTTTAAACAGTTTTTCAAATTTAGTCAACTAGCCTATTGGTTTCTCTAAAACGGCTGTAACGATTTTGAATTAATATTTATAGATTTAAAACCTTACCAAATTTGAACCTGCTACCTTGAATTAAAGCCAGGCAACGCTCTGACCGTTGAGCTACGTGTCGGTGGTTTAACATGGCAAAATTCTTCTTTATTCCGTTAGAAGCTGGTTTCCGTATTACATTGATAGCAAATTCAGTCTCAATGGCTATAATGTAACGCACCGACTGCTTTGAAAATAAGAAGAAACTTACCTCCAGCGCTGATGACAATGATACTTTCTCTTGCTTCAAAGTATCGACGCGACTTTTGTACTGCAGCAGGGAACGAACTGTATCCTCCATCCTGAAACAACAGAATACCAAATATAAATAAAAATATTTTAAAATACATTTTAAACAAAGACGTATTAGAGGTAGGTACGTAGGTAATAGTGTTATTATTATTTGTTTTTGGGAATACGTCGGTTACAGATAATGGCACTGTTGCCACCATAGAGTGGCAAAGTGGCAAAGCGTTGTCAATTCCATTTTTTAGTAAATAAGCAATTGGCTGTCTTGATGGAAAGAAAACTATCACCTATAGAAACCAAAGATGTTAATGGTGCGTTGTTTTCTGTGTAGGTAAAGCTAATGCATAAGTTTACCGGCTACCTTTCCCTCCAACCTGAATCACGACATTGACAAGTTTTTTAATATCATAAGACAGCAAACAAGCAGATGGGTCTCCTGATGGAAGACAACCATCACCTATAGACACCAAAGATGTTAATGGTGCGTTGATATCTTGTGGCCAAGTTTAATGTCACATGTATAAGTTTGCCGGCTACCCTGCAAACCGGTACACGACAGTGACAAGCATCGACGCTATTGTGGCAGGAAAAGGTAAGGCGGTGGTACCAGACCAGGGCGAGACAATGCAGAACTCTACCACCTAGTAGTCACGATGATAGTGACTCGCATAGCCAATCAGTCGCCTTTCACGACCTGCTTGGAAGAACGGCAGTTAGTCTATTCTTCAAAGGAGCCCGGGACTAACAAGGGGAAAAAAGTATAAACGCTTTTGTCACAGTAAATTACCTAGTAACATATATAAAAAATAGTAAACACACATAAACAGTACCAATGAAGTGATGAGGTTCTTTAAGTAAGTTTGAAATTCTCTTCACACAGCGTCCTCGAAATAAGTTTTTAATCCTAAGTGATTACCGTAATAAGCGTCTTGAAACGAAAACAAAAGGAGACTATCTCCTAAATCGCCCTTCATTATGCGGATGGATCAAAGTCGCAAACGGAGCATAATCTCTGGAAGAAAATTTGCATATTCCGTGGCGAGAGAGACGGAAAATAAGTCGCCTTATGAAAGAAAAGATAAGTGCACTCGACTGTTGAGTCCGTCGACACTTCATTAGCGCAACATATACAACGTAGACCATGACATTCACTTAACGATATTTAACTACCACGCATTTGCTTCTTTTATGAAAAAAAAGAACGCTCTCCTGATAGAATAAGATAACCAAAAACATATTAAGACACATGACAACAATAAAAAAATGCACAAAACGCTGAAATTTATAAAAAATAACATTAAAGAAAAATATTTAATGATAATATAAATCTGTTAAGTGTAAATTTAAATAATGTGTTTTTACAACATTTTTAAAAGAAATT
This sequence comes from Apodemia mormo, assembly GCA_036924255.1. Classification (NCBI taxonomy): domain Eukaryota; kingdom Metazoa; phylum Arthropoda; class Insecta; order Lepidoptera; family Riodinidae; genus Apodemia; species Apodemia mormo. Next base: position 7,135,144 of record JAUPFN010000005.1, on the reverse strand, counting down.
AAAGATTTCGTTGGTCTAAGTAAAAGATTTCGTAAGTCTTCAAATTCTAATGTTAGTGATTTTTTTCATAACTTAACAGCTAAAACAGTGCAAGAATTTCTGTAAAAAAGAAATTAAAAAAAATTAAATGGACTTCTAATATCTGTCAGCTACATTTTAGAAACCAATAAACCGCTAGTGTTGTTCGGAAGTTTGAATGTAATTGATTTAAAAATAAAAGATTTATAGACAAACATATATACACTTTAGAAATTAAATACACGGGCTTAGACGTCTAAATAGATCATCCTAATCAAATATAAATGAATTCCAGCAATATTGCATACATAAACGTGTCTTTAATCCCTCAGTTTTTAGGTCGATTGAAAAGGAATAAATATTTTGATTTTATTAAGCAATATTTAAAATCCATACTCCATACTAATATTATAAATGCGAAAGTCTGTCTGTCTGTATGTTTGTCTGTTACGCTTTCACGGCTAAACCGCTGGACTGATTTTCATGAAATTTGACATGGAAATAGTTGAAGATCCGGAGTCAAACATAAGATTTTTTTTCAAAAAACAGCTCCTGAAGGGCCGAAATAGGGGATGAAATTTGTATTAAAAAACTATTTAGACGACATGTTAATATACTCGCGAGCGAAGCTGCGCGGGTCAGCTAGTCTTTAATAAAGAAAAGAAGTTTTGATGTTTTATATTTGCCAGACATACCATGACGGGCCATTTTTAAATTTGAGTCCACGACCTCATATGTAATTACACCGCTAGCTTAAAGACACGATTTGAATTTGTGAATCATTAATCATATCAATAAAGTTGAAATCCATATATTTTTTAATTTAATATACTGTTCAATTTGTGCAGCAGTGCTACTAGCTGACTCGCGCAGCTTTCGTCGTTTATATATCTTTTCATATCCTATTTCAGAACCTCAGGAGTTAATTTTGAAAAAAAAAATGCTTAAATTTGACCCCGGATCTTCACCTATCACCATGCCAGTTTCATCAAAATCAGTTCAGAAATTTAGCCGTGTAAGCATAACAGACAGACTTGAAGTTTTTAATATTAGTATGGATTTAATAGATTTTCGCATATTTTCTGTCAAACGTGCCTTTTATTCATATATTTGAAACGATAAATATGACAGCATAATGCTAGTTCGGAAATAGAGTCTCACAACATGGATTCATATTTATCTAGCATTTCTTCGAAAATATGTAATATTTGTTGAAACGTAATATAATATTTAGAAGTTACTACAGAATCGGTGTTACATTTCCTGGCAAAAGCTAACAATATATTTCAGGAAACAAAGCGAACTTTACTGCGCCACTGAGTTGGATTAAAAGATGATTCTTAAAACAAAAGCGTGGAATAACCATTTCACCCTCTTTAATTATTAATACACCGTTGAGATTTCAGATTACTGTATTAGGGAAAATGTAATGGGGATTCTGATGGCGGTCAATTATATTTGAAACATTATACTGCTGTTCAAATATTCATAATTGTGGAGTATAGGCAAAGGTTTCGCCTTCATTAAGCCGTCTCATACATACGAGTACATAGGTGTAACTAGATACTTTTTGTTTGAAAGAAATATTGGATGAAGTGAAGTGTTAATGTTAATTTAAGAATATTTTATAATAATAAATTAATAAAAACGTAACAAAATATGTTTTTCTATGTAAGTAAGAAAGAAAAAATTCAATTTAGTTATCTTTAATAGGAAATCTTAATGTTTTAACGTTAAGTTGAAAATTATGTGATCAATAACCGAGATTATTTTGTTTGTTTCGGACTTTTTTCGTAGATCAGGCTATCCTGTTTTTTATTCGCCTGTTTATAAAAAGGCAAACAATTGACCAATATATATATATATATATATATATATATATATATATATATATATATATATATATATGTATATATATATATATATATATATATATATATATATATATATATATATATATATATATATATATATATATATATATATATATATATATATATATAATTACGTGTCACGTTGTTTGTCCACACTAGACTACGAAATTACTGAACCGACATCAATGAAATTTTGTAGATATCTACTTTTCGATCGAACTATAGCTTTTATCTAAATTAACCCCTCCTCCACCCTCAAGTATCCCGCGAAAATATTCAATACAAGTAATTAGCTAGCTTCATTATGATTAATACTGATGTACTGATGTATATAACATACTACTCTAGTATTGAACAAAATTAAAATTTATTTTTGAATGAATAATTGTTCATTTTTATAACAAAATGTAATAAATAAGGAAATTAAGGTATGTACACTATATAAAATTACTTCTAAAATCTTTTCAAATTTTAAAGTGAGATAGATTATTAAAAGAACGTTTCCAATCAAAAGATTCTTAATCAAACTCTCATTTTCGCAGTCCTGAAGTAAATTGCGTCACAACGTTGAAGAAATTCTGTTCGGAGTTATTGAAAAAGTCCATTCATTCTATTTCCGTCTCGTGCATTCGCTTCAGTGAATCCTGCGGCAGGTTTCAGTGTAAATTTTGTAATATTCACATATAACATCATTCAATATAACATTATTGTCGAATTTTCTTTGCAATACTTATTGCTTTTAAAGTAAATAGAATTTTAAAAGTATTTTGGAAGTGAAACAAAATACTTTTTGGAGGTTTTATATTGATTAACAATATCAACTAAATTAAGTAGTAATATTCAAAAAATATTGTCACCGTGAGGTTAAGAGGCGCGCGCCCTGACTTCGAACGAATGAACTGAATGAACTTCGATATCTATGCGCGGGAGTCTTCACTTAATATTTTTATTGGATGATTAGGTCAAAACTTATATATCTAACTATTTTTGTGCATATTCGGTATCAAAATCGAATATTGAACACCTTTTTTCAATTTATACAATATTTACGAGTCAACCATTATAAAGAAAACTGGATATCACGCGGACGAAGTCGCAGTCAACAGCCAGTGAATTAATAATACAAAATTCAGCGTTAAGTTCGCTTTTATAAAACATAAATCGTATGCAGTTTATTTTTAGCAAGACAAATCTATTTCCTTGGCGAAAGATCCAAAACAAAGTTATTACGTAGGTCGATTACCCGAAATTCGGCGCTGGCAAGCTTATTACAGTATAATTTAATGTTTTTTACGAAGGCTTTTTTCGTAGAATGCTTTACTGCCTTTAGTCACGTGAACAGTATCGACCGAACGAGAGTCCCTTATATAAATTTTCTATTTATTTTATCAATATCATGGATTTGTTTATATAATAGCTGTAATAGCTCAAAAGGAAAACAGTATATTGTCATATCGAGAGCAGATTTTAATATCTATATGTAAATAGTTGACCCGGCAAACGTTGTTCCGCCATTTTAACTACTCTTATTTTTTTCTATATTTTCTCATCTTTTAAACCTTCCCTGGACTTTAACAATTAATTCAAAACCAAAATTAACCAAATCGGTTCAGCCGTCTCGAGTTTTAGCGAGACTAACGAACAGCAATTGATTTATATATATATATATATATATATATATATATATATATATATATATATATATATATATATATATATATATATATATATATATATATATATATATATATATATATATATATATATATATATATATATATATATATATATATATATGTACCTAGATAGATGTCTGCTCTCAAGTACCGAACTTGATAAAAATCCTTTGTAATGTTTAAAACAAAACACTTTCCCCTGTTTCAGAGTTCACATTCTATCTGCACTTCTGCACTCTTTACAAAAATGTGTAAATAAAGAGAGAGTATAGCAATACTTGTATCATAAATTTTATAGCGACATTCGGCCTAAGTACAGCCAATTACTCAACAATTGTGTTATTGAGTGTACTTTAACAGTATATATTTTAAAGGTTTGAAAATTGAAATCGTCCTGTGTTTATCGCCTGTATGGTCTACTGGTTCGGTGTCGGTGTTGACCACATGAGGTCCCAGGTTCGATTCCCGCCTCAGGAAATGTGTTTTTTCAGTTTTATGATAAAAACAACTTTGCCTGGGATTGAATTAGTGCCCGATTGGCGATAAGCTCGCCACCTATCACATTATGGGAGTTAAGTATCTTCGGCTAATCCTGGGTGCACTGGCTACCTCTGCCTACCTCTTCGGGGATACGAATGTGTTGTACACCATGTATGTGAGCAGATACTGTACATCAAGTTTCTTATATTATTTGTTAATTAAATAGCCAAGTGCTTTGACAATTTACTGCTCCATCAAAGCTAGAACTTATTAACGGATAGTTTTTATTCATCACCATAAAAAATATAAGTTATGTTTTTTTCTCATTTCAAAAATACAAAAACCAGTCAAATGCGAATTGGACACAAAAAACGAATAACACTCTCCCCAGAAATTCAAACCGTGATCTCGTGATTGAAACGGCTAACTACGTCAACCAAGTATTATTATTTATTAATATCTTGATTCAAATTCGAGATTAAAAAATGTAGCCCCCAAATGTGTATCTGTCTAGATTTAGACAAAGCGTTGTAAAGCTGGCAACACACGAGAAATGCGGCGGCATGGCGCCCTCGCCCCTGTCACAACAAATTACGTGTCGCGGGTCCCTTGACCAGATGAGCACAGCCGTAAATCTAACCTATTAAAACATGTGACCGTAAATTCGGGATAGATCTGTGTAATAAAACGCAGGTTGCGTTAACGCATCAAATAAATTTATGTTTAAAAAAAAGGGTCCTCATATTGTTTCTTTCTGGAGTGGTCAGAGTAAATTGGACGACAAGAGCATTTCTCTCACTAATAAGGATTCATTGGGTTCTTAAATTGCCTGGCTTTTAAATGAATGGCCGTTAGTAAGATTTAAATGGCATGAATGTCCTTGATGTCCACCAGATTTGGGATTTAAGCTCAGTACGTTAGGATATACGCTGTACAAGCTGACCTCTGACTAACACTGGAATAAATAACTAAATTAAAAATTTAAAGAGCACCAATATATTTCTTTGTAATAACCACCTTCCTGCTTCATGTGCATCATTTACAAAGCAAAAATCTAAAAGAACGGATAAATAAGAACGAAAGAATCCTGCAGCCTCAGGTCAAAGTCACTATGTCATTACAATATCATTAAAGTAACAGCATACTAAATTACGTATCGATCAGGCCTGTAGCAATTTCTCAATTTCTTTCATCAAGTAGAGAAGAGCTGATAATCTTGACCTCTGAATCAATTATGATAAAACATATCTAAGAACTAAGTCTAAATAACCTCCGCTAAAAACCAGCTTTTGATTTAAAAAGTGCGCACCCAAATCGGTTCACCCATTTATGAACCGCAGTGCCACAATCAGACAGATAAAGGCGTAATGGTAAAACTTATGTACTGATGGTTAAAAAATAGCAAATTAATCAAAGCATGCCAGGAGTGTACTCCTTAATTCGTGAGTGTTTAGTCTGGGCCTGTTGAGTACTGCGTTGTCTATGACTAGGCACGTTTAAAGAACAAACAACCTGCTTTCCTATTAGACTATAGGCAGCTGGTCAATAGCGAACGACTGGCCAACCGTGTCACTGCCTTTGTGTTTGTAGAGTTCTGCAACGACTTAGCCGGGTTCTGCTAACATATTTTTCAACAAATTTTTTATGCCGATTTAAAGGGTTAAACCACAGACCATATGAATACTAATATAGACACGCCATTGCGAAGGAAACGTTCGCATATGAGCAAACGCTCCTATTACTGTCAAAAATTTCATACATTTGTAGGTTATATTATATTGTAAAAAAAAACCATGTTGTACTGTTTTATCGTACCGAATGAGATGAAGAGGTTTAAAACTTACCCTTGAAATTATTTTAATTAATTGATAAGTAGTATAACTCTGTATTTCTGTATATAATTGCAAGCTACATTGACAAACTAAGAAATTTTCTTGAAAGGCGTATCCATTTAATCCGCTGGTTAAATGTTGCCTATAGTCACTAAAAACTTTACGGGATGTCGCAGTAGAACTACTCCATGTTACTTCTGAGACGTTTGTATCAAGAAAAATAATAAAATAGGTTGGTCATAACATATAAAAGCTGACTTCAGCTATTTGGTTAGCTAGATTTTTTCATGTCATCACATTGTCTTGCCCGGTTCAGGCGCCTTACTTATTCCTGCCGCAATAGCGTCAGTGCTTGTCACTGTCGTGTTCGGGTTTAGAGGGTAAAATAAAAAATATCCAATTACCAAATGATTCTGGAAACTTGTGGAATAAGGCTCAACTCACATTGGCACAGAGTCTAAGCGTCATATCTTTCCACAAAGCATATTCATCTCTATAATGTTCTATTATTTAAGTACCGACTCCAGCCGAGCGTCGAAGTGCAAATGCGCGCGCCAATGCGCGTCGACGCGCGCTTCCATATTTACATAGCACAAATTTGTATTTAAATAATAGAACAATAGAGATGAATAAGCTTTAGGTGGGAAAAATATGACGCTTCGACTCTGCGCCAATGTGAGTTGAGCCTAATACGCCTCGTTATTATTAAATTGGTTGTCAATGGTTACTGCTACGAATGATGGATTATAGGAACCCGTATCGGTCTGGGCTCCCTTTGAAGAATAGTCCATCTGCCGTTTTGCCGGCATTTTGTAAAAGGCGTACGATTGGTTATATGTGTCACTACATTCGTGAGTACTAGGTGGTAGAGTTCTGCAACGTCTTGCCCGGGTATTTGGTATCACACCCTTACCTATTCCTGCCGTAATGGCGTCAATGCTTGTCACTTTCGTGGTCCGGTTTGGAAGATTAGGTAACCGGTAAACTTATGCAAGTGGCATTGACATCTTGATACACGAAAAATAACGTACTTTTAACAGCTTTGGTGTCTATAGGCGAAGATTTCTCTTTCTATCAGGAGAGCCATTTGCTTTTTGTTACCCTATAATAATAAAAAAAAATACAGAGTAAAGTAGCTGATAAACATATGTGTCAAAAACCTTCTGTGACTACGCGATAGTTCCTTACCATCAGAGAACTATGTAATTGTTAACTATCTACACTGTTTGAATATAAAAATTAAATCCATCCGTAAAAGCCAGAATAGCCCATAAAAAATGTAGGAATAATTAATTTGTCGTCAATCCGCATTCATTTCGAATCGTTTATTAACGCGTTAGTGTAAACAGATGCGTCTGCGGGGCGCTAATTTGAAAACGATTGCAATTGTTTTTGATTTAGTCGCAAGTTTTATTTGCATTTTTCTTTTCATTCTGAAATGGAATACAAATAAATAATCGTCGAATATTGGTTAAATTGTTGGCGACCTTGACTACCCAATCGATGGAGCTCACGTTTAATTCCCGACAGGGACAATCGTTTGTGTAATGAGCAAGGCTTTTCCGAAAATTGTAATCTCAGTGGCAGCTTAGAGCCTGGTGGCTTACCACCAAGGTTATATGTTTACGCCTTTAGGCTTCAGATGAGCACATATAGGTTATTGTAAGAAACAAACGGTAATAATTATCAGGTCTGCAAAATGTGTCAATGGGGATCCCATCTCGCTGAAAGATGAAGCGATAAATCGTGGTGACCCGGAACGTCTACTGAATATCGTTAATTCGCTCGCTCACTTTGCTTACCACGTCCTTATTCAAAAATAAAGGTAATACACTTATTACTAATACACTAGCCAGAACAAAATAGCAAAGGATACTTACTGATGTTGGAGGCAAGAATAAGTAAGGCTGTGGTACTGTTCCCGAGCGCATCACAGAATCCTTGCGCCTTATTGTCACGATAGTTTATGACATGTGTATCTTCGCTTACATCTTACGAGATATCTGGCAATAAAACAGATGATCTTTTTGTGCCTAGAATAACATGGAATTGAAGAAATAGATAAAGAAAAATTTTGAAAGGTCTCTTTTTTCATTTTTCATTGTCTACATGTTGATGTTTCAATGTGTCGAAATAATAATTATTATTAATCGCTAGTTATAAGTATGTTTATACTAGCAATCCGCAACTATGCGTGCCCCCCCCCCCCCTCGAATAGGTACCTAATTGAACAGAATTGAAATAATTGTCGTAACACAAAGCACTGAAGCACATATTAATAAATAGTTACTACGAAAACCGAAGGTTTACTATGGGCACCGGCAGCAGGGTGCAATGGGGTGCTCTTGCATCCCTCTGTCAGGAAGGTACGAGTAAATAAACGGCGTCTATACACGAGGTCCTGGATTCGATTCTCGGGTCGGGCTATACAAAAATGTGTTTTTCAGTGTTCTGATAAAAACGACGTTGCCCGGGATTGAATAAGTGTCCGGTGTGTGGGACTGAGTACTTTCGGTTGTACCTCTGCCTACCTTCTCGGGGATAAGGGCATGAAGATACTTTTTTATGTATTCTAGTGAATACTTATGTTTGTAGCAATTTAAAACTCATTTTAATTAAACTCTATCAGGCCGCGGCCTAAACCAAGCAACCCTTCTTTGAAGGTCGACGAGTCATGAACGTGTTATTGTTTGGTCCATTACCAGTTTATTTGGACGTTCACTACAACTGACAGCTATTAATAATTCAGTGTATACATGCACGCAGTGTTACTTTCACGCAACGTAAGTAATGACTGTACTGACAGGTAACAGGTATGCATTTTTGACGACGCGTGACTCATCGAATATTACGATTTTTTATTGCTTTTTATAAAAAAATACTCGTATAGTGGACAGATCTCTGAATTCTGATAAGTTATTGTCTTACAAAATTCAATTACTTACAAAAGTCCATTGTCATAAATATGAAAAGGATTGCATGAGAGCATTGATATAAAATACAAGATACACAATCAGTGTCTCAAAAACGTCCTCAAAAAATGAGCGCACAATTTAAAATTGTGTGTTCATTTCAAATAGAATCGCGTCGGTCGCGACACTCAATTTTATTCATTTTTGTACATTGCTTTGTAAAAACAACTATAAATCTTGCGCTTAAGGTTGGATATGCAAAGACATATGTTTTTGCCATATATATAACTGCTTATGTGATTTCATGAAGTATTAATATACCTTCATGTGTGAAATTAGCGACACTTTTGAGTGTCAGTTTTGTTTGGGACTATGCATCTTGAGTTTTTATATCAATGCATGAGCGGCCAGATGAAATTAAAATTTTTCATCATCATTAATAATCAGAGAGTATTAGATTAGTAGAAATTTTTCATCATCATTAATAGTCAGAGTTAATGTACTACATATTAGATAAGCTCTGCTATGTAGAACTCATGTTCCATTTCGTTAGTATGCGCTGTAGTGTTGAAAAAAATAATAAATCGTCCAACTAAAGACAATATTAAGCAGCGCTGCAGCGTATAATAGAGTAAAACATATTCGCGACCAAAAAGTCGTAAACACTGTGAATTTCATGGTGCTTACGATTTTCATCCAACGAGCTCTGACGTAGGTGCAGTTCATGGATTGCACTTTAGTGGAACACAAGAGGCGTGGCGAAGGCGTATGCCTAGTATGTTAGTACATAGAAATCTTTGTTAATAATAGACAATGTGCTTACATTTTTTGACCGTACACAAAAAAATAATACAAAAAAGCCAATAGTTTACGCAAAGGATAATTTTTCATAACTTTTACGTGACTAAAGTAACAAACATGTATCCATATTTGTTACTTATCCCGCAGGCCATCCCCGTGTTGGTCCGTGCTCCTTTGAAGAATATACCAACTGCAGTTTTGCCAAGCAGATCGTGAGAGGCGATCGATGGGCTATACATGCCACTACCATCGTGACTACTAGGTGGTAGAGTTTCGAAATGTCTCGCCGGGTATAGTTTTGCCAGGCAGATCGTAAGAGGTGATTGATTGGCTATACATGTCACTACCACCGTGACTACTAGTTGTAGAGTTACGCAACGTCTCGCCCGGGTATATTCTTATTCCTGCCGCAATAGCGTCAATGCTTGTCATTGTCGTGTTCCAGTTTAGAAGGTAAGGTAAGGTAGACTTATGCATGTGACACTGCAATCCCGCCACACGGATAGCAATGCAACATTAATATCTTTGGCGTCTATAAGCGATGATTTCTCTTTCCATCAGGAGTGCCATCTGTTTATTTACTATCTAATGATTTTAAAAAAGGATATCTTTTTATGACTTTTACGCAGGTTTACTAAAAGTTGCTTTTTCGTTGTAAATCACTTACAATCTAGTACTACGTCGTTTTAGTAATGGTACCGTAAATAATAACGTATCGTAAGCGTCGTCGCTGAAGGTTAGTAAACAAATATTGCAAAGGGTGTTTCAAATTTTATGACATACTCGTAACAATAAATTAGTTTGTGGTGTTTTTTTTATTTTAAATATAGGAAATTATATAATTATATGTTTAAGCATTCACCTCATGCTTGGGAAAACTTGAAAAACTTGAAAACAACAGAGAAAATATAGACACGCCAGGACTTTAACCTGCGACCTTTTCAGGACTCTAACCAGTGTAACTGAACCATGGCTATAAGAATTGTTTTATTAGTACAAGTATTTATAAAGAGTGATAAAAGCCGTGTTCATAATTAAATTGATAGTGCGTATATATTCGAAGTAATAAATAAGTTATATAATATAAATAAATAATATTCACGGGACAAATTACACTTACTGACCTAACTCCAAAGTAAGCAAATTATTTGCGTGTGTTATGGGTGTTAGTCAACGATACTAATACATAGAAATACATAGAAATACTAGAATATATTTAATAAACACCCAAACCCGGAAATACATACATTTATGCTCATCACACAAATGCTTGTCCCCGTCGGGGATCGACCCCGAGCCCCGTCAAGTCAGGATCGCTAACCACTCGACCAACGGGGCGTTCGAATTGTATATAAATACATATATTGAATATCGTTTGGTTTAGGTGTTAGCCTATTCGGCTCAGGTCATAAAGTTCCCGTTTCTATTCCCGGGTTATGCGAAAATGTTATTGGGGTTAATTCGAAGTTATTCTAGAAAATTTGAAATTTAGGTAGCAGCTCGGAGTCTGGTGGTATGTTACCATCCTCGCGCCTCGAATGAGCACATAAAACCATCGGTGCAGGTTTTCGCGAGAAATAGTCGATAGTCATTAACATTTCGGTAAAATGCGGTGATGGGGATCAACACTTATCTTGCCAACTTTAAAAAACTGATGGATCGTGGTGGAAAGTGTATAGACTTTCGGTTTACCCTGCCTACCCCGCAAGGAAACCGGGCGTGATGATACTATTATATACATATATGTACTCGTATACACAGTTTGTAAATCATAAAATAACAATCAAGTATATGATTCTCAGCTGGTTTTGCTGAGGGAAAAGTCGACAGCCCTCGCTCATAAACACCAAAAGCTTTGATAGGGCGTTGCCACACATTTGACAGAGCTATAAATAAGTTTACCGGCCATTTTACTTTAAAAATCAAAACACGACAGTTGCATGCATTTATTGCATGTAGCTATTGCAGCTTGTGAAATGACGTGTATAATATTAATATTACTATTATACACGTCATTGAGCTAGTGGCACCTTCGCTAGATATTTCAGAGCTCTATCCAAAGATTACAGCGTATACTGGCTCTATCATAGATTATATAGGCCTTATATCTTTGCCACAGATAATACGAGTTATTTCAGATTTCTGTCATAGATTATATAGGGCTTGTAATTTTGCCACAGATAATATAACACATAACTTAGATATATATATAAAGTCATAAATACCCCTAATCCCGTAAAAGTATGTAAGGGTTTTCGGTCTTAAACAAAATGGACTCCGACCTATCATGGCGCATAATTTAATGGCGGTGTCGCGTTAACAATCCCCGGTATGTGTGCCTACATTTTTAATATGTTAAGTGGGTCAAAATACACCTGCGTCCTTTGCAACCATATATATTTATGAGAGTACCTTCAAAGTGTTCCGTTCTGAAAACTCTAGAAAATAGTATACTTACAATGCAAATACAAACCCAACTAGAGATCTGTTGTTCATAATAGAAGAGGAAGCTAATACTCGTAATTAATATGTATGTATGTCCTGTTGTATCGAATAAACATTTATGTTCGAGAAAAGTAAATAGGCTTGATTCCACTCAGAATGAATCGAATATATTGTAGTTTCTTATGTTTAATTATGATATGGAAATAACAAAAAATATATAAGAATTAATAATTCGGCAAGAATAGAAATTAAGACATGTGACAAATAATCGCAAGTCTGGAGTGTTACGTCACACAGTGGTAAAACGTCATCCTGATGTTGTCATTTTCATAGAAACCATAGAGTATGTAATGTAAATATTACCATGGTTTGACGTCATTAGGATGCCATGACAGTCCTGAGCGTTTTCGCGGTAAATTTTAATTTTAATTTTAAAACGCGAAATTTTTAAATATAAATGTACCAATAAGTAGGTTTTTAGTTAATATAGGTACATAATAAGGTAAATTATTAAACAGTTTTCGAAATTTAGTCAACTAGCATGTTATATATTACCGTTAATTTTTATATAAGTATTTATGTAGTATTACATCACTACTATACACACGGTAACACATAATTACTATCTTTGATATTTATATGCGACGGTTATCTCTATTAAAATAATTTTAAAAAGTTAACTTTAAACTTGAGTTGCCAAAATATAGGTAAGGTAAGAGATGGTCCCAAAACGTAATATTTATGCCGTAGTGGTTTCACAGTTCAGGATACGATACTGGTTGTATTTCGGGCTATAGTTATGATACAAACGAAAGGATTCACTAACATATACCATGCCATAATTAACAGTTATGGAAAATCCCCCCCCCCGCGCGAGGCAACAAAGGCCCCGTTCAAGCGGGGCACACGGCGTGAATAGCTTCACTAAAAGCATGAGAAAATGGCCCCACTGTTGTCATTGTTCCATTGTTGTGCCTTTGTGATATGTATTCCGGTATTTTAATACCGCGTTTGATACACTTTTTACTGTTTTATTACTTATCTTTTTCATTTTTTATTCTTCGAAATGTTTGTCTATAAAATAGCCTATCAGCTTCATTAGGTTTTTAAAAATCCTAGCTACATTACAAACTTTCTGCGCCAGCTCCCTGCGTGATCAAAGCTTTGTACGAATCTCACAGGAATGGATTAATTTTACGGGGTAAAAATATAATTCTAAATCCTGTCAAAGCTATAATCTAATTGTGTGTAGCATTTTATCTAAACATATCCTTTTTTTAGTAATTCAGTAAGTACTCTTCGAGGTATCAAGAAAGAAACATCTATACATGAAAACTTTCGCGTATGCGAAAATAAGTTTCTTCATTTCTTACTGTTTAGCATCTTAAATATTTAACCAATCATCATTAAAATTTGCATGCACACAGTCAGGAGTAAAGAAAAGTGTGTAGCTTTCATTTAAAAAAATGTATTTCCGAGGGATAAATATTTTTCAACTTCCCGCTTCGTATGTAGATAACGAAGTTACTGTTTTTGCCCCAATTGCGTACAATTTATAATTTGCTACTACATGCTACAATCTTAAGTTAAATCGAATTAATATCATAATAGATAGTAGCAAATTATAATCTAATTCCATAATATTTAGATATTATGGAATTCGACAATAATTTCTTGACGATAACGATCTAATCAATGACAACTTCAATGGAAGCCAATAACTTGCAGCTCTATCAAGAGACAGTCAAGCAAACCTAAATGTCTGTAGAAATCGATTACCCCTTGAAATAGGATTTAATGTCGAGCGACACTTAGGTTCCTTACTTAAAGCAATATAGGAAAATTATTCAAGGGCGAATGGTAATAGGTAAAACATTGTGTTATACATTTGTTGAAAGCTTACAAATATATCTATCGGTTTAGGATGAAATCCTTTGATTAATAATTGTGTCTATGACTAAATTTATTGTGGGTTCAAATAACAAAATGTCCAAAACTTATATGTCGTAAAATAATGCTAGGAAATGTATTTTTTAAATTTAAGTTTCTTTCGCTAATAAAAGGATTATTAAAAGACTAGCTGACTCACGTAGTTTCACCCGCGACTAAAGTATAAATCGCTATTATAATCTTTTAAAATAATTTTATTTAAGGGATTTAAATTTAAAAAAAAACATAGAGCCTTCAATTATCACATTGCCAATTTGAGCAAACTCAGCTTAGCGTGAAGCGTAACAGACGGGCAGACAGTCGAACTTTCGTATTAATAAATTAGTGTTTGTTCAGACCCCTCTCGAAAAATATACCATCCGCCATTCTACGAGACAGTAGTAAAAGGTAAACGATTAGCTGTATAACGTACATATCGTTACCATCGAAACTACCAGGTGGTAGAGATCCTCACCGTCTCGCCTGGGTTAAGTACCACGACTTTACCTATTTCGTCAAATAGGAGGAGGAGGAGGGCAAAGTAGGCGGTAAACTTATGCATATGGCAATATCAACCCGCCATATGCATAGCAACGTAGCATCAACATCGATCGATGGTGCCTAAATGTGATTGTTGTATCTTTTCATTATGACAGCCATTTGCTTGTTTGCTATCTTCTGATATAAAAAAATAGTATGGTTATATAATATTTTTCCTTTTTCTTTATAAATAGATAGCAAAGGAGCAGATGGCTCTCCTGATGGAAAAAGAAAACATCGCTATGAGACACCAAAGATGTTAATGCTGCGTTGCTATCCATGTGAGGTGGTAATACCATACGCATAAATATACCGGCTACCTTACCCTCCAAACTGGAACACGACAGTGACAAGCATTGACGCTACTGCTACTGTGTGTAAAATATCTTGTATGTCACATGAATGTAGTGTGTGTAATGTTTATTTTCATTAATTTAATGTATTTCTAATGCATTTTATTTAAAAATATTAATTTTCTGCAGTCCTCCGCAATGTAAACTTTAAATTCATACTCCACAATTCAAGCAATTGTTTTTTAAAGGGATCTAAAGTTTTTCCTTCACATATTATAATATGATATTTAATTATAAAATCGATTGTAAAAGAAGTTTATTTTGTACAGTCGAATTCATAATTAAGATGATATAATGTTATCGGAAAGAACTCTAACCACGCTTCAGGGCTTTATAAAAATCAATAAATCCTTGTCGTTTAAGTCAGAAATCCTTTTAAATGTATCTATTTTACTTGGAACTCAGATGCAACTTTCCTCCTTCAATTTCCCTCCTAAGTTTCTTTAAGCTGAGTGACGTAAAGGTCTTTGAAAAGTGGTTCTGCGCGGTTCAATTAAAGTTAACAATGACGTTGTATAGCGTCTGAGTATACATATAGATTAGTTGGAGCTATTGTCATGTTTTTAAAGACATAATAGAACAAGCGTTTCATAGAACTGATACTGTAATAAAATAAACCGAAACTTTCCTTTGAGTAATTTTTATGTTAATTTTGCCACGTGATTGTTTTTTGTGAATTCCACTGAACAAATGTATTTTTAATTTTATCATATTTATTAATTCAGTGTACAAACTATCTATGTACATTCCATTCAGTTTCGTTGAGCTGATACTCTGTGTGATTGTTTAAAAAACATAATATAAACGTTAAACAACCAAATACTTAGTGTATTTTTTTCAACTTGAAAATACTAATAAGTAGAAAGATTTTAAATTTATATGTATGCGTCAGTAAAGCTGGACATAATCGATTCGTTGCGGCGCATATTTTCCAAAACTTTTAGTAGTGGCGGCGTACAAATATTTCGTGATACGACTACGTTGATGACAAACGCCAAAACAACGACAAACGCCATATACGTTGATGACACGGCTACCGTGTCACCCGTCATGTATAAAAACATTTATTGTTTTACGCGTGTAAGGGCTTGATTCATTCAATGAAACCAAACCACGGGTATAAACAGAAGCTTACGTTATTTTAAGTGGTTTTTGAGTAGGTTTACTAATTGTTTTCCTGAAAAGGAATGCTTAATAACTTTTTTATTTAGATATTGCAAATCTTCGGTAAAATAAGAGTTAAAAAAATAAGTGCATTAAATAGATGTTAAATATTTGGTTCTTATGTCCGTTCCATATGTAGCGTTTTGTGATTACGTTATTGCGGCTGGAATGGGCAAAACGGTGGTTCTCGTACCCACCGATCAAGCGAGTTCCCGCAGGATTCTGCCGCCGTTAAGGTAACAATGTGATCTAATTCAAGTTTGAATTAGAATGTAGGGTATTTATTACCTATGAAACAAATAATGTGAGTTAATATGAATCCCATTGTGGGGTTAAGTGTCTGGGTAATCGTGGGTGCACTGTTTGTACCTACCTCTGCCTCTCTTTTTAGGGATACGCGCGTAAATATACTCACATCAATAAATTAACGATTACTTTGTCTTTATTAGATTTTTGATTTTTATTTTGTTTGTTAAAATTAATGCACCTTAAAAAAGGTTGACATCCCCTAAATTTTACAATTTCACAGATATTCAGAAACGAAGCCTACAGGCTTGATTTAAGTGGAAAATTATAAAGGTTTTGTTCAGGGTAGAACCTTTTAAAATGCAAGTTGAGGGAGATATTCGATTTAAAAGTGACTTGACTCCCGTGTCATACGTCAAACGTTAATACCAATTATGACACGGCTGCCGTGTCATCCGTAACTAATTAACTTAAGGCTTAAGAAGTAAACGACAACTAAGAACTTCAATGTACTTCCGAAACAAAGTAAATATTTTTCAGTACTCTTTTTTTGTATTATCATTTCTTAAATATAAAGCTATTTTAATCAACCTCTGACTATTTTTGCTGAACATGCAGCAGATTTTACCTGACTGCGCTCGAAACAGTGTTGCGTTTATCGAGTGTATGTATTTATGTAATATATACAACATATATATATATATATATATATATATATATATATATATATATATATATATATATATATATATATATATATATATATATATATATATATATATATATATATTAGCATGCTATGTAGCTTTGCCTGTTTTCCGGATTTAATCTTGAGGTGGCAGTTGATTGTAAAAAAAAGTGCTGAAGCAGCAGAACATGAGAGCGAGATATAAAAAACCCTACCCATAAATGTCAAAACCGCACACTATCTAAAGAAAAACTATGTGAGGTCAAGCTTGGGTAGCACCTGAGCGTTATCCGCATCTGCGCCCTATCACCTCAATATCGGTGACTAACGCCCAGTCCAGACAGCCGAAATCGCCGCGATTAGTGCGGAATAGCTACCGTAATGACCCCGGGGCCATAAATAGCTGGTCGTCTATAATATTGCGGCCAATTTATCGTAATACGAACTATTGCGCTCGCAACGTTAATTGTTATATTTTCTGGTTGGATAAACCTTAATTAAACCTGGTATGGTTTAGGCTTTACGGGTTATAAAATATATTGTAATGAAATATTAGTATTGTTCATCTATATTAATATTATAAATGCGAAAGTTTGGATATTTGGATGGATGTTTGAATGGATGTTTGTTACTCAATCACGCAAAAACTACTGAACGGATTTGAATGAAATTTGGCACACAGGTAGCTGATGACCTGGAATAGCACATAATCTACTTTTTATCCCGGAAAAATGAGGCGATCCCGCGGGATGCGCCAAAAACTGTGTATAATGAAGCGGGCTGCACGCTGCAGCTAGTGTGTTTATAAATACTAGCAATCGCTCTCTGTTTTTTTATATCATAAGATAGCAAACAAGCAGACCCTTCTGCTGACTGAAAGTTGACACCATAGATTTGTATTTTTTTTAATATCATAAGATAGTAAACAAGCAGATGGGTCTCCTGATGGAAAGAGTCAACCGTCGCCTATAGACACCAAAGATGTTAATGGTGCGTTGCTATCTTGTGGCGAAGTCTAATGCTACATGCATAAGTTTACCGGCTACCTTACCCTCCAAACCGGAACACGACAGTGACAAGCATTGACGCTATTGCGGCAGGAATAGGTAAGGTGGTGGTACCAGACCCGGGCGAGGTAATGCAGAACTCTACCAGCTATAAATCTCTGTTCTATTGTTTGTTATTTTTATACATTAACGGCCATAACTCTATCAAATATACATATAGACAGATTGTTTTAAGGGAAGAGTAAGATAAGAGAGTAAATTTCCGATTTGGTTCCATATAAATTTGTTCATCACCTGATTCAGGGTTCTAGCGATGTATGGGGTTGAAAGTCGGCATTTGCAGCTGTACTGCGTTTATATTATTTAAATAAATAAGTAATAAATTATTATTGCTGGACAAATTACACGAATTGATCTATGCCCAAAATAAGTAAATTATTTGCTTGTGTCATGGGTGTTAATCAAAGATATTAATATATAATAAGGGTTCCTAGTTTACTTCGGAACCCTAAAAAGGCTGGAGGAAATCTCTTTAAGTAGAGATAAGCTCGCCCATTGTAGTTACTTATGTTATGTTTATATTTTTTTATCCTAATTGTTCAGTGTACAATAAAGTATTAAATAAATAAAAAGATAAAAATACATATATAAATATTAAATAATGTTACTTTCATAATAAACACTCGAAATCAGAAATACAAACAACTATTCTTATCACACAAATGTTTGTCCCTGTCGGGAATCGAACCCGAGCCCCCTAGACTCGCTAACTACTTGACCAACGGGGCGTTCAAAATAACTTTTTTTTTATATCATAAGATAGCAAACAAGCAGATGGGTCTCCTGATGGAAAGAGTCAACCTTCGCCTATAGACACCAAAGATGTTAATGGTGCGTTGCTATCTTGTGGCGAGATCTAATGCCACATGCATAAGTTTACCGGCTACCTTCCCCTTCAAACCGGAACACGACAGCGACAAGCACTGACGCTATTGCGGCAGGAATAGGTAAGGCGGTGGTACCAGACCCGGGCGAGACAATGCAGAACTCTACCACCTAGTATCCACGATGGTAGTGACCCGATAGCTAATCGGTCGCCTTTTACGACCTGCCTGGCAGAACGGCAGTTGGCCTATTCTACAAAGGAGGCCGGGACCAACACGGCGACGGGATAACTTATTGTTTCTTTTGAAGAAAAAGCTTTTGTTTGTCACTTCATAAGACTATTTATTAGCGGTATCGCACTTGGAATAGATGGATGGTCCTGGGTTCGAACCTCGTCATAACTACTATAAATTCACAATGCGTTCTTTGAACCTCTGAACATGTAATTTATATGATACTTGTGCTCGATTTGTCGATGTGTTGACAACTTTTGTATAACGTTAATTAATATCACTGAGCAATTTTGGATCCGTTAGTTGAACCTTTTCATTCCCCTTTAAAGTTTGTTGTTATGATTATTCATTTTAAAGTACAACATTCATATGCATTCGGTACTTTAATCCTGAAACACGAATACCAACGCACCATTTACATATTTAGTTTTTAGTGACATTTAGTGTCTATACGCGACAGTTCTCTATCATCATCAGATCAACCATCTGCTTTTTTGATATCCTATGAATAAAAAAATATAAATTAACATAAAAAAATTATATTTACTAAAACAGACAAAACATTTAGTTAAAATTTGACGTAAATTAGTGTCGAATAACCGTCGTTACTTTACACGCGCGTCGCATAATATGTTTTATTGTTAAAATTTGTGAAATTCCCGTGAATTAAAACAAAGCGTCCCAAGGCGAGATTCGTAATGAGCGACGCGTGATGGCGCCTCCACTAAATACGTGAATTTAAGAAAATTCCCTTCACATTTCTCTCAGGGAACGAACCTTTTAAACTTGGATTGCTGAAACGTTACATTATAGCGCTCCGTTTCGAGTGGAATGGGATATTTTAGCGAACAGCATATTATGTATGTGCTTTATATAAATTTAGACGTTATTTGGTTAAATTGAAATGTTTTGAACGCTTGACATTCGTTAAGACTGATATACGCGGTAATTTTATTGTGTACTAGCGACCTGCCCGCGGTTTCACCCGCGTAGCTTTTGTTCCCGTGTGAATATCGGAAAGGATTATATATTAAAACCTTCCTCAAGAATCAATCTATCTATTAAAAAAACTGCATCAAAAGCAGTTGCGTAGTTTTAAAAGTTTAAGCATAAATCCCTATTTATATATGTCCCTACATAGGGACAGACAGAGAAAGCGACTGTGTTTTATACTATGTAGTGATTATAGAATAGCAAACGCAAATGGCTCCTCTAAAAAAAATCTCATACAGACAAGCAAAGGTGGCGCAGAAGTTTGTCAGTCATGCAGATAATGAAAAGTCATTAATGAAAAGCTTCAAAATTTTCTTTATTCACGAGTGTTTATACTGACGATACGATTTCTGCATTCATGAACAATTCACAAAAACTGAATGCATCATATCTTGAAGTAGAAAAAAGGGAATGGGGTTATTGCGACAACAGGATGTTATGCGCGACATCATGTCGCCTGTCGCTGGCCCTTTGAGAAACAGGAAAACATAAAAGCCTACCCCGCTATTACGATTCCTGTTCCGGTTATATTAAATGATCATTAAGCACTTCAATATTGCACAATTTAACATTTCAAAATTGCCTCTTGGTCTAGTGATTATTATATTTGGTTCAGATAACGAATGTCCAGAAAGTCCTAGGTTCTACTTCTAGATGTTAACTCGAAAAGAGTCGGTAAAATCTAGAAAAAATACTTGAGCGCTCTCATATAGAATAGTTACAAAAATAGTAGATTTATTTAATACTAGCTGTGCCTGCAACTTCGTTCGCTTGTAAAAATTATCTAAAATAAAAGTCCCGGGGTTTTACCCGCATAGTTCCTGTTCCGGGATATTTCCGGGATGAAAACTATCCCAAATTCTTTTTCGAGTCTAAAAATATATTTTTACCAAATTTTATCCAAGTGGTTTAGGCGTGAAGAGGAGACAGACAGACAGACAGACAAACAGAGTTAATGTCGCATTTACAATATTAATATGGTTAATATTTACAGACGAGGAAAGAAAAAATTTAATTATTAGCAATATTATCTTCTTCGTTATAAGATATAGTAAAAAAATCTAGTTTTAAAATGTTCTAGAATAAAGTAACCATATATTCTTATGTACGAATATTTTATATCCTAAGATGTATACAAAATTGTCCCCGGACAAATACGAAGCTACGAAAAACCCTATTAAGTACTGTAAAAATTTTGTTAAATAGATATTTTGATAATATTTTTTTAAAATCAATTTATTTAAAGTAGATGTTTGTATAAACACGGCAATTCCGTACTAATTTTTATATATTTTACCAGGTTATCTTTACCTACATCCTAAGAGATCTAGCATAAATATACGAACGAGTGAATGTTATTAAAACTGATTGTCATAAATTCTGGTAGAACTAGTTATATAAAAAACAATGAAAAAGTCATACTACGCTTGTATTGTTTGAATTTATCTTTTTTTTTATATCATAAGATAGCAAACAAGCAGATGGGTCTCCTGATGTAAAGAGTCAACCATCGCCTATAGACACCAAAGATGTTAATGGTGCGTTGCTATCTTGTGGCGAGGTCTAATGCCACATGCATAAGTTTACCGGCTACCTTACCCTCCAAACCGGAACACGACAGCGACAAGCACTGACGCTATTGCGACAGGAATAGGTAAGGCGGTGGTATCAGACCCGGGCGAGACAATACAGAACTCTAGCACCTAGTAGCCACGATGGTAGTGACTCGATAGCCAATCGGTCGCCTTTTACGACCTGCCTGGCAGAACGGCAGTTGGCCTATTCTACAAAGGAGGCCGGGACCACACCAACACACCAACAACACCAACCAATCTTTTCTCCTCTTGTTAATTTAGGCCTCCTTTGAGAAATAGACCAGCTTCGATTCTGGCGGCAGAGTTTAGCAATGTCTCGCCCAGGTTTGGTACCGCCGCTTTACATATTCTCGCCACAGCAGTGTCAATGTTCGTCACTGTCGTACTCTGGTTTGGAGAGCAAGGAAGCCAATTAACTTTTGCATGTGGCATTACCACCCCGCCACACGGATAACAACGCGCCATCAAAATTTAGATTTCTAGCGGTGACGGTTGTCTCTGTCCTCCAGGATAGCCATCTTCTTATTTGCCATCGAATGATATAAAAAATCGTTTATGCGAAGTTCTTATTCCTGAATACTGTTCTCAAGAATTTCACAACTGATGATTCCTTTAAGCCGCTATACAACTTATCATATGCCACCTGCGTTTATGATATACACGCAATGATAAATGATGTCTCCTGTATGATACTTCGATTTACATAAACGACACCTAATGGCCCTCTGAGATGCATTAACTAAGCTTTGTCTAATCTAATCCCATAACTTGAGTGATGAGTTTATAATTGCTGGTTAAGTGTATTGATAAAATTAGTTATAGACATGATATTCATTTAACTTTCAAAATTGTATATAAATATTTTTGAAAATTCTATTTTCAAGTACGTTTATAGATTACTAGCGACCCACCTCAGCTTCGCACGTGTACAATATAAGCGCACAAAACATATTTTTACGGCATATATTTGAAAATCTCTCTTTTTCTACCTTCAATGAATTAGGGTATTCTGTGCAATAGAATGAATAATTAAGTATTAAGTTAAATCCTTGTATATTTTTGTTGTGCGTAAATAAAAACAAGAAAATAAATAATCACGGGCATCTAATTTAACTGATTTGTTTTTGTTATTTAATATTTTAGTACTTATAAGCAGTGTTAGCTCTATACACATTATAATTATATGCCGAAAAGCAATTTAAAATGTAGTTGTAGAAAATTTTACCAATATTTTACGAATTCACGTAAAACAAACCAAAAACATGAAAAAGAAAGTATTTTTATGCAAAAAACTTCATAGTTTATCTACCAATTTATTTACAGTAATATCACAGTAGAAAAGTACTTTCTGTAGCAGTAGCGTAACTACACATAAATATGAACTCAGGCAACTGGTATTGCGAAGTTAGGTTAAGGAAATCAAATGAGATGCTTTTGTATCGTTTCCATTGCATATTGATCTGAATAAGTCTAGCATTTGATTAAAAGTAATAACTTATAGTTCATCCAATTTGGCCAGAATTAAAAAATATGTAAACTTAATTCATAAATAACACCGTGAATAAGTTTGTGTCTCATTCACAAATAAAAAGGAAATAAATTGCTGTCTGATACTTCTCCATTTCATTGGCTTAGATTTCAAAAGAAACAATCGCTATAAAACAAATATTGTTTTAAAAGTGGCAGAATACCGTTATCTACGGGAGGTTCCTTCCTTAAAATGAAGTCTTTTAACGTTTCTAACAATAGATCGAGGTCAAAAGGCTTCCTGACAATAGCTTTTGCGGGCTTTTGTTCGACCACTTCAGTCTCAAGTGGCATTAAGATCCGACACTTATAAAAAAAACTCAACGTAGCTACTAAAAAGCGTCTACGGTTTTCGTAGCTCTGTTAGTAAATGTCTACGCGTGCATTGCTACGTCGTAGCGATGTATTTTTTATAGGCCTTTTTTTTTTTTTTTTTTTATATTATAAGATAGCAAACAAGCAGATGGGTCTCCTGATGGAAAGAGTCAACCATCGCCTATAGACACCAAAGATGTTAATGGTGCGTTGCTATCTTGTGGCGAGGTCTAATGCCACATGCATAAGTTTACCGGCTACCTTACCCTCCAAACCGGAACACGACAGCGACAAGCGCTGACGCTATTGCGGCAGGAATAGGTAAGGCGGTGGTACCAGACCCGGGCGAGACAATGCAGAACTCTACCACCTAGTAGCCACGATGGTAGTGACTCGATAGCCAATCGGTCGCCTTTTACGACCTGCCTGGCAGAACGGCAGTTGGCCTATTCTACAAAGGAGGCCGGGACCAACACGGCGGAAAGGCGTAGAATTCTGAACGAAACTTCATAAAAGAAAAGCGTGTTTAGGAAGTTTTACAGCTAAATTTCAGCAGAATATATCAAGCGTTTGGTTAGCTTGTAGTTAATAGTTATGAGAGTTCGTAACATCTAAGTCAGCCATATTCTATAGAACAGCGTTTCTTAACCTTTTTCAGTCCGCGGACGCTAGAAAATGAAAGCACAATTTTAAATTAAAAAAAATGACATTTATTTATTAATTCATATGTTCATACTCGTACATAAGACGACGGGCCCCCGGGCACATACTCGCGGACCCCCAGGGGTCCGCGGACCACAGGTTAAGAAACACTGCTATAGAATATTTAGGTTCGAAAATGCGACATTGATGTTTATCGTTTGCTAAAAGTATTTCCCTTAATTATCCATACTAATATTACAAATGCGAACGTAACTCTGTCTGCTACACGTTATATAACGTTATAACTAACGTTATATAACTAGCTACACGTTATAAGTCTATCTCTTCTTCACGTCTAAACCACTGAACCGATTTGGATGAAATTTTGGAAAAACCCAAGAAAGAACATGGATAGTTTTTATTCCATAAATTCCACAGGAACGGGAATTATGCGAGTAAAACCTCGGGAATTTTATTTTAGAAATTTTTCCACGCGGACGAAGTCACGGACACAGCTAGTTAAGTATATTTCTTTCTATTGAACAGAAAATGGAATTAAATAAATAAATATTTACGGGACAAGTTACACTTAATGATCTAAACTTAAAGTAATAAAATTATTTGCTTGCGTTATGGGTGCGTCAGTCAACGATTCAACGATACTAATACATAGAAATACATACATAAATACTAGAATATATTTAATAAACACCCAAACCTAATACAAATATTTATGCTCATCACACAAATGCTGTCCCCGTCGGGGATCGAACCTAAGCCCCGTCGATTGCGAAGTCAGGCTCGCTAACCACTCGACCAAAGGGATTGAAAGGATCATGACTTGTTGTCGGTTTGAGACGTATTATGAAAGAAAAATTAATGATTGAACATGTAAATGGTTTATTGATTTCCGAATTTGTTGAAGATTGTTGCTTGGATCAGACAATCATCACATGTTCATTGCGTATTACATGGCAACTCTACGGTTATATTTTTTCATTTCATTCAAGATGCGCATTTTTATGAAAAATAATTATTGACTTCCAATATTAATATATATATATATATATATATATATATATATATATATATATATATATATATATATATATATATATATATATATATATATATATATATATATATATATATATATATATTAGGGTGATTCATTTGCGACAAACATTTTTTTTTTAGGTGCTCAAGCAAAATTTTGTTCTACATATTGAAAAAAAAATTTCCACCAAGTTAGAGCTCTTAATTCGAGTTTGAAGTGCTTGCCGTTTTAATTTGATTTTTTCCCATTAGAAATGCATGTAAATATTTTTATTTTTTTTCAAATTTCTAATGCTTGGACACATTTAATGATATTGGCATTCTGATTACTGAAATATATCCAGGATTCCACGCTCTTTAAATGACTTTTCGTCAATTTTAATGTCGCCTGCTTTGGTCCACAGGTACCATCTGTCAAAGTTATGTTTTCGAATAAAATGCACATTTTTTTGTTTTTACAGCGAAAATTGATTGACAGATGGAAAAAATAATACATATTTTTATAAAAAATTTGATTCTCTTCAAAAAAGGTCGTAACTTAAGTCTCTCAGACTCATAGTTTTTAACATGCAGTAACTTTTGTAACTAAAAATGTAGAAAAATGATAAAAAAATTACAAATTATGATGTTTAAATTCAAGTTTTTGTTTCAAATTTATTTTTCTCATTACATTGTCAATTTTACTTTTTGTACTTTTATACCTGACATGTTACACATACTGACATACAGACACACATACACACACAAATAAATAAATAACACAATAAGCGGGAAACAAAAAAGTTAATACAAAATTTTAATAAATTTGTAATTTATCATAGTTTATATTTTTATTAGAAATACAACCGAAAAAAAATGAATATATATATATATATATATATATATATATATATATATATATATATATATATATTATACTCATGTAAGTTGGATTGACATGAATGTTTTTTTAATTATTATTATTTTAAGCTATGACATAGTTTCTTAATTGTTGTTAACATTTATCTTAATTTATTACAACATTCAATTGCATTTAAAATAAATATATGTGTATTTTTTGTTTTGCCTATGAACGGGGAAACATTTTTCGGTAGTTTTTGCGTAGCCATTTTTATTCAATATGTAAAATGATTAATGATGTTTATAAGTATTGCAAATGTAAAATCTAATATTTGCATTTTTAAACAATAAGAGTTACTCATTGAATTTCGAAATATACCTTATTGAGTTGAATTCCTCACAGTTGTGCTGCATGCTAGCTACACGTTACAAGTTTATTTTTTAGGGTTCCGTACCTAAAAGGTAAAACGGAACCCTATTACTAAGCCTCCGCTGTCTGTCTGGCTGTCTGTCACCAGGCTGTATCTCATAAGCCGTGATAGCTAAAAGACTGAAATTTTCACAAATTATGTTTTTCCGTTGCCGCTATAACAACAAATACAAAACACACACAATAAGCGTGTTTTTTTTCGTATTTGTTTGCTGTGATAGTACGGAACCCTTCGTGCGCGAGTCCGGCTCGCACTTGGCCGGGTTTTAGTTTTAATATTATTAGATATAAATAAGTTATTATAAGTGTATACCCGACGAATACGTGAAAAATAGAACCGAATTTTGCTTTTATTTATCAGAGCTAAAAAGAATATTTTTTACCTGAACCATTTTATTGAACTTATTTATGTATTCTTACAAAGTATCGCCTTATACTTTGGAAATCTAATATGTCCCGGATTTTTTATTACATAGCTACTATACGAGCAATAAATCTTCGCCAATCATCTGACGATTGTCAGAGATGCTACAATATGTTGAGTCCCTCGAGCCGACTCAGGGATCGTACATCACTCACTGCCTTCAATAACCTAAGACACGTTGTTCAGAAAATAGACGTGGATGTGGTATTTAATAAACTAAATATGTATTGGTATATACATATTTAATAAAATAAAAGTTAAGGAGCTTTCCATCTTAATTATATTAAAAATGTATAAAGATTTTTTCAAATCATTGTTATATTTCTATTATGAAATTTAGATAAAAATGGAAATCACTTTACCACTTCAGAAGCAATTTGTGAACTAAAAAAAACGAGTATTATGAAAAGTGCCCCCAAAAACCATCTGTCTTCTTTACCAATCGGTCTACTTGTATAAATGGTCTACTGTCCCCATCGGTCTACTTCCCCATCGGTTAACTTTCCCGATTGGTCGACTTTGCAATCGGTCAACTTTCCCCATTGGTCTACTTCCCAAACTATCAACATTTCTGGTCCGCCTGATTCCCTGAAAAGAGGACATTTAGCAAAACATGCATACATTTAAACACAAAAGTGTAAAAATGTACCTTAAACAACTATTTGTTAATGGTAATAAATAATATTGAAGGAGAAGGATATAAAATTTTATTTAAACAAAAAATATTAATCGTGACATTTTTGGAATTTCAGTGAAATCACGTTTACAATGATTACACGACAGATACTTTTTAAATTTATTAAACACTTTGTATCTAACCGACCTCATCTTAGCAAAACCTCATATATAAAATCGATACAATATAATATGAGACTTTATAATAAATAAATTATTATAAAGTCTCATATTATATTGTATCGATATAATATGAGTAATATATCGATAAACACTTACTTAAACCTGATTCGACTAATTTAAATAATACTCTAGTTTCTTCTGACATTGTAAATATAATCCTTTTTTAAATAGACAGTGTGTGTTGTTCTGGCACCAAGACAAAAGTTTCTAAATTATTCATTTCGAACATACTCCATCAAAATGTGTGTTACAGGCGTAACTACTCCATACTTGTCACAATTTGATGACCGAATTTGTGGAATGTGTCCTGCACGCAGTCTTTGAGCAATTTTCAAAGCGTTGCAATAATTTTTAACAGTTGCTATCCACGTGCTACTCAGAGGTAACAAAATATATGCAGTGTCTTTCGCCTTTTACGTTTTTCTTATGTAATCGATATCTAGATATCACCAAATGAAATAATATTACACCACCTCAAAATTTAAAACCTGATCCTTGTGTTTGCAGAAGCTTAATGTGTGAAATGTACGTGAAATGTGGAAACTCGTAAAATTGTGTAAAGCGCTCCCCGCCTCAGGTGAGACGCTTATTTCCACGGTAATACGTTATATTGACGCAGCACATCCTGCCAACATTCTCTAGACAGACGGAGTGCTCAACTTTGAGTGGCGTTTTTATTACAATCAAGGGTTATAATTTCCAAAGTAACACTTGTGGTTTTATTCGAGTATCTATATATTAAAACGTAAAGTTAGTACTTTTTATCCCATTTTAAGACAATCACCGTAAACGGTAGGGTGTGAATTAGGCACCCTTAAAGTTTACATTGCGGAAAACTGCAGAAACCTAATATTTTTAAATAACATGCATTGTAATAATTGTAATAACATTATCTGTATAAATGTATGAAACAAAAATTTGTACCCATGGTTTGTACCATAAAATTGTTCCTAGGGCCTCAAAACGTGGAGATCCGGTGAAAACTCGTTTTAACTAATTCCTTGTCTACATACGTAACAAGAAGTTAAAAAATTGTTGAACAATTGCTATCTCTTTATCTCTCTGTCTCTGTTAGTTCATCCTCCATAGTAGTTTCATCTCAACCTTTAACAAATTAACCAGAGTAAAAAGCTTCAACTCTACTTGAATTTATCCTTTTTAAATTATATATAAAATCCCTTAAATGTTTTTGAAATGATATTATTATATTTTTGCACAATTTGTTGTATTGTTAAAAACATACTTTGGGGATTAAAAAGGTTTTTTATATCATAAGATAGCAAACAAGCAGATGGGTCTCCTGATGGAAAGAGTCAACCATCGCCTATAGACACCAAAGATATTAATGGTGTAAAGCTATCTTGTGGCGAGGTCTAATGGCACATGCATAAAAAATTTGTAATTTTAAATCACCATCTCGATTTGCCTTGTTTTCCCGAAAAGTTCCAACGCAAGTTTATTTTTTCGCTAGACCCATAAATATTAATGGGTCGTCCTAACTCGAATTTGTACACAGTTTTGTTTGTATACAATATGCCCGCAACAAAGAAGGTTTTTTCATAATTGGTATGGTTTTTTTATATCATAAGATAGCAAACAAGCAGATGGGTCTCCCGATGGAAAGAGTCAACCATCGCCTATAGACACCAAAGGTGTTAATGATGGGTTGCTATCTTGTGGCGAGGTCTAAGGCCATACGCATAAGCTTACCGGCTACCTTACCCTCCAAACCGGTGCACGACAGTGACAAGCACTGACAAATAGGCAAGGCGTTGGTACTAGACCGGACGAGACAATGCAGAACTCTACCACCTAGTAGCCACGATGAGTAGTGACGGAGAAAGGAGTGCAGAGGAAACTTAATATTTTCAATTAAAATGTATTAGAATAATATTAAAAATAATAAAAATTACACACACTACATTAATTTCACATACATAATATAAACACATATATTTATGGCTAAGGTCTGTTGTCAAATTTTTAAGAGAATTTATTTTTTATAGACCATGGCCGCAGGGACATTTTTCTTTTTAATTTATAACAAGCTGAATTTTTGTGAACAGCTTCGTTTTGACGAGATGCCTATCTTTTTATATTCGAAAAATTACTGTTAATTATTATCGTTAAATTATGTTCCTGGGAACTATATATTAGTCTATGTATACTTTTGATCCATTTAATGAGTTCCCCCGTGATAATGGGGCTTGCAAAAGCGCCGAAATATCGGGAAAATAATCCATCAAATAAGCGCGGTAATTACTCATTAATTATTATTAATAATTCAGTAGTCTATGGTCTTAATTTCGATGAAAGGGCAATTACTCAATTTTTTCTAAATAAAAATATTTCTATGTACTTATTCCATGTTATTATCTACTTGTGTTCCAAATTTCATCCAGTTCATTTTAGCCGTTTTGGTGTGATTGAGTAACAAACATCAAAACATACTTTTCACATTTATAATATGTATAAATATGGAATTAACAAAACAATTGAAATTTTTGTTTAACATTTTTAGTCCAAGACTAGCACTGAGATAGAAAATGTAACTTATTCAAATATGTTCCACCAACGCGGACGTGGAGTCAAAATTAAATTTCGTCCTCAGTACAGATATTGAAGTATCTTGCGAAGTTTTAAATGGGAGAGACTGTAACTTAATGAAAAACAAATAATTGATATTAGCTTTATGACAAAGTTTGAAACGAGAAGTTGGTTTGTTAATTTACTTATTTTTGTTCATTGTACGTTACATGTAAATTGAGTTTATTCATGTTTGGTCTATGATTTCCCATGTACATAATATATTACATAAAGTGTGAAAGTTTGTATATTTAGATGTTGGACATTTGGATGTTTTGAACTACAAAACAACGTCTGAACTGATTTGGAAGAAATTTGTGACACAGCTGATGACCTGAAATAGCTCTAAGATACTTTTAATGCCAGGAAATTAGGCCAACCCGGTGGGATTTACTAAAAAATGTATGATGCAGCGGGTTGCATGGTGCAGGAAATAAATAACAAAAAAATATCACACCAAAAATAAACTAAAGCACAGTGTACACTATATTTTTAATAATTAATCTTATGTTACATAGGAGGTCTACAAACAAATCGGACCAAGTTGAACGTAAGTTGTGTTTTGGGAAAATTCGAAAACTGTTAGTAGATAGTGCTTCGTGTGTTGACCCGGGAGGCCTTTGATAATCTACCGTTATAATTCTACGTTCTGCAACGTCTCGCCTGGGTTGGGTACCACTGCCTTATCTATTCCTGCTACAATAGCGACAATGCTTATCACTGTCATGTTCCAACTTGGAAAGTAAGATAAATTGATGCATGTGGCATTGCTATATCGTCACACGAACAACAACCCATCATTTACATTTTTGGTATCTATAGGCGATGGTTATTTCTTTCTATCAGGACAGCCAAGTGATTGTTTTTGCTATCTTATAATATAAAAAATATCTCGAATGGACTTTCTACCTGTATACTAAGTTCCATATATTTCCATTCAGAACTTTTTTCGTAATTGAGCAAGATGCTAATGGTGTGTGCGTGCTATCCTTGTGACGGGAACTTAATGCCACACGCATAAGTTTTCTGGCTACCTTATCCGTCAAGACGGAACAAGAACAAGCTTTGATGCTATTGTGGCTGGAATAAATAAGGCGGTGGTACCA
The DNA here is from genome assembly GCA_036924255.1 of Apodemia mormo. Classification (NCBI taxonomy): domain Eukaryota; kingdom Metazoa; phylum Arthropoda; class Insecta; order Lepidoptera; family Riodinidae; genus Apodemia; species Apodemia mormo. The sequence continues at coordinate 7,103,689 of JAUPFN010000005.1, read as the reverse complement.
GACCCTGGTAAGACAATGTAGAACTCTAATACCCAGTAGCCACAATTGTAATGACTCGCACAATCGTTCACCTCTTACAAATTGTCTGATAGAATGGCAGATGGTGTATCAAATAGGTTTTTTTTTTATAATAAAACCGTGTTTTGTTTTAAACGAAAACGTTGAGCACTTAACGTGCTCAACGTTTATTGCTATGTTATTAAAACAACGCTAACGCTAACGCTATGTTATTAAAACAAAACATATCAATAAAAAGTTCCTTAGGAAACTTGAATACTTAAGAACATAGACACAAAATCTGAATTCAACATTTCCATTGAATAAATCCCTTTTAACCCTGTATTTTAGAGGTTTTATTATACAAACGCAGTACAAACCCGAATACGAGTGCATTACGTGAGTTGCGATGGTTATAATGCGTATCGTTCCACGCTGCCTTCCGTGGTCGTCACGAAATAAACTATTTTGGAACGATCAACGCACAATCGTAAAAGAAAACGCGACTTTTAGTGTCATATTGAACTTAATGACGGTTAAATAACTTATTTTTCGTAATATTTTAGAACTGAGAAAGCATTGCTTTATAATTTTCTCATCTGTGAAATAATAATTAAAAACGGGAACAAATATTATTATAAATAATAAATAAATACTTACTGGACCAATTACAAGAATTTAACTAACATCAAAGTAAGGATGATTATGTTTGTAATATGGGTGTCAGCTTACGCCATTAAAACATAGAAATACATGTATTTAACTCAAATATCTAAATATTATAATACGTAAAGCAAAAACTTTGTACACCTTTTTAAGACGATTAGGTAAATGGTGGGGTATTAAATTAATGTGACACAGTTAAAGTTACATTGCAAAGGAACTGCAGAAAATATTTTTAATAAAATGCATTAGAAATATATTAAAATAATAAAAATAAACAATACACACACTAAACTTATGTGATATACATAATAGTATACACAAATGTTGACTATTTTCTTAAGACTAAAGCCTGCTGTCAAAATTAACAGATTTTATTTTATTTTTGCCGCAATTGCGTCAGTGCTTGTTTTTGTCATGTTCCGGTTTTGATTGAGGATAAGGTAGTTGGTGGATTTATGCATGTCATGCAATGCAAGCCCGTCACACGGTAAGCAACGCACTACGGTTTGCGCCTGTCGGGCATTGAAGTCGAGCCCCATTGATGGCGTCTTATTCACAATAAATTAACATACCGTTTTCCATTTTTGAGACATGATGACTGCGTTGTCTAATACCATATCCATAAAACCTTACAACAATAGTGTCTCAGTATAAAAACAAATAAGGAAAATCGATGTTTTAATCCAAAAAGGAAATCAATTCTAGTGGTCTCAATCTCCGAGCTTGGAGTTTTTTTAGATCCATATGCCCTCCGCTAGGTAGTTTCAAATAGGCAAATGATTTGGTAAACGTGTGACTATCATCGTGACTACTAGGCGGTAGTGTAGAACCGCCTGGGCTTTATACCATCGACTGAAAATTTCCTGTCTCAATAGTATCAGTGTTTGGAACTCTGGGCCCGATTCACGTAACAAAACGTCAATCGAGTCGAAGTGTTTAGAGCCCTGACACATTTTCTTATACATTATGTCACGTCGTAGGACGAGGCGACGTTTTATCGTGTTTATGTGTGTAATAGTCCTAAGCGCATCGATTTGATTTACGTTTTGTTACTTGAATTGGGGGGCTGGTTTGATGACAAGGTAGCCGGTAAACTATACATGGGACAATAAATGACATTTTCTTTGTATCATATAAGGATGACAACGCACCATTAACATATTTGGTGTCAATAAGCGATGATTGTTTTTATAAGATAGCAAATAAGCGGATCACTCCTAATTGATAGAGATAACCATCGCCTATAGAGTCCAAAGAGCTTAATGATACGTTGCTAATCGTGTAACGGGAAGGAAATGCCATATGCATGAGTTTGGCGGCTACTTTACTCTCTAAACAGGAACACAACAGCGGCGAGCTCGACGCCATTGTTACTGACATAGGAATGCGGTGGTACCAAAACCCAGGCGAGATGTCGCTAAATTCTACCACCTGGTAGCCACATATGTAGCGGCATATATGTATAGCCAATCGTTAGTCTTTAACGAAATGCCTAGTAGAATAATAGATCGACTATTTTTCTACTTTTTTATATTATTAGATAGCAAACAACAAACAAAGAGATCGCTCTCCTGATAGAAAGAGTATCGACCGTATATAGACACCAAAGGTACATTGCTATCCCTGTGGTGGGATGGCAGAGTCACATGAATAAATCTACCAGCTACCCTACCCTCTAAACCAGAACACGACAGTGACAAGCATTGACGCTATTGCCGCAGGAATAAGTGAGGTATACCAAATACCCAGGTGAGATGTTGTGGAACTCTACAACCTAGTAGTCACAATGGTAGCGACACGTATAACAAATCGGTCGCCTTTTACGACTTGCTTGGCACAACGGCAGTTAGTCTATTTTTCAAGGAAAGCCGGATCAACACCGGCGGGAATGCTTGTTAGTTATCCTAATATATACTACATCCGTCAAGCGAGTATTATATCTACTACTACATTGTACTAAAATGTTTCTAAGAAATTACATTGAATCGTTGCTAAAGATACTAAAATGATAAAAACACGGAAAAGCGCCGTGAAAAATAGTGACCCCGCGTGTCGTGATGGAACCAATAAATAATTCCCATTCGTCAAACTTCAAAGGTAGTGATTAACTCATAAAACTCGTTTGGGATATTGCAACCTCCCCCGAATTACTCTGTTAAGGCCCATCGGCACGCCAACCTCACATATTATTTATGGTTTGCAGAGTTCGGGCCTATCCTTTTTGTTTTTTTTAATGTTATTAACGAAGGCACGTGAAGGCTTTAGCACCGAGTTATTATTTAATAATTGTTGAACATTTTGTGTTATTTTGATGATAAAAAGTTATATGTGTTTAGAAAAATATACGTGTAAATAGTGGAGTTTTGCAAACGTATTAAAATTCCACAGTTTTAAATAAGTGAAAGGTATATTAACAGATGTGTATTTATTTAATTCAATATTGTGATAATAATAAAATAATATTAATGTTTAATTTTACGTCATATTTTAAGGAGAGATATCATCTTTTGAAAAATGCGCCGATGTCCCGACTTTAATTAATGTGATGTATCAAGCCTTAGTTAAGTCTTGGCGCCTCCAACTTTATAACGCGAAGGGTAATTCATTTACGTCCTTAGTTCTGAGCTTATTAGAGAGTTGCGTTAAGTTTACGAGATTGCGAGACAAAGCTGACAGTATTACAACGGATGGGGTCTTAAGACGGTATTATAATGTACTACGGAATTACATAATGTATGTACTCCATTTGGGTCATCAGTTCCGTCCTTACAACGAAGAAAATGTCTTCAAGTTCAACAAGTGAATTTTATTAAATTAATTAAATTATTAGACTTTGTCGATTTTATTCATCTTTTTTTAAAAATTTTCAAATAGTCTGTAGAAGGTACTTATTAAATCATAAATAAATCAAGAAAATTACGCAGAAAATTGGAAAATTCCAGAAAACTTAACGACTATTCAACCTTTGTGCGTAGACAGATCGAGCTAGGGTTACTAAATTTTTTATAAGAAACAAAGTAAATTTAGGTCTAGGAAGAAAAATTAAACATTATTTAAACGAAATTACTGTATTTTTTTTTGTTTATCGAACCTAAACTATCACGAAGTGACTGATTTTGAATATTTCACGCAAGTACGCGCATCATTCATGTTTATGTTTTAAAGTTTATGGGTATTAAAAAAATATCCTCATGCCCGTATCTTCGAAGAGGTAGGCAGATATGGATATTAGTTTTGCTGAAAATAGTATTTTGTGTACCCAATTTTTTTGAGCAGTAAAAAGTATACACACATACATACATACATACATACATACATGCATATCTTCACGCCAAATCCCTTACGGGGTAGGCAGACAGAACCGAGTGCCATACATCACGATCCTTGCAGATTTGCCTTGCTTCTTCCACATTCAGTACTTTCTTCATACGAATACGCTGGTTACGAAGACTTTTGACACCACGTTCAGATAGTACTCGATCAATCTGATTGTGGTACATCAGTCTTGGTCTTTCCCTGTACCGACAAGGGCGGATCCAGCCTTCGGGTCGGGGGGTCACATGTTTGAGGTCAGTCAAGATAGGCTCTAATCCTTATCTGTTTGCAATAAATCCATACCCAGACCTGCCTAAGGAGAGGGAGGGGGGGCCATGACCCCCTGACCCCCGCCGGAGGTGCCCTTGGTATCGACATCCCTTCCACCAAGTTTACATCGTCACTTTCTTTCAAGCCGAACCTCTCTCTCACTTCGACATTACGAACCCGGTCCGTCACGCCACATATTTTTTGTAGTGATCTCATCTCGACCGCGTAGATTCTATTTTCATGTCCTTTCTGACATAATATAGTAAAAAGTATAAAGTAGCAAATAATAATAAATATCCTAAATTTATTAGAATAAAAATTATCTTCATGTCCGTATCCCCGAAAAAGTAGGCAGAGGCAACGCATTGTACCCACAATTAACCTAAGATATTTAGTCCCACAGTGAGATAGGTGGCAAGCCTATCGCCAACTGGGCACTTATCCAATCGCAGGCAACGTTGTTTTCATCAGAAAACTGAAAAAACAATTTTTTTAATTTGCCCGACCCGGGAATCGAACCCGGGACCTCATGTGGTCAACACCTACACACGACCACCCGGTTGGGAGTCCTAGTTCAAGCATTCGTGCATCGTAATTTTTTTTTTAAATGTCCTATAATATAGACCATATTATAGGACATTTAAAAAAATTGATTTCATCAATATCGGTCAAGCCGTTTTTGAGCAATTATGGGACATACAGGCATACAGTTTTATATTAGTGAAACTGATGACAGTGAATCATGAAACGAATAAACGATATGAAAATAAAAAAAAAAATTAACAAGAAATTTGACAGCAAAATTAAATGAAGAAACTGACGACATCACAGATTTGTATTTTTTTATATAATAAGACAGGAAACAAGCAGATGGGTCTCCTGATGGAAAAGTCAACCATCGCCCATAGACACCAAAGGTGTTAATGGTGCGTTGCTATCTTGTGGCGAGGTCTAATGCCACATGCATAAGTTTACTGGCTACCTTACCCTCCACCCCGGAACACGACAGCGACAAGCACTGACGCTATTGCGGCAGGAATAGGTAAAGCCGTGGTACCAGACGCGGCCAAGACAATGCAGAACTCTACCACCCAGTAGCCACGATGGTTGTGACTCGCATGGCTAATCGGTCGCCTTTTACGACCTGCCTGGCAGAATGGTAGTTGGTCTATTCTTCAAAGGAATACCCGGGACCGAAACGGGGAAAAATAGCAATTGTATAGCAGTATAGATGTAGGTTGTGGGAAAATATTTCAGTCGTAATACTCCATTGAGTACAAAAGCAATACTCAGATAACCATTAATAGTTGTCATTACATGAGCACGCTTACAAAACGAATTTACCCTAAAATGTCAATCTTAATCGATTAGTCAACCCTTAAACACCTGAGATCCATTTGTCTATATCGTTAAACCTATTTCGAAGAAAATGCATTGACATTCATCTTACCAAAGTGTTGTTTCATTTTATTTGCTGCAAGTCAATGTATTTAAACTCTTCTAGCGTAGATTCAATCAAAAAGGCATGCAAGTATTCATATTAATCTCCATACTATGCGCTCCAACTGAGAATAGGACTGTCAGGATGACATATTGCTCCGCATTTTGCAAGAACTTCGTATGTGATTAGTAAGGTGTAAAAAAACAACAACATACACACATATGTGTGTGTATAATAGGCTAGACTGATATATTTTACTGTTTTTTTATAGATGAATATTATATTTTAATACTTTTTATCCTATTCTGGACAAATGGGTTGTATTTTCCCATAAAAATCGCAACAAAATTGGCCCCGTCGTTTTTGACTTTAATAAGTGGCGTAACAAACACGACTTTTTTAAATATATAGATGAACAACTGACTGATGTTTTTTACTATTTTTTTATTGATGGAAATAATATTATTAAAACGTAAGTTGTTCTTCAATAAATCAGCAATATTTTTTAACAAATATTTTTTTGCTGATATTACTAATTTCACACTTGTGGTATGAAGTTGATAACAAGCTCGATCCTACTCTCAGTCGGAACGCATAGTACATGCTAAACATATTAGTTGGCGGTTTTTAATAAGTGTCTATATGTATTGGTTATCTCTTTCCACCAGGGGAGATATCTGCTTGTTTGTTAATTTATTGTTTGTTAATAAATAAATATAACATAATAATAAATAAATATAACATAATAAATACATATTTACTAAGTTTTCACAAATATTTTGATTCAATATATATATCTTGATTCAGTTTTTTAGGTTACAAAGTATAAACATATTTTTTATCAACCCAACCCAAGAAATATAACTCATAAATTTTGAAACCTGAAATAAAATATTAACGTGACATGTAAATAACATTTACTCGGTAAGGAATAAATTCCAAAATTTGGTCTAAATTATTAAATATCTAGTAATTATACCTCATAAAAATATCAACTAAAGGGAGACCGGACGATTAGACGGACCCGTATTAATTTTTAGCACCGAAAATGTAACATTGGGAGATTAGAAATACCACTAAACTATATTTTGTATGACCGCCATAAAACCAATTATATTTCCGGGATTTAACATTTAAGTAACTGTGTCGTAAAGTTTACTTTGGAGCAAGGCAATGGCAATAGCGGTACACTGGAAGATTACATAAAAAAAAAACAGTAGCAGTCGTGGGACTGCCGATAGAAGTGAAAACGGAACTATTAAGTTGAGAGTAATTAAAACTATATGCAAAACATAGCTATAGATATACTATTATCATTAGCATGTCGGTGACGCGAACCGAGGATTTTACCCTCTACCAAAACGCTCAACGCGCCTAAAGAAGTTTTCACTTCAAAAATTAAAAATATTTTATTTCTTTACAAACCATTTTAACAATAGACTGTGGTGACATACCTAGTAAGTAAAAATATACCTGTATTAGGCAGTGAAAAGATAAGTATTATCTTTCTTTACATTGTATGATTTTTTTTATGATGTAAACAAAGATAATACCTTTCTTTATATCATACAAGTACATGACTCTCCTGATGGAAAGTGACAACCATCGCCTATAGACACTGAAGATGTTAATGGTGCGTTGTTTTTCATGTGGCGGGATGTTAATGTCACCAGCATAAGTTTACTTTAACCTCCAAGCTGCAACACGTTAGTGATAAGCATTGACGCTATTGCGACAGGCATAGAGCGTTAGTTCTAGACTTTGCCGAGATGTTACAAAAGTCTACAATCACCTAAGAGTAGTCACGACAGTAGTGACTTGTATTCCCAATTGTTCGCCTTTCACTATCATTTTTACAGACGAACTGTCTGGAAAAATGGCAAGTCGTCTATACTTCAAAGGGGTTCCGAACCAACACGGAATAAATCTTTACACTAATTAAAAATTCAGGGTCAAAGTAAGTCACAATTTATCTAAAAATATCTTTTAGATAAAGTATAAATCTATATGTATAAAAATCAATTGCTGTTCGTTAGTCCCGCTAAAACTCGAGAACGGCAGAACCAAATTGGCTAATTTTGGTTTTGAGTTAATTGCTGAAGTCCAGGGAAGGTTTAAAAGGTGAAAAAGTATAGAAAAAAGTAAGGGTTGTTAAAAAGGCAGAACAACGTTTGCCGGGTCAGCCAATTAATTTATATAAAAATATGATTATAGATCCGTCAATGCTATGTTTATAAAACTTTCGTAGCCCTGAAGACGTCGTAAAAGGTGAAACTGGTTGACGACATATGTAAATTAATCAAAAAGTATTTCGTGAAACAGTACAAGTGTATTTAAGTGTACATAATCACAAATTATCCCGTTGCTTGTTGTGAGTGCGTAATATAATTCATACTAGCTGACCCGCGCAGTTTCGACCGCGACTAAATTAACTAGCCATCAATATAGTATTTCATACAAACTTTCAGCCCCTTAGGGGTTATTTAAAAAGAGGCTATCTTATCTTTGACTCCAGATCCTTAATTATCTCCATGCTAAATTTTATCAAAATCGATTTTACGAAATATGTACAAGTAAATTAGATCACATTTCAACTGAGGCTAGTTTTATGCTCAAAAAGAGAACATGGATTCATTAATTTTGATGCAAAAAAGTTCTTAAACAAAATCTCCACATAAATCAAGTTTAAAAACTAGAAACACAATTTAAGATTCAATCTAGAATGCCAGCTTTTGAGCTCGCTACGCTTATACCTTAAGACAAAAAAAGGGTTGAGTGCTTACTGACAGCCACAACTTTAGTCGCCGTAATTAAATATTTCAGCTGATTAACTACATAAAGGGCCGAAGGAAGTGGTTTAAGGTTCCCAAGAGAGGTATTATTTTTAATTTCACTACGGTGATGGACTGAGATTTAGAAGTGACGTTTGAGAGGGTTAAAAAAGATTCTACGTCTGTGAAGGGGTTGAAATGAATGTTCTTGGGGGTAGTTATTACCTTAGTATTAATCAGATTATTTGAAGGGGTTATGTCGAAGTAATTTGTCTTACATTGTGATTAAGTATACTTTTGTTTTGTGTTTGCTTATTTATTATTTGTAGTATTTAGAGTGAAGGACCGTATTACAGAATACTTGTACTGTATTTTTATCTTCACACATGTTCTGTCACTTTCGTTCTTACAAAAGTTGACATTCGAGAGACTTATGTTTTAGTATTGCAGTTTAATAAATAGACCGTAGTTTAAATCTTAAATACTGTATTTTATCTACATACCTATTCGGTCAATGGTTCTTACAACAGTTGACATTTGAAAGATGTTGTCATAATATAGTTGTCATAATAATATAGTTATAGTGAATAGACTGTGGATAAAAACTTCAATACTGTATTTTTATCTTCATACATATTTTGTCACTTTCGTTACTATAATAGTTGACATTTAAAGGATTGTCTTCGAGGATTGTGTAATAACGTTACAGTTACAGTTAATACTGTATTTTTATATTCATATTTCTTCTATTACTTTTGTTGTTACAACAATTGACATTTTGAAGATGGTAATATAATATATTAAATGATATTGAACAGACAGATGGGTCATCCATATGAGAGGAATATAATGTGTTGGTTGGTTGGTTTAATTTACTGCCTAACTCCAAACCACAGCAAACCCAAATACGACAGCAACGATCACTAACTCTTATTCTATAATAAGTGAGCATTGGAATCTTTGTAAAAATAAAAATATGAAAATCTACCTCAAGTTAATACCGTCGTCAGTTATACGAGATTATACGGCACTCGTACGAGTCGCTTTTTTTTTATATCATAAGATAGCAAACAAGCAGATGGGTCTCCTGATGGAAAGAGTCAACCATCGCCTATAGACACCAAAGATGTTAATGGTGCGTTGCTATCTAGTGGCGAGGTCTAATGCCACATGCATAAGTTTACCGGCTACCTTACCCTCCAAACCGGAACACGACAGCGACAAGCACTGACACTATTGCGGCAGGAATAGTTAAGGCGGTGGTACCAGACCCGGGCGAGACAATGCAGAACTCTACCACCTAGTAGCCACGATAGTAGTGAAGTGATTTTAACATGAGTGTGATTTTATTCATACAGGCAGCATTGGGTGAGAGTTAAATGAATTTGATCACTTGAAAACAAGAATTATGATTGATTGCTTGGAAATTCTATTAAAGATTTATTTGTTTTTGATGCTTTAGGAGAACAATATGAACACTGTGATCACTTACATTTTTTGAGAAAAAAACACTAATAAGTCAATAAAATTTATCTGAAATCTATACTTAATATTATAAAATTGTAGAGTTTGTTTGTTTGTTTGGTTGTAATCTCGAAAACTGCTGAACCGATTTGAATAATTCTGAGTAAACAAAGTCCGCGTGGACGAAGTCGCGGGCAACAGCTAGTAAATAATAACCGGCTTTATGTTTGAAGACTTACGCACTTTGCGTTCCACACGATTGTAGTTCATTAATTTTACTGTCACTCACTCTATTTCTGAATATTTGTAACCATATTAAAAAAACAACGTTTTTAAATATGGTTAGAAATATTCAGAAATAGCGTGAGCGTAACAAAAATTTACAACAAATTACACTTACTGATCTAACCCCAAAGTAAGCAAATTATTTGCTTGGGTTATGGGTGTTAGTCAACGATACTAATACATAGAAATACATATATAAATACTGGAATATATTTAATAAATACCCAAACCCGGAAATATAAACATTTATGCTCATCACGCAAATGCTTGTCCCCATCGGGGATCGAACCCGAGCCGCATCGATTGCGTAGTCAGGGCCGCTAACCACTCGACCAACGGGGCGGTCAAGGATATTATTATTATTAAAAAAAAACGTATCTAAACTTAAACAAAAAACCGATTTAGTTGTACTCGCACACGTAAGGTTCCGTATAATTCAGAATATGAGCTGGGATCTTTCTTTTTATTATATGTTGTAATAGCCACCACGTGTTAAGTGAGTCTGCCTATTTCAGTTCAAGAGATATAGCCCTGTGACAGACAGTGGATGCACTTAAATAGTATCCCTTTATCACCGTTTTGGCACGGAACCCTAAAGATGACTTAATCAAGAAATATTTATAAGTACATATTCAACACTTAAAACTTAAATGTCATAACACCTTTCATATATTATTTTTAAGGCGTCTCATATACTTTTACAAACTTAGTATTTTCAGCTTCTTTAAGTTACGTAAAAGCCTTTTCACGGTAATTACGGTTTGAAAGAACTTCAACAAAAGATATTTCAACAAAACAAGTATAAAATGTTAAGTTTGTCTACTTACAACAAAGGTTTAGTGTACTTCTAGGCATTTCAACACAAGGAAGTTTAATTAAGGGACTTCTAGAGTGTTAAATTTCAATATAGACTTTGTGACGAAATACTTTAAGTCTGTTTTAAGCTGTTTATGGTAATCTTACGCTGTGAATAGTTAATACTTTCTCGAAAAAGGGCTGTGTAGAGAGTTTTAAATTATGCTGTGAGATTGTCCTGGACATTCATCAAGCTTTCAGTTTTAAGGAGCTTTAAGAAACTTTGGTTTATGTGTTTTTAATCACGGTTTTAACATACATCTAAGTGTGATCTTGAACGATCATATAATATTCAACGCTACACGCAAAAATTCAAGCAAACACTATGTCGCAGTTTTTTTATATCATAAAATAGCAAACAAGTCAATGGCTCTCCAGATGGAAAGAGAACCCATCTCCTATAGACGCCGAAGATGTTAATGGTGCGTTGCAATCCATGTGGTGGGATGGCAATTTCACATGCATAAGTCTACCAGCTACCTTACTCTTTAAACCAGAACACGACAGTGACAAGCACTGACGTTATTGCGGCAGGAATAGCTAAGGCGGTGTCACCAAATACCCGGGCGAGACGTTGCGGAACTCAACTACCTAGTAGTTACGATGTTAGTGATAATTATAGCTAATCAGTTACGACCTGCGTGGCAGAATGGCAGCTGATCTATTTTTCAAAGGAGCCCGGACCAATGGGGGAAAATTATGATTGTACTGATCATCACTGAAATCAATCATATAGCAAAGAAGAATTTCGCCATGTTGAGCCTGTCGACACTAGCTCAGCGGTAGAGCGTCCCAGCTTTAGGGATATGGTTGCAGGTTCAAATCCTGCGCGTCGATATTTTTCTTTGTTGTTTTTAAAGTTTTTCTAGTTTTCCCAAGCACGAGGTGAGTGCTATAACAGAAAAATTCGCCGTGTTGGTCCTCCTTTGGAGAATAGGACAACTGCCGTTCTGCCAGGCAGGTCGTGAAAGGCGACCGATTGGCTATCGAGTCACTACCATCGTGGCTACTAGGTGGTAGAGTTCTGCATTGTCTCGCCCGGGTCTGGTGCCACCGCCTTACCTATTCCTGCCGCAATAGCGTCAGTGCTTCGTGTCGAGTTCCGGTTTGGAGGGTAAGGTAGCCGGTAAACTTATGCATGTGGCATTAGACCTCGCCACAAGATAGCTACGCACCATTAACATCTTTGGTGTCTATAGGCGATGGTTGACTCTTTCCATCAGGAGACCCATCTGCTTGTTTGCTATCTTATGATATAAAAAAAATAAAAAATAATAATCATCTCTCTTTACCTGAAACACCGCAGGAGACCTTGTTATAAGCTTACCTGCAACAAAAAAACATGATTTATTAAAATTGACAAAAGAAACATGATTATTTATCTTCCCGCCAGTCCCTTTTCGAGGAAGATAGATTGACTAAGACGTCGTTAGACACACAGGTATATTTATATCTAGTTCACGAGAGAATATAATTGAGATCAATGTTATCGACAGCTTTACGTGATATCGACCAGAGAATATGTAACTATCTACAGCCAAAGAGGTTTTTTCCGAGTTAGTCCAGGATTCCTTTGAATAATAGACCATCTGCCATTCTGCCAGGCACTTCGTAAAAGTCAAACGGTTATATGTATCACTTATATCGTGATTACTACCTGGTAGAATTCCGCAACATCTCGCTAGGGTATTTGGTACCCCGCCTTACTTATTCCTGCCACAATGGCGCTAGCGTGATTATTATTGTCACGCGGTGGGAGGGGGAAACAATGGGAGAAAAGGAGGATAGGTGGCGTAGGGTCGGGAAAGATTGGGCTATAGGGGGCTAAGGAGAGGATAGGAGGGGGAAGGAGAGGAACGGAGGGTAAAATAGGGGGAAAGAGTGGCGTAAGGGGGGAGGTTGGCTTAGGGAGGGAAAATGGGAATAAGAAGAGGAAAGAGGGAGAAAAAGAGGGAAGGAGGTGCAATGGGCGAGGGGGGGAATGGGGGATATAAAAACAGACTACCAACCTAGAACGTGTGCCACGACACTCACTCATATTTTTTATTTGAATATGGGTATAGTTGACAAGTATTTGAAGTCAGTTGATTTTTTATAATTTTTATAATTTACTAGCTGTTGCCTGCGATTTCGTCCGCGCGGACTTCGTTTACTCCGCACAGCTCCTCCCCCGTAGGTGATAGCGTGACAATATGTAGCCTATATGTTGACCCGACCTGTTAGTAATATTCATGCAAAATTTGAAGTAAATTCATGCAGTACTTTTTGAGTTTACCCCGGACATGCATACAGACAAACAGACAAAAATTCTAAAAACTATATTTTTGGCTTCGATATCGATTGTAGATCACGCCCCAAGCACTTTTAAAAAAAATATTCAATGTACTGTTTTGACTTTCCTACGATTTTATTATATGTGTACATTGATATAAAATACCCAAGATACACAGTTCCGAACAAAACTGACACTCAAAACTGTCGCTAATTCAGTCTAAAAAGTTTATAGTTTTGGCACAAATGTGTTTTTGCATATTCAACCTTAAACGCAAGATTTAAAGTCATTTTTAAAAAACAATGTACAAAAAGCAATAAAGTTTTTGACTTAAGTTGGCCGGTAGGACAAGGCACATGTGGAGTCGAATATAAATATTTTTATGCATTGAGGTAGTATTTTAAGGGTTTGTAAAATTTACATAAAAAAAAATCTTGTCGAAAATCTGTTTTTGCGTAGAACATTTATATATCAATAAAACAAATAATGACCATTAAAATTATTTATTTATATTTCAAACGTTATAGGTTATTGGTTCTATTACACAGAACCTACACATATAGGCAAACTGTGGGTTTATAGCCATGTAGTATTTGACGCTTGATATTGATACATTTAGTTTGCATGGCCTAATAGATTTAGAATATACTGAAATAGGAAATTTACTGCAATGGTGACTATGACTACGTTATAAAGTTCATAGATTCTTACGTGATAACAGACACGATTTTTTTCAGACTTATTATGTAATGTATCGACAACATAGTAAGGAAACGCATTAATTTCCTAGAAATAAGTTTAGCTTTTCGTAGAATTCTCGTTTTGAATTAGATTTCAGTTTTTCTGTTTTTTTTTTGCAGTATTATGTAAACGAACATTTGTTTAGTTATAGTATCTGCAGACGTACGAGTGAATATTGCCCATAGACATTTGAAACACAATAGGTTAGTTGCTAATGCGATGTCGGCTTCTGAAAATTTTATTGACCCTCGTATAAAAAATTCCAATTAAACAATTTAGAGCTAAAAAATTATGTTCAATGTTTCGGAAGATCAAACTCGTTGATGATTTTGAAAAAATATACATCTTTTCAAACACGGATTTTAAAAAAATTTGGATTTTTGAACTTTTTTGATTCAATAGTCTATGCTTAGGCATAGTTTTTTCTTTTAGGTTAAAATACTTAAATTTAGCGGGAAGTTTCAGGTGGCCTATAGGATCAACCAGCTCACAGACTTTTTTAATATAGTTATATTAGTTGGTTACATAGGTGTATTACATACACAGAAATCCTAATAGATACGTATATTTAGTTTGGAGTATAAGTTTAGTACATATAATATTATTGCCAAAGGTAATTTTAGATTAGATATTTCCTGTTAATTATAAATTACTTTTATAATTATATGTATTTTTAGTTTGAGGTATAGTTAGTTATGATATTAGGTATAGAAAATTTAGAAGTTATAGGAAGTTCAGGTCTTACGTTTTTTACTTACATTTTAATAACAAAAATGTCGTACATAAATAATTAAGATGAATATGTAAATATTATTTTTAACGTACTAGCGGCCCACGTGGCAATGTAGAGATTTTTAATAAAATAAAGAAAGGTTAAATAAGTTCTAAAGTAAATATGCGCGAGGAAAGCCGCGGGTAATAGCTAGTATGCAAATAAAACAACTCGTACATATAAACAGTCACTTAAAATTTATACGAGACAAGCTGCAGATCTCTGCATTAGGATAAAAGTATTCTATGAGCTATTCCAGGTCATCTTATACCCGAGTCCAAATCCAAATTGGTACAGCCATATTTTACGTGATAGTTTTTGCAAACAAAAATAGGTTTTGCAAAAATAATCTTTAGTCAAATATAGTCATATGGAATGAGTATATAATGGCACACAAATAAAACTGTAAGCATGACTGTAGAAAATAAAAGGCGAGGTGACTTCAGTTAAACACTGCCTAAATCCCTACAAGGCACAAGGGTCGTTATCAAAGTCAACGTGTTTTCAAATCCACACTAAAAGAATCCTTTCTTAATATTTCTCCTTTGATAACAGTGCTTCGCCGTCCAAAGTATTGTTGAATACGAGAAATACTGTGGTCTGTTCCTAATAATTACTCTGCAAATTGGCCTCTCATTTTTAGAGGACGTTTTTGAGACACTGATTGTGTATCTTGGGTTTTTATATATCAATGTATATATATATATATATATATATATATATATATATATATATATATATATATATATATATATATATATATATATATATAAAAGCTAAAGAAATATCGATAATTTTCTCTGACAGATATATTTTAAACCAGTCTGTATCACTACCAGCTCTTTCTACAATCAATATACAAACTTCCGATCACAAACTTATTCTTACTCGATAGAAAATTTAATTTCCTTTTCTTTGTCGAATGTCTGCTGAATATCAAATAGAAGTGGAATCAGGGGAGCCATAATTATTGGCTTTGTAAATGACATTTAATCTGAAATTTCATGAAGGTTTTGAAAATGCTATTGTGTCATATACAGACTTTGATGACGGGAATATAAAATATGTTACGGAAATTCATCAACCAAGCAATTTAATTTTTTGTTAGGTGTTTTTCAAAGACTTTTTTTGTTTAGGTAGCGGATTATACATTTGCTAAAAAATAAAGTAAGGAAACTCGTAGTCTAGTAATAAGCTTAATCGACTCAGATCGTGAGGTTCGAATCCCGGGCCGGACCAAATTTTTCGTTAAGGCATTTTTGAGATTGTCTTTAAAAAATTGTGGTATTTTTTAATTATAAGATAGTAATTTTCTTTTTTTTTATGTCATAAGATAGCAAACAAGCAAATGGGTCCCCTGATCACCTATAGAGACCAAAGATGTTAATGGTACGTTGCTATCTTGCGGCGAGATCTAATGCAATATACATAAGTTTACCGGCTACCTTACCCTCTAAACCGAAACACGATAATGACAAGCACTGACATATGGCAGGAATAGGTAAGGCGGTGGTACCAGACCTGGGCGAGACTATGCAGAACTCTACCACCTAGTAGCCACGATAGTAGTGAACCGCATAACCAATCGGTCGCCTTTTACGACCTGCATGGCAGAACGGCAGTTGGTCTATTCTTCAAAGAAGCCCGAACCACAGAATACTTAGAGACTACCAGAAGTCAATGTTACATACAAGTATTATTCGAGCATAGCACACATAGATACCTCTCACGGACACGATATCTCCGACTGGTGCGGTACAAACTGTACCGAACCATTCCGAGATATCGCGTCCGTGAAAGGTGTCAATGTGTGCGTTGCTCGAATGTCACATGTATGTAGATTGACTACTGATAGTCTCCAGTATACTGTGCCCGAACCAACACGGGGTGAAGTAAGTAAGCAAGCATATGGCTCTTGTCTTGAAAAGAGACAACCGTCATCTATAGACACCGAAGATGTTAATGGTGCGTTGTTAACTGTATGAAGATTTATGAATGCCACTAGCATTAGTTTACTAGCTATGATTAAGATAATAGTGTCACGTATAGCTAATCGTTATAAATCAAGAGACAATAAAATCATTGTCTCGCCCGGGTCTGGTACCACCACCTTACTTATTTCTACCGCAATAGCGTCAGTGCTTGTCACTGTCGTGTTCCGGTTTGGAGGGCAAGGTAGCCGGTAAACTTATGCATGTAGCATTAGACCTGGCTACGAGACGGCAACGCACCAATAACATCTTTGGTGTCTATGGGCGATACTCCTTTCACCAGTAGACCCATATGCTCGTTTTCTATTTTATGATATGAAAAAAACTTTCTTTTCGCGTTTTATGAACTACCTGGCAGAATGTCAGATTGTCTATTCTTTAAGGGGGCCCCAAGTGACTCGGGGATGTGGTATGTCAACATCCCTGTGTCTCGGATGATTACGTTTATATGTCAGTCCTTGTTGTCGCAAGAAACAAATGTTGTTTCGAATCGCAAGAAATCCATGGTCTTTTATCTTGGTCTTGTACCAGTGTAGTAAAATGCGGAGATGAGGATCACCAACTACCTCGCCAACTGAGAAAGCAGTGAATTGTGGTGAACCGCAACGTCTATAAACGTTCAGTTTACCGTGCTTACATTGCAAAGGAACAGAGTGCTAAGTGTGAGTTTTTCTTTTCGCATTCGATCGTGAGCGCGTTTCGAGTTTACTGGGAATTTGTATGTGATTTGTACAGCGTCACCTAGTGGTAAACTGGTTTCTCACGTTTACCACTAGGTGGCGCTGTACAAATCACATACAAATTCCTAGTAAACTCCAAACGCGCTCACGATCGAATGCGAAAAGAAAAACTCACACTTAGTACTCTGGTGTCATTATATTAACTATTGATAGCGAACGTTAGTTTCAGCCGTAAAGAAAATAGTGTATATGTGTGCTTACTATCATGTGTGTCACACGAATAAAATGAGAATAATGTTAACTTTTATTAATTTAATGTATATTTTCTATTGCATATTATTTAAAAATATAAGGATTTTTAGTTTTACTACTAGTCTTCCGCAATGTAAACTATAGTTAACTGTGCCAAATTTTATACTTCATCATAACTATATATTGTTATGTCAACTAAAAAATGTTTACAAAATGGTAAACATTTTTTACTTGACATAATAATATATAGTTATGTCTAAAAATATTTGTTTGTGAAGAGTAATATAGTGAAATAATGTGTAAATGCTTTTTAGTTTTTTCGTAGTCCCAAAAATAAGATAGAGATAATTTTGGCTAGACATCTCATTACATAAAGGAGGTATGAGGACATTCAACTTCTACACTAATGTGGTGCAATTTGCCGCAGACGCTGTGGTTTTAGCGAATTTTAGATTATAAATAATAAATAAATAAATATTCACGGGACAAATTACACTTACTGATCTAACCTCAAAGTAAGCAAATTATTTGCTTGTGTTATAGGTGTTAGTCAACGATACTAATACATGGAAATACACATATAAATACTGGAATATATTTAATAAACACCCAAACCCGGAAATACAAACATTTATGCTCATCACCCAAATGCTTGTCCCTGTCGGGGATCGAACCCGAGCCCGGTCGATTGTGTAGTCAGGGTCGCTAACCACTCGACCAAAGGGATTGAAAGGATCATGACTTGTTGTCGGTTTGAGACGTATTATGAAAGAAAAATTAATGATTGAACATGTAAATGGTTTATTGATTTCCGAATTTGTCCATTTTTATATAATTTTTTTTATCATTAGATAGTAAACAAGTAGATAGCTCTTCTGATGGAAAGAGAAACCATTGCCTATAGACACCGAAGATGTTAATGGTGCGTTGCTATTCTCCATGTGGCGGGATGACAATGCCACATGTATAAGTACCGGCTACCCTACCTTCCAAACCGGAACACGACAATGACAAGCATTGATGCTATTGCGGCAGGAATAGGTAAGGCGGTGGTACCAAATTGTGACACGTATAGCCAATCGGTCGCTTTTTACGACCGGCCTGACCAACACGGGGTTACCAAATAACCATAATAGTTGCACGCATGCACGTTGCGTTTTATTCTAGTTCCAAAGAAAGCAACGTATCATTAATATTTACGGCGTGTAGAATCTTGTTTTATATCCTAACTAGCGACCTGCCCGCGGTTTCACCCGCGCAACTTTTGTTCCCGTGGGAATATCGGAAAGGTTTATACACTTAAACCTTTCTCAAGAATCAATCTATCAATTAAAAAAAACCGCATCAAAATCCGTTGCGTAGTTTTAAAGATTTAAGCATACATAGGGTCATAAGGACATAGGGACAGACAGAGAAAGCGACTTTGTTTTATACTATGTAATGATAGATGATCCGCGTAGCTCCGTCCGCAAATAATTAATAAATCGGTCTAGTTTTTATACCAAGTTTGATTCTTTATTTTGGCCCCTAATGGTTGAGGTTTATGAAAAATGCCAATGTTACATATTCTCGGATAATTCTAGAATTTTTAACTATCTCCATGTCAAATTTCATCAAAATCGGTTCAGCGGTTGAGCTTAATAGACAGACAGGTAGATAGATAAACAGACATAGAAAATTTCGCATTAATAATATTATCATGGATATGAGTGATATAAGTAAATCAAATCGACCTGCCTTCTTGCTAGGCAGGTCGAAGTTTCCTAGCAAGAAGGCAGGTAGATTTATTTGAAATGCGAATTAGTGACCATATACATCACTATTATCGTGACTATTTGATTGTTGAATTTGGCAATGTGTGCACAGGGTTTTAGATCTCATCACCTTACCCTATCATGTCGCAAAAGCGTCAATGCTTGTCACTGTCGAGTTCTAGTTTGGAAAGTAACGTAGTTATTAAACTTATGCATGTTGTATACTTTCGGACACATAGCTATATGGAAATTGAATATTTACTTCTTTGTCTCTTTTAGGCAATTATGTTTTTCCATCAATATCTAATTGTTTGGTGTCCTATGATTAAAACAACAGTCCACAGTTAAATAAAAACTTGTGATCAGCTTAGAAAAAAAGATATTGGGTTCTCTTATGGCTCAAGATCTTCTGGAACTACACCCCAGCTATTACTAAGTAAAATCCTCCAAATTTTAGCATTCACACAAAGTAGTGGGGTGCCGAATCTTATCCATTACCATTATTAATACCCGCTTTTAATTAATAATACATCAGTAGATAACAGAAGCAACCTCTAAATAGCCTCCCCCTGTAATGCGTCTCAAGGGAGAGCGACGAGATTTCACCATTATAAGAGTCAATTTATTATTGAAGATACTAAGTTAAGAAATCCTAGAATGTTACCCTACCTTACAAACCGGAACACGACAATGACAAGCATTGATGCTATTGCGGCAGGAATAGGTAAGGCGGTGGTACCAAATTGTGACACGTATAGCCAATCGGTCGCTTTTTACGACCGGCCTGACCAACACGGGGGTACCAAATAACCATAATAGTTGCACGCATGCACGTTGCTTTTTATTCTAGTTCCAAAGAAAGCAACGTATCATTAATATTTACGGCGTGTAGAATCTTGTTTTATATCCTAACTAGCGACCTGCCCGCGGTTTCACCCGCGCAGCTTTTGTTCCCGTGGGAATATCGGAAAGGTTTATACACTTAAACCTTCCTCAAGAACCAATCTATCAATTAAAAAAAACCGCATCAAAATCCGTTGCGTAGTTTTAAAGATTTAAGCATACATAGGGTCATAAGGACATAGGGACAGACAGAGAAAGCGACTTTGTTTTATACTATGTAATGATAGATGATCTGCGTAGCTCCGTCCGCAAATAATTAATAAATCGGTCTAGTTTTTATACCAAGTTTGATTCTTTATTTTGGCCCTTAATGGTTGAGGTATTATGAAAAATGCCAATGTTTCTGGATTCTCGGATAATTCTGGAATTTTCAACTATCTCCAAGCCAAATTTCATCAAAATCGGTTCAGCGGTTTAGCTTAATAGACAGACAGGCAGATAGATAAACAGACATAGAAAATTTCGCATTTATAATATTATCATGGATATGAATGACATAAATAAATCAAATCGACCTGCCTTCTTGCTAGGCAGGTCGAAGTTTACTAACAAGAAGGCAGGTAGATTTATTTGAAATGCGAATTAGTGACCATATACATCACTATTATCGTGACTATTTGATTGTTGAATTTGGCAATGTGTCCACAGGGTTTTAGATCTCATCACCTTACCCTATCATGTCGCAAAAGCGTCAATGCTTGTCACTGTCGAGTTCTAGTTTGGAGAGTAAGATAGTTATTAAACTTATGCATGTTGTATACTTTCGGACACATAGCTATATGGAAATTGAATATTTACTTCTTTGTCTCTTTTAGGCAATTATGTTTTTCCATCAATATCTAATTGTTTGGTGTCCTATGATTAAAACAACAGTCCACAGTTAAATAAAAACTTGTGATCAGCTTAGAAAAAAAGATGTAGGGTTCTCTTATGGCTCAAGATCTTCTGGAACTTACACCCCAGCTATTACTCAGTAAAATCCTCACAAGTTTTAGCATTCACACAAAGTAGTGGGGTGCCGAATCTTATCCATTACCATTATTAATACCCGCTTTTAATTAATAATACATCAGTAGATAACAGAAGCAACCTCTAAATAGCCTCCCCCTGTAATGCGTCTCAAGGGAGAGCGACGAGATTTCACCATTATAAGAGTCAATTTATTATTGAAGATACTAAGTTAAGAAATCCTAGAATGTTACCCTACCTTACAAACCGGAACACGACAATGACAAGCATTGATGCTATTGCGGCAGGAATAGGTAAGGCGGTGGTACCAAATTGTGACACGTATAGCCAATCGGTCGCTTTTTACGACCGGCCTGACCAACACGGGGGTACCAAATAACCATAATAGTTGCACGCATGCACGTTGCTTTTTATTCTAGTTCTAAAGAAAGCAACGTATCATTAATATTTACGGCGTGTAGAATCTTGTTTTATATCCTAACTAGCGACCTGCCCGCGGTTTCACCCGCGCAGCTTTTGTTCCCGTGGGAATATCGGAAAGGTTTATACACTTAAACCTTCCTCAAGAACCAATCTATCAATTAAAAAAAACCGCATCAAAATCCGTTGCGTAGTTTTAAAGATTTAAGCATACATAGGGTCATAAGGACATAGGGACAGACAGAGAAAGCGACTTTGTTTTATACTATGTAATGATAGATGATCCGCGTAGCTCCGTCCGCAAATAATTAATAAATCGGTCTAGTTTTTATACCAAGTTTGATTCTTTATTTTGGCCCTTAATGGTTGAGGTTTATGAAAAATGCCAATGTTACATATTCTCGGATAATTCTAGAATTTTCAACTATCTCCATGCCAAATTTCATCAAAATCGGTTCAGCGGTTGAGCTTAATAGACAGACAGGTAGATAGATAAACAGACATAGAAAATTTCGCATTAATAATATTATCATGGATATGAGTGATATAAGTAAATCAAATCGACCTGCCTTCTTGCTAGGCAGGTCGAAGTTTCCTAGCAAGAAGGCAGGTAGATTTATTTGAAATGCGAATTAGTGACCATATACATCACTATTATCGTGACTATTTGATTGTTGAATTTGGCAATGTGTCCACAGGGTTTTAGATCTCATCACCTTACCCTATCATGTCGCAAAAGCGTCAATGCTTGTCACTGTCGAGTTCTAGTTTGGAGAGTAAGATAGTTATTAAACTTATGCATGTTGTATACTTTCGGACACATAGCTATATGGAAATTGAATATTTACTTCTTTGTCTCTTTTAGGCAATTATGTTTTTCCATCAATATCTAATTGTTTGGTGTCCTATGATTAAAACAACAGTCCACAGTTAAATAAAAACTTGTGATCAGCTTAGAAAAAAAGATGTAGGGTTCTCTTATGGCTCAAGATCTTCTGGAACTTACACCCCAGCTATTACTCAGTAAAATCCTCACAAGTTTTAGCATTCACACAAAGTAGTGGGGTGCCGAATCTTATCCATTACCATTATTAATACCCGCTTTTAATTAATAATACATCAGTAGATAACAGAAGCAACCTCTAAATAGCCTCCCCCTGTAATGCGTCTCAAGGGAGAGCGACGAGATTTCACCATTATAAGAGTCAATTTATTATTGAAGATACTAAGTTAAGAAATCCTAGAATGTTTAAGATTTAAAATGTTTGAAAACGATATTAAAATAGTAATGGGGAAGATTACACCTTTTTGTGTAAGTATATATAATAATATATTAAACAATAAACATATATTTTATATAATATACAACTTTCCCGAAGGTATGAGTGAAACGTGCGTTGAGTACATATAATAATCAATATATATAAAAATCAGTAGCTGTTCGTTAGTCTCGCTAAAACTCAAGTACGGCTGAACCGATTTGGCTAATTTTGGTTTTGAATTAGTTGTTGAAGTCCAGTGAAGGTTTAAAAGGTGAGAAAATATAGAAAAAAAGAGTTATTAAGAAGGCAGAACAACCTTTGCCGTGTCAGCTAGTAATATATCGGTGTAAAAATTACACGAATTGATCTAACCCCAAAGGAAGCAAATTATTTGCGTGTGATATGTGATACTAATACATAGAAATGCATTTATAAATACTGTAACATACATAATAAACACCCAAACCCAGAAATATAAACATCTAGGCTTATCGCTCAAATTTTTGTCCCTGTCGGGAATCGAGTCCGAGCCCCATTGATTCGCGATTAGGTTCGCTAACCACTCGACCGACGGAGCGGTCATTATCCGACCATACTGTGTTTCTGTTTGTTCTACTTCTGTGTAATTTGTCCCTGATATTATTATTATTATTTTGTTTTTTCTTTTAATTTTCTTCTTTCTTTTAAAGGGTTTCAAGCTTACTTCTACGGGCTTTTAACCAAGCATAAGTAAGAGATAGTGTTCAATTTGATTATGTTTTATGTCTAGCGGGATAAAAATTTGCGAACAATTCTGCAAGTGTTTAAGATAACTGCTTTTTGCATGAGGATGTAAATAAGTGGATGTATTTGTAATTGTTCAAGGCTATTGTGTAATGTTTTGGGAATAACTCCGGGGTGGAAATAATAACGGGAATAGTTTCCACAGTGTTAGCCCGCTATTGACTTTTAAGTTCAATGGCGAGATCTGTGTATTTTGTTATTTTTTGAGTAAACGTGGTCTGGAGATTGTGTGTATTGGGGACCGCAATATCGATCAGGTAGACTTTTTTGCTAACTTTATCTTGAAGTGTAATATCAGGCCTATTAAAATGTATAGTTTTGTCTGTCAAAATTGTTCTATCCCAGTTCATCTTGAAAGATGAAGATTCTAAAGTTACTTGAGGTATATATTTGTAATAAGAAGTTTTTTCGGATATTAAGTAGTATTTATATGCTAGGTACTGGTGAACTATTGCAGCTATTTGGTCATGTATATGTTTATAGTCTGTTTGAACGAAAGATTTGCAGGCCCCTGTGTTGTGCTGAATGGTTTCAAAGTTACTATGACAATGGCGGCAGATATCGCTATGCAAGTTCGGGCCGTGAGTTATGTACTTTCTGTAATTTCTAGTTTCAACGACCTGATCGTATAGTTACCATAAACCCCTTTTCAGGAAACAATTCAACCAAGCGTTTGATGCTAATTTGTCAACATTTTCGTTGAGTATATCGAGACGATATCTTCCATGGAGAGACTTCTTTACCCAAACATCCAATTTATCGTGTTTATTAGAGATAGGGAAATTTAAGTTACTGTCATTTAGTTTAAAAGGCGAATGTGTTAGGTCGATTTGGATTATGGCTTGATGAAGATTGGATTGCTGTGACTTCTTATAGAAAAAAGATCTAAGATTAGTTACAATTTTGTTGTGAAGATTTTGGATTACAATGAGCCAGCCCTCTTCCACTTTCATTTCGCGTGAGAGTAAGCCTCTGAATACAAGAACGCGGATGATGTTTGCAGTGTTTAGTCATGGTGGTATTTATCTTCCTCTGTAAGTTCTTTAATTCGGTTTGCGACCAGTTTATAACTCCAAATGAGTAAGTTAGAATGGGGATAACATATTATGTGTTAATAGCCTTTACTGTGTTACGTGCGTTTAGGTGTGTATTGAGAATTTTATTTAGCCTGCCTTTGAAATGTTGTGTTAAGCTTGTTTTGGTTTCCTTAATGTGAATTATTATTATATTAATTATTATTGCATTATATTTTAGTTTTATTAAGTAAACTTGATTACGAATTCCAAAACATCGCTTTTACCATAACTACAGGCTATTACTGGCTATACGATAGAACTATCCTTGAAATTCAACCCTAAACATCTGACCTGTTGTCTGGCTGCATTCACAGACAGTAATAATAACTTATTTGAGAAAAACGGAAAATTCCTTGCCAATAACTTGATTGCAGCCGGGTAAATAAACCTACAATATAAAATTCCGAACCAGATAAGTCAGTGCCAATTTTTTTTGGCAAGGTCAATGCAGTTTTGTTTGATAGTGTAATTTTAAGACATTTCTTCATTTAATAATATTACTCGGTACTAAGAATCCTGAATTTCGCCATTTCACGAAATTTTTATGAATTACAACTTCACCATACAAATAGCAACGGATCAGTTTTTATATATCATGCAAGCAGATGGCTCTCCTCGTGATAAAAAGAGATAACCATCGCCCAAAGCCATTAAAGATAATAATAGTATATAGCAGTGTGTGTTGCGACATGGCTTCACGTGCTCATTTGAAGAATAGGCCAACTACCGTTCTGCCAGGCAGGTTGTAAAAGGCGACCGAATGGCTTTACGAGTCCCTACCATCGTGGCTACTAGGTGGTAGAGTTCTGCATTGTCTCGCCCGGATCTAGTACCACTGCCTTATTCCTGCCACAATAGCGTCAGTGCTTGTCACTGTCATGTTCCGGTTTGGAGGGCAAGGTAGCAGGCAAACTTATGCATGTGGTATTAGACCTCGCCAGAAGATAGCACCATTAACACCTTTGATATCTATAGGCGATGGTTGACTCCTTCCATCAGGAGACTCATCTGCTTGTTTGCTATCTTATGATATAAAAAAAGTTTGTTGCAGATGGCCCTGATGAAAGAAGATAACCATCGCCTATAGAAATTAAATAATTATGCGGTGCTATCCATGAGGCGGGATAGTAATACCACGTACATAAGATAACCGGCTTTCTTACCCTTCATATATAATGTTATCGGCCATCTTACCCTTTAAGCCGGAACAAGACAGTGACAAATACTGACGCTATTGTACCAGAAATAATGTGGTACCAAAGCCGGGTGAGATGTTACGGCATTGATTGTAGTGAACCGTTTGGCCTATCCTTCGCCTTTCACGAATTGCGTGGCAGAGCGTAAGACTATTTGATCCTTCTAGTGTAGCCTGGACCAACACAGAGAAAAAATAAAATCATCAACGTTTGCGACTCTATGATATAAAATTACCTTACCCTTCCAACTGAAGCTCGGTGCCAATATTCAAATCTTTTGATATTGTTATGTTTACGAGGTGCCCAATAAAATGTTATTACAATAAATTAACGTGCATCCTCCGCTGGAAGGGTTGTAATTATGACAGACAGACAGACGGAAAGGGTGTGCTAATTATATTCTGAACGTCAGACGTGATAAATTAATAGCGACGCGCATTGTGTCTAGCTTTTATATCTTCACATCGTCCTCGACTGTGGTCGTGTCGGTCCATGACTCCTAAATAGCAATCATATCTTTAATTTCTAAATAGTTAAAGCGAAGCCTTTTCTATTTAGAAATTAAAGATAAGTTTCTGTCTGTCCGTTTCCTTATTCATTTTCATTTTCACTTAAGACAAGGAACAAAAACAATCTTGTTGTGCACGCATTTCGTCTCCACAGAATAAGTAACACTTTTATGGGGCAATGTTTACGCTTTTACAATAAACTTCCCGGAGCTATAAAAGATCTACCAGTCAATAAATTTAAAAAATGTGTTAAAACAAAACTGTGTAAACAAGGATATTATAAAATTGCTCCTCATACCGATCTCATATATATTTTTTTGTAATATATAAGTAAAATGTGATATTATAAAAAAAATAGATGATATGAAAAAAAGACAAGCCCGATGAGTTTCTTCCGCCGGATCTTCTCAGTGTGTGGCCGCGTTTCCGACCCGGTAGTAGTTTTTAAAAAACTTTGTTGACGTGTCAAAATAACTTGTAAAAACTTTAATTGAATAAAGTACTTCTGATTTCTGATTATAAATTTAAAAAAATCGACATGACAAGATTTGAATCTGCGACCTTCCTTTTGACCGGCACGCTTTAACCAACTGAGCTATTTTCGACTGGTTTAAGGAGGCGAAATTTCTCTTTGTTTTGTGATTGATTCTGTCGATTGTAATGATCGCTAGATTTCGTAACTACGTATACAGTGTGTAAAAAAGCCTGTTCGATTGTCAAAGGTATTATTTGGTAGCTTAATACTGTTATTATTCTGTATTATTTGGTAACTTAATATATTTAATTATTTTATGGATATTGATAAAATATTTGCTTGATTTAAGGGGAAGTTCTTCAAGTTTAGTACTATAATGAGGCACTTTTTTAAAATATGAAATTTTTTATTTTATAAAAAAAATATTTTTTTTGATAATGTCATTGGCCTACATATACACCTCTTTCGGATAGGAGAGAGTTTTTTTACATATAATATACTAGTTAGAGTGTCTGTTTCTGTGGTTACTTCTAAATTACGTAACGTGTTTTTAAACGGTTTTCATTTCAGACTGCGTTTTTTAACTTCCCGCTACCCATGTATATAAAGAAGTTAATGATTTTGACTCTATTTTCGCAAATCGAGTTTCCACCAAATTTCCACTTTTAGAAATCCTACGAACCTTTTCCGACTATTTTCACGATGACATCAGTATATCTGTATGAATGTATGTATGTATGTATGTATGTATGTATGTGACTGTGTGTGTGTATATGTATGTATAGATTTCTTATAATTTTTGAACGGATTGACCGATTGAAGCGTTGTTGATAGCCCATCAGATGGGTTTTGCTTAACTAAGACTTTCTTAAAAACTGAACCGATTTGGCCGAGGTGATTTTGAGACACTTTGAAAATCCCCCGTGTTGGTTCCGGGCTCCTTTGAAGAAAACACCAACTGCCGTTCTGCCAGGCAGGTCGTAAAAGGCGACCGATTGGCTATGCAAGTCACTAACATCGTGGCTACTAGGTGGTAGAGTTCTGCATTGTCTCGCCCGGGTCTGGTACCACCGCCTTACCAATTATTGCCGCAATAGTGTCAGTGCTTGTCACTGTCGTGTTCCGGTTTGGAGGGTAAGGTAGCCGGTAAAATTATGCATGTGGCATTAGACCTCGCCACAAAATAGCAACGCACCTCTAACATATCTGGTGTCTATAGGCGATGGCTGACTCTTTCCATCAGGAGATCCATCTGCTTGTTTGCTATCTTATAATATAAAAAAAACTAAAAAAAAAAACGGTTAATATTCCTACCAATTAAGTACAAAATCTAATCAGTTCTATTCCTTAAAAAACTGCGTCCAGTGCTGTGAACTTTATAATAGTTTAGAAGTATCGTTATTGAAAATATGGTTTTTATGACATAACCAATATTTTTTTAAACATTCTACAATATTTTAGTACTTAAAAAATCAAATTATAGTTAAATCAATATTTGAAAACCTATAACTTAATTATAAGTTACAGCCTTTCAAATATTAAAATTACCTTTTTCTCAGCAAATTTAGTTCATATTTTTTAAATAACTTTCTGGCTAATATAATAATTTAAGTACTGAAAAATCTATTCAGCTCTTCTACTTTAAAAACTATGTCAAATACCTTAAATCGGAGTAAAATTCGTTGACAATTTTTTGTAATTTTTTTAATCTAATGATTTTGTGGCTAATAAAACTAATTAGAGCTCAAAAATTATGCTGAAACTCAGTCGAAAGATCTAACTCGGTCAACATTTTGAAAATATACATCTTTTCGAAAATTAAAAGTGAAAGGAGCCCGGACCAATACTTACGGGGGAATGTTGTAAATAAATTGGGTGTGAAAAATAAATGGAGTTACATCGTCTGCATTCATTGTTACATTATAATTCATCGCTGTGCTTATAACAATCCTAGTTTTATGTGAACATTAGTAGCTTTATATTTAAAAAAAGATCACGCTAATTTTTAAAATAAGGACCAAGTATGTAAGAAAAAGAAACAAAAAAAAGGTCATGCTTGAAGCACGCGCAACAGTATACCCTTAACGTTTTTTTATATTATAGAAGATATTGCTTTGGATTGTAAACCATTAATGACTAAGTATTATACAATCCAACAATTAGAACCGCCGCACGCTTTCTCAACTAAGTTACATAATTTCCATACAACCGTTATTTAAAAAATACTAAGCATACATTAATGTTTACAAGTACACGAAGCAAACCCATCTTATATCTCTTAGAATACACAATCAACGACTCCTTTAAAACGGATCGTGTCTGATTGCTTGCATTGATTTGCATCTGGGACGCAATGCGCCACTTGGACAACTTGAAGACAATGGTGCCATGATACGGCACAGGTAAATTGACCGACCGCAAGTTTACCTTTTAAACAATTTCTTAGTAATATGTGTTTACAAAATTTTATTGAAACAATTTAATTCGTTTAAGTTGTACTTTTAAATTAAATAATATGTTAAGCGTAAAATTAATATAATGAAATTGAATTAAATTACATAAATAATACTAACTTAAATTGAAATTAATTATTAAAAAGATTTAATTATTATTGAATTTAAATTATAATTGAATTTAAATCCTTATGATCATAATAATGTAGGATTATTATCTATATTAATTATTATCTATATTATATATATTAATAAGGAAGTCAGTTTTGTCTCTTTTTAGACATTGTATAAGTTCAAAATAGCTCGTAAAGCTGCATATTTCGGTCATCGCTAGAAAAAGGCTATAATCGTCACCAGGTCGGCTTTTTTTCAGAATGACTGAATCGTTGCTGGCCTTATGAGACTTCAAAGCTTCACTGGTGCGTAGGGCGAGTAGAGTGCTCAAATAGAGTTTAAAGTTGGCAGGGCTGTACGCCCTCAGCCCAAAGGGTGTCTCTTGCGAGACCAAACCTCGGCTTAGGGTGGAGTCATGATTTGCGATGAATGTCGTAGCATTATTTTGTCCTTCGACTGGTCCTAGACCTTGGTTTCGGTTCGCTGATGAGCGAAGCAGGACAACAGGACAAACGGGGACCCGTTGCCGCCGGTAGCGACGGTGTCGCGAGTGTGGGTGTGTCGTGTGTTCCAGTATTCCGTTGGTCAGAGTTATCGGGTCATCGGGATCGGTGAGAATGTGGCAGGGCCTACGTATTTTGAGATCGGGTATATAGGGTCGGTAAAATGCGACGATTGGATTATTTGGCCAACCAAAAAACCGGTGAATAATAGTGTCGGACCGTCGTTAGACGTTCGATCCACTCCACCTATCCCGCATGAGGCCCGGCGTTGATATTTCTGTTTATACAAGTACGTCTAAATTATATTCTCTTTTAA
This sequence comes from Apodemia mormo, assembly GCA_036924255.1. Lineage (NCBI taxonomy): Eukaryota > Metazoa > Arthropoda > Insecta > Lepidoptera > Riodinidae > Apodemia > Apodemia mormo. The sequence goes on along the minus strand of JAUPFN010000005.1, from coordinate 7,073,184 downwards.
TTTTCAGTCAACTTTCGCTTTTTTAGAATTTCGTATACAAGTCGCTCAGCGATGTCTGTTCTTTTAAAAATATATTCTTAAAGCTTTTTGTTACCGTCTCAGACGTAAAATTATATTGTCGGGGTATTTTTAATATCCCTACACATTCCCTTCTGATTTCCTTTTAAGACGTCCCCTAAGTACGTCATATTAAGGGCTAATTAGGGCGCACATTTGTCTGTTTGCAGAGGGTTCTTTTCAATGGAGTTTTTCTTCCGTTTAATATCTCATGAGAAATGCAAATAAAAATATAAAGCATTTTTAAAGAGAAGTTAAGATATATGAAAAATAATAATGCGAGAATGTATGTTCAGTGTAATATCAAACAGAAAATAAAGTTCTTATGTTTAAAATTTGCATCATATTTATATGAAAGGGTTTAAAAATGACAATATAATATGTATTATAATAATATGTCAATTCGAAAGCGTTAAGATTGATTTATAATATTACTTGTTGACCTGAAGATGCAGTAAAATGTGAAACCGGTTAGCTAATTAATTAAAAATAAATGTATCATATGTATATATAATATTTGCATTAGTGAAATAATATGTATTATTTGCCTTAATGACAAAAAGAAAGATTTTGTTTGTTTGTTTGAATGCGTTAATCTCCGGAACGATTGGTTTAATTTGAGAAATTCTTTGTGTGTTAGATAGTTCATTTAAAGAGGGAGGCTTATAGGCATTATAATATCATGCTTCGACCAACAGAAGCGGAGTGTCAATGAAAAAGTGGCAAAAATGGGTTAAAATATTATGTTTAAGAGCTTCCATCGCGTGCATTACGCAAAAAGTAGCGCAAAAATCATGCATGGATGGAATTGTTCCCCTTTGAAAGTTCTAAAATAAATTTGTAAAGTGCGTGTCGGGCCAGGCGCAATGTAGGGTTCCGAAGTTGCCCATCACTATAATGCGGACTAAAAAGAGGGTTTTTAATTTTTATAGTTTCATACTATTGACATTTAAACTATTCAACGTCAATGACAAATATGGATATATATTATGACCACAGGTTCACCGCGTATAGAAATTTCTCTAAGTATATTTTATTAAGTTGGTCGACTATTATTCAAAAATATATAAGATAAATAAAGACAAAGATAGTTTTCCTTTTAACTTCATAATACTAACTACTACCATGATTTTTATCCCACCTACAAAACCAACCGTTTAGCCCACAGAGAGGGGGGACTTAATTGTAACAAAAATTAGCACTTTTTTAAGTTAAGCTTAATATCTTATAAACGAGTGCCTTAATCGAAAACTTGATTTCATAAATCTACAATATTTTTTAAAACCTATCCAACGATGCTCCACACACTAGGGTACGTGAGAAAAAAATTAAAATCCCACTTTACATGTAGGGGAGGTACCCTGAAAAAGATATTTTTCAAGATTTTATGTAACAACTTTGTTGATGTAACTAATATGTATATTGGTGCCAAATTACAGCTGTCTAGTACTAAGGGTTCCTGTTTTCTTCGGAACCCTAAAAAGTACGCGACAGAATGTGTCCATCTTTTAATATTGACTTACTGTGAGTTTTTTATAGTAACCTTTGTTCTAAAATAATACATTATATGCAAAAGTGTTTCTATAAATATGATATTTATTCTTATCCAAATAGGATGCTGGTCTACTGCCGATAGCTCTGGGAAGTACCATGCCACACAGTTTAGACGTGTGGTAAACTACCGTGATTTTAAAAAATATAGGCTATTTTTATAAAAGAAAAGTAGATTTGGGGCTTCATGAAAAAAAATTAAAACGTGGATCTTAACCCACGCGGACGAAGTTGCAGCCACAGCTAGTTATGTAAATATTATAATTGTCGCCTCAGTGGTTTAGAGGCGGTACCTTCAGTACAGACTGCCTAGCCCGTAAGAGATAGGCCAAATCTCTTAATCAGGAATATGTATTAACTTAAAATAGTAGAACAAAATTGCACAACAAAATATTATTATACATAATACTATTTTGTTTTTTATTATTATTATTCATAATAATATGTTGTTGTAAATTAATGTTTAATGTTTGTTCAACAATTTCTTTTTAATCTTAATTTTATTTAATTTCTAATCTCAACTGTTAATATTTTATTTATAATTTAATTTTTATTTATTAACATAGAATATGGACTATTTTTGTAAAAAAGGAGTCTGGAATAAATAAATTATTATTATTATTATATTATAATATCTTCTATTAAAAATAATGTCACAAACATATTTATGAATAATATCAGAAAGTAAGGTAAGGTATTTTTTTACATACATAAGAATTGTTTTCACGTGATTTAGCGCGGCTTATGTCAATCTCATATATTTTATTCTTCTCTAACATCGTTATCGTTTTCATGAGGTTACTTTGTCTTAGTTTCCAGGTCAGCTTCTCCATTCGCCATATATTTTATATAACAACTCGAAGCTCAAGAACATATATCGAAGGTATTTCTAAAACATCTGTCTTGACCACGGACTTCTTATTACTTGTCCTGTGGTCTGATCGTACACAAGGCGTTATATGCCACTATCATGTTATAGCAGAAACACTCAAAATAGTATAGAAAAATATTTTTAAAACTAGCAAAAAAAAATTTATTACACAGAATGAATAATCATAGAAGAGAAAAGTGCTTAAAGGAGGCTGTTTGTGACATTAGGATGCGACGAAGACGCCAGACGAGCTATTCATTCTAGATTTGCGTCTAATGCGACTTAAAAGAACGTATAAATTTCTTCCTATTACCACATATTTTCGTGAATGTCCGCCAAAGAAAACACGTTTCATGTTGATTTGGCAAACATTGGTTTTCCGTAGAATTTATATGATATTTATTCAACTTGTTATAGAGTTGGAGCAATGCCTTAGTCTTAAAATGTAAATATTAGTCTGTACTTTACTGTTGTATACATTTCTATGTATATAATTTGCTATTTCATTTTCATACTAATAGATTAAACTTAAGGTTTTCTTGTTTCTTAGTTTAATTGAACGTGCTAATTTCTGGATGACCAGTCATATTTGAAAATATATTTTTGTGTATATCTTTTATTAGAAAAACTATTGGCTACTTTTTACCTGACATAAAAAGGAAGTTGTATTTGTGGTTCATGTGAATGTACTCGCGGGTAACAGCTAGTATTGTATATATTTCTATTTTTTCTGTTATAGTCCAGATCCCTTTTGAAAAATAGACCATCTGACTTGAGTAATATCTGCCTAGGCATATCGTTATAGGCTAGAGAAGCCTAGCTGTCATTAATTTAGTGTTTGAGTTTCTGAACGTTTAATCTTACCCCGGTTTGGCTTACCTTGTGTTGGATTAAACTCCCTTTGAAGAATAGACCAACTGCTGTCCTGCCAGGCAATTTGTAAGAAACGAAACGAAACGAATGATTGGCAATGCGAGTCGCTATTATCATGGCTAATAGGTGATAGAGTTCTCTCTGTCTGCTTTCCTGCCGCAATAGCCTCATTGCTTGTCACTATCGTGGTCCGATTTAGAGGGTAAGGTAGCCGATAAACTTATGCATGTGGCATAAAGATTAACATTTTTTGGAAAACGATAATTGTCTTTTTTCACCAGGAGACCCATCTGCTTGTTTGCTATATTAGGATATTAAAAAAAAACTACCGTACCTATCGCGATAAAGTCAGTAGTAGGAACCTTTATATGTGGAATATGTAATTCTACGTACATAGGTTTACCTATACATGTGGAATTACATCCCAACCATCCCAAAGCATCTTCGGTGTAAGAAATTTCCAAACCCCAAAACCAACCTCCGTCTAATTTGTATTACAGTTTATTATTTAGTAGCAAGTTTATAATTTTCTGGCCTCCCAAGAAGTTAAGCGTCAAAACTCACACTTTGAAAAACACTATAGGCTACCAAGGACGGCAATCTGCTTGTTTGCTATCCTATAAGAGAAAAAATAAGCTTTAAAGAATATAGCACCATTCCTTCAATGCGGATAAATCTCGTCCCATAAAAACACTCATGGCGCTCTTGGCACAGTCCGCATAAACCGCGCAATCTCAGTCAAAACCTCTTACGCCAGCATTGCCACCATAAAGTAGTTCATTCAACTCGTTCACATCGATTTGGAACTAAAAATACTGTCGTAAAACTACGCTAACTTTATTATTCGGAAGTTTGTTTTGGGTTTTTGAAACAGTTGCGATACTAATAAACTATACCAACATTGCGGTGAATGATTTCTTAATTCTTGTTGAAATCACGCTTGAATTTGTGTGTTTAAGACTTAGGGGCCATCCATAAATTACGTCACACGATTTTCGTGATTTATTGACCCCTCCCCCGTCCTTGTCACAGCTGGTCACATTTGTGAGACCCCCCCCACCTAGTGTGATGTCACATACTTTACAATTTAACGTTGAAAAAATGATCTTCTTCGATTATTTTTTATCTAAACAGGTATTATATTTTAAGGGGTAGGGAGGACCCCTCCCTACCCCTTGTCGCACTTTGTCACATTTCGTCGACCCCCTCCCTCCCCCTTAACTTGTGACGTAATTTATGGATGGCCCCTTACTAGTGATCACTCGCTGGTCGGAATTAGACCGTAAGTTTGTTCGTAGAATATCGTTCCTTTGACAACAGACACTAAACCATAAATAAAATAGTATACGCGACTGTGTGCCAACACTGTGTCAATTGCACAGACCACGTGAATACTAATAGACACGCTATTGGAAAGGAAACTTTTTGCCGCAAATATGAGCAAATGCTTTTAGCACTGTCAAAAATGTCATATATTTGTAAACACAAAAATTCAAATACAAAATTATTTATTTTGTAGATATATTATATCGCGAAAAAATAAAAATCAATCATGTTGTACTGTTTTATCGTACCCAATGAGATGACAAAGTTTGAAAAAGTATCCTTGAAAAGATTTTATTTCATCGGTAAGTAGTATAACTCTGAATGGTTTTCTTCATTAATTTAATTAATCTCTAATGCATATTATTTTAAAATATTAGCTTATTGCACTTCTTCAACGTAGAATTTTTATTTGTGCGAAATTACATACCTTTTAGTCTGCACAATTTTAGTAAAAAGAGCTACACAGTTTTCGTTTCACGTATTAATTTATAGGCTTACCCAAATCATACAATGTACGATTTTTTTTTCAGACAGAAAATAACGGATTTACATACATTTTTGTTGTATCTGCTGCACACATTTTACGAAATTTACACGCCGTTGGACGCATAAATAAATCATCAAACTCAAATATTATCCAATTCCAACAATATTACACGAACACATGCCAAACCGATTAACTCCGGTTTTTCGTTAGTCAAAAAAATGATGTGGTGTCGCGGGACACCAGGTAGGAACGAACTTCCTTCGGCTAAACGGCACTACTCGCTTGTGTACGCGACTGTCGCGCCTGCGCACGTCTCATTTAACGCTTTTATTCCACGCATTTTTCTTACGGTTTTACTATCACATTTTTTTCAGTTCGGTCGCGCAGCAAAATCCCTATCCCCTCCAAGCCTGCCGTAAGGAACTTCGTTCCAAAAATAGCGCAGACAAAGCCGCGTTTATAAGCTTGTTTTATAAAAAAATTAAACAAGCCCTGATAACCTTTCCCGTTTATTTTACAAAGTAAAATTCCATAAATTTCATTGCATCAATGGCGTCTGGCTTATTTTAAATATGTGCCCTTTGACGTAACTCACATAATCAGATCTTTGAAGACGACCATCGATATCAAAGGGTCCTAAACATACAACGAGCCATTTAATTGGGTACGTATGTTTGTTTATTCCTATGTAACTGCGTAACGGGTAGTATTATCAGATGTTTGCCCGGACCCTTGAGGCCGGGGGTTTGTAAAGCTTTTACGTTATTGATAAATTATATTTGCTTTGAGTTTTTGATCATTTTTCTTCACATGTAGCGTGGTTGATTTTTTAAAATATATTAAACCCTTTAGTATATTTAAAAAAATCAACCACGCTACATGTTGTTAGACCGGATATATCGCAGACCAGATACTTAGATTTATCGCTACCTTACCTTTGAACCAGAACATGCCAGTGACAAGCACTAACGCTATTGCGTTATGAAAAGGTAAGGCGGTGCTTTCAATATTGGACGAAAAAATGCAGAACTCTATTAACTTGTGATCACGATTTACTAGGTGGTAGAGTTCTGCATAGTCTCGCCCCGGTCTGGTTTACCTATTTATACTGCAATAGCGTCAATACTTGTCACTGTCATGTTCCGGTTTGAAGGGTAAGGTAGCCAGTAAACTTATACATGTAACATTAAGATCCCGTCACAAGGATAGCAACGCACCATTAACAACTTTGGTGTCTATAGACGATGGCGTCTCTTTCCATTTTTATGTTATAAAAAATGATGACAATGATATGTTGAATTAATTGTTTTCCTTTACGAACTGCCCGACATGGAGGTTTATTCTATACTAGCAGTCAATCGTGACTTCGTCCACGTGATCCAAAAACATCACTTCTGTTTGATCAGTCGGGTAAAAAATAACCAATGATACTCCAGGATAATATAGCTTCTAAAGGTGAAAGGACTATTAAAATCGATCGGGTAGTTTTTGAGTCAAATCGTTGCAAACAAACAAACAATCGGATTTTTCTCATTATAATATTAGTATAGAAAACGGTCCTGAACCAACACGGGGAAAGTTATTTTTAAACATATCTTATACTAGCTGTTGCGCGGATTTCGTTTACTCCGCACAGCTCCACCCCCGTAGGTAATAGCGTGATAATATGTAGCCTATATGTTGACCCGACCTGTTAGTAATATTCATGCAAAATTTGAAGTAAATCCATGCAATACTTTTTGAGATTACCCCGGACATATATACAGACAAACAGACAAAAATTCTAAAAAATATATTTTGGCTTCGATATCGATTGTAGATCACGCCCCAAGTATTCTTTTAAAAAATATTCAATGTACAGTTTTGACTTTCCTACGATTTTATTATATGTATAGATTAATTTGTCATTTTGTATGATATTAGATAATAAAACAAGCAGATGGTTCTCCTGACGGAAAGAGATAACCATTGCCTATAGATAGCTAATCACGGGGCACGACTAGTTTTAAATCATGCATTCATACTCATCCATATTCCATGTCATACCATTCGGTGGGGCCATTTCTATAAAATAAACATGGATATCGACGCGTATGAACTTCAAATACGCGTGAGTGGGTGAAAATAGCTTCCGATACGTGTTTATGATGTACGCCGATGTTTACGTGACTTATATCTATTTAAATTATTTTTTTCTTTTTCCCATAGAATAAATACAGTGACATTTTGTCAGAATTATCTTTGATTAAATAAACCGAGTAGAGTGGTTAGCGACCCTTACTATCCCTGCCGAAATAGCGTCAGTGCTTTTCACTGTCGCGTTGCGGTTTGGAGGGTAAGGTAGCCGGTAAACTTATGCATGTGGCATTAGACCTCGCCGCAAGATAGCAACGCACCATTAACACCTTTGGCGTCTATAGGCGATGGTTGACTCTTTCCATCAGGAGACCCATCTGCTTGTTTGCTATCTTATGATATAAAAAAAAACGCAATCGATGGGTCTCGGGTTTAATCCCCGACGCGGACAAGCATTTGTGTGATGAGCATAAATGTTTGTATTTGCGGGTTTGGGTGTTTATTAAATATATTCCAGTATTTATATATGTATTTCTATGTATTAGTATCGTTGACTAACACCCATAACACAAGTAAATAATTTGCTTACTTTGGGGTTAGATCAGTAAGTGTAATTTTGTACCGTAAATATTTATTTTTAAAAAATAACACGAGTTGATCTAGCTCCAAAATAAGTCGCCGATGTTAATACATAGAAATACATGTATACATAGAATAATAACGCATAGAAACCGAGTCGCCCCGCGCAATTTTAAGCCATTTCAAAGAAGCCTGAAAAGGCTTCTTACGTTCGCCGGCCCCTCAGACATGCGACACGTGCCACGCGGACAGCTCTCGCAATTTCAAAAATGTGAGTTACTGTGTGGTGAAATGCTGTCACCGTGCTTCACAAAAGCGTATTTAGGACTTGAAGATAACATTTCACCGATAAAAACTACTTGGCATCGGATATTTTTGTATAAAATTCAAACAAATAAATCATAAATATCTAAGTAGAACGATATTCAAAATGTTGCCAGCCAAAGGGAAAATATTCTACCACGTATTTGTTTTTACCTATTTCTTTATAATTAATAATATGTGTATTCTTATTTTATGTGCGATATTACATAGTCTGGACTTTGCTTTTGCATAAAAAATAGTTTTTAAGTGTTGGGACTCACCCATTATATTGGCACAAATATTAAAAATCCGTTTGTCAGACCAATATTATGAAGCATTTATTCGTATATAATGAGGACTTTTAGAAGACAAAAAAAATGTTCCAACTAGCATTCTAGATGCCACAGTGACCATCAGAAAAAAACTCTGTCACTACCAAAGTCATTTTTTTTTAAAATTTTCTTATTAAATAATATGCCATCGTACTGCATTATTTCATATTGCTTAGTGTCAAGTAGTTTTATTAGCGATATTTTCGACTTTTATCCACGAAAACATGTAGGATAACGTGCCCTAAAATCGGTCTGCGCCTAATGTCGACCTCGTAATATGTTTATACTGATAATTAAGCTAATATTCCACATAACTTTTAAGAACGCGGGCAAGACTTCATACATCGTTTTTTAATTATTATCTTAAAGTTTAATATGTTCCTTAAGATTCTATATCAACTGCTTAATTTATCCGCATTTAATAAATATTTTTTTAACTTGGGGAATAGTAGTTAAATAAAATTGGAATTTAGGTAAGGTTAACGTAAGCAATCAGTTCTCTCCTTAGTAGTCTGTGGTTAGATATTTATCTTGTCATTGGGTGTCTTCAGTACAACAGCTGTTAATCTCAGAAATCTAAGTTAGGTTGACAGAATTCTGAGCTAAGTTTTTGCGAAGACACTTTATAGGTACTTAAAAGAACAAAAAATAAATTAACTTTAACTATTCTTTAATACAAAAACAGGGAGAATTTTTATTTGATACTTATAATGAAAATTATAATATATAAACTTATTGCTACTTTAATTAAAATGTAAATTAAGTTTTATACAATGATAACACTTAAATTTGATGATAGAATTCAATCAAATTAAAGTCTCGATATTTTTTATATTATTGTTCCTAGCGATATATTTTATTTAATTGATTTAACAATCGTAGAAAATTATTCTAGTTTTATTCTAGTAGTGAAAAATAAAACTGTGAATATCAAGTGCCTTTAAATTGTTTCCTTCCTTTGACTACAACTTAATAAAAATAAGTACCCTAAAATAGTTATATTGAAGGTTATTTGATATAGACAAAAAATAATTTATATAAATCGTTTTATTTAAAAAAATATTACAATATTGAATATTTAATGCTCATTTCTCTTAATTTTGAGGACCAGCAAGTAACGATCTAATGTAATTTAAGTTTTAAAGAGACTAAAATATCAATTTATTTCATTTATTTTATGTCACACAGAAAGAGACTCAGTCATTAAAATTGGTGAACATTTAGATTTTTTCTTTGCAGTTTTTATCAAATTAAAAAGATCATTTAAATACATACCATAAAAAATTGTGTGCATATTATGTTTACAAAAATTATTTAATAAAATTAAAGTATATTTTAATGCAAAGTCAATACCTTATTTCAATTTCAAACATCCTTTACTGGCTAACATTAGAGAAAAATGGGGCTGAAATTAGGGAAACATTGACCGACAATAGAAAAGAAACCAGGATAGAGAGGGTCAATCATTTAAAACTTAACACGTTTACATATTTTATTTCGTTGTTGAAATCAATTCGAAACATCAATAGTGTAAAATTTAAATATTGATTAACACGAAAAGGAAAATTTATATTTTCTTCCCGATAACGGTTTAAGCCTAATAGGGTCCGAAAGTTACGTATTTGGTTAGGCGGCCGAAATTTGGCTATTTTACCCTATAAATTTTTACATCACTAAGATTAATTTTGATTTTTAAAATTTTAAATAAATAATTTGATTATTAAGTATACATATTTTCGTGTCACAATTTGCACAAAAACGAAAAAATCCAAGGTGAAATAGCTTTGGAACGTAGAATTATAACACGTAGAAACCGAGTGGGCCGCGATGTTTTAAGCCATTTCAAAGTAGCCTTAAAAGGCTACGCATGCGCTTGCCGTCCGCTCAGAATGGCGATACATGTCACACGGAGTGCAGGTCTCACAATTCGAAAAAAATATGACTTAATGTGTTGTTAATAAGTATAAATAACAGTTAAAGCAAATACAATAATTAATTTTCTTAACATTAAGGTCTAACTAAAAATATTGCGCGCAATTTTTTTCCACAACTAGCAACTGTATAGTGCTAAGTTATGTGTTTCAAATTATCTATTTTTAGTCGATTTACATAACAGAAAAATTATAAATTGTAAGTACTTACCTGTGAAATGTTCACTTTTTTGTTTTTCTAAGGTGTCAGAACACTTCTTTATAATGCAATAAGTCATTTCGAATTATTTTTCGCGAACTGTGTCCGATATAACCTGATCTTATTAAGCATTGACAACTAGCAAAACGAATTGAGCCGTTTCTGGCTCAGTTTTATTTACTCGTTTTTTGTGGTTTCTATGCGTTATTATTCTAAGATCAGAACCAAAACAGTTGCGGACGCTAGGTGGTACTCAAGTCGTGCACAGACCCAATAGTAGCCAATATAGTACGTTTAGCTTAAAACATTTTAATTTTTTAAGTTGATTTAAATAAATACTTTATTAATAAGTATCTTATTAATTTTCACCTTAAAACGTTCGTCTATAACGTAAGTATTGTTTCTGCTTGCCCACCCATTTGCTCATTTTCAAGCTAGTTTAAGGTTTAGAATCATGGCAAGATTTGTATGAAGGTTAAAATAAAAAAGGTTCCAAGGTAATAGCTTTGAACAAACATACATACACATACACGCACACAGACATACACATAATAACACACAAGTATTTGCCAAGCAATGTATTTCAAACATTTGTATGATATAGGATAATATATTAGTAGATACATATCAATAAGGTTTTTTTTGTAAGAATTACTTCAATCACCGTTTTTATAACTTAAATAACGTAAACTCGCATTGACCAATTGACCATATTTTTTATTTACGCTCGGTGCCGGTTGGTTACCGCTGTTTAATTACTGAAATTTAAAAAAAATCTTGAGAACCTCTAAAACATTTTCCTGTAATTCTACTCATTTTACCTCACTAGAATAAAAATTGTAAATTCTAAATTTTCTATATGACTAATAATACTATTGGAAAGACAGACAATCTTTATTTCAGTGAGGTAAAAATATTTTAAATCACAATTAAAACACAAAAACTAAATAAATATAAGGTTAAATAGCTTTGGAATCATCTTGAGAACATCTAGAATATTTCCTGGCATTTAACATATTTTACCTAACCGAATAAAAAGTGTAAGTTTCAAGTTTATACTAAATGATTAATAATGTTATAGTATGAAAGATTATTTGTATACTGGTCAGGTAGATATATTTTAAATACCGTCTTGGGAAAATATTTATTTACTTGCAACACTATTCGAGTCTTTGGAGTCTTTGTGTGCGTGACGACGCAAGTGATTACACGAAGCTTACACGGACATTGACACGGTTTTGGCCTAAAATATGAACGGAGCGTTGAATGCAATTATCACTCTAAGCGTTATTACTCTATGCATGTATACATACAATTACCTCGTGTACCTCTGACCCCCTTTGAAGAATTGACCATCTGCCGTCCTGGCAGGCAGTTCGTAAAAGGCAAATAATTGGCTAAACATGTCACTGTTTACTAGGTGGTAGTATTCCGCAATGTCTTTCTCGTGTATTTGGTATTACCGCCTTACATATTCCCGCCGCAATAGCGTCAATGCCTATCATTGTACTTTTCATGTTTTAGAGAGTAAGGTAGCCGGTATATTTATGCATTACCATCCTACGACACAGACAGTAACGTACTATTAACATCTTTAGTGTGTATAGGCGATGATTGTTCTTACCATCAGGAGAGACATACGCTTGTTTATCATTAAATAAGTATGAAAAATACTGAAGTACTCGTATATTTGATTGTATATATAATAGGTTAAAAACTAAACTCATGTATATCTATTGAATTACAAGAAATAAAACTTTTAATGCCGGTTATCGCAAGAAACAAGTGGTATTCGAGATTATGTTACGACCAACCGGTAAACCGGTAAATCGTGGTGAACCGAACCGGCAAGTCTATTCAGGTTCGGTTTACTCTACCTACCTCAAAAGGAAACCGGAGATATGCTATTAGTTTTATTTTTATTTTTTGATATAAACTATTTCCAACTTACACTGTTTATAACATATCCAATTTTTTTAATAACTTTTCGATCAACATCACTTCATAAAAGGCCCAAACTACACCATTTTCTTTGATATCACTACATAGTATAAAACAAAGTCGCTTTCTCTGTCTGTCCCTATGTATGCTTAAATCTTTAAAACGCAACAGATTTTGATGCAGTTTTTTTTAATAGATAGATTGATTCTCTAGAAAGGTTTTAGTATATAAACCTTTCCGATATTCCCACGGAAACAAAAGCTACGCGGGTGAAACCGCGGGCAGGTCGCTAGTTAAAGATACAATAAGTTTTTCTTTCTATCAATTTGTTTGCTATTCTATGACATAAAACATACTATTAATCTTTCCCACTCCATACTAATATTATTAATGAGAGTCTGCCTGTTTGCCTGTCTGTTTGTCTGTCTGTTTGTCTCGCTTTAAGGCTAAACCACAGAACCAATATTGATGAACATCTCAATTTTTTTAAAGTGTCGATGTTTGAACCCGTATCTTGCGGGCGAAGCTATATTGTCAATTTAAAAAAATGCCGATTTAACTTCGCCCGTGAGTAGATTAACACGTCTTAGATATAATTTTTCATCCAAAATATTGTCCCTTAGTTCAGCCCCTTGGGGGTTGATTTTTTCAGGAAATTACCGTATATATGTCCCCGAATCTTGAACTGTCTAAATGCTAAATTACATAAAACTCGGGTATGCGATTTAGCTGTGAAAGCGTAACAACACACATGCAAACTTTCGCATTTATAATTTTATAATTTTATATGTTATTTTTACGTGTGAAAACGACTTATCACGGAGATAATATCTAGAACCATTTTAATAGAAAAAGTCTTGATAGTTTTTTTACAATTCGTTAAAATCGTTAGAGCGTTTCGGAGAAACTAATTACATACAAAAAAATTAAATACAAATTACATACAATTCCAACAAAAAAAAACTACAAATTACATAAAATCTAATAACAAACGAATATACAATTATTGCTCAAGTGTAGGATGTTATATAAGTACCTATACTAATATGGATAGTATGAACTAGATAGGATACTTAACAAAAACAATTTTAAACTTAGATTTATATTATCTTGTAAAAATCAACAGTTTACTGTCGTATTTAGGAAGAAACACGGACGTGATCAAACACAGACAGTGTCCACTTGCTGCTAAAAAAACAGCTTCTATGGGTAATTTCTCATTGCACCCTGTAACTGTACGAGGCTAGCGGCAAGTAATATCCTGTGGAGCCTCCCTGCACAAATATGGGCCCGGGCGTCCAAGCGTTTGAGCAAAAATAGCCGCGAGCACCCGCTGGGATTCGCTGCATTGACGAGTGATTTGATGTTAACGAGCGCTTTACTGCTTGAGTTTCAAAATAGTACATGTGAATATATTTTTAACTTGCAACGCAAAAAGGGGTGTTGTAAGACCACTACGTGTGTGTCTGTTTGTGGCACCGTAGCCCTTAAACAGGTGAACGGCTTTTTTTTTAATTTTATAGATTCAGGCGATACTTTGCGGAAATCCATAATTCAACGGCTTTTTTATTTGAAACCTAATTCTTAGATACATTTATCAAAATTCTTTCAACATTTTCAAGGTCATTAGCTATTATCAACTTCATGGAAGGAATTAAGCAACCGGTTATGCAGTCGATAAGTTCGAAAGCGTTTTTTTTTTATTTTAGAAGATGACAAACAAGCAGATGGCGCTCCAGATGGAAAGTGACATCGCCTATGGACACCAAAAGTGTTAATAGTACCTTGCCATCCGAGTGGTAGAAGTTAATCGGCTAATCTATTCTCTAAACCGGAACATGACAATGACATGCATTGATGCTATTGCGGCAGGAATAGGTCCGGACAGGACGTTGCAGAACTCTTAGTAAATAATAATTTACATTCTTGTTTTCTATAGACTATGGTTATCTGTTTCCATTGGGAGAACCATCTGCTTATTGGCTTTGCAATTATATAATAAACTAGCTGAGCCCGCGACTTCGTCCGCGTGGAAAATTTTCGAAAAAAAAGTAGCCTAAGTTACTCCCTACCACACCAGAGTGCTAAGTGTGAGTTTTTCTTTTCGCATTCGATCGTGAGCGCGTTTGGAGTTTACTAGGAATTTGTATGTGATTTGTACAGCGTCACCTAGTGGTAAACGTGAGAAACCAGTTTACCACTAGGTGGCGCTGTACAAATCACATACAAATACCTAGTAAACTCGCAACGCGCTCACGATCGAATGCGAAAAGAAAAACTCACACTTAGCACTCTGTTGTCTGCCGTCAAAATCGGTCCAGCCGTTCCAGAGATTAGCCGGAACAAACAGACAGACAGACAAAAATGAAAAAATGTTATTTTGGTATCTGTATCGTGTATACATCCATATGCATTCAGTAAAAAGCGGTTATTTTAATATTACAAACAGACATTCCAATTTTATTTATTAATATAGATAATTGTTAACAATGAATTTTGTTTGTTTATTTGTGAATATATTTTAAGCATCTAACACAATATCAAATAATGGAGTAAACAAACTCAATATTAAAATTTTAACACATTCTTTGTTTAAGTTACAGTTTTATTTACTACCAAATTGAAAACGCAGCCGCACATTGAGATAATTAAAATTATGTGAATGAAAGGAAATCTTATTTATAAAATTCTCGTGTCACAATGTTAGTCTCCATACTCCTCCGAAACGGCTTGACCGATTTTGATGAAATTGCGTATGCATATTTAGTGGGTCTGAGAATCGGCCAACATCTATTTTTCATCCCCCTAAATGTTAAGGGTTGTCGACCCCTAAAAATTTTTTTTTACTTTATGGACAATTTTTTTTATTTTTATTTTTTTACGATTTAGCATTAAAAAATACATATAACTCTAAATTTTTACCCTTCTATCACCAACCCATATTTTTTAAATTAAATAATTTATATGGCAAAACAACGTTTGCCGGGTCAGCTAGTGTTTACATAAAATCTTTGATTTCAAATTGAACCTTTCTGTGTACTTCATTTTTGTATCTAAAACAACATCATCAACAGGAATACACCGATCCAGCGTTAAATTGAACACTATTGGTGGAAACGTTTGATTCAGCTTTTTATTTAACAATACATTCTCTGTGGTTTGTTATTTTATTTTTAAGGATTCCAATTACTAGCCGAAGTTTAATTCTTTGTGTGAAAAAGTGATTGCGACTACGTTTAAGCGTTACATTGATACTCGCTTTGTTTCAAATGCACTGTCGATAACTAATTTAACTTTCATACACGGAATAGTAACTTGAACTAACTTGTATGGCTGTGCTAGGCTTAGGCATGGAAATGATCGCTACTTTTAATTCATTTTCACTGCATGAAATGGAACAAAAAATCACAATGATTTCACTCGTAATGACACGCATAAAATGACACGAACGTCAAATGTTCGTAAGCTTTTAAAGATGTAGTTTGAGTTATAACTCCTACTGTCGTTCCTCTATAAATTTGAAGATTTCATTGAATGTGAAATTTGAGACAAAGACGAAATGAAGAGAGGTAGTAAAGTGCATTTGCTACCTTTCTTGCACTGTATGAAAATGTATTTCATATGAAATATCACATGCTACTTATGAAATGTGTGAAATGTGCCATGCTTACTAGGATATGCTTATTTTATTCTATTAATAGATGATTATATTGAATGAGAGAGATTTCCTATATACACAAGATACATATAATTCGTGCATTACTATTCGTGACGTATTGTCATAAGTTGACCGGCTACCTTACACTCTAAACCAAAACACGGGAATGAGCAACATTATGATAATTGATAATTGAAAATGACATTTTCAAAATGTAAGACAGTGGTACAAAGCTTGGTTGAAATGGTTGCATAATTTCGGATTTCTGACAGGTATTTTGGGTGATTAATTATTTAATTAGTCAGTGCTTGTCGCCTCTGTGGTGTGTCGGAGTCGGAGTTGACCACATGCGCTCCTGGGTTCAATTCCTGGGTCGGGCAATTCAAAAATGTGTTTTTCCAGTTTTCTGATAAAAACAACATTGCCCGGGATTGGACAGTGCCGGTTGGCGATATAGTATCTTCGGCTAATCATGGGTGCACTTGTTGTACCTCTGCCTACCCCTTAGGGGATAAGGGCGTGAAGATACTTTTAATTATTTAACTGTAAATGTTTAAAATGTGTGTTAGTGCCAAAAGTCACAACATGATACGGTACGCAACAACAACGTTTTAAAAATAATTCATGTATCATTTTTTACTGAAAATGACTGTGGTTTGAGGACAATAACTATTAATAAATACTAACTGACCTGTACAGCTTCATATGTGAGTAAATTAGTATGTCATGGATATAGTTATCATATAAACTTTCATCCCCTATTTTAGCCTCTAGAGGTCTATTAAAAAAAATGACTAGGTACGTATATAACTTATGCATGTGGCATTAGACCTCGCCACAAGATAGCAACGTACCATTAACATCTTTGGTGTATAGGCGATGGTTGACTCTTACTATCAGGAGGCCCATCTGCTTGTTTGCTATCTTATGATATATAAAAAAATGTTTCATCTCTGATCTTCAACTAGCCCGGGGTGGGTTCGAGCTCCTTTGAAGAATGGAACTGCTGTTCTGCTACGCAAGTCGTAAAAGGCGACCGATTGGATATACGTATCACTACCATTACTCCCCGTGTTGGTTTCGGCTCCTTTGAAGAATAGCCCAAATGCCGTTCTGCCAGGCAGGTCGTAAAAAACGACCGATTGGCTATACGAGTCCCTCACATCTTGGTTCCTAGGTAGTAGAGTTCTGCATTGTCTCGCCTGGGTACTACCGCCTTACCTATACCTGCCGCAATAGCGTCAGTGCTTGTCAATCTCGTGTTCCAGTTTGGAGGATAAGGCAGCCGGTAAACTTATGCATGTGGCATAAGACCTCGCCACAAGATAGCAACGCACCATTAAAACCTTTGGTGTCTATAGGCGATGGTTGACTCTTTCCATCAGGAGACCCATCTACTTGTTTACTATCTTATGAATTAAAAAAACGTAACTAATGGTAGAGATTCGCAACGTCTCGCCCGGGTATTTGGTATCACCGCCCTACCTATTCCTGCTTGTCATTGTCCTATTCTTATATGGAGGGTCAGGTAGCCGGTAAATTTATGTATGTGGCTTTGCCGTTCCGTCATATGAATAGCAACGCACCATTAACATCTATGGTGTCTATAGGCGACGGTTGCTTCTTTCCATCTGGAGAGCTATCTGCTTGTTTGCTGTCTTAAGATATATAGAAAAAAAATGTATGCCAAATTTCATTTAAATCGGTTCAGCGGTTTGGCCCTGAAATTGCAACAAACAATTGAACTCACTTTCGCATTCATAATGTTTAGGTTTTTCTTTTGTCTTTTTAGTTAGCGATCATCTATAATTCTATCCCATTATTTTGAACACCTTAATATTTAAGTAAATGTTTTACGTGAATAGCCAAAAGTTTTGATTTTCATCTCATATGTACCTATCCCCTTTTAACAAATTCAATTCAATTCAAAATATATTTATTTCGTAAGTAAAAATTACACTTGAAATACGTCATTAGTTCGTTAAACTTACATACATTCTGTTATACGTATAATATTTATAATAAAAAATCATTTTGTGGTACACAAAGATTAGATTTTACATTTGAAATATTTATAAACATCATTAATAATTTTACATATTGAATAAAAGTGGGTACGCAAAAACTACCGACGTTTAAGAGTGTTTCCCAGTTCGTGGGGAAAACAAAAAATACACGTGTATTTATATTGAATGCAATACAATGTTGTAATAATTTAAAATAAACGTCGACAACAATCAAGAGACCACGTCATACCTTAAAATAATAAACGATTTCGATGTTCGTTTAAAAATATGAAGGAATTAGTAACCGCTTAAATTATTTGTGCCTGTGTTGTAATATTCTGTGCCTATTTGTGAAGATCTATTTGATATAAAATTAAAATAAAATCAATCCTAGTCTCGTTTTTAGGGAAAATGTCATGGACTTGCAACATTATTATTGTTTTTGTGTGAGTGCGACCAACACAAAACACGAAATTTTGTTTTTTTTTTTTGTCAAGAAATGTCATTAATGCTTTATGGCTTTATGTTATACTGTAAATAAATGGTCAATCTATATTTAATATTATAAATTCGAAAGTCTGTCTGTCTGTCTATTGCGCTTTCACGCCTTAAATGCTGGACTGATTTTCATACAATTTGGCATGGAAATAGTTGAAGATCCGGGGTATTTTGATATATATATATATATATATATAGGCTTTTTTAAATCAACCTCTAAGGTGCTGAAATAGGGGATAAAGTTTCTATGAAAAACTATATCGACGACATGTTTATCGACTCGCGGGCGAAGCTGCGTGGGTCAGCTAGTAATATATGAAACTATCAGTCTATGCGTAATAGATCTATGGTTGTAAGCGCATAATTTATCAATTCAATTAAATTCAATGAAAATCATGAATTCATGCAACCATTCCATTTGGAAGTTACATTTCTTCTACCTTTTAATTCACTCTAGGACTGGCACGACTTTAAGCATTTCTCTCTGCTTTTTTTCATGAAACAGATTAAGACAAAATTGCGTTGACGTTTGGCTTTCGTTGGGCGGCAATACATTTTTAATTTTCCCAAACAAGATACAAAATTCGATTATTATTAATTCCAGCATCTTGCAATGTTTTTTTGCGTTTTTTCTTGTATTGTAAGTATTATCACTTGTATTGCTTGTTTTTAGCGTTGTTTCTTGTATTATAAATATTATTACTTGTACTTTTAGGTCACGTTTTTATTACACACTTATTTGTATACCCTAGGCGGTTTGCTAATTACATTATCATCAGAGATGTTTTCCTAACCATAAATATTTTTCAAAGGTCTTATTTTGTAATGCATAGGCATTTTTTATTCATTTGGGCCCAGAATACTCATTTTTTTTATCCTATTCGAAACATTGCATCTTGTGCCGACTAATCTTCAAACATCTTCATACAAGTTGCGTCACAAGAGCGGCATGTACCCATTATTATTGTTACTTAAACTCGGTTCGTCGGGTATTTAGCACGGATTGTTTTATATTAAAACTGTGTAGTCAGACCTAAGAAGAAGTAAAAAAGTTTTTGTTATTTGGCAGGTAAATAACAGGTGCAAATGAAATAACATAATCAATAATAGGTGCAAAATGCCTTCGAATTATTAAGTTCTCTCAGTTCTATTTTTCGAAGTTCAATTTATTGTTAGTGAAAGCGCAAATCTTTCAAAATTTGCGATGACAACAAAGTGCGTTATATTATGTAAAAAGGCTAGAAAGTAGAACACCTACTACAGTTATTCCTAATTCTATTAAAAATTAGTGGTTCTATGTCAGGTTTAGTAGGAGCTGCAAAAAAAAATATCAACCTGTACAGTATATCGTTACATTTCAATAACGCCAAAAAAATATCAGTTTTTTTGGAAAACGTAACTTACCGAAACTGGATATGTACCCAATTTGTCGATAAGTTGGCCACACACCACATCATGGAACTTAACACTCCGTGACCAATTATCAGTGCATTACTTGCAGATCACTACATAGTATAAAACAAAGTTGCTTTCTCTGTCTGTCCCTATGTATGCTTAAATCTTTAATACTGCACAACGGATTTTGATACGGTTTTTTTAATAGATAGATTGATTCTTAAGGAAGGTTTTAGTATATAAACCTTTCCGATATTCTCTCGGGAACAAAAACTACGCGGGTGAAACCGCGGGCAGGTCGCTAGTTTTTTTTATAAAAAAACAATCTTTTTTACCGTTTTCGATGAAAGTTACATTATTAACATGCACGTTCATATTGTGTTAGTGCGAGCCCTGTTTCTGAAAAATAGACCATCTGCCGATCCGATCAGGTGAACGATTGGCCAAACTTGGCACTTTCATCGTGACTATTGTGTGGTAGAGTTCTGCAACGCGCCCGAATTTGGCACCACCTCCTAATATATTCCTGCCGCAATAGCATCCCACTGCCGTATTCCGGTTTGGAGGGTAGGAAGCTACTTAACTGATACATGTGGCATTATCAACCTGCCACACGGAAAGTAATGCACCATTTTTTATATCATAAGATAGCAAACAAGCAGATGGGTCTCCTAGTGGAAAGAGTCAACCATCGCCTATAGACACCAAAGATATTAATGGTGCGTTGCTATCTTGTGGCGAGGTCTAATGCCACATGCATAAGTTTACCGGCTACCTTACCTTGCAAACCGGAACATGACAGCGACAAGCACTGACGCTATTGCGGCAGGAATAGGTAAGGCGCTGGTAGCAGACCCGGGCGAGACAATGCAGAACTTTACCACCTAGTAGTCACGATGATAGTGAATCGCATAGCCAATCGGTCGCCTTTTACGACCTGCCTGGCAGAATGGCAGTTGGTCTATTCTTCAAAGGAGAATTTGGTTGGTTGGTGAGAAGTTGGTCTATTGGTCTATTCGTCTATCTTATTCTTAGTTAGTCTATCTTTGCTGTCTATAGGCAATAGTTTCTCTTTACATCGAAAGTCTACTTGTTTGTTATCTATGTTAGCTACGATACAATAAATCCAAACATCTTTTTTCTAACTAAAATATATAGATTACAAACATTTCCAAACAATTCCGAACATTAAAGTAATGTAAATTGCGCGCAGACATTAATAAATTCCCAGCCGCCTTTCCTTAAATTTAATTTTCTTTCTTTTAATTTCTACCGTTTCGTCCCGACTTTATGAAATAAGTTTTTTCTGTAACGAGATTACGTTTTATGAGGAAGAAATTGGGGGATAACGAATTTAGAGTGCGAATGTGGCTCGGGTCCATTTGAAGACACTCCTGTTGGGGGAATCATATTTAACTCGATATAATAACCTGCTTACGATGTTTGTTAGCGTGTGAATTGATCTAATGTAATAATTGTTTTATAATAAAACTGACAAACGCAATTTCGCCCGCGAGCCGACTAAAATATCGTCAAAATAGTTTTCCACACAAATTTGTATCCCCTATTTCAACCTCTTAGGAGTTATTTTTTTTTAAAAATGTAGCATATATTGGCTATATTTGGACCCCTATATTGGAAATATCATGCAATTTTTCGTTACCTTTTTCACCCCTTAGGAGCATTGATATAAAAACCCAAGATACACAATCAGTGTGTCAAAAACGTCCTCCAAAAATGAGTGCACAATTTTAAATTGTGCACTCATTTCAAATAGAATCGCGTCGGTCGCGACTAATGGTGTGACTGATATATTAGTATTCGCTAAGATATTAGTAATATTGAAAGGATTCGTGGATTAGTAATCCGGTGAACTGTAATATGCTAATATTTCATATTCGCCTAATATCTGTAACGGATATCCAAAATGAATCGGGTAATATCATTCGGTCTTCGGAATAGTTCGGATTCACTAGATTGGCGCCCGTCGGATTCGTGAAAATATTAAAATATTTTCACGATACGCCGCATCGTACGTACGAATGAGACAGACGTATTTCCTGCAGTATACTGTTGCTTTAAGGTCCAAATTACAGTGAAGTATTAATTAATACTGATATATTAGTTAAGATATTTTCCTGCCGTATCAATATAAGATCTTATTACTGTTGCTTTAAGGTCCAAATTGCAGTGAAATATTAGTTAAGATATTTTCCTGCCGTATCAGTGTCAGATCTTATTATTGTTACTTTAAGGTCCAAATTACAGTGAAATATTAGTTAATACTGACATATTAGTTAAGACATTATAATATTTCAAAGTGAATATATTAGTATCACCTAATCTTGAGAAATATCGGTATTAACCCATCTCTAGTCGCGACACTGTCAATTATATTTTTTTCGTACATTGCTTTGTAAAAACAACTATAAGTCGTGCACTTAAGGTTGGATATGCAAAGACATATGTTTTTGCCATATCTATAACTACTTAAATGAAACTAGGGATGCTTTTGAGTGTCAGTTTTGTTCGGGACTCTGCATCTAGGGTTTTTTATATCAATGCTTAGGAGTTAACGTTTGACGATAAAATATGCTAAGACGATAAACATAACCATGTTTGTCCCCTGGCTTTAAAGATCATTGCCAATATTTATCAAAATCGGTTAAGCAATTTAGCCGTGATATTGTAATAGACAGACTTTCGCATTTAGTATGGATGGATATTAACGATTACGAAAGACAAATCCGATCCTAATGATCGCATCATAGTAAACACGTCACAGTTCGTATGCACACGCCAGCGATGCCTGCAAACATTCGAGACCTTAGTCAAGAGTTAATAACATCCAAAATAATGATGCCACTTGTTCTCTCACTTTTCGTCAAGATATCTCACAAGGGACACCCTTATGGCGGGCTCTATTAGCCGTCCAACTTTTACTTGCACGCACTTACAACGCAAAAAGCTCAGTTGCGTAGTAAAGATCATATAGACCACTAATTCCCAAAGTGGTCAAGGTGGACCCCCAGCGCTTCACGGTAGACTCACCGGGGGTCTACGTTGACGTGCCCAAAATGGGGGTTCACAATTCGTAAACAAAGGTAGATGAAAATATATCTGGTTTTGATAGTGAAGAACTGAAATATTGGTTTGTATTCACCGTTATTCTTGATCAAAGACTTGACATATCAATGTAGACAGATAATATTTTAATAATCTATACATATAATAAAATCGTATGAAAGTCAAAACTGTGCATTGAATATTATTTTAAAAGAATACTTGGGGCGTGATCTACAATCGATATGGAAGCCAAAAATATAGTTTTTAGAATTTTTGTCTGTCTGTTTGTCTGTATGTATGTCCGGGGTAAACTCAAAAAATACTACATAGATTTTACTTCAAATTATATATACTATTTAGAATTGATTCCACAGAGCAGTGGTGCGAGGCAAAAAATGCCTTGAAAATCGCACTGTAGTGGACTTGCAGACATCCAAACGGTGAGGGTGGAATTTAGAATTTTGACGTGATGTCCGATGGTGGAAATTAGCGGGAAAAATGAATCAATTATTCATCTCCGTTTTTCTGAAAACGGAAATTTTAGTGAACTTAGTTTCTATGTATGTATGTATGTATGTAACCAGATAACTTGATGTTATCTGGTTAATTCAACATTAATTTTTAATTTCAATATTAATTTAACGCAATATTAATATTACTGTTCAAAAAGCTTTTTTGTAAAATATTTTTCAACACAAAATTACAATGATTTTAAAACATTTTGATCGTTGACAAATAGCAATTTCCTGGCGATTCATAGTGTAAACAAGTGACGTAGTTTACGTTGTAGCGTCTATGCGATCATGAATAGAGGAGTTATAATGAACTTCTATTGAAATAAAAAGGTGAATTCATGATATAATATTTTATGACAAAGTCATCAACATTAATCTCTGGTGCATCTCTCCATGGGCGGTGGTAACCACTTACCAGTAAATAAATCTCGTATCACATATAACAAACAGACGGCTGTCTTAATGATAAAATATAACTATTGCCTTCAGACACTAACGATGTTGATGCTACGGCCACATCGGTGCGGCGGCAATGTAACGCTACTTGCATAATCTAGATTGTCACCTCTTCTACAAAGAACAGTCAAGTGCGACTTGTGAGTCGGAGTTACACACCGAACGATATTAACTGAGGTTCCTGTATTGGACTCATTCCAATTCAGTATCTAACTTTTTTACTTTTTTATTATTTGTTGTGATAGCGGCAACAGTATTCTGTGAAAATTTGAACTATCTTCCTATTTCCCCATTAGTGAGTCCTGTGACAGACAGCAGGCAGAGAGGTTAATAACACCCGAAGCATTTTATAGGATTTCCTTTATATGCGGAACCTTAAAAACGAAAGTATGAGAGAAAGACGGTCTATTTTATGATTGTTTTTAAAATTGTTCAAAACGTCAAAAATGAATTGCATTCTAGTAATAAACGTGTTTATCAGTTTGTTTCCCATCAAGGGGATCTACCTCCTGGTAAGAAAAAATAATTAGATTGACTCGTCAACTCTCCATCTAATTCCCAACTTGTGGTATAACGCAGTAAACCCTAATTGAATCAGGGCGTTCTATAAAATATTCATGCGATATGATAATCCGTTCTCCGGCCCCGCATCAAGGAGATTACATTTGACAGATTCATAGTTTAGGCAAATTGTCGAGTTTAGCGAATATGAGTTGTGAGGAGGGTCCATTATTTTACATTTGATCTGAAATACAATACGAGCGCCGAAACAATAGGTAATTGTGTACGACGTCCACAGACACAATATCTATGTTATAGGTAATACTTGTTAGTTACTAGCTTGTTCATGGCTCTACCCACGTTAGAATTGGATTTGTTTAGGACCATGCTGAGAAATACCGTTGAAATTTATGTGATTACCTGAAACAAAGACAAAAAAAATATTAATACTAATAATTAATAGACAAAACATTTGCAAATTTATATTTTTGAATTTTTAAATAAATAATTAACTTAATTAACTCAAAACTACTGGACCAATTGTAAAAGCTGTTTTAACACTAGAAAGCTACACTATCCAGTAGGTTATTTTTTACCCGACTAAGTAAAAGTAACGATTTTGGGTCACGCGAAAGAGGTCGTAAATAATAGCTGAATATATTTGTATTAAATATTGAACACTTCACTTAGTATACATAACTGACACAGAGGCGTACTTTTCACTGCATCTGATATTATAAATAAATGAAAAAAATCGGAGGCAGTCATGAGGACTGCCGACAGTATTGAAAACTTAACTAAAACTTAAAACTGTATTTACAAACATAGATTTATTATGTGATCTCTGCTGGGTTTAAAATACACTATCTTACGACATAGTCGACGCTAGGCATAGAATATTTTACAAGTAGCATGTGAAATTTTATACGAGTATCAGTCGGCAGTCCGCTCGTGACCACGGTCAATGTAACTTGGCCGAAACGTCGAGCTTTACTTTAGTTTATATAGTTAGTACTTTAGTACATTTGGATATAAAATAAGTTTTATATATGTACGCGTTTTTGACCCTAAACGGGTCAAAAACTACTGTACTGGTTACAATATTATTGGGCCAAAAAAGTCAATTACTCTAATGTTTTTTTGGCTTTACAGAAATATATGTAATGTTCATAGTAAATCTTAAGTTAGATTCGAGCGGACAAGAAGCAGATTTAACGATTAAAACTGTAAAAGGTTTAGTCGCTGTTTTGACTACATCTAGGTCGATGTAGTCACAATAGCCTCATTTTTTATGATTGATAATAACTAAAGCTCATATTTTGTTTGCATTGTGCTTGAAATAAATATAAATAGCTACTTTGTAAGATATTTTGTAGACAGAATTATAGCTATTCAAAAATAAATTTTAAAACTTGAAAAATTGAGCAATTTCCTGGCGATTCATGGTTCAAACAAGCGAGGTAGTTTACGCTGTACTTTTATGTGACCGTGTATAGCAGAAGAGTTACCACGAACGTCTAAAAATAACGAAAACATACGTGAATTAATCACTTGTAAAAACTTCGACTTTAGTCTACATACATCGGTAAACACTATTTGAGGCTCGTAGCTCGCTACTTAATGTTTTTATATATTTCATTCAATCGGTTTCATTCAATAGGTTTCATTCAATCAATTCAATCGATTCAATAATAATTTTAAAAAAATTCGGTCTAAGCCTAACTAGTTTAGCCTGAAGTATTTAGCCTAAACTAGATTATCCTAGGCTAACTTGACACGCACAATGAACCAGTTTGGCCTAGCACAAACTAGTTTAGCCTGAAATCGGGTTTGGCCAGTAACATATATAAGTTAGCAAACAAACAGAAAACTCTTATGGTGGTAAAAGATAACCATCGCTTACCGACACCAATAATGTTAGTGATTCGTTACTATCCGTGTGCCGGGATGGTAATTACACATCCCGTGCTAATTATTGGCAATGCGATGCATGCATTTGCAGCAGAAATATATAAAACGATGGTACCAAACCCGAGCAAGCTCTTGCTAAATACACTCCCGTGCTTCGGATGATCACACAAACCTGTCAGCCCTGGTTTTCGAAAGAAACAGTCGATAATTATCGACTGTTTCTTTCGATAATTATCGAATTCCCATCGCTAATATATACTAGCTGACCGCGCGGCTTCGCTTGCGAGTAGAGTACAAGGTCATCAATATAATACAATCTGTTATCCCCTATTTCTGCCCTTTATGTATTATCACGCGCGGTTCCCTTGCGGGGTAGGCAGAGTAAACCTAATGTCCGTAGACGTTCCTGTTTACCACGATTACATTAGTAATCCATGCTACGATTTATTGGTTTGTCGGCTGGCGAGATAAGTGGTGATTTGCATTACCACATTGTACCTTACGCGCTCATCCGAGGTACGGAAGCGATGACACACCATCCCGGTAAAATTCGAGCTGTATTGAGATTTTGAATTTTCGGGAAAGACCTCGAAAAAAACCTTAATAATACTTAAGCCCGACCCGGGTATCGAACCCAGGACCTCATGATCTAAGCCGAATAGGTTACCCCTAGACCACGAGGCATTCTTTAAAAAGGTAGACATCAGTTATTTCGTTGCAAAATTTTATCAAAATTGATTCTGTGGATTAGCCATGAAAAGTTAACAGGCAATCAGACTTTATATCATATTTATTTAAATGCTGTTAAATTTTATTTTATTAAAACTAAGTGATATCTAATCGTAATGTCTTCGAATTTCGGTGGAGGTTCGTGTTAGCCCCACAGGAAGGCATTCAGAGAGCGGCGCGCTGTAAATCAGAGTCCGGAGCGACCTTCCGCTGTTTTATTATGTTTATTCATGAAATAGCTCATCTAATGAAAGTGAATCTTTGTTTACGTTTTAGAGAATAGCATTGTGTGTAGTGTAGCGATAGTAATTATATTTGCATATTAAAAGCTACATTTTTCTGAATAAAAATTTTGTTTAGTTGGCAATAAAAGTCTTGGTTAGCGCTTTAATTTAGTTTACATTCATGAGACATCAGTTTTCCGACTTTTCAAAAGTCAAAATTATGTATGTTTTATTCAAATAAACATTTTTAACAAAGAGAAAAGACTTACAGGTATTTTTACCAAGTTAACATTTCTTTATAATTACTAACGTATCGTTATGCAAAGTAAAAGATTTTCCAGGGTTGGAATAAGGGCATACGGGGCTTAGCTCTAGAGCTTCAACAAGGGAGAGGCTAACACACTAGAGATTCGTTACATATAAATTTTGATCGGTCGGCTTCTCCATTTCCAAAATAATATTAACTCATTTCAACTCGTAAAATATCGATATATTATTAAGTCATGATATGGAATATAATATAGATATGGAGAATATTGCTAAATTACATTTGTCATTATTTTGTAAAATAATATTTCAGACAAAAACGTCTTTTGTTGCCCCACTGCCTCCAGATTTTTAAAGCCGGCCCTGAAGCTGAATTTCCAAGTGGAATTTCTTGTGGGACTAGATTTTATGAAACAAAAAAGAGACAGCTATAATTATATTTATAGGCTTAGGCTGTGAAGGAATGAGACAACGCACCTTTATATAGTTTCCTTATTCTCCGTTTATATCGTATAGATTGATCAAATTGTCGATAAATCGCTATTTTTCTCACTCTCTCTCTCTTTATTATCACCTCCATAGTGTAAATATCTCATTATCTTACAGATTAACAAGAATAAAACGTTTCATTTTACCACGTGTAAAGGCACATTCAATTTTTATCATATTTTTCATCTCAGAACTTGATCATTTAATAAGCGATTGGAAAATTCATTCTTTGCTTGAGAGTTATATGTTCTATTTGGTCTCATATGAATGTCTCTAGTATAGTGATTAGTAGGTTTTTTTATATCATATGATAACAAACAAGCAGATGGATCTCCTGATGAAAAGCGTGAACCATCGCCTATAGACACCAAATAAGTTAATGGTGCGTTGCTATCTTGTGGCGAGGTGCATAAGTTTACCGCTTACCTTACCGTCCAAACCGGAAGACGACAGCGACAAGCACTGACGCTATTGCGGCAGGAATAGGTAAGACGGTGGTACCAGACCAGGGCGAGACAATGCAGAACTCTACCAACGATGGTAGTGAATGCCTGCCTGGCAGAACGACAGTAGGTATATTCTTTAAAGGAGCCCGGATCCAAAACGCCAAAGAAGAAACGGTGGTAGAGTTCTACACAACTCGTTTGGTTTTGTACCGCCGACTTGCTAATGCCTACCGCGATAGCGTCAGTACTTGTTATTTTCGTGTTTTAATTTAAGACTGTCACGTTCCAATCCTTGGGACTTTCGTAAGTGGTATTTTAACTTACCCCACGGATGGCATGGTATTAATTAACATCTTTGAGTGTCTATAGACGATAGATATTCCCTATCATCAAGGCAGCGATCGGTTTTTTTCTATTCTGTAATATGACAAATGAAAAAATTACAAAAATGTTAATAGGAGTTCAAAAATTATTCCTGCCGCAATAGCGTCAGTGCTTGTCACTGTCGAGTTCCAGTTTGGAGGGTAAGGTTGCCGGTAAACTTATGCACGTGGCATTAGATCTCGACACAAGATAGCAACGTACCATTAACATCTTTGGTGTCTATAGGCGATAGTTGTCTCTTTCCATCAGAAGATCCACCTGCTTGTTTGCTATCTTATCACATAAAAAATAAGTGGTATGTGACCATAGTAGTTATGGTCTTTTTATTTTTCATATTATTATGGTCTTTGAATTATCAATTGGACGCGGGTGCAATTCCTGACAACTGGGACTGGGACTGGGACAAATATATCTGAAATGAACATAAATATTTGTATTAGTATCGTTGACTAATATCACATGCAAATAATTTGCTTACGTTGGGGTTGGTTAATAACAGAAATAATTTTGCAAAATTAAACCAGTGACACAGTGATTTAGTGATGAGACTAATAAAAGTTAAATAAATTTTCTCTGGTCTGAAATATGCCAAACAGTTGACAAAAAGTGTTACGATGTTTTAAAATTATTGTCCATATATTCTTTTACCGTATAGTTGACCAAATACTTAAACATGTAAATACTTAAAAGCTTTTTATGTCAGATTTACTTGGGAAAATTTCCAGTAAATGTAACATAAAAAGCTTTTAAGTTTTAATTAAATTAGTCCTAAATGAGTATTACATTACATTTAATCTCTCGTGTTGATTTGGGCTAGTTTGAAGAATATACCAACTGCCGTTCTGCCAGGCAGGTTGTAAAAGACAACCGATTGGCTATACATATTACTGTCATCGTGACTATTAGATGGTAGAGTTCCGCAATGTCTCGCCCGAGTATTTGGTACCACCGCCTTACTTATTCCTGCCCTAATAGAGTCCATGCTTATCATTGCCGTGTTCCGGTTTGGGAAGTAAGGAAACTGGTAGATTTATGCATGTGGCATTGCTATCCCACCACACGGATAGCAACGCACCATCAACATCTTTGGTGTCTATCAGCGATGGTTTCTCTTTCCGTCAGCAGAGCCATCTGCTTGTTTGCTGTCTATGACATATAAAATGATGGTAGAATTCTGCATTTTCTCGTCCGGATTTGATATCACCGCCTTTCTTATTCCTGCCGTAATGCTCAGTGTTTTTTTAATAATATTAGATATCTATAAAGCGCCGAATTTCGGTCGAGACGTTGCAAAACTCTACCACCTACTTAGTAGTCACGTTGTTAGTAGCACGTATTAGCTTTTCTCACCTTTTACGAGATGCCTAGCAGTAAGGTAAGTAAGTAAACATATAATGAAATAAAGATAAGTAAGTAAGCATATAATGCAATAAGGATAAATAACACACATATAATGCAATAAAGATAAGTAAGTAAACATATAATGAAATAAAGATAAGTAAGTAAACATGTGTTTACTTACTTATCTTTATTTCATGAAATAAAGATAAGGGGCCATCCATAAATTACGTCACACGTTATGCGGGAGGGAGAGGTCGAAGCAGTGTGACAAGGGGTAGGGAGGGGTCCCAAATTTTGTGACATCACATTTTTTTTAAATATAATACCTGTATAGAAAAAAAAATAATCGAAGGAGATCATGTTTCCAATGTAAAATTGTAAAATATGTGACATCACACTAGGTAGGGGGGGGGGGGGGGGTCTCGTAAACATATAATGCAATAAATGATTGAGTATTGAGTATTAAGTGAGACAGTTGATATTTTCTTCAAAAATCGGTCCGTATCAAAACGGAGCCTATCAAATATCACGCTGCTGTCTGACCACAAAAAGTCACGGAGAGTTTCTAGTATAAGATAAAAAATGGTTCCTGAAAACGACAAAATAAAATGAATGCATTGGAAATGCTCACTAAAAACATGAGAGCCGTTCTCGAAACATAAAATGCTCAATATTTTTATATCTTCACAAATAAAATAAAACACCTCCATAAAAAGCATACGCGAAGTCCTTCAGCGAATATACGACTCGAATCATTTATTACATTTCTTCGACTCCCTTCGTTATATTTAAATCAGTTGGCAATAAGGGCTGTAGCCAAATCCGGGCATGACCCATTTTCTCTCAATCCGCCTAATGCGCGGTACTTTCAGAGCCTAGCCTGCATCGGTATCTTCTTATTTTCCTTTTTATTAAGACCTCTTGTGTCGATTTGTATAAATCAGTATATTATAAACGTAAGTACTTATTGGGAATTAAACATTGATGATAATTAACTTTATTTAATATAACAAATGCGAAAGATTGTATGTTTGGATGGATGGATGGATGGATGTTTGTTACTCGATCGTGCAAAAACTACTTAACGGATTTGAATGAAATTTGCCACAAAGGTAGAAGATGACCTGGAATAGCCCACAGGTTACTTTTTATTCCGGAAAAATAAGTTATTTCGGCGGGATTCGCGAGAACCTTTTATAATGCACGCGGCAGCTTGTATAAAATATACGGGCTGACTGGTAAAAAAATTGTAATACTAAAGAACGGTGTTCAGTACTCGATTCTGATACTGAGAATATGTAAAAAACTGGCCAAGTGCGAGTCGGATTCGCGCACTAAGGGTCCCGTACCATCATCTATAAAAACGGCAAACATAGTTTTTTTTTGTATGCACCCTTAAACATTTATTTTATTCTATTTTTAGTATTTGTTGATATATTGGCACTAGAAATACATCATCTGTGAAAATTTAAACCGTCTAACCATTACGGTTCATGAGATACAGCCCGGTGATAGACGCACAGACAGACAGACAGATGTACAGACAGCAAAGTCTAAAGAAAATTTATTTAATTAAACAGCAACTGATAAATACATATTTATATTTTATATTAAATACAAAACACAAAACTGATTCACTTTGTTGTATATTATCACACTTCACTTCTTAATTTCACAAGCAGGAATGTCTCTATAATATATTTGTCTTACCCTTTTATAATGTTAATTGTAGTCGTTTATGGACTTAATTATTACATTAATCAAACACTTGACTTTACCTTAGGCGAAAGAAATAGGTTTAATAATGAATAATTCTAAATATTTCATAGAATATAAGAATTATTTTAATAATAACTAAATAATAACACATCAGCTTTATTTTGACATAACAATTAAGAATCGTTTTTATTCGGTTTTTTAGTCTCGGTTTTATCCACGTGCTTAAATTTTGACCTAATTATCTGTGGTAAGTAAAGGCGGTGACACCAAACCGGAAGAGACCATGTACAATTCTATCACCTAAGCAGCGTTTATTAATAATTTCTGCAGCCTTTAGTTACACCTTTTTTAAACTAGTATATTAGCCGACGTCAGCTTGTTAAGGCTGTAGAGAGTAAGGTAATGGGTTCAATTTCAGACTAGAAAAATATATCGAATCTTCTTTTTGTTTTTAGAAAAAAATATTTTGCAGTTTTTTTGGAGAACATAACTAGCCAGAGACAGTTTATGTGCCCGATTTGTTGGTTGGTTGGTTGATCTGTCACATCATAAGACTTAAGATAGTTGGCTTGTCGTATACGGTTATCTCCTATTATCTGGGAATGACGGTGTTTATTTATTAATTTATATCCAGCTAATTACAGTATAAAAAATACAGTCGCATTTCCTATTGTTATTTGTATGATTTGCACAGCCATGAATATTCAAACGCTGTCTCTGCTACAGACAGAATAAACGTTGTTCGGGAATTTTAATGTCCCGTCGTTTACATCCGCTAAATGTTTTAATATTTCCTTTAAAATGTCCATTCTTTTCATAAATCCTTTTCTAATATGATAGTAATTTAAAATAAAAAAATTTACCGACTTCAAAGTATCAACTATACTCATATCTTAAAAACTACTAAACTGATTTTGATGAAACTTGGACTGTTCCCTAATTTAGAATTAACTCGATTTAAATCAGTAATAATCATCTCGGTATGGCTTTTCGTTCCCGAGAAATCTGTGGACAAAAATATAAACATACAATCATACAAACACGAAAGAAACAATTATACAAAAAATTCAATTCTTCGTAAATATCTCAGACCAAAACGGGACAGGAGAGTATAAAAATTCAACGTTTAGGAGCAGTCGAATTTTTCGAAAGCTCTATATAGTTCCAATCGATTGCAAGAGCTAATTACAAGTTGTAATGGAAATTGTAATGGAATAAAAATACAAGTCCACTGAGCTTCATCCGCCGGATCTTCTCAGTTTGAGGCCGCGTTCCAATCCAGTAGTAGCATCGTTATAAAAAAATCCGGTAGTAGCTATAAAATTGTCATAATTTAAAGATGTGCGCTCATTTTTAGAGGACGTTTGAAACACTGAATCTTGGGTTTTTTTATATCAAATGCTAGTAGTTATAAAATTGTCGACCTGTCAAAAGTACATGTAAAGACTGAGTTGAATAAAAAATCTATGACTATACAAACAAAGCCATTCTTATTTACTACTACAATAGCTCAAATATTTGCAACTTTTAATTTTCCTAACTTTTTCTATTCAGAACATTTTTCGTTTTTGTTCAGAAAAACTGCAAGCGTTTCAATTGTCTTCACCTCGTCGCGAGATTTAGGTGACCTTTCTTTGTTCGAGTTTTCCGATATCACTAGCATTTTGAGCTCGGGAACTGCGACAATTTATGACGGGTCTGACGACTCCTAATTCTAGAAGGCCCTCATTAAATGAGACTAAACGCGGGTCTGCAATCATTTATAGCGGCAATTTTTCGTTTCCTTCCAATTCGCTATTTTACTTTTGCTATTTTGCTATTATACTTTTGAATTTCTTTTTATTTTTTCGTTTCTTTTTGTAAAACTTTTTTATATAAGGATATAAAGCAAGCAAAAGGTATTTATAATCGAAAGAGATAATCATGTTCAATAGTAACCAATGATGGTTATGGTGTTTTACGCCTTTGTACTAATTTTGTTCAAGAAAAAATATGATTGTTACGTGTGTACCAATACACTTATTTTTGTTGTGTGTACCAATTGTTGTTGTTGTGTGTACCAATACACTTATTTAAAATACTCGGCTTGATAGCTTTTTTAATGTTATAAGAAAACAAATAAGCTTATTGCTAACCTGGTTGGCAGAGATATACATTGTGTATGGTGTCGAATTATGTTAATAATGTGTCAACGTTCGTTAAATGGAAATGTAAAGCCACAAGTTTACCAGCAACCTTACTCGCCAAATCAGTCACAATACCAGTAAAACCATACTATGCAATACGAAATTGTTAGGCGGTGTGTGTAAGACACTAGACAGAAACACAGACAAACTTTCGCATTTATAATATTAGTATGGATAGGGATCTAAAATTTTACCTTTCAACCTTAAACATCACATTGTTTTAAAGTTTGTAGATGATACCTACTTTTATTATTCAAATAGTCTTCAAGCGACATAACTCCGACATATGAATGAATAGACTGATCTAAAGGAAAAAACATAAGCTTATGGTTGCTATTTGGCATAAAAATCTCTAAACATTAGGGTGTTATTGATATAAATGCACCAACATCATATAAGAAACTTAAGACTTATTGAAAAAAATAATATTACATTATACTGCTTATTATTCTATCATTTTCATTCTTACGACAGTCGATGTTTATAGAAGGGTAACTCGATATTTTGTGTTTTTTTTTTTTGCCAAGACAACTTTTAATTATAAGATTTTGATCTTAATTCACGCTTAATTCATTCAAATGATCCATGGCGTTAATAAAGGCGTACACACACGTATACTCGGTTCGACGGCAAAAAGTCATTACTCGTGCAGTCTATAAAGTTTACACTCTGTGATCATTCGTAAGATAAATTCGTAAATTAAATTCTATCTTGCAAAGGATTCCTTGTTTTATGTAACAGTCACATGACACAATTTCGCTTGACAATAGGTTAAGCGCAACTCAAAATAATGTCAGCTGTAATACAGTCACTCGCAAAAGTCGTGTGAGATTTTGGTTAAAAATAAATAAATAGCGATTTTAACTAAATTTTTTTTTGTCTCGAGTTATTTTCTAATTTCATAGCTTAAGTATTGTAAAGCTGACACCATAAATAATTTTAACATAACACTGTTTACACTTCATAAAAATGCATTGGTTGCTGGTAATAACTTAAAAATAAATTATATTTCTTAAATATTTTAGTTATTATTATCAATATTTTTTCCAAAAGCGTTGAAACCTATTGAATTCACTGAAGGCTCATTATCTATATAAACATTACTCCAAAACAAATGTAATCACAGAACTATCATTTTCCCTGTCCTTGCGGCAGAAGACCTGCAGATAACAGGTTATTCGCATCACATCGTAACACTTTTCAAATGTAATGATTATATATGTAAGTTACTTGTAATAGCTTAGACTAACAATTTAACTTGTCCTCCAAGGCACGAGTCATGATAACACTAGATCACAAAACAAAGATACAAAAATCAAATTCATGTATGTTTTTTATTTTCATGCCTACGTTCAGTGGTTGCGCTAGGGTTATCAAGTTTGACTTATGTACAAAAATCAGGTAGTGACACTCGTATCTAGGTATTTGATGCATTGTCGAGAATGAAACAAGAGGAGCGCAAATATTAACCAATAATAAATAATATTATTTTAATGCTATTGTTACACCTATTATAATTTTTTTGCACAAAAAAACTCTTCACTAACGCGTGTCTTAAGCGGGTGGCACTCGTGCTTGCACCATTCCCAACCATTCCGAAATATCGTGAGATTTGTGTATGTGTGTTGCTCGAACGCCCTTCGTATGTAAATTGACTTCTGTACCTATTTATTTTATAACTAGACGAACAAGACAATAGAACACTTATTAATAAAATACAAATTTATCTTTGGCAAGTCTAAAATAATCAATAACAAACTATATAAATATCTAAATATTTTACAAAAAATATCAGAGATGTTTATAAGTAGATGTATCGAGTTTTTCTGCGAGTGACTGTACATTAAGTTCATTGCGCTTTTAGAAGTGGGTCAGATAGTGACGACAATTTTGGGTCACCGAAGGATTTTGGACATGTTTTTCCTGAATAATGTGGGAACTTACGCAATCAGTTCCTTACATAATTAATAGCCGCTGTTTAATTTAATTGCGTTAGCGCGTACGTTTGATAAGACTAGAAAAGTTATTTAGCTCAATATTTTATTTGTTTATTCTATAGGATACATTTCCGGGAATTTATTTAGAACAGGTCGCTGCTCGTGACCACTAAGTGGTAGGAAAGTTTTATCAGGAGAGCCATTTGTGTTTTTGCTTTCATATATATTGCTATATAAAAAAATATGTAAACCGCTTGATCCTGCAGGTCATCCCCGAAACTTCTCGTTAAACTGAGGTAAAAAAAAATCTATGCTTAGGTATAGTTTTTGTTTCTTTGAGCTTAAGCAAAGAAACAAAAATTATACCTAAGCATAGATTTTTTTTAGAGTAAGAAAACTAAACTTTGCTATTAATGACAGTAATTTAATCTTTTAAAAGCTGTGCATTTTGGCAACGATGATTAATTTTATCTTTCAAATGGTATATAACGCAATTTTTGAGCTCTAAAATGTTTTATTAGCCTATATATACGCTGAAAAATGTCGAAGTGAAACATTTTTTTTCATAAATCAACCGATATTGATCTAATTTACGATGTTTGACGCAGTTTTTTAAGTCAATCGGTATATTAGCCTGAAAGTTATTTTAAAAATAACAAGCAAGTTTTCTGTAAACAACAAAATACTAATATCTTAAACTAGTGACTTTTGCAAACTTTATTCGATTTTGACTTTTGAAACTGCATTTGACGTAGGTTTTAAGTCCTGAAATTTAAAAAATCTAGAAGTTATGTCAAAAATAAACACTCCAAAATTTTTCGTCAACGATAACTCCTAAACAGATAAAGCGATTTTAATACAATTTATACATTTGATGCAGTTTTGTTTAGGAAAAGAGCTGATTAGATTTTGTACTCAATCGTTACATTACTCTGGAAGTTATATCAAACAGTACTGTTTCATTAAATTTTTTTTGAGGTATTTTCAAAATTTCTCAAAATCACTTAAACCGAATTGGTTCAAATACACATGCATACATACAAATATACTGACGTTACGCGGATACCGTCGAAAAAGGTTCCTTGGACTTCAAAACTGGAAGAACTGGCGAAAACTCGATTTTCGAAAATCGTGATAAAATCAGTAACTTCCTTAATTCCTTATTTTAACCTTAAATTTATACCACTTAACGAATTAATGGCAACGTGCTATTGACGTCAATTATTGTGTGAAGGCAATGTTAATTTCTTTCTCCGGAAAGCCATCTTCTTGTTTGCTAATCTACAACATATAAAAACACTAAGATTATCAATAATGAAATATTATTTATGTGGAAAGGATTAGATTCTAATTGAATAAGTTTCAGCCAGTTTTAAGTATTTTTACTTTTATAATCTGCGTAAAATCGACCCGAATGAAAATGAGAAAGAGCTACGCATAATTCTGTACTAGTTAGAGCAAACGTATAGTATATCAATGATCCCAAATTGTTTAAGATTCAAGTGTTTTTTCGGTATCATTTTGAAGGTAAAAAAGTATCATCACGCCCGGTTCTTCTGCAGGATAGGCAGAATAAACAAAATGTCTATAGACTTCCCAGTTCTCCGCGATTCACCGGTTTGTCAGTTGGCGAGATAAGTGGTGATCTTCATTGCCGCATTTACCGACATATTAACGATTAAAGACTATTTCTAGTGATGACAAAGACCGACAACTTTACGTGCTCATCCGAGGCATAGAAGTGGTAATACACTGACCACTCCACCAGACCAGCCGTAGAAGGAACTACCTTTTAACAGCCCTTATTCAGTACACGCTTGAATGCCTCGTGGTAGGTAGGGGTTAGCGTATTTGGCTCAGGTAAAGAGATCCCGGGTTCGATTCCCGGGCCGGAAAAAAGTGCTATTGAGGTTTTTTCGAAGTTTTTCTCAAAAACTCAAAATCTCAGTAGCAGCTCGGAGTCTTGGCGGGTGGCGTATTACTACCTCCGTACATCGGAAGAGCACGTAAAGCCGTCAGCCCCGGTTATTGCAAGAAATAGCGCCTCGCCACACGGATGGCAACGCACCATTATAATGTTTAGTGTCAACAGGCGATGGTTGTATTTAATCCACCAGAAAAACCATCTACTTGAATACTGCTACAAAACTACTAAAATTAGTAGTTTAGTTTTATTAGATATATTTTTAAATTGCAAACTAGATTAAGGTACAATATTTCTGTTCAACTACAACTATTATATAATATCTGGTTGACTGAGCTTTGCTCGGTTTTTCACATACCCATATCTTGGGAACCGAGCTTTTCTTGGACCTGGAACCTTGATAAATCGATTCCTTGACCCGAAAAACCCCTAATTTGTGAATTTCATGAAAATCGTTGGAACCGATTCCGAGATTCCAATTTTATATATATATATATATATATATATATATATATATATATATATATATATATATATATATATATATTTATTTATTTATTTATTTATTTATTTATTTATTAACACTTTATTGTACACAGAAAATAACATTAATAAGAGAATACAAACGTAACTATAGTACAATGGGCGAGCTTATCTCTACTTAAAGAGATTTCTTCCAGCCAACCCGTTAAAGGAGAATAAAATAATGAAAGAAAAGAAATGAGTAGACCTAGTGTACAAAAAAAAGATACAAATTATATAACTAAACCTAACATATACTTACGATTTAAAAAAAAAAAAGTAGAAAAATATATATACAATACAAGAGATATTTAGACTTCAGCTAGAAAGTGTTCCTTAACTCGTTTTTTAAAGGATACTAAAGTCTGGCAAAGGCGAATCTCACTGGGCAGAGAATTCCATAATTTTACAGCAAGTACTGCGAATGAGTGCGAATAAGCAGCAGAGTTGCTAGGAGGAAAGCGTAACAAGGTTCTAACATTAGAGCGACATGGGGACTCAGGGGAGTGCAAGAAACTAAAGGAATCACGAAGATACTTTGGAGATTGTGGATTGAAAATAATTTTATATAGTAAACAAAGTATATGCATTTTTCTCCGCTGTCTTATTGGAAGCCAGCCAAGCTCAGCCCGAGAACTGGAAACATGATCAAATTTTTTCATACCGTAAATGAAACGGATACAGAGGTTCTGCAATCTCTCAAGCTTGTTTACCAAGTCTTCAGTTGCGTCAAGGTAACAAGAATCGGCATAGTCTATTATAGGGAGAATGAGGGTATGCATTAATAAAATTTTTGTATTAATAGGTAAAAAATTTTGAAGGGGTTTAAGGGAATGAAATGCATGATGTACTTTACGGCTCAAGTTATCTACATGAGAGTTCCAGGAAAAATCGGAATTGAAAATTATTCCCAGATTAGAGGCAGAGGAAGAGAAAGGTATATGTGTATTATTATAGCTTAATGTTGGTATGTCACTGCAGTTAATCAACTTCTTCATAGGTCGGCTTCCAAGAATCAGAGCTTGAGATTTATTTGGGTTAACTACCAGACCAAAAGATTTAGCCCACTTATATATTTCATTCAAATCCTCGTTCATTTCCCTGACAGCTTCTGCTATATTTCCGATACTAAAGTGACGATAGAGCTGGAGATCGTCAGCATAAAGATGAAAATTTGATTTAATTATAGAAGTAATAGTGTTAATAAATGATGAAAATAAAATTGGAGAAAGGACTCCACCTTGCGGCACACCGGCATATAAATCGATCCAGTATATATAACTCTTTATTGTGCACCAAAAGTAAATGACAAAATATACAACACACATGACTATTTCTACATATATTAGATACACAAAGGCGGTCTTATCACTAAAAAAGCGATCTCTTCCAGACAACCTTAAGGATAGGATAATAATATATTCTAAAAGTGGTGCTAACCACGAGTACATTTATAGTTTTTGCTTCTAAAAGAAATAAAGACATTCCAATAATATAAAATAACAAAAAAATAAAAATAAGCAGACAGATTACTGGTAATACGTAAACTGCTTACATTACATAAAATGGATAAATTACAATTAGGTGTATAGAAAGTGACGTTGAATCATATTCTTGAAAATGTTTAGACTCGGCGCTTTCCTAATATCCTCAGGAAGAGAATTCCAGAGTGTCACAGCTTGAGAAGTGAATGAACGGCTGTAATAATTAGTATTTTGAATTGGCATTAAAAGAGAACGATTGTTAGCCGATGTATGTATGTACATATGTATATATATATATATATATATATATATAAACTCTGGCAAATTGATTGAACATTTCACAATATTGAGACATATATACATATTTTTGTAAAATACTAATTAACTAATTTTCATAACTAGCGGCCCGTCCGTTGCTTCGCTACGTATCGCCAATTATTCTATTTATTTGTTACAAAAAATGTGATAAATGAAGAACCGCTCTACCGATTTTGTGCAAACTTCACATAAACCATTTACTAAATAGTCCTAACAAAGCCTAAACATTTGGTTTGGATGGGTGAGCCCGTTCTTGAGTTATAATATTACAACGGAAAGTGGCATTGATTTTTATATATACAGATATAATTCGACATTGTAATAATATTATTAATCTACTAATACTTTTAATGACAATTTTTTTAATATGTTAATTTTTACATAAATTAAATTTAAGTTGCATGCTGTTCATACGGCAAAATAGGAGGAACTATGTTTATGTAATGTAAGATCACATGTAACCAACCCTATTTTCTGCAATAAATGATTGATTGATTGATTGAATAATATAAAATAGAAAACAATATCTGATATTTACGTAAAGCGAAATTTTTGGACGCTTTTTAAGAATATTGCGCGCTCTAAATTGTCTTATAGTTTAGCGGGAAAAGTATAAGAGCTCATTTAAAACAATGTCTGTTACAAATACATTAAATTAAATAGGACGTGAATAGATTTACGGTTGAATTTCACACAGGACGCGATAACTAGTTTTAATCGACATTGTGCAATTGTTTATGAAATGTATATATATATATATATATATATATATATATATATATATATATATATATATATATATATATATATATATATATACATTTCATAAACAATTGCACAATGTCGATTAAAACTAGTTATCGCGTCCTGTGTGAAATTCAACCGTAAATCTATTCACGTCCTATTTAATTTAATGTATTTGTAACAGACATTGTTTTAAATGAGCTCTTATACTTTTCCCGCTAAACTATAAGACAATTTAGAGCGCGCAATATTCTTAAAAAGCGTCCAAAAATTTCGCTTTACGTAAATATCAGATATTGTTTTCTATTTTATATTATTCAATCAATCAATCAATCATTTATTGCAGAAAATAGGGTTGGTTACATGTGATCTTACATTACATAAACATAGTTCCTCCTATTTTGCCGTATGAACAGCATGCAACTTAAATTTAATTTATGTAAAAATTAACATATTAAAAAAATTGTCATTAAAAGTATTAGTAGATTAATAATATTATTACAATG
Organism: Apodemia mormo; assembly: GCA_036924255.1. Taxonomy (NCBI): domain Eukaryota; kingdom Metazoa; phylum Arthropoda; class Insecta; order Lepidoptera; family Riodinidae; genus Apodemia; species Apodemia mormo. The sequence goes on along the minus strand of JAUPFN010000005.1, from coordinate 7,031,432 downwards.
TCGAATTATATCTGTATATATAAAAATCAATGCCACTTTCCGTTGTAATATTATAACTCAAGAACGGGCTCACCCATCCAAACCAAATGTTTAGGCTTTGTTAGGACTATTTAGTAAATGGTTTATGTGAAGTTTGCACAAAATCGGTAGAGCGGTTCTTCATTTATCACATTTTTTGTAACAAATAAATAGAATAATTGGCGATACGTAGCGAAGCAACGGACGGGCCGCTAGTTATGAAAATTAGTTAATTAGTATTTTACAAAAATATGTATATATGTCTCAATATTGTGAAATGTTCAATCAATTTGCCAGAGTTTATATAATTTAAAGGTGAAGGCCTAAAAAGTATTTAATTGTTTTAAGACCTTTTACTTGTCCCGTTCACTTTCGTTTATAGCTTTAATTAGAATTTATTACCGCCATAAAAGTTTGTTTTATAAGTGTCATAAAAACTCAATTAAATTGTTTGTGCTTGCGCATCTCTCTTTTGTGGTGGATAGATATTCGTATAATTTAAACTACGTAAAATTTTGAAAACCTTATTTAAACACATTTGTTTGTGTAAGATTCTTACAATCGCCTCTGTAGTCTAGTGGACCAGCGTTGGCGTTGACCCCATGAGGTCCCGGGTTCGATTCCCGGGTCTGGCACTTAAAAAAAGTGTTTTTTCAGTTTTCTGATAAACACAAAGTTGCGCGAGATTGGAAAGTGCCCGGCTTGGCGATAAGCTTGCCACCTATCACATTTGTTGGACAAGTATCTTCGGCTAATCGTGGGTGCACTTGTTGTACCTCTGCCTACCCCTTCGGGGATACGGGCGTGAAGATACTTACTTACTTACATTATTACAATATTAATTATATAATTATACCTTCTCTAATTTTCCCCAAACCAACCAGAATAATTAACAAGAATAATTCAAATCGATTTTCATGTTGGAAATTATGTACAACTAGTTGCACCATACAGACCGCTGCATTATATAAGTTTTCAGTGATCCCACGGGAATAATATATTTTCCGGGATGAAAAGTATTGTATGTGCTATATCAGGTTAGCACCTACATGTGTGCTAAATTTAATCTTGATCGCTTTAGCCATTTTCACGTCATTGAATAACAAACCTCCATCCATAGATCCATAGATCCAAACTTTTGCATTTATAATATTCCAATCCGATCTTGATGATTATATCACAGCTTACACTTCACAATACACGTGCTCGCCAAAGTTACCGCCAGCGACGACTCGGTTCACTGGTTGCCAATCAAACTGGTCGCCAATACTGGAGACACCGTTCAAGAGTCATTAACGAGTTGATATCCTGATGCAACTTACGTTCACACTCATTGTCAAAATACAGCCAAGGTTCGGTCTCACAGGAGACACCCTTAGAGCGGACACCCTAGAAACGGACAGAGAAAATATAGAAAACTACTCTTATATTATTAAGAGTAGTTAAAAAGGCAGAACAAAGTTTGCCGGGTCAGCTAGTATGTAATAATAATATATGTAGATAAATAATATAAACATTTGGAGATTGGAAATCGAATTTTGAAGTTTTACCGCGTTTAAATTATTTGATTCAACAGTAACATTAAAAGTTAAAATGGTTTGATAGTCTAGATATTTCCAACATCAAATAAAATCAATTTCTATTACACTTTGCGGTATTTTTACAGTTAAGTTGTAAAAGCAATTTAATCTCAGAAACCATACAATTTATCCTGAATAAGGACACGGTTCTTGCACTAACAATCTCATTAACCGGAAACAAATGCCACGGGAACGTGATCCTGGCACAGCAAAGGCTCCCGGCAAAGGAAACTTTGGTAATCACTGATGTATATTAATTTGGATGCGATAATAACGTTGAGTATAGCTATACCTGTTTCGTACACAGAAGTTATGTTTTAGAATGGCTTTCCGATAGTTACCACTAATTAATATGGAGCGTAGGGGCCCAGTAAGTATAATAAGTAGGTAACGATGATATTAGTTACTTACTGTCTTGTTTGATCTTTTGCGTAAGTGTTTATTCTTTTTTTTTTATATCATAAGATAGCAAACAAGCAGATGGGTCTCCTGATGGAAAGAGTCAACCATCGCCTATAGACACCAAAGATGTTAATGGTGCGTTGCTATCTTGTGGCGAGGTCTAATGCCACATGCATAAGTTTACCGGCTACCTTACCCTCCAAACCGGAACACGACAGCGACAAGCACTGGCGCTATTGCGGCAGAAATAGGTAAGGCGGTGGTACCAGACCCGGGCGAGACAATGCAGAACTCTACCACCTAGTAGCCACGATGGTAGTGACTCGATAGCCAATCGGTCGCCTTTTACGACCTGCCTGGCAGAACGGCAGTTGGCCTATTCTACAAAGGAGGCCGGGACCAACATGGCGGAGATTACCATATATTGATTGAGATATTATTGATTGAGATATTCTGTTTCATTCATTATATGGTATATTGATAAGTCACAATCGTTGCGAAAGAATGAGCGCTAATTTACATACATGCTCAGATATATGTATTAATAGTACCATGAAGTATTAGTTAAAACTTAAATCTATTAATACGTGAAGCAAAAAATTTGTGGGTTTCAATTTTTTAACACAATTAACCGCCCCGTTGGTCGAGTGGTTAGTGACCCTGACTACGCAATCAACTGGGCTCGGGTTCGATCCCGGACGGGGACGAACATTTGTGTGATAAGCATAAATGTTTGTATGTCCGGGTTTGGGTGTTTATTAAATATATTCTTGTATTTATATATGTATTTCTATGCATGAGTATCGTTGACTAACACCCATAACACAAGCAAATAATTTGCTTACTTTGGGGTTAGATCAGTAAGTGTAATTTGTACCGTGAATATTTATTATTATTTATTTATTAATTTATTATGCAAACGGTAGAGTATGAAATTAGGCACAGTTAAAGTTTATAAGAGGAAAAGTTATAAACAATATATATGCATTAGAAATACATAAAATAAATAAAAATAAACATTAAATAAACTACATTCATGTGGTATACATGATAATATACATTTGACCGCCCCGTTGGTCGAGTGGTTAGCGACCCTGACTACACAATCAATGGGTTCCGGGTTCGATTCCCGACGATTCCCGATCCCGGACGGGGACGAACATTTGTGTGATGAGCACAAATGTTTGTATTTCTGGGTTTGGGTTTATTAAATATATTAGAGTATTTATATATGTATTTCTATGTATTAGTATCGTTGACTGACACCCATACTACAAGCATATAATTTGCTTACTTTGGGGTTATATCAATGTGTGTAATTTGTCCAGTGATATTTATTTATTTATTTATAATATCTGGTTGACCGAGCTTCGCTCGGTTTTTCACATACCCATATCTTGGGAAGCCAGCTTTTCTTGGACCTGGTACCTTGATAGAACGATTCCTATAGAATAAATAATTTTTTGTCTGTACTTGGTTGACCGAGCTTTGCTCGTTTTTTCACATACCCATACCTTGGGAACCGATCTTTTCTTGGACCTGAAACCTTGATAAATCGATTCCTTGACCCGAAAAACCCCTAATTTGTGACTTTCATGAAAATCGTTGGAGCCGATTCCGAGATTCCAATTATATATATACAAGAATTACTCGTTTAAAGGTATTAGATATCTATGTATACTACTTTCTTTATGGTTAAAATTTAGAAGATATTTTATTGTTTAATTTATGGTCTAACTTCGACTATAGGATGATCGCTAGGATAGACAAATCTATGCTGGATAGTTTTATTACATATTGTTGTTCGAACATCATATTATTATCAGAAGTATGCAAGTAACAACTTAATATTACATATTATATAGATCAATAGATTGTTTAAAATCATTTTAAGAAAGTATCTTCAAGCCCATATCCCCGAGGGGGTAGGCAGAGGTACCACAAGTGCACCCACGATTAGCCGAAGATACTTGGTCTCATAACTGGCAAGCCTGTCGCCAATCGGGCACTTCCCAATTCCAGGCAGCTTTGTTTATCAGAAAATTGAAAAACTTTTTTTTTAATTTGCCCGACCTGGGAATCGAAACCGGGACCTCAGATGGTCAACGCCAACGCCGGACCACTAAACCACAGCGGCGATAAAAAAGTATTTTAATCTCGGTAAAACCGAATTCTCGTTTTGTGCATTTTCAGAATCCTGATGCAGGATTCTGAAAATGCACAATCACCACCACCATGATGGATGGATGATCACCAAATTAAAATGGGGCCCACCTGTGAATATACCCTTTGAAATAAAAAGGAATTATCCAAATCGGTTCAGGCGTCTTCACGTGATAGGTGAACATACATAAAAGAATCGATAAATTGAGAACTTCTACTATTCATTGGAATCTATCTTTACTATCCTTTTCGGAATGTCGGTGGATAAAATTTATTTTATTATGACCTTAAAACTGTATGTTTGTCCTAAATATCGGACAAACATACAGTGTTATGGTTACCAACTTGCATATTATGTGTATCAAATTTCAGTCCAATCGGTTTATAGATTCCGAGGAAAATTGTTTGTTACAAACGGCCTGCGACACATATTTGATCCTATAAGGCAGCGTTTCTTAACTTTTTCAGTCCGCGGACCCCTAGATAAATCAAGCACAATTTCGAGGACCCCCTTAATGAAAAAAAAAACATTGGTATTTATTTATTAATTCAAATGTCCATAGATAACTCGGCGGACCCCCTAAATATGCTCGCGGACCCCCAGGGATCCACGGACCACAGGTTAAGATTCTTAACCTCTTCTTCTTAACTTAAGAAACACTGCTATAAGGGTTACGCTTTTTAGAGTTCCGTACCTAAAAGGTAAGACGAAACCCTATTACTAAGACTCCGCTGTCTGTCTGTCTTTCTGTCACCAGGCTGTATCTCATAAACCGTGATAGCTAGAAAGCTAAAATTTTCAGAAATTATCAAAGTATTTCCGTTGCCGCTATAACAAATATAAAAAATAAAAAAACTGAAAATATTAAGGGGAGTCCTCATACAATATTCCTTCGTATTTTTTTCTATGATGGTACGGAAGCCTTCGTGCGCGAGTCCGACTCGCACTAAGCCGGTTTTTTCCTTTTAAGGTACAAAACCCAAAAAATAAGTAACGTAACTATTTTTTGCCCCGGCTGATACCAACAATAATTAAAGTTCGCCAAACAACGGAGAAATCCATAATGATCCCGAATTTCTTATTCAACAATATAGTTAGGGAGCTTTCTCCCAAGTTCCGCTCGGGCGGAAGCAACTTAAATTGTAAGCGCAATCTGATCTCAAAGTCGGCAGTAACGTCGGAATTCCCGTTCTCTTAACACAAGAGAACTACGTTGGATACTTGTGAGTGCCTTTAGTTTTGCGGTTAGATTAAACTTGCTTATTTGATAGCTTAAAGCACTGGACCGCTCCAACTGAAATTATGCTTGATAGCCATTGGGAAAAGCATTTGAAAATAAAATTAAACTAATATCATATTGGTTATCTTGCATGTTAGGCAGAGTGAATCGACATCTTTAGACATCTGGTAAGTGGTTGGTCGAGTGGTTAGTGACCCTGACTACGCAATCAACGGGGCTCGGGTTCGATCCCCGACGGGGACAAGCATTTGTGTGATGAGCATAAATGTTTGTATTTCCGGGTTTGGGTGTTTATTATGTATGTAAAAGTATTTATATATGTATTAGTATCGTTGACTAGCACCCATAACACAAGCAAATAATTTGCTTACTTTGGGGTTAGATCAATAAGTGTAATTTGTTCCGTGAATATTTATTTATTATTCATTATTTATTTATTTGGTAAATTGTAACGATTCAGAACGTATAAATCGACATCTTTAGACATCTGGTAAATTGTAACGATTCAGAAAGTATATACTCGTAAGTGGACATCTTGATTCACTAAGGTCTACCATTTGTCACCATTTTTATTACTTTAAATCATCAACCGACGAAATATCGGAGGTTATCAGTTTGACCTATTTATGTACTATAGTTGGAAATGCATAATATTTGACTATATCGATTAAGGCGTCCAAGCACGTGAACTAAATTTCGTAAGTGTATGTATGTTTGCATGTTTATAAGTTTGTATATTCGTAAGATTGGTCACAAATTTCTCGGGAACTAAAAGCCATATCTAGAACATTGTTTTTAATTTAAATCAGGTACGTTCAAGTTTCATCAAAATCGGTTCAATACTTTTAGAGATATGGACATAGTTGACAGATATTTGAAGTTGGTTTAATTTTTTTATATTACTATGAATTTAAATGTTTTTCATATACATCCATATAAGATATAGCTGACGTGCGCAGCTTCGTCCGCGAGAGCGTTTACTATATGGAACTTGATTATAAAAAAAACATTGTAATATTGAAACATGTTGTTTATATAGTTTTTCCTACCATTTAAATTAACCTAATTAAAAAAAGCCTTTAACGGTTGACCCTGCAGGCTATCTCTGAAACTTCCTGCTTAATTAAGGTATTTTAGCTCAAAAGAGTAAAAATATTTTTTTCACTTCAAACATAAAAGTTCCTAGGACCTCAAAACTTGGAGATCTGGTGAACACTCGATTATCGAAAATCGGGACAAAATCAGTAACTTCCTTATCTACATATGTAGTGAAAAGTAAAAAAAATAGCCTATGCTGACACCGAATTTTAAACTACATATTATGTTCATGATAAATTTCACGAAAATTGGTTCAACGGTTTAGCTGTAAAAGTGTATAGACATACAGACAGGCTATTTTAATATTAGTATGGAAAATTTGTATGTAATTTTTTCCTTAAAATATTCACATATTTTATATTATTTTTTTATTTAATTAAAAACGGTTTAATTATCATGTAAAGGTCGCTAACCATTTCACCGATATAAAAATGTATATTGCATTCCGCAAGAAAATGATAAAAACACAAAAGCAAAGCAATATAAGTACAAGTACGAGTGCTCCAACAAAATATAAATTACAAAAAAGCAAGTTATCACTCATAATATTCCAGATAAAGAATTTTCCATCAAAAGAATATTGACATTCGAATAGATGAGATAAAAATCAATTGCCTTCACAGAGGCTGCAGAGTTTCTTAATAGCGATCCGATATGCACATAAATTTGTCGGCACCAACTTGAGCAGAACGCTGGGCGGACGTAACTTTAGGAATATTCGCCGGGTTACCGTTCTATCTTTTAAAGAGTCAACAGTTTTTGAAAGAATGAAAATTAAAATAGTTAAGAAAGAAAGATAATAAAGAATAATTTTCAATCTCAAGATATTTGAATTTCTTTAATTTTCCTTTTTGTTAATTTTATTGAACAAGTTTTGAAATGTTTAGTAATTGGGATTTAATCTGTATTACCTATATCTTGATAAGTGGAAGCAAAAGCTTTGTACCCCTTTATACTACAACTACGCGAAAGGACGAGTACAGTACCCGGCGATAAATATTGCACATCGACCTTTGGAAAGAGACAATCGGCTAATTTCGGCTTCGTAGAGCGTTATCTCTGTCGCACAAAATACAAACAGTCCGGTACCTATTAGGAGCTGTTAAAACAAGTATGATTTGCTTCTTTTGATATTTTTATTCTTTGTATAAAATACACTAATTTTTCTATAAGTGATGGCTTTAGGTTGGGGTAAAATAAAATAAAAAAACATTTTTACATTATGTTTACGTATTTAATTATTTTGGAACATTACAGCTTTAGTGTACATAATAAACACCATTATACCTATTGCTAAAATGAGACATTGCAATAAAAATAATAATAATTCTAATTCTCAATTACTTCCATTTCACTATCTGTGCTCTCAAAGAGGTCAATATCACTGTCACTATCAGCCGTATTTATTACTAATCTATCAGTGTAATTGTCTAAACTGTGTTGAATGCTTCTATATTCATTCTCACATTTGATTGCATGATCGCAAACCTTTTTCCACTCTTCAGCGCCGATCATGTTTACTTTTTCAGTCAATAATGTACTGTTACTGTACATTATTGACTGAAACTGTAGTTAAGTTCATACCCACATTTCTAAAGGCTACATAGCCTTTCAGTTGAGACCATATATTTTCAATTGGATTAAAATCCGGATGATATGGTGGCAATCGCAACACAGTGTGCCCATGTTCGGCAAGTATTTTGTCCACAGAAAACTCTGTATACCTCTCCTTGTGCTGACATATAATAGCGTAAATCTGGGTTTTTGTTAATTTTGGATCAACTGGAATTTCATGTCTGTTTAACCAGTTGATCATTTCCCGTTTAATGGTGTTTGAGTTGGGGGGTCTCTCAACATACTTGTTGTGATAGGGTGCGTTGTCGATAACTAGAACAGAATCACTGGGTATATTTGGGATTAATTGGTTAACCAGCCATTTCTCATAGTTATCGTTATTCATTTCATTGTGATAGTCACCTGTAGTGTCCGTGGATTTATACGTTAAAAAAGCACCGGGTACAAAGCCTTTTTCATTTCCCGCATGAACTATTATCAAACGTTGACCTTTTGAAATTGGCTTTTTTACTCCTTTTTTCTTATCGTCACTCCAAGATTTCCCTTTAGTGTGGGATGCATGTATATATGACTCATCCATGTAGACGATATTTTTTCCTGTTTCAATTGCATTCAACACAGTTTAGACAATTACACTGATAGATTAGTAATAAATACGGCTGATAGTGACAGTGATATTGACCTCTTTGAGAGCACAGATAGTGAAATGGAAGTAATTGAGAATTAGAATTATTATTATTTTTATTGCAATGTCTCATTTTAGCAATAGGTATAATGGTGTTTATTATGTACACTAAAGCTGTAATGTTCCAAAATAATTAAATACGTAAACATAATGTAAAAATGTTTTTTTATTTTATTTTACCCCAACCTAAAGCCATCACTTATAGAAAAATTAGTGTATTTTATACAAAGAATAAAAATATCAAAAGAAGCAAATCATACTTGTTTTAACAGCTCCTAATAGGTACCGGACTGTTTGTATTTTGTGCGACAGAGATAACGCTCTACGAAGCCGAAATTAGCCGATTGTCTCTTTCCAAAGGTCGATGTGCAATATTTATCGCCGGGTACTGTATGAAATTTGGCACAACAAAGTTTATATTGCAGAGGTGTGCAGAAAATATGTATTAAAATATATTAAATTAATAAAAATAAACATAACACACATTACACTTATTTGAATTTTAGCTTAAATAGTTAAATAAATTTTATTTATATCGTGAAACAGTAGAAACAGTTTAATTTAACTTATAATAAAATCAGTGTTCAGTGTTCGTTTCTCCTGAAGATGCTTCGGTTTCGAAGTGAAACGTGCGTTGAGTACGTACATGAATTGTGTGCTTTTGTGATTGGTGCCGGCGTGGTCGTGGTTGTAAAAGTGTGGTGGATGTGGGCGGATAAGTGTGCCGCTGGGGGTCTTCGTTTGATCGGAACCATCGGTAAGTCTTATCCATTTATTAAACCGACGTCTCTCTTTTCGGTACCATCACGGAGGATACATAGAATAGTTCGCGGATAATAGCAAATTTAATTAATTTCACCTTTTTTTCGTAGCCTATATGTTGACCCGACCTATCAGTAATATTCATGCAAAATTTGAAGTAAATCCATGCAGTACTTTTTGAGTTTACCCCGGACATATATACAGACATACAGACAAAAATTCTAAAAACTATATTTTTGGCTTCGATATCGATAGTAGATCACGCCCCAAGTATTCTTTTAAAAAAATATTCAATGAACAGTTTTGACTTTCCTACGATTTTATTATATGTATAGATTATGAACATTACAAAGTATCTTCACGCCCATATCCCCGAAGAGGTAGGCAGAGGTACAACAAGTGCACCCACGATTAGCCGAAGATACTTGGTCCCACAAATGCGATAGGTGGCAAGCCTATCGCCAACCGGGCACTTTCTAATCCCGGGCAACTTTGTGTTTCTCAGAAAACTGAAAAAACACCATTTTTTAAAGCCCGACCCGGGAATCGAACCCGGGACCTCATGTGGTCAACGCCAACGCTGGACCACTAGACCACAGAGGCGATAACATTACAATGTAACGAAAAACATCAAATAGCGAAACAAATTTGAGTTCGTTATGCGTTATCCGTGTCAGACATCTCTATTTTACAGTTATTCTGCATATATTCCAACATTTACGGCGTGTTTCATGGTATTTGAAAGTAAGGGTGTAAAATCGGAAACGGGCGGACGGTCATTGTCTTCCGGAAACGGGTGAAGCGTGTGGCGAACAGGGATGGTACAGGAAATGGATTGTGGCTCGTATATTGAGGCGAAATTCACTGACCACTTTTGGTTTGTAGATTTAAATCTGATTTTGTAAACTGAAAATGGACTTATAAAGCCAAAAAGCAAATATTTTTTAACCTCCGACGTAAAAAAGGGGTTCTTTTCGGAATTACCTTGAAGCAGTTGCTCTTAAAGGCCATAACTGCAAAACCGAGTGTTTCGGGCAAGCAGGGGCCTAATTCACGTAATTAAACGTCAATCAAGTCGAAGTGTTTAAGACTCTTGTACACATTTTGTTACATATTAACCACGTCGTAGTACGTCTCGACGTTCGATCGTGTTTATTGTGTAAGAGCCCTAAGTGCATTGACTCAATTACTTAAATTGGGGACCTGAGTCCCCAGTTCCCGACTAATTTGATTCAAGGTCACCAGCTCTTTTCTACTTAAAAGGAATTAAGCAACTGGTACACTAGCAACTGTTACAATTTGGTATTCTGTTTATTAAAATGATATTGTTAAAGTGGTCAAGCAATATTTAACACTACAATACATAAAATCAAGCAAAATCATAAATTTATCTTTCTTATATAATAGGAAAGCAAAAAAGCAGATGGCTCCCCTGGTGGTAAGAGAAACCATCGCCTATAGACATCAAAGATGTTAATGGTGCGTTGTTATTCGGGTGGCGGGATGGCAATGCCACATGCATAAGTCTACCTGCTATTACACCCTTCCAACCGGAACGCTATAATGACAAGCATGGACACTATTGCGGCAAAAATTATGAAGGCGTTGGGGCCACATTGCGGGGGAGACGTTGCGGTACTCTAACACCTAATACTTACGATGGTGACACGTGTAGCCAATCGGTCACCTTTTATGACCTGCTTGGCAGAATAGTAGTTACTCTGTTGTAAAGAATAGAGTAACTTCCGTTCTGCCAGGCAAGGAGCCTGAACCAACACAGTGTAGAAAATATCTTGTAACACTAAATCAAGTTTCAACGCTTTTCAGGCGGCTTACGTTCGCCAGGCAGTACACCTGGTCTAGCTGGGAGGATCTTCCCTTTTCCATCTTTACGTCATATCGTCAAGTTTTACAGTAGTGACAGAGAATACTAGAAACATACATAAGTCAATGTGACATAGGTACAAATAATTTTCGAGCATAGCAAATCTAAATCAAATTCTTCTTGACAAACTGGATAGACTTCTTAATAATTGCATTCGATTTATTTACGGACTACGCAAGTTTGATCATGTCTCCCAATATCGCTCTGCTCTTAAGTGGTTGCCTATACGACAGCGTAGAGATTCTAGAATGCTATGCACTCTGTTTTCTATATTGTACGATCCGGCTGTACCTGGATACCTTAAGACTCTTTTTGATTGGCAGAGAGACACACATAACCGTAATCTGAGGTCCGACGAGAACTTATCTCTACACATTCCGTTTTGCCACACAGAGTTTCTTTCTCAATCCTTTTTCCACCGAGCAATTCGTTTGTGGAATGTACTTCCTACACACATCAGAAAATCCCCTTCAAAACTATCATTTAAAAGACAATTAAAATTATATTTCAATACATAAAAATAGTGACGTCAATTTAGTTACAGTGTTTAAATCGTTTTGTGCTCATAAATTATTTATTATTTGTATGTATGTATAATAAGTATTTATATATATATATATATATATATATATATATATATATATTTATTTATTTATAATTGTATGTATGTATATGAATGTTTATGTATATATGTATGTAATTAAGTATGGTATAATTTAGTAATATGTATTATTATAACGTGTATTTATATATTTATATTGTAAATTATTTATTACTCTGTATTAATTTTGTCTTTTCATAGTAAGTTTAAGTTATATGAATAGAGTTAAGATGCACCACCTCTTTTAATTATTTTCTTAATACATGAGGTTGGCTAGTATAGAATGCCATTAGGCGTTAAGTTAAACCTATGTACTTTTTGTCTGTGCATAAATATAAATAAATAAATAAATAAATAGCATACAAAGGACACATCTCACGGACGCGATATCTCGGACTGGGGCGGAACAAACTGTGCTGAACCATTCCGAGATATCGCCTCCGTGAGATGTGTCTATGTGTGTGTGTGTTGCTCGAATATCACTTGTAGATTGACTACTGTTAGTCTCCAGTATGCTGTAGTAGTGACGTCACTTCGATAACCGTCCAACCAATTAAATTGTACTGACATGGTAATTTTGATCTGAGGCTGCAGGGTTCCTAAATGAAGATAATCATCTCGTGTTTTGCAGCAAATGATGTACATGAGGCGAGAAGGTAGCCTTAGTATTATAAAGAAATGTGACGGAAATTTGGAGTTTTTAATTTAGAGTTATTTATTACATCGTAGGATAAACAAATAAACAGATGGCAACAATGGAAAAAAAAATAACCGTCACCAGAAATGTTAATAGTAAGTTGCGATAATGATTTGTTTCCTATGTTTAGTTAATTTGTTTAATGTAATAGTTTTTATAGTTGTTTCTTAAGATTTTTTCAAGTTCAGGTTCCAACAATTTTTCTATCAGTGCAAGATTAACTGGAAAAGATGTCTAAAGACGCCATGTTCACCTGTTGGTTAATTTGTTTATTAAAGAGATTTAATAAATATACAAATGATCAAGTAGCCGTAAAAACTACAACTTTTTGAGTGTCGGATTAAAAAAAGGTTTAACTTTACGTGTAGGACAAAGTCACGCTTGAATTATAATACCAAGCTATTGTGAGAAAATTAGGTTGTTATTAATCGTAATTTTGACATCTTCAGAGTAGAGGACTCGTCAGACAAAACATCGAATATGTAAGACAAAAGCTTTTTCGTGTTTTTAATAAAACTAGCGATCGCCTGTGGCCGAAATACGACCATAAACTAAACAATAAAATCTCTTTTTTAAGTTTGACAACTGATTTTTTTGTACAACTGAAAATTTTAGCCATGTGTGTATGTAATACATGTACGTAAGTCACATGAAAGTAGTGTGTGTAATGTTTATTTTTATTATTTTAATGTATATCTAACGCATTTTATTTATTAATAAATATTAAGTTTCTGTACTCCTCCGCAATGTAAACTTTAACTATGCCAAATTTCAAATTCCACCGTTCGCGCAATTGTCTTAAAAAGGGATCCAAAGCTTTTCCTTTACGTATTAATATATAGATAATCAAGTGGTTTAAGTAAAAAAGTAATAAATGTTATCAAACAAACATTTTTCTTTCAGCAAATTAACGTGTTTGAAGCCCCTTAACTTTATAAGTTACTCGATTGAAGATTTTTAGAAGAGAGAAAAGATAGACGTCTCATCAAAACGTAGCTGTTTACGAAAATTAGCTTATTATTAATCAAAAATAAAAATGATCCTGATACCAGGGTCCAGAACTCACGATGATAAGTAAATATTTAGCCTGCGTTCCACCTTTTAAGAGCCGCCTAATTCATGTTGTACCAAGACCAATATAGTTTTCTGTTAATATTTGGGTTAGTAAAATACTTTTCTCATTATTATGATGGAGCGTGTTATGTTGGTCGTTAAATTTTATGCTGCATCACTGTTTGGGGTTAGTTTTTGTTTAGCAATTGCGTACGTACAGCGAACGAAGTAGGCAGCAGAATTTTGGTCACACTAATACTTTGGTTGGCCAATATAGTTGGAATAGAAGTTGGAACTTACTTTGTAATCTGAATGGATGGAAATAACGTATTTATAAAGTGTGTCAAAACCCTGTATATATGCTATAATTTTGCGGATATAAAAATAAACAATCCTTAATGATATTTCATATATTACTTTGCGGCAATACAAAATGCGAAATTTAGTGAAATTGAAGGTTAAATGCGAGAATTTCATAATACCACAATATTTTTATTATCATAAATAGAATAATTTCATAAAATTACAATTTTCTCAGTAATACAGCCTTGAGCTGCACTACAGCTGTATATGCAGATTTTTTAACACCATTGGCTGCATAACAGTCTACAATTACGTCACAAATATTAGCTATAGAACTAAGATTGCATCTCCCATTTTACAGAAATAAGCGTTGAGTGATACTATATTAACACTTAAAGCTGTAATAAATTCCCGTGCTAAACAAAATACATCTAATGTACAGCTTTAAGTATTAAAATGAGCCTAATGAGTTACAAAATACTTAAAGTTGTACAGTAGTGTATTAATATTCAGATATAACGCCTAAAGCTTACGCGAAACTCTAAGAAAGGCCTTGTACAGCATTAGGCTGTATAAAAACTCATAAAGGTCTTTTATACCGATAAAAGCATCTTTTTACACCATTGTACGACTACAATAGAACTTTAAGTAATATATGAACTGCTTTATGGGTATTAAATATGCTTGATTGCTGCTTGGGCTATACCTAATACTTCATGGTCTAGATATGCTCTATGGACCACATGGCCATAGGGCATAAACTAAAGCTATACTCGTAAGCTAGTAAGTATATCAAAATATATGATGTGCGCTATGGACACATGCATTGAGCGCTGTGATTGAGCGTATTTTTGTAATGCGTCACAGATCTCATTCATTCGTCACATATAAGATATACCCGAAGCTGTGCGGGTCAGCTAGTCTCCAACTAAAATATTTATATTTTTTCATTATGTTAAGTTGATAGATATATAATATGACACCAGCAAATTGTGCTAGAGTACCACTGAAATATAATATCAGAGTAGCAATTTTGAAAAGTACATTTAAGAAATATGTGTAAAGACGCCTACCTTCGTCATATGCCTAATGTTTTGAATGTCATACTTGTAAGTTGGTATAATATATTTATTATTTTTTAATATATATTTTTTTCACATAATTTACCGATCTATATATGTATTTATTTGTTATACATACTTATATACCTATGTATTTTTATATGTATGTATAAATGTTGTTTTCGGGATTGCACTTTAACGCGGGTCACACTGTATATGTAATCTAGATGATAAATTTTTAAATGATATTCTTAGATCTAGATTATATATACATTTATTAAAAAATTATCAAATTAAAATTTTGTGTTTCGGTTAGCGCTATGGTTAGCTGGTAGAGAATGATTTATGCATTGAGCACGCCATTTGTAATCTGACCATTTTGTACATGGCTCAATGAAAATAAATAGATAAATAAATAAAGATTTTACGAAACTTTGAAACGACCCGAAGAAATAGCTAGACGGAATTAGATAACATTTGCTATCCAGTTAATTTACGTCCAGACTTAGCCCACAGGCTTTTTTTTATTCTAGAATAAATGCATTGTTGTCGAAGAATTCAAAAAGAAATCACAAAAATCTAAAACATATACTACATAAGAGTGTTAAGAGATTCTGGAAAGTTGCAAAAATGCGCCATTTTAAAGCGCCACGTATATCTAGTTTGAAGTAATCTTGAATAACGATAGGTGAACGTGTAGTAAGTACTGTTGGCTCTGCGTAAGTAAATCTCTCCTATCTGAAACTCCTGTTTGCTCGATTAACCCTCGCGCGGAGATAATGGCGCGATCTTAACACTTCGCTGCATTCCTAATATCTGCGATAAAAATATTTATATCATATTTTTTCCATTATATTTAGCTGATATACGTATGACACCAGAACATTGTACTTAAATACAAAAAGTATCCTCACGTCGGCTCCCGAATGTGGTAGGCTGAGGGAACCAAATGTATATAGACGTTTCGATTCACTACAATTCACTGGATTGTCCGTTGACTAGAAAAGTGATAATTCCCATCACCAAATTTTATCGTTTTTTTACGATTATCGCGTATTTTATACAATCATCGACAGCTTTATGTGCTCATCCGAGGCACGGGAGTGGTAACACATCTCTCATCAAACTCTAAGCGGCTAATAAGCTTTTAAAAAAAATCTCTAGAAAATCTCAGTTACAATTATTATAGGAATCAAACCTGGGACCTTCTGATCTGAGGCGAGTCGGTTAATCCTACTACGACCATAAGACATACCACTTTTATGACAAATGTGAAGATTTGTGTATTAGTGAGTGTTCTGAGGTATCAAAAGAAACATTCAGTCGAATTGATAATCTCCTCCTTTTGGAAAATCTGTTGGGAAATAAATAATTTGAAAATTTAGCGCCGATTGGAAAGTGTGTTGGAACGTTGGAAGTATAATTTTTTGTTTGTAAATTGCCAATAACAGTCGCTGAACACTCGAGCATACGATTAGAACAGACCGTAATTATATGTTGTAAGCCCAAATATAAATTTAAACTCTGGTTGAGCATTCTGCTCGCCTAAAAAGTCCGGTGACGCAGTAACGACCCTTATGGTCAACTGTAATAGTCATTTCGAAAAAAAAATTTATATACATACCATTTATCAGGATTTACGACATATTATATTTATAATTACCTGAAACCACAAGAAAATTTAAATTAATATTCCAAGCCACATTATTATTTTAAATTCTAAATGCGAAAATCATTAAACGTAAAAATTATAAACTACTGCAAAAGGATAATTAATACTCGTATAAGTTTTAAGCCTTTAAGCATTTTCAATAAATTTTAAATAAGTCCTAAATCGCCTTACAACAAAACATATTTATATAGTTTCAACTTTCACTGCTTTTTTCTCCTGAACCATAAAGCAGAATACATTGGTTGAAAATACATATTTTCTTTTTACGTGACGCGACGTACGAGGTGTTCATCACATGAATGAAACCGCGGGCGTTAACTATCTATACATATAATAAAATCGTAGGAAAGTCAAAACTGTACATTGAATATTTTTTTAAAAGAATACTTGGGGCGTGATTTACAATCGATATCGAAGCCAAAAATATAGTTATCGCCGTCGTTTTATTTTTATAATTTCGCCTTATTAGGCGAAATTATATAAATAAAACGACTGAATGTACGTATTTTATTTCACCAAAAAATATTACAAAAGAAAATTTCGTCATTCAAATTTTCCGAGTCCCGAAATTCTTAACAAACAAAAACACCTCAAGGCGTATGAAAGCGAGCATTAAAAATAACAAACTCGAAGCCTCGAGGACACAAAACAATTTCAGATATGTTATCCCCTAATACGCATTACATGTCAAACTTCGACGATAGGGACGTTATGAGTCTCTAGTGCCTTAAAACGGATTTTTTCCGAGTTTCCTGGACTCTTTTGTCATCGCGACAAGACGGTATGATGAGCATGCAAGATTTTTTAATATCGCGATAGTGTTGTTTTCTTTTTCAAATAGCTAAGACGCAAAGGCTGTTGTTTCGAAGTTATACAGCCTATCTTCATTTCACATAGTTTCTTGTTATGACAAATATGTTTCTTTGTAACTACAGAGAGAAATATTTTCAATATGTACATTCTAAAAGACGGTTTTGAAAAGGTAATCAATTAATGAAATATATAGAGATCACCATTTATCTAACGAATTAACGAATCAGTGAATCGTGGTGAACTTCTAGAGCATCTGTTAACTACAGATACACTTTGCCTATTCCGCAAGAGCAAGTATTTTCACGCCTGTATCTCTGAAGAGTAGGCAGAGGAAGATATTTACTCCCACAATGTGATAGTTGGTAAGCCTTTCGTCAACCGAGCTCTTATCCAATCCCGAGAAGGGCTGTTTTTATCAGAAAACTGAAAAAAAACACATTTTTGAATTGTCCGCTCTGGGAATCGAACCCGGGACCTCAAGTAGTTAACACCGACACCGGACCACTAGACCACAAAGGCGATTCCGAAAGAGCAATGATATTTGTTTACGTAATTATTTTTACTTAAATATTTTTAACGTAAAATCAAAATGGAATAGAACATACGAATGGACGTGTATGAATTTTTCATGAAACACACATTTTTTATTAGTTTGTTCTAAATCATAAAAACAAACAAGCAGTTGACTCTCTTGATGGAAATATACCACTATCGCACATAAACATCAAAGATTCAACATCCTTAATCTGGGTTACGATACTTTTATATAATCTATGGCTTGGACTCCTTTCGAAGTATAGACCAAATGCCATGAAGACGGCCTTGTCGGTCGAGTGGCTAGCGACTCCGATTACGCAATCGATGGGACTAAGGTTAGATTCCCCGACATGGGCAAACATTTGTGTGATGAGCTTAAATATTTGTAAATCTGAGTTTGGGTGTTTATTAATTTTTTTTTTGTATCCATATATGTATTTCTATGTATTAATGCAATTGACTAAACTCTCACACCAATTATCCTTAACTATTAATATAATATATCCTTACTTAGAGAGAAAAAGGGTAAACTACTAGCAAAACATGTAGCTAAATTCGGTCTTATTGCTGCCACAATACTACGAACACGAGGCAAAGTAATATCAAAAAAACATTTGTGCATTTGTATGTTTGTAACGAATTAACTCGAAAATGTTAAGACCGATCTTTAAATTTTTTTACCATTAGAACTAAATATCGAGATTCGTATATTATGATGAGTAGTTGCAGCATGCCGTCCGCTGCATTATAAAAGCTTTTGGCGAATCACATAATTTTTACGGGATAAAATTCCGGGGTCGATGAAGTGACAATACCTCCTAACTGTGTAAATGTTAATTTTACAAAAGAGGAAAAAAAACGTTTGACATCTAGTCTTCAATGTGTTGATTTGAATATAAAGCTATTTCCACAAGGCTCTAACTTTTCTTTTGAAAATTGTTAAAAGATAAGAGAAAATTCCATAGATGCAAAACTATATTTTATGTCTATTGCAATAAGAAAGTAAATTTGTTTAAAAATGTTAGTTAGGAAGTATTGTCACTCAACGATATGTACCATTACAGATCATCATCTACCTGTGAGCCAAATTTCGTTCAAATCCATTCAGTAGTTTTTGCGTGATTGTGTAACAAACATCCCTCCATCCATCCAAACATCCAAACTTTCGCATTCATAATATTAGTATAGATTTATAGATTTTACCAATGTATGAAAAGAAACTAACTATCTTTACCTCGTTATGACATTAGCGTGTATATAGCCCGTAGGAAGCCTTTGAATAAATTCTTCGCATCATTCTTGGCAACAGTTTCAAAGCGTATCGAAACTATGCTGGATATATTTAGGAGCGAGGCTGTGTGCATTGTATGGAAGTTTTAACGTGATTTGTTCAGAACAAACATTACACAACAACACATGCATGTTTTGATTGTGTTTGATGATGTTTACATCTATACTTAGTACCTGGGCGAACAAGGTTTTGTTTAAGAAAATCGTGTTTTTTTTTAAATATTTATTTATTACAATAAGAACTGCCAATAAAACATACATTATATTTATTACATTCGATATGACAAAGCAAGGCATCTCAATAACAGGCAATATCTACTCTCTTAGAATTAAGTCAACACATTCTTATTATTACAATTGACAAATTATAAATGAAAATAAAATATAAAATAAAAAAATACACATCAACTATCATCTTTGATTGAATGCTAGTAATGTTATAATAAAAATGGTGAGAATAAAATATTTGAAAAAGATGACATAGTACAGAAAAACAATTATTAAACTAAAAAAAAAATGCATGAAAAAATCTGAAATTCTTAATTATAATAACTTTATTATTATAAAAAATATAAATAAATAAATATTCACGGGACAAATTACACTTACTGATCTAACCCCAAAATAAGCAAATTATTTGCATGAGTTATGGGTGTTAGTCAACGATACTAATACATAGAAATACATATATAAGTATCTTCACGCCCATATCCCCGAAGAAGTAGGCAGAGGCACAACAAGTCCACCCACGATTAGCCAAAGATACTTGATCATATATAAATACTAGAATATATTTAATAAACACCCAAACCCGGAAATACAAACATTTGTGCTCAATACACAAATGCTTGTCCCGTCGGCGATCGAATCCGAGCCGCGTCGATGGTCGCTAACCACTCGACCAACGGGGCGGTCAGATTTATTATGACTTAAAAAAAGCATAGTACAAAATTGTACAATATGGAAAATTTCGATTACTCAGGATGGTAAAAAAAATGTTAAAAATAAAAAACGTTATAAAGAGCCAACGTCAAATGCTGGGTTGCTCTTAAGAATTTCAAAAATATATCGCTTTTTTGCTCAACTCGGGAATCAAATCTTCGATCTCTACAAATATGTATTTTAGTGTGAATTAGTATATTTGTTTTTTAATATTTTATATAGTAGCTTACAATAGATAAATGAAAAGAAGCCTCATTTATTACAATAAGTTTCATCGATTGCAAATATTTTTTAGGTAACAAAATAGTCTATAAACATAGAAATGTAACATGTAAGCATACAGATTATTTATAATAAACTTACATATAGGCAACCTCAAGTAATATTAATAAGTCCAAACATTCCAACCACACAATGTCTAATCCTCTTAGATAAAATCCCTATTTTTCCACCGAACCCCATCTACTCCGCCCTTTTTGTGTCTATCCGGGGCTCAGTAGGTACTGCCCCAGATCGAGAGGCATTAGATAGAGCCTTGAAAGCCTCTTTTAAGACAACACCATTTAATCCCGAGGAATTAAGATGTATAGTGAACGAATGCACGCTATTATGTTACATAAATGAAGCTATATCTTTATTCGTACCGAAAATACGTAAAAGCTTTTATCAACTGACATGTGAAGAAAAGGTTGTATGGTTGTAGTGTTTTCTTGCAGATCAGCGTTTAACCTATTTGGCTGAGGAATATATAAATAATAATATGGACAAATTACACAAATCGATCTAATACCAAAATAAGCAAATTATTTGCTTGTATAGGTCAACAATCTATACCTATACATATAATAAAATCGTAGGAAAGTCAAAACTGTACATTGAATATTTTTTTAAAAGAACATTTGGGGCGTGATCTACAATCGATATCGAAGCCAAAAATATAGTTTTTAGAATTTTTGTCTGTTTGTCTGTATGTATGTCCGGGGTAAACTCAAAAAGTACTGCATGGATTTACTTCAAATTTTGCATGAATATTACTAACAGGTCGGGTCAACATATAGGCTACATATTACGCTATCACCTACAGGGGAGGGGCAGTGCGGAGTAAACGAAGTCCGCGCGGACGAAGTCGCAGGCAACAGCTAGTACTAATATATAGAAATACATATATAAATATTGGTGTATACATAATAAAGACCCAAACCCAGAAACACAACATCTATGTTTATCACACAAATGTTGGTCCCTATCGGGAAGCCCCAACTCGTAATCAGCTTCGCTAACCATTTGATCAATGGGGTGGACACGGGTTTGACTTCTGAGCCAGAAAAAGTATTAACGGAGTTTTTCATATTTATTAAAATCTGCTATTACTAATCTCGGAATAAGCTTGTGACGAAAAGCCTTTGCCTCAAAAAATACGTTAAGCTGTTACGCTCTTTCGCAATAACTCATTTTTTTCATCTAATAATAGCAAATAAGCATAGGTTTTCCTGAAGGCAGGAAATGACCATCGCTGTATGCCTAAATATGTTAATTTTGCATTTCTGTCTATGTCGTAGAGGTGTGAACTTTATCACACATTCGGTAAAATGTATATGGCAAGTAGCTATTATATAGCTATTACATAATTAATAAGCTAGTGGCTTCCTTACCTTCTAAACCAGAATACAAAGGTGACAAGCATTGCCTCTATTACCGCAGGCAACGGTAAGACGGTAGTACCAAACCTAAGCATAATAGTACAACCTACAAAACTGTACCACCTTTGTAGTCACGGTGGTGGTGACACCTTTGGCCAAATTTTCGCCTTTTACGAACTGCCTGATACGTTTGACTCGTATTAAACAAATGGTTTATTTTTCAAATGGGATTTAGATCAACATGGGACTTGTGAGCCATATTTTAATTAATTAAATTATGATTAATGTTGAACAACATTAAGGTTACGAGCCCAGTAGAAATTAAATTAAGCTTTTAATAGCGTTAAAAGCTTAATAGAGCATCGAGTCTACCATAATAACACTTTATAGCTACGAATATAAATTAACTGGCCGTACAAAAGATTACTTGACAATAAATATTTTGTCCCAAAATCAAATTTGGGTTTTAAAATCAACTAACGAAACAACAACAAAAGAAATAGTTTGTCCCCGAAATAGAATTTGGTTTTTTTTTTATAGCAGAGGGGGCAAACGAGCAAGAGGTGCACCTGATGGTAAGTGATCACCGCCGCCCATGGACATCTGCAATACCAGAGGTCTTGCAGTTGCGTTGCCGGCCTTTTAAGAATGAGTAAGCTCTTTTCTTGAAGGTCCCTATGTCGTATCCGTTCGGAAATACCCCTGCCGGTAATTGGATCCATAACAGAGTAGTGCGAGGTAAAAAGTGTCGGGAGAAACGCACAGTTGTGGATTTCCAGACATCGAGATGGTGAGGATGGAACTTCAAGTTTTGACGCGATGTCCGATGGTGGAATTCGGCGGCAGGAATTAATCCAAACAACTCGTCGGAACACTCTCCATGATATATACGATAAAAGACACAGAGAGAACCTACATCTCTGCGCAATGCCAAAGAGTCAAGCTGTTTCGAAATGGCCTGGTCGTCAACGATTCGAACCGCTCTACGCTGAATGCGATCAAGAGGAAGAAGCTGGTACTGAGGAGCTCCGGCCCAGAGATGCAAACAGTACTCTATGTGAGGCCGAACCTGTGCCTTATAAAGTTGAAGGCGATGGACCGGCAAAAAGTACTGTTTCGCTCTGCTGAGCACACCGAGCTTTTTGGAGGCTAGTTTAGCCTTGCCTTCCAAATGACCGCGAAACTGAACGTAATTCGATATGTCAACTCCCAGGATTCCGACACTAGCTGAGGCTGTCAGGAGAGTATCCTCAAATCGAAGTGATACGACAAAGGGCGTCTTTTTTGCGGTGAACACGCAAAGCTGTGTCTTCTTGGGATTAAAAGTAACCAGGTTTTGGCGACCCCATTCCGAGACATCGGTAAGTCGATTCTCGACTTCAGACACAAGCTTGTTTCGGCACTCTTCGACGTGTTCCCGAGAAATATTGCTACGGCCGGAGTATGTAGCATCACCAGTACTGTCATCCGCATAGCAATGCATGTTGCTAATTCGCATCATATCATTGATATGCAGAAGGAACAGTGTCGGTGATAGCACGCAGCCTTGCGGAACACCAGCATTGACAGATTTAAGGTCGGAGCACGCACCGTCGACAACGACCTTGATGCTCCGGTCAGCCAAAAAGCTGGTGATCCACTCGCATAATTTCTCAGGAAGCCCATAGGAAGGCAGCTTCGCGAGAAGCGCTTTGTGCCATACCCGATCAAAGGCCTTCGCTATGTCCAAACTAACTGCCAATGCCTCCCCCTTGGACTCAACTGCTTCCGCCCATCGATGAGTTAGGTATACTAGAAGGTCACCAGCTGAGCGGCCGCGACGGAAACCGTACTGACGGTCGCTAATCAGCTGGTGCTCTTCTAAATACTTGAGGAGCTGAGAGTTGATGATTGTCTCCATAATTTTGGAGAACAAGGAGGTTATGGCTATGGGCCGATAGTTAGACGGGTTAGAGCGATCTCCTTTTTTAGGGATGGGATGCACTAAAGCTGTCTTCCACGAATTCGGTACCACGCCGAGTGAATAGGAGAGCCGGAATAGGCGTGTTAATACTGGTGCCAACTCTGGAGCACACATTTTTAGCACAATCGGAGGGATGCCATCCGGCCCACTCGACTCATGGATGTCCAAGGAAAGTAGTGCTTTACGCACAGATGATTGCCGAAATTGTAGTTCTGGCATACAACTATCACACTGCGGGATGGTAGGCGGTGCGTTCCCTTGGTCATCCAGAGTCGAGTTGGCCGCAAAGAAGGAGCCCAGGAGATCGGCCTTCTCCTTTGCGGTATGGGCCAGAGAGTCATCGTCTCCGTGCAAGGATGGAAGAGAGGGCTGTGAGAAATTCCCTAAGACAGCCTTGGCGAGAGATCAGAACGCACGAGTGCCCGAAGGAAGGCGAACTAATTTCTCACCAATTCTGCCAATGTGTTCCGATTTTGCCTTGGCGATAGCTCTTTTGAAGTACCTCGAGGCGAAATTGTACTCCTTACGTAATGTGCTGGTTTTTTAGCCCGGTAGCACTCCTGCTTGCGGCGCGAAGCCGTTTTACAGGAGCGACCAAACCAAGGCTGAGACTTACCACCAATTGGTACCGCAGAAAATGGAATGAAAAGTTCCATGCCCTGCAGCACCACATCGGCAATAGAGTCAGCGACGACATTCGGATCATCCAGCGAGAAGCACAACCGCTCCCATGGGTAGGACGCAAAAAAAGACCGCATCCCGTCCCAATCTGCTGACCTAAAGTGCCAAACGCGACGACAGCCTGCTAAAGGAGGCCGTGATAGGCGCGAAACCGGCACTTTACTCCGGATCAGGCAGTGGTCTGACGAACCAAGTGGGACGTCCACCGATACCTGATAATGGTCCGGATGAGAGGTCAGCAGAAGGTCCAACAGTGAAGGCATATGGTCATCCACATCGGGAACTCGCGTGGGCGAAGTTACCAGTTATGTAAAACCATACGCCAAGGCAAAATCGTGAACAGACCTCCCCGTATGATCGGTGGTGCGCGAACAAAGCCATTCGGCGTGGTGGGCATTAAAATCGCCCAAGATCACGATCTCTGTGGAGGGGGTCTGCTCTAACACGGAATCTACAGCCGTTTGTAAATGCTCAAGGAGCCGGTCAACTTCAGTATTCCCGCCATGGGACCTGTATAGGTACGCGTAGCTGCGTGGATGGTCGTCGCAAGCTACGCGTAACCAGAGGATGGATAGGTCCTGACCTTCAAGTCTGCCGAGGCGCCGGTAACAGATATCTTCTCTGACGTATGCGCACACCCCAGCCCGCGGTATAAAGGAATGTTCCAGTTTGTACCCCGGGTAGGAGAGGTAAGAAGTATCAGCCGGAGAAGATATCTGCGTCTCGGTCAAAAAGAGCAAAGCTGGCTTCGCCGTCTCGAGATGGTAGTGGACGGCGTTCAAGTTGGAATGAAGCCCCCTGACATTACAGAAATCCACAGTAAGCGTGGTAAGGGGTGCCATGGCTTTCTTGCCCTGTTTGCCCCGGACAGGATTGTCTATGAGCGCAATTTTGCCCCCCCCCCCCCCCCCCGAATACGCAGGGCAGCCGGAGCATCCATGACCTGGCTGGAATCCAGAGCACGGACGCTCAGGGGGGGATTCTCCACTGCTGGTGCAAGTGGTACCCCCCTGGGGTAGATTCTCTTTTGATTGCGCATTCATAGTGTGCGAGGGGGGGGTTAGGCCTCCGGGACTCTCACAAACCAAACGAAACGCAGCAGCAGGGCTGCTACTTTACGTCGGTGTCAAGTGAGAGAGTGGTATCTCCCCGGGCGTGCCGGCCTATTCAGTTGCAAAAGCAATATGGCACTATCACTAATTTGGTTGACTGACTGCACCGGTGTTAAATAATTTTTGTCACAAAAATTATTCCGCCAGTGGGCGATGGGGTCGTCACATCCCTACGCCGGATTTTAAATCAACTAACGCTTAGCAAACTTAGTTTTTCTTCCCATTAGACAACAAACAAGCAGTAACTCTCCTCATGGAAATAGAAAACATCGCCTATTGAATCAAATATGTTGGATGGTGCGTTGCTATCCGTGTGGCGAGATGGTAATGGTACATGTATAAGTTTACCAGCTACCTAATCCTCCAAAGCGAAATAATTACAAGCATTGACGCTAATTCAGCAGGAATAGGCACCAGGGCGAGATGTTGCGGAACTCTACCATCTAGTAATTACGATGGTAGTAACACGTTTGTCCAATTGTTCGCCTTTACGAACTACCTGGCAAAATGGCTTCTTCAAAGATAGATCGGTAGGCGAATCACCTAAAATTTACAATCCGCGAGCGATCGGCAATAACTGTTAAACGTAACAAAAAACCATGTGGATAATTTATATTAAGTGGGTTTTTAATAATAAGGAACTTCGTTCCTTATTATAAAAAACCGTGTGGTGTCGTGTGACACCAGATAGAAATGAAGTTTTTTATTATAAATTAATTTCAAATTCTATTCGAGGTATAAAGAAAATAATTTTTCGGTTATACATTTTTCATTATGAATTTTATGGTTTTTTGACGATATAAATAAAAAAAAAAACAATTTTACAAAATTGTACACCTTTATTTTATATTTACAATGATTTTTTAAAATAATAGCAAACTGCAATAATAATAACAGACATCGCGTAGACAATAAATACATAAGACGCTGTATAACCATCATACATAGACTATACATTAAAATCTTTTTAACGTTACGGACGTTTTTTGCCGGCTAGGGTATTCCTCCGCAACGCCCCATAAAGAACTTTGTTCCAAAAACATCAAAAACGGCTCCAAATCCCAATTGCTTGCTGATTGCTGGATGCACTTTTGCGATGTCACAGCAAAAAAGTAATCAAGCGGCCACGACTGCCACTAATGAACAAGGCTATTATGTGTCTTGCAATAGTTAAACAATAACGATAATTGCACATAACGAGATACGTGATAGCCCCGACAGACTAACACGGTTACGTAACGTTAAGTAAAGTAGTAATTTTTGATAAACATTTTTCAGTATTATTCGCTTTTAATATAGAAACATTTATTTTTCAGTATTATTCGCTTACATTAGAGATTATATTTTTTAAATTTTGAGTACAAAATTTCTAGAGTTTCCTCAATTTCTTAAGTAGATCCCTTTATTAGGAAGGGATCTTGATAAAATGGAACCTTATTATTTCCATCGCACTTGGTGAAATTGCATTATAAAGGATTGGATACTTTCCATAGTCTGCTTCTGGTGATATCTTAAAATATTTCAAATAAATACGTGTACTACTGGATCACATCTATATATTAATGAAAGTGAAGCGAAAACTTTGTGCCCGTTTAAAAATACTCGAACTGAGGGGGATAAAATTTTACATTAAACACAAATAAAATTTATTTAAGAAGAAGTGCTCAAAGCTAATATTTTTACATAATATTCATTTCTCCCCGTATTGATCCGGGCTCCTTTGAAGAATAGGCCAACTGCCGTTCTGCCAGGCATCCCTTAAAAGGCGACCGATTTTCTATTCGTGTCACTACCATCATGGCTACTAGGTGGTAGAGTTCTGCATTGTCTCGCCCGGGTCTGGTACAATCGCCTTACCTATTTCTGCCACAATAGCGTCAGTGCTTGTCGCTGACATGTTCCTGTTTGGAGGGTAAGGTAGCCGGTAAACTTATGCATGTAGCTAGCATGCTAGCAAATATTGTGTTATGCATGTAGCATTAGATCTCGCCACAAGATAACCTTTGGTGTCTATAGGCGATAGTTGACTCCATCAGGACACCCATCTGCTTGTTTGCTATCTTATGATATAAAAAAAATGTGGTCAACATCGACGCCGGACTACTAGACCACAGAGGCGACAATAATGAGGATATTAGTCCAATTAATTAATCATTGCCTTGAGCCATCCGCAGGCGTATCACCTAACGTTTGCAATCCGCCAGCGATCAGCGATGACTTTTAAACGTAACGAAAAAAACATCAAAAACGTCGCCAATTGCTTGCTGGTCACTAGATGCACTTTTGGCAATATCACAGCGCTAAGACTAATCAAGCGGCAACGTCTTCCACTAATACACAAGGCTGTTATGTGTCTTGCAATAACTACACAATTACGATAATTTCGCATTGCGAGTTACGTAATAACCCCGCCGAATCAAATAAGCTGCTAATATTAGACAGTATTAGTCTATTCGGTTAGGTGTATGTAATATATATATATATATATATATATATATATATATATATATATATATATATATATATATATATATATATATATATATATATATATATATATATATATATTACACTAAGAGGGAGGGTAAGGTAGCCGGTAAACTTATGCATGTGGCATTAGACCTCGCCACAAGATAGCAACGCACCATTAACATCTTTGGTGTCTATAGGCTATAGTTCACTCTTTCTATCAGGTGACCCATCTGCTTGTTTGCTATCTTACGATATAAAAAAAAATCCTTCTATGCACTAATTAAACTCTCTAATTTAACGCTACTAATTTTGTTTATTACGTTATCATTAGGGATGTTTTATTGGATCAAAAATCCACGACAAAATGTTCAGAAAGTAAATACATAAAAATATACAGTTACTAAATATTGTTGGACAAATTACAGGGATTGATCTAACCTCAAAGTCAGCAAATTATTTGCTTGGGTAATGGTTATTAGTTAGCAATACTAATACATAGAAACACATAAATACTGTAACATACATAATAAACACCCAAATCCAAAAAAAAAAAATGTATGCTCATCACAAAACAACATTCACTGTCGGAAATGGAACCCGAGCCCCATCCATTCGTAGTTAGTTTCGCTAACCACTTGATCAAAGGGGTGGTATTTTACTACTAGATAACGTCTTTTATACATTAATTTTTATACCGAACCGATTTCATTAATTAAAGCCTCGATGGGGTTATTTTATTTAAACTAGCGATCGCCTGCTGATCGAAATTACGACCGTAAGTTTGATCACAGAATAAATTAAAATCTCTTCTTAATTTGAAAACCGGCTTTCACCCTAAAGAAAATAGTTTATACATGTATGCATAGAGTATATTCTATGCATTTTTTTTTATATCATAAGATAGCAAACAAGCAGATGGGTCTCCTGATGGAAAGAGTAAACCATCGCCTATAGACACCAAAGGTGTTAATGGTGCGTTGCTATCTTGTGGCGAGGTCTAATGCCACATGCATAAGTTTACCGGCTACCTTACCCTCCAAACCGGAACACGACAGCGACAAGCACTGACGCTATTGCGAGAGGAATAGGTAAGGCGGTGGTACCAGACCCGGGCGAGACAATGCAGAACTCTACCACCTAGTAGCCACGATGTTAGTGACACGATAGCCAAGTGGTCGCCTTTTACGACCTGCCTGGCAGAACGGCAGTTGGCCTATTCTTCAAAGGAGGCCGGGATATTATCATGTATGTCACATGAATATAAATGTAGTATGTGTAATGTTAATTTTTATTAGTTTAACGTATTTTTAATGAATTTTACTTAACAATATTAGGTTTCTGCAGTCCTCCGCAATGTATATTTTAACTGCCAAATTACATACTCCGCCATTCGTGCAATTGTTTTAAAAAGGGGTCCAAAGTTTTTCCTTTACGTATTAATATAAAGAATAAACAGTAGGTATAATAAACAAAATGTGCACATTTTCATTGTTTTGTTGTCAGCTGAAAATACACAGTATACAGCCTACTATTTTTGTATAAAAGAAATTTTGTGAAATATATTTTGCCTTTGATTAAATTTTACTCGCCATAATTATTCTCCACAATGTGCCTCGAAAATCAGATTTACAATAAAATCTAAAAGGATATTTTGCTGGTAAATTTGATTCAGCTGTATATATAGCAAAATAGTAAAAATAAATTCTATTTTCGTAATTAGGACAGTATGTTTTTTTTAATATAATGTTGCTGCCATAACTTTTATCAAAGTAAATTTAGCAGTGCCTTAGCTTATTTAAATTTTAATTTGCGTAAACGAAATTTCAAAATACTTTTAATTATAAATATAAATAAAAATGAATTTCAAAGTTTGAACCAGTAGCTCAGTTGGTTACAGTATATCGGCCAGAGACAAAATCGCAGGTTCAAATCCTGTCGTGTCGCAATTTTTCTTTAAGTTTTTTAAGTAGTAAGTCTACTAGGTGGTAGAGTTTTGCATTGTCTCGCCCGGGTCTGGTACCACCGCTTTACCTATTCCTACCGCAATAGCGTCAGTGCTTGTCACTATCGTGTTCCGGCTTGGAGGGTAAGGTAGTCGGTAAACTTATGCATGTGACATTAGAACTCGCCACAAGATAGCAACGCACCATTAACACCTTTGGTGTCTATAGGCGATGACTGACTCTTTCCATCAGGAGACCCATCTGCTTGTTTGCTATCTCATAATATAAAAAAATAAAAAAAGTTTTGGCAAACATGGGATTAGTGATTATATATATAGAATACATCTTGTAATATTTATACTTATGTAGGTTGTCGTCGGCACTTGGTCACTACGGTAGTACTATTAGATATTCTGTTACTTGGTGAAATTCTTCACGCCCGTATCCCCTAAGGGGTATGCAGAGGTACAACAAGTGCACCCACGATTAGCCGAAGATACTTGGTCTCACAAATGTGATAAGTGGCAAGCCTATCACCAACCGGGCAATTTCCAATCCCGGGCAACTTTGTGTTTAACAGAAAATTGGGAAAACATGTTTTAAGTGCCCGACCCGGGAATCGAACCCGGGACCTCATGTGGTCGACGCCAACGCTGGACCACTAGACCACAAAGGCCATTTTCTCTTTGTTATAAGGTTTGTTATAACGCTATGATCTGACAGAAGGCCCATCTATCGTTTCATATCGGCACATATATGTAAGTATCGAGCTATTTCTCAGAATAACTTAACATTTTTTCAGAACGAATTGTCCAACCTGGGAGTCGAAATTGGGGCCTCAGGTTTCTATACCAAAGTTGATACAATTAAATCATGGAGATAAACAAGCTAGCGTAGTTATTAAAGCATATGTTTAAACTTTAACTAAGATAACCTGTATTATTAAATTAATAAATTCGAACAACTCGGTACAAAATTCAATTATAAACTTCAGGCTGCATAGTTATTTAGCCATCGCTGAGCCGGCTGTTTTAGTTTAAAATTGAATCCCGGTACATTTTGTAGCTAGAATAGATATAATACATGTAATATTTACTTATTAAAGTATCTATAATTTACGTTATTAAACCTGACCTGCCATAAAATACTATATTTGAACGAAAACACACTAAGGCCCACCACTTTGGTTAAAATACTTTTAAAATATTTAAAATTTAAATAGTGTGAAGTGAGCAGACCTTAGTTTTTCTTTGCTTATAATTTGTTTATAATCAATTATAAAAAAAACTTAAATTTGCTTATAATTAAAATAAATAAAAAATAAAAAAATCTTTACTATATGTAAAGATTTTTTTTCTTAGATTAAATCGTAGGAAAGTCAAAACTGTTCATTGAATATTTTTTTAAAAGAATACTTGGGGCGTGATCTACAATCGATATCGAAGCCAAAAATATAGTTTTTAGAATTTTTGTCTGTTTGTCTGTTTATCTGTTTGTCTGTATGTATGCCCGGGGTAAACTCAAAAAGTACTGCATAGATTTACTTCAAATTTTGCATGAATATTACTGACATGTCGGGTCAACATATAGGCTACATATTATCACGCTACATATTATCACGCTATCTCCTACGGGGGAGGTGCTGTGTGGAGTAAACGAAGTCCGCGCGGACGAAGTCGCTGGCAACAGCTATTATATAAATAAATATAATATAAATTAATTAATAAATCTTTATTTATATTGTTACGAATAATCTAGAAACGTGTAGAGTTGGAGCGCGCGCGCGCTAATTATCTAGAAATAAAAGAAAGAGATAGCTACTCCTATTGACAAACAAATAGTTGATCGGGGCTATGCCATAATGGACTTTGTTGGTTATGGCATAAGGTTGAAAGTAGCGTGTACTAGGATTTATGACTCATAACATGTTTACGATAAGAAGTGATTCATTGTTTCCCGATACATTTAGATTTTTCTGGATCTAGCTAGGACTTTCCGCTGTCTATAAATACAGAGATGTTGACAAACACAAGGCAGTTTTTATCAAGCGATCGAGAGCGATACATCAAGTGATCAGTGTGAAGTGAGAAGTGTTTTATTGTGTAGTGTTCTAAGTTCAGTGATAGTATAGCGAGTAACTAGGGTGTAAAGTGTATTTTAGTATTACCTTGCGTTGTGTTGTGTAAATACACGGATTTAATATAAGTGGTGTTTTCTTACAAGTAAGAACCCGAGTACGTAACAATATGTATAATATATGTATATATATACATACATATCTTCACGCTAGTTCACATACGTGGTAGGCAGAGGGAATCGAGAGAACATACATCATGGTCCTTGCAGAATTGTTTCACTTCCTCCACATTCATTACACTCGTCACACAAACACGCTGGTTGTGAAGACTTGAAATCCGTCGGGCGGTACCCGATCAATTTAATAATCGTATGCTAGTCTTGGTCTTCCACGGTACCTACATTCATCCACATTCGCATTGTATATCTGTTTTGTTAATCTTTCATCTACTCGCACCATTAATTATTTCTACATGTCGGTACCAACGGAGCATGCCCTTCCTCATTTTTACACCTTCTATGTGTATGTATCCTTATTATATGCATACGTACCAGCGAAAATTACTATGTCGATGATACGTACAGAGTGAGCCAAAAGCAAATATACACTTCACCACGATTCTAAGTTAGGTGCTTCTTAACTTTGGTGATGGTTATTCCTGCAACTGGCCAACTAAATGAGTATCACTTATTACTTCCGATAAGTAGGACCAACACCACCACTAATCATAAAACTGCGTTTTTAGGGTTCCGCATCTAAAAGGTAAAACGGAACCCTATTACTAAACCTGCGCTGTATGTCTGTCCATCTGTCTGTTTATCACCAGGCTGTTTTTCATAAACCGCGATAGCTAGAAAGCTGAAATTTTCACAAATTATGTATTTCCATTGCCGCTATAAGAAAAAATACTAAAAATTAAAAAAATAAAATATTAAACGTAATAAACGTGTTTTTTTGCATTTTTTGGCATGATGGTACGAAACCCTTCGTGCGCGAGTCCGACTCGCTCTTGCCCGGTTTTTTATATAACTAGAGAGCAAACAAACACATGGTTTTCCTGATGGAAAGAGAAACCGCCTATAGACACAAAAAATGTTATTGCTGCGTTGGTATCAGTGTAGCAGGATGACAATACTGCTTGCATAAGTCTACTGGCTACCTTATCCTCCAAACCCAAACTCGACCATGACAAGCATTGACGCTATTGCGGCAGGAATAGGTAAGGCGGTGATACCAAATACCCAGACGAGACGTTGCGGAATTCTACCACCTAACAGTCACGATGGTAGTAACACGTATAGACAATCGGCCGCCTGTAACGACCTGCCTGGCAGAATGGCAGTTAGTCTATTCTTCAAAGGGAATCCGGACCAACATGGAGGTAGCTGCGTGTTGCTATTAACGGTTGCGGATGAAGACGGGGTAAAAAAACGGCCAACTGGTTTTGTTTTTAATGTAACAACAAGTTTACCAAGTGCCGACGGTAAAAAGTGTAAAAAAGTTACAATTTATTATAATATCAAAATACTCGTTTTGACAATTAATCCCCCATGTAAGCCATGCTGATTATTATTGTAGGATACGATACTAATTAGTGTACGGTTTTATCAAACAGCCAAATCCACCAAAATCGGCTCAAATTGATGTTTCATTGCTCCAATATAATTGTATTTATTGACTAGACAACACAAAACACCATAAAATGAACTTTATTATTAAGCAAATAAGCTGATAATTCAGACGCGGATTAATTGGTCTCAGAACATCTTAGCTACTATGCAAAGATTTCTTCCCTGTTAATTTCATCCCCTTAAAGGATCTCTAAGTGGTGGTTTCACTTGAGCATCAAATAAGGCCCGTTGAAGTGGTCATGTCTGAAAACATGACCAGTGTAAGATGGTCTTCTCTTAACTCTGGATGCGTTGTTTTTGAGGGCGTTAAAAAGGGCTGTTTGTGAAAGTGGGCTCAGAGTAAATTGGTCGGTGTAAGGAGCTTCGGAGGGTGCGTCTTGACCGTTCATCTTAGTAGTGACATACACACTGACATAAATTGGATGTTCTTAACGATCAACGCCATCGTGCTACTTTAGATTAACCGACTGCATCTAAAAGGCTTTATTATGTACATTGCACATTATCAGAGCAATGAACTAAGTAGGGTACCGTCCTAAAAGTAGTATATTTTAATATCATAGTCAATTAAGCAGATGACCTCTCCTGATCGAAAGAAAACCGTCGTCTAAAAACGTCAAATATGTTAATAGTGGGCCGCTGGTCCATCTAAAAGATATTGCCATATCTATGAATTATTAATAAGTGAAGCAAAATCTTTGTACTCCTTTTTACATTAATTACTTAAGCGGAGAAGTATAAAATTCGGCACAATTAAAGTTGACTCGGTGAAGAAGTGCAGAAAGCTACTATTTTTATATAAAATCCAAGAAACGGTCTCGCAGTAACGGTCATTTGGACTAACTGCTTAAGTTCAATTAAAAAAAACATATTAATTAATAAAAATATACACTACACACACTACCATTTATTTGACACACATCGCAATATACACACATGTATACATCATGTATATTATTATGTTTATAGCTAAATTCTGTTGTCAAATTTAGAAGAGATATAGTCTGACGAATTCATAGAATTATGGTCTAATTTCGAACAACTATATGTCATACTGATCCTACTAATGTTATAAATGCGAAAGTTTGTTCGTATGTATGTATGGATGTATGTCACTCTTTCACGCAAATACTACTGAACCGATTACGATGAAATTTGGTATGTAGGTAGCTGAAGACCCAGAATAACACATAGGTTACTTTTTATCCCGGAAAAATAAAGTGATCCCGCGGAATTCGCAAAAAACT
Source organism: Apodemia mormo (assembly GCA_036924255.1). Lineage (NCBI taxonomy): Eukaryota > Metazoa > Arthropoda > Insecta > Lepidoptera > Riodinidae > Apodemia > Apodemia mormo. The sequence goes on along the minus strand of JAUPFN010000005.1, from coordinate 6,996,288 downwards.
TTTATAATGCAGCGGGCTGCAAGTTCCAGCTGGTATTATATAAATGCGAGGACACTTTTTATCTCGAAAAAATTAATGTTCCCAGTTCACCAAAAACTGTTATGATGCAGTTTGTTTTTAATAAATTTACAGTGCGTCTATCGGCGTATATTACTAGTATTAGTAAGCAGATTTAATTGAGAAGATTTTATAATGATGGGATCGACTGTATGGTTTCAGCCACATACCTCATCAATACTAATAGACACGGTGTTGGACGTAGAACGTAAACCCGTGTTGATCCCGGGCTCCTTTGAAGAATAGGCCAACTGCCGTTCTGCCAGGCAGGTCGTAAAAGGCGACCGATTGGCTTTACGAGTCTACTAAGTGGTAGAGTTCTGCATTGTCTCGCCCGGGTCTGGTACCACCGCCTTACCTATTCCTGCCGCAATAGCGTCGGTGCTTGTCACTGTCGTGTTCCGGTATGGAGGGTAAGGTAGCCGGTAAACTTATGCATGTGGTATAAGACCTCGCCACAAGATAGCAATGCACCATTAACATCTTTGGTGTCTATAGGCGATGGTTGACTCTTTCCATCAGGTGACCCATCTGCTTGTTTGCTATCTTATACTATAAAAAAAGCGCTCATATGAGCAAATGCTTGTAAACTTAGAGTAATAACCTTGTGTTAACGCGTTATTATTCTATGCTTGGAAATGTCACACGCTTATAGAAACATTAGGCCCCTAGCACATAGCGTATTTTAAACGCGCAGACGACGCGCAGATGACACACGTATACGCTCTTCAACCGCGATTTGAACGCAATTTTATTACCCAAGCACACGGGGTGATCGTGAAACGTACATCTACTGCGCGTATACGCTCAGATATAGTGATACAGATGTGCTGTAGACGCTCGTAGCTTCCATCTTCTCGTCAGTCAGTTGTTGGCTTCGGTTCAGACACTGCGTACGTCGGCTTTAGTACTGCTTTTAAAAAGAAAAGACGTAGAAATATGCGAATCTATTGGATTGTTTATTTCCATTATAAAGCAGTCGGTGTCGAAAGATTCCATTTTAAAATAAAATACACGCGCAGCACACAATAAAATATGGCGTGAGCGCGCGCCCCTCCTTCACTTCTCCTCCAGCCCTTTGTATGCTCATCAAACGAGTTTCGAACACGCTTCACGCGCGTTTGCATCTCGTTTGACGCGCGTTCAAATCCATGAAAACGCTAAAACCAGCATCTACGGTTCAGAAAACGCGCGTTACTGAAACGCGTGTCGTCTGTGCGTTTAAAATACGCCATTTGCTAGGGCCCTTATATCGTAAAAAATGGAAATATGGCATATTGTGCTACTTTATAGTTTTGAATAAGAAGCCAAAACTTAAGATAGACCTCTAGATTAATTTGTTTCATCAGTAGGTAATATAACTCTGTATTTCTGCAAGCTTAGAGACGTTTTCCAGGTCAAAATATAGTTTAAATTGATACCAACACAAAATTACAACCAATGATCTAAGTCCTATAGATCCAAGAACAGAGACGCAAGATTTACTTTCGAGTTAGTTCATCTATGCTCCTATACTCATTATACTGTAAAGATGAAGAGATTGTTTGTTTGTTTGGTAGAACGCGTTAATATCTGAATGTACCAGTAGATTTCAAAAAAGTCGTTCTTTATATAATAGCTACATTCACGAGGAAGGCCATAAGCCAGCTTTTTACCTGACTGAGCAAAAATAAGTAATATTTTTGGGTCACGTGAACGAAGTCGCGGGAAACAGCTAGTACTGAGAAATGAGAATATCCTAAGATACCAGTGTAAGGAATACCCTACATTTGGCGATTAATATGCTAACACGATGTGCTATTTCACATGGACAACGGCCCTTTCTTTAAATGTTAGGAACTACCTTTACTAATTAAACCACGTAATCAATTATATTACATTTATATTTCTTTTCACATTGCTATTATCACTAACAACTAACAACCTTATTTTAACGAAATATAACTTAATAAAATACATTACCTTAAATTACTTATGCACACTCAAGAATGATCTCAATACTCTTACAGTTTACTGGAGGCCAACTGTTCGGTACGACTCGCTCTTTCGAGCGTCGTCGTCAATCTGCCATATCTTTAACAAGTTCTAACTGTCATCCCCACGTTTGGGGATACCAGTTAAAACAATAATTTTGCCTATTAAATATAATTTCGGGCAAAATCTTGCTCTATTAAATAAAACCTAACCTAGTATTATTGGGATTTTAACGTAATGTTTACATAGGATGTAACGAATTATTACAGCTGGCTTTATAATAATAAACAACTTAGATTTTCTCTAGAGCAAAATAGTTTCTAATATATATAGCGAATGTTTGAAATATATCTTTAGCCTGTAGCCTAGGTATTTCAGCCTTGTGGTGAACGGCTGACGTAGCAATTAGTAACGCACGCCGCCGCGTAAACAGGTAATTAGGGAGCACCCACCGGCATCTACAGAGTATATAAATATACTCGCATTGGCTCGTGACATTATTTGTATTATATTTTATGTGTCATAGAATAACCAACAAGCAGATGGTTTCCTTTATTTAAAGAGAACAATATCGCCTTTACCTATATATAAGCGCGTTGCTATCCTTGTGGCAAGCTGGTACTGCCACATGCATAAGTTTACTACTGGCTATTTTATCCGCGAAATTGAATCGCAAATTATTTGCACTAATACTCTTTTAATTTAACTATAAATAAAAACTCTAATAAAATAACTCAATAACTCTATTATAATTTTTTGGCTTAAGCTTTTACAACTAAAATATTTTCGTTACAATGGTTGATTTAAAAATAAGTTTAATTCACTGAATTAAATAAAATCTCTTAGGTAACAAATTTAACAGTTTTTTTTACGAAATATATGTAATAGTAGTGAATAATGATGTAAGACTATGATACATAACTGTTTTTTTGTATTTGTAATAAATAGGGTTTTATAGAAAGAAAAATTGGAAAATTCGGAAAAACTGTAAATTGAACTGTACATTTAACCCAGTCTTGGTGCAGGTCCATTTTCATAAATAGACCTTATTGCTCATTTGGTAGAAAATTGGCCTAACTGTTACTTTTACGATTTCACAGAATAGCGACTTAAAGTGTGATATTTATTTTTGAGACGTTACTGACTGGATAAGAAAAGATTAAAATGAGTTTTTTTTTTATAAATTAAAAAAAAACTAATATATTTTTATAAGGTGGTCAAATATTAAAAAAATATATATTGGTTATGTTCAAAAGAAAATTCTAACTTTTAAGTACTTTGTGAGGTATAATTCAATTTTGGTAAAAACTGCATTTACGTCATTGTAGCACCAAATATGCGATATGCCGTTCTGCTAGGCAGTTCGTAAGAGGCGAATGATTGACTATACGAGTAACTATCATCGTAGCTAATAGGTAGTAAAGTTCTGCATTGTCTCGCCTGGGTCTGGTACTACCGCATTATCTTTTCCTGCCGCAATACCGTCAGTGCTTGTAACAGCTGTCGCCGGTTTTAAGGGAAATGTACCCGGTAAAAACTTAAATGCACGTAGCATTATCACCATGCCATTAGGGTAGCAATGCACCATTAACATCTTTGGTGTCTATAGGCGATGGTTGTCTCTTTCCATCAGGAGAGCCATCTGCTCGTTTGCATCTTATGATATATACAAATTCAAATTATAATCTACTAGACAACAGCAAGGTAAGAATTTCTTGCAAAAAAAAAGTGTAATTCGGCCATCCCCGAAACTTCCCACTAAATTAAGGTCAAAAAAGTAAAAAATAAAAGCACAATTTTTTTCAGTTTAAACATCTATTTTGTTAAGAATGGCATTATACTATTTTTTGAAACGCTGTATATTTCGAAAACGATGATGGCATTCAGCTCAATTTTTGAGAAATATTACTTCATGACGGTTTACTTATTATTATAAAAAATCATATTAGAAATCTTAATGTTAGTAGAAAGCTTAATTTATCCAAAAATTGAATTTTCATTGAGAAATTCCATCATCGGACATCGCGTCAAAATTTAAAGTTCCATCCTCACCACCTCAATGTCTGGAAATCCACAACTCCTTTGTGGAATCAATTACCCGCGGGGGTTGTTTCCGAACGGATACGACTTGGGGACCTTCAAGAAACGAGCGTATTCATTCTTAAAAGGCCGGCAACGCAGCTGCAAGACCCCCGGTATTGCAGATGTTCATGGGCGGTGATGATCACTTACCATCAGGTGCACCATCTGCTCGTTTGCTCCCTCTACTATAAAAAAATAATGATTTAGCTGCTATATAAAGTGCAGGTAGCCACATTTCTAAATTAAATAACAAAAACTATATGTCACGTATTTTTAATCCCAATAAAATTAAGGTGCGAATAAAGGCAGCAAAAAACAATGAAATCAGTGAACGCCACTCGTAACCGCATCACATACACGTTATAAATCTACGGGGTAGTATTAATTCATTTCCTTGGTAAGGGGTGCATGCGTACGTGCTGTCCGAACGTATGGCGTGTAGGAAATTCATACGATCTCACTGGAAATGTGAAAGCAATCTCGGCTCGGGTTGAATTTGTTAAAATTTTTAGACTTGAATTTCGCGTATTTTTACTTTGTGGTTATTTTTGTTTTTACTTGCTGGCCACATGAAAGTTATGGTACGTCTCTTTCGGTTTTACAATTATCTATGATATTTTTTACAATTTTTGTGGTATTTATTTTAAACAACTAATATTCCCCATATTTCCTTATTTAGTAGCTCTAATTGAAATGATGTGGCATGGACCTATGGTGATATATTATATTACTAGCTGCAGCGTGCAGCCCGCTGCATTATACACAGTTTTTGGCGCATCCCGCGGGATCATCTCATTTTTTTCGGGATAGAAAGTAGCCTATGTGCTATTCCAGATCATCAGCTACCTGTGTGCCAAATTTCATTCAAATCCGTTCAGTAGTTTTTGCGTGATTGAGTAACAAACATCCATCCAAACATCAAAATTCAAAATTCAAAATGTCTTTATTTCGTAGGTAAAATTTTTACACTTGAAATATGTCAGTAATTAATAGTTTATGCAAAATAAAGAAAATTTAAAAAAAACAATACAATATCATAATACAAATAACAAAATAAAAAACAAATTAAAATATACTTAATTGGACACATCATCCCAAAAATACATTACTATGTACCCAATGCACAGATATCTTGTTTGTTTATAAATACAACTTATCAACACCCAACAGCAACATGTAAATGAAGGTAGACAGTTATATTTAGAAATATGGAAGTTATGACAAAGTTGCAGCGATTAAATAGTTCCCTGAATTAGGGGGAAGAATACTACAGATGTTATTGGAGATATATACATTATTTCATAATTTAAATTAAAATTATGTAGGTATGTAATATGAATTTATTAAAGTTTATGTCGGAAAATAAGTAAAATTAAAATGTCAATATACATAAAGTAGTATAGGTATGTACAAAGTCTTAAAAATCATTAATATGTCATTGTCGTATTTTAATAACGTGATATAATTAATTAATATAAAAAAATATTTTTATAGAAAAAAAAAAAAATAACGCTAAAATAAAGCATTACCTCCAAGGGCTTCTTTGGTTTAAATATTGTGAAATACTATAATAACCTTTTTCATAAAGTTTGTTCTTAACAGTCCTTTTGAATTGTTCTATGGGCAAATTTTGGATGTCTTTTGGAAGTTTGATAAAAAATGTTATTGATAAACCTTTAAAAGAGTTACTGATTTTATGTAGCCGACTAAAGTGAACTGTTAGGTTATCTTTATTCCGAGTATTGAAATTGTGAAATTCACTGTTTTTATTAAAAAGATTGATATTTTTTCTTACATATAACAAATTTTCATATATATACTGGGAAGTCAATGTCAATATTTTTATTTCTTTAAATTTTTCTCTAAGAGACACTCTGGGGCCGAGCCTGTAAATTGCACGAATCGCCCTTTTTTGTAAGACAAAAATGGAATTAACGTCTGCAGCATTACCCCACAGTAAAATACCATAGGTCATTATGCTGTGGAAAATTGCATCTATCCAAATATCCATCCAAACATCCAAACTCGCATTTATAATATTAATATAGATAATTAACTTTCTGTGTATATGTCATATGTATATATGTCGCCTCTGAGGTCTAGTGGTCCTGTGTTGGAATTGACCGTATGAGGTTCCGGGTTCGATTCCAGGGGAGAATGTTCTGATAAAAACAACATTGCCTAGGATGGATGGATTGCCCGGTTGGCGATAGGCTTGCCACCTATCACATTATGGAACTAAGTATCTTCGGCTAATCATGAGTGCACTTGTTATACATCGGCCTACCTCTTCGAAGATAAGGACATGAAGATACTTATTTAGTAAGCAAATACTGGAGTAAATACTACAACATAAACATATGTGGTGCGGCTGGTTGGTACCACTGAATAGCTGAGCGGCAGAACCAGCGTGCCATTAATCGCGATTTAGGATTTTACTTAAGCATTTGTAGATTTACTTGACATACATACAGTCTTTCCCAAAAGACCAAAGGTCGATCCCGTTAAGCTAGTGAAGCGTCTCATACGCTTAAGCCTCTGAAGAGTCGAGTCGAGCAGGATGTCATTTTTTTTCGAAGAGTCACCACTATGACATCGGTGGTCAGTACGGTAAAACAAGCCAGCGTGTTAACTACTGTCAGGGCACTGTCGTAACTGTGGAGGTTGATGATATCACACTGGTAATGTGGGAAAAGAATGAAAAAGTGAGATCTTCCCTACCAGGCAAGGTGTACTGCTTGGGGACCGAAGTCCGTCTGGAGAAGCGGTGAAACTTGTGTGATGATGAAAGTTGTGAAGTGTTGTAAGATAAATTGTAATATTGCCATTTTGGATTATGCTTTGAATATTTTTTGTTTTTTTTTTTTTATCATAAGATAGCAAACAAGCGGATGGGTCTCCTGATAGAAAAGTCAACCTTGTCTATAGACACCAAAGGTGTTAATGATGCGTTGCTACCTTGTGACGAGGTCTAATGCCACATTGCCACATGCATAAGTTTACCGGCTACCTACCCTCCAAACCGGAACGCGACAGTGCCAAGCATTGACGATATTGCGGCAGGAATAGGTAAGGCGGTGGTACCAGACCCGGGCGAGAGAAAACAGGACTCTTACCACCTAGTAGCCACACTGGGAGTAACTCGCATAGCTAATCGGTCGCCTTTTGAGATATTCCTGGCAGTTCGGCAGTTGGTCTATTATTCAAAGGAGACACTTAAATAGGTGAAGACTGAAGCAGAGTTCCGATATAAAGTCAATGGGAAAGTGGTTGTTTGTAGTTTTACTGCATTTAAACTATTACATCATGATTGCAACACTATTGTAGTTACTGAGCTAACATTTTTAATTAATTTTTTAAATAATTTCCGCAATATGTCACCTAAACCTACTACAAATATTTTTATTTCTATAATTATGGCACTTATTGGATTAATTTAAGTCTTCCATTACGATCATGATCCGCTTTCCATCAGTCTCAGAAGCCTGATTTACGAGAAGACAAAGTTTTATAGAGCCTCTTAAAAGGGAACAATAAAAAGTTAGGCCATAAACGGACGGAATGAGATTTCGTTATTGTATTTATTTACCTTGATATTGTAACAGCTACTTTGTTAGTTTTATAACCTGACTGCGGTAATTTTAAACGAATGTTTTACGTTAGATTTGTATATGTGACTGTGGTGAGTCTTGGAAGGTCTAGAGTTAGTTTGGTAACACAATATCAATTTTTGCTGAAAAATTGTCTGGACTATGGAAATTGGTGGACGGAATTCTCCTCTGTAATGGTCCAGGCTCCTTTGAAGAATAGACCAACTGCCGTTCTATTAGATAAGTCTAAAAAGCCGACCGATTGGCTATACGTGTCACTACCAACTGGACCACTAGGTGGTAGAGTTCAACGTCTCAGCGTTCAGTCGCAACGTGTCTTTTGGGTATTTGGTACCACCATCTTCTTTATTCTTTTCGCAATAGCGTCAATACTTGTCATTGCCGTATTCCAGTTTGGAGCATAAGATAGGCGGTAGACTTATGCATGCCCCATCCCATCCCAGCACAAGGATAGCAACGCACCATTAACATCTTTAGTGGCAATAGGCGATGGTTTCTCTTTCCATTAGAAAAGCTATCTGCTTGTACTATAAAAAATCTCGAAAAAAATATCTCGAAATCTTGAAGCAAAGACCTTATTCTTAAAAATACCCCTTTTATTGCAGACTAGCTGTTGCCCACGACTTCGTCTGCGCGGAGTTCGTTTACTCCGCACAGCACCTCCCCCGTAGGTGATAGCGTGATAATATGTAGCCTATATAATAAATATATTGACCCGACCTGTTAGTAATATTCATGCAAAATTTGAAGTAAATCCATGCAGCACTTTTTGAGTTTACCCCGGACATACATACAGACAAACAGACAAAAATTCTAAAAACTATATTTTGGGCTTCGATATCGATCGTAGATCACGCCCCAAGTACTCTTTTAAAAAATATTCAATGTACTTACAGTTTTGACTTTCCTACGATTTTACTATATGTATAGATGTCCATATTCTTTAGTACTACGAAGGCTATTTCCGTTTACCCCCTATTAAAAAAAAAATTAGGGTAAACGGAACGCTCTCGTCGCGATCCCTATGAAATTAATTGGCGGTTAGCGAACTGTCCACTTTGATCTCAAATATTTGGCGTCTGGTGGGGAATTCCTAATTCAAATTAAGCTTTCTGCTTTTATAATGTACTTATTTACAATTTAATGATTCATATATTTTGACATCATTCTTATTACGTAATAGAAAATCTATCTATTAATAATCTTCTTCTTTCTTTATATATAAAAATCAATTGCTATTCTTTAGTCTCACTAAAACTTGAGAACGGCTACACCGATTTGGCTAATTTTGGTTTTGAATTAATTGTTAAAGTCCAGAGAAGGTTTAAAAGGTGAGAAAATATAGAAAAATTAAGAGTCGTTCAAAAGGCAGAACAACGCTTGCCGGCGGGGTTATCACGTAACTCGCAATGCGAAATAATCGCAATTGTATAGTTATTGCAAGGCACATAATAGCCTTGTATATTAGTGGCAGTCGTTGCCACTTGATTATTTTTGGTTGTGTGACTTCGCAAAAAATGCATCCAGTGACCAGCAAGCAATTGGCGACGTTTTTGATGATTTTTTCGTTACAAAAAGAGTCATCGCTGGTCGCTGGCGGATTGCAAACGTTCGTATCACCTATACGCCTCCGGGTCAGGTCACCTCCATGAATATTTTAAAAGCAAAATTAGCCAATCGGTTCAGCTGTTCACGAGTTTCAGCTAGACTAACGAAAAGCAATTGATATATATATATATATATATATATATATATATATATATATATATATATATATATATATATATATATATATATATAAATATATAAATATAAATATTAGCTGAAACTCGTGAACAGCTGAACCGATTTGGCTAATTTTGCTTTTAAAATATTCATGGAGGTTCAGGTTAGGTTTAAAAGGTGAAAAATGTAGAAAAAAAACCCAGAAAAGTGGACATAAAGTTGGCAGAACAACGATTGTCAGGTCAGCTAGTAATATATATTTTGGTTTATTGACAGCATGTATAAGGCAGGCAGGCAGTGTTTTTGGCAGGGGAAAATCGTTTGGAATCACGTCAGCGTCATCGACATGCTAATGTTTAAAGTATATCTAGGGCTAGCTAGAACACATCGCGCAGCACACAGTAAATGTGTTCGTAAAATAGTGTATAAACCCAGTATTATCACAATTATATATATATATATATATATACATATATATTTATATATATATATATATATATATAATATATATATATATATTATATATATATATACATATATATATATACATATATATATATATATATATATATATATATATATATATATATATATATATATATATATATATATATATATATATATATATATATATATATATATATATATATATATATATACTTGAAATACAATTTTAAATGTTCACTTATGTCGGCAGCCTGCCTGATTGTCTCCGATATTTTTTTTATATTTCGGTTTCGCTTTTTCCATATAAAATACGTCAATTTTATATGTAAAAAGTAATCATAATTAATAATAATTAAATAAAATGAATGATTTAATACTAAGCAGTTCTTCAAAGGCTGGTTAAACATTTCACAACCATCGTCACTACCAGGTACAATTTTTCAACGTTTCGCTCGAGTATAGTACCGCCCAGGTACCGAGTTGTAGCGGGTTTAATACGTAGTATTGTCAATGCTTGTCACTGTCGTGTTTTGGTGAAGAAGATAAGGTAGCTTAAAGGTAAATTTACGCTTCTGACATTAGATCTTTGTCACACGTCAAGAAAACCATCTGATTGTTTGCTATCATATGATATAAAAAACTGTTCAATTTACTATTAAACCTATACTATTTTCAAAACAATATTTTTAGAATGCTTTTAATTTTTTTAATAAAGAATTTTGACTCTCGGGATCGATTCCCGACAGGGACACACATTTGTGTGATGAGCATAGATGTTTGTATTTCTGGGTTTGGGTATTTATTATGTATGTTAAAGTATTTAAATATGTGTTTATATGTATTAGTACCGTCGTTGAGTAACACCCATAACAGAAGCAAGTATTTAGCTATATTCTACACTCTTTGTCGTCGGCACTTGATAAAACGTCATTTTCGTTCAAAATTATATATAAAAACACTTGTACTGTTTCACAATAAAATTTATTGTGAAATAGTATAAATATTTTTATTATATAAAAAATTGAATAAAATAATTTGCTCACTTTGGGCACTAATACCGCAATTAGTAGTAACCACTATTTTGTCTAGCCTGCATAAATAGTGTCAGTAGTTTTAACGGTCAAGTTCAAGAACCAAAGTTTCAGTTTGGCAGGTGAAGTAAATACACCCACAACATAAGTAACACACTTTATATACTTATCACTAATATTAATAGCGTAAGTAACAATAATAGTAAGAATAATAAAATAATATATAAGGAATAACGTAAATAAAAACAGTAACAATAGAAATAGTAAGATTCTCATCACTTGTATGTATATTTATATAAAGGCTTAAATTTTAGCTCATTCGGACTTATAATCACCAACCACTAAATCACACGAGTTCAAATAGTAATTACATATTAAAAAAATACATTCACACAATGTCAATACAAGAATAATAATATTTTTACTAATGTCTAATAGGCATGCACAGATAGCGGTCCACACAAACGGAGAGGTATAAACAAATATAGAGAAGAGTTCGGAAGCCACCGATTTGTATGTTTACTCGGCGCTGCGTAAACGGCTCCTAGCTGAACACATGTTACGTAAACATGTTGACCCGCGCAGCTTCGCCCGCGAGTAGATTGAAATGTCGTCAAGACAGCTTTGCATACAAATTTTATCCCCTATTTCAACCTTTTAAGTGTTGATTTTATAAAAAAAAAAATTAGCCTATGTTTGACCCCGGCTCTTCAATTACTATCTTTTTGCCAAATTTCATGAAAATCGGTCCAGCGGTTTAGCCGTGAAAGCGTAACAGACAGACAGACAGACTTTCGCATTTATAATATTAGTATATTATGGATATTGATTGTAGACATCGCCGCGAAAAAACATGATATTTTCAAAATGGCGGACTGTTCTGTGTCTGATTTCATACAAAAATATTCTACGCCCATTAAAAGTACAATGAAAGTACATCGTTATTTAGAGCCCGAAATGCAACATGTTATCGAAGTTCAATTCGTCTGGTTTCCATAACTCTGATGCGCAGCGAGGTGTGAATTCTCCATTATTTCTCCACCCATTGTGATTCGGCAGCGATTTGCAAATGTTCAGATTTCACCAGTCTATGTTGACGGAATATTAAGAGATATATACTTACATTCCAATGTCTAGCTATGTTCTTTATTGTTGGTCTCCATGCTTATGAAATAATTTAATTCAATCCCGGGCCTTATCTACTTTTGCCGCAATAACGTTATTGTTTGTTACTGTTGTGCTCCGGTTGAAAGGGTAAGGTAGCTGGGGCCCGATTTACGTAATAAAACGCCATTTGAGTAGAATCGTTTAGGGCTGTTACAAATTTTCTTACACATTATGTGGGCGTCGTAGCACGATGCGACGTACAATCGTGTTTATATGTGTAATAATAAGCACTTCGATTCGATTATGGTTTTTTACGTGAATTGGGGGCCTGTTAATCGTTGCCTGCATCTACCTTTGACATGACATCACTGTTAAAAAATGGCATCATACCACTAACGTAATTGGTGGTTTTAAGAAATGGTTATGGCTTCCTATTCCTGTTCCTATACATTATTACATATTCCTATACATAAGAATGGTAGATGAAAGGTTAACAAAACAGATATACAATGCGAATGTGGAAGGATGTAAGTACCGAGGGAGACCAAGACGTACCACGATCAAATTGATCGAGTACTGTCCGAAGGTGGGGTCAAGAGTCTTCGCAACCGGCGTGTGTGTATGAAGAGAGTGATGAATGTGGAGGAAGCGAGACAAGCCTGCAAGGATCGTGATGTGTGGCACTCGGTTCTCTCTCTACCCCGTAAGGGATTTGGCGTGAAGATATGTGTGTGTGTGTATCCTATACATATTATAAAACAAAATTCTCCGCCGCATCTATCTGCCTATTCGTGATAAACTCAAAAACCACTAAACGGATTTTCATGGCGTTTTCACGAATGCATAGAGGAATTCATAAGGAAGATTTAGGTGTATAATTTGTCAAGGTTTTTTTTGTATATATGGGTATGGGTCGTAGTTCTAATATACATATAAGATTCGATATGTATAGTTATGGATATATTTATATTAGTCTAGGATTATCTTATGTTAAATTTGGTGGTGCCTCAATATATCATTGTAGCGATCAGGTCAGCGAGACAGATATATTTTTGGATTTTTAAAACATAGACTTTTCAGCATATGACTAGAAATCCAATACGGCTAAAAATTTGGACAAATCCGGGCGGGTCGTTACTTTAAAATCCTTTCCTGCCGCTCCTCCGTAGATACGTGCAAGAGTTACGAGTTCGGCTGTCCTTCCTAAATCTCGGCGATCGTCGCGGAGCTCGTTACCCTTATCTTCGGACTGATAACAGACCCTACGGCGAGTTTATGAGACATTCTTATGTATTCTAAGAATAAAATATAATTTTCCGTTTTCAATGCGATTTTTGATATCTGCACGTGGATTTCCTTGTATGGTAGGCAGAGAAAAACGAGTTTAGTGTTAAAATACGGTTCACCACGATTTACAGGTTGAACATTGAAAACCTACGCAACGCCCGGGTCTGGTACCACCGCCTTGCCTATTCCTGCCGCAATAGCGTCAGTGCTTGTCACTGTCGTGTTCTGGTTTGGAGGGTAAGGTAGCCGGTAAACTTATGCATGTGGCATTAGACCTCGCCACAAGATAGCTAGCTACTCACCATTAACACCTTTGGTGTCTATATGGTCGACTCTTTCCATCAGGAGACCCATCTGCTTGTTTGCTATCTTATGATATAAAATAAAAACACGCTGTTTATTCTAAGCGGGAAGATGTTTACAAGCCTTTTCTACTATTCTTCTCTTGGTATAAAAGTCTTTTTTTTTATCATAAGATAGCAAACCAAGCAGACGGGTCTGCTGATGGAAAGAGTTAACCATCACCTAAAGACACCAAAGATGTTAATCAAGCATCTTGCTATCTTGTGGCGAGGTCTAATGACACATGCATAAGTTTACCAGCTACCTTACCCTCCAAACCGGAACACGACAGTAATAATTACTGACGCTATTGTGGCAGGAATAGGTAAGGCGTAGTATCAGATCCGGGCGAGACAATGCAGAACTCTACCACCTAGTAAAATCTATGGTCTAAATAAATAAATAATAAATAATAAATATTCACGGGACAAATTACACTTATTGATCTAACCCCAAAGTAAGCAAATTATTTGCTTGTGTTATGGGTGCTAGTCAACGATACTAATACATAGTAATACATGTATAAATACTTTTATACATGTATTTCTAAACACCCAAACCCGGAAATACAAACATTTTTGCTCATCACACAAATGCTTGTCCCCATCGGGGATCGAACCCGAGTCCCGTTGATTGCGTAGTCAGAGTTGCTAACCACTCTACATGTTTCATTATACTCCAAAGAAATTTCTGTGTTGCTAACTTTGAAATATTTTTTTTATAATTTGTACAAAATGGGTTTATTGTTTTTGATGAACATTGGTAATTTTATGTCGTCAAATCAAAAATTAAACGGTAGCTAGTTAAATATATTTTTTAATTTACTTAATTAATAATATGTATTATTACTTTTTAGTACCATTCACTATTAAATTAATTTGCTTTCTATGGGATCACAATTCGTGTAATTTGTCAGGAGGCATATATAATAATCATCACGTCATGGGTTCACGCAGCAACATGCTAATATTGCTGATATAAAAAATAAGATTTTCCCGTACCAAAAATTATCAATAGAAGAATATAAATAGAAGCTTTTACCTAAATTAACAATATCACTGCATAAATGTTGTCTACTATAAAATTATATATTCCAATGTCACAATCAAAACGAAATAGAACAGTACAAAATGATCCAGACAAAGGATTCAATGCAAACATCATGATATACGACAAACATAAATACAGATTGTTATATCGGAGGTTATTGCTGTGGAACGTGCTCACTGTGGCCACAAGTCTGTGGACCGTGCCTTGTACTTACAGATCGCAGACCACCTAACCTAGGTTAGGTGGTCTATGTTTCACAGGGCATACGCCAACGCATTTTAGCCAAAATGTATGTACAATATTCAGTCGAAAACATAATTTAAACGCAGTAAATTGCAAAAACAGATTTCCAATATGTGGAATCTTGGATCCAATCTTCACCAAATTTATTCTAAATTCTAAAACAAGTAATTTTCCAATTTTTTTCAAAAATGACTGACTTCTGAGGTAACGAACATTTCAAAAATACAATGGAATTGAGAACCTCCTCATTTTTATGAAGCCGGTTGAAAAGTAGGCTACATTCCTGACAAAACGTCGAATCCCTATTATGTGAATATTATTAAGTAATAAAGTAAGATAGCAAACAAGCAAAGGTGTTAATGGTGCGTTGCTATCTAATGGCGAGATCTAATGTCACATGCATAAGTTTACCGGCTACCTTACCCTCCAAACCGGAACACGGCAGCAACAAGCACTGACGCTATTGAGGTGGTACCAGACCCGGGCGAGAAAATGCCTAAAAACTTAGTAGCCACGATAGTAGTGACTTGAATAGCCAATCGGTCGCCTTTTACGACCTGCCTGGCAGAAAAGCAGTTGGCCTTTTCTTCAAAAGAGCCCGGGACCAACATGGGGGAGTAAGCTCAATATAACTAGGTTTTTTTCATGTCCAGTGTGTTATTTTTGCGACAGAAATAGGTGCCTAAACAGCCATTTTTAAAATTTCTGTAATCTCTGAAACGGCGGTTCCGATTTTCATGGAACTTTCACTGAAAGAGTTATATACTGAGAGTATATAGGGCAGGATATAGACTACTTTTTACCAAAAGGTTTACTTGAGCAAAAGGAAGTAATTAATGATTTTGAATCACGCGAACGAAGTCGCGAGTAATAGCTAGTTCATAATATGATACAATATGAGATATATAGTATTTACCAAAACATATTATCTGTTTCAGTTGTTATACCACTTCAACCTTAAAAATAAGTTAAATATTTTTTCCTATACGTTTATAATGCATTTTTTCCTGCACTTCTACAGTATTTTAGATTTAAATTTTAACGTAGACACAAAAAATACCGTGGCATATAAAATTACTTAAACTACAGTGCCGTACTTTAGTTTTCAGAAAATGTACAATTATTCGCCGTTCCATGTTCACGGCTCAACTTCATAAATAATTATGTGAATAATATTCACAATAATAAGCCTTTAATTAGCTAAAAATAATAGCAGCCCGATAAATCTCGCGTTTTATATTTCAATCTAATATTTTATTACGAATTCGTGTCGATTTGTAAAGCTTTATTATTTATTCGGTACTGAATTTAGTAGCGTGGGTTTAATAGCATTTAATCGGTCATTTTGAAACCTAATTACGATGGAATTAATCTTGTTTAGAACTAGACCGATATAAAAAGCTTTCCTGAGCCTGAAAATTGAACTAAATAGAATTAGTATGTTCTAACTTATATTACCTAAACAAAAGTGTCAAATAAATTTATTGTTATTTGTTTGACACTTTTGTTCTTTTGTTGAAGTATTCCATATTAGGCACCCGCTTAAATGGCACCTGAGGTATTCCACATACGGCACCTCTCGATATTTTTGGCAGGTGCCATTAGTGGAATATTTTATTATTTTAGATTTTATTCCCCAAATGGCACCTACGGATCAGTAGGTACTAGTGTTGGGACGTACTTAGGAAATGAAAATTAAACAAATCGATTAAAATCAATACAAACTATAATTACATGATATATATAGCTTCTTTATGTTTTTAATCATTTTATTACCACTATAAGTTTCTTTATTTCGTCTCCATTTAATAAACAAAGATTAAACAATGACGCTCACCGTAGGCGCGAGGTATTCCTGCGCTAAAAAGCATTCCAAAGTTTCCAGGTAAGAGAAATTAAGTTAAGAGGAACGTGTAACAAAACAATTACTTTCATAAAAAAATAATGAATTAAAATAAAAAAAAAACAAAATTAAGTTTTTGCTAAATAAATAGATTTTTGTTGAGTGACATAGTTATGAAACCATATCCAACCATTTTCGAGTTAGTTTTTTATTAAAACTATTCGGGGAAGAATCAAAGTCGAAGTCGGAAACGTCAACTACCCGATTAAACGTATCTGTAGAGCGAATAAAATACGAATTACCTCTATAGTTGCTGGCACAATGTGGAACATATGTTCTTTAGCTTTCAATAAATGACATATTTTTCTAAATAGGTCCAGTAATTTTTAAATTAATTTATTAGAAACAAAATAACAAATCCTTAATATATTTATGTATTTTATTCGTTGAGTTTTCAGCGTTATTTTGCGGGAATCACAAAAATTCAAATACAAAATTAAGGAAATTTAAAATTTGCAAATTTTCGAAAAAGCGTGTAACTCTTACAATGCCACTGAAGTAAGAAAGGTGGAGTAAGAAATTGAACAAACATTTGAATGCCTGGAAAATTATTTACAACTTAAAAATACTTGTTTACAATTAGCATTGTTTGCGGCACGTTTTCGGAATTTTCGGGGGTATGGTCGAACTTTACCTTGGTTATAAATAGCACCCCTATTGTTGTTGTTTATTGTTGAGAATAGCAGACAGTTTTTTTAAAGCGATTCAGAGCGACAGTGCGCGCGACAAGTGTGAAGCGGTATAGTGTAGTGCGTACGAGAAGTGTTTTATTGTGTAGTCGGTTAATTCTAGTGTTAGTAAAGTGAATGTTATTAGTATTATTGGTCTCCTGATGGAAAGAGTCAACCATCGCCTATAGACACCAAAGGTACCAATGGTGGGTTGCCATCTTGTGGCGAGGTCTAATGCCACATGCATAAGTTTACCGGCTACCTTACCCTCCAAACCGGAACACGGCAGCAACAAGCACTGACGCTATTGAGGTGGTACCAGACCCGGGCGAGAAAATGCAGAACTCTACCACTTAGTAGCCACGATAGTAGTGACTTGAATAGCCAATCGGTCGCCTTTTACGACCTGCCTGGCAGAAAAGCAGTTGGCCTTTTCTTCAAAAGAGCCCGGGACCAACATGGGGGAGTAAGCTCAATATAACTAGGTTTTTTTCATGTGCAGTGTGTTATTTTTACGACAGAAATAGGTGCCTAAACAGCCATTTTTAAAATTTCTGTAATCTCTGAAACGGCGGTTCCGATTTTCATGGAACTTTCACTGAAAGAGTTATATACCGAGAGTATATAGGGCAGGATATAGACTACTTTTTACCAAAAGGTTTACTTGGGCAAAAGGAAGTAATTAATGATTTTGAATCACGCGAACGAAGTCGCGAGTAATAGCTAGTTCATAATATGATAGAATATGAGATATATAGTACTTACCAAAACATATTATCTGTTTCAGTTGTTATACTACTTCCACCTTAAAAATAAGTTAAATATTTTTTCCTATACGTTTATAATGCATTTTTTCCTGCACTTCTACAGTATTTTAGATTTAAATTTTAACGTAGACACAAAAAATACCGTGGCATATAAAATTACTTAAACTACAGTGCCGTACTTTAGTTTTCAGAAAATGTACAATTATTCGCCGTTCCATGTTCACGGCTCAACTTCATAAATAATTATGTGAATAATATTCACAATAATAAGCCTTTAATTAGCTAAAAATAATAGCAGCCCGATAAATCTCGCGTTTTATATTTCAATCTAATATTTTATTACGAATTCGTGTCGATTTGTAAAGCTTTATTATTTATTCGGTACTGAATTTAGTAGCGTGGGTTTAATAGCATTTAATCGGTCATTTTGAAACCTAATTACGATGGAATTAATCTTGTTTAGAACTAGACCGATATAAAAAGCTTTCCTGAGCCTGAAAATTGAACTAAATAGAATTAGTATGTTCTAACTTATATTACCTTAACAAAAGTGTCAAATAAATTTATTGTTATTTGTTTGACACTTTTGTTCTTTTGTTGAAGTATTCCATATTGGGCACCCGCTTAAATGGCACCTGAGGTATTCGACATACGGCACCTCTCGATATTTTTGGCAGGTGCCATTAGTGGAATATTTTATTATTTTAAATTTTATTCCCCAAATGGCACCTACGGATCAGTAGGTACTAGTGTTGGGACGTACTTAGGAAATGAAAATTAAACAAATCGATTAAAATCAATACAAACTATAATTACATGATATATATATATATATATATATATATATATATATATATATATATATATATATATATATATATATATATATATATATATATATAGCTTCTTTATGTTTTTAATCATTTTATTACCACTATAAGTTTCTTTATTTCGTCTCCATTTAATAAACAAAGATTAAACAATGACGCTCACCGCAGGCGCGAGGTATTCCTGCGCTAAAAAGCATTCCAAAGTTTCCAGGTAAGAGAAATTAAGTTAAGAGGAACGTGTAACAAAACAATTACTTCCATAAAAAAATAATGAATTAAAATAAAAAAAAAAAAAAATAAGTTTTTGCTAAATAAATAGAATTGTTGAGTGACATAGTTATGAAACCATATCCAACCATTTTCGAGTTAGTTTTTTATTAAAACTATTCGGGGAAGAATCAAAGTCGAACTCGGAAACGTCAACTACCCGATTAAACGTATCTGTAGAGCGAATAAAATACGAATTACCTCTATAGTTGCTGGCACAATGTGGAACATACGTTCTTTAGCTTTCAATAAGTGACATATTTTTAAATAGGTCCAATAATTTTTAAGTTAATTTATTAGAAACAAAATGACAAATCCTTAATATATTAATGTATTTTATTCGTTGAGTTTTCGGCGTTATTTTGCGGGAATCAAAAATTTAAATACAAAATTAAGGAAATTTAAAATTTGCAAGTTTTCGAGTAAGCGTGTAACTCTTACAATGCCACTGAAGTAAGAAAAGTGGAGTAAGAAATGGAACAAACATTTGAATGTCTGGAAAATAATTTACAACGTAAAAATACTTGTTTACAATTAGCATTTTTTGCGGGACGTTTTCGGAATGTTCGGGAGTATGGTCGAACTTTACCTTGATTATAAATAGTAGTGTGTAAAGAATAGCAGGCAGTTTTTGTAAAGCGATTCAGAGCGACAGTGCGAGCGACCAGTGTGAAGTTGTGTAGTACAGTGAATACGAGAAGTGTTTTATTGTGTAGTCGGTTAATTCTAGTGTTAGTAAAGTGAATGTTATTAGTATTTACTAGCTGTTGTCCGCGACTTCGTTCGCGTGGACTTCGTTTACTCCACACAGCTCCTCCCCCGTAGGTGATAGCGTGATAATATGTAGCCTATATGTTGACCCGACCTGTTTGTAATATTCATGCAATATCTGAAGTAAATCCATGCAGTACTTTTTGATTTTGCCCCGGACATACATTGACTTTGCTACGATTTTATTATATGTATATAGATAATAAGTGTATTTACGTATTGCCTTGTGGTGTTTTGTATATTTGTGGTGTAAATACACAGTTTTAATATAAGTGGTATTTTATTGCACAATTTTAACTCGAAGTTCATAACATTATATTATAAAATCAATCGAATTAATATAGTGTGTGTAATATTTTTTTATATTAATTTAATTTATTTCCAATGCGTATTACTGAAAAATAGATTTCTGCAGTTCTCCATTATGTAAACTTTGACTAAGTATGCCGAATTTTCACTCCACTGTTCGCGCAGTTACCATAAAAAGGAGTACAAAGTTGTTTCTTCGCGTTTCATTTATATATAGATTAATAAATAGGTGAAGAAAAACTTTGTACTTCTTTTTCCAACTACTATGTGAACAATAGAGTATAAAACTGTACACAGTTAAAGTTAATATTGGGGAAGAGTGCAGAAATCTGTAATACTAATATGCATTAGAAATACATTAAGTTAATAAAAATAAAGACAAGACATATTTTACTACATTCATTTGACATACATGATAGTATACATATGGGAGTTAAATATATTACATCCTCAAGATGCTTTAAAAAGTGAAACCTGTC
The DNA here is from genome assembly GCA_036924255.1 of Apodemia mormo. NCBI lineage: Eukaryota > Metazoa > Arthropoda > Insecta > Lepidoptera > Riodinidae > Apodemia > Apodemia mormo. The sequence goes on along the minus strand of JAUPFN010000005.1, from coordinate 6,975,335 downwards.
GAGAAATATATTAAAAATATATGTTTAAAGTGAAATTTATGTACAAGTGCAATAATAAAAGTGTCTAATAACAATGGAATTTTACCAAGTACCGACGATGGAAAGTATAGAATATATAATATACATACATGTATACTACTAAGTTGTATCTATTCTAAAGTGAGTTCTCAAACTTTTTTGAAGAGAACGAAGAGATTTCAATATTTAGTCTTTGGTTGAATTTCGACTATAGGGCGATCGCTAGTATAGATTAAATCGTCGAATGACACCACTATCATACGCAAACATCTTACTGTGGGGATAGATCGATTCGTGTTAAATCTTTCGATAATATATTATCTTAAAAAAAGTCGAATAGCATTTCACTCAACAAGAATGGAAGCATTTTTTTTTTCATTTAATAAACGTAACTTTTGTGTAGTGAAATCATTGAGTTTTAATAAATGAATTTCAGTTTTTTTTATATCATAAAATAGCAAACAAGCAGATGGGTCTCCTGATGGAAAGAGTCAACCATCGTCTATAGACACCAAAGGTACCAATGGTGCGTTGCCATCTTGTGGCAAGGTCTAATGCCACATGCATAAGTTTTCCGGCTACATTACCCTCCAAACCGGAACACGACAGTGACAAGCGCTGACGCTATTGAGGCGGGAATAGGTAAGGCGGTGGGTACCAGACCCGGGCGAGACAATGCAGAACTCTACCACCTAGTAGGCACGATGTTAGTGACTCGCATAGCCAATCGGTCGCCTTTTACGACATGCCTGGCAGAACGGCAGTTGGTCTATTCTTCAAAGGAGCCCTATCTATCTTAGGTTATTTAGACATAAAGACATTATTTCCAACTCCCAATAAAAAGTATAAGACACTAAAAAAATTATCATCGATATTAAACACAAAACACAGGTATGTTTTAATAAATGTGCTCTACAAATAACAATGTATAGTCCGAGTATATCTTAGTTTAAAAGTTTCGAATACATATTAGATGTTCTTAGAATTCTATAAAAACTCAGTATAAAAATTCAGCAAATTATCCCACATTATGTGTATTCATTACGAGTATTTCTGCAATTACGGAGAGCAACCCCAGCCTAAAGTCCCAGCTATGTTTGACTTCCAAGCTTCTGGTTCAGTGCATCAAACATAAGCAGTGACCATAGCAAGCGTCTCCTTGCACTATTCACGACTAAAATTTCTCCATAGAATTTAAGTACCGAGACATTATCTGCGGAAAGTCGAAAATTTAGTTCTTCTTATGCAGTGAGTAACGAAATTTTCTATTTTATGTCATCATCTATCTGTGTGCCAAATTTGATCGAAATCAATTAAGCTGTATTTGCGTAATTAAGAAACAAACATACAAACTTTCACATTCATTTGTATGGGTTATACGATAGTACATATGCAAATTATTTGCTAGTGATATGGATTGTTAATTGTTAATCAACGAATAAAGGAAAATTTTGTACTCCTTTTAAAACAATTACGTGAACAGTTGAGTATGAAATTTAGCACAGTTAAAGCACAGTATACTGGAGACTAACAGTAGTCAATCTACATACATGTGATATTCGAGCAACGCACATATAGACACCTTTCACAGATGCGATATAATATTACTTGTATGTAACATTGACTTCTGTTAGTCTCTAAGTATTCTGTGGTTAAAGTTTACATAGCGGAGGACTGCAGAAATATAATATTGTTGAATAAAATTCATTAGAAATCAGAATACATTAAATTAATAAAAATAAACATTACACACACTGCATTCATGAGCCATACATGATAATAGACACATGTATACGTACCATTTTCTTTACGGCTGAAGTCAGTTGTCAAACTTAAGAGATTTTATTGTTTAGTCTATGGTCATATTATAACACGTCATATAATATAAATACTGAAATATCTATATATATAAAAATCAATTGCTGTTCGTAAGTCTCGCTAAAACGCGAGGACGGCCGAACCGATTTGGCTAATTTTGGTTTGTTGAAGTCCAGGGACGGTTTAAAAGGTGAGAAAATATAGAAAAAAATAAGAGTAGTTAAAAAGGCAGAACAACGTCTGCCGGGTCAACTAGTGTTTAATAAAACACCCAGAAATAAAAACATCTATACTGTTCTATGCTAATGAACATAGATCTGTTTGTATATGTGTAATAACACAAATGTTTATGCCTGTTGGGAAAAGAACTTGAGCTCCATATAAATCGCATAGTCAATCATTGGACCGTCGACGGGGCGGTATCCATAAACGTACCGATATATATGTACTATAAATTTATAGAATCATTAGCAATTACTCGTTTGTTCGCGTGACCTAAAATCATTACTTCTGTTTGCTGAGTCTGGTAAAAAACAGCCTATGTCACTCCGGAATAATGTAGCTTTCTTATGGTGTAAAGATTTTTAAAATCGGTTGAGTAGTTTTGCAGTTAAATTGTTGCAAATAAACAATCAAATCTTTCCTCTTTATATTATTGGTATAGAAGTATAAATATATATAATTAGATTCGTATATTAGTTAGGATTATATAAAATATCCAATGCATCGAAAATTCCTTTTACTAAATAAATATCTCTTATGGAATTGCGTTTTCAAAGGCGCTCGCAAAGGCCATTCAGAGCCAGCCGATCGGAATTGTTGCTCGCGGCTCGGCCTTTTACCGAACTGGTAAGCTGTGAGATTGTATGGTGGCAATCGATTTTGTAACTTTCGCTCATCCTCAACTGTCTGGGCAGACGGCTTTGGGCTTATCCTATTGGCTTTTTTCTCCGTCTGCGTTCATCTGGTGTGTGGTTTACAAATCTCTCGCTTTATTCAGCCAACTACTAAAGCACTCGGGATATATTTTTTGTATTTTACAGTCTACTGCATAAGAAATTTCTCACTGGGGATCTTGGCGCGGTTTTATATTTTTAGTCGAGAAACTTCGCAAATATGAAATGATGTTTCCGAGTCGTTTCACTTACCTTTGTTGGTAATATTTGTGTAGGTAAATATTATTAAAAATTTTCGTAAAGAATAAAGTACAGAATTTAGTATCAAAAGTAATAATGAGGATAAGTGTCTTCACGCTCATATCCCCGAAGAGGAAGACAGAGGTACAACTAGTGGACCCTCAATTAGCCGAAGATACTTAGTCCCATAAAGTATTATGTGGCAAATCTATCGCCAACTAGACACTTATCAAATTCCCGGCAACGATGTTTTTATCAGAAAACGAAAAAATACTTTTTTTATTTGCTCGACCCGGGGATCGAACCCGGGACCTCATGTGGTCTATACCGATACCGGACCACTAGACCACAGAGGCGACAATAACGAGGATATTAGTCCAATTAATTGATATCACTGTCTCTATCCATCCGAACCGAATAGGCTATTATTAGACAGTATTACCCTATTCGATTCGAATCATTATATCCGGATCGATCCCCAGGTAGGACAAAAGTGTGAGGAGGTTTTTTCTTAATGAAACATTAATGCAATATTTATTAACTCACATATACTGTTTAACCATAATGTAATTATAATTTATACCCAACCGATTTCGTTTATATATAAGCATCATCAATATTCGCAACTAGAAATAAAATCAAAGTATCACAATTTAACTGATTTGAAGGTAGAGACGTACTACCTTCAACGAAATCGTAATTGTATTCTACTTATAAATGTAGGGTTGTCTGCACTAGTGGCGATGACTTTCCCAGAAGTAGGGAAAATTATTAATTAATCATGTCAATAAAGAAAATCAAAATAAATATATTGTCATAGATATAAATTGTAATTACATTATTGTGAAAAGATTTGTTTTTGCTAGTTCGACTCATCAGTTTGATGATCGAACTACTGAGAATATGTTTTCCCATTTGTTCGATCGTCGAACTAGCGAGAATTATTTTTGAAATGTTGAAATATTCTCACTAGTTCGATTCGAAAGTCGAACAAGCTCGAATTACTTTTTTCGTTTGTTCGACTATTAAACTGTTATGAATGAAATGAGCTGACACTAAAGGAGAGTGATCAGATCGGCCTAAATGGACTACAAGAATATAGTATCAGCCGAAACTATTAAATTAATTTTATTTACAATAAGTAAATATTAGAATTCAACGGACACTTTTTAATAGCAAATTAATTTTAAAAGGATTTTAATCGGAAAGTCATGAAACTAATCAAACTTGTACGTTTTTCTTATTATACTTATATACTTCAAGCAAAGATTTTTTTCTGCCATATTTTTTTAGAACGAAGTTCCTTACGGCAGGCTTGGAGGGGATAGCGATTTTGCTGCGCGACCGAACTGAAAAAAATGTGATAGTAAAACCGTAAGAAAAATGCGTGGAATAAAAGCGTTAAATGAGACGTGCGCAGGCGCGACAGTCGCGTACACAAGCGAGTAGTGTCGTTTAGCCGAAGGAAGTTCGTTCCTACCTGGTGTCCCGCGACACCACATTTTTATTTATTTCTTTTGTTTCTTATCAACCAAATAATTTATAAAAATGTTGGATACATAAGACGCAAAATTTTAAACAAACTATTGTATGAAATGCAAAAAAAAAAAAGAAAATATTTATTATTGTAATCGAAATCTACAACATAGGAGGCCGTATAAATAAGTACTCTTAGCATCATCCGAAAGAAACAAAAAAAAACAGTGTCATTTATTTACGCTGTAAGCGAGTAATAAACATTTTATGTAAACAAAAGTTTTATCGTTTTTTAACGTTTAAGTGGTTAAAATCAAATAATCTTCATGATAAATAATAAAAAAAATTATATTTGTTTTTAAGATATTTAATAGATTCAGGCATTACTTTGCGGAAATCCATAATTTAAAGGAGAAATTATGGTATTTAGTTTCGAGTCGAAAATAATAAGAGTTGAATAGCACTTCACTCTATGAAGGCTGAAGCATTAATGACCATTAATGCTACACCCTTCATTTCTGTTGCATCATGGCAGTTCCATAGAACATTTCGCGGAAAATTGCAAATTAAATACCATAATTTCTCCTTTAATTATATTTGTGTCGACAATATATTGCGATGTGAGTGGCTTAAAATGGAATGTAACTATTGCAAAATCAAGTAATATTAATCTTTGAAGGAGTTTCGTAAATATTAGTATTATAAAAAGTGTCCGTGATACAATTTACATTTCAGATGAAATTAATAATTTATTGCAATACGGTAAGCAGCTATCATCATGTGTTGCGTTTTAGGCCAAATTTGTATGGGGTCTCATCAATCTCCATTAAAAAATTTCCAGGAACAATTTTCGTTCAGATGCCAAAATAGGTATCTGAAAATATGAGCCTTTAATATTTTCAGATGCCTTAAGGTTGACTGCATCTCACTTTTCGATTTCCCATAAGAATAAAACAGGAAAAAAAATTTGTAGGTGGTGTATAAAAAATGGTAGGCGATAAACTTACATAAATACATGTGGCATTACCATTCTGCCACACAGATAGTAATGTACTCTTAATGTGTCTATAGCTATGGTTGTTTTTTCCATCAGTAGAGCTATCTGTTTTTCTATTATTAAAAAAATTCAACCTATTTATAAGCAACGTATAGATAATTTCAATATCATGTAGCAAACGAGGAGACAATTCCTCTGATGGTATGAGAAAACCTTTGACTTACGGGCACCTGATGATAACGGTAAATTATTTAATAAATAAAGCCTGAATTTCTGCAATAATTGTTATCGAGGCGAATGAAGCGTCAATTGTCGGGTTGTTAAACAATAGCTGCCGGCCATAACGCCCGTCAGAGCCAGGACACTGTGTACTAACTCACGCTTCGGCTGTTACGTCCCTCGCTTACCAATAACAAATTAATTAGATCAGTTCGAAATTAATTATCAAAATAATAAATCTGATGATTAGATCTGGGAAATCGTAGCTAATATTGTAAATGCGAAAGTAAGTTTATTTGGTTGTTACGCTTTTACACGTCTTATTTACTTAACTGATTATCTTGAAAGTTTGTATATACGTTATCAGTAAACCCCGTTACTTATGTAGCATATTGGTAGCAACTGATTTTAGGGTTGGGGTAGTTATAATTAAATAAGTCTGTTTTCTTTTTTATTTACATAACAAAATGAATAATAACAATAATATGTATTGACATTGACATTTGTTCAGTATGTGATACTCGTAGGAAATGACTTGGATACGTGACGTATCCAAGTCATCAGCCCCCCAAGACAAGTGGCATCAACGCTAGGAGAATAGAAAACAAAATGTATGGATTTGACATAAGCTGTTGATACGAGCGTAAACGAATTTGTAATTGGTAGCCAAGTGTCATTTGTGAAACGAAACGTTATATTGTATCGATCATTTTTGATCAATTTCATACAAAACCTTAGCCAAGTGGCACTTTTGACAAGCAAAATTGGTGATCCAATGATTAGCGAACGCTAGAACCCTGTAAATTACGCTAAACATGGCGGATAATCACTATTATTTAATCAGCTGTTCTAAATCGTGGATAATATCTGTTAGAATTTTTGATAATTTTAAAGTAAAATGAACGCAAATTGCCATAATTTAAGAGTCCTAACCTAACTAGGGGGTTTTCAATACATTTTCTTTTTTTAAGTCGCAGACGCCTTTGTAATGAATTTCGGTTTTCATCCCCTAACTCCACGGGGAATTAACTCAGAGCAAAGTGACCTTGACAAAAGTTGTTGTCCCTTACCCCCTCCACGCAATGGTGCAACAAAAAAGAGGTGTTATATAGGGTTGAAATTTTCCATCAAAATTTTTCTAAGTCCTGCGCACGCTCTGACCGCCAACCGAGCTCTCTGTTCATTCTAATATAACGCATTGGCGTCATTTCGACCAAATTGGTAGCCAAGTGGATTATGGCTTGTTTAACGTTCGTTCCATACGAACTTTACGAATAATATCGAATATTGTCTCTGAATTGAATATAATAAAAATAAGAACAGAGTCGCTATATCTGATTCAATTTTGATTGTATGTACCGCGTGAGTGCGAATAAGATAAAATATACTATATTTTCTTCTTAATTACTGTCATGCCGTAAGTTTCTATATAGCTAACATGTTAACTGAACTCTGTCAGTACTACGGACTACCAATTTAAAGAGTTATAAAATTAAATACTGTCACCAAGATTTATGTATTTATCTTCCTTGCTATCAAATTTGATTGTTTTAACATATTTTAAGTAAATCCTCTTTACCTACCTTACAAGTGAACGTAGAATTGTGCAAAATGTTATCGATAGTCACATTTTAAAACTTATGTTTCAGATTTATGAAAGCTGATGATAAATTTATTATTAAAAATGAACAAAAATATGCAAAACTGAACATATAAAACTTCTTTTTTACGTATTTTTTGGCGTACATATTTACAGAAATGTAAAATTGATCGAAATCTATTGCTACACTGAAAAATATACTATCTTTCTTTGTTTCATTTAATTTACAAAATACAAGGGTTGTAACAAGAATATAGTGTTTATAACTTGAACTTATAGTGTCTGTAAAATATTTAAAGACGAAATATTACATTTATCATCATTAAGACATTGTCAGCATTTTGCAAACCTATCACTACTTACAATGTGTCTAGGCAGTTCGTTAGAAGCGAACAATTGGGTAAACGAGTCACTAGTATTGTGGCTTCTAAGTGGTAGAGTTCTGCATTGTCTCGCCCGCGTCTAATACCACTGACCCACCTATTTCTGCAGCAATAGCAACAGTGCGTGTTACTGTCGTGTTCCGGTTTGGAGGGTAAGGTAGCCGGTAAATGTATGCATGTGACATTAATACCCCCCCCCCCCCCCGCCACAAGGATATCAAAGCACCATTAATAATGTGCCACCAAAAGCCTTCTTAATTTGCGTTAATTTTACTTTAAAATTATCAAAAATTCTCACAGATGTTATCCACGCTTTAGAACAGCTGATTGAATAATAGTGATCAACCGCCATTTTAAGCGTAATCTGCAGGGTTCTAGCGTTCGCTGATTATCGAATAATTCGCTACTATTTTGCTTGTCAAAAGTGCCACTTGGCTACGGTCTTGTACGAAAATTGACAAAAATGATCGATGCAATATAACGTTTCGTTTCACGAATGACACTTGGCTACCAATTACAAATTCGTTTACGCTCGTGTCAACAGCTTATGACAAATCCATAAATTTCTCTTTCTATTGTACTAACGTTGATGCCACATCTTGGGGGGCAAGTCTTTTTTACTTTTAATGCACTTTTCATATAAATTAAACTTATAACCTCGGTGAAAATAATACTTCAAAGTGACGTTTACCGTCAATTCAGAGACAATATTCGATATAATTCGTAAAGTTCGTATGGAACGAACGTTGAACAAGCCATGATCCACTTGGCTACCAATTTGGCCTAAATATCGCCAAAGCGTAATATTTGAATAGTTGCTGAGCGTTTGCCACTTGTCTAGGGGGCCAGAGTGCTAAGTGTGAGTTTTTCTTTTCGCATTCGATCGTGAGCGTGTTTGGAGTTTACTAGGAATTTGTATGTGATTTGTACAGCGCCACCTAGTGGTAAACATGAGAAACCAGTTTCTCACGTTTACCACCATCATCGAATGCGAAAAGAAAAACTCACACTTAGCACTCAGATCCGTAGACGTATTACCTAACGTTTGCAATCCGCCAGCGATCAGCGATGACTTTTGAACGTAACGAAAAACTCATCAAAAACGTCGCCAATTGCTTGCTGGTCACCGGATGCACTTTTTGCGATATCACAGCACCAAAACTAATCAAGCAGCAACGATTGTCACTAATATACAAGGCTGTTATGTGTCTTGAAATATTTTTTAATTACAATCACGATATTTTCGCATTGCGAGTTACGTGAAAGTCCCGCCGGTAACAAAAAAAGTATATTAAATATGAATATTAAAATAATTACCTTTATGAATAAAGGTAATTAATAATTTTATTTATTTTAGAATTAGAATTATATAGATAGATATAGAATTTTTACTTCTTGGTTTTTTAATATTTTATATTTTCGATGGTTGATAAAAATATGGAAAATTAATATTTTTGAGTGTTTCCCGTAAAGAAGTTTATTTTTTTGGAGTGAAAGAAATCCTAGGGTTGTAGTTCAACAATAGCCTGGTTTTTTATGTTAACATTCATTTTAGAAAAAAAGTTTAAATAACAAATGCATAATTAATTAAAAAATGAGGACATAAAGTTTTGCCGGCGGAGTATTATTTATTTATGTATCCCAATAGTATTTGAATTTTTCTTATTCCTTTATATGTCATATTTTATATGTTAAAATATTTTTTGTTACGATTCGGATTCGGGTCCGATTGACGAGGGGCACGAGGAAGCCACACTACTTTTTAGGGCTCTTCAAAAAATATTAATATTAAAGATACAGTTCTGGAAGCTAGATTTTTTTTAGGAAATTCCTGCTCTTTATAGATTTTTCTTTATATTTCAAATTTCTTTCATAGTTTTCGAAGTATTCGTAAAAACCAAAACCCCACTTTTTTTACAAATTCCTTACAAATTTTGCAATTTTTATTAGCTCCTTTTGGAACTTTTCCTTAAACTTTCTTTCTTCCTTAAACTCCTACATAATATTCCGAATCTAAATACACCTTGATCATAATTTTTCCATAGATAACGGGGCTTAGTTATCAAGGTGACAACATTTAAATGAGATGAAATAAACTAGGCTACATAGTGTAGTTGCTTTGCTAATACCTGTCACTATAACATCATGACTATTTCCTAGTTAGAAGAGTTATTTTTTTATAGCAGAGGGGGTAAACGAGCAGGTGGTGTACCTGATGGTAAGTGATCACCGCCGCCCATGGACAACTGCAATACCGGGGGTCTTGCAGCGGCGTGCCGGCCTTTTAAGAATAAAAATTTTATGTTAATCAGGAGTATATCCTATATACTCCTGAATCAAAGAAGATTCTGCGACGTCTGGCCTGAGTTTTGTATACACGTTGTAAAGATGACAACAGCAAAAGGTGTTTGCTATTTTATATGTACAAAAAAATCCCAAATATATTTTACATATCGAATTAAATATCAGCAAAATTGAAAGAATCTTTAGAGCAAAATAAATTTAAAAAGTGCTATTTACTAGCTCTTTTCCTTCTAGTCTGGTTTCTTATATAACTTTCTCTTTTGCTCGCCAGTAAAACTTCTAGGGATGAAAGTTAAATTATGTTTATGGTTATTGAATGTGGAACATTTTCTCCAGCGTTTTTTATGCTGAGCCAGTGTTCTGAGTTGAAAAAAACATTTGTTAGGCTTACTTGTATATGAGAAATATACTTACTAAAAAGAAATGTAGATACTATAAAATATTACAATAATTTCATTGCACTTTTATGCACATTATATAAAAATAATTTGTCGCCTCTATGGTCTGGTGTCTCTTCGGTATCGGTGCTGACGATATGAGTTTCCGGCTTCGATTCCCGGGTCGGGCAATTTAAAAATGTGCTTTTTCAGTTTTTTGATAAAAACAATGTTGTCCGGGTTGGATAAGTACATGCCGATTATCTTGCGATCTTGACAGTGTTAACCGAACGTAGTCTCTCGAATTCACCACGATTAATCAATCAGTGTATTGGTGGTGGCCACATAAATGACACTCTGTTACCACTTTTGTTAAATTTAAATATTTATCGCATTTTATTTATGATAATTGAATCCAAAAGCTTTGTGTCTTTTTTGGAAGCAAGGAGGTGCTAATAACACCACCACGAAGTTTGCTTCGGATATTTTTCGATACGGGAAAAACCAATAATAATACACTTGACACGGGGATCAATCCTGGGAGTTGTCAAAACAGGTACAATATTAATTATAACTAAAAAATATTATTAAATTATCATCATGTTGCTTCGGTTTCCTCGTGAGATCGGAGAGTGATTTTAATGTTTTTAAAAACACTCCAATAGCTTGTTGTCCGCTACGGAGCTCTCTATGACTAGTGCTTGTTACAAATATCCAGGATATTTTGTTTTATATATATTTTTTGCGTTATTTTTATTTGATCGCGAATAAATGATACATTTTTTATTTCTTTGTACTATACAATACACGTAATATTTTTTTTACAGAAGAAGGGACAAACGAGCAAGAGGTGCACCACCTGATGGTATGTGGTCGTCGTCACCCACAGAAATGATAATGAGATTTCACAGAATAAGTGTAAACTGGATTGTGATGAGTATTTGTCTGCTTCTCCTATATACTCCTGATTAATGTCGTTACGAGGTCCAAGACAGCTTAGTTTTTCTCCTAGGCTTATAGGTTACAGCTATTGATTCTAGTTTACAAAAGTTACAGTGGTAGAAACGAACGAGTCCACCGCCCATTGTCTTTTTAAAAAAGAGAATTAGTGTAAACAAATACCAGGCAGTAACCAGGCTGACGGACGGATATGGACGGACAAACCTGCAGACATGCCCGACGGACTTTGCTACTATTGGCACAGATTAGTAAATAGTTTGCTATAGGTTTGTGTAATGTCTCTCAAGTGTATTAAGGACGTCGCGACGCGGGCCGTCCGGCCTAAGTAGTGAAGTGCGTCGGGCATGTCTGCAGGCTTGCCCGCGGGCATGTCCGTCTAGTGAATTCTTGGCTTTATAGTATTGTCAAATACACCTTGATAAAGGACATTGTAAAGTCAAACTCAAACTCATATATTAAGGTCAGGAACTAATTTTTATGTCATCAGATAGCAAACATAATGTATCATGAAATTTTTAATAAATTATTCTACGCTACTGGTTATAAGAAAAATGATATAATATATTTTTGTAAGCACAGTCGGTTACAGTATCAGTGTAATGATACACCATTAAGCGATTCTGAGGGTATTCGCAAAAACGAGAGCGCTCGTTCAGGGAACGTGACTTTGCATGGATTACGGGAAATTCCCGACACAGCACTTTTATAATTATATCGTCAGCAGTTTACCTATTTCAACTTTTTCAAGAAAAAATTAATGGTAATCATATTTTTGAGTGTGTGATGGTGAAAAATGTTTTAATAGAGAGCGTTTCTTGTACTGGAAAGGAGAACAATATTTCATATACTTAATACAACTAGCTTTGCCATAAATTATTGAATTAAAAATAGGAATTGGTAAAAGAAGGGTGAAAATTTAGAGTTGTATATATTTTTAATACTGAATCATAAAAAATAAAAACAAAAAAAATATCTAAAAAAAAATCAGAGGTGGACTACCCTTAACATTTAGGGGAATGAAAAATAGATGTTGTTCGACTCTCAGACCTACCCGATATGCATACAACATTTCATGAGAATCGGTCAAGCCGTTTCGGAGGAGTTTAACTACAAACACCGCGACACGAGAATTTTATATATTAGATATTAGTCTATGACAATTAGTCTATACAAAGTTCGCCTAGAAATCGATAAACTCAAACTCAAAATCGTCCAAATTGTCTATAAAGGTTTATTTAAATATATCATTTTCAAACATATTAAAGGTTGATATGAATAAAACATCCATAATCTAATACCTTTAAACGAGCAATTCTTGTATATATATAATTGGAATCTTGGAATCGGCTCCAACGATTTTCATGAAATTTAGACATTTTTAGAATAAAACATTTTTAGAAAATGTCATTTTATTCGTGTTTTATCGCAACTTAAAAGTCCCAATTAAAACTGAAAAATATGACTCTTCCTGACATCTATTGGCGAATAATAATACTATGTTTTGTATTATAAGTTATTCCAGCAGATGGCGTTGTTAAGTAACACGAAGTCAATGAGTGTTTGCTTTGAGGTTAGATTAAGAATATCATTTGTTTATCTAATGTGAAAAACCGAGCAAAGCTCGGTCAACCAGATATTAATATTATAAATGGGAAAGTGTATGTGTGTGTTTGCCCGTCTTTTACGGCAAAACGGAGCGACGAATTTACGTGATTTTTTAAGTGGAGATAGTAGAAGGAATAGAGTGACATAGGCTACTTTTTGTCTCTTTCTAACCCTCCACTTCCCATTTAACGCAAGCGGAGCCGCGGGCAATAGCTAGTAATTCAAATAAACCTTTACAGGCATTTAAGGCAGTCGACAAATTTTGGAATTATTAGTGGATCGGAACGCGGCTATTTTTGTTAGTTTCTTATCATTTCACAGTAACTTAGTGATTTTTTCTAACTTGTAAATTTTTACTGGCACTTTTTAATTGCTTTAATTCACGAAAAACCTAAAAGTATTATCTATACATATAATAAAATCGTAGGAAAGTCAAAACTGTACATTGAATATTTTTTTAAAAGAATACTTGGGGCGTGATCTACAATCAATATCGAAGCCAAAATATAGTTTTTAGAATTTTTGTATGTTTGTTTGTCTGTATGTATGTCCGGCGTAAACTCAAAAAGTACTGCATGGATTTACTTCAAATTTATGAACATTACTAACAGGTCGGGTCAACATATAGGCTACATATTATCACGCTATCACCTATGGGGGAGGAGCTGTGCGGAGTAAACGAAGTCCGCGCGGACGAAGTCGCAGGCAACAGCTAGTAAGTACATAAATGTGAAAAAATAATTATTATTCATCCATACCTACATACAATTTAACAATTTTCGTGGAAATGCCCTATGGTTTTCAATAGTAAAAATATTGGAGAAAATAATTAAAGAAATATGTCGCCTGTGTGGTCTAGTGGTCCGGTGTTGATGTTGAACATATCAAGTCCCGGGTTCGTTTCCCGGATCAGGCAAATCAAATCAAATAAATTATGGAGAATCAAAGCGCTTATTGACTTTCGGTTCTCTTGCCAATACCGCAAGGAAACCCAAGTGATGATATAAATTAATAAATAAATATCACTGGACAAATTACACGAATCGATCTAACCCCAATGTAGGCAAATTATTTACTTGCAATATTTAAGTAAGTTAACGATACTAATACATAGATATACACATAATATACTCAAATATATTAAGTAAATAACCAAAATCCAGAAATTTTCTCCGGTGTTGATCCCGGTGAAGAATAGGTTCTGCCATGCAGGTCGTAAAAGGCGATCGATTGGCTATGCGAGTCAATACCATCGTGGCTACTAGGTGGTAGAGTTCTGCATAGTCTCGCCCGGGTCTGGTACCATCACCTTACATATTCCTGCCGCAACAGCATCAGTGCTAGTTACTTTCGTGTTTCGGTTCGAAGTTTATGGTAGCCGGTAAACTTATGCATGTGGCATTAGACCTCGCCACAGGATGGTAACGCACCATCACCATCTTTAATGTCTATAGGCGATGATTGACTCTGTCCATCAGGAGACCCATCTGCTTGTTTGCTATCTTATGTTATAAAAAAAACTAACATCTATGCTCATCACACAAATGCTTGTCCCTGGTGGGAATCAAACCGAGCCCCATTGATGCGTAGTCGGTTTCGCTAACCATTCGACCCTTGGGGCGTTAAATATATTTATTTTTCACAACGCCTAAACTTCATACACATTACAACTACGTCAATGTGATGTCCAATAACACAGTCCGCAACCAAACAATGGCTTCGATTATCCATAGTAATCATCAGCTGGACACCTGTCAGCAACAAACTTGTGGCCGCGTATTGTATTGTTCTGAACACGCTGAAAATCCTCACAAACTATTGAAACGTGACATTATTAACAAGCAAATTTACTCGTATATTCAATACCAGCTGTTGCTCGCAACTTCGTCCGCGCGGACTTCGTTTACTCCGCACAGCTCCTCCCCCGTAGGTGATAGCGTGATAATATTCATGCAAAATTTGAAGTAAATCCATGAGTTTACCCACTTTTTGAGTTTACCCCGGACATACATACAGACAAAGAGACAAAAATTCTAAAAACCATATTTTTGGCTTCGATATCGATTGTAGATCACGACCCATGTATTCTTTTAAAAAATATTCAATGTACAGTTTTGACTTTCCTACGATTTTATTATATGTATAGATTCTTTTATTTTTAGGCTCTATACTTGAAAACTTGTATTAAAAGTAACATTTTTTAAAGTATAAGATAGCAAACAAGCAAATGGTTCTCCTGATAGAAAGAGTCAATCATCGCCTATAGACACCAAAGGGTTGCTATCTAGTGGCTCCCTCAAAACCGGAACAGTGATAAGCACTGATGCTATTGCGACAGGAAATCATAATCTATATATATATATATATATATATATATATATATATATATATATATATATATATATATATATATATATATATATACACTATACTACATATAATGTCCGGAGAAAACTCACTAATTACTGCATGGATTTACTTCAAATTTTGCATGAATATTACTAACAGGTCAGGTCAACATATAGTCTACATATTACCACGCTATCACATACGGGGGGAGCTGTGCGGAGTAAACGAAGCCCGCGCGAACAAAGTCGCGGGCAACAGCTAGTACAAAATAAATACATCTTTATATTACTTATATGTTAAGCAAAAAAATCCTTTTTAGACAAATATGCAAATGGAGGAGTATTTTTTTTATATCATAAGATAGCAAACAAGCAGATGGGTCTCCTGATGGAAAGAGTCAACCATCGCCTATAGACACCAAATATGTTAATGGTGCGTTGCTATCTTGTGGCGAGGTCTAATGCCACATGCATAAGTTTACCGGCTACTTTACCCTCCAAACCGGAACACGACAACGACAAGCACTGACGCTATTGCGGCAGGAATAACTCAAAAGAGATTTTATTGTTAGTCTATAGTCAAATTTCGACCAGAGTTACACAAAGGTTTTTTACTTATTGAACTTTAAACAGCTTTAGCCTTAATAATAAAGGGGATTTTAAATAAAACTAAAGTTGCAAAATCATTTTGTATTATGATAATATATTTTCTAGATTATAGCAATCACACATATGACTCTTGTAATAGAAAGCAGTAATCGTCATTTAAAACAGTGGTTTTCAATCTTTTGCATAGCACGCTAAGAGGCGTGTAAAAAATCATTGTGTCTCCCTACCTGCCGTCACCTAACTTATATTACAAATACTGAATCCGTTCATCCACTTTATTTAATAGCAGAGATATATTTTTTTTTAATTTTGTTTTTTAGGCTCCACTACATTGTAGATACTTTGTAACCCTCGAAGGGGTCGTGAGCCACACTTTGGGAAACACTGATCTAAGACAACAACTATGTTAATGGTGCGTTAAACTCTAATTTGCGGGGATATATTATCATATGTTTAAATAACTGGTTACTTTACCTGGCAAACTGGAACACAACAGTGACATGCGCATATTGCTGCAGAAATAAGTAAGGCAGTGGTACCAAAACACTACAAAGTACAATTCTTATTAGTGTGTGTGTTTTTTAGGGTTCTGTACCTAAAAGGTAACCTAAGGTACCTGTCTGTCTGTCTGTCACCAACCGTGATAGCTAGAAAGCTGAAATTTTCACAAATTATGTATTTCCGTTGCCGCTATAACAACAAATACTAAATATAAAAAATGAAAATATTAAGGGCGGTCCACCTACTTACACGAAACATGTTCTTTTCTTATTTTTTTCTTATGGTGCTACGGAACCCTTAGTGCGCGAGTCCGTCTCGCGCTTGGCTGGTTTTTATATCATAGGATAACAAACAAGTGGATGACTTTTTGATGGAAAGAGATAACTGTCGCCTATAGGCACCGAAGATGTTAATATTGCGTGCTATCCTTGTGGCTGGGTCTTAATGCATAAGTATTTAGCTAAATTAATTACAGATTTTTAAAATTTGTTGTCTTCTTTTTTCAATTTGTTATGTTTATATTTGTATTTTTTTAATTTATATTTTTAATTTTCAGTGTTACTATTATTTATTATTATTTTATTTTTCTAATATAAATGTAGTAGGTTATTAAGATTTTTTTGTCATTCTGAAATGCCTGATATGCAAAAAATAGTGTTAAGTTATAATTGCTGTTTTTACCTTTATCTGAGGCAACACATAGACCATAATAATAATTGTAATTTGTCGTTTTGCGTGTATTTAGCGTGTCTTGTTGGCAGTACTCAATAAATAAATAAAAATAAATATATGTAGAATGTACGTAGTGTGTTAGGTTATAATAAATTTCAATTAATGCTTAATAGTAACACTATAAAGCAAAAAATAAATGCTGCAAGAGCATCAGTAGAAATGTTCTTAATGCCATAATATGTGCCAAGAAACCCTGCGCGGTAACACGATTTTCATAAACTTCTTAACAGTATTAAGGACGTCCTGTGAGCTCTTCTTACAATATCGGGATTATTTATAAGTAATCTTAGTATTAACACAGTTTCCCGTGTTAATCCGGGCTCTGTTTGAAGAGTAGACCATTTATATTTTTTATATCATCAATGGCAAACAAGTAGATGAACCTTTTGATGGGACAATCAATATACACCAAAGATATTAATGGTGCATTGCCACCCACGTGGCAGGATATAAATACCACATCCATAAGGTAACCGGCTACTTTAGTCTCCAGGTCGGAACATGGTAGTGACCAGCATTAATGCTATTGAGGTAAAAATAGGTAAAGTGGTGTTGTAGCAAACTCGGGCGAGATGTGTGTGGTGTAGGAAACTCTACCACCAGGTACGAAGGTAGAAACGTGTTTGGCCAATCTTTTGCCTTTTATGTCTTTCACGGCAGAATAGCAGAAAGTATATTCTTTAAAGGGGGACCGGAACTTACCTGGCAGAATAGAAGAAGGTCTATTCTTTAAAGGGGGACCGGACTTTACCAAGCAGAATAGCAGTATATATATTCTTTAATCCCGGACCATTTTTCTACCTGGCAATTTAAAACGACGAACGATTGATCAAATCTGACAACCATTGGGGGTAGAGTTCTGTAACATCACTTGAGATTTATACTAGTTCCGGGTTCCTAATATTCGTAACAGTAACCATTAGCGACCAATTTAAAAATAACAAGGACTTCCACACTTTGAGGAGGTTGTTTGAACCATTTAGTAATGTGTCATTTATAACAACACTTATAGCTTACGCCTCGTAGTAAAATGTTTTTTTTTATATCATAAGATAGCAAACAAGGAAATGGCTCTCATGTTGGAAATAGAAACCATCGCCTATAGACATCAAAGATATTAATGGTGCGTCGCTGTCTGTGTGGCGGGAAGGATGCCACACGTATAAATCTAGCAGCTACCAAACCCTCCAAACCGGAACACTAAGTCAGACGGGATGCCACATGCATAAGTTTACCGGTTACCTAACCCTCCAAACCGGTACATAATGTCTGGCGGGATGCCACATGCATCAGTCTACCGGCTACCTAACCCTCCAAACCAGCACAGGACAAGGACAAGCGTTGACGAAAAAGTAAGGCTTTGGTACCAAGTGCCCGGGCGAGACGCTGTGCAACTCTACCATCTAGTTTATACTTGTAACTAAGACGCGTTTTACTAATATAGCATACGGGCATTACTTGGCGATTTTCATTTTCATATTGTGTTCCGTTTTGGAGAGTAAGGTAGCCGATAACCTTATGAATATTGCATTCTCATAAATAGATTCTGTTTTAGTTTATTTAATGATAAGGTTTAAGCATCTTATCTATATATATGAAAATCAATTGCTGTTCGTTAGTCATACCACCTTCGCTAGTCGGAGCGAGCAGACGTCTCCGTCCGCCGCTCTGACACAACCCGATCGGCGTGCCTTTCACTTTTGGCGTGCCTTTCACTTCGCTGTTTACGCATTCTTTGTTTCTTGTCGTGTGCATTCCGACGACCGTATACGCGCATTGTGATAGTTTAAAGTGCAGTTATTTGTTTCGTGATCGTGCTCACTTGGATCGCAGTGTCTTTGTGTACGGTGCCCTGTTTAAAAGTGCTTCTTCTTTTTCCCGGACGTCAGTTAAAACCGTAAGTAGAGTGGCAATACACTACTCACACTTAGGTACTCACACATAATTAGGCACACACCCCCCTCTTCAAGGGGGGCCCCTGCCCTTTTTACCCACGGCGTCCACCATGGACGCCGCAGAACTGGAGGCCTTCTTTAAGGCCAACTACCCCGACGCCTTAAATGATTTCCTGAATAGGAAAAACAAGCCCGCCCCGACCACCTCTGCCACCCGCTTCGAGGAACCCCCCGCTTCCCCTATGGAAGCAGACAATGACTCCGACAACCGCTCGGGTTCGGATGAAGAAAATTGCGACGGGTTCGAGACGGTAACCCGGCGCAAGCGAAAGGGGAGAGCGTCCCCCATCAACATCCCCACCACTAGGGCTACACCAGCCAAAAAGCAGGCGACTGGGCAATCAAGCCCAAAGCCGACCCCAGTACAGACCGACCAGACAAACGAACCGACGATCGCCGACGCCTCGGATGACGAATCTGGAGCTCGGCGTGAGAAAGTCCCCCCACCCGTCATAATCCGCGACAAAGCGTCGTGGATTATGATCTCGGCTGCCATGAAAGAGCAGCACATAAATTTCACCCACGCCCGCTCCACGGGCGAAGGAATCCGGGTTAAAATCCCCACCCCAAACGACCACCGTCGTCTAACCACCCTACTGCGCGAACGCAAAGTAGGGTACCACACGTATGCCTTGGACGGGGAAAGGCATCTTCGTGTAGTCATTAGAGGAGTCCCCATCGATTACCCACTCGACAAGATCAAGGCCGATCTCAAATCCCAAGTCCCCGCGGTTTTAGAGGTACACCGGATGTACAACCCGAGGTCCCGCGAGCCCTACGAGTTAATTCTAGTAGTACTAGAACTAAGCCCGGAGGGCAAGAAGGTGTTCAACGTGAACACCATCTGTAATACCTCCGGCCTCATAATAGAGACCCCGCGTAACCGCGGAGCCCCCGGGCAGTGTCACAACTGCCAACTCTATGGGCACTCTGCCCGAAACTGCTACGCCCGACCCAGGTGCGTCAAGTGCCTGGAGGACCACGCCACGGCGGATTGTCCACGCCCTAAGCGCGGACAAACCGACGTCCCGACGCCCGCGACGCCGGTGAGCTGCGTCAACTGCGGTGCCCAAGGCCATCCGGCGAATTATCGCGGATGCCCAAAGGCCCCGCACAGACGCAGCCGGGGAAGCAATTCCCAACCGGTACCACCACCACCGAATGCCAGAAATACAAATTATAATTATTATAAAAAGGCCCCTAAGGCCAAAACCCCCCAGGCAGGGCCAAAGCCGGTATCACACTCAGTGATACCAGCACCCCCGCCAACCGTCAACGCGTGGGTCAAACCACCTTCCCTTATAAGGCCTCCAGGTCCTCCTTCAGGTCCTCCTCCTCCTCCTCCCACTCGCAGGCCAAACAACCCGCCGCGCGTCCAACAGGCCAATACACGACACACAGGATACGATTTCACTGACCTCGCGCTGGTCATGGAAATATCCCAAGCGATTAGCCCGGGTGAGGTAGCGGAGTTCGCTCACGAACTCCGTACAGCGACACCACAAAACGTGATCGAAGTGATCACTAAACACGCAGCCCTGATGGAAACCATCAGGCGCATAACTGCTAGGGCCTCATAATGGATAGCAACCATAGCCAGAGGATGAAACCCTATTCCCTAACTGTCGCGTCGTTTAACGCATGCGGCTTAGTCAGGCAAATAGACCAGATTCGCGAATTTGTTAAAAATCACGAAATAGATATCCTCCTTGTACAGGAAACCTTATTAAAGCCTAGTAGGCGTAATCCGCGTATAGCTAATTATAATTTAGTCAGAAATGACCGACCTACGAATCGCGGTGGGGGCACTCTTATCTACTATAAAAGAAGCCTCCACATTGTTCCCCTAGATCCCCCTACTTTGGAATATCTCGAAGTCTCAGTTTGCCAGGTGGGTATGACCGGTCATCAACCAGTCATACTAGCATCAGCCTATCTCGGTCCCGGTAAAAGAGTAACAGAAAGAGATCTTAAATCTCTATTCGACATGGGCAACTCTGTCATAATAGGGGGGGATTTCAATGCCAAGCATAGTCTGTGGCATTCCCCCATAAACAACCAAAATGGGTTAGACATCGAACGACTGACGGACAGACTTAACTTCGTAGCAGTAGGCCCGTCAGAGCCCACTAGATACCCGCCAAACGACGTGACACACAGACCGAGCGTACTCGATATAGCGCTGATGAGGAACGTAGATTTACAACTGCGTTCAGTATCAGTGTTACACGAACTCGACTCAGACCACCGACCGGTAGTTTTCAAACTAGGTTCCCCCCACCATGCGGACGCCGTCCGCATGAAAAAGATAATCGATTGGAAAAAACTCGATGAGAATTTTCAATCGATACAATCAGAGCACCTCGACCAAATTCCTGGCAACATTAGTACGGTAGAGGAAGCCAAATCCGCCATTAAGTCACTCACTAGCCACATAGAATCGGTAGTCGATAGCTCCTCGCGGGAAATACCGGACGCCTTCCGGGGCAGATGGGAACTACCGGAAGAGCTACGCGACCTACTGAGACGCAAAAACGCCGCTACGCGGCTCTACGACCGATACATGACCGACGAAAATCGCCGTTCGCTACGAGCTTTACAAAGAGAAGTAAAGCGGCGCATCGCCGAGTATCGTAACGAACGGTGGGACAGACTGTTAAGTGAGGTCTCGCCATCGCACACGGCCTACTGGCCGTTGGCGAGGGCCTTTAAAAACGAACCAGTAGTAGAGATGCCTCCACTCATTCGACCTAATCAAACGCCCGCTTTTGATGATACAGACAAAGCCGAATGCCTGGCCGACAGTATCCAAACTCAATGTTCCCCATCAAACCAGCCTACGGACCTAGACCACGTCCATCTTGTGGATAGCGAAGTAGAGCGCAGGGCGGCGCTACCACCGGAGGGTGACCCGCTTCTACCCACCGATCCCGAAGAAGTAGGCGAAATTATAAAAGGTCTACACAATAAAAAGGCCCCGGGGCCCGATAAAATCACTAATAAGGTAGTTAAATACCTCCCCCCCTCCCTAATATGCCTACTAGTGTGCATCTTCAATGCACTACTAGCCGGCTGCGCGTTTCCAGACGAGTGGAAAGAAGCCACCGTCATAGGAATTCACAAACCGGGTAAACCCCGCAATAAAGTCAGCAGTTACCGCCCCATTAGCCTAATAAATACGTTAGGCAAAATCTATGAAAAAATCATTCTCGCTCGCCTTAAGGCATTTATTCACGAGAAAGGCCTCTTAATAAATGAGCAGTTCGGGTTCCGAGCGGCTCACTCTTGCACTCATCAAGTGCACCGTCTCACCGAATATATCCTAACCGGGTTAAACGCAGCCCCGGGGCTGCAAATTCCCACAGGCGCCCTATTCTTCGACGTCGCAAAGGCGTTCGACAAAGTCTGGCACAATGGCTTAATATACAAGCTATACCAAATGGGCGTGCCCGACAGACTCGTACTCATCATACGAGAGTACCTCACCAACCGCCGATTCAAATTCCGCGTGGAAGGAGCCTTCTCCACCCACAGATCGATTACAGCAGGTGTCCCGCAGGGCTCCATACTGTCACCCGTATTATTCTCCCTCTACACGTGCGACGTACCACGCGAGCCGCACGTCGAGCTCGCGTTGTTCGCCGACGACACCGCCCTTTATACGTCCAACTTTTCCGAAGTAACAATCACCAAGCGGCTGCAGGCTGCGGCCAACGCCCTCGGTGATTGGTTCAGAAAATGGCGTATCGAAATAAATCCCTCAAAAAGTGCAGCCGTGTACTTTCGCCGCGGTAAACACCCGCGACAACAAAGGCGCGGTCTGCGAAAACTAGGCAACATTACCCTGTTCGGAAACGTCATCCCGTGGGAAAAGACAGTCAAGTACCTCGGGGTAACGTTGGACAGCAAAATGTCATTCAAACCGCACATACAAAGAATGAAAGTTAAGGCTAAGTTCGTTGTAGGTCGGTTATATCATCTTATCAATAAACGCAGTAAAATGTCACTTAGACACAAGGTGACACTTTACAAGTCGTGCGTACGCCCCATCCTTTCATACGCTTGCGTAGCGTTTGCCCACCTCCCCCGTACGGACTTGCATCCGTTGCAAGTGGTACAAAATAAATTCCTGCGTATTGCCACGGGAGCACCGTGGTATATGCGCAACGTAGACCTCCATAACGATCTTGAATTGCCGAGCTTAGCAAAGCATTTCAAAGACATCTCCGAAAGATACTTCGATCGTGCCATCTCGCATCCGAACCCACTGGTGGTAGCCGCGGCTGACTACATCCCAGACCCTAATCCCGATCCCAAACTACGTAGGCCCCGCCACGTTCTTACCGATCCCGATGACCCGATAACTCTGGCCAACGGTTTACACGATGACACTACACACCTACATTCGCGACACCGTCGCCGCCGGCGGCGACGAGGACCCCTGTTTCGCCCTTCGGCGAACCGAGCCCAAGGGCAAGGTTCGGCGGATGGACAAAACAATGCCACTAGCCCTCTCATCGCAAATCACGACCCCACCCTAAGCCGAGGTTCGGTCTCACAGGAGACACCCTTAGGGCGGAGGGCGTACAGCCCTACACCTTTAAATTCTGGCTGAGCACTCTGCTCGCCCACGCGACCGGTGAAGCTGTAACAGCCCTTAAGGCTAACAGCAATTGTGACATTCCGAAAAAAAAAAAAAAAAAATTCGTTAGTCTCGCTAAAACTCGAAAACGGCTGAACCGATTTGGCTAATTTTGGTTTTGAATTAATTGTTGAAGTCCACGGAAGGTTTAAAAGGTGAGAAAATATAGAAAAAAAATAAGATTAGTTAAAAAGGCAGAACAACCTTTGCCGGGTCAACTAGTAAATAAATAAAAGTAATTTAAAAGAGCTAAACTAATTTTTAAAGAGAGTTCGTATTAAGAGGATTATTATGAAAACTACGTAGTTGTAATAATGTAATGTTCGCATATGTATGTTTAGTTCAGGCTTATCTCTGCTAAGGATTCAATTACAATAAATAAGCTTCAACCTATTAACGTGTCAGCGCTGTCGATAACCTTTGCTGCTGTAATGGACTTAGTGCTGTATACGAGTATACATGATGATTGTGGTTTTTATCTTCCTGTATGTTAGTTTGTTCAGAGTCGAGGACTGTTTTTTTATATTCTAAGATAGCAAAAAAGTAGACGACTCTTCTTATAGAAACAAACATCGCCTATAGACACCAAAGATGTTATATATAAATCTCCCGGCTACCTTACCCTCCAAACTATAACACGACACTGATAAGAATTGACGCTATTGCTGCAAAAAGAAATAAGACGGTGGTACTGTGGAACTCTTCCATCTTCGATCGCCTGGACGTTTATTTTACTGCTTGGCAGCTTGAGAGGTACGCGAAACCGTTTACTTTTACTATTACATTAAAATAAAAGATTATTCTGGCACTTCCATTTATTTGGGCATACGTCTTTGCCCATCGAACGTCTAATTATATCTTACAATGTCAAATCGTAGAATAATCTACACAATATTGTTCTATTTTTAAAAAATATTTAAAAGCAGACAAGGCTGCCAGCATACTTGTAATACCTCACCATAGAGGTATTATAGTACCATATACCCGAGCCATTCATTGTAAAACTCTACCACTTAGTAATCACAATGATAGTAACACGTATAGAAAATCGCTTGCCTTTTATAAACTTCCTGACAGAATGGCAGATGGTGTATTCTTCAAAGGGAGCTCATGTTGGTCATTGTATTACACAATTTAAATGCAGTGAAATTGTTATTCCAATTTTCTGTATATGTGAAACTCTGAATCGATCTTTATCAAACTTTTATGGTACCAAACGGAACAAGATTCTTTCAAAAAGTCTAATTGGTTCATAAATGACCAATAAAAAACAATCATAAATGACCAAAAAAACAGTCATAAAAATTCAACCGAATTGATAGCCTTTTCCTTTTTCGTAAGCTGGTTGAAAATAATATCATTTAATATGTGTAACTACTAGTAATCCATATTAATATTATAAATACGACGTCGGTCGTCTATCTACTACGTTTTCACAGCTAAAATGCTAAATGTATTTTGATGTATATATATAATTTGATGACGAACGAGTCACAGGTAGGCTTTTTTCAATAAAATAATACCTACATCGATAAGCCAGATAAGATCTCTTCCTACTTTCTTTTTTTACCGACTTGAGAGCGAATACCGTTTGTTTTGTGTAATAACCAGGACCGACAGCGTAACGTGTCACCCATGGGACAGAGGTTTTAGCACACCACCAACAGACACCCAGCTGCTATTGAGTTTTCAGCGTCTTTTGTCTGACCAAGGGACCGAACCCGGGACTACATGATTAGAACCAAACAGACTAAAAAACCATAAAGCAGTTTAAGATAATCTTTTAATGAAATATAATGTATTATCAGGGAAGTATTCTACCGACTCAACTGTGATAATTAGAAAAGTTTCCTGCACATGTAACAGTGGGTAGACAAAGAACTACTAATTACTTTCATAAGTGTGGCGTACGTCAGACGTCTCGTGTGAAATTACACATCTTGTTACAAAAGCATACGTAGAATAAATGTTATCTTATAAATTCAAGCGCTATTTTGCAAAAATCGATATTTTTTTAAGTTATCGTAAAAGGAAGTTATCGATCTCAAATCGATTTTTAAAAATCAAGTATTAATCAGTTCTTCACGCTTTGAGGACCTAGAAAGATTTTCTAATAATTTATACGATGATTTCAATGTTTGTACGTGTGTTTGCATGTGTATGTGGAACTTTCGTTGCTTTTTGAAGCGTTTGACCGATTGACACGCGTTTATTACGCGGAGTTTAATTGGAACCCAATTTATATTTTTAGTAAATTTTGAGGAATTTAAAAGAAAACGAAGTTACTGAGATAATGTTTTTTATAATAATTTCTAGTAACGAAAGATTATAAAACCAAAACAGTCCTTTTTCTCGAAAAACTGCGTCGGATGCCGCAAATCGGACTAAAATCGGTTGATTTATTCGGAAACCATCGTTTGAATTTAGAAATATTGAAAAAAATGTTTTTTCTACATAATTTCGAGATTTTGTTATTAATATGTTAGAGCTCAAAACACCAAAATCGACTAACTATCACATTCCAAAGTAACAGATTTTCAAATATTTAAAATCCTGCCCTTTTCAATAAACTTTAAATTTTCAAACTTACTTAGAACGAATAGCCTGATTTGAAATTCGAGCCTAAGATCTCATGCGTCTACATATACCGAATACAGTACCGCTGGACCACTGAGGTAAGAAATAAATATATTTTAACAAACATACAATAAGACAAACTAGTGATTATCCTCTGGTCGAAATTCGACCATGGACTAAATAATAAAATATCTTTCAATCTAAGTTTAACAAATTTAGCCATAAACCTAATAGCATAACATGTGCGTATAATATTATGTATATTAAATTAATTTGGTGTGGTTAATATTTATTTTTATTAATTTAACGTAATTAAAAATAATGTATATTATATAAAAATAATATTTTCCTGTAACTTAAACCTTAATATTACTCCTATTCTACTGTTCGCGTATTTATCGTAAAAAGTTATACAAAATTTTTGCTTAGCGTATTAATAAGATAAATATCACAACATTCAATCAACGTCTAAAGCAAGAGCCGATTGAAATTACAGAAACAAAGAAACAAACGAAAAATAATGACATTTCTTTTTATGACAGCAAAAAAATGGGAACAAATCCGAGTTCCGGGTAACATTGAAATTGGGGAGGAAACATGTTTGTCCAGCTTTTAGCTTTGTTTGATTTGATGCTTGACAAAAAGCGGTGTGTGTTATTTACTTCCTACTTACTATATTTTGGTGCCTTCAATGGATAAGGGGTTCCGGATTCAGTTTAGGCGTATAAGTTCTTAGGTTTGAATCTTAAGTTTGGAAAATTCGTAGTTTTAATTGATAGCACATCTTGTATGAGACTATGTTGTTCTGAGCTTCTTTTAAAGAATAGACCAAGTCATATTAGTATATGGTTCGAAATAGCCACAGGTAGGTCCGGGTTTCTTTGAAGAATAGACCAACTGCCATTCTGCTAGGTAGTACGTAAAAGGCAAGCAATTGGCTATACGTGTCACTACCATCGTGACTACTAGGTGGTAGAGTTCTGCAACGTCTCGCCCGGGTTACCTATTTCTGCCACAATAGTGTCAATTCTTAAAAGGGGCAGTGACGCCGCTTTAGATTTAGAGGGTTAAGTAGCTGGTAAACTATGCATGTGGCATTACCATCTCGCTATACGGGTAGCAACGTACCATTAACATATTTGGTTTCTATAGGCGATGGTTATCTCTTTCTTTCAGGGGAGTCATTTTCTTGTTTGCTATCTTATGGTACAAAAATCACTTGTTGGAATAACTAACGTGGTGATACTAAACTTGGATGAGACATTACAAAAATCTTCCGTCTAGTAGCCAGAAATCAACACAAGCAAAACCTATTGAGTTATTTCTATTTAAACAAGTGTTATCTAAAATAAATCAATTTATACGAAAGTTATGTATAAAGGTAGTTTGGTAAAGGCTTATAAAACGTCAATTTACTGGCAACCCGCCGTGGAAGCTCCCGAATCCTCACCAATTTGCATGTAGATGGCGCTAAAGCGGGTCAGGCTCGGCATTCGCGCCATAACCCCCAACTCGGCTAAACTGATTTAAATTTTCACCATAGACAATAACCGTGCTTTTGTTATAACACAGATAATACTTATTCTTTACATTTGCATTTTTAGGATTTGTTTTAAACAACTTGTAGCTGTTTGATGTTTAAAATGTGAAGCATTTAGGTTATTACTTATAGAATCTTACATAAATAAATAAATATTACCGGACTAGTTATAATTTTATATATTGATAATAATTTGCTTGTGATGTATATTCTAGTGAACGACACTATTGTATAAGGCGCCCTATAGACCTACAATAATATTGCACAATATTACGTATTGTGCAATATTATTGACCGTTTAGGGTTAATGTTGAAGATTACACAACGATTGAATGAAAGTTTGAGCGAGTTTAATTTTTATTGCGCAGTATTTTTGTCTTGCACTGTGTAGGCCTAATATTGCATAATATTTTTCACTTTAGAGTTTAGAGCGGTCGCGTTCGGTCAGTCACAGTTTTTTATGTATGGTCGAGTCGTAAATTTAAGCAAAATGGCGAGCAATAATGCTGTAAAAAATAAAGAACAGGAGTTTTTACTTGAGTGTATAGAATTATATAGAGATTTATTTAACAAAATCACCAGCATGGTTGCCGCCAAAACTTCGTCGTCGACATGTTGCTCGCACGAAAATATTGATCAGACTGCTTTGTCAATTTGAGTGAATTTATTGAACGTTTGGAATCAAAGGGGTTTTCAATATTATTGCACAATAAAATATTGTGCAATTTTATTGTAGGTCTATGGGGCGCCTAAGAAACTTAAACGTTTCGACTCGATTGACGCTTTGTTGATCTACGAGGTCACGAATTATACTGTCACTTGTATTACAATTATACCTCAACGAACTGCTTGGCAGGAAGGCAGATATTCTACGCGTATTCTTCATAATGGACTTGGACGTATTCAGGGAGCATCTTCCCTTTTCGTCCACCTTCTCTACTTATGACGATTGCTCATATATCGTAACGTACCTGTAACAAAAAAGAAGTATGTCAAATTCGGAACCTACATCAAAATGAGTAAATATTGATATTGTTAATGCAATGTGATTCCTATTTTTGGACTTTAATCAATCTATGTAACATACACTCGCCACGCACATAAGAGATCAGCCTGCCTACCATGAACTCTTATAATACTTGTCAAGTTCCAGGCAGTTCAACTATGAGTATTAACCTGTCAGGTTTTACGATCGTACCATGAACTAATTTTTGTTGACCTGCAATGCGTCGTCTTCTGGCCGGTTTCATTATCTCTGGCAGGACATATCAAATTAACGTTGAGAAACACATAACGTGCCGATTTTTAAATTTTAGTATAAAGTTATTATTATTAATGCATTTTAATTAGAAATCTTGAATTTAAGAATACAAATTGGCAAAAGAGATCGAGTTTTGAGTTATTTAAAGTCTACGTAAAATATAAGGAACATAAAGTAAACCACGTAATACTCCATTATAGAAAGCAACTCTGGGAATATTACACTTGACCTTGAATTGATTAATAAAGATATGTTATGAGCGCGGTTTTTAAATTTCTTGAGTACGTCTTGATTTTTTGAGATTAGAGTTTTGGAATAGTTTGTGACTATTTTAAAGCTTAAGATTACACATTGATTTAATGAACGTGTTAGATGTCGATTGTCGGAAGCAAAACGATCGTATGATATCAATATATTCAATGAACAATTGGAAGTTTTATGAGATTTTTTAAATACCCATAAAGATATTGCAACTGGATTCAATAAAAGTGCACACTCAAAACGTTAATTTTCATCACACATCTAAATTTATGTGTATCGCCTCTGTGGTCTAGTGGTCCGGTGTCGGTCGGTTGATCACACGAGGTCCCGGATCGGAAAATTAAAAATAATGTGTTTTTTAGTTTTCTGACAAAAACAATGTTGCCCGGGATTGGAAAAAGTGCCCGGGTGGCGATAGGCTTCGGCGAATCGTGGGTGAACTTGTTGTACCTCTGCCTACATCTTCGGGGATACGGGCGTGAAGATACTTTTTTTCTAAAATTAAAAATAAATAAAAAATGCTTTAAAAGCGAGTAAATATTGTGTTGAAAACTTTAAATAGAAGTAATGAATTAGGTACAATACAATACAATACAATAACTCTTTATTGTGCACCAAAATATATGACAACATTATAAGTTACAACATAAAAATAATACAAGTAAGATACACAAAGGCGGTCTTATCACTAATAAAGTGATCTCTTCCAGACAACCTTTATAATAAGGATAACAATATACTAGAAAAAGTGGTGCTAACCACAAGATAATTTATAGTTTTTATGCTCTTAAAAATAATAATAATAAAAGTAACATCCGGTTATAGTTACACAGAAAAGCAAAACAAAACAAAACAAATAAAACAGTGGTAATACATAAACCTAAATAAGAAAAATTAAACAAAGTTACTAGGTACATAGAAAGTGACGTTTGACCATACTTTTGAAAGAATTTAAACTTGGCGCCTTTCTGATATCTAGAGAGTTCCAAAGCGTAACAGCTTGTGAGGTAAAGGAATGACTGTAATAAATAGTGTTCTGCGTTGGCACTAACAGGGAACGATTATCAGCCGATATTTGTGCTGGTTGTCACGGAAAATGAATCTTTCTTTCAAATAAGATGGAGATTTCAGATCATAGAGAGTGGAGTATAGCTGTGAGAGAATATGAGTATTCCGACGAAGATGAATAGGCAACCACTTGAGCTTGGCATGAAATTCGGAAACGTGGTCATATTTGCGCAGACCAAATATGAACCTTATACAAAGGTACTATATATTTTATACCAATGTCAATATTTTTCTAAAACACAGTTAATGTCAAAAGACATGCAATATAAATTCCAAATAGGACTAGGGCTAGGAATAGCAGTTATAATAAAAAATACTTACATTTACAGTATATTTAAGACGAAGCATTCCAATAAAAGTTCTTTTTTACAGCTGTAAGTAACCGGCAATATTACGACGCTTTAGCAGTTCAAATATCGATTTCGGTCTGTCAAAAATACTTCATGGTACGCTAATGCAGGGCAGAAGTAGGTTTGAATAGTAATACGATCGCTCACCGGCATAGGTCACGTGGTCGCTGACTGGCCTGTTAGATAACGCTTTCATGGTACGAAATAGCAGGACAGTTTAATTATCGGCTAAAACTGACCTGCTATAAGAGTTCATGGTAGGGCCGCAGTTGTGCGCAATATTTGCTACGCTTCAGGTTTATGAACCAAGCGTAATCTTGTATTGTTAATTCCTACTGAGATTTTTGATTTTCGACAAAAACCTCAACAAAAATCCTGAATAACACTTGCCCGAACCAGGGTTCGAACCCCGACCTCATGACCTGAGCCAAACAGGCTAACCCCTAGACCACGATGTAGTCAACAGCTCAGTAGCAGCGAAGAATTTGGCAGACGGTGTGTTACCACTCCTCAGATGAACATGTAAAGCCGTCTGCCCCAGCTATCGCTAAAAATAGTCGATAATCGTAATCAGATCGGTGAAATATAGCGATGGGGATTGGGATAAATCAGTAATTCGTGATGCATCGAAAAGTCTATTGACGTTCGGTTTACTCTGCCTAACCTGCAAGAAAACCGGGTGTGACGATATTTTCTTAATTCCTAATATTATGAATGCAAAGAAAAGTACGTTGGCTGCGTTGCTAGTCTTAATTACTTCATTGATCAACAAGAAATATTTTGCTTTTTTAAAAATATATAAACGGGTCAATAACGCGTACATATATAGAACTTACTTGTAAAGTTCGACGTTTCGGCCAAGTTACATTGACCGTGGTCACGAGCAGACTGGAGTCAATGTAACTTGGCCGAAACGTCGAGCTTTACAAGTAAGTTCTATATATGTACGAGTTATTGACCCGTTTATATATTTTTAAAAATGATAGTAGAACGCGTTAGTTTAAAAGTTCATATGAAATTTTGCATACACGTTATCAGTGGCATAGAAGAAGAATATATGGTACTTCCTTCCAGAAAAAAATCAGGTGGAGTTGTGTCGGGACACACGGCTGATGGTTTTAAAGTGTAACGTTGGCGAGTCACTTTAATCGTTTAAGATTGGAACAAAACATGATTGAATACTTTCTTAATATTTTAATAGCTTAGATATATTTAAATAGACTTATTACAAGCGTTATTTTTCTAAGGGTATACAAGATGTATATTAAATATAGCAATTAACGCTGTCCCCTAATAGCCCCAATGCCATCTGAGGGTCATCACACCGAGATGACTATATGGGCCAAAAATGATTCATGTTTAAGACTAAGAGTGTTGCAGATATTAATGTAAATACACGTAATTTGTAACCTTATTCGTTATAGTCCGCTTTTCTGACCTATCCATATGTTTGGGTGTGTTTTATTGACGTTTCGTGTCAAAAAATATTATAACTAAAATATAAAAAAATAAAGACGCGGAAAAAACCCAAGACGCATTTTTTTGATTGAACTAAGTTGTATTAAGTGCGTTCAAACATAAAAAATAAATTCTTAAGTTTATTTATTGGCACAGTGGTTTTTTTACATGATAAAGTAACAAATAAGCAGATGGCTCTCCTGATAAAAAGAGACAACCATCGCCTTTAGACACGAAAGATGTTAATTTATTATGTGCAAGTGCAAATATTTATATAATTATAATTTTAAAATATTTGCACACCATATTATGGTAGAATATGTTGGTAATTTAATCGAATTTTAATAACTTGTAACTTCCATATTCTATCAAATAAATAATTTCATTCATTCATTCATGATGGCGCGTGTTATCCTTGGGGCAGCGTTTTAATGTCACATGCATAAGTTTGCCGGTTACCTTACCCGGTTACAGACCCGGGCGAGACAATGAAGAACTTTATTAGCTAGTAGGGACGACGTTAGTGACTCTGACGATTGGTTATAATCGTTCGCCTCTTACGAACTGCCTAACACAATGGCAGCTGGTCTGTTCTTTAAAGAAAGTCCGGACCAACGCGGGGTAATAAATGAAAAAATAAAGTAATAATAATTTCTTACAATAAGCGAGGTGGGCTCTACATATTTATTATGCAGTATGCTCATTCGAGGTATTGAGGTCTTAACACATTATTGTCGGAAAATCTATATCATCGTTGGAAATCGAAATCTCAGTAGCAGTTCGGAGTCTGTAGTGGACCTTCATATCTCAGATAAATTCGAAAAGCTGTCGATACTGTTTATGGTAAGGAACATTAGCCGTTATTAGGTCCGTAAAGTAAAATGCAAGATGAAAATTACCAGTAAATCGGTAACCTATTAGCGTTTATCGTACTCTATGTACGAAATAATACATAATACAATATTCATGATATTATTTGGCACACAAGTAAAAAGTTATAGCAATTTTAGTGCGTGCTTGCAAGCGGAATGTTTTTTACGAATGTCAATAGCCATAAATCAGAGATATCGCACGAGAACCGCGCGTTATTCTCGGATTTATGACAGCTGTGGTGTGTGACGGGGCATAAAATTACAATTGACGATTGATTTTGTTAAATACGACATACAAAACTTTCATTGTAAAAGCTTCTAGACATCAAGCCAGACGCACTCTTGCCAGCTGTGCAATATTTAAAATTAAAAATGACTAGCGATTACTGCTGATTCCCATTTCTTAAGAACGAAGAAGAAGAAAGAAAAAGAAGAACGTACTTAATTCGACTAGGTACATTTTGTTTAGGTTTGTTATCTCAGATCTCTATCATTTATTAAAGGATTTGGATAACAGTTTTTTTGTTTGCGATAGCAAATTACTCGCATCAAAAAGAAACAAAATTGTGCGTCATAAATATTTAAATCTAAGTTATACAGCCAGTTTTAAGGGTTCCGAAGTAAACTAGGAACCCTTATAGTTTCGCTATGTCTATCCGTACTTCCATCCGTCCGTACGTCCGTCCGCACGATTGCTTAGAGATCCTTATTAGTAGATAGCTGTAGTTTGACACGAAATTAGTCACGTCAACAAAGTGGTAACATAAAATTTTGAAAAATATTTTTTTAGGGTGGCTCCCCTATATGTAAAGTGGGGATGTTAATTTTTTTTCTCTTTTAAAAATATTGTAGATTTGTGAAAACAAGTTTTCGATTAAGGGACTTGTTTGTAAAATATTAAGCTTTAAGTGTTTGTTTTTGTTAGAGTCAAGGGTCTCGACCCCCACCCGCCATTCAGCAGGCTAAACGGTTAGATTTGGGGGTGGGAAAAAATCATGGTAGTAGTAAATTTAATAAAGTTAAAAGGAAAACTATCACTTTACAAGTTTTTGAGTAATAGTTGACCACCTTATAATATGTACTTAGAGAAGTGTTATAGGCGGTGAAACTGTGGTGCGTGGTGCGGCGTGGTGGTGGTAAGGTAGCCGGTAAACTTATGCATATCACATTTCAACCTGTCACACTAAATGGTCCTATGAGGTATGAGGTATGAGGTAAAACAGGAGTAACATGAGATGTTGACTGTAACATTCTCATAAAAGTAACAGATCCAAGGCTTAAAACCATGCGATTTTGTTTCATTATTATAGTGGCACAATCAATTTGAAAATATATTTTAAAGATCATTCCTTCAGGCCATTAATTAATTATGCCTGGTCTGAAAGGGACTTTGAATTTGAGCAGCTTTGCTTTACAGGTAAGATAACAGTGCGTCCAACGAGAGTCTACACTCGTGGTCTAATTAATAGTATCAATCAGATATAACGGTAAAATACATTCGCCTTTAAATCACAACATAGTACCTGTTGATTTTCTGTGTTGCTGAAAAATAAATATTGCAAGGCAAATTATAATTATACTGGTTACCGCCCTCTGGCCGAAACTCGGCCGTAATTCTATATCATTCCAGTTCCAGTAGCAGCTATAACATTATTGACTTGTCAATAGTGCCTATATGTAATATTTATTATTACACCCTAGTATTTCAATAAAAAATTCCCAAACTACGTCATCGTGATATCAATTACAAGCAGAAGAATTTCGAAACGAAGATGATTTCATGAAATTATTTAAAATTAAAAATGTCCGGATTTTCAGAAAATAAACAACTATGACAGCTCTGAATTTTTCCATTGGTAGATGTTGGTGAGGTTAACATCCTGTTTGTTTGCATAAAACGTACTTGGAAATGCAAATTAATATATTAGTAAATCATTTCATACGTGGAAAGCCGCGACCTATACCTTATATTCAACACAAAACCAATATTTATTATTTAAAACTTTAAAAGTGTTCAAAAGTTAAAAATCCAATATTCACATGGAAACGTAACTGAAAATAAAATCTGAATTTCCATAAACAAAGTAGAAAATGAAATACGTTTGGTGTTACAATTAGCGGAAAACGCATGTGCGGATTCTCACAGGGCTTAAATTAATTATTAATATATTCGACGGGCGGCATCACCTCCATCGCGATTCGATTCATGTCCGGCCATAATCAATTGTTATTCATTTGACATAACAATTATTATACGTGTTACATTTTTGGGATAGTCATTGGTTTTTGATCATTATTATGTAAAATCATTACGTTTTCCGCATACATTATAGTATAAATTTACAAGTACATGGATTCCATATATTATTATTGATTGGTATGGTTAATATACAGACTGACTGGTGAGTTACCTTCAATATTTAAGGACGTGATAGTTGTCGATCATATATAATGAGAAAAAATAATATTAAAAATAAATATTAAAATACTTCTTAGTAAACTTAGTAAACAGTACACCGAGAATCCTATATTTATCTGCGACATTCTTGGACACTGCGCGGACGCACGTGTCATGCAGGTAGTGAGGTTGAGGGTAAGGCGTGTCTTTGGTGTCGACTAGTGTGGCATGCTTAGAGAGTATAATATCCACACTTAACTCATTTTTAGAGAAATATTGGTCAAAAATTAAGCCCCTAATTTTATTATTTCATTTTAACAAGAATCGAGTACCAAGTACTTTGCAGAAGTATCGAAGTTAACTCACCAGTCAGTCTGTATAAGTCGGTACATTTTTAAATAAAAGAAGAAAAACAGACAACCAGACACTTAATAATAAAAATGTTCTTGATAATAATAGCCTTTTTATCATGGACATCTGTTAAACTGGAGGTCTTACTATTGTGTTGCGTTACACTAGATCTATCTTCTTTTTAAAACTCATGCATATTTCTAATTATCCATAATATTCATTTTTAGATCTTCTAAATAAAAGAGGATAAATATCACCAAAGATGTAAATGTTTATGCGTCAAAGATGTGAATGGTACATTGCTATATGGTAGGCATGATGCCACACGCATTAGTTTATTGGCTACCTTAAACCTTAAATAAGGACGTGAGAAAGACGAGCATTTACGGTATTACGACAGGAAAAGAGAAGGAAGAGACTCCTAGAAAAGATATTACAAAATTCTAGCACCTTGTTATCATGAGTAAGAAAAACTTCAAACGTTTAGTCACTTTTTAGGAGATGCTCAGTTAAAAAGCAAATGCTCTGTTTTTCGAGAAAGGCCTGGTAATACGTATCTTAATATAATTACTACTATTATAAAATCGGGGACCACAGCATAGGAACTTTAATTTAAGTTCAAAACCTAAGCATGCTGAATCCAGTGCGAGCTTAACCGAAAATTTCCGACCTCATTAACTTGTCAGTGAAAATGTTGAGTTTTAGAACGTGTAGTTAATTCCTAGTCCTAAACTGTCAGACTATTAAACAATTTGAACATCGCTGCTTTTATTCGGATCGAAGCGGATTTAGCTGGTTACTACTAGTTCGCTTTGACGCTTTAACTTTGAAAGCGACTTTCGTGGTTATTCAATATTAGACGGTTGTCACGGTCGCCATATTTTATGTTTAGTATTGAAGCATAAACTGAAAAGTATTGATAATTTGCTGTTTGTTACATAATTAATTAGTTTCCTCATTCCTGATTTGATGACGTGTCGATTTTGTAAAAAAATATTGAATGAATTGGTGAATGAGCGCACTCCATGTACGCATGTCGTTATTTATTCTCCGATCTCTAGAGATTTAAATTGCAGGCGCGAAGAATGGTGTCCTAATATAGTGTAAGGGCTTTTAATAAATTGATCTGTTCAAATTACTTTAAAATATAATTTACGCTTAAGACCTAGCATGCAGTGTGTTGCTTGATTAGTTTTTTGGGTCTAGATAAACTACGTGGTGAACTGGAAAGTTTATAGACGTTCGGCTTACTCTGTCTACCTCGCAAGGAAACCGCGAGTGATGATACTTTTTTTACACGAAAAAAATTAGACTTACGGGATTTCCCCGTGTTGGTCTATGAAGAATATCTGTCATTTTATCAGGCATTTCATCCGTAACAATCTCATCTCCACCACGTTGATTCTGCTTTCATGCCCTTTCTGACATACTTCATATTCCTATACTAATATTATAAAGAAGACATATTTGAATGTTTCTTTATTTGCTGCGATTTAACTAAAAAACTACCTAAACTAATTTTAATTCCTCTATATAAACCAATTTTAATTCCTCTATATATATTATAATAACCTCTTTGATATTATTTTATCTTTGATTTATAAATTTTTGTCTTTGATATAAATCTTTATTTTTGACTTTTAAAATGTTTTTTTCGTACATTTTATTATAATAATAATTGAACTGACAATTTATTTGGAACAATTGCCATCGGTCGGATGTAGATTTTTTAAAAATATTAGAAACACTAACTGACGTTGATTGGTAGAAACTGGAACTGAATGGAGAAAATATTGAATGCACTATATAGAACATTGCTAAACACATAAAAACATTAAAATAAAAGTAAATCATCTTATGATGTTATGAAAACTTAACTGGATCTAAGACAAATCCATTTAAAAATATTTTTAAGAATTCTACCCCTAAAGGAGTTAATACCACGAAATTGACGTGAGCGAAGTCACGAGCAGCATCAAGTCTTGACGTAAATTTGGGTTTCACTGCATTTAAATGTGACTATGGAGCCCGACAAAGCGACCATTACACGATAATTGCTCCTTTTGTACATTACCGCGCTTAAAACTGAAATTAGCGTCAAATAGCAGCCTTTGGCGTGCACTTTGCACTTCTGACGACCACTTCTATTCCTAAATTGGAAATTAAATTAAACTTTCAAGGATCAAATAAAAGGCAATATGTTCTATGTTATTTTTTTATACCATAAGACAGCAAACAAGCAGATGGTTTTCTGATGAAAAGAGACAACCATCGCCATATAGACACAAAAGGTGTTAATGGCACGTTACTATCCGTGTGTCAAAAAGG
Source organism: Apodemia mormo (assembly GCA_036924255.1). NCBI lineage: Eukaryota > Metazoa > Arthropoda > Insecta > Lepidoptera > Riodinidae > Apodemia > Apodemia mormo. Next base: position 6,937,191 of record JAUPFN010000005.1, on the reverse strand, counting down.
TTGTTCTACTTGCACAAGTTTACCGGCTACCTTACTCTAATTATAGCATCATCAGGGATTTCGTAAGATTACAACTGTGATTTAAAATCCCTGATCATACTGTAATGAGCGAAATCAATTGGATGTATCAAATTTCACCTTAAATTCGCCTTAAATTTTAAATGTAACAAAAGTTGAATACCAACTTAGTAAGTATATTTTGTAAATGAAAAAATGTCTTTGTAAATTATAAGCATTTTGATTGAACAAAAGAAGAAATTTTGTAAACTGTAATAATAACTGTTGTGAAGTGATATAATTCTTATAAACGTTGTAGTACATTATTGATTATATGATCTTAATACATAAAATAGAAAAAAAGACAATCCCGCTGAGTTTCTTCCGTCGTATCTTCTCATTTTGTGGCCGCGTTCCGATCCAGTAGTAATTCTAAAGAAATTGACTGACAAAATAAATATTTCATAGAATATAATAAAATAATTTTGAAATATTAGCACACCATACCATGGTAGAATATGTTGGTAATTTTTAATAAATTAAATAACTTGTGACACCCACATTCTTGCAAATAAATATTTTTCATTTCATTTCACTTTCATAATATAAAACGTGAACTAGAAGTACACTGATAAATATAGTATTGAAATGGAATTTTACGAAGTGCCGGCGATGAAAAGGGTAGTATCAGGTAACATTACGGCGTGCACAGACGCCGTGCGTGCAACCTAAAAATGACGGGATCTGAGAGTTTTTCTTGGAAATTTCCTCCTCTTTCCGAATATTTTTTTAAAATTTCAAACTACTCTACCAGTTTAGATAGTTGACAAACCGATGAAGTGTGAAAAGACATTTAGCTTAATCTGTCTGTTTTATCCGTTGTTCTCTTAATGTGTTATCGCCTCTTTGGTCTAGTGGTCCGGTGTCAGTGTTAAGTACATGAGGTCCTGGGTTCGATTACTGGGTCGGGAAATTAAAAAATATGTTTTTCAGTTTTCTGATAAAAAGAACGATCCTCGGAATCGGATAAGTGCCCGGTTGGCGATAGTCTTGACACCTATTACATTATGGAACTAAGTATCTTTAGCTAATCGTGAATACACTTCTTATACCTCAGCCTGCCTCTTCAGGGATACGGGACGTAAAGATACCACTACTGTTAATGTGTTTTATCAGCAAAATTATCGCTTTAAATTTTCTTTACAATATATTTTTTAACCTTAAGTTTGTTAACATCGGGGAACCCAAAACCAATTTCCTATTTAATCAAAATAAGCCATAAAACCACGAGGTTAGATGTGTTTTCTCAATTTTTAATGCACTGAGATAAAAGTGATTTATTGGTCAGTAAATCAAATGTCAGCTTCACACTCCACCACAAACAATAGGATTATATTTTGCTTGTTTTCGCAAACAATAACTTATTGGCACTGGCCATATCGAATGGCATTATTTTTCACAGGTAAAATATAATGCATTTCCATGTTAAATTTTTAAGATTCTATCCATACATATTTTAATATAATAAAGATGAAGAGTTTATTGTTTGTTTTTTTGTTTGAATGCGCTAATTTCCAGAATTTAGAGTCTAGATGAAGCAGGCAGATTTAAAAATATTGTTTTTTTATTATCGATAGGGAAGTGCTTGACCACGATCTCGCCTGATGGTAAGCTAAGATGCGGCTTAAGATGGAACGCCCTTCCCTAAAAGGTACCTGTTCACTCTTCTCTTGAAAATCCCTAGATTGTACTCGTCGGGGAACACAAATTCAGGAAGCATGTTCCAGTCCCTAGCGGTTCGAATGAAAAATGTGGATTAAGTTATATATGATTTGATGAAGAAGTGACCTTAAGTGACTCAACAGAAGTGACCTGAGAAAAGTTGTGGGCACTATAACAGGGCACTGTCACCTAAACCGACATCTAGTCAACATAGGTGTAACAGACAGCCCTTTATGCCGCGGCTGCATGGAGAAAAAAGAAAAAAATGATTTGATGATTGATGATTTGAACTTTTTAGTTTTTACTAAGCATAAAACGTTTTTACTAAAGCATATGTTATCAACTGTGTCTAGTGGTGGCAATTCAAATATCTGTTTTTCAGTTTTCTGATAATAACAACGTTGCCCGGGATTAAAAAGTGCTTGTTTGGCGATAGGTTAGCCACCTATCACATTATGGAATCAAGTATCTTTGGCTAATCGTGCGTACACTTGTACCTCTGCTTACTTCTTCGGGGATACAAGCGTAAAGAATATTCTTTCCATAATATGTTTTCAACAAAAAATTAAACCGACAAAAGATTATACATAAATCAGTGAATGAATAATCAATCATCTCTTGTTTGCATACCCTTATGGTTAGAATTAAAAAATAATAATAATGGGACTACCCTCAGGGTATTTTTTATATATTATAAGATAGCAAACAAGCAGATGGGTCTCCTGAAGATTCTACCAACCAAAGGTGTTAATGGTGCGTTGCTCTCTTGTGCCGAGGTCTTATGCCACATGCATAAGTTTACCGGCTACCTTACCCTCCAAACCGGAACACGACAGCAACAAGCACTGTCGCTATTGCGGCAGGAATAGGCAAGGCGGTGGCTCCAGATCCGGGTGAGACAATGCAGAACTCTACCACCTAGTAGCCACGATGGTAGTGACTTACATAGCCAATCAGTCGCCTTTTACGACCTGCCTGGCAGAACGGCAGTTGGTCTATTCTTCAAAGGAGCCCGGAACCAACACGGGGTGGTATTACCGGGTATAACGGGGTAACCCATTCCAATAAAAAAAGAATTTTTATAATCGAACAACAAAAAAATATATACGCGTCGAATTGACAACCTCCTCCGTTTTTTCATCGGTTGAAAAGGAAGTTGTGAAGAAAGTTCTTAGGTCAAACAAGCTAAGTCGCGGGTAACAAATAGTTTATACGTTTACTTTGCTAACCTTATTATACGTACCACAATCAGCGTAATTACTAACTAGGTGGTAGAATTCTGCGGTCTCACCAAGGTTTGGTAAAAGTGTCTTAAATAAACGATTTTTATTCTATTCTAAAAAAATTACAATAAAATAAATGAAATTAATAAGTAAAAAAATAATTCAGCCTAATTGATCCGCAAAAGCATCAGTGCTTATCGCTGTCGTGTTCTGGTTTAGAAGGTAACGTAGCTGGTAAACTTAAAACTATGCACATAGCTTTGCATACTTTCAAAATTGAAATCCGAAAGCTATAAGTACAATCGATTTTGTGGTATCTATACATATAATAAAATCGTAGGAAAGTCAAAACTGTACATTGAATATTTTTTTAAAAGAATACTTGGGGCGTGATCTACAATCAGAAAAATACAGTTTTTAGAATTTTTGTCTGTTTGTATGTATGTCCGGGGTAAACTCAAAAATTACTGCATTTACTTCAAATTTTGCAAGAATATTACTAATAGGTTGAATCAACATATAGGCTATATATTATCACGCTATCATCTAAGGGGGAGGGGCGGTGCGGAGTAAACGAAGTCCGCGCGGACGAAGTCGCTGGCAACAGCTAGTAAATAAATAAGGCGGTGGTGCCAAGCACGAGCAATACGCTGAAAGTCTTTACTAGAGTTATGGTGGTTATTATAGTGCATAGCGTTGTAATAATAGCGTGCTATGTGTACTCAACGTAAACCATAGAAAAATATAGTTTATAGTCTATAACGCGCTATCATAAAATAAATTGTTCGAACAATACACCACACTTCTATTCCCTACCATACAGTTAGTAGTCACGATGACTTTAATATCACTAGCGATCGCCTGTGGTCGAGATTCGACCATAGACTAAACAATAATATCTCTTTTAGTTTGACAATTGACTTTAGCCATAAAGAAAATATTATGCATGTGTGTATACTATTGTGTATGTCACAGGAATGTAGTGTGTGTAATGTTTATTTTTATTAATTTAATATACTTCTAATGCATTTTATTTAAAAATATTAGTTTTCTGCAGTCCTCCGCAATGTAACCTTCAATTGTGCAAAATTTCATACTGCACCGTTCTCGTAATTGTCTTAAAAAGGGATCCGAAGTTTTTCCTTCATGTATTAATATATAGATAAGCCTCCTCTAGGCTTTTATGACATAAAAGTAATGCAGTTGATCTATTCTTACAATGAACTGGGATCTTCATAAGTAAAATACATTATTACTACAGCATACAGTTAAAATTTTAAACGCACATCGCGCTTCGGTGTCCAGTTGGTATTAAATCTTTGTTATAAGTATTTGTAAGAGTCATGCAATCTTTAACGGTACAATATAAAACGTTAAAGCAAATGCTAAATCGCGCCATATTAATTATGATTCTTATATCGCTATATACAAGTTTCAATGCTGTTCAGTTGTACTTCGGTTTTTAGAGTATATAGTTTGATTTTTTAGGAACATCAAACTCACGTCATCAAACTTCATAGTGATGACGTGACTTCAGTAACTATCTATCACACCCTACAGTGGTGATCCCGACATCATCACTACCCTTACAAGTTAATAACTAATAAGTGAACTCGGGAAGTTAATCTGTAGGTATTATCTATATACATATAAAATCGTAGGAAAGTCAATGTATGTCCGGGGTAAACTCAAAAAGTACTGCATGGATTTACTTCAAATTTTGCATGAATATTACCAACAGGTCGGGTCAACATATTATCACGCTATCACCTACGGGGGAGGAGCTGTGCGGAGTAAACGAAGTCCGCGCGAACGAAGTCGCGGGCAACAGCTAGTATATTCATATAATTTTTCAACTCTTTAATTTGTTACAAAGTCCTTAGGATTTTAGTACTGATTTTTAATTACATTCGCAATACCGCTGCATAGGAAAGATTAATTTGACAGTCTCAACTAAATAATTGCCGTCATTATGCCGACATTAAAACGAGCAAAAGAATTTTTAATTGGCGAGACTTCATTTTGGTGATTGTACCGTTATTCTTGTTCTTGGTGGCGTCGTGGGTTATCATTGTCAAAATAATTCAAATCTAATGAGAGCAAAACGTATCATTAAAATTTATAAAATCTGTTATAAAGGAATTGTAAATTACCGTTTTTACTGTTATTGTTACAAGCGATTTTTTAGATCATTGATAGCTCTGTTTGTTTGCAGATGCATTTCCTGATGGATAGCGTAACTATATGGAATATTTATGGAAGTCGATAGATGTTCAGTTTGCTGTGGCTACACCACAAGGAAACCGGCGTGATTATAATTATAATGTCATTTTCAACATATGTGGTATATCATAACATAGTAAACTCCAGACAACTACAGACATCAAAGATATTAATGGTGCTTTGCTATCCTTTGACGAGGTCTAACGCCACATGCATAAGTTTTCTGGCAACCTTATCCTCCAAACCCGAACACGACAGTGACAAGCACTGACGCTATTGAGGCAGGAATAGGTAAGGCGATGGTGCCGGGTGAGACAATGTAGAAATTTAACACCTTGTAGTCACGATGGTAATGACTCGTGTAGCCAATCGGTCGCCTTTTACGATCTCTATGGCAGAAGGCAGTTGGCCTGTTCTTCAAAGGAGCCCGGAACCAACAAGGGAGAAATCTAAATCCCGGAGAGACGTCGCAGGAATTTACCACCTACTTGTCACTATGGCTTTACGACGTGTGTTTGCCTTTTATAATATGCTTGGTTAAAAAGGAAGATTTATTATTTACTACCTGAGCCCGTGACTTCGTCCGCCCGGAAAAATTTCGAAAAAAGTAGCCAGTGAAAGTCCCGTCAAAATCGGTTCAGCCGTTCTAGAGATTAGCCGGAACAAACAGACAGACAGACAAAAATTGTAAAAAATGTTATTTTGGTATATGTACCGTGTATACATCCATATGCATTTAGCAAAAAGCGGTTATTTTAATATTACAAACAGACCAATTTTATTTATTTGTATATATTGTAGGGCGAAGCGAAGACGGATAAAATTTGAGTGCGTAAGAAAGAATACAGTATGGAATAACAGTTAAGTTCTGTATTTTATACAAGTAGAAATAACTTTTTTAGAAATAAGTAAGATGGGGATAAGTGAAAAAATTTTTCCTGGTTTTCGGCCTTAAAAACGTGACGGAGGAACAAACGAACATACACAAACATACACACGTACGCACAAAACATACGCTTTAAAAAAAGATGGAGGTTGCACGTAGATTAACGACAGTTGTATTAATAAAAATAAATGTGAATCACATGTAAGGACAAAATTTGCTAATTTCTTGATTAAAAAAAGAATGTTAATTTAATTATAGATAAAGGGCAGTACAGACATCGTAAGTAATAGTCAATGATCGGCGCGGCGTCTAGACTGGCTAATGTCGCTGCTAGAAGCGACATCTATAATGATCTTTGCGTCCATTTACATAAGTAAAGCTGGATTAGGTCTTAATTAATTTTTCTTTTACCTAAAAGCAGGGGAATTCTAACTCGATACTTCGATTACTTGTAGGTAAAGGCTTTTCTTTTAAACTATTATGTCTAACACGATTAAATTCGTTTGTATGAAGGCATTTCTTTTTAAATACTTGCAGTATTCGGTAGTTTCGTTTGTGTTGTGATATTATTGTCCTATTACACTCAAAGTAGATTAAATAGGTAATAATTAATAGTTTGTTAAAGCTCACTAACGCTTATATGGATGATGATACTTGCTTCCACTTAACCTGAGCTACTCAGTCTTCGAACAAAGTTTCATGGTAATAGATATAGTGGATTAGGAGTAGATCGTTTATAAATCTGTTTGATAAATGTTTAAGATTAATCTGCTGTTTAATTTGTTCAATATATTTGCTTAATTATATTTGTGCAACTAAGGAATTTTATTCCTTACTAGCTGTTGCCCACGACTTCGTCTGCGCGGACTTCGTTTACTCCGCACAGCTCCTCCCTCTTAGGTCATAGCGTGATAACATGTAGCCTATATGTTGACCCGATCTGTTAGTAATATTCATGCAAAATTTGAAGTAAATCCATGCAGTACTTTTTGAGTTTACCCCGGACATACATACAGACAAAAATTCTAAAAACTATATTTTTGGCTTCTAAATCGATTGTAGATCACGCCCTAAGTATTCTTTTAAAAAAATAATCAATGTACAGTTTTGACTTTCCTACGATTTTATTATATGTATAGATTTTTTGAATAAAAATAAGTAAAGATCTAAATTTTTTTTATGTTCGATATAAACAGTTTTATAAACAAGGTATATTTTACTTGATACGAAAGCCGAACCTAGTTTGTTAGGAGCCAGCAGTAGAGTCGATTGCAATAGTTTTAGTGTGTTATATTTTATTCCAAAAATCTATAAAATAGTTGTTAATGTGTGTGTGCCTAAACTAGTGTGCCCCTAATTTGTTAGTAAAATTTTGCCTATTTACCTAGTTGTTCTTCACTTGGATTACCTAAATTCTTACCACTGATTCGTTCTGATAATAAAAAACTTGTAAGTATGATGGGAAATATTATCATCATATATTTAACTAACTGAGCCCGTGACTTCGTCCGCGTGGAAAAATTTCGAAAAAACGTAGCTTAGGTTACTCCCAATCACATCAGCTATCTGCCAGTGAAAGTCCCTTCAAAATCGGTCCAACCGTTCCAGAGATTAGCCTGAACAAACAGACAGACAGCCAAAAATTGTAAAAAATATTATTTTGGTATATGTACCGTGTATACATCCATATGCCACGATGGTAGTGACTCGCATAGCCAATCGATCGCCTTTAACGACCTGCCTGGCAGAACGGCAGTTGGTCTATTCTTCAAAAGAGCCCGAAAATAACACGGGGAATCTTCTATCCGTATATCTTGCTTTTAGAACAATCAAATATTTATTTGAGGGAGTAAATAACATAATGCATTAAAAGCAAAATATGTAGGGAACAAATTTAAGCTACTGATAAATTTATAAAGTTCACTTCATTAAAAGTTATTATTTTTTCCATTCGGATTCCATTGCGGACAAGCAATGTTACACGTAATTTATATATATAAAGATTACGGGTACCGAAGAAAGTATATCCATGAATTGCCTAAGTCAACATCAAACGGCGGAAGCAAGGTATAAATTGTCGAATTATTAAGATATTACTTCAGTACTTCGATAATTTAATCCAATTTCGTAAGACGTTCTATATGATTAATCTATACATATAATAAAATCGTAGGAAAGTCAAAACTGTACATTGAATATTTTTTAAAAGAATACGACCGATATCGAAGTCAAAAATATAGTTTTTAGAATTTTTGTCTGTTTCTGTTTGTCTGTATGTATGTTCGGGGTAAACTCAAAAAGTGCTGCATGGATTTACTTTTAAATTTTTTTTGGAATTTTGCATGAATATTATTAAAAGGTCGGGTTAACATTTAGGCTACATATTATCACACTATCATCTAGCGGCCAGGTGCTGTGCGGAGTAAACGAAGTCCGCGCGGACGAAGTCGCTGGCAACAGCTAGTACATACTAAAGACAAAGCATAATCTCGTTAAATGGCACGTACCAGTTATTTGAGCAATCTATGTTTAATATATTTTAGCAGATTTAACCAATTACTTATTTTTTACAAACTGCCTGGCAGAAAGGCAGATAGTCTTATCTTGAAAAGAGCGTCCGGATAAACACTCAGTAGGCGAATTATGTCATGAAAATGTCCATCATCATATAAAACAATTTTCTTCAATTGAGTCTTTTTTGATGTTTTTGGAGTAACAACGTAATTGCACATTTGAATAAAGGCAAGGCATGATACGTGGTCTCGTTTCGAAAGTACCCGTTATTTGAACAGTCTATATTAATATTGTCACGCGATATGGTGTGTGAAACCTTTATGGTGAAAAATTGTGGGTGAAAATATCTGTGGTTATTAAAAAGTTTAGTCGTTTTGTCAATCTTCTTTAACTATGACATGTAAGATAGTTAATCACAAGATAGCTTAAAGGGACTAGTTTTTATAACTTAATATTCGCCGCAATCCGGTGTATTGCTGCCATAAAAATGTTCTTTCGAATACATTTACCTCATTTTATCCGTGTGTTGGTCCCGGGCTCCTATGAAGAATAGGCCAACTGCCGTTCTGCCAGGCAGGTCGGAAAAGGCGACTGATTGGCTATACGAGTCACTACCATCGTGGTTACTAGGTGGTAGAGTTCTGCATTGTCTCGCCCGGGTCTGAAACCACAGCCTTGCCTATTCCTGCCGCAATAGCGTCAGTACTTGTCACTGTCGTGTTCCGGTTTGGAGGGTAGGGTAGCCGGTAAACTTATGCATGTGGCATAAGACCTCGGCACAAGAGAGCAACGCACCATTAAGTTCTTTAGTGTCTATAGGCGATGGTTGACTTTTTCCATCAGGAGACCCATATATATATATATATATATATATATATATATATATATATATATATATATATATATATATATATATATATATATATATATATATATATATATATATATATATATATATATATATATATATATATATATGTATATATATATATATATATATATATATATATATATATAGTATTGACACTTTTAGTTAAAAAATCGTTACACTTTTACGAACTGCCTGGTAGAATAACGGACGGCCTACTTAAAAGTGGACCCAATCCCTGTTCCCTCCATCTCTGTTATCAATGAACATCGTCTCAGTAATACCGTATTTATGTTATGTAAATAAAACTCTCGCTAAGAAAAATATTAAAAGAAAAACGCAGCGGATACAATAAATTACATGTTTATGGAATTAATCAAGTTTAATTATTATGCAAGACGTGTTTCAGAATGTTATACTTTCAAAGGGTAATATTTTACCTCGAACAAAAGAATATGTAGAAATTTTAAAATGAATGCGTTATTTAAACGGAAAACCAACGGTATTTTTACCCGACTATGTAAAAGAGGAGGTTCTCAATTCGTCAGAATCGAAAAGGTAAAACGGAACTCGATTACTAAGAGCTGCTCGTCCGTCTTTCTATTTGTTCATCTGTCACCAGGCTATATCTCATAAATCAGGATAGTGTGACAGTTGAAATTTTCACAGATGATACAATTTTTTTTTTAATTTTTTTTTTATATCATAAGATAGCAAACAAGCAGATGGGTCTCCTGATGAAAAGAGTCAACCATCGCCTATAGACACCAAAGATGTTAATGGTGCGTTGCTATCTTGTGGCGAGGTCTAATGCCACATGCATAAGTTTACCGGCTACCTTACCCTCCAAACCGGAACACGACAGCGACAAGCACTGACGCTATTGCGGCAGGAATAGGCAAGGCGGTGGTACCTGATCCGGGCGAGACAATGCAGAACTCTACCACCTAGTAGCCACGATGGTAGTGACTCGATAGCCATTCGGTCGCCTTTTACGACCTGCCTGGCAGAACGGCAGTTGGCCTATTCTACAAAGGAGGCCGGGACCAACACGGCGAAGGATTTTATTTATTTTTTACTATACAGTTAAGCCGTACTCCAAAACGACTGTTGTAGTTGAGTAGTATTTTAAGTCGGAAAATTGACACGTTATAAAACGCTCAAAGTTGCCAGAGTGTAAATTATGTACATAGAGTAAATGAGTTTCCTCGCTTCTAATTCTAAGATTTAGGCTGCAAGAGAATCAGATAGAATATATTGTAAAGTGTTTCATAATAATTGGTCTTCTGTTTGTGCGATGCTTTTTAGTCTGCCTGTTCCAATCTATTAAGCGGTATATCTACGTGTGGTTATGTACGCCTGTGTATTGGCTATTGTTGCCAAGTCGAACCGAGAGAGAAAGCATCGTGTAGTGAGTATGGTATCTAAGTACTTGTTCTAGATCAGTCGTTATGTGTGCATGTTATGTATGTGCACGTGTGTATGTTATTCTATTTCTATTATTCTGTATTACACAAACATATACATTTTTTAAACATAATTTTTCTGCATCGAATATTAAATGTTACAAGCAGGAATGTGTTTAACGGCAATAAATACTTAATGTTTTTGATGGTGGTAAAAAAAAGGTGCGTAAGGCGAAAGTGCAGCTAAAACAAGAAAAATAGCAACGACGAATTAGAATTTGTTGTCAGTACAGTACAATTTTTCCCAGTTTGCGTAGTAATAGTAGTTGGAGTTCCCAAATACAAGTCTCATGTGAAAGAAAAACTTTAACCATATTCCCAACCTGCACGAACAAACGAGTTTTGTAGAGAAAATGTTACAAAGCTAACGAATTGAACGTTATAGAAAGTTAAGCTCAGTGCAGGGTAACTACGATTTGCATAACATAGCGAATATTTATTCTCTCTTATTTAGCGCACCAAACTGAGATCTACCTACTAGTATATAGCTTCAAACCTTGAACACGCGGTATGATGGTTTTGCTATTAGATTTTAGAATCTCTTTATATTCATTTATTTCCATCAAAAAGCTATTTGCTTGTATGTTATTCTGTAATATAAAAATAGAACACACTTATGTATGTAAACGACAATAATGTAAAATTTTGCTAAGTAATTAAAATAAATTTTTGACATTTGACATTATTGAGGTCACGGCGCGCCCGAAATTACCTCAAACCGGTAACTTCTCTGGCCGAATATCTCGACGATCTTAATTAGGTGCCTCGAGTAATTAGGGAGTGCGATGTTTTTAAAGGTCGCGATAATTATACAAGTTAAATATGTTTCAGGATTCCCTTTGATAACGAATGGAATTATTCTAGCTTGATGTAAAATAAATGTTAATTAGTACGCCGTTACCTTATATTTTAAACCATTTATAATGAAAAATCCTAAAAATATTTTACGAAATTGTTACTTTCATAAAAGAAGAATATCTACTTATACAAAGATTCTAGGTACAAATTACAATAATTAACGTAATTAAAAAAAAAATAAACCAACTTCAATTATCTGTAAACAAAATCTCAAAATCTACATGGCATAAAAAAATTAAAAATGAATGCGGTGCTCAATAAAAATCTGACTCAACTCAAAATTGTAGTTTTCTGACAAAAAAACTTGGTTTGCGTAAAGTTTAAATTTAAAAATAAAGAAGGTGAAACCTAAAATTGAAATGTGTATGGCGCAACCATAATTTGTCCTGGCGTAAATAAAACTATAATCTATCAATAGCATTCGTGTCTGTGGTGTGTTATTACGAGAGAAGTTGTGTACTAGGAAGTATCTTGAATTACAGCCTTGCGTTTTGCTAGACTGCATAATCCTTAGGGTCGTACCGTGAGCCCCGTAACAGACAGATGTCGGTTTGATTCGAGAATAATTGGGTTCGAGTCGGTAAATATGCACTTTGATTTTACTTATGCCTTAGTGGGATTGTTTTATATTGTAGGAAGTTTGTGTTATAATTCCTTTGCTTTACATGTTACTGTAAAGCATATTTATCTGTATTATATATGGCGGTTCCACGCTCTATGTTTTAAATATTCATTAGAACTATAATAGTTTCGAATTAATAGGACTTTAAACAAAAGGATCAATAATTATTATAGTGCTTTCTAAATTTCACAAATAGAGTATGATTTAAAACTAACAAACGTGTATTAAACAATCAATCAAATAATATTTATTCGACGTAGGTACATTTAAGAACACTTGGCGACGTCAAAAAACATAACACAACAAAATTTAAAAGACAATTTATGCAATATTTGTAAAATACAATTCATAAAAATCACGTTTATGTTTTGTGATTTGCTTACAGAAATGACCAATTATTTTAAAAAAAATTAAATAAAATATATATTTTAAAATTATAATTTTAAGCAAACATGAAGACGCACATTTATAAAATTAATAAAAATATGTTAATTAAATGTCATAATTACAAAAATTAGATCCAGTGATGTCAACATTAAATTACTATTAATTTATAAATAAAATTGGCAATAAATAATTGTAATCAGATTCAATTAAAAATGTCAAAATGAAATAAAAAAATTAAATATAAAAGTTAAATACCCGTAATTAATTGCAAGTTTTACGTTTTATGTTTTAGACATTTAAAATCAAAATTTATTTAGAAAGTTAAAACACAAAACTTATATAAAAACAGATATAGAACATATTAATAAAACGATTATTTTGAAAAAGTACATACCCTCGTTAGTAATTGTTCATTCTAATGATAATAATCAGGGCTTATTATTTTATAAGATTTTTAAAGCAGTATTTTTTATTTAAAATCACTTAATTTCGACGCACTTCTTCGCCACAAAAAATATTAGGAAAGAATTAATTGTTTAAATTTACTGAGTACTTAATTTAAAACTAATAAGAATTACACAGGAAAAAAAATTATGTAAAGAGTTATTAGTCTTCTTCCTCCTCTAATATTTTTTTACAATATTGTTTATAAGAAAAACCTTTGCAGAATTTATTCAAGATATACTTATTAATAAACTCATTAGTACTAGTTATCTAATTTGGTAGTAGCATACATACACACACGCGCATACACACATATACTCACAGACATAAACACGCACAGAGCACACACATAGATGTACATATTTCTAGGCTAATTTTTGAATTTGAAAGTGATTAATTGCTCCAATCCAAAAAATTAATGGGACTAAACGAGTTAGGTTGTTAAAGTGTCTAAATAATTATATGCAGACGGAGTCACGTGAGAAAGCTTTCCGAAAAAGTAAGGAGCAATAAAAATCACCTGTAAACGGCTAACAAAAGTACATCGATAACCCTAACACGAGTTCGCAAACAATCGAAATCTGCTTTTAAGCGGTTGTTTAGGAGTGTTATTTACTCGGTTCGAAATCACATCGCCCTGCGTGGTCAGAATACAAAGCGGCTAGAAAAACGGATGGAAGGAACGCGGCTCCTTATTTTACAGTTTAAGTGTTGTAAAGTGCAGTTTCCTTGTGGAAAATCAATGATCACAAATTGTACAATATTGTGTATTTTGTGGTATTTTTTATTCATATTACGTTAATACAAATAATATAATTTACTATATGTATATTGTAATGATGTAGTGAAATACCATGGGATAGCATAGCTTACCCTCCCCCCCCCCCCCTCCCGCCCCGCTTCATTTGGTATAACATTAATAATAATAAATATATTATAGCTTATCATTTTCACCAACATATGTTCTCACTTGATGTAAATTTTAGTCAGTATTAGTTAAGCCGTCCTAAAATTATAACGAAATTTATAGACATGAGACTTGTAGACAAAAAAGATAGACAGACAAAGAAAAAAAATGGAGAAATTGGTGTTGGTGAGTCATATTTATAAAGTCTAGATTTGGGAAGCAAAGAGCAGTCAGCTCCCCTTGTGGTGAAAGTTCACCTTCAGTTATAGACAGCAAAGATCTTAGCAGTGTATTGATACTAGCACGCCAGAGGCATCCGAGCCTGATCTTATATAGTATTAGCAAGACGGTGGAACCAACCCAGGCGAGTCGTCATAGAATTCCAATATAATGTTTTTTCTAATTCGTGTCATATTAGTGACATGATTATTTTTCGCTCATCTTTTCCGAGCTACCTGACCTGGATGAAAATGAATAATAAAAAAGGAAGAACCTTACACGGGGGCCCGCTCCAAAAGAGGAGACAAACAGTGAGGAGGCTCAGTAGTAAGAGAGATCTTGTAGTTGTTTTTTGTAAAACGTTCATTTTTTCACATATCTACTTAAATCGATTTAAAATGTTGGACGTGTAAAGCTCGATGTAAACTGACCCATTTAAAAAAATATATAGGACGTAACGATACGATATAAGTACATATCTATTCGAAATTTAAAAATGACAGTCGGACATAAAGGATTTTGTAAATTACCTTTTCGAAATTTAAAAATGGCAGTTTTCCAGTTGGTCGTTATAATTTGAAATGTGAACTCAGACAAAAAGTCGGGATCTCAGTTACTACTTACTGTTACAGATAGACTACTACTAGACTACTATGAGAAATATGTGGATCAATTTAGGCGACTATATAAATTGTACTACATTTTTGGATCTCATAATAAGCGGATAAATTAATATCACCAGCGAAGTAACCAAATGCCATTTCCTAATTGTACCATCGCGTACAAAGTTGGAAGTACGCTCACAACAATGCACTCCTACGGCATGGTCCGTCAAACACAATTAGTACTAAATTCGCTTACAGTCGCACCAGCCAATTTGATCACTTCGTTTGATACTGGATGCCTGCGCTCGTGCGACAACGCTAACATTAAAATGCAACTGAATTCCGAGAGAGAATTCACTTTCCAGATATGAGGGATATTAAAAAGATTTATGAATTCATATTGACATTTTGTGTAAGGGAATGAATTCTTTAATAAAATGTAAGAAATTCTTAACTGAGAGTACTAATTAGTAGAGGAGACAGACAGTGGGAGATCGTCCTTCACCGATCTGATAACCAGATGAGACGTATATTTTATCAAATATTATTTATAAACAAATATGCCTATAATTACTTGCCTATCCAAAAGTGATCATGGCTATTTTTAATTAAATTAACTTTAATCGTTTTTTTTTTCATCACTTTCATACTTTTGATAACCAAATGAAATTTATTTCACTGATAATTTTTAACACACAGAACATGCCTAGGTAGGCTTGCCTACTCATTTCTGTGCATGGCTACCTGGCAAGCAGGTGTGAACAGGTAAGTCAATATAGGTGACTCCATCGATCTGCTAACTTATCGAACGTTATATCAAATTTTAGATTATTTTATTACAAAATCAGTCACATAAGTTTGCCTGCAAAAAACCGTACTCAAAGTACTGTTGCCAAGCTAAAAACTTGCCATGAGCACTTTTGGATAAGCAAGTAATTATAGGCATATTTGTTTATAAATAATATTTGATAAAATATACATCTCATCTGGTTATCAGATAGGTGAAGGACGATCTCCCACCGGCTCTTAGACCATATGTTGTTTTATTATTATACTATGTTTTAAATATTCGTAATTTTAATTTTATACTAAATTAAACCGGTACTTCGTTACGCTTTAGAACAGATTTAAAATCGTTAATTGTTTGATAGTTAGGAACTAATACTATAGGAAAATAAATGTGATGTTTTTATTAGTTTCCGCACAATTATTTAATTTTCTTTTCTTCATAAAAACTTTCCCCAGACTTAAAAGAATATTCCAAAAAAAATTACGAATTGGTCCAGACTCCAGCCGTCTCAAGCTTTACACTTATTTAGCGTATATCATTTTTAATTATATAGATTTCATAGTTTTTAATTTATAAGGTTTAATGTCAAATTGTCCTACGGGGGAGACATAAAGAACTAAACATCTTAGAGGTTGCTTTGCTTATTTTCCATTTTTTATTTAACGTTTTAATTTTAAAATTGTATATATAATTGTGTAAAATTCAATATAAAACAACTATGAACGTTATAAATCTGTTATAAAATAAATATCATGAAATTGCAAACAAGGAAATTTTTTTGTAAAACTTGTGCGTTTTGCATGCAAAACACGAAAATTTTTAATAATGGTTCAAAATTCGTGTCAAAAATGCGATTCTCTCAAAACACAAAAAGAACAAGTCCTCTTATATTATAAATCTAATATTGATTAAAGCTATAGCTGTTGTTCCTAAGCATGAACATCTGGGATCGAGTGAGACCCTATTATTTTTTGTACCTTTTAATTAATTAAAGGATATTTTACAGCTATTTATCCTCTAGAGTAAAATAATTTTCCATATTTGAGTATTACATTGCCATAAAATTAAGAAAGTCAAAAATTACAAAGTTAAAAATGTAAGCTAACAAGGCCTCAAACCAATTACCCCGACAACCCCGGAAGGGTTAATTTTAATGAGGTTGAGGCGCCTTCTACCTGTTTACTAATACAATGAGCAAATGTTTGCCTACATTTCAGTTAACGCTGCCCATTCTCATGTGAACTGATGCTAGTAACAGCTCTTGTTTAGTTTGCTAACGATTTGACAATACTCTATTATAAACTTAAAAACACGTACTCGTAAATGACGAAGATATTTTAAAATAGGGAACACAAATAAAGTCACTTGTACTTCTAGTTCAATTTTCTTATAGTTTAGTTTCTTACAGTAGTATAGGTTGTGTGCAGAATAATATAACTTCTAGTTATATTATTCTGCACACAACCGGTTTACCCACTAGTTACAGCGGTGTTTCCCAACATGGGGCCCACGCCCCACAAGAGGGAAATTTGATAATTAAGGGGAGCAATTTCAAAAAATTGCCCTCTTAATTAAATTCTTAAAAAATGCTTTAAATATTAGATATAATTTTGTTAGTAGTCACCAAAATATCAACTGGGTGATTAAGTTCGTCAAGTAAACTTCATCGGGGATTCACTGTGGAGTGTGCCACCTGCCCGGGGACCTTTTAAAAATCGATTAACAACGCTGTTTTTTTAGAAATGTTACAGTGGGGCATGGCACCAAAAGGTTGGGAAACCCTGAGTTACAGCATCACGATGTACCTGTTGTACTTAAATTTTTATTTTATTACACAATAAGAATGTTTATGTCACTCACGCATAGATATCGAGGTTCATTAATAATAAAAATGTTGTCTACTATCACACAAATTGATCTAACCTGAAAGTAATAAATTTATTTGCTTGTGATATGGGTGTTGGTCAATGATATTTATACATAGCAATACATATATCAATACTGAAAAATAATAAACAGCCAAGCCCAGAATACAAACATCTATTCTCACACAAATACCTGTTCCTGTCAAGGAAAGAACCCGAGCCCCATTGACTGGTAGTAAGGGCCGCAAACCAATCGATCAACAGGGCGAACAAAACTAACAGCGATTTTTCGAACACACGTCTTGACTCGTTAGCGCGCCGTTATCGTTATTAACCAAACTTGAACATTACTTCACTTTCGTTGAGGTTTACTATGTCATATGTATAGTCTTTTACCAGTCAACCTATATTATTACTATTCTTTTCATGCCCGTAACCCCGATGACAAGGCAACCAGTGCACCCTGGAGATACTTATTCCCACAATATGATAGGTTGGTTTTTTAGGAAACTTAAACCACATATTTTTGAATTGACTGGCCCGGGAACCGAATCCGGAACCTCATGTGGTCAACACCGACGCCGGTCTACCAGACCACATTGGCGATATAGAGCTTTTTGTAATTAATTTATAATATGCTTCTTCTCATTAGTTGTGATAACCTAAATTCTACCTACAGGCAACAACTAAATTAATTCACGATAATAAATATCGGTGGACAAAGTAAATTATTTGCTTGTGTTATGGGTGCTAATCAATAATCCTAATACATAGAAATACATATAAAAATATAGGAACATATTTAATATACACCCAAACCTAGAAATACAAACATTTATGCCCATCAAACAAATGGCTGTCCCTGTCGGGAATCGAACCCGAGCTTCGTTGAGTCAGGGTCGCTAACCAATGTAATCAAACCAATGACCAACGGGGCGGTCAAAGTAATCATGTTACCTAAATATCTTTATTTCTGTCTTTTGTATATTGTCACATAAGTAATCATCAATCATTGAGCTAACATTGAAATAATTACTAACAGTACTAGAAGATACGTTTAATTTAATAGACACCTACCTTAATTAGGACCAACGAACTAATCAATCTAACACAACCCGCTGTATACGTGTGCATAGTTCAAGTTATATTAGTCGCAATTCCCGAGCATCCCGTATAGTTACATTGTTCCTTGAGCAAACAGTCGGGTTCGGTAATCGGTAGGTTAGTTAGAATGTATTAACATATACGTCTCGTGTTTATTCAGGGGCTTAATACGTAAGATTTATGTAAATATCCGGTTGTTTTGTTTAACAGACGTGCAGGGTAGAGAAATATATTTAAAATATCATCACACCAACTATGGGCTCCTGCAGCAGGGTGCACTTGCACCCCACACCTAAAAGAATTACATTTTGAACCGACTACCAAAAAAATTCCGAAAATTCTTTTTTTGTTTGGGAGGGCAAACTTCCCGTTTGGTCCCATTTCAATTTGATAAAGATCTGATGCAGGGTTCAGGAAATACAGGACACAGGAAGTTGGTTACAGTAGTTTTTCTGTGTGAAAAAAATTGTATTAAGTTACTGTTGGGCATTGATATAAAAAGCCCATAATGCACAGTCCGGAAAAAACTGACACTCAAAAGTGTCGATAATTTCATTTAAGTAGTTATAGATATGGCGAAACATATGTCTTTGCATATTCAGGCAATGTACAAAAAGAAATAAAATTGACAGTGTCGCAACCGACGCGATTCTATTTGAAATAAGCGCACCATTTAAATTTGTGCGCTCATTTTTGAGCATGAGAGAGATTGAGAGGAGGACATTTTTGAGACACTGATTGTGTATTTTGGGTGTTTTATATCAATGCTGTTGGGATAAATATTAAGGCTCCTAGGTTGCTGTCAAATTTTGTTCATCACCTTGTCAATACCATGAAGTATCATGTAAAGGTGGCGGCGCTAGCACTCGTATTAATCACTTGAAACATATTCTTACGGTATACCTCGGTCTATGAGGTCTCGCCATCTCTTTTTATACAGTTGTGTTAGAAAGAGAGGGTAAGACCTCAGAAGATTACAGCAGTATTTAAAGTTGTGTTTCAAGTAGGTATTAGAAGTGTTACCTCCAGATATAATACAGCTTCATGATCAATACACACTTTTACAGTATATTTATTTACTTAAAGTATGCATATAAGTTAACAGTACAATGTGTACATACAGATATACCTCTCTGAAAGTAATCTTAGCAGCGTCCAGGACACCAACCGGTATTGCAGGGTAGGTAGAGTAAATCATAACACCCTTAAGGCGATTACAGCTGCGAACGACCTTGAGTTTCTGACAGGAGCAGCGCAAAAATTATATCGCGCGCTAGCTTGCTCCAACGTCAAAGAGTATTTACAGTGAATGCAGATACCTACGTTTTAACATTTTTGTTCACCTATATGAACTTTTATCATCATGAATCGACTGAATGTTGTCAAACTCAAAACCAATAACCAGTAATCGCTCATTTATCGATTACATATACATTCGTTTTAGAAAAACGATAAATATCTAAAGAAAAAAAATGTACCGAAAATCGACAAAAAATCATATAACAATTTACACAATAATAACAGTTTCGTTTCCTATTTCTTTGAAAGTGTTGTAATATACAATACATCCCGTGTAGCACTTTATTTTAATACATACAATCAACAATTAATATTTAACAAAACCTTTCAAAATTTGATTTGGTTAAATATAATCTCTTGAATAATATTTTAAAACTAACTAGCTTCTTAGTTTTTATTTTCAAAATCTCGTAATAAAAAAGAAGATATATAATTTGATTTAATGTTTATAGAGGAAACTACTAAATAAGTTGATTTATTTAGACTATTTGTATGTATAATATATTTAATTTATTTATTTTTAGTTGCGAAATCCTTACTACCTTCAAATAGTACCAGTTTTTTTTCTTTAGAGTTTTGCTTTTTATTCGCTTGCTTGAATTATCTTCGTTGTTTATATGCTTTATTTTTTATTTATTTTTGTACATTTATACAAAATATTGACAAAATACTTATCTATCTATAGCTAATAAAACATTCAAGCGTAAACGTAGGAAAGCGTAAACATGAATAGTCTCAAAATATTATTCAGCGTCTACTCGCAAACAAAACTATTCATAAGTACTAGCTTTCAGCCCCTTTAATACCCTCTTTTACCTCTTTAAGAGATAAAACTCACAGCATCCTTACATGCACGTTTATTTAATTGAATTAAAGATCATGACTAATAAATTTGAAGAGATTTTGATTAAACATATTTTATTTTTTCTACAAACTTTACCACTTTTTTCATCCTTTGAAGAGATGAAATTTGAAAACCTTAAACTCGTATTCATTTAATTGTATTAAAAATCATAAATACTAAGTTTTAAATAATTTCTACAATATTCTACAATAAACAATCTATTTTTTATACAAACATCAATGCTTTTTTTACCCTTTAAGGAATAAAAAAAGTATCTTCACGCCCATATCCCCGAAGGGGTAGGCAGAGGTACAACAAGTGCACCCACGATTAGCCGAAGATACTTGGTCCCACAAATGTGATAGGTGGCAAGCCTATCGCCAACCGGGCACTTTCCAATCCCGGGCAACTTTTGTGTTTCTCAGAAAACTGAAAAAACACTTTTTTTTAAAGTGCCTGACCCAGGAATCGAACCCGGGACCTCATGTGGTCAACTCCAACGCTGGACCACTAGACCACAGAGGCGACTTTAAGGAATAAAATTAAGGAATAAAATTTTAAAAAATCCCCAAATATATGATTCTTAAATTGTGTTGAAGATTATAAGTGCCGAATTTCAAGTTATTTTCACCATAAACCTTTGATTTTTCATATAAATTGTAACACACACTTTTACTCCTTTAATGGATGAAAATTCGAACATTACATGCATGTTTCTTCAATTTCGATTGAAGAGCATAAGTACTAAAAAAATCCAAAAATTCGTACTTCTTAATTGTATTAAAAATCATAAATACTAAATTAAAATAATTTAGATTTAATAGTAATGCAATAAATAAACAATTCATTTATGATACAAACTTTAAAGCCTCTTTTTACCTCTCTATAGGCTAGAATTCCAAAAAATATTAAATTTATATTTAATTTTTTTTCAGTTAAAGGATAATTTAATTACGGCATATCATTCTATTTGAGTTGTAATAACTCAAAAATGACAGAGTTTCAAACAAACTTTCACCCCCTATTTCACCATCTTAGGGGATGAATTTAAAATAATCCTTTCTTATTCCTTGCCTATATCATAAGAACAACATCTGTAAAAAAAACAGACTTCTCGGTCCAAGCTCAATATCTACTATAAAAAAACATCCAAGCGTAAACGAAATCTTCAATTTCCAAACGGCACAATCTTACTATTGTGCCAAACGTTCTATCTGTACTATTACTCTTTGACTCGAATATGGAGAGCGGAGCATGCTAACATGCGACACAGCCTCCCCGTATGAACGCTACCGGGAGACTGACTTTCGACGTGAGCGGTGTCCGCGAATTAAATAATAAGGTTTTTATTGATTTAATAGCACACTGTAATGATTTTGTAAAATTTTGAACTTAAATTTTATAAAGCAATAAATTGTCTGTAATAAAAAGAAAAAATCATCAAAATCGTTACAGTAGTTTGGAAGTTATAAGCAATTTTTTGTGTAAAAATAAGAAAGATATTCGATTTTTTTCCGTCAAAAATAACAATAAAATTTGAAAAAACGAACTTAAAATTTAAACTTAATTATATTATACGTATAATGCATATTTTTTTTAAATTATTGGACCAATCGGTTAGCAGTAGTAGGCTTTCAAAGAGGTGTCTATTTCATAGTTTGGCATTACCTATCGCCTTAATATCTATGGTTTGTTTATATATCATAAGATAGCAAACAAGCAGATGAATCTTTTGATGGAAATGGCCAACGATCGCCTATAGACCCCAAAGATGTTAATGATGCGTTGCTATCTAGTGGCGAGGTCTAATGCCACATGCGTAAGTTTACCGGCTACCTTACCCTCCAAACCCGAACACAACCCACCCGAACAGTGACTAGCACTGACGCTATTGCGACAGGAAATATATATATATATATATATATATATATATATATATATATATATATATATATATATATATTCTGCACTCTTTTGTTTTAGCTGTAATAGAGTACAGGCTTAAGCGTATACAGCTAGCCTCTTATATTGGGTACATTTGCTGTATATTATAAAAATTGTAAGCAAATTTAAATTTATATATGTAGGTATTATCACGCCTGCACCCTTGCAGAGGGAAACAACGTCAATAAAAGAGTTCTGGTTCACCACAATTCACTAGTTACTCGGTGAATGAGTCGTGATCACCGATCTCATAGCAGATATCGCTTTTCCAGCGATAAGCAGCTTTACGTGCTAATGCGAGGCAAGGGGTTGTTGCCATACGACTATTAATCTTCCAACTACTACTGAGATTTCTATTTCTGAGAATAATTTGAAAAAACCTTAATATTATATTTTGCCATTCTATATATCAAAGCCAGATCCTCATAACCTTAATTAAATAGGCTAGCCATAAAAATGTACAAGATATACAGGTTGACTGGTAAGACTATGCAATATACTGAAGTAGGATGTTCAGTACCCGATTCTAATACCGAATATGTAAAAAAATAAGTAGGTACATAAATTTTGATCTAATTATGTATCCATTAAAATATTTATGAATAGCCACCCGCGCATAGATATCGAAGTTCGTTGCTTACCAACAGCGATTCGCGCAACTGGTAACTAACGATGGGACGGGTCAAAATTTTTTTTTAAGTCGGATTTCCCGGGTTGAAACGAAAGCTGACCCAGGATGCAACTCGAGTTGACTCGGATCGAATTGATTGAATCATCATGCAACGTAACGTGAAAAATAATTCTGTATGTAGAAAAGTCTTTCATGGATTTCAAATTTATTATTGCGTAGTTAAGTTTTCAGCTAAAAAAAGATTGGAATTGTGAATGTCAAAACAAATAGTTACTGCGTAACAACTGTTTAATAAATGTTTTCTATTCATTATAAAGACATCGTCATAAATCCAAATTAACAAAAAGTAAGTAAAATATTTTTTAAAAAAGTATCTTCACGCCCGTATCCCCGAAGGGGTAGGCAGAGGTACAACAATTGCACCCACGATTAGACGAAGATACTTAGTCCTACAAATGTGAAAGATAGCAAGCCTATCGCCAATCGGGCACTTTCCAATCCCGGGCAACTCTGTGTTTATCGGAAAACTGAAAAAACACTTTTATGTACCCGACTCGGGAATCGAACCCGGGACCTCATGTGGTCAACGCCAACACTTGACCACTAGACCACAGAGGCAATTTACCTTAAAAAAATTTACCTGGCACATAATATTTATTTATGAATATCGACGTGTTTAATCAGTCAACTGATTATGTATTTTGAGATTAAAACGACAAAAATGCTTATATTCTCGTCTATGTACAGATAAGCATGAGTGAGGGACAGAATATTATTTGTTTTATGTACAATACGACGACGGCCAACGGCTTTTGAGATATGACCAATTTGCATAAGCGTACAACTAGTGAGTGCTATTCGCCATCACGTCGCTTTAGTTTACCGCCGAGTTAACCCGGTTGACGAGAAAATCAACTTAGGCCAACGGGTTGGATGAATGTGCGAGTTACCATGTTATTTAAATTGAGTCGGTTACTTACTACGGGTAGTAAGTAAGCGACTCAATTACGAACGGGTACCAACTTACTACGGGTTGTACTAACTTATTACGGTTAGTTATGTCGCTGAAAGAGACAGCCAAAAAGCAGCGAGAGGTATTTCCTGGGACTCTTCATATTCGGCGTAGGAGACTGGAAGGAAATTAGGGCAGAAATTTCCATATTTTATCCTCCATAAGGTATTCTGCGGGCGTTAAGCTGGATCACTCATCGCCCATTGCACGCAGGATCCAGGGATTAAGTGATGTACCGATGTGTTCCGGAACATCGTTAGGTGTAAAACCACTTTGCGAAGAAATGTATAGGAGAAGACTTGCAAAGGCTACTGCCATGGGGGCTGTGGTTGAACGGTACCACCGATCCCACGGCCCACTGTTGAAGACAGAGTTTCGGACACCATTGGGTTTTAGTTGGTAGGTCTTCTGAGGCAGTACAACATAACCCTCTCGTAGCCCACCCCACCGAGAGGGTGCCCATTTCCCCATGTAAAAAAAACTTACAACGGGTAAGTAGATTTGTTAGCGCGTCACGCGGTGACAATAGTTTTTTAATTTACTACCCTGATTTCGTTGAGGTTTGATATGTAGTTGAGTAATATTCTTTTTTATTATATTTTTATTGGTTACATATGACAGTTAATTAAGGTTTCCTTCAAAATGTACAATCTTTTACCAATGAACCTGTATACATTCTCTATATTATCTGTCTATCAATAGGGTTAAATTCAAAGAAGGCCTCTCTATTGTGAGTAGTTTGGCTCCAATACATTCCACATTTATAGATTGTCTTCAACCAACATCAATGATTGCTGGAAAATAATAATTAGAGACTTTGCTGCAGAAATACAGTAAAGTTTAGACAGTTAATTACTTTTAGTAAATTGTCTATTTATATTTTATTATTATTCATTTTTTTTATATTATAAGATAGCAAACAAGCAGATGGGTCTCCTGATGGTAAGAGTCAACCATCGCCTATAGACACCAAAATTTTTAAGGGTGCGTTGCCATCTTGTGGCGAGGTCTAATGCCATGTGCATAAGTTTACCGGCCACCTTACCCTCAAAACCGGAACACGATAGCGACAAGCACAGACGCTATTGCGGCAGGAATAGGTAAGGCGGTGGTACCAGACCCGGACGAGACAATGCAGAACTCTACCACCTAGAGGCCACGATGGTAGTGAGCCAATCGGTCGCCTTTTACGACCTGCCTGGCAGAACAGCAGTTGGCCTATTCTTCAAAGGATCCCGGAAGCAACATTTAAATTAAAATCAAATATATCTAACATTAAGCGGGTCCCGCCTAATGAAATCGTATATCTTTCTGTGTGTAATTCAATTATATGTAGCAATCACATCGCCCGCTCAGTATAACAGGTGCATTTTATACCGCCGCCAATGTATCCCCAGTACATTGTCCTAGCGCAGCGCAATTGAAGAGAAACAGCGGGATCATTAATACATCGCTTGACCTAATCCATTAAATTAAAAATTATAAAAGGATGTTCAAAATCGATATAAATAAAGTTTATATTGAAGAATAGATCACCAGCCATTCTGCTTGACAGTTCGTAAGTGTCACTACCATCATGACCACTTGGTAGTAGATTTGCAACATTAAGCCTGGGTTTGGTACCACTGCTTTACATGTTTCTGTTTCAATAGTGTCAGGTACTGTCGTGTTACGTTTTAAAGGGTAAGGTAGCTGGTGGACTTATACCTGCGGCATTGCTATTTGATGTATATGTCGCAGTGAAATTGTCAGTACCGTTAGATTATAATTTACCTAAGTGATATTATAATTTAACTGCTAACCTAACCTAACCAAATTATAAAATCCCTAGGTAGATTATAATCTAACGGCTATTGACAATTTCACTGCGACATATATAGGCGATGTTTTTCTTATTCCATCAGAAAAATCTTCTGCTTATTGAGATACAAGTCTATTATATAAAAAAGGTTTTAAACTTTAGACTGAACAAGGGCATACAGTACTCGATTTATTACACCGATATGTAAAAAATAGATATTTAAATTTTGACCTTATTATCCAATTAAAAAGGATTAATAGGCGTCCCACACACGGCGCATAGAAATTCACTGTTTACAACAAAAATTTACCGAACTCGCGACTAGACTCTGTAGTACAACGTTCGGTAACCAGACATTCTGAATATTACTACACTGATTTACTAAATTTTTTATATAATATTTTTATTGGTTGCAATTTGCAAACTTATTGAAGAACAATATAGTTAATGCTCATTAACTATATTGTTCTTCAATAAGTTCAATCTTTACCAGTCAACTAGTAAACACAAATACAACACATAAATTAACTCATCAGTACAAATATACAATACGAATGTGGAAGAATGTGGGCACCGGGGAAGACTAATAAGCTTGATTAAATTAATCGGGTGCTGTCAAAAGTGTGCCTTGAGTCTTCACAACTGGCTTGTTTGTATGACATATGGCACTCGGCTCTCCATTTTCTACCCCGTAAGGGATCTGGAGTGAGGATATGTAGGTATGTACTATTTATTAATAGCAGTGAGCTTCGAAATTAACAGGGAGAGAGGTATGTAGGAAGAGAATGTATTGGCTGATCAATGTATGCATAATACTCAAGCGTAATGTTATTAAGATATTCTTTATTTTCAAACCTTTGATTAGGCTCACTAGAGCTTGCGTAAACTTCCGTGCCACAGTTATATGAAATGTAGTTCAGAAAATTACAAAAACAGTACAAAGATTTACAATGCTGCACAAGGGCATCTACGTAAGAATACAATCGCTCCCGCTCGTCATTTATAAACTTCACATACTAGACTATAAATCCTGGAACCCTCCAGACTTCACCGCGCCCATTAACACGGCCGAAGTTAGATTTTATGTCGTTGCCAAGAATAGAGAAAACAAACACGATATTTGGGAGTGCTCAGGGACTCTCCTATTTCATTTTGACAGTGGGCTGCTTATGACAGTTCGCAATAGTAAAATATAAAATATTTTAAATATAAATCCTGGTTAATCCATTATCATACTTTTAAAATTACTTATACTCCTCCACCTTTAGTAAAACTTTTTTATGATTAGTCAAAAAACATATTTTTTATGATTTTATATATCTATAAGATAGTAAACAAGATGGCTCTTCTGATGAAAAGAGAAGACTATCTACTATAGAAAGCAAAGATGTTAATGGTGCGTTTCTTTTTAATTAGCGAGTTGAAATTATACATGAATAATTTTACTGCGAAATAAGCGGCACATAACTGCAACAGTAATGATGATGTTGCAGCAGGAATAGTTAAGACAGTGGAACCAAACGGGGCAAAACGTGGCAGAACTCTACCACCTCATATTCACAATGTTTCTGATATGTCATGGCAAAAACTGCCTGACATGTAGGTTGATGCTCTATATTTTATAATGGGTCCATTCTAACACGGGAAAATTATGTATTTATATATTAAAAATTTCCATGATTTGTGTCAAAATATTTTCTAAAATATTTTATTTAACCAGTAGCTTATTATTTACCATGATTTGAGTAAAACATTTTCCAGATTTTTCTATTTAACCAGTGGCTCATAATTTCTATGATTTGGGTCAAAATGTTTCTTAGATTTTTCTATATAACTAGTAGCAGCCTGGATTAGGTAGGAATTTTGTTAACACTACCGAGCCTCGGAAGAGTACGTAAAGCTGTCGATTACGTTAATTGCAAATAAGAAGCGACAGTTGTTATTTTGTAACAGCAATGATGCAGAATTCCCGGTTGGCGATAGGCTTGCCACCTAAAATATTGTGCAACTAAGTATCTTCGGCTAATCGTGGGTGTACTAGTTGTCCAGTACCCTTTCGGAAATACGGGCGTGAAAATACTTTTTTTAATGATGTGAATTACCACCCAGTTCACCGAATGATAAACTACGGCGAATGTCAGCATTTATGATATTTGATTTACTCTGCACACTTACCTACTCGTCGAGACAGAAGTTGCGTAATATTATATTTAAATCATCATGACACGTCGGTCAATTCATATACACATAGTGACCGTTAAAAATTTGAAGTCAAAATTTGACGTGATAATTTAAAATTAATGTTCCAATATGAGTATTTTATATCCAGCTTAAAAAACGCTCGTTAAAATTTATTACTAGATTTTTATTTGACCATTACCTACTAAATCAAAAAAGGTACTTCATATATGTCAACTATACCACAAAAACTATTGAACCGATTTTAATGAAACTTAAACTGTTCCCTAAGTTGGAATATACCTGATTTAATTAAAAAATAATTACCTCGATATGGCTTTTAACTCTTGAGAAATTCCTGGACAAAGATACAAAATACAAACCTACATGCACTTACGAATTTTAGTACATGTGCTTGGACGCCTAAATAGGTCATCATATTCAAATAAGTATTAACAAATTCCAACAATATTATGTCAACCTAACTTTCGTTTTTTCGTCGGTTGAAAATATGTTGCTCTTATTCGTAATGACAAATATTATGAAAATTACTTAAAAAAGTCCATAAATATATAGTCATTTATTAATTTCAGTCACACATTTAATCTAATAAATTGATGGTTTAGATAAATTGTCATTAATACCATTGTTAACTAATTTTTTACAAAACCCCAGTAGAACATGTAAATTAGTGACACAAAACATGAAATGGGAGCTAATAAATTATTGCTAGTTTAGGTTATAACAAGAACCCCTCGGTGTCATGAGAATGGCACAAAATGAATAAATTTTATTCGAAACAGCACCGAAGTTTGTTTTTTAATTAGTAGAAAAAGAATAGCTAGTAAACTAGCGATATGTTAATATGAAAAGTAAAAACTTTGTACCCCTTTTTCCGAAAATTGCGAGAAACAGGCCTCCGCAATGTAACACACTCCACGGGTGTCAAATGTAATCCGCAATGGCGGAGAACTACAGGAACCTAATATTTCTAAATAATATGGATAAGAAATAAATCAAATTCATAAAAGTAATAAGTACACACACTACATTCATGTGATTATGTATACTACTTTCTTTAGGGCTAAAATCTGTTGTCTAACTTTAAAGAGTTTTTATTGTTTAATCTATGATCAAATGGGGTCATAGAAATATGGTCGAATTTCGACCACAAGGCGATCGCTAGTTACATTTAATTGACCTCAGAAGCCTTTAGATATTTTAAGAATTAAATGATAAAAAACGGCTACTCCCACGTATAATAACAATTAAATAATTAAACGGCTACTCCCAGGTTTAATAAGAATTAAATAATTAAAAACGGCTACTCCCGCGTTTAATAAGAATTAAATAATTAAAAACGGCTACTCCCACGTTTAATAAGAATTAAATAATTAAAAACGGCTACTCCCACGTTTAATAAGAATTAAATAATTAAAAACAGCTACTAATTTCGGACCTATATAAGGGGTCTATTCCTTTCTAATACCAAAAACTTATACCAATGGTATTTGTTTACTGTCACAATACATTTTCTATTCCTAACGAATACCAAATCTATACATATAATAAAATCGTAGGAAAGTAAAAACTGTACATTGAATATTATTTTTAAAGAAAACTTGGGACGTGATCTACAATCGATATCAAAGCCAAAAATATAGTTTTTAGAATTTATGACTGTTTGTCTGTTTATCTGTTTGTCTGTATGTATGTCCGGGGTAAACTCAAAAATTACTGCATGGATTTATTTCAAATTTTGCTTGAATATTACTAACAGGTCGGGTCAACATATAGGCTACATATTATCACGCTATCACTTACGGGGGAGGTGCAGTGCAGAGTAAACGAAGTCCGCGCGGACGAAGTCTTGGGCAACAGTTAGTTTTAAATATTTAAATAAAGTACAAAATCTATTCCCAACGAATACCAAAATATACTTTTAGTACAGTCACAAAAACAATTTATTTGCATTCTAATAATTTAGTATTATGATCTTAATACAATCCTAAACCTTTAATTTACATTCCGATTTTCCAGCATTTTTATTTAAAAGTAGCTTAAGTTGCTTTTATTAATTAACTTAAGCTTAAGTTAACTTAAGTTACTTTTAAATAAAATAAAAATTTCAATAATTGTACGAAATAAATAAGTTTCACTTTGTAACTTTGTATTTTTAGTTACATAAAAAATTCAGAAATTTTGTTACGTCTAATATTGCAATAAAAACTGTCAGTTTGGTTTTATCCAAGAATTAGATAACAACTCAGAAGAGATTGCTTTCCACTTCTTTGTTTGTTTTCGGAACAATTTTAAAAATTACGCTGAAGTTTCTTTGTTTTTAAATTAGATAAAAATGAAACTATTAATTAATAATTTCACTAATTCTTAGATTTATTGAAATTCTTACTCATAACATTAATCAATTTTATTTGAAACCTCTAAAGGTAATATATATTTTAGTTACCTACATAGAAGTTTAGAATGAGTGTTTAAAAACCTCTAAAAATCATATACATGTGCTACAAATACATGATTGTATTCGTTATCAAGCTGCACCTGATACCAGATTTATACACGGGGTGTTTTAATGGCGGGACACGGGGTTGACACCTGCCTTTGGTTTTAGCTGCTGTTTTAATTTGCCATAAATAAGGGCTTTTGGATTTGATGTCCCCTATCCTCTTGAAGCAATTGGGATTTATGGGTACTTTCCAATTTTTTAAACTGTATAAAGTAACAATAAACAGTTTGACTGGTAAAATATATAACAAATACATACTGAAGGTACTATTATAAATAGGCATTTAAATTTTGACCTAATTTTCCGATAAAAGTGTTTAGTACAGACACCCGCACATGGCGCATAGAAGTTCATTGTTCACAAACAGCGATTTATTGAACTCGCGACTAGACTTGTTAGTACATCTTCGGGCGAACATACTTTTTGCATAATACTACACTTATTTTGGTTGAGATCTATTGTCTGGTTAAGCAATTTTCTCTTTTTATTATATTTTTATTATTTACTTATGATTATTAACTACCTATCGTGTCCTTTATATACAACCTTTAACCAGTTAACCTGTATATTACACCCAATTATACCGAAAATAAATCGGTTCACGGTTTACCGGTTTTATATTAAAACCGGTAAACCGTGAACCGATTTATTTCCGTCTATATACCTAAAAACTTTGCAGTTCAATAATAATTAAATTCGATCTAGCGATGGGAATTATAGCTACTTTTATTTCACTATCACGTCGTGAAGTTATTTGTTTTTGAAACTGTTATATCACGGGTGATAAATCACGACTGTTGTATTTTATTAGTGACGATTATTGTCATAGTGGGTGCATTTTAGTCCATATGCGCAGTGATTACTTTTTATAAGTGATTAGTAAGTGAAATAACATATTAAATATATTCCCTCTTCTAGGTGATGGTACGATGTTTCTCAAAAGTTGTTGCTTTGTCTCTTTTACATGATAGATTTCTGCGAATTATAAGCACAAGTAGTAGCTTCGCTAACGTGCAATCAAATCACGCTCGAGTTAAATATAACAGAGGGTTTCGATGTATATAACTGGTGCGACACGTGAATTGTTTTATAATGATGATAAAACCAGTGATGCGTGAAATGTGCCATACCTAATTCAATCACATTCCTGATAGTTTAGAATCATCATTTCCTTTCAAAAAATATAGTAATAAGCTATTTGATATGCTACTAAACAAAACATACATGTTCAGTATTGGAACATAAAATGAAAGATATTGGATATTTAGCTGTTGACATAATATTACATTTAAATTTCTACGAGGCTAATTTGTGTCGTCTTTTGTAACGAGCGTTGAATGAGGCGTAGGCTGCGAGTGAATGGTTCGCCCGTAAGCACACCGCTCCTCGTTCCCAGTCACCTTAGATTTGAATTATTGGCGCGAACACTACCTAATATGAATGTTTTTAGCTTATCAGCAACAGTGTTATCACATAAAATGTTGATCGAAGGAATCTTTTATTGCGTAATTTTCTTTGAAAAAATATTATATTAAATTTGAATCTAATAATGCACTGTAAAAACTACGTACACAATATTTCAGAAAAAAAAACATTTTTTTCTATACATGATTGAACGCCGTGTTTGGTAGAATTTAATTAGCAGGCATAACTAACAAAGTTATTACAGCCATATAACAAAATTATTACATACATATAGGATATGCAAGCAAACAATTTTTTTTACTTTCTTTTATTGCATGATCTTTTTATTTCAACTACGGTTTAGTGTCACTGCGTTTTAATGCCCTGTTGTCTATTTATCTGGTACTCTTCATTTTCATCCTATTTAAATAAGAATTAAATCAATAAGACTAATAAAATATCAATATTTTTAAATTTAAATCTTGACATTTTGTCGATTGTTTAATAGTCAGCTCCAATTAAACTGTCATTGCTCAGCACCACTATATACGTTTTTTTCTCAGTCTCTTCACACCCTGTGTTTCTTGTGTCAGAGCTTTAGATGGCACCAACCGCAAGTACTAAAAGTCAATTATATAATTCCATGACATTAATATAAATAATAATAAATAGATATCGTTCGGACAAATTACCCCGTGTTGGTCCCGGGCTCCTTGGAAGAATAAGCCAACTGCCGTTCTGCCAGGCCGGTCGTAAAAGGCGACCGATTGGGTATACGAGTCACTAACATCGTGGCTACTAGGTGGTAGAGTTCTGCATTGTCTCGCCCGGGTCTGGTACCACCGCCTTACCTATTCCTGCCGCAATAGCGTCAGCGCTTGTTACTGTCGTGTTCCGGTTTGGAAGGTAAGGTAGCCGGCAAACTTATGTACGTGGCATAAGACCTCGCTACAAGATAGCAACGCATCATTAACACCTTTGGTGTCTATAGGCGATGGTTGACTCTTTCCATCAGGAGACCCATCTGCTTGTTTGCTATCTTATGCTATAAAAAAAAGTACACTAATTGATTTAACTCCAAAGTAGACAAATTAGGTATATGCTTGTGATATGGATGTCAGTTAGCGATA
Organism: Apodemia mormo; assembly: GCA_036924255.1. Taxonomy (NCBI): domain Eukaryota; kingdom Metazoa; phylum Arthropoda; class Insecta; order Lepidoptera; family Riodinidae; genus Apodemia; species Apodemia mormo. The sequence goes on along the minus strand of JAUPFN010000005.1, from coordinate 6,903,724 downwards.
CTAATACATAGATAGACTATGTATTGGATCGTTGTTGACTATATATTAGAAAGACTAACACCCACATCACAATACAAACATTTATACTCATCGCATAAATGCTTGCCCTTGTCGGAAATTGAACCCGACCACCTTCTATTGCTTAGCCAAATTCGCTAACAACTCTTCGAACGGTGCAGTATAGTTTCTCTTTTTAAGTTTTACTTGTATTCTATGCCGTGCACATTTAAGACTAGTGAAACATGTAATATCTATACATATAATAAAATCGTAGGAAACTCAAAACTGTACATTAAATATTTTTTTAAAAGAATACTTGGGGCGTGATCTACAATCGATATCGAAGCCAAAAATATAGTTTTTAGAATGTTTGTCTGTTTGTCTGTTTGCCTGTATGTATGTCCGGGGTAAACTCAAAAAGTACTGCATGGATTTACTTCAAATTTTGTAAGAATATTACTTACAGGTCATCAACATATAGGCTACATATTATCACGGTATCACCTACGGGGGAGGAGCAGTGCGGAGTAAACGAAGTCCGCGCGGACGAAGTCGCTGGCAACAGGTAGTGGTGAAATAAAGTTATCAACTTAGAGTAATTACGGAGTTTGTTGTTTTGAAGCAATTAGCTAGTAAGGCTAAGTAGTCCACTGGGAAAAGTTTCACAAAGCGTGTGTAACAAAGAGTGACAAATTATAACGTCAGAAGTTATGTATGAAATATGTAAGCACTGTTATTAAAACATATTTTTATTTAGTTCTAAATGAGTTTGTGCACAGCTACATAATTTATACTCTGGAATAAAACTATTTTAAATTAAAAAAAAAAAGTATCTTCACGCTCATATCCCCGAAAGGGAGGCAGAGGTACAACAAGTGCACCCACGATTAGCCGAAGATACTTGGTCCCACAAATGTGATAGGTGGCAAGCCTATCGCCAACCGGGCACTTTCCAATCCCGGGTAACTTTGTGTTTCCCAGAAAACTGAAAAAACACTTTTTTATGTGCCCGACCCGGGAATCGAACCCGGGACCTCATGTGGTCAACGCCAACGCTGGACCACTAGACCAAATTAAAATAATTGATTATACAGTCTTATTATAAAGAACTAGCTGCAGCGCGCAGCCCGCTGCATTGTAAAAGTTTTCGGTGAATCCCGCGGGATCATCTAATTTTTCTAGGATAAAAAGGTGGCTTTTTTCCACCAAGGCCCCGGTTACACTTTGAATTTTTTTATATATCATAAGATAGTAAACAAGCAGATGGGTCTCTTGATGAAAGAGTCAACCATCTCCTATAGATACCAAAGATGTTAATGGTGCGTTGCTATCTTTTCGCGAGGTCTAATGCAACATGCATAAGTTTACCGGCTACCTTACCCTCCAAACCGGAATACGACAGCGACACGTACTGACGCTATTGCGGCAGGAATAGGTAAGGCGGTGGCACCAGACCTGGGTGAGACAATGAAGAACTCTACCATATAATAGCCACGATTGTAGTGACTCGCATAGCCAACGTGTCGCCTTTACGACATGCCTGGCAAAACGGCAGTTGGTGTTTTCTTAAAAGGAACTCGGATCCAACACGAGGAAAAAATACCTTGTTTTTAAAAGTCGGTTGAACATTACGGTGTTTATTCTCATTTTAATATGGTACTTACAAGTATGTCAACAGAAGTAATACGCTCAACAGCTTTAAATTTAAAGTAAACACTATCACCGCGATCATAAATATTTCAGACCCAATCTAAACTTCTATCTTCCCGGTTATGTATGTACCATAAAATAACTTAGTAGTTACACAGAATATGCTCACAGGAGTATAGTCACTAAACTCTATAACATTGTGAACATATTTGAATGCATAAATTTATATTTAAACAGCAGGTGAATTCCTACTCATCATTTATTTACGTGCGTAAAACTCCCCTAATTTGGGTAATTATTTGCTAAGGGAATCCGCTATTTAAATATTAAAGGTGTATCTCTTTGAAATTCCGTCTCAGTTATGATGGGATCCCTTAGTAGGGGACTTTCTATTCATAATAATTCTTAAACACACACTGATAATTCTAAACAAGGACCGTAATACTTAAGCTTATTTTAAACAAAATTTTGCTGGTTGCTTTGTCTAAATTTTGAGTTCAATAATTACGTTGAATTACAAAAGTAAACCTCTTTTTAGCGGTCGCAATCAGTCATTTTTTATATCATAGGATAGCAGACAAGTTGATAGTTGTTCTGATAGAAAGAGACAACCACCGCCTATAATATAAAATGCCAAATGCATATATTCATCGGCTACCCTTTTCCCCAACAGCACAGATCCGGTCTCTTAGGGAGGCGATGGTCAATCGTTTGAACCTGTCCTTACAGGCAGTCTCCCATTGGGGCATTGCCAATCTGTTCAAGTTTAAAGCGACTAAGATCCAGGCGTATCTGTTCTCCACTAAAAAGAGTCCATTGCACCTATCTCTATCTTTCCAGGGTGTGTCCGTGCCGATTACTGACCACCTCGATATCCTTGGTATCATCCTAATGCCTACTTTCAACTTTGGTTCGTACATCGAATCTAAAGCCCAAGTTGCCTCAAAAAGCTTGGAATTCTGGCGAAGGTGAGACAGTATTTCAGTCCGAGACAGTTGCTCAACCTTTGTCAAGCATAAGTCCGTTCGTGCATAGAATACTGCTCTCACCTGTGGGATAGATCCGCCAAATACCAGCTGGAGACACTTGAGGCGTGCCAAGAGGCTCATAAATGACAATGATCTGGTAGGCAAATAATTCCCGAGAATCGCTCATCACCGCAGAGTGGCTAGTTTATCGGGTTTTTTATCGGATACACTGGAGAGTGCGCTGCAGGATTGCACGATTTGATCCCGCCATCCCCGTTTTTCTATCGATCGTAGAGATGCACAGATTCTAGGCATCGCCATATGGTGGACGTTCCACGTACCCGGACAAAGAGGTTCGATTCCACATTCTTAGTTCGAACCGCAAGGGACTGAAACATTCTTCCTGAGTCTTTGTACTCCGACGAGTATAATTTAGGGATCTTCAAGAGAAGTATGAAGGGGTACTTTTCAGGGAAGCGCGTTTCATCTTAGGTCGCATTTTAGCTTACCATCAGGCGAGATCGTGGTTAAGCGCTTCCCTAACGATAATAAAAAATATGGGCAATAGTAATAGGTAAGGCTCTGCTACTAAAACCCGGTCAAGACGTTGCATAACGCAACGTTTCTCGTATTTTTTGTAACTTGCAATCGCCTGTAGCCGAAATTCGACCATAGACTAAACAATAAAATCTCTTTTAAGTTTGACAAAGTCTGACTTTAGCTGTAAAGTAAAATAGTATTCATGTGTGTATATTGTCGTGTATATCACATGAATGTAGTGTGTTTACTTTATATTTTTATTAATTTAATTTATTTCTAACGCATTTTATTTAAAAATATCATGTTTCTGCAGTCCTCCGTAATGTAAATTTTAACTGTGCCAAAGTTCATAGTACACAGTTCGCGCAATTGTCTTTAGAAGGGACATAAAGTTTTACAATTTATTTGAAATTTTGAGAAATTATTAATGGTAAATTTTGTTATATGCATAAGTCTACGGGCTACCTTACCCTCTAAACCGGAATACGACGATGACAAGCATTGACGCTGTTGCGGCAGGAATAAGTAAGGCGGTGATACCAAATACCCGAGCGAGACGTTGCGGAACTCTACCACCTAACAGTCACGATGGTAGTGACATGTATAGACAATCGGTAGCCTCTTACGACCTGCGCTGCAGAACGGCAGTTGGCCTATTCTTCAAAGGAGGCCGGACCAACATGTGGAAAATATATAAGTTTGGCAACTTTACTAATTTTGTTTCTGCAGACGATTAAAAATATATTTTCGTATAAGAGTCATGACTACCGATACATAAATGACAATAAGGAAAGTAATAAAACGTATCATAGTAAAAATAGTGTTAATAAGATATAGAATATGTTTTGTACAATGACCGTATATGCCTACGTAAGAATATTATATCCTTTGACCGGAATTATCATGAAAATTGCAAAATGTGTGGATCCAAAGCACGCCTAACAGGTAATCTTAATCTTCCGTAACGCGAGCCTGAACAAACTGAATGTATCGCTAGAAATCGGCATTGTACTCTTTGTTTGGCCGGGTCTATGGTACCCCATTAGCATTTAAGGGTTATCGCCTTTTGTAGGCCTTAACTTAATCGGTTTGCGGTAGAAGCATGAATTTGAGACCACGTGCTATTGATACCTTTTGAATTTGCAGTAAAGTGCAAGGGAAGAGATTAAGCGAATATGTATAAATAAAGATGAATCCCTGATGTGTGCTAAGCGCAAAATTTGAGAACGGCTAGACCAATTCGGCTATTTTTTTTAATATTCACTTAAATCCGAGAAAGGTTTTTATGGCGACAAAAAAAATACAAGGAAATTAATATAACAACGTTTTTATTTTGCTATAGAATTTCTATAGAATTCGGTAGGCGTATCATCTAACGTTTGCAATTCGCCAGCGATCAGCGATGACTCTTAAACGTAATGAAAAAATCATCAAAAACGTCGCCAATTGCTTGCTGGTCACTAGATGCACTTTTTGCAATGACACAGCATCAAAACTAATCAAGCGGCAACGACTACCACTAATGTACAAGGCTGTTATGTGTCTTGCAATAACTAAACAATCACGATAATTTCGCATTGCGAGTTACGTGATCACCCCGCCGCCGGTTCCTCGCTGTCAAACATTTATCGAATTTAAATCGATGTTCGCTGGTTTAGCTTGGTTTTTAATATAATTTTTAAAAAGGGAAAATGAATAATAGTAAATATCACTTGAATTTATTAGGACTCAAGCATTCTTGAGCGAAATCTAGTGAATGATTTGGTTAAAGCTAAGCGCTAAACCCTCACTGAGTATATAGAGTTTCGGATGCTCTTAAAATTATAGGTTCCATGTTAGTCCGGTCCCCTATTCAAAAAAATATTTCATATAACATTCTGCTAGGCAATTCATAAGAGGCGAACGATTAGCTCAACATATTACTACTGTCGTGGCTACTAACTTGGGTTTGATACCATCTTGCTTGGGTCTAAACCCATGGTACTAATACCATCGTTTTACCTATTTCTGTCGCAAACGTCAATGCTTGTCACTGATACAACTGATAAAATTATGCATGTGGCATAACCATCTGGCCAGGCTGGTCGCAACGTACACTTAGTCCTAGATAAATCAAAGAAATACTTTTAATTATATAGGAGAACATAAGTCATTTGCTGCTTGTTTACTGCTTTTGAGTTATTAAATTCAGAAATAGCGTCAAAGTACTATACCGCTTATAACTTAAACCATAACTTGTTATATTACTTGGTTGCCTTTTGGAACAATAGACCAAATCGTATGTTATAGTGATAGCTGCGGTTAAGGATAGTTTCTATAGCGTATTGTTCCATCCACATTCCATTTTACTGACGTTCCAATGTTCAACGTCTAAAATATTGTTTTATGGTAGTTCAACATATCAACTGCAACATACTAGAAGTCTATTAAATGGGCTATTCGGTTCAGATATTGAAGTTCTTGGTTTGATTCCATGTTCATAATAAAACAAATAGTTTGTTCAAAACTGAGACATCGCAGTGTTTGTACGTTAAGCAAGTTCTTTAATGCTCACTGCCTGAGAAAGAAAAATATTAAAACAATTTAAGGAACAGACTTGTTCGTGAATCCTTGACCGTAGGTTTCATTTTTAGGTTTTAAGCATTATAAAACTAAAGTATTCATTAGATACTTTTTAAAGTTAAAATCAACTTCAATTTTCTTAAAGCCTCATAACAATCGAACTGATTATAATGAATATAACATTGTTCCAAATTCGAAAAGAAATCTCAATATGATTCTAAACTTTAGAGAACAGTACGGAATTCAAACACGACTTACAGGACTACAAGGGATAGCAATCTAGCAGACTCTTTTTCTGGTGGCATGAGACAACCATAGCATGTATATACAACAATATGTTATTTATGTTATACGTTAGAATATAAAACAAAATTAACATATCACCACTATCCTATCTTTCGAAACAGCAATAACAAGCATTGAAATGACATACTGCAGCAAAAATACAAACCCCGAAACGTTGCTAAAATATGAGGTAATCCTGGAAGCAGTTGCACTATTTGCCTAATACAAAATGCCTGGTAGAAGAATGAATACTGAATCTTTTCAAAGTGGCCCGTTCCAGCACGGGGAGAAACTAAAATTAATGACAAAAGCTTGAAACAACCATTGCTTTAAAGTTCCCGAAATAGCCTTCAGGTAAGCGAAATCGTATCACAAGATAAACATCGGCGGGTTCTCCATTTTAATCTCCATACGATAATCGAAGGGCGAGGGCGACATCTGTGCTGAATCTGCATAAGTTTGTATTTCGCACAATTTGAGAAGCGCCGGCCTTTACAATTTTATGGGATGCATCTACAGGTTGATGCTATTGTATGTATGAGGAAATATAATCTTGGAGTGAGGAATATAGAGAATGAATCGGCATTCCTTGGAAATCAATCAAATAACTTGAGAACTGTTAGACCAATGCAATGCTATAACATATTTGTTTATGTCCTAAGTTAATTCTTATCAATAAAGAGAGTCATCTACTTTATTGCCTTCTTTTGAAATATTTTTTTGGTAGCTATATGTGTGGCGGGATGGCAATGCCACATGCACAGGTATTACAACTACCTACCTACCTACCATATATATATATATATATATATATAATGTATATATATATATATATATATATATATATTATATATATATATATATATATATATATATATATATATATATATATATATATATATATATATATATATATATATATATATATATATATATATATATATATACGGAGTAAAATGTTACATAGCTCTACCAGCTCTGTAACATTTTACTTTTGGTATGGTATATGGTACTATTGGTATTACTATTGGTAGAGCTCGTGAATCACGATGGTAGTATGTTAGATGGTAGATAGTTAACCGCAGACGCAAGTACAGTATTTTTTCAACTATTGTGACAATATAGCTATGTAAGTAAATAATCATCACGCGCGGTTTCCTTGCAAGGTAGGCAGAGTGAACCGAACGTCTATAATCTTTCCAGTTCACCAGGATTCATCGGTTTGCCGGTTGGCGAGATTAGTGATGATCCCTATCGTCGCATGTGACTGACGTGTTAACGATTATCGATTATTTCAAGTGATAGCCGGGACCGACGGCTTTCCGTGCTCAACCGAGGCACGGGAGCAGTACCTAACACATCACACGTTACACTCCAAGCTGGTATTTTCATTTTGAATTTCGAGGAAAACCTCAATAGCACTTTCCCCGAGCCGGGCATTAAACCGGGACCTCATGATTTGAGCCGAATAGGCTAACCTCTAGATAACGAGGCAGTCATAGCTATATAAATACTAACCTCAGATATAGTATAGCAGTGATTAGTATTTATTAAAAAAAACAAAGGCGTTAATCACATCCAAAACTAACTGAACCAATTATTTTCATCTCTGTTTCAAACGTATTGTTAAATAAAAAACAGCCTTTGTATAAATGGCCTGCAGTCCCCTATTATTATGAGTTTTCCCGAATTTTCCCTCAGGTTTTCATTAGTAGGGGTGCGTTTTAGTGAGTTATGCAAACAAAGGGAAGGGTGCAAATGGTAACAAGCTGCAAGGTGCACTTTGGCTGTTTTGTATAAAATCTCTATTTAATAAATTTAATACGTGCTTAATGAAAACCTGCCTTGAAGTATTATTGCTTTTATATACTCATATTTTCCTTAATTTAAAATTTTTTTATACCACAAACTAAACAGGTATATAGATCTCTCGATAGATAGAAATTACCTTGTCGTATAGATAGAATAGATATTAATATTATCAATTCTATATCCCGGTAAACTTACCAGCTACCGGGTACCGAAGGTGGGTACAGAACCCAGACAAGATGTTACAGATTTATATAGGGAAACATACTTTGTTTCAAGCTGCCTGATAGCAAGATGGATGGTACGTTCTTGTCAAAAAAAGGACCAGCCCATTAACGAGGAAAAGTAACTAATGATTAATTACTAGGGATCTTTGGCTTTGGCGTAATTACTGTGTAATATAATCTATCTTATTTTCTCCCTGGCTTAGTCTTATACATTTATCTCTATCCAGTCAAAATATTAACCGTGTATACATATCTCAGTTCATTCACAAACAGTGATTTGCAGCCGCGGTGCGTGTCAGTCAATGCGCGAACCTATAGCCCGCGCGGTGACCTATGTGTTATTCCAGGTCATCATCTACACGTGTACCATATTTTATTCAAATCCGTTTAGTCGTTTTTGAGTGATTGAGTAACAAACATCCATCCATCCAAACATCCAAACTTTCGCATTTATAATATTAATATAGATTTTATTTTTATTGCTTACATATGGCTGCTAATTATCGTGTCTTTTAATATGTACTAGAGTCTTTTACCAGCCAACCTTTATAGATAATCGCCATTGTACTTCAGATACCTAAATTGTCTCAAACACCAGCGGACGTCCTGCCCCCGAGGGAAAACCTTTCATAAGTTTCAGTTTGGAAAGTTGTAGCCTTAGGACACCTGGACCGGTCTAGACAGGTCGCGAGGGACATTCAGGGAACTTTTTAAGTGCACTCGTTATTTGTTAAGGAGCGGAATGAAGATTTCAATTAAAAAACAATGGTTTCGGAGTTTCACTCACCGACTCGCTGAAGGACGGATGTTTTTATTTATTTACCTGTAAACAAAGGAAACTCTTTAGTGACGGGTTTTAATTAGTAAGGAGTTGAGAATGTAAATGTCGGAGACAGTTATTACAAAGCTAATTCGGCTGAAGTGTAACGGGTTTATTCTTGTGTTATAACACTCACCCCGTGCTTGGGAAACTGGAAAAACCTTAAAAACAACAAAGAAAAATATCGACACACGGGATCTGAACCTGCGACCATCTCCCTAAAGCCGGGACGCTCTTCCACTGAGCTAGTGTCGACAGGCTCGAGGCGGCGAAATTCTTCTTTGCTATATGATCGATTACGTCGATTGTACTGATCGCTAGGTATACATATGTATAACTTAGTTTCCTAATTCTTTTTTAAATATTTTTTTTCATGATAGGATAGCAAACAAGCTCAGGCCCTCGATGGAAAGAGAAATCATCGCCTATAGACACCAAATGTGTTAATGGTGCGTTGGTATCCGTGTGAAGGGATAGCAATGCCACATATAATGCATAAGTCTAACGGCTACCTCACCCTTCAAACTGGAACACGACAGTGACAAGTAATGATGCTATTGCGGCAGGATAAGGTAAGGCGGTGGTACCTGACCCGGGCGAGACAATGCAGAACTCTACCACCTAGTAGCCACGATGGTAGTGACTCGCATAGCCAATCAGTAGCCTTTTACGACCTGCCTGGCAGAACGGCAGTTGGTCTATTCTTCAAAGGAGCCCGGAACCAACACGGGGAAAATTGCTCAAAAATTATTTGGATTATTTGGCTTTGGTTTGTGGCAGTGTTTTATCACCACTGTGTCTCGGATGAATTCGTTAAGCTCTCTGTACTTCGTATTTAACCGACTTGTAATAGCCTATGTGCTATTCCAGATCATCATCTACCTGTGTGCCAAATTTCGTTCAAATCCGTTCAGTAGTTTTTGCGTGATTGAGTAACAAACATCCATCCTAACATCCATCCAAACATCTATCCAAACATCCAAACTTTCGCATTTATAATATTATATATTAATTAATATTAATATTAATTAATATAGATTTATCTGCAAAATTAAACAAAATTAGCACTACAGTAAAACTAATTAGGCTCCAGGCTGCTTTTAATTTTTTTAAATTTTTTTCTCGATCCAGGTATCGAACCTTATGATCCCAACTAAACAGTCTAACCAAAATAAAAAAAGAAGTTTAAATTTATATATTACAAGTAATTCCCTTATTTCTCCGTTGTCTAAGTATCGAAGTACCCTGTGTAAGATAGCGCGATAATTTATGATGTCGAAGGTAAATTGCTTTCAGTACGTGAGAACACTAAAAATGAGACACAATTGATTAAGGCGGTGCAAATGAAACCTTCGCTTTGTCGAGTAGTTAATAGTGTTGTAGTTTACACTTACAGTAACGAGAAATACGAGTCATCGATCTTACACGTTTCCTTCCAATTAAGTTTATGTCGCAGAAAACTAAGCTTTTTAACCTTTTCTATTAAAGTGTTCCTTTACTGGGAGTGTTCGCGTGTAATGTAACTGTACAAATTTCAACATTATATTAGGAAGGGAGGAGCACCGAACATTACAGTGTGTAACCTGTAATAAACAATAATGCATCAATGCGCACTGCTTGTATTTGGCAATTATGTCGCTTGAATCAACAAAATGCTCAAAATCGAATCAGATTGTATCAGACATAACAAGCGAATGTTCGTCAGTTAGGAAGTTTTTGAATAACGCTCAAAATCAAATCTAAATTGTTACATTATAGGCGATTGTTCCAGATGAGGGAGCACCTTTAGCGTTAATAATCAACTTGACTACTTCGTGGTTTGGTGGCATCTTCTGATTAAATTATAGGATCTTCGGTTCAATCGTGTGTCAGCTAAAGTGTAATTAAGATTTTTTGAGTTTATGCTTTTTTTATATCATAAGATAGCAAACAAGCAGATGGGTCTCCTGATGGAAAGAGTCAATCATCGCCTATACACACCAAAGGTATTAATGGCGCGTTACTATCTTGTGGTGAGGTCTAATGCCACATTCATAAGTTTACCGGCTACCTTACCCTCCAAACCGGAACACGAGAGCGATAAGCAATGACACTATTGCGGCAGGAATAGGTAAGGCGGTGGTACCAGACCCAGGCGAGACAATGCAGAACTCTACCACCTAGTAGCCACGATGTTAGTGACTCGATAACCAATGCGCACTGCTTGTATTTGGCAATGATGTCGCTTGAGTCAACTAAATGCTCAAAATCTAATCAGATTGTATCAGACATTACAGGCGAATGTTCGTCAGTTAGTTAGGAAGTTTTTGAATAACGCTCAAAATCAAATCTAAATTGTTACATTATAGGCGATTGTTCCAGATGAGGGAGAACCTTTAGCGTTAATAATCAACTTGACTACTTCGTGGTTTGGTGGCATCTTCTGATTAAATCATAGGGTCTTCGGTTCAATCGTGTGTCGGCTAAAAGTGTAATTAAGATTTTTTGAGTATATGCTTTTTTTATATCATAAGATAACAAAGAAGCAGATGGGTCTCCTGATGGAAAGAGTCAACCATCGCCTATACACACCAAAGGTGTTAATAGTACATTGCTATCTTGTGGCGAGGTCTAATGCCACATGCATAAGTTTACCGGCTATCTTAACCTCCAAACCGGAACACGACAGCGACAAGCACTGACGCTATTGCGGCAGGAATAGGTAAGGTGCTGGTACCTGACCCGGGCGAGACAATGCAGAACTCTACCACCTAGTAGCCACGATGGTAGTGACTCGCATAGCCAATCGGTAGCCTTTTTCGACCTGCCTGGCAGACCGGCAGTTGGTCTATTCTTCAAAGGAGCCCGGAACCAACACGGGGAAAATTGCTCAAAAATTATTTGGATTATTTGGCTTTGGATTTGTTGCAGTGTTTTATCACCACTGTGTCTCGGATGAATTCGTCAAGCTCTCTGTACTTCGTATTTAACCGACTTTTAACGACTATCATATTATGTTTCTTACGATAATAGACATTGATAGACAGAATAATCAGCTGTATATACCTACTTCAATGCCAGACTCTGTGCTAATACAGTTTCCAAAACTATTTTTTTTCAACCCAGGGATTAAACCCAGGGCTGCACAATCTTAGCGTAACATTATCCACAAGACCACGAGGCAAGAAGTGAGATATAATAATAATATAGTTTTTTTAAAAATCGAATTGTTCTTTCGATCGAAGAGATATTTTTTATTCAAGTTTTACTTTTGTACAAGTTTTACTATTGTTTTACTTTTGATTTCTACATGATCTGAATTCTACATGATTTCAAAGTATCTTTACGCCCGTATCCCCAAAGGGGTAGGCAGAGGTACAACAAGTGCACCCACGATTAGCCGAAAATACTTAGTCACACAAATGTGATAGGTGGCAAGCCTATCGCTAACCGGGCACTTTCCAATCCCGGGCAACTTTATGTTTATCAGAAAACTGAAAAAACACTTTTTTTATGTGCCCGATCTGGAGATCGAACCCGGGACCTCGTGTGGTCAACGCCAACGCTGGACCACTAGACCACAGAGGCGACAGAGGCGAGTTACATGATTTCAATTTAATTAATAATTTAATTTTAATATAAACGTTGCTTTACAGGTCTTATATGTGTAATTATTAGTAATAATAAAGTGTTACGAATGTAAATATTTTAAATTTAAATTCAGGTTCAAAACATGTATAATGTATATAAGTACTTATTTTAAAATAACAATATTTAATTCGATTCAATTGTGAACCAAATTGAATCGCAAATGCGATTTATGGATTCATTGGAAGTTCAATTTTAACATTGAAATCTAAGATTTCAAATTAATAATATTCATACTATCATCTATGAAGATATTATTCGGTAATATAATAGTTGCACTCCGGATGTCCGGAAGCGTCGAATCTCAAAGCGGGATAATTGACACAGGAAGCACCAGCCTGATGTGGGGCTGGTCAGCAATGAACTGTTAAGTGGCCAATTGATCGCAACGGGTGGTCCTCATTGAGCGATCAGGCGTCCCTCCGCAATTCTGGGATGTCTCTTAATAAGGGCGGAAATGACGAGTGTGACCCATGATTGTTATATTATTACAATTTATATTCATTCCATTTTGTCACCGCAATGGGTGGATGCAGTGGTTCTTAGATGAACTCTGGGAGATCGCAAAGCAGTTCGGTTTTTGTGTTTTATTTATAGCTAAAAAACTTTGTTCATCCGACAATATAATAATAATAATATCGTATCGAACACCTATAATATAAGCAAATTATTTGCTTATATTATAGATGTTCGAACCTTCACTAACCACTTCAGCAATGGGGCGGTCAATCTATACATATAATAAAATTGTAGAAAAGTCAAAACTGTACATTCAATATTTTTTTAAAAGAATACTTGGGGCGTGATCTACAATCGATATCAAAGCCAAAAATATAGTTTTTAGAATTTTTGTCTGTTTGTCTGTATGTATGTCCGGGGTAAACTCAAAAAGTACTGCATGGATTTACTTCAAAGTTTGCATGAATATTAATAACAGGTCGGGTCAAATATAGGCTACATATTACCACGCTATCACCTACGGGGGTGGTGCTGTGCGGAGTAAACGAAGTCCGCGCGGACGAAATCGCAGGCAACAACTAGTATAAAATAAACAATAAATAAATATTCACTGGACAAATTACACTGACTGATCTAACCCCAAGTAAGCAAATTATTTTGCTTGTCTTATGAGTGTTAGTCAACGATACTAACATATAGAAATACATATATAAATACAGGAATAGATTAAATATACATCCAAACCCGGAAATACAAACATTTATGCTCATCACACAAATACTTGTCCCCGCCGGGGACTTGCTGTCGCTAACCACTCGACCAACGAGACGGTCAAAAAAAAAAAATTATTTATTTCACCGATTTTGATGAAATTTGACAAGGTAATAGCTAAAGGCCCGGCAACAAACACTGGCTAGAATAATAATAAAACAATCCTTTATTCATCCATATTATACTGTTTCTGTTTGTTACGCTTTCACGGCTAAACCGCTGAAACGATTTGAATGAAATTTAGTAAGGAAATAGTTGAAGATCTGGTAATAAATATTGGCTACCGTTTTTCAAAAATCACCCGCTAATGGCCTGAAATAGGGTATATATGGTACGAAATTTCTTATATTTACGAAATATTTACTCTACTGGCAGGCAGATCAGCTTGTTTATACTATGAATACATTAAATCACACAAAAAGACAGACTTTTACATATATAATACAATTCTAGTATGTATAGTACATCCTCACTATCCATAAATGTATAAAAATGTATACCCAACAAAATATGTACATGAATATATAATCATGTTTTAAATGTATATACATAAAAATGTATAATATCAATTCCTCGTGTTGGTCCGGGTTCCTTTGAAGAATAGACCAACTGACGTTTCGCCAGGCAGGCGTGTCACTACTATCGTGACTACTAGGTGGTAGAGTTCCGCAACGTTTCGCCCGTGTATTTGGTACCACCGCCTCACCCATTCCTGCCGCAAAACCGTCAATGTTTGTCATTATTGTGTTTCGGTTTGGAGAGTAAGGTAGCTGGTACACTTATACATGTGGCATTGCTATCCCGCCATTCGGATAGCAATGTGCCATTAACATATTTAGTGTCAATAGGCAATGGATTCTGGATAGGGATAGATCTTTTCATCAAGAGAGCCATCTGCTTGTTTGGTATCTAATGATATAAACAATGTAATACGGAATTCTTAATTAATTATTATTAAATAGCTATTAATACTTAACACGGAATTACATTTTGAAAATTTCAAGCTTAAACTAAATTATTATTAGAATCATATACATACGAAAAAGTTTTTTCTATAAAACACAATTTGATTCAACAGAATGAAATGACTTTCCCAATATAATTTTCTAACATTTCTAAAATTGGTTTCTTTCGGTTACGCTCAAGTCGTTGTCAGATGCAAATCAGGCGGAGCCGTCTTTTCGGGGGTATTGAAATATTATGGCAATAAACAGCAGAGCGGGCCAACTGTTGAGAACACCTGACGCGATGGACACCCCATGCTCTTGTTCTAAGTGATATACTCCTATTTTCGACCGACTTTTAAAATTGAAGGTTTTTTATGATTTTATATTTGTTGTTTGACCTTTTCTTCGAACAATATGAACTTAACTACGAATCGATGGGCTTCGGGTTCGATTCTCGAACAGCGACATATGTGTGTGATGAGCATGGATGTTTATATTTCTTCATACAGCGTGTAAGGGACGGTGTACCGATAAATTAAGAAAACATGCAATTTTTACGTGCTAGTTATAATAAGTAACACATTTTCTTGTTGGAAATGCAGAATTTGTGATTTTTTATTAATTTAAAATTTACGCCACGCAATGTAAAGCGTACATTACTCAAGCTCGTTATGCCCGTGGTACTATCGAAGCAGCCGTTTAAATTGCGCAGCATAATACATTACTCATTTTGTCTATTTCCTTTAATTTCACTATGTTTATAGAAAAACATTGTAGAGTTGAAAAATCGTTAAAAAATAATAACAATAAATCCCACAAAGATTTCCAATATATATTTTTATATATCGGAAATATAAATATATATATATATATATATATATATATATATATATATATATATATATATATATATCCAACGGTTTCCGATCACCCAAATCACATAGAAATAATTTGCTTATTTTTAGGTTAGATTAATTCATGTAATTTTACTAGCGATATTTATTCAATTTTTATGCGAATTCTCTAGATCGATTTATATAATCTATTTATTTTTCAAGATCGTTGTTAGTGTAGTCACTACTACACTAACAACGCGATCTTGAAATATAAATATAATAACCTTTCATTACACTATACTATAGTGTAATTAAAAATTATACCCACTACGATAATTAGTAAGTTTTTTTATATAAATTTTGTGTGTATTGAACACAGGCTACGTAATATCGTGATCATTAATCATTTTCATTATCTATTTGCCATCGTGATGTATGGCACTCTGTTTTCTCTGCTAACCCCGTAAGGGATTTAGCGTGAAGATATATATGCTATGTACTATAATGGGTTAAACAGAGAACACTAATATTAATTTAGCAAGTAGTATAGTGCCGCTATAAACAGACGGCTCTCCTGATGGAAAGAGAAACCATCGCCTATACCAAAGATTTTAATGGAGCGTTGCTATCCGTATGGCGGGATGGCATTGCTGGATGAAGTCTACCGCTGCCTTTTCTTCCAAATCGAAACACGACAATGAAAAGCAGTTTCACTATTGCAGCAAGAGTAGGTAAGGCCGTGGTACCTAGGTTATTAGGTGGTAGAGTTCTGCATTGTCTTGCCTGAGTCTGGTACCACCGTCTTAGCTGTTCCTGCCGCAATAGCATCAGTGCTTGACACTTTCGTGCTCCGGTTTGGAGGGTAAAGTAGCCGGTAAACTTATGCATGTGGCATTAGACCTCGCTAAAAGATAGCAACGCACCATTAACACCTTTAGTGTTTATAGGAGGCTTGTTTGCTACCTTATGATATAAAAAAAAAACCATATACTCGGGCGAGACCTAGCATAACTCTACCAGCTACTAGCCACGCTAGTATTGAGTCGCGAAGCCAGTCGGTAGCCTTTTGCAAGCTGCCTGGCAGAACTGTAATTGGTCTATTCTTCAAAGGACTTCTGACCAACTTGTGGCTATTTCAAACACCATACTAATATGACTTTCTTTACAGCGCTACAACTGATAGGGATAAAGTGCCGCTGCGGCAGTCAATATACATTCTAATAAAAATGTTATGTATATAATATAAGGGAAAAAGATTCTGTAACGTAGTAGACCAAAATCAGAATGAAATAGGTATATAATAAAAAATTTAAAGACAAATAAGTAAAATTTAATATTATAAATTTAGGTATATCGGAAACTGGCTGTGCAACATAGAAGAATAAAATAAAAACAAAAAATCTATATTCCATTTTTCAATTCTAAAATTCGATGGAACAAATACCGCCAACGGCCATTTTATGTAGGTAAAATTATGTATTTAGCGATATGATGAATTTCGCAATTACCTCGTAGCCTAAGGCTGGCTTTGATAGATTATTTTTAGAATGGGGACACTTTTTCATGTATGTGGAGAGTAATTATTTCAACAAGGGAAACTCGTTCGGTTATTAAATTTAAAAATGGGGTTAAAGTCTTACGAATGAGTTAAACAATTTTTAGATTAATCGTTGGAGTAGATGGATATTTACTTAAATAAAAAGATTTATTCGTATTAACAATTATCGATACCATGCTAGACTAAATAGATTTTGATGTGAAATATCTAATGCAGAAGGTCAGACCCGCCAGCTGCGATACCCCACACTATAATACATTATATAGTTATTTATAGTATACGTCTACCTGACAGATTTCAATAAGTATATGCTTAGAATAATAACGTGTAATAATGTATATAATATTATATCTGCCACGACGGCACAGTTTGTTAAGCTAAAATCGATTTAAAGTTTTCAGAATTATTTATATAAATTTATTTATTCGGGTATTGTCCGAAGGTGGTGTCAAGTTTTCGAAACCGGGCGGCGTGAAGATATGTAAGATATATAATTATTTATACATTATTATTATTAAGATACCTACGTGTTTTACATAATAATTTGCATAATATTGACCTACTTTTTGTAGGTGGATGTTACATTTTGTTAAGTTTGAAAATTATTATTACTTCCATTTAACATGTCATAACAGAAGGAATTTCATACAATCTTTCATCCACTATTTTAACCCCTTACGGGGTTGAATTTTGAAAAAAGTTTCACCCTATATTTGACTTCGGGCCTTCAACTCTCACCGTTCTTCATTCAGCAGCTTAGTCGTGCAATCGTTACAGAAAGAAAAAAGGCTTTCCCATGGGCTTACCCAGGTCCTGGGCCGGGGGAAGGGGGAGGCGGGGGGGGGGGGGGCACCGCAACATTTTAAGACTATATTTTTTTCTTATTATATTTTATATAGAACAGTAGATAGTTATTAGGGAGGTAAACAAATTCCAGGCAGGGGGCAGCTGCCCCTTCCTGACCCCCCTCCTCGGTACGCTCAATGGTTGAGAATTTAAGGGTTAGGTGTTAATATATCGAGATAGTTAAATCGAGAAGTTAATCGATTCGTTAATCTTTTTTTGCTTATGACAATCGATATAAATTTAAAAATCACAAAATCCTATTTTAACAGCTGTCACTCCTATAACGCAATACTACTTTCTGTATTATTTAAAGTTCGATTTTAAATTTAACCGTTTTTCACATACTAATGGAATTCGGAGTCATTTAGACGTCGAAGCGAGTAGTAGACGAGAAGTTTTTACGTTTCGCACGAGTTTCCAAACTCGTTTTAATTTAATTGTCATCCGAGGCGATGGGGGCCGTAAAACTCGCAAGTCCAACTCTAAACGGTCTCGATTAATTCAGACATTTGCATCACAATTGTATTTGAACAAACTACACTTACAACAAACTTGTGTACGTAACCTTGCTTTATTTACATAGAACTTGTTAATTTAACATCAATTTTATATTTCAACTCGCTCTTTTCCTCAGCTTCACTTGCGAGATCTAACTTTACCCGCGGATGAATTATCAAAAATTATTTTCTACTATTTGTGCTCATCGCCGCAGAGTGGCTAGTTTATCGGTTTTTTATCGAATACACTTTGGAGAGTGCGCTGCGGAATTGCACGACTTAATTCCGCCATCCCCGTTTTTCTATCGATCGTCGAGGTGCACAGAATCTAGGCATCGTTATATGGTGGACGTTCCACGTACCCGGACATAGCGGTTCGACTCAACATTCTTCATTCGAACCGCAAAGGACTGGAACATGCTTCCTAAATCTGTGTTCCTGGACGAGTACAATCTGGAGATCTTCAAGAGAAGAGTGAACTGGTACCTTCTAGGGAAGCGCGTTCTATCTTAGGCCTCATCTTAGCTTACCATCAGACGAGATCGAGGTTAAGCGCTTACCTATCGATAATAAAAAAAAAATTAGTTTCTCAGACTTAAAAAAATGTTCACAAAAACCGGCCAAATGCGTGTCGGACTACGTGCAATGTAGGGTTTCGTAGTTGTTCATCACAATAATGCAGATTAAGCTAATTTTATTCAGAGTCAAGTATCCTTTCCCCTCTGGCAGCTAAACGGTTGGTTTTGGATGAGTAAAAAATCATGGTAGTAGTGGATATATTATAATGAATTTAAAAGGAAAACTACCACGGCTAAGCAGGCCTTACAAGTTGACCAGTATTAGTTGACAAACTTATAAAATGTACTTGGAGATGTTTTTAGAGGCGGTGAACCTGTTGTGCGAATGTATCTGTCACTGGTATTAAACAGATTAAAAAGAGATTGATGAAATCCTCCTCAAAGTACTACAAGAATATAGCGTCAGATAAAATTATCAAATTAATTTTATGTACAATAAGCCCGTATTAAAATTCAAGCGACACTTTCTAATAGCATGTAAATTTTAAAAAGAAATACGGTTGGAAGTCACGAAACTGGTCAAACTTGTACGCTTTTTCTTATTTTTAAATCAAGCAAAGATTTTGCTTTTCTGCCATAAAGTTAACAATTCTCTTTATTTATAACCAAACAAACAAATTAGAAAAATGTAGGATAGGTAAAATGCAAAATGTTAAATAAACTATTGTATAAAATGTAATAAAGATGAAAGTATTTATTAATATAGTCGAAACTTACAACACAAGGCTGTAGAAATAAGCTACTCTAAGTATTATCCTAAAGAAGCAAAGAAAAACAAGTGTCACATATTTAATCTGTGAACGAGTAAGATATATTTTGCTGTAAACAAAGGTTGTTCACCTTATAACTTTCAAATGGTTAAGATCAAATAATCTTCATGATGAGTGATAAAAAACATATTATATCGATGTTAACGATATATAGCGACGTGTATGACATAAAATAGTATTTAATAACTGTGAATTCAAGTAATATCAATCTTGTTTTTCGTGAATTAAAATAGTATTTAATAACTGTGAATACTAGTAATATCAATCTTGCTTTCATGAATTAAAGGCTTTTGTGACTTTTTGCATAGTTAAACAGTGTCTGTGATACAATTTACATTTCAGAAGAAATTAATATTGTTTTACAAAACGATAAGCCTCTATCAACATGCGTTACTTTTGAGGCCTACTTTGTATGGACCTTCATCATTCTCATTTCATAATATGAAACAATAAAAAAGCAATTTTATTAGTCCGCGTTATTGTGATGGCAACTACGGAACCCTCCGTTGATGTGACCCGACATGCACTTGTCCAGTTGTTGTATATACTATAACTGGATTGTTAGAAACTTTATTTATTACTAGCTGTTGCCAGCGACTTCGTCCGCGCGGACTTCGTTTACTCCGCACAGCACCTGGCCGCTAGGTGATAGCGTGATAATATGTAGCCTATATGTTGACCCGACCTGTTAGTAATATTCATGCAAAATTTGAAGTAAATCCATGCAGTACTTTTTGAGTTTACCCCGGACATACTACAGACAAACAGGCAAAAATTCTAAAAACTATATTTTTGGCTTTGATATCGATTGTAGATCACGCCCCAAGTATTCTTTTAAAAATATATTCAATGTACAGTTTTCACTTTCCTACGATTTTATTATATGTATAGATTTATATATTTATATTTATTCACAGACAAAAAGTACATAAGTTTAACTTAACGCCTAAGGGCCATTCACCACCATACACTAGTCAAACTCATATATTAAGAAAATAATTAAATGAGGTGGTGCATCTTAACTCTATTTATATAACTTAAACTTACTATGAAAAGACAAAATTAATACAGAACAATAAATAATTTATAATATAAATATATAAATACACGTTATAATAAAATATATTACTAAATTATACCTACCATACTTAATTAAATTACTTACTAAATTATACCATACTTAAACTTTCCATTGATCAACTAACTGATTAAGTATTATGTTAATATGATCAAGATATAATATCTGAGCTCGCCCTTTAGAATGAAATCTCTCCAAAAACATCGTAGCACAAATGTATGATACTCCAATATGGTTCAGATCTATACCGCCTCTGGCTATTGCAGTCAATGGAGGGTTGTTAATGCATTCAGTATGTGGTGAAAACGTTTCTTTTTTCATTGTGGGGTGTTTTGTTTGATTGTGATATATTCAATTTTTTGGGTAACATTTAAAAAACTGTTATTGGTAGATGTAACCATATCTTAAGTTTGGTAATTATAGTTATGTCTTCTAAATCTACACGTATATTAAAAAAATCGCAACATACTATATGCAATGACTAATCTTCACTTACAAATGAACAATATTTACAGGTTTACATAATTAATCACACTTTCGCGTATCCTACCAAATAGCCATGCAAAAACTTTATTATATATAGCAGTTACTCGAACCTCGTTCGTGTGACCACAAATAATTACTTCCACTTGCCCAGTCAGGTAAATAAGAAGCCTATGTAACTTCTGGATAATTTATCTTTCTAAAGGTAAAAGAATTTCTAAAATCGGGCGAGCAGTTTTGTATTTAAATCGTAACAAACAAACAAAAAATCAAAATTTTCCTCTTTATAATATTAGTAAAGATAACAAATATTAAAAGTATTAATTTAAATACTATTTTGGCAACCAAAGTTGAAATATTTAAACGAACAATTTCTTTTATTCCTTCATTTATTCATTCAAATAAGAAATAGGCATTCATTGTACGACTGTCCGTTTTTTTTCACTGATAAGTTTTAACGCACAGATTATGCCTAGGTAGGCTTGCCTACTCATTTCTGTGTATGGCTATCTGGTAAGCAGGTGTGAACAGGTAAGTCAATATAGGTGACTCCATCGATCTGCTAACTTATCGAAAGTTATATCAAATTTAAGATTATTTTATTACAAAATCAGTTACATATACTTGCCTGCAAAAAATCGTACACAAAGTACTGTTGCCAAGCTAAAAACTTGGCATGAGCACTTTTGGATAGGCAAGTAATTATAGGCATATTTGTTTATAAATAATATTTGATAAAATATATGTCTCATCTGGTTATCAGATCGGTGAAGGACGATCTCCCACCGGCTCTTAGACCATTATCAGTCATCACATAAATACCTGTCCCTGTCGGGAATCGCACCCGAGCTCCATTGATTACGTCGTCAGGGTCGCTAACCACTTAGCCAAAGAGACCGTAAATATATGTGTTTATTAATGGCGTAAGTTAATGCCTAATATAATATGCATAACATTGATATAAAAAACCCAAGATACACAATCAGCGTCTCAAAAACGTCCTCCAAAAATGAGCGCAAAATTTAAAATTGTGCGCTTATTTCAAATAGAATCGCGTCGGTCGCGACACTGTCAATTTCATTTCTTTTTGTACATTGCTTTGTAAAAACAACTATAAACCTTGCGCTTAAGGTTGGATATGCAAAGACATATGTTTTTGTTACATCTATAACTATTTAAATTAAATTGGGGGCACTTTTGAGTGTCAGTTTTGTTCGGGACTGTGCATCTTGGATTTTTTATATCAATGATGCATAAAGATAAAAAGGTTAAGAGACGTTCCCTTGCGGACCAAATAAACAAAACGTTAATTATTATTATTTATATTAATACGCCTCTGTGGTCTAGTGGTCCACCGTTGGCGTTGACCACATGAGGTCCCGGGATCGATTCCCGGGTCAGGCATTAAAAAAAGTGTTTTTTCAGTTTTCTGAGACACAAAGTTGCCCGGGATTGGAAGTGCCCGGTTGGCGATAGGCATGCCACCTATCACATTTGTGGGACCAAGTATCTTCGGCTAATCGTGGGTGCACTTGTTGTATCTCTGCCTACCTCTTCGGTGATATGGGCGTGAAGAAACTTTTTTATATTAATATGCTGTTTTAATATGAAATACGAGGTTAAGATGTTTGCCTCCCTTTTTAGAGAAAACCTCAATTACTCCAAATAAATTCTATATAATTTATTGATAATTGCTTGCTCTACCGGCAACAACTAACAAAATTATTACAGCTTTGGTTTTTATAAATTAATTAGTTATATATACAGGTATACATTAAGACGCAATACAGCAATACTGACATTTGACGGTTTTAATTTTGAAATTAGTGCGAATTATTCGCACGGGTATTGTAAGAATATATTAATACGCTAATGTTAAGATGTTTGCCTCCCTTTTTAGAGAAAACCTCAGTTAGAATAGAATAAATTCTATACAATTTATAAATAATTGCTTGCTCTACCGGCATCAAAAACTAACAAAATTATTACGGCTTTGGTTTTTATAAATAAATAAATTATTTATACAGGTATACATTAAGACGTAATACAGCAATACTGACAATTGACGGTTTTAATTTTGAACTTAGTGCGAATTATTCGCACGGATATCGCTAAGGTTAAGATGTTTGCCTCTCTTTTTAGAGAAAACCTCACAGTTACTCCAAATAAATTCTATATCATTTTATAGATAAGGGGCCGTCCATAAATTACGTCACACGGATTTTATAATTTTTTTGTCCCCTCCCCGTCCTTGTCACAGCTGGTCACATTTGTGAGACCCCCCTACCTAGTGTGACGTCACATATTTTAATAATGATCTCATTCGATTATTTTTTATTTGTACAGGTAGGTTTTTTAATTTAGTGTTGTAATCTCTATACAAATAAATAAAATTGGAGTGTCTGTTTGTAATATTAAAATAACCGCTTTTTACTAAATGCATATGGATGTATATACGGTACATATATCAAAATAACATTTTTTATAATTTTTATCTGTCTGTCTGTTTATTCCGGCTAATCTCTGGAACGGCTGGACCGATTTTGACGAGACTTTCACTGGTAAATAGCTGGTGTGATGTGAGTAACTTAGGCTACTTTCTTTTCGAAATTTTTCCGCGCGGACGAAGTCGCGGGCTCAGCTAGTACTTAAATATAAAATATTATACTTTGAAAATATGTGATGTCACAAAAGTTGTGACCCCTCCCTTCCCCTTGTCACACAATGTAACACTTCGTCGACCCATGCTTCCATCTGACAGCTTTAAATTTGAAACAATGTCAACATGATTGACGGTCAGTAATTTTTTTGTTCAATTTCAAATCAACTTAAGAAGTATTTAATGAAATTACTTAGTCCGAATTATTCGCACGGGTATTGCTAGTAAACAATAATTTAATATCGCTGGACAAATTACACGAATTTAACCCCAAAATATGCAAATTATTTACTTGTGATATGGATTTTAGTCAACAAAATTAATTTATTAAAACATATATAAATATCTACAGTATGTGTAGATATGTATATACATATGTAGATACATATTTAGGTATGAATATAAATAATATATTAGTAATATTATATATCTACATATGTAGATATGTATATAAATACTGAAAAATATTTAGTAAACATCCAAACCAAGTAATATTCTCATTAGACATACAGACAAAAGTCTGCCCCTGTCGGGAATCGAACCAAAGCCACATTTATGCCGATGCAGCAGGGTCACTAACCGCTCGACTAACGGAGTGGACATGTTTAGATTCACTGCGGTTCACTAGTGTTGTCAGCTGGAGAAACTAATGGCGATCTACAATACAATATCGCTTCTTATCTGCGATAAGTCGGACCGACAGTTGTGTTTTTTAGACACGTGGTGTTAACACACAACCAGATTCCTACTGCCGGGATGATTTTGAAATTTTATTTGTACAGAAAATCTATATAAAACCCGAAAATTGAACGAGAGAAAGTCCAGAAACATTTTTGATCGATACGAGAATTTCTCGCGTTTTCCGGGACTGTAAGATCCGAGTAAAACTAATTATCTTAACCAACCAAGACCAACGAGATGTTCTTTAATCTGAATATATTTTCTAAATAAAAAAACCTGAAAATATTTCATATCCAATCTTGTGATTCGTCGTTGTGACAGACGCGGTTTCCCGTTTTCACGCAAACTATCATAAACAACAGAACAAGTCGCAACACACATAACTAAACTAATTTCTTCTTCGCTGCGTTAATTTCATAACTCAGCATTGTGGTCACCGTAACGTGAATAACCATTAGCGCAACGGGAAAATGGCATAAATATCCCAAAGTTTTCATACAACGGATATTAATTATGTATAGCTTTGAAGAAACGAATGATTAATGTTGTATTAGGTCGTGTTTTGTTTTAGTTTTACTAAAACATCAACGGGAATCCAAGTGAGGGTGGGCGTTGAATAGAGAATAAATTCATCTGCCTTAAGGCGACGGGACAAACGGGAAAAAACTGGTTTGCTAAATCACGTATTTTTTTGTATTGATTGTTAAATAACAATTTTACAAAAAAATACATGATATACCTGAAGATATTATCTAAAGAATGTGCTAACTTATTACATGATAGAATGTATTTTACTCGACCATATAAAATTCCGAAAACAGGCTAAAAAATTTCTAATACAAATAATTTGTTAATATTATTTCTAATCTTCACATGATTTTTATATGGTGATATTTAGTTGTAAATACAAAAAAGAATGTGCTAAATTTTAGTTGTCAGCTTATGTCCTATATTTATTTATCCGAAAATTAACACGTTTCAGAACATACCGCGCCAGCCATTTTCTATAGAATTGACGCGTGTCGAAATACCTCGCCTTTAAACACTAGAGGCAAACAGAATATATTAGTATAGTAATAGAATCAATTTCATGTAAACCACTAGTTCGAGAAGTACTTTTTATGACACTATGTTACCCACGCAGCTTTGCTTGCGAGCGGAGTAATATATTTTTTTTTTAGAACAGAGGGCAAAACAGCATGAGGTGCACCTGATGGTAAGTGATCACCGCCACTCATGGACATCTGCAATACTAGAGGTCTTGCAGTTGCGTTGCCAGCCTTCTAAGAATGAGTAAGCTCTTTTCTTGAAGGCCCCCAAGTTGTATCTGTTTGGAAACACCCCTGCCGGTAATTGATTCCACAACTGAGTAATGCGAGGCAAAAAGTGGTTAGTAGTAAGCAGTAATATGTTTAGTATTAGGAACTGGAGTATATCAACTATTACAGTTCCGCTTTCTACCCGAGTGCGCCAGAAGTAGTTTTCCGAATGCACAATTGTACATAATATACAAAATATAATGTTGTAGAATTCTGCATTGTCTCGCCCGGGTCTGGTACCACCGCCTTAACTATTCCTGCCGCAATAGCGTCAGTGCTTGTCACTGTCGTGTTCCAGTTTAGAGGGTAAGGTAGCCGGTATACTTATGCATGTGGCATTAGACCTCGCCACAAGATAGCAACGCACCATTAATACCTTTGGTGTCTATAGGCGATGATTGACTCTTCCATCAAGAGACGCATCTGCTTGTTTGCTATCAAATGATGCAATGTGTCAAAAAATATCAAATGATGACAACAAAACTGTTATGGTGCGTTGCTATCTTGTGGCGAGGTCTAATGCCACATGCATAAGTTTACCGGCTAACTTACCCTCCAAACCGGAACACGACAGTGACAAGCACTGACGCTATTGCGGCAGGAATAATTAAGACGGTGGTACCAGACCCGGGCGAGACAATTCAGAACTCTACCACCTAGTAGCCACGATGGTAGTGACTCGAATAGCCAATTGGTCACCTTTTACGACCTGCCTGGCAGAACGGCAGCTGGCCTATTCTTCAAAGGAGCCCGGGCCCAGCACGGGGAGAATTTGTCGAACTGCCAAAAGTATTGTCGAATGGTAGAAAAGTTTAAACGTCGTGGTTCACCACAGTTACATCGATTTGTTAATTGGAGAGATGGGTCGTAGTTTACGTGCTCTTGCGAGACACGGGGGTGTTAACCACAACTTTGAGGTATTCCAGAGAATTTGGCTACTGAGCGTTATTTCAAGAAAACCTTAATAACACTTGCAATACCGGGGATAAAACCTAGGACTTCATGATCTGAGCCGAATATGTTAAACGCCACCACAAGAACCATTAGAACTGTAGTCGTTAAAATAACTTTATTGATTTAACATTAGGAGGGCCAGGAATTTAATTTCTCCATAGTTCACAAATACATAAAGCACGAAACGCTTAAATACTCCTCGCTAAACTAATAACTGCATTTAATACTGTTGCAGCAGGTTGCACTAATGAAAGGGTTGTCACTCCGCGGTTTTTGACGGGCGCCATCTTGTGGAAGATGTGCGCGACATGTGATAAGCGTTAGCGTTTAATTACAATTTCAAATTTGATATCTTAGTTTCATATGGAATGTCTAGTTTACAAAATACAAAATACAAAAATGTTTATTCAGTAACTTTATGTAGATACAAAGTTTTTTGTTGCTACTGGAGGTCTCCTTTTAAGTAAATAATACCTGTAGTAGGAGACCCCATAATGTTATAATATAAAGTTTGTAATGATTAAATATTGCTTTGGTATTTAGTTACATTGTTTTAATGTACTTTAGTTTTTCTTAAATTCGGATTTATTAATTGAATTCGGATTCCCATGATTTGAAAAGAAAAGACTAACCAGTAGTATAAGTACTTTTACAGCTTGAGGCAGTCAAAATAATTTTGTTTATTAAAATTAGAAATACCAGAAATGTATTTCCTCCATGGCGCATAAAGTACAAAATGCTTAATTACTGCTCTTCGCTAGACAAATAAACGCGATTAATATGAAACTGTTGCAGCAGGTTGCAGTAATGAAAGGGTTGTCACTCCGCGGTTTTGACGGGCGCCATCTTGAGGAAGATGTGCGCGATGTGTGATGAACGTTAGCGTTTAATTACAATTTCAAACTTGATATCTTAGCTTCATTAAGATTGTCACGTGTTACTGTTTTTAGCTTTATATATTTTGTTCTGTGGTCATTAGTACGGAATTATCATATTTATTCTGTGGTATTTAGTAGATTGAAATGAATGATTAAACGTTGTTTATGTTTTTTTATATCATAGAAAAACAAGCAGATCTCTCTCCTGATTGAAAGAGAAATCATTACCTAAAGACACCGAAGATGTTAATGGTGACTTGTTATCCGTCTGGCGCGGTGGTAGTGCAATATGCATAAGTGTACCGGCTACTTTACTCTCCAAACTGGAGCAAGACAATGAAAAGCACTTACTTAGGCGATGGTACTAGACTCGAGCGAGATGTCGCAGAAATCTACCACCTATTAGTCAAAATAGTGTTTACACAAATAGCCAATCGTTCGCCTTTACGAACTGCCTGAAAGAATAGCAGATGGTCTAACCTTCAAAGGAGCCCGGACTTCACGGGGAAATCGTGTTTTGAGTTATATCGTTGAAGCATTCTTTTAAAAATTAAGTTTGTTAGTCGAATCCGCGGCGTAATGAGTTGAACCGGACAAATAAACCACTACCATGACTTTGAAGCAAACAAACTAATATTAAATTAAAAATATAATCGCCTCTGTGGTGTAGTGGTCCGGTGTCGGAGTTGACCAGATGAGGTCCCGGGTTCGATTGCCCGGGATTGGAAAGTGCCCGGTTGGCGATAGGCTATCACATGCCTATCACATTGTGGGACCAAGTATCTTCGGCTAATCGTGGATGCACTTGTTGTACCTCTGCCTACCAATTCGGGGATACGGGCGTGAAGATACTAATATAATCCCCTGATAAACATTTGGCATACCTCACGTAAAGAATTTAATTGTGCTATCTTAGGATGAACGATAAAATGAGTGGGAATCATAATGAGATGCAGGATGAAGGGAACAAGAGGCGTCACAGTTAAATAATGCGGAATTACGTGACGTCCGTGGACATGGCGGAACTGGCCAAATTTATTTTCATATGAATATTATTTTTTTTCGTTTTGGTGTCATCTAGAGCTTAAAAAGAACAATTTCGTTTATATAATAATAATAATATTCACGGGACAAATTACACTTACTGATCTAACCCCAAAATAAGCAAATTATTTGCTTGTGTTTATGAGTGTTAGTCAACGATACTGTTCCGTACTGGAACAGAATTAGAATGTAATTTTTGTATTAGAAAAGATAGCACAATTTTGAATATAGAATATCGTTCTATATTATATAAAAATGTTTAAATTTACTGGGTGAAACGAAAAACCGTCTCAAACAAAAGTCCTTGTCATGTGGGAGGCGACTGTGCGCCCTCTAGTGAAAAGTTTTGTTTTCTTCCTTAAAACACTAGTTTAACGAGTCGCGCCCGAATCAATTATAGTAAAAAATACTTAATTTGTGAAGTGACGTCTGTTCACCCTAAGGTTCTCCCTTACCGGAATCAGTGAAACCTATGGACTCAGTTGAGTAGATCTATTGGCAGAAGAATCGCGCTGATTACCATCGCCTGACCCCGACACGTGGACACTCGGACGAGACGGTAAGTCACACACCCAGTAGACTATTTAACAGATACTAACTAATAAATAGAAATACATGTATAAATACTAGAATATATTTAATAAATACTAGAATATATTTAATAAACACCCAAACCCGGAAATACAAACATTTATGCTCATCACACAAATACTTGTCCCCGTCGGGTATCGACCCCCGAGCCCCGTCGATTGCACTACGCAAAGGGCCGCTAACCACTCGACCAACGGGGCGGTCAAATTTCGTTTATATAAATCATGTGTTTGAGTAATCATTTTTATAAAAAAACCGGTCAAGTGCGAGTTGGACTCGCATACCGAGGGTTGCTAACATACTTGTAGGTAACCTTAGCTACACATGATTCTAGGTCAAACTAATCCATACTAATCCATACTAATATTATAAATGCGAAAGTAACTCTGTCTGTCTGTCTGTCTGTCTGTCTGTCTGTCTGTCTGTTACGCTTTCACGGCTAAACCGCTGAACCGATTTGAATAAAATTTGGTACAAATATAGTTTGAGACCCAAGAAAGGACATTGGGTAGTTCTTATCCCGGAAATCCCACGGGAACGGGAACTATGCGGGTTTTTATTTTAGAATTTTTTTCACGCGAACGAAGTCGGGGGCACAGCTAGTAATATTATAAATGCGAAAGTCTGTCTGTCTGTCTGTTAAGCTTTCATGGCTAAACCGCTGGATCGATTTTCATGAAATTTGGTATAGAAATAGTTGAAGAGCCGGGTTCAAACATAGCCTATTTTTTTTCAAAAATCAATCATTAAAGGGTTGAAATAGGAGATAAAATTTGTATGCAAAGCTATCTTGACGACATTTTAATCTACTCGCGGGCGAAGCTGCGCGGGTCAGCTAGTTAACAAATAAATATTACGGCTACGATTCCATTGGAAAGTATAAAAAGGTAAAAGAAAATCTAGATCGTCCTTCTTTAAAGAATAGACCATCTGCCATTCTGCCAGGCAGTTCGTAAAAGGCGAACGATTGATTATACATGTCACTACCATCTTGTCTACTAGGTGGTAGAGTTCTGAAACGTCTCGCCCTGGTATTTGATACCACCGCCTCACCTATTCATACCACAATAGCGTCAATGCGTGTCATTATCGTGTTTCGGTTTGGAGGACAAGATAGCCGGTAAACGTATGCATATGGCATTGCCATTCCGCCACACGGAGAACAACGCACCACCTTTGGTGTCCAGGCAATGGTTTCTCTTTCTATCAAAAGAGCCACATTTTTGTTTGCTACCTATTTTTGATATAAAAAAATCTGTAAACCGGTTGACCCTGCAGGCCATCCCTGAAACTTCCCGCTAAACTGAGGTATTTTAAGCTCAAATAAACAAAAACTATACTTACCTAAGCAAGAGTTCAAAAATCTAAAGTTGGTAAAAATTGTAGTATTTTAATTTTCGAAAATATGTATATTCTCAAAATGAGGTTCGATTTTGAACTTTCGAGTGGAATTTAACGCAATTTGTGAGCTCTAAATTGTTTTATTTGCTACAAAGTCGATGGGCTAAGTGTGTCAAAGAATTAAAAAATAAAATCGAATCGCCATTTATAATTCCCGCACTAATCGACCGATTTTAATCCAAGTTACACTATTTGGCGCAGTTTTTTAAGTAGAAGAGCTGACCAGATTTTTAAATAAATTGGTATATTAGCCTAAAAGTTATTTTAAAAATACAAAGTAAATTTGCTATACACAGCGTAATTTTAACATTTGAAAAGCTGTACTTTTAAAAATTTGATTCGATTTTTATTTTTGAAACGGTATTCCATTTAATTTTCCAAGTAGGTACTAAAACATTGTAGAAGATAAAAAATGATTGT